>OU963895.1:8738055-11238055 GCA_902850365.2 Chilo suppressalis | reverse complement strand
CACACATACTACCAATAATGATTTTTTTGGCTTTAACTTTTTGAGCACATTCGCCATCACTGATTCAAAAACACTAAAGTTACCTAGAGGAGGTCGGTATACAAATACTATAATCAACTCACTTAATTCCACACAAGACAGCTGAATAATACGTTCCACAGAGAGGTCGACTATGTCCTTCTTATCCTTATTCTTTATATTCTTATTTACATAAATTAATGAACCACCGTTTACTTTACGTTTGACTTGTTTCAGTTTGAGCCCGGTGCTTTGTGCTGTAGCTACGCGGGTCATCATTGTTTATATTGTATTAAAACAAAATAACCTGCGATTAAAAAAAAATTGATGCGTGTAACTTATGTACGCGCGTGAGAAGTTATACTTCTTTAGCATCATTAAAAATATTTTTTAATTGCATGCAAATAATTAATAATTACAATAAAATAATAAAAGGACTGGAAAAGGATAGTTAACACAGTCAATTAAGTTCAGTTTTAATTTGAAAAATTAAATAAATATTCAAAATATTCAATTAAAATCACTACTGAATTTAAGTTATTAGTCCATATGTAATTAGCACTTGTAAGTAACTAAAACACGTTGTGTCTATATAGAAACTAGAAACATGTGGATAAATATTATAAATATGAAAACAGTGATCAGAGGCGACGAGCGTGCCAACATTGTTTTTGACAACGCGATCATCTTATGGAGCTCCGTGGATCGTTCAAAGTACCTTTCGAACAGATGTCTAATAATGGTGGATTATTAACCACTAAGTGGTTAATAATCCACCATTATTGGACACTAACATTCATAACGCACCCGCGGCCAACTTCATGGTGTTACTATTGTGTTACAGTGATACGCGCGCATCTTAAAATTTCACTCTCATCATTTTTTCATAACGCGCCCGCGGCTAACTTCATTATGTTACTTTTGTGTTACAGTGATGCGCGCGCATCTTAAAATTTCACTCTCATATTTTTTTCATAACGCGGCTAAAGAAGTATAACTTCAAAAACAAAATAAATTTGTTTTATGTAGTAATATTCTATGAAAAGAATAGTGAACTGAACTCAATACTCAGGAAATCAAAAATAAAAAGAGGGTGGAAAAGAAAAATATTTGATAGACTTTTACTTTTTCCTGCTTTAAAGTGATTAATGTTTGATGAATTTTATATATTTATCTTTATAAGAATCAAATAAGAAACAATGTACGCATCACATTGAACAAAGTATTATAAAAGTAAATATTCAAATTTTAAAACTTTCCAATTATAAATATCCTTCTGTTACAACAGTGTGTCAAAACATAATTATAGTAGATACAAAGCAATTTAAACAAACTCCGCACAGCAGTAAAGTTTCTTGATAAAATAATTCAAATTTCCTTCCAAATTTACTATGAATCATATTTATTTAGGTAGTGCTTGTGAAAAGGAGGAGTTAGGTGTATGACTAGAGCAAATTGATCACCATTAATTTTACTTCCACATTAGGTCAAGTAAAGAGAGGTATACTGTGCTATTTGTTTTAATTGTGAAGTTACTCACTAATCAACTGAGTTTTGTGAAGTGATTTGTGAACGTGATTAGTGTTACTTTATAGTAACTACCAAAAGTACACTGTGAATTTACTTTTTATTAGAAACTAGCGGTGTTACCCGCGGTTTATTAACCCGGCGTCAGCACAGTCAAAATATGCATCAACGACAGTAGGGTTGGGTCGAGAGGACCCGTATAAGAAAACGCCATAATTACAAAAGTTAAAATAAATTTGGTTTGTGGTTGTACTATCTGTATAAAACGATTATCGTTATAGGTTTTGAGTAGAAAAAAACACAACATGATACGAAACTATCTTTTTAATGTCATTTTCATAAAAGTGTCACAAAATATTAACAAAATGGACAACCTCTGTCTTAAAGTAATAAAATTTTAATAAAACAATTTTTTTTCTATAACATAAACTAATTTGTTACATGTTAATCAAATCTTTAGTAAACTAATAATATTATACTATTTGTATCAGTCTCATAAGTCAGTCATAGTATCCTTATCATCTGCGCAATCTCGGCAGTACAACATTGCATGGTCACTGCAGATGTATTTGCATATACAGCTCCGAAAAGTATTAGTTTTCTATCTTTTTTGGCAGAACAGTCTTGGCATGTCTTTCTTACATAAAGTATCTTCACAGGTGGCTCCTCATCAGGTACCTACTCCTAAAAACTCTCTTATTCTTTTGCGTATAAGTGTTGGCAACTGAATGACATCTTTACGATTGCGCAAATGCTCACGAACCAGTATAAGGCTTAAGTTTCTTTAGAAATTGGCGTTATGTAATATGTACGCATTTATTTCAGTCATATTTACCTTTTTCGTGTTTGGCCGTGTCTATCACTCGCTGCGGCCGCAACACGACTGATTGGCAAATCCCACGTGGAGGGGGGACCATTAGCTCCAGCTACTGAGAAGTTTGGCAAAGTCGCACAAACATTTTAAGAAACACGCTCATTTGAAAACTGCTCGGGTCAAATAGACCCAACTGTGCGAACGCCGGGTTAAGGATATTTTTCCACAGTAAAACGTAGCCTATTGTTAATTCAGGGTGTCAGCTAACTCCATACCAAATTTTATTAAAATCACTCCAGGCGTTTAGACTTGAAGAAGTAACAAACATACACACTCACACACTCACAAACTTTCGCCTTTATAATATAAAAGTGTGATAATAAGAAAAACCACAATAATTATAATTTAAGAAACATCTGATACAATTTGATAAGTGAACCGGAACATAAAAGACTAAATTGATATAAACGACTAAAGGACAATGGCGAAATATTTGTTGAAGTAAATCTTTAGCGCCTATAGATGTAATTATCAGAAATGTTAATAAAATAATCTCAAAAGATTTATCAAATAATTAAGAAGGGTTGTCTAAGTCTGGAATTAAAAACATAAAAAAGGAAACACAGTTGACTATTTTTTATTATTTTTTTATTGTGGCTTGGCATCATGGCTTTTGAGCCATTTATTTTAAGTGATTTTAGTGATTAAATCAACTTCAAGTATGATGTTCGCATGTTTTGCATCGCTTTACACTTAAACTGTATATTTAAATATCTATCAAAAATATCAGGAAACATTATATTTCAATATTCTACTAAAACCATAATAAATAATCTACACAATACAAAAAGAGTATGGCGCCAATTCTAACGCATAAAACTATAACTGTCACTGTCATGCTTGTCATCGACTTGTTGTTGATAACATTATCGTGGCTTGTGCAATATGCATGTGTATTGAAAAGATTTAAATAGGCGTGCGGCGTGATGTGTTTTTTCTGAGATTTGTTTTTTTTATGTGACTTGGACTTCTTTTGGACTTTCGAGATTCCCCTGTAACTGTTGAGTAGTGCTTGTCTAAGACTTAAGAATCTGATATTTTGGACGAATTCTTGCTGTGGATTTTGGACAAGATTCTCTCCCATACTGTGGATTTTATTTCATTGTATCTACTATCTATGATGTTGTGATCAAAGAATATGTGAAATAAAAAATATATAAAAAAGTGTTTCATATTTAATTAATATCCCACTAGAAAGACTAGAACACTATTAGAAATCCTTTTTTGTGCTTTATTATTGCTGTGGGCATTTTCAAATTGTTAAGTACTTCTTACAGCACAGACATTGTTTTCAAACTCAATAACCCTTCTCTTTTGTAAGTATTATTAAGTATTTTGACGTGGTCGGTCAGTACCTACGCCCGCAGATCATACATGATAAAAAATTTGTTTTTTCGTCACTGTCTACGGGACCGGTATACTTCTATAGTTCCGTTCCACGTATTTTTTATTTTAATCCATAAATACTTTTGAAAATGCTTTTATAATTAGATTTTGTATTACTTGATATGACATAACCTCCAAAACTTCGAAGTGGAATATCTATAAATCCAGACTTCCTATAATAAAAGAAATAAGACGAATCAAATCGAGAATGTAAACTCTATAATTTAACATGTAATTCATTTAAAGACGCAAATAAATTTTCAACAAAAATTTGTATGGGAGTTCGCCATTGTCCTTTGGACATATACTATATATAGGTATATATATATATATATATTCCCGATATACTATATATTCCCGATTAGCAAAATAAGATTAATTTAAATCTTAACTTCTGAACCACGCACGAGTTATGACGTCAATACATACGAGTACATGGTGCTTGTAAAATTGAATTGTAACATTTCTAAGCTTTCTAATAATCAAAGCATCGTCGGATGGCTAGTGGTACTCGCATAAGATAACTTTAATTAAACAATCCTGGGCGCAATCCTCATTAACGGTTCAATTCCTTTAACTCGATATTAAGCTGGTAACACATTTAAAGACCTTCACCAACATTGATTCAAATAAGAACATTAAAAGGGGTATATAATAATTATTATCAAAATTTATCGCATTGCTATTACGCTATTACATCATGATTACACCGATATTAGGAAAGAGATTTAGGCCCACTTGCATCGAAGTTCTTTATTCAAATTTAAAGCTAATCATGTTTAGCCTTCTTATATCCTCTATGATTATACTATTTTATTACACTTAATTTGATTAATGAATGGTGGGGCAAATGGTTGGTCTTTAAGTAAAATTATCACTTTGTACGAAAAATAAAATCAATCAATGATATCATTAAAACTTCCCTTATACATAACGCAATATTATATTCGTAGTAAGTTCACCAAAACACATGTTTGAATCTGCACGCAGATCGGATCGTAACTTTACCGGTTTTCCAGTAACTGTTGTGTCCCGGCCCTACCCGTCTCAGTTTAAACTCGGTAAGTAAAGTTGCAGAGCAGATGTGTTAGCGACTCGTTAGCGTACATGCGGCGCGTTCTGCCTACATCTTAATTAAGAAGACCGGTGAAGAAGGTGGCGGGAAAATGTTGTGTGAGTTTACCGGTCTTTGCTGATACTTTATTACCGGTAAATGTTTTGAAAGTTTAATAAAATAATTTATTTTGTATAATAGTTGAATCTATTAAAATAAACTTTCAAATTTAGATTTTTTTTTTATGATTAATATTGCTTGAGTAGTTTCATCGTTTACATCTCCTTTATATAGTATTAAAAAAAATACGTCGTAAAATAGTATAGTGTCTGAAATAAGGTTAAAAATAGCCACTTTGCAGGGGCAGTTTAAACACGCGCTATTTTTGAACACTTGGTTGTGACGTCACGTTACATCTAAAATCTAAACCTGCAAACAAGATCAATGAACTTACAAGATACTAACATTTTGCGTTCGATACTTCCGTCCGACTTCCGTCCGCAGTGAACTGCGGACGGAAGTCGGAACCTACGTCAATCAAATAGACATTGTTTCATAAATTTTTGGTAATAAATTTATGACATTAAATTTATTACTAATAATTGTGAAAAGTTCGGTGTCTAGGTGGAACGCGGGTTTGACATCTACGCACACGCATTATAATCTTGTTAACATTGTCATATCCTGCGAATATCACGTTTGTTATATATTGACTTCTTCTTGACAACTGCTCATTAATTTCTTGCTCGAAAAGAAATATTATTAACAAATATTGATTAATACTTAAAAGTAATAGAAAAAATGTGGCTTATTTCAATTATTGAATTGAATTAACTAGCACATACCTACCTGGAATTTTCTTTCGCCATAACCATGGAGAAGTTTTTGAAAACGTTTATATGCTAGTGACACCATAAAAAGTGGATATTTACAATTCTGTTGCGTATGACTAAAAAAATGAAAATAACACTTTTTTTTTCAAATATACCGCTTTAACATTTCTCTAGCCTATGGGGATTTTTACAGGCATGTGACGTCACACGGCTGTTTTTAAAACGTAAAAAAGTACAAAAAATTTACTTCGTCAGTATGTATTTACAAGCGTGTGCCGTCATTTTAGGCTCCGCTAATCCTAGGCATTTTCGGTCACTTGACAATAGAACAAAAATACTTTTCTATTTCAGGATTTTTAGTAATATTATTACTTTTTCAGGATAGTTAAATCCCTCCCAATATTCATATTAAATACATGTAACAATAATTAGTACTTTATTTTTCATACTGGCAAATTGCTATTCCATTTCAATTAACCGAATTACAAAGTGTTACTTTCGGTCAATTCGGATTGCTCTTGGCTGTAGCCAAATGCAGTTGAGGCTAACGTCACAACGCACTGCCCTCATGGTGGTACATTAGATCCATGGTGAAGCATCCGCTGCCAGCCATCGCGAAAGTTGTTTGACTTCCAGAATTATAGAGCGAAAGCGTTATTCTTACGTCACGTTGTGACGATAACTTTTCAACATTCATTTAAAAAAAAACACATAATTTATCGCGTTAAAAAAGCTTCCAGCAACCGGTGTCTGGTAACTGCAAAATACCGGTTAGTGTCCAACCCTTCGGCGGCTTATTAGGTCGTATATTAATGACCAATTAAGGGCCGTGTTCGGAGCAATCTCGGGACTCAGATAAGGGCATTTGTTGGTGTCCGTGAGCAGACGACTTTATGCTAATTCTATGGCCTGCTCGCCCAATCAATACGGTGGTCTCTGGACTGTTATTTTTATTAACTATTCATTCATATATTGTAGGATTGTAAAATATAAATATGTAGTTCAAAACTTCTGTGAAAATCATAAATATCTAAGTAGATACTCATGTGAAAGTACTACTTACTACTAATACTTGTTTTTAACTTACGCTATACTAAAGCGAAAAAAGATTTTGCGAAGAAGGAATGCAGTTGCTTATTTTATACTAAAAGTGTATCGACGGATAGATGGGATTAGGAAACTGTTGCCGATACTACTTTTTACATATTTCGGATCTTAATATTGCTTATATTGCATGAATGGTAATATGTCGCATTGATTATTTATATAGGATAAATTCATTGTACTTATAAACAAGTTTCGTTTAAACAATGTGAAAGTAAAAAAATAAATAAACTACTCAAATCAAAGTACTGACTTAATTTTTTAAGGTTTTCTATTAATAGTATTTAAGTTACTTTCCTTCCATGTGATAAAGCTGTGAGACCACATTAGGTGAGACGCCCTGAATTTATTAACACTACAATAAATAGGTAAGAGTACACCCTATCATACGAAGTCGATATCATTGTATGACCTCACTCACAGTTATAAATTGGAATTTAGAACCTAACAAGCGATGTAACAAAAATGAAAGCGTCCCGCGTGAATGGCTAACTAACGATCCCTGGGGACCACACTCGCACCGATTCGATCCGATTTACCGACCCGCCGCCGCGATCGTCGAATCAATCGATTGATTTATAATCGACTCGGCATCGTTTGATGAGATGATTGTGTTGATCTTAACGCGCCCGGTGTCTGTGGAGGGAAGTGCGTGTAATCCGTGCTGTTTGATTGTATAATTTTTGTATTTGTGTGTGGCGTATTGTACTCATTCATAATACGTTTATTAGATAAAACATCGGTTTCAAGTAAAATGAGTTGCCAGAAAGTATTGATTAAAATTATTGTTACTCGTAAGTATGGGATTACATACCTTGTAATAAAATGTAGCCATAATATCGATTGCAAGCTTGGCAGAGATGACATGATAACAAACTAGAATGATGTACTAAGATGAACAATACACTATCGGTCATTCCACTTCAATGACGTCATGTTTAGCATTGGCGTGGTCTGAGATTTTGTGAGGAAACAATATTGACGCAAAGCATGATCGGCAATGGATTCCTAATCACATCTATACATCGAACCACTTTAAATATAAAATTAGCAACTGTATTCATTTTACACAAGCTCTTTCTCACTTAAGTCTAGTGTTAGTTAAAAAATAGTTACTTATGATACAAGTACGGTAAGTTGGCCACAAACAAGTAGACAAATGGCTTACCATAGTCACGAGGTTGTAAATACCAATCCGCACGAATATCATACAACATTTTTCAACATATTTGCTTAAAAAACAGTACCTATATCTACCAATCCCCTATTAGCACCCATCAATACCCACTATCACCCGTCAATCCCCACTATCACCCACCAATCCCTTATTATCACCCACCAATCTCCTTATCGCCCTCGAATTCTTTTCACTGTCCAATCCTCCTTTTCCCCATGGAATACCCTATTCGACCTCGAATCCCTTTTTACCCACGAATCCACATTACACCTTCCAATCCCGTTTTTACCCACCAATCCCTTTTCGCCTACCAATAATCATTATCACCACCAATCCAATATTATCGCCCGCTAATCCCTTTATCGCCATCGAATCCCTTTTCATCCTTGAATCCTCTTTTTACCCTCGAATCCCTTTTCACCCTCGAATACCTATTCACCTACCAATCCCCACTATCACCCACCGATCCCCTATTATCACTCTACAATCCCCACTATCAACCACCAATCCCCTATTATCACCCTCCAATCCCCACTATTACCCACCAATGCCTTATTTTCACCCACAAATCGTCTTATCACCCTCGAATCCCTTTCACCTTCCAATCCCCTTTTTGCGCACTCCCTTTACACCCCCGATCCCCTTTTCACCCTCCAATCCAGTTTCACCTACTAATCCCCAGTATCACTTACTTATATTATTACTCATCAATCCCCACTATCACCCACCAATACCTTATTATCTATCAACCATCAATCTCCACTATCACCATCCAATCCCTTATTAGCACTCACCAATCAACTCAAATCCCATTTCACCCTCCAATCCCCTTTTCACCTACCAATCTCCTGTGCTCATTTAGTTTAACAACTTTCTGATTTAGATACTCCTCCTCTCTCACTGTAACCCGCAGCGCCGATTAGATTAATGGGATTCGACCGAAATTTAAAAAAAAAACGTAAATAATAATCACAGTGTATGAAGTATGGAAGCGTGCGTAATGAATTTTACCGCACGCTTAATTTTGAACTTCCGAACAATGTATACCGGTAATCCTCCGTAAATTATTTTTTAATACAGTTGCTCAAAAAGTGGCGTATTGCAGGGACGTGTAGCGTTCGGGATCTGGGCTATTTCACACTCGTGCTTTTTTTTTGCCTTTCCCGAACTCGTGCGTTTTCTTTCCCAACTGTCAAAATTATTTCTATTAAAAAAAACAACCATTAAGTTTTAACTAAAAAAAATCATAGAAGTTTTTGCGATTCATGCAAATAGGTTTATTTGTTTTTAAAAAGAAGCTACCTATACTAATTTGTCCAATATCAGAATTAATTAATTGATTGAATGAGTTAGGTAAGGTTTCAGTTCATTTCATATCATTAAATTTCAATTTCATTTCTTATAATAAAAAATACTAAGTACTAAAGACTTGGCTGTATGGGCAGTTCCCATTGCCTACCAGAATGGGTGAAAAAAAACTGCTTACATTCTACGGTTGGCGCCATTTTCCGAAATTTTCTTTGCGAGTTTAGTTGTTTTTTACACAAAATGAGTAATTTCGACCTAAATTTTTTTGAATTAACTCCACCGGAACTCAGTATAATTGCACAAAATGCTTCGGAAAACATTTTACCGGAAAAGTCAAAAATTCGCTACATATCTACATACGATGAATTTATTGCGTGGAAAGAAGAGAAAAAAGCAAACAGTTTTTCAGAAAATGTTATGTTGGCATACTTTTCCGAACTCTCAGCAAAATTAAAACCTTCTACGTTATGGTCAAGGTTTTCGATGATAAAAAGTATGCTGAAAATAAGGAACAACGTGGATATAAGTCAATATCCAAAATTAAATTCTTTCTTAAAACGACAATCAGACGGGTTTACCAGTAAAAAGTCGAAAATATTAACATCAAATGACGTGGAAAGGTTTTTGAAAGAAGCTCCCGATGATTGTTATTTAGCCACAAAGGTAATTTATTAATAAGTATACATATCTACATTTTTCTTTAGTGTTCAGTTTACAAAATCGCAAAATACAGTCAATACATTATTTATATGAATCAAATCGTTTTTTTTAGGTTGCTCTGATTTTTGGCGTTGTTGGAGCTTGCCGCAGAGAGGAGTTAGCCAATATTACTTTAAAAGATATTGAAGCCCATGGAGAAATGCTACTTATCAAGATTCCAAACACAAAAAATAAGATACCGCGAAGCTTTGTTGTTGAAGGAGATTTTCTCACAATAGTGAAAAAATATATGAACCAGCGGTCCCAAAAAGGAAATTCCGACCGTTTTTTTTCAAAATTTCCAAAAAGGGAAGTGTACAGCTCAAGTAATCGGCATAAACAAATTTGGTAATATGCCAAAAGAAATAGCTACGTTTCTTGGTCTGCCGGTTGCTGAGTGTTATACTGGGCACAGCTTCAGAAGGACCTCTGCTACATTATTGGCTGATTCAGGAGCCAATTGTACGTCCTTAAAGCGACTAGGTGGTTGGAAATCGGACAAAGTTGCAGAAAGCTATATTGGTGATTCATTAAACAACAAACTAGAAACTGGGAAAAAGATCACACAATCCATTAATTTAAGGTCCAGTCCGTCTCCTTCACATGCTGAAGAGAACGTTCGTCCATCTACGAGTACCTTCGTTGATAATGATAATTCATCAGATCCAATTCCATCAACTAGCAAACGCCATTGTATGACAAATATACATGAACAATCATACGAAATTAATAATAGTTTGTCTCAAACAGTAAATATGCAACGTAAAACTTCCCCAGTTAGTATAAAAAACTGTACCAATTTCAATGTATATGTGAATTATAACTTTTATAAGAAATAAATGATTAGTTAATTGAGTTTATTGTGTTTTTATAATTTGATTAAATTGCTTCATTTTTTCGCAACTGTATTAAAAATAGTCGTTCAGTACACGTACGGAACCGTCATTGCAACTCGTTCCGACTGTCAACCCTTGCCTTCGGCTCGGGTAGACATTTGTCGGAACTCTTTGCAATGACAACCATTCCGTACTAGTAATGAAATATACTATTTTTGAGCAAATGTGTTGAAAAAAGCATTTTCAATCACGGCCAGTTGCAATAAATCAAACTCAAATAAGAGGTTTATTAGAAGCTTTGTTGGCTAGATATTTTTAAATAAAACTAGTTTTTACGGGTTAATGCACGAAAATTTATTTATTTATTGACGTTTCGCAGCCTTTTCAGGTCTGCATCGTCAGAATAATGATTTTTTATTTAAAATTGTCGAGCTACCTTCGAAAGACTTATATTGAGCGTTCGGTTATTTCATTGGAAGATTTTTAAAATTTTATTGTCTATGTATGAATTTATTATTTAATTTACTTAATAAAGTATTTTATTTAAAATTCTTGTTTGTAATTTTGAGTTTATTTATTTGACCCTAACTACCGTAAACTACCACCGGTTCCAAAATTGGGAGACCTTCCTGAGAAGAACCGGCGAAACAAACTCAAGAGAGGCTTTCTATCTCCTTCTTATATTAAATTATGCAAACAAAAAGAACTAATAGTATCTGATGGTCTTGCAGTGTGTGCTCGGGGTTGGGATTTTATCTCCTGTATAATAGGTTCCCAAGCTGGTGGTATATACCAACCTTCTTCCCAATTGAAATTTGGATATTTTTTAATCTCAATAGCCTCGCGCATCATTCGAGGAACGAACCGCCGCTCAGCTGCAAGGATCTGTGGTCTATCAAATCTAATGTAGTGGTTTGGTTCCCCTGCATGCATTAGGGCAAATTAAATAATAAATTCATACATAGACAATAAAATTTTAAAAATCTTCCAATGAAATAACCGAACGCTCAATATAAGTCTTTCGAAGGTAGCTCGACAATTTTAAATAAAAAATCATTATTCTGACGATGCAGACCTGAAAAGGCTGCGAAACGTCAATAAATAAATAAAGTTTCGTGCATTAACCCGTAAAAACTAGTTTTATTTAATGAGTGATGTGCGTGAAAACCTAAGAAACAAATAGATATTTTTATTTTTTATTTCATTTTATTTAATCTTTATTGCCTTTAAAATGCAATGGCAGACTTAATGCCAGTATGGCATTCTCTACCAGTCATCCGGAAAGAAGGTGCAGAGAAAATGAAACTGCGGCAGCGAAAATTAACGATTTTTTTTTATTATGTATTAAGATAATTATAACTACTGTGGCTTAGAAACGGAACCAGATTGTCTTTACACATATTTTACATACTATAAGTATAACTTGTTGAGCAAATGAAATTAACTAAAATAAATAACCCAAATGCAACATAAATACGTTTGCCATTAAAAAAATCAATTACCAACTGATTTGGCTTAGAACCGATATATATAATATGTAAAAAGAGGATCCGTCCGTGCGGTCGTTAGTAAGCGGCCTCTTTGTGCGAAATTAAACATCGCAGTCGTAAATAACTTTGAGCGTGTTAAATATTGTACAATATTTGGCGATTCGAACGAGCCACCGATTTCGGTTTAGTACCGACTGCTAATCTACATTTGGTCAATTTATATTGCTTTCTGTTATGCCTTCTCTTATTTGCACCGTCACCGGTTTGACGGCCTCCGTGGCCGAGTGGTACGTGCCGGGTTTCAAGGTGTCGCCTAATCAGAGGTCCCGAGTTCGAATCTCGGTGGGGCAAATGTTATTATAATTAATACGAGCATTTGTAGCGAAGTCATGGATGTTTTTATATATTGCCAGATATACATACTTTATATATGTATCATATACATGTATTCTACCCGTTACCCTAAACCCCATAACACAAGTCTTGCTGTGCTTACTTTAAGGCTAGGCTAATTAGTGTGAGAGTGAGAAATATTTATTTATATACAGAATGGTAGAGACAATTTAATACTTTGCGTAAATAAATTATTTCACCCCACCTAGTATAAGGTGAGAGTGGAGACCATAATACAGTTGTGCTTTGCCAACTTATTTCACATTGTTCGGCCTGAGTCCTATTTCGCTTCAATGTCGCTCTATTGCCAGAAGAATTGGTTTTTGCCTGCAGTCCACTGTAATGTGTAATTGAATAACATCATAAAGGTACTTTTCCCTAATACCAAAGTGCCACCAATCCCACATATATCCTCCCTAAAATGAGTCTTCCTTAAATGCTTTCACTGGGGTTTTTTTAGCTGTACCACGGCTTCGGCCTTTCCCTCCATCTATTGTCCGAACTTCAGTTTTCGAAGTAACAAACATGACATTGATTCCAATTACTATCATCATCACCAGCCTATTAATGTCTCCATTGCAGGGGCACGCCTGTGCTTCCCTAGGGATGGAATAGGGAGATGAAGATGTTTCACCACGAGTGCAAATTGGCAGGTGCTAACAACTGCAGATGTAGCCGGGACTAACGTCTTAACGTGCCTTTTGTAACATGAAAGAGCGCTAGATAATAAGTTTTGGTCACCCATCCAATGACTGACCATTGCGACAATTGCTTAACTTCCACGATCGCAAGCCAAACGCACTAACCACCTGCGCCATGGAGCTCCTCATTCCAATTGCTTATTGTAAAACGGGAATACACTCAACAGCCTTATAAGAATGTGAACGAAGGAAAAATATCCTCAAGTCCGCCCGTCGGCATAATTCTTACATTCTTCAAGTGGTCATTATTACATACAAATAAAGTTCAATTTCGGACTCCAATTTGTTACAGTTGTCAGTGCATTAAGCAGTCATTGTGGACCCGCTCGTGCGCGCTGTAAGGACATTATTTATTTTTAATTTTATTTATTTATAAGGTAGGTATATGTAAATATTACGAATATTAAATTGTGGCAATCTTGAAGAACGATTTCTTGTAATAGATAACGTAAATAAAATTGTTAATTCTGTATTTAAACTTGCAAATAATTTTAAGTTTAGTTTGAAATCGAGTGATGAACTAAAATCCAGTCTTCCATATTGTTTTTTTTCCAGTTGAAATAATTAAAATCTGTCAACAGGCAGGACTGTTCTATTTCTGCAACCGCTCCGGAAGCTTTGGGTAATGGACTGTCAACACAACATTGCATTTTGTTATCAAGCCTATAACAATGTTTCTAGCATATATTTCAATTTTCAACACGAGCGCGAGCCTTCGATGGATATTCCGGGACGGCACAGCATAGGCTTATGAAATATTATACTTATAATATTTCTTAGAAACAATATTACTTTTCATATTGTTTCTAAACAATATCATAAGCGTTACCAATTGCTACAAGTAATTAATATTATTATTTAACCTACCTTCAAGTTTTATTTTATAACATCGATGGGCTGTTCAAGCATAACGACTCACTCACTTTTGCATTACATTTTATAATATTAACATAGTATGTATAAATGTGTATTAAAATAGGTACTAATAAAATAGAATTTTGTTTTGACAGAACTTGAACTTTTAGAGAGTTAAGTTTTGTTTTAATAAATAAACTTTAAACACATAAGTTATGAAACGTACAGTTGTAAAGCAATACGGTTTAAATTTCGACCAGACTTTAATAGGATTATACCTAATTAGACGACATTTTAAGGGTCTTGTTCAGAAAAAGAATGCCCGAAACTAAACAAACAAAGACGACGGCAGCTCACGGGAGGGTCAATATTAGTTACCAGTTTTTTTTCCCGGCTAAGCGGGATTTTGTAACTTATGAGTAAATAAAGGTGGGATTATTAGTCAAAAACGAGCGAGAACTAATAAAAGCATAACCTGTAGGTACATTCATTACTTGTTCTGATTTTTTAATTAAATGAGCCATTGTAAATATTTTTTTACTATTGATAGCAATAGCCGAACAAGAACCTGAGAAGCGGGTCATTTAATTATAGGCTAAAAATCGGGACTTCCCGTAAAATCGGCACGTCTGGCAACGCTGGTCAATAATCACTTACGCCTGTACACTAGTACCGCGGTGTCCTTTGGCATCCGATACCAGGTCCGCTACGCCGCTACCTGCGCGTACCGAGTGGTCGGTCACGCTTCGTTACCTCATTTGCGGGCGACTACCAATTTTGAATTATTGCTGGCCTTTCAGAATTTAGCAGGGATTCCTTTTCGAAATCTGAATTTATAAATGGCCCTTTTTTATTCTGGAACTAAGTGCATCTGTCACGCGGCAAATTAATGAAAAAATACTACGGGTTCTGTATCTAGAAACAATCGAAAATAATAATTTTAAAGTCAACTTCCTGTCTAAGGGTACGGCCAGAGTGCACTCAGATTCAGATTCAGATTCCGAAAACAGGCGCGAGAAATAAACAGTGTAGTTAAAGCAGGGTGGCCATAGTGGCCGCAGGCAACCTGCTTAAACTACACTGTATATTTCTCGCGCTTGTTTTCTGAGTCTGAATCTGAATCTGAATCTGAGTGCACTCTGGCCGTACCCTAAGGCGCGGGCACAGAAAAGATGTAAGACGCAGACGGGGCGCGGGAATATGTCTCAACGGTGTCCTACGCAAAACATTATCAAAGACAGGGTGCGGACAGTAGTGGACACGGCGCTGCTATACATTTTGTATGTAAGGGACATATTTCCGTCTACGGCTTACCTCTTCTCTGTGTGTTCTGCGTCGAAAATAGAAAAGCTTTTGAATTCGCATTAAGACTGTTTTCCAGAAAAAAAATAAGCTGTGTCTGTTTGAGATAATTCTACCAACGTATAACGGCAAATACTCGTCATAAGTTGACTGAATTATGTTAGGAAACTCAGACTGTTCCAGAAACCAGCACATACTTATTTATTTTTTAAAGAACCGTTGTACGCTGTTAATTTATGTTTTTGATATTTATATGATTTTATTACAAATACTATGCCAGCATTTAAATTTTAAAGAAGTATCTCAACAACCAGACGTGGTACAATAAACAAGTTTTGGATTTAGGAAACAAAAACCAATAGAAAAAATATTTCTCTTCCATTTTTTCTACCAGAGTTATTTAGTAATACTTAAACATATAATACTTAGTTTAATAATACCAAAATAATACCTAGAAATAAAGAAAGAAATTTTATTTGTACTGCTGCGTTACAGTTTTTTTAATACGCAACGTGTGAATACAACCATTAATTTCTGCCGCAAACGCATTCACCGTCTACAACCAACCAAGGGCTCCAATTTCAAAAACAAATTATGGTAAACAGGATATCCACGGCTGTCGCCACAGTTCATTAGTCTTCGGCGCGATTAGATTCCTTCTGATCTGAAGTTCATGCGGTGGGCGTTTCGGAACCAACTGACCTGTGACCGCAGGCGCCAGCTTTTTTGGGCGCGTCTGGCGTATAGCATGATAGATAATCTTTGGCATTCGACTTTTTTTTGTTTCGTTTTCCTGTAGTAATAATAGTAGTAAATTTAATTGCGATACGTTTTCTGTTGTGAACTTGTGTGATCTATAAATTATGAAAAAATATTAGGCATGGCAAATAAATGCGTGAAAGATGTGCATAATTATGTACCTACATTTTTTTTAGTTTTTTTTTCGTAGATAATAGGTACACATTTAATCTTAATATGGTGTAGGAACCTACTTATAACAAATAAAATAGATTTTTAATCTACCTAACCTTAACAAGTTAGCTCAGTAAATCCACTTTATATTTTTTTAATTACATTACTTACATTTTATTTTCTGTAATCTTCGATTTGAATTGACAAATCTGAAGTTGCAGTTACGAATATTATTATTTCCGAAGCTTTTAAATGTTACATTTCCAGTTGATAAGTCCTACAGAACCACATTTTCTGATGGTAATAAGTTTTTATTAGTGTTACCCAAATTCAGTCTTGGTCTTGTTCTTGCATTTTTGCAAGACCAAGACCAAGAACAAGACCGCGTATTTTTAGCAAGACCAAGACCAAGACTGACCGTGCAAGACTTGAGCAAGAACAAGACTAATCCGGCAAGACGCTTGCGTCTTGCAGCTATTTCACGGAGTAGTTAGGTATAACAGTTCGGTGTTTTATGTACGCTTAGGAATTCTATGAGACGCAAAAAACTGTATCAAAGAATATGAAAAACTGGACCTATGCGCATTACGACCAATACCATAAGCATACATAGCGAATAATCATCGAAAAAAATATCCATTAAAATCAAATAGAGTGCATGCATAGTTTTCTTTTAACCATCGGCACTTTGATAATGCGGCATCAAAGGTTTTGTACTGACTTCTCAAAGAAAGGACAATGCTAAAATTGGCCTAAGAACCAACACCAATTTGGCATTTATGATAATTCTTAGTATATTTTTTGCGATAATTATCAGTATTTAGATTGTGACGGACACTTCCAGTTAAGAAAGCTAAATTAAAAGTTGAAAAATCATCTGAGACAATAAATACCATTTTATGTGTATAATCTATGGCAGCGCTGCAAACAAAATACTCTTTCTTCCTAATGCCGGCACTTCACTTGGCTATTCGTATTTGCTATTTTAAAACATGACATCAGTCTGTCCTTTTCATTCCTTATCAAGCATGACAAGAACAAACTGTTGTCAAGTGAAGGGCCGGCATAAAAATCGTTACTCTGTGGTTGTGGTGCATGCAGTTTGCATTTGTAGTAATCTGTGGCATTCCTGCATTCCAAAGAGTAGTATAATATACCGGAAAGTGCATTCTCGTTTCGGATTACCTGTTGTGTGTTTATTTGCGATTATTTTTCCTTTAATTTAACTATTTCGGCTATCTAATATGCCATCGATGTTACCAAAGAGCAGAGGCCTTATTACCAAGTGCTAGTGAACCTGTGCCATAACATCCTGAGAGGATCATACTGCCAAATTATTCAAGAACACCTGATACACATTCACGCTGCATATTTACACAATAAACATGTTATATACAAATAAATACAATAAACAATATGATACAATTATGTGAAAAATAGTCAATAAATAAGATGCAAACTACAGTTTTTATTTATTCATGATTCCTACCTAACCAAGTTTTTCCTAATAGTTATTCTTTAAAATCGCACCGAATAAAATGAATTAGTTGTAATATTA
The DNA here is from genome assembly GCA_902850365.2 of Chilo suppressalis. NCBI lineage: Eukaryota > Metazoa > Arthropoda > Insecta > Lepidoptera > Crambidae > Chilo > Chilo suppressalis. The sequence continues at coordinate 11,220,028 of OU963895.1, read as the reverse complement.
ATTCACTTCATACTGAGTTCATTCTAAATTCATGGGTTGAACTATGTTTCATTGAATATTAAACATAACCTCAAAAAAAAATAGTTTTCCTAATAATTTAAGTTCTCAGAAGTGTCCGTCAATAATATTTGTTTTTACAGTCATTTACTTACGATTTTGAACCTAGAAAATAATATTTCATGATTGTTGGTTCTTAGGCTAACTATGTATGGACGCTGAACAATGTCCTTTGCCGCTTTTCGGAAGTACATGGTGATGATACACGCGCCGGCGGCTTCTATTGAAATCACATAAAACAATCGTTGTCGCCGCGCCGAAATCACAACATTTGACACTATTTGATTGCTTGCTCAGGGCCTAGGTATACTCATGCAAAATTTTAATTTTGCTCGTGCCGTCCCACTAATGCTAATACATTAGAAAACATAGAAATAGGTTAAGTGAAGAGTCAGCGAGATGGTTAATTTGTATTAATTCTTGGTCAAAAGAATTGATATAAAGTTACAGAACCTAATGACAAAGCTGTCGTGTACTGTTATGTTATTTGATTTGTGTTGTTTTATTTTTTATTGAAATGATAAATCGTAAAACTCTTTTATTAAATTTCATATAAGTTGAAGGTTCAATCTCTTTCTAGACAGATATTGTTCTTTAAAATACAGTGAAGTTATTGTAATTAATTTGTTTTTTACATGTTTTAGCACACGTAAGCTTATAAAGTGTAAATGTTTATTAAGAAAAAGTTACTCCCATGGGAAACGGCATATAGCTCAGTTGATAATCATGTGGCAGTTGATTTTTCGAATTTCTGATCAAATCTTCAGACATTTATTAATCTGATTGGTCTTTACTATGGCTATGTTAATTCAAGCACACAATGTTCCAATTCTAATACGTTTTTCTAAGATCTAAAGTAAACTTTAATAAATAACAATAGTCTAATAGGTAATTGCAAGACTTGCAAGACACTTGCTGCAAGACCAAGACCAAGACCAAGACCAGGTGTAGTGACGCAAGACCAAGATCAAGACTGGCTAAGTCTCGTCTTGTTCTTGCATTTGGGCAACACTAGTTTTTATAGTTTCCCGATTTCCTTTAGACAAAAATGTTTCTGCTTGTGTCAGGTAAACTGATGGATAATTAGCTACAAAACACATTTCAATAATTAGTAAAAATTCCTCTAAATCATTTTAAGCATGGAAATCTATACAAAACAAAATTGAACCATATGTCTCAGTTATAGTGTCAAAAATCCATTAATAAAAGGAAACTAGGTAAGAAAATTTTAAGTAATAGTAGACCTTATATTACAACTGTCAAAATTGATTTTTATTTAACTGTATTCGCCTAAAAATAGTTTTGTTTAGTTTTTATAGAACTGTGCATTTTTTTGCTCCAAACCTGTCATATTTGTAATTTATTGCCCTTTCAATTATCGGCATTCGTATGAAATACGAGGAGATATTCGAAATGTAATGATCCAAAATATTTAGAGGATACTGCGTTTTGAAAAAGATGGCATGCATTGGCATTGGCATTACTGTTGAAGTAATATTATATTTTGAGATGAAATTTATTGAACCAAATTGATAACTTTAAATAATATATTGGGAATTTTTCATAGGAATGTAAAGAAAATTTAAACTCGAATTTTTTTGACAATTAAATTAGCTAAAACTCAACGTAATGCGCTACAGAGTATGAAAATTAAGGAGAAACCACGCAGCTAAAAACCAGCATCAAGTTTAAAATTACGCCAGAATTTCATTTAATTATATGATACTAGCGGCCGCCCGTGAATTCGTCCGCGGCTATTTTGATTTTTTTGAAAATCCCTTAAAACCTATTTTTTCTTTGGGATAAAAAGTTTCCTATTTTTCAATGTAGGTCATAAACTATATGCGTGCCAAATTTCATCCAAACCCGTTCAGTCGTTTTTGCGTGATTGAGTAACAAACATTCACATTTATAATATTAGTAAGATACATACATTAATTCCTACTTGTACCAAAGTTATTAATTAAAATTAAGGATTAATCGTGTTTGGTCAATTTCAAGAGAGAGATGGCATAATGAAGCTTAAACATGATTATTTTATATATATAGGCTTTGGATATAATTATTAAAAGTATCAAGCATCAGATAGATTCTACTTTTGATGCTCAACCTTTCACAGAGATATCTTAATGAAGAATTTCATTACAGATCTGCAAACTTTTCTTAATACGTCATGCGATAATTGTTCCCACGTACATTGCATAGGGATATTACCAATGAATCTTTCAGAATTATAAATATATTTATTGTTATAAAAAAACATATTTCATTAAACAACTTTCAAGTTGAATAGCTTGACACTGAATAGGTGGTCATTAAAATCAAATCCCGTAACAAATGTTTTAGGCACACTTGAATTAAATATATATTTTTCTATAGCAAAATCAACCATGTCCCTTTAAGATAGGGCAGTAAAATCGACGGAGTTCTAACAGTTGGGAGTTATTTGTAATAAATTACGGAATAATTCGGATACAGCAACAAATAAATCCTTAATAAGGTGTCGTTAAACTTTATTATTTAGTAACTGACTCCACTTATGTCTATTGTTGATCTTTTTTATTCACTATTCAGTAAACATCTGTTTGCGCGAGTGTATATTTACAACGGGCAGATAAAACAAGAAAAACTGCTTTTGAACATGTAAAATGTTTGGTGTACAATCATTATAGCATCATATGTACTTACTACAACCTCAGTGATTAAGTTACGGTAAGAAAAATTGTTAAAGATAAAATATCACATTTTCCTTATATCACATTTTTATTTCAATGATACAAGTCAAGCACATTAATGTTAACAAATATAGAATTGGCTCTAAAGACAAATTTAAGTAACGAACTGCACTATATATTGTAAAAAAATATTAATAATTCCAGCCACATTTGTAAAACAAGTAAATAATAAGTATGTCTTAAAATACGTCGGATTTTACTCGACTATAAAATTATATACTTAATTGAAAAAAGATACTTAAACTTCGATCTAACAATGAAAAAACTAAAAAATATACTTTGAAGTACAGCATATAATTGTAAGGATCACTAACAACCTTTAGATAGTATACTAAGGTCGCCGCATCTGCAATCTACGCGTATACTGTGAGCAGAGACAATATTTTACAGTTTATAGGACAACAGCCATTATGCTACTGTTGGGAATGGATATTATAACAGTCGCTTATACAGTCCTCGAGAAGTACTGTCTGTACCACAACAATGGATACACTCGTACTACGAAAAAAAGTCTTATTTTCTACTTAATAAAGACAATGTCAATTTCAAAACGTAACTACCAACTTGTGCACGACTGTACTCATAACAAACACAATCACTATCAAAACGACCTGAGATTAGTTCAATAACTTTATTTTATTACCTACTTTTAATATAACAAATTATTGTTTACTTTTTGGTAGTTCGAAACGAGTACGATGAATCTAAAGATTTTTATTAAAGTGATATCGGTAATTCGAGATAAATTAGAATTAGGGTGATCTGTGTTTGTAATAATATTTATTTTATATGAAATACTATAACCAAGAGATTCGAAAATGAATTAATATATAAAAAAATATATATTTAAAAATATGCAAAGGGATGACAAACAAGTCTATACTTACGCCTGTTACGCTAAGGGTTTATTCTCTATATCTCCTACCTCGTGGAACACTGAAAATATAACATCATAGATCTTAAAATAAATAGTTTTGACAATCTGAGATCTCCTTATCAGTCACGTTGTAATAGTACTATTGGCTACACTTAAAATGCAATTCTCAAAACCAGCTCTACCTGTAACAAAAGACAAATAATGCAATACCGCCATTCGGTGGTAATAATAAAATCGTCAAATTTCACAAACCCTACAATACATTTCCAATGATCATGAAATAGCATTTAGAAAGATACTTGAATGTAGTAAAACTAGTGTGAAATTGTCAATGGCCATAGAATGTTGCGCGCCAAACCTTTCGGTGAATTCCGAATCTAACCCTTTGAACGAATGAATGAAAACTACAACGTCATTTTTCATTAATCCAAAGAAAGTTATAATTCAAGAGAAAAAAACGACAACGGACGAGCGATTTCACACCGATCACAGACACGCCGACGCCAACAATTGACCACGCAAATAACATTCTAATAAACTTGAGCATAAAATACAAAATGCAATCGTAACATCACAACTCAACCCATTCATTCACAAAACGGTGAAATTTGAAATACAATTAATCTTTAATTGTATCATTAGAAGATCGTATTTACTCGTGTAACATAGCATCACTTCATTTTCTCTCTCTTTAAGTCTCATTTCGATGATTAATGATGGAATTGGAATTAATGATAAATGACAGTGCGAAGCGATGAAAAGATGGCTGCTGCATTTCTACGGCAACCGGCACGATGTCAGAGTATCCTTTACAATTTTAAGAAGTCATTCATAATATTATTAATGATGGGAGATTGGGCGATAATAGATTTTGAGTGGACTATTAGTTGCAGTTTGAAAATAAATAGATTACCAAATGTGAAGATGCTCGACACATGTTTGATGTTATTAGGAATACAATTTTAGATGTATACAGCCGTTTCTGAGATTTTAAAATCTATTTAGAGACTTAATTTTATTAATCATTGAATACAAATTTAAAAAGATCTAAAACGTCAAGAATTTGGATTTTGCCATTACTGAACATCAGGTGGGGTAGAGTCATTTGCCTACCCAGCTATATAAAAATGTAAAAAAAACATTAGCTCAAGTTTCCTAACCTTTTAAATGTGTTAAATTAAATAAGATACTATGTTTTATCTAAATTATTAGACGAATATAAAAGGAGACTCAATTTTTTCAGCCATGAAATAGGTCTGTCAGGAACAGACACCTCTTTCGTTTCCTCAACATTCCCTCAGTGTTATTTGGATACATATAATGTTTAGTGTTTACAGTAGCTATTCATTTTTAAAAACATTATTCAAATTAGACTAGCAATATTTTATTTAGGAACCTCACCTCTCCCGACGTCGTTCCCTAAACATTTCCCCTATAAATTTGTTTCACCAGTTTTCTATTATTAATTAAAAAGCATAGATTTAATTGGAACATCAATAAGAAACTAAAATTTAAACGAAATGTGCGTATTTTTTCGCTAACTCAAACAATTAACTGTCAAGCCCCAAAATCCCAACAACACCAACTTCCCTGAAGGAAATCAAGAAAAAATGACTCCCCAACGTATCAATATAATATGATACGAGCTTATGACAAATACATTAATGAATTCAGATGGGAAAAGTGGGACCCTTTATTGGTTTGGATCCGTTAAACCAGGCCAAGCCGAGAGCTTAACTGGCTAGGATGGCATTATGCGTAAGATGATATGTATAATTTTATACATCAAAAATTTTCATCAAAAGGAAAATATCACTTCAACATAACACTGCAAGCATTTCATTCTTCATTTCAATGAATTAAATATTCAATACTCTACTGGTATCAATTGGTAATTCTACTGATATTAATTACCAAGGCTTAAAGTTTTGTTAAAATAACATAGTAACTTACTCTCTACCAGATGAGGTGTAAGCTTTTTCTTATAAAAAGTTTCATTAACCTTTATTTTTTAAGATATTTCAAATCTTCATCTTAATAAAAACTAATATAAAGTCAATTGGTTGAACACGTAAGAAATAATAATAGAAATTAAATGACAATAAACAATACATAATTTAAGTGGGAATAAATGTATTTTGCATCGCGCATAGTTCCATCCAAATCTCCCTCGCATTGCATCCCCAAACAATGATATGGAAAAATATTGAATTTAATACCGACTAAACGCATTTCGCCCGGGAGTCGAACCCACACGCTCCGCTCTTTATTAAAACACGAATGACTTATATTTACATATGGTTTTTGTGACATTAATGATGTCGTGCTTGGTTTAACAGAGAGATATTTGTTTTCGTATGAGAATTTATAATGAAATTCATGCTCGATCATATTATGCTAAAGTGCGGCAATTTTTTTATTGCTGGTTACCAATAATATCAAATGTTTATTTAAAAACTTCAAAACTTTTGTATTATTACTTAAAACCTTCTAAGCAAATTAAGATTATGATATAAGTAAGTTGTGAGCAATAAATCGGGAAAGAGCCTTAAATTAGCGTGGAATTAAATAATACATAACTTTATTTCCATTGACAGTGGTTGCTGTAAAACCTTTTACTATCATAAACAGTTTATAATAATAATCATCTTTATTTCTGAACCATAGTAAGTGTATAAGTCAGGAATGTATAACTATACCGCTCTGCATGAAACTTCAACGAACTAACAGGGTCCCGGGAACACTACAGAGAACTGGAAATTATCTATCTCGAATAATATCACGAGCACATGCCTTTTAATTGGCTTTCAAGAAGTTTAGCAAATTTCACAAATCATATCCTTTTTGGTGGATCTTACATAAAGTTACATTCAAGAAAAAGGAACATATCTATTATAGATAATGGATGCTCTCACTAACGCATCTCTAACCACAAGAAATATGACACGAACCTCCCTACCACTATATAAAATTAAGTCTTCCGATGATCGTACTTTATATATAACTATTCGCCCGTGAGCGTTTATGGGAGAATTTCCTTTCGTAACCGTATCAAAAAGCCAAAGTCACTTACAACGGTAAGGACCACACCCCAATCCACAAACGACCCTCGAATGGTTTAAAAATCACTTCTCCCCAAACATACGCTCAAAACAAACTGAACAGCGACCCTCGATTAAACGAATTACAACCATTACCGGCTGGTTTATCGCCCTTATATTGTGATATTGGAGGCCTATTCTCCACATAAGAAATCCTTACAGAACATGTAATCTTATCGCTCGAATTGTTTAATTACCCAGTTAGGTTACCTTTTCGGAGCTTCTATTTCAGATATAAACTACAACAAATTTTTCATTGATAGTAAAAGCTCACCGGAGCTTGCAACACAGTGTAATGTCCTTATTTATTATTAATTACTTGCATTTTTTTACATAATAATTTAATATTTAATAGAAATGTTTAAACTATCTTCTACTAAGTTTGTAAATTAAATTATATACATTTTTTTATTAATTTGTAGATAATAAAATTCTTCTTCGTCTTTATCATGTAGTTGAAGTAACAACATCATAGTGCATTTTTTTAAAAAACTTTTTTCAGTAATTTTACTATATTATCGGACGTTTCTTTTTTTCGTAAACAATATATACTCAATAATTATTGTATCTAGAAAAAAATCATAAGTAACGAAAGTCTCTTTAGGGTGTTTAACTTTCGATTGAACTTCAATTTCAGACTTAGAGAATAGGCTCCCTGCGCCCGCACAGATTCTATGAACTGTATACGACGGGTCGCGGGACAAATGCACTCAATGATTCTACAATTAAGCTTCTCGTAATTTATTGGAATTGATTTTGACGACAGTGGGTACTTTGCTTACTCGTATGTTGACGGTGATTGTGTAAGAATATAGTGATGTCTTGTGAACTTGAGTTTAAAATAAATTGTAAATGTGATGACCACAGCACCATACATAGTTGTATATGTTTAATACATACTCTTGAATAAAATCGCTTTATTAAAAATCTGAAACTTTTGGAACGGTCCCTACTATACTGCAAACAACGGGCACAGGCGATAGAAACTGCTTGCGCTAATAGGGTATTTCCCAAATTTTTGGAAATTGCTTATATTTAAAGATTAGGACAAACGATTTAACGGAAAAATAAAAATAAATTAATTAATGCCTTTTTTTCTCCATTAAACCAATTAAAGTTGACTTTATTTTTAATGATTTTGAATTTACCGCCAAACCGCTAGGTTCGATGACGTCTATATGCTATGTAATCATCTGAAGATCAAATATTTTTTTTTACTTTCACGATAAATTTATAGTATAATACTTACACTATTTTTTTGATGTTTCGAAACTGTGTAGCACATAAATCAGGATTAGTAGCGAAGAAATTTGCAAAGTATTATACTATAAATTTATTGCAAATGTAAAAAAGTTAATAATTTGACCTTCAGATGATTACATAGCATACACAAAGTTGACGTCACACAGTAGATGTTATCGAACCGAGCGTAAATTCAAAACCATTTAAAATAAATTCATCTTAATTTGGTCAAATGGAGAAAAAAAGACATTAATTTATTTATTTTTCTGTTAAATCGTTTGTCCCAGTTTTCAAAAAATTGGAAAATACCCTATTTGAAGTAAAATATTCTTTGTCGGTGAATTCTTAAATAAGTATTTATACGTAAAAACAGTAGCACTGAAAGGGCTTTTTAGTATGTAATTTTTTTTTTAATACTATACAATATATATAGTGGAAAGATAGTAGATATCCAGCAAAAAGCAAATATTTATACACATACTATGATTAATAAAGAATGTTTCATTTCATTGGTGCTCTGTTCTGTCAATCCCAAAACGTTGTCATTAATTTATAATATCTTTATATTTATGGTAAAACAGTGGGAAAGCGTGAATCGCCAAATTAATTAACGCTCTCACTAACTTTTTTTATTATTGCTATTAAAAGGCGATAAGGCTATCGTTAAAAAGTTTTAATTGTACGATAGTAACTCATTACTCCAATCAACCTAATATTAGTTGTTAATAATAACTATGTTATATTATACGGCTTTTATGTATTAGTGTTTTGATTTTCTATATTTTTTGTTTAGTTTACGCTATGTTTTCGCTGTTTTCCTACTTGAAATACATCGCTTGCTAGTCGAATCTTTAACATGCACTGATTGCTTGTACAATCAGCCTTTATTTTTATAACTTACCTCCTATTTCATCATTATTAAATAAAGTTAAGAAACGATTGGCAAGTGTAATTACAGATTAAGGTAAGGGTATTTATTTATGTGATGAGCATAAATATATTTTGCCCGAGTCGTGGATGTTTTTTAATAATTAAATATATTAATAAAATATTAAATAATATTGTATGTTATACTTTTTTTAGTGAAACTTTTATGACATCACCACATTTTTTTAGTTTTTCTCTCGCATGTCGCATTTCTTTTTTAGTATCATAACAAATTCGGACGTTATCAACAAGCATCGGTGGTTCAGTGGTAGAAAGCTCTCCTGCTACGCGGGCAGCCCAGGTTCGAATCCTAGCCGAGGATGGGCCTTTTTCAATTAATGATTTTAAAAATTTCACCTGCGTCGTGGTCTTATCAAATACTTTTTTAACAATTCAATCCTTTATTTACGGTTGCGAAAAACCAGTGGGAAAGCAAAACCGCTTACACGCCACTTTGATGCTGCTTAAAAGATAACTTTAAATAAAAACTATTAAAGTAATTATTTTGAAGCAGCTCCAAAGGGGTAGTTTGTTAGTCGATTTTGCATTTCCACTGTAGATTTTTCTTTGCTTTTTCACGATAGCCGTGATCTTTGTAAAAATCCATTGCACAGGATTTGGAACAACAATAAGCTAATGCCGATAAGCGATCGAGCAAACGATCATTAACTGACCGACACTTCCGTTTTCTCAAACATCCTGTTTTCGTATAAAAACATAAATTACACAATAGTAATTAAACACATTTTAATTAATCCGAATTAATGGACAAAAAATAACGTACCTATCGCCATCGTAACAAAACAGGACAAAGAAGTGTTAATTTACGATTGCTTAACAACGGCCATTATGGTTTTATTGTTAACTTCATCACTATTACGGATACTTTTCCTGTACCAGTTATTTATTATCAGTATATTTATACGGTTTCCTGCCCAAACGTATGAACTAATTAGTATTAATAATAGTTAATGAGCACTCAAAAAATCAGTTAAAATAACTAGGTATAAGTACTAAATAAAGCTGTTTTATGACTGCTTTCATTTTTGGACATTTAAGTAAAGTAAGTAAGTAAATATTTCCAACACTCACACCAATTAGCCTAGCCCCAAAGTAAGCACTGTAAAGGCTTGTGTTATGGGATACTAGGGTAACGGATAGAATACATATATTGTACATATATAAGTATATTTATATGAAATACATATTAAACATCCATGACTGGAGTACAAATGCTCGTATTCATCACACAAACATCTGCCCCCACCGGGATTCGAACCCGGGACCTCTCGAGTCGGCGACGCCATGAAACCCGGCGTATAAACCACTCGGCCACGGAGGTCGTCAAATTTATATTTATATTTATTAAAATTGGTCCATTCTCCCAATCCTGTGCTAAGAAAGGCATGGCCATACATCTAGGAACAAAAAGACGTAGTACAGTGATTCAATGAAGAAAAATCATCTAATAACAACGATGCACGTGAAACTTTTAAAATCATTAATAAAAATAAAGTCCTATTTCGGCTGGCATTCGAACTCAGGCCGCCCGGGTAGCAGGCGAGCTTACCAACATTGTACCACCGATATTGTTGATAGGTAATATGTGATTTATTCAAAAAAACATAAATATGCTACCGGACAAATCTATCAGGTCTGGTCTGTAGCGAAAAAATATGTTTATGTTTATGTGTGTGCAATAATAATTTTAAAAACACGCGAAAAGATGGTTATTGTATCAGCTTTTAAATTGCGTAGGTAATAACTTTTAGCTCAATACAATATTTATTTTCAGCTAGGAACCATCCAAACTTAAAATGCAGGGTGTTCAGATAGATATGTCGGGAAGTGTAATAATTTTACACGCCAAGCGAAATGTTAAAGATTAAAAGAAAAAAAATTAAGCGTGTTTTTTAAATTTTTACTTTAAAAAGTCAATACTAGAAACAAATATAAAACTACTGTTGCGATGTTTAAGATTGAGAAAAACAGACTCACAGCATGTTCGATCTTCCTTTGCTTGTTAAAAATATATAAGTGTAAAGAGTAGGTACTATGAAATGTTAGATTATTTGAACAATCCAAAAATCTGTAAAAAAGAGTGATAATTAAAGGAAATAAAGGCAGGTCATTGATTAAAGCAGTCAATGTCTATTAAAAATGTTCTACATAATAATTACACTGGTCATATTATGTAAATGTCGCTACTACAAAAATAATTAAGTTTTTGTAATCGGGTGCTGTGTATAAATCATTTTAGGGATGATTCTGAGCTTTTGATTATTTCATTTATTAAACTTTTAAGCACAAAGTAGCTCCATTTAAAATCTCAAGAAAATTTATTACTAAATATTTTTTTTGGGCTTATAATAAGTCAATTTGGATAGAGTTTAATTTCCTTACCTTTTAAACCAACTTCATGTTTAACTAAATGATAAATCTATGGCAACACACGAAAACTGTTCCAATTTCGATTGCAATCTTAAGAAAAGTTGGTTACCTACATGCATGTCGAAACTATTAAAAACGTAAGTAGAATAAAAAAATAATCGTTTCCATATTTCGTAAATGGAGGAATATTGCGTTCGCACAGCATACCGCGATAGATACAGATAGTACGACCATTGAATGATTGTTTAATGTACCAGAAGTGAGCAAATTCGTTTTTAAACGGCTATCAGCCGGTCATTAAAATCGGGAATGATGCGTATTCTGAATGCACTGTGTGATACGCCATTTTGGAGTGTAGGGTGACAAAGATGAGTGTAACTCCTGCAGTGCCAATCTGTGAAATTTTTCACGGATCCGTAATAAAAACGCGCGGATCCAAGTTGGATCCGCATGTGAAAATTTTACAGAGTAACACTGCTGTTTATACTTGATGAATAATAACAGTTATTTTTCCAAAATTAAAATACCTGTCGTGAAAAACAGTCTGCCGTCCTAGAAATAAATAAGTAATGCGATTACAATATCTGTTGAATTCATAAAATTAAATTTCTAGTTTCGATATTATTCAGTGTAAATATTTTTTATCGTTATTCAAACTTGCTAAATTTAATACTAAAACACGAATCTTAAAATTTTAATCTCTAATCCAAGTAGTTAATGTGAAAAATCTACAAGAAAGATTCAATCTTAATCCAGGTTAGTGAATACTAACTAAAAATAATAAAGCATGAATATATTGTATCCAAAATGCCAAATACAGAACAGACAAATATAAATATGATGAATACACTTTTTTCATACCCAGTTCGTGTTCGAAATACTCGAGACAAACACGAGTATTGTAAAAATATCGATAACACAATTACATTGTTTTAAACATTCATGGTTGTTACTATGTACCTTGTTATTACCGATATTTTGGCACTGACTGTTGCAAGCGCCATGATCACACAGTAACATAACATGGTAACAATCCTGTAAATAACATAAATTAACACAACATTAATTGTACACATTTATGAAAACACCTTACTTAATTAACGTTTCTTTTACTATCGATAAAAGCGTTCATACTTTATCCTAGAAATGCCTAAACGTGCAACCACCATCTCTATTAGTATATTAACTGCCACCAATAATAGTACTGGGTACAATAGCGCGACGTTTGTCACCGCTCACAATGCGATGCGCGCACCGCGCCGCGATTGTGTTTGGACATCTGGGGTTTCTGACCCACCCTGCCTGCATGAAGCGGGGACACCCTATTTATAACTTTTTAATTTTAGCAATGTCATGTGCCTTTAGTGTTAGACAATTCTTGCGAGTGCATTTTTCTTGCACCCTGAGGAAGTATATTAATAATAACTTATTGAATGAAAATAAAAAAAAATGTGTAAGTGTATATCAGAAGTTATAGCTATTAAGTAAAAGTTACCATCCGTATTGTAGTAAATTATTTTTTACAATTAAATAACATATTATTTGCCTGATTTCTTTCGAGATGTTCATTAACATTTTATTTAATTGCCTAACCAACAATAGATAATAACTACTTTTTGTTATTTTCTCCTGTAATTATTGTATTTTCAGTTAAAATATTGGGTAGAACCAATAACGATACCGTCCACAGTACGTATCCTTCTAAAATCGATACAAAACTCAAACTATTGCACAATCGGTAGCGTAATGGCCGTTACGCCGCGCCGCCAATGAGCTACATTAAATAAGCTCTAATCCCATCACCGAACCAATTTATAAACTTGTTGAATACACAAACTGAACAACAACCAGCATTAAATTTGAACAGGCCAGTAATCACGAGAACACTCTACACCCCATCCTGAAATTAAACCACCAACGTTGCTTGACCCGTCAGTTCACCCTCCATACGTATTACTGTATCCACTCATTACCTTATTAGGGTGTCCAGTTTGGTTGGTCGTGGGGTAAGACTCCCCGGGTCCCTATTAAGTGATGGGTAATTTAGAAATACATAAAGTACATAATAGCACCCTTAACTCGGGCTTAATGAGGTGCGAACGGTATCGTTTACGTACGCACGGCCTGTTACGCTCCTTCGGCGTACATACGCCGTATTTAACATAATATTAGTACCTATTTTAATTAAACTTAAATTAAACATTTGTATTTTCTTTAAATTACATACTATGTTATATTCATCAGTCGATGAGTGCTCCTAGTAAGTTTAAAATAAAATCTGTGTCAACAACACCCGCTCTTTCACAACCGCAGGTCAGATAATGATGATGTGTTGAAGTTACTACAAGAACTTTTGTTTAACAGAAAAGTCATGAACAGTGAATTTTGATTTTCACTTTACGACCATATGAATGTAGCGAAATGGCCAAGTCACATATTTTGACTAAGGTGTGAAGTTTATGAAGTTAGGCCTTGTAGAGTTGGGGCGTGTAGATTTAGGAGCTTGGAGAGCCAAGCTCCTAATCTACTAATCATAGAGAGCTATTAGATCTTATAACATTTTTACATTGCGATTCAATTGGTATCATCTTGGCAACATCATCACCAGCCTATTAATGTCCCCACTGCTGGAGTACGAGCCTTACTTATAGATGGAATACGGAGATTAGGTCGTGACCCACCACGCGGGCCCAGTGCGTATTGGTGGGTGCTAACGACTGCAGATGCAGCTGGGAACAACGGCTTAATGTGCCTTACGAAGCATGGAGGAACTTGAGATAGTAAAGTTTCGGTTATCCATCCAATGACTGAGCACTGCGAAAGTTGCTTAACGAGCGCAGCTGAAAGCGCTAACCAGTGGCGCCATCGAGCTCCAACATATTTGCAACATGAAAATATTTTGGTGGGATAAAGGAAAGTGGACTATGCAGAAATTTTAAAAGTTTCAGTGGGAACAGGCCGCTTTGTGCTCTATTCTTCAGGTTTCCGTAATTGGTATAAAAGTTATTTTAGTACGTAACTTAAGAGTAGTTCTTAAGATGTAAAGTTGTTTAAAGGTTAAAACTTCGCAAAGCTAGTATACATCTGCGGCAGAAAATAATCTAGTTTTAGGTACATATGACTTTTAGAAGGGAGGATTGGGCTACCTCCAAGAATTTAGTCATTGTTACCCCAATCCAGATAAAAATACAGTTCCTACTCTAGAACAGATTGCAAATGTATATTTAGTGCGCCAAAACTGATATGGGTCTGCGAGGTGCTACCGATCCTTTAGGTATACAACTAAGGAATGATATTATTCAATATTAAAAGAAGGTTTGTTGTCAAAAGATAAGAGTCCTTTCAAGTGGCGGACAGGACATAAAATAAGATATCCAGAGATGGCATGTTCAGCTAGAGTGTTTTTTATGTGCACCTGGAAGCATTTATTATAAATTGTTTAAAGCATTTGCACTACAGTTTTAAAGTGAAGAAATACTCATTGTTTTTAATAAACACTCGTCGTTTTGTTAAAATATATATCTTTGTCTTCCCGAGTACACTCGTCACGAATAATAAAAAAACCTAAATACGCTGAGGTACCGAGCAAAAAAGGGTGAATCTTGAGAGGCTCAATTTTCGCCCGTAATATTAAAACTAGGACACTATATAATATTTTTTATGCTACTATAATGTAGCAGAAAATAATGCCAGGAACTAGTGCAGAATAAGACTTGCTACTGTGTATACTATCTCAGATAATTATGTGGAGAAAATAATGCCAGGAACAAGTACAAATAACAATATTAATAATAGTGATGCAAAAGTTGTTAAGAACGGAGATTTTGTGCTTGTAAAATATGAGATAACGGCAAAAAAAAAGATATGCTGGTATGTTCATCTGCTTTAAATGACGATGAAGGTGATATTCGTGTTACTTTTCTAAAGATCTCTAATAATAATGGTACTATTTTTAAAATAGATGATAACGATGTATCTGATGCCAAATGGGAAGAAATTTTGACAATATTACCTGTTCCAAACATAGTAATGAAAGGTAACAGAATGCTTTACAAGTTTCAAAAGCCTGTTGATTTTTTAAAAAGTGACTTGTAATTAGTTTTAGAGCAGTTTGAAGTTAAGGACCTCATTAAAATTTAAAGTAATAATATTTTGTTATTTTGTTGTAAGGAAAATGATTTTTAAGTTTTTTTGTAAGATAGGGTTTATTTGTTGATTATATAATTACATTCAGTGAGGTTTTAATTATAAGTAGAGTTTCTATTATAGCGATCTCCAAACAATTACTGTGATTATACGAATATTTACTTAAGTAGTATTAATAGTATGTCGGAAAAGACTGATAAGTTAAATTTCTTAAGGAAACAAATTTTTAATTGTTTAAATACTAGGGAAAATAATATCATCCTACAAATTTTATTAAAAGATAACATTTAGTAACGCAAAAGATTGATTGAAGTTCAAACTTAATAAAAATAATTAAAAACAATTAATCCGTCTTTCTTTTTAATGTACCTAAATATGTTTTTCCTAACTAATTGTTACTAGCGGGTCATTCCCCTGGTTGTATTTGTCACTACTCTGTCAGTATTGTCACTACCTCAATCCCCTGACACCGAATTTTCCCCTGGAAGCCATAAACTTGTCAAACTATTCAATATCTTCTGGCTCTTAAAAATACCAATAAACAGTGAATCTCCTCATCAAATAATGAATTTGAAATCAAATGGTAATTTTTTTCAAGTGGGCCAAGAAATTTCCCAATAGCGTATATTCACCCATTAACACAATAGCTTTATGTTACCATTGGTTATATTTTTTAATTCAATGTAAAATAAATACTACTTTTAGCACAATCGGTAAAAAGTCTACTTTTTTTATTCCATTAATCTACGTTTTCCTGATTTGTTTTGTGTTAACTTGTTTTATCATTATATATAAAATGAATCGTCGAAAAGTATGTTTCACTTACGAATGACTGAATCAAATCAAATAATTCTTCTTTTTTTTGTTCGTTATTGCCAGGACAAGGTTTGTATAAAAGATTGTTTTAGAGTCAATGAGAAAAATTAATGCAAGATTTATTTATTAAATAAAGTTTGTTATTCTGCCATCTGCTACAATTGACAACTCTTGTCACGACACGCATGAATAAGCTCAGCGTATTTGTTTGGGATTCACTCCAAATCAGTATATACTAGATAATTATAGAAATCGTACCAAAATTTTGGGAAAATAACAGACACTGATCTAGAGACAGAAATTATACTTATCTTTTGACAAGGACAGGAGGAATATGGAAGGGATTGACTAGGTTTGGAGAATATTGGTCAAGAAATGAAAACCAATATTAACCTCTTTTAAATGTGCCAAACGGCTCGCCTAACTTTCATTCAGTTGAACTAAGTCAAACTGCGTTAGAAGGTTATTTACGTAATGCATTGACACCGAAGGAAATGCAGCTAATGGTATTACATTGGCCCTTTTCCACTGAAGCATGCACAATGGTAGTCTGTTTCTTTATGAACATGAACAAGATGCGATGACATAAATGCTTGCCGTTAAGGTGGGTAGGCCAAATCTATTAATTGCTTCGCGGCTTATTATTCTTAGATGCGATCGGTAGAACTCTGACATTCTTAATAACATTGAATTTGGCGGCTGTTCATGAGAAATTTGACATTGGGGTAACAGTTGTTTCTTCAGAAGAAGAGGAATTGTTAGACATTTTTTGTACATAATCAAGGTGTTTCGGGGGCAGAATGATTTTTTGTCTAAAGATTTCCGCCAAACAGTGACAATAATTCCAAGATCGACTACTATCAATGAAATAAGGGCTTGCCTCTATTAATCAAATTTGTAGCACCATGTAATAAATTTTCAGCTGACAGTAAATATGAGAGTTAAATGGGTGAACGATCAATCTACAGAAGATTTCTCTGATCTATGCTAAAAGCTTTGTTCCTGTAGATACTATTACTAGGTATTAAATAATAGATTTCATTTCCTCCAAATTATTGTCAGCGGTATGAAGTCCGCTGGGTCATCTAGTTTCTTATAAACACGTTTTTATAGCATATTGTGCTCAAAAGTATAAAATAGACTATTACTATAAGTAACTAAAAGCATTGGATGCTCGACAGCAGCAACTTTACTAAAACATGTTTTTTTTAGTTGATTTCTGTATCTTTTAGTTATTTTAATATTATTTAAGGATAAAAGACTGATATGTTTTATAGAAGAAAAAATATTTTTATATATAGGTATTACTATGATTTTGATACCCTTTTTCTTGTCTTTTCTTGATTCCCCTGTCACACAAAATGTAACAAGATTTATCTTCGGAACCAATCGACCAAAAGTGATGCCTTTTCGATAAATATGCTAACAATAAAGTAAACATTTATGTTTCCTTCTTACTTATAAAAAGGTATAAAAATCAATTGCGCCAAGGGAATCAACTGAATAATCCGAATCTTGAATTGATATAATATATTTATTTGTTTGACTTTGATCCAAATTGTTGTGGACGACTTTTCATTTCGTGCTTCTTTTTCTTTTATATTTTTTATAAAACACTATTAAAAAATATACGTACCTATATTACATTTTCTAGTCAGCACCAAAGCAACAAAACGATCCGTGTTAAAAAAAGTCTACACCTAACAAAGACTTTTGAACCCTTCAACTTTTTACTAGACATATTTTTTTAACGCACCCTTGCAGATGCCGCCGTGATTTTATTACGATTTAATGCCATAAATAATTTGATTAGTCGCGTATTTATCAACATAAAACCATCTCATGGAAAAACGTCACCCATTGAGATCCCTTTCATTGAATTTAAATGGAACTCCATTGATTCCATACAACAATTTAAAAGCCACTAATGTTATCTTGATTCTTCATAGGAAAGAAGACGTCATTCGACTGACGAGCCAAAACTAAAGTCTTTGATAAAATCGTCTTTACACGAAATTCGACCTTGCAAATTTTAAATTTAGAACATACGTTGCTTTTAGGAAACGTTCACAAAATCATGGCCAAGGAGATTTTATTGTTGTTTATTAAACCTATTTCTTTTCAATGTGTCTATTTTTTGTCAAATATCTAAAGGTGTCATACACAAAGCTAAGTTTTTGCACATGTTGGATGCAGCACGCGTTAAAGATTGACTCGCTCGAATGTGATCAAAGACTCACTTGAATTATCTTGTAACCTATTGTATAAAATTTATAGACGCCAGTTTTTATTTGACATTAATAAATTTCAAAGCTTTTGAAACATATCGAAGATTAAAGAAAAAAATATGTATAACTTATAAAGTATTACATGTATTGCAATAGCTTTGCAACAATTTTTTAAAATATTTCTATAATAAAATGAAAGATATGAGTTTGAAAACACTGATAAAAAATTGTATTTCCGAAACCAGACATGATAGCTAACAATTAAATCAATAGGAGAACGGAAAAATACCAATCGCTCACGTATAGTGGAGACCACACACGGAGCCTCTTTAAAAGCACACACACTAAAAGGTGTTAACGCGAAAACATCACAGTGTTCCATTTTTGAAATGCAAACATTCGAATGGCGCTTTAAACGCCATAATCTCCGGATGGTGGCGCTCCCGTCTATTTGAATTTTAAACAGAATATCCACTATTCCAAAATTGTTACATGTTCTTTGTTTGAAAAATATTTGCTCAGTGTTTTAATGCGACCACTTTATTAAGACCTCCATGAAAACGTAAACTGCTTTACACTTATTTCTTAGGACAATCATTCCAAGTGTCTAAATAAAACAGTTGTGTTACATGATGTGCTTAAGTGGGATCCTGATGTTTGGTTGTTAAAGGGTGCTGTTTACTTTCAAGCTATACACGACAGCCTTTAGAAAATATCTACTTGCTTTTTTTTGTCACGACAACACATCTTTTGTCCCAAATGTTCATGATTTATAATACGCAGTTGCTTTTTAATACTCCGTACACATTACTTAGCCTCGCTGTCCGTCTGTCTGTCAGTGGATTGTATCTTCATTCTTTTCCCTGAACTCACGAATTGTTGTCACATAGATTTGTTAAAACTGACATTACCTACTTGTATTTGTTTGTGTTGCAATTGTGATGTGATTGTGATTATCATGGTGTCTGCAGAGCCCTTCATTTGAGAGAGCCCGACTCGCACTTGACTGGTTTTGATACAACAATCGTGTTTATAATAACAGTAACTTATATTATATCCTCAAAAATAACCAACAAATAAGTAATAACAAATAAACTTTTATGTAAAAAGATGCAAAAAATGTATACTGACTATTAAAACTAAATAGGGAAACAGTGAAAATTATAATTAAACTTTAACAATGTCATTTAAATGAAAATAGTCCTATTAAATACTAATTGATGATTTGTTCACTGCATTGAGTGCTGCATTATTCTATCGGGATCATAAACAGCGAGCATATAAAAATTTAATGAAACAATAACTGGGACGTTTATCTGCTAACGAATGAAAGCGTAATAAAAAAGTATAATGAATCATTATAGCCGCCGCTCCAGGTCGCTAATTCAAGGAAAAAAATTAAAATGAAACCGTGGAAATGATAAATTGAAAAAATAAAACGGTCCCCGGGCGAAATTAAAGTCGTCGCCACCCCTGAAGCTGGAATGGCATAATTTCAGAATGTTCGCCTGCCCTCCGCCCTCCTTAGGGCTTTCAAATGTTACTTACTGCGAATTCTCCAGACTAATAGTTCTTTCTTTTAATATTCTTCATGAAATAAATTAATATTTCATCCAATCTTGGTATTAGGTATCGTAAGGATTTTTGAAAGCGCCAACACAACACTTTGAACTGTCTATAAATATATTAAATATTTTTTTTGGTTTTTGGTAATGACGATGCCACCCACTGAACCTGAACAGCTGCACAGTCGCTTTTCTCGCATTTTCCTTCTTTATTATTTTTGCTGCCAAGATATAGATTAAATTTAACAATTTTATCAAAAGGTTTATTAATATTCAATAATTTTAAACTCTAACACTAATAGATAGGTGATGCATGAAAGAGATGTAGGTATAGATGAAGATACAGCTTTGTGCTCTCTCCATCATCATCATCAGCCTATTGATGTCCCCACTGCTGGGGCACAGGCCTTCCCTATGGATGGAATAGGGAGGTTGGGCCATGACCCACCACGCAGGCCCAGTGCGGACTGGTGGGTGCTAACGACTGCAGATACAGCCCGGACGGATGGCTTAACGTGCCTTCCGAAGCACGGAGGAGTTCGAGATAATAAAGTTTTGGTCACCAATCCAACGACCGACCACTGCGAAAGTTGCTCAACTTCAACAATCGCAGCCGAACGCGCTAACCACTTGCGCCATCGAGCTCCTCGTGTGAGCTCCTCCACCTTAGACATTACAGCAATCAAATAGATACCATATCTACGGAAACGAGCCAATATAGGAAGCAGCAAACTTCTTGAGCTAAACGACAGACAACAGTCAGTACCCTTAATACGAGTTTTACAATTACGAAAACTATTATAGTTTTCGTGAGCTCGCACTCGTACTAAGGGTTCTGATTTTATTGTTTTCGTTTCATTATAAATCAACAGTTTTTAAATTCTATCATTAACTCATTTGCGTCTTCTTAAATTTTAAGTATAAGTATTTCGTTACTTTTCAGCAAAATGGACATAGAAACATAATTTACAATTACGAAAACTATGATAGTTTTCGTGAGCTCAAACTCGTACTGAGGGTACAGACCCTGTACTGCAATTTGACATAGGTATTACTCGATCTTAAAAACCAAGAAAACACAATTCGGATTAAACAAAAAATAAATTTGTTAAGGGCTAGCGAAAATTTCAAACGGGTTAGATGCACTGATTTTATGTATTTATTGACGTTTCGCATCCTTCATGCAAAGGATGCGTCGTCGTAATAATGTTTTTTTTGTCGAGCTAACTTCGAAAGGCCTTCTTTTAAAAAAAAAGGCTTTACATTCCTGCAAATGATGCGAAACGTCAATAAACAAATTAACTAATATTGCTGATACTACTTCATTTCTAAGTCTGGTTTTTTCAATAGATGTTTTTTTTCCTGCTTCAAATTCTTCATGTTGGCATCCTTGGTTTCCGTTTAGGCGGTTATTACGCGAGCGTCACCAATTTTCCCGCGCAAACGGTACGCATTATTGTGATTTAGCTTTACACCCCTCCACTTTACCTATATATTATTATCTAATTGAGTCGTTACGCCATAGCGTTTCTCTAAATGAAAAATTAACGGACCGGTATTAAAACGATTTTTTTTATACTGATCTCTATTTTCCATTAATAAAACACTAACTTTATTCTTCGATTTCGTTAGTTTGGTTTGATTTTGATATCATTTGTTATCACTGTATTTTTAGTTATAATTTTTATTTTTTAAAGTACGTAACTGCTTGATGTTTACATCTAAAGAAAATATAACTAGAAAAAATTACATGCGGACCAGGCAGCAGACGGGACTCGAACCCTTCACAATCCGAGCGAATGCACTGACCAACCGCGCAGCCCTCACGAACCGCGTCGAAATTCCTCTAGCCATTCTTAAGCTGCAAGGCAGGGCCATCTCTTCGCATTATAGGTAACCCATAATCATCATCATCACTGTATTTTCCAATGACGTTGTAGTTGAGACATCATAGCCACCATTACTATTAGCTACTTAATCCATCTCCACTATTACTTTTATTATTACCATATTATTTAAAATCACTTGAATGCGCTTTTTCCAGTGATACTACAATTTCATATACTAAAGTTATTTTTTAAAGTGATTTTAGTACAAGGTGTAATTCTAAAAACAGTTTGCAAATAGGCAATTTTACGAACCATTTCCATAAAAAGGTTGGCAGAAAATTACAGGGCATGATTAGCTACTTTTTTTATTCCCACGTATTTACATTGTGTAGTTGAATACTTATTCGCCACCATGCAGCCAGCCAACACCGCACACAAAGCAAAGAGGAACATCCTATTAAAAACTTACACAAAAACGGTCCGAACAAGTGAAAACTCATTTCGTGCGAACAACCTCCCTGGTCCATCCGACCCCTCACTACACTATCTCCCACTTTTTAATAATAAAAAAAAATCTCTCATCTCCGCTAAATTGTCGTCGCCACTCCAGAATATGAAAGTCGTTATTTAAAAAGATTGCCCTGCTCCCGTATTATTTCGGTATAAATTTGAGTTAAGCTCGTTCTCTCCGCCCTGGAGATTTCTCCGAGAAACGTCGCATTGTAGCTCTTTTATTGCCCCGAAGGATCTAACTTTATAAAGATAATATTTTATGCGAACCTTTCTGAATGGTTAATTAAATATTTTCTTTAATTTTTCACGAGGCTCCAAAAACAGAAAGAACAAAATTTGCAATACGAATGGTCTCGAAGAAATGTACAAAGTAGATACATATTTGTTCTTATTTTATGTGCCTATCCTTAATGTAGTTAATAATTCAGTTAACTAATAGCATAAACACAAGTATAATATCACAGCTCAACGTTTTTCAAACTTTCTTCTGTTTACTATGGTCGCGGCACGCTGTGATGGCCGTTTTGATACATGTTTCTTTTTAAAGTATATAATTATTTTCAACACTCACACCTAGCCCCAAAGTACGCACTGTAAGGCTTGTGTTATGGGATACTAGGGTAACAGATAAAATACTTATACTGTACATATAGGTATACGTTTATTTATATAGAAATAAATATTAAACATCTGCACTAGAAATGCAAAAATTCATCACATCACTCTCGAGTCCGCGGCCCCATGAAACGCGGCAAATAAACCACTCGGCCACGAAGGTCATCAATACACATTAAAATAGTGACGTGAAAAGTGTAAAGCCATCAGAGCGCGCCGCTACTAGAAAACTAACCGAATTGTACCTAGTTACAAAACAATATCGTACCTATTAAACTAAACTTAATATTCTTTGGAACTAAGATCCAAACCCCAGCTCACACTGTCATTCTCATTACACTCTTTCAATTAAACCCAACGGTAATCCCTCAGTGCGATAAAATTACATTAATTGGCAAGGGGACGTGCATGCAGCCCCTATTAAAACTGACCATTAAACCCTAATGTTAGGGCAGCAAGGCTCAATTTCCAAGCGGGCAGTTTTAGGGTAGCGATCGTCCTTTGTTAATATTTGCGAATTGACATCGTTTTGCGAATGCTTAGAAGATCGTAAATAGAATTTGAGCTCTAGCGGTTGCAGTTTACGGTTGTTTTATGCCTGTTTCGTGTACAGCATGAGAGGGGGACCTTTTTGAATGATGTACAAAGAGATTATAGATATGAGGTAATGCGATTAACTTTGCGCTAAGTGACATGTCGCTAATGATTCGATTTGAAATGATCCCGTTGATGCTCTTTCCGCCGAGGCGATGTTAACAAGCTGTTCCCTTTTTAAAAATCAATTTGTGTTGTTGTTATTTCTTGTTTATGTTTTTATTTATAATCGATGGAATGTTTATAATTTTGCATCTTTAGTATAATCCTATTTCTAATAAACTACCAAAAAGAAAATGCGCTTTTCAATTTTTTAACTGTTGTATTTATAGCTATGTACTTACATTATATTTATTTAATAGGTGTCGTAATTTAAAGGATCATTTCATAAATTGAGAATTTTACGACTGTCTTAGTAATGTAAAGCGCAAATTACAATAACATAGGGAGGCAGATTTGTGCTTAAGTGAACATGAGCATTATCATTAAATAAGTATAAAATAACGACAAACACACGGCTTTTATAAAAATATCGTAAGTTTGCCTTAAGATTTGAGTAAGTCTCACTATCCACAATATGTCTATGTGATTAATTATTTTACCATCTACATTAAGAACCATGATAATATTGTACAGCTTCTAACGATACATTTAGTTGCAAAATGAAATTGCAAAACACTTAAATCGAATTTGTTTCATTAACAACCTACACTATAAACAAACCAAGCGATCATCGCTCGCTGCGGTACCCACGGACTAAGAACAAACACAATTTTCCCAAACTACCCGCACTCACGGCAAGTGACTGAAGTCTCAACTTCCTATTCTGAAGCTAAATTAATTCACCGCCGCACTCCCGCCGTCCAGAAGTGGGAACCTACCTATTCGCCGTTCAGTTTCCCAACTGTCAAAACACACACACGTTCTCACCTACGGACCCGTCATAAACAAATCAAATATGGCCGACTCGAGATATATTAATGAGACAATGAGACATTAGCCCGCTACAAAATGCCTCCGCATTCGCGAATAATTAAATCGTAAAGTCCCTTCTACGCCCGCCTACGGCACCAGTCTATTTACTCCTTTTTCATTCAACACAATAGCCACTGCAATCTGACAAGTGCGACTCTAAAACATCTCTTTACTGCACCACTTGCATTTGAAATTACCCCTTAGTTACTTTACGCATACGAATCAAATTAACTTTCAAATCGTGAGCAGTATAAGGCGTATTCCATGGAGGCTATCAATTTGAGCGCGACGGTTCCCGCCCACTCGGTATCACTTTTACACACGTGTCGGATTGTATCGCCGTCCCGCTCGCGCCGCGCCGCTTATTAAAATTCCTCGGTCGGTAGCTGCGTCTCTCTCGCGAGAGGAGAGGCGGGCTCGGGTCGGGCCAATGCTGGCACGATTTTCGCCGCGCTTCCACGCGAAACGGTCCGCGGACGCGACTTCAATTGGAACGTTTTCGCGAATCGCGACTTGTTCGTAATTCGAAATGCAAATTTTCGAAATCTGTACCTAGCAAAATTAAACAATTCCAAATTTGATTATTTCAATTAAGAAGAACACGCAGTGTTGCGAATTGTGTTAAACTGTGACTGTTGTGTACTTATTGACCAGCACTAGACAGTTTACGTGAGTGGTGTAATTAAATTAGCCCGAGGAGAAACAAAGTGCTTACTCAAGCATACGATGTTACCTAAACGTTAGGATGAATAATAATGATAATCGTCATAACGAAACGCTGATATTATCAACACGTCTTCAAGATATTAATCGCAATAATTAAATACGACTAAACTGCCCGTATTTAAAAATATACACCCAAAAGTTGCAACCAAACCTTTGAGCAGTTTGTTCACAATACAAAAACCGGATAGAATGTGCTTTAAATAAGCATTGTTTAAAACTTCTCTCTATCTTCACAACGAAAAAATGACCATCTAACCACCGGCTTAGATTCCTAATAGAAAACCTTCATTTTTTTAATTGAAATGTCATCGAGCAGATGAAATGAAGACGTCGCTCGAATGTGAGCGGGCCGAAGCCGCGGAAAGCGGCGGAAAAGGCCGAATATCATTTAGCGTCGATTCTTTACTAGGCGGGAAGACTGACGCGCCCAAAGACATCATTGATGCTAACAGCAACGACGCGGAGAGTACGGACGCGGCTGCAGAGTCGGATGACAGCGACGTCGACATCGAGGATGTTGAGTCCAACGTTGACGAAAGAGAAGAGAGAGATGAGAGGGAGAGTGCGCACGATGGAGAAGAGATTGAGAGTAGAAGTGGCGTTGTGGTCCCTCAGCCGTTGCTGCCGAGATTGTATCAAGGCCCGGCGCCGCCGGCAGCGTGGGCTTTCGGCGCATTCCCTTGGATGGCACCTAACCCTATGTTCAGAGGAGGATCTCCCGCAAGTAAGTTTTTCATATTTTCCTTTTGAAACACTCAAACTTTCATTATAAATTATATACCTTCACATTTAAAGACTATTATTATTTAAGAAAAAAAACCGGCCGATATATTTATCCCCGGAACTCTATAAGCTGCATTATACCCGAATGTGGTTGGTTATTTCAATACATTTGTGTGCAATCATGAAATTATGAAGGGCAATTAATTATATCTTTTATTATTCTTAATGTAGCACAATTTTTCCTAGAGATCAACTTCGGTACATTAACACTTTCAATATGCATCAAGTTGTTAAAATAATGTCTAGTGTTATTATTCAATAACATTATAGTAATAAGATTAAAGAAAACGATAGTAGCGGCACGCTATGATGGCCGTTTTGACGTTTATGCGCCCATGAAGTTTCAAATTCAATATTAGTTCTAAATTTGAAAGAAATAATTATTGTTCTTCATTGTCATTCATTATAGACGCGCATTTAGTCATAAAACTCGGCATTTATGTTAAAGAAATTCGAAATGTAACAAAAAAGATAGCTGGATATAGCTAGAATCGCTGAGCGTAAGTAAACATTTCTGTGTTTGTTTTATTCAATACTTATAAACATCTTTTTCTAATATTGGTTAAAATTCCAAAAATATAAAACCTTGATGAATATATTAGATATTTTTTCGATAGCAAATTTAATTTCCGCTTCAATATTGCGACGTGTCAAAACGGCCATCATAGTGTACCTACCGCGACTATAGTTAAAGGAGTGCAATATTTTACCGAACGCTGAAACCCTTCCTGAAATCTCATCGTTATGTTTATAATATCATCGTATTTCTTTCAATTCATATCTTCATATCTATAGAACTAATTTGATATTGGTAATTATATTAAATTTTCATTTTTAATAGGCAGGTTATTTGTTAGCACTTTAGTCAATGATTAGTAAAGGTTTGCTTTCGGATCACAAGTATTTGCGAAATTGCGTTTAGACACGTAATCTCAGGCAAATTGAAATTGTGAAAAAACCTTAAGACAGTTTAACATATTATAATACTATGACTATTGAAGCGGAGAGCTAATGGAATGGAATATTAAGCAATGCAACGCAATGGGTTTATTTACACTATTTTAAAGTACGCAACCAAAAATATTAAAGCAGATGACAGGAAAATACAATAACAATTTTGATAGCAAAAATCATAAAAATGACAATACTTTAAAAACACTTCAAAAAACTATAAAAACTAAATATATAAAAGAGGTCGGTAACAACTATATTTGCTATGCTATGAATCAATAAAAATTTGGTCGAGTCGAACCTTTGTCTAAGGTCTAAGTAGTAATTTTTTACAAAAAAAAAAGTTATTTATATATACACATACACCTGTCACTATGCTGAATAGTATAGACCAAAGAATGCAAAGCATTCGCTATATGTTCACATTTTAGGATGTTACAATGTATTTCAAACAGCGTTCCTACCTTATTTTTTACTATAAATTCGAGAAGCTATGACGAATGGATCTATATAGTATGCGAATGGCAGCAAAGACAACCTGAGAAAAAAGTCTCCGCCAGTACAGTGTAGTTCCTACCTAAATATGCTTGACCGTATCACCCATCATTTCTGGATCATGTTACTTACAGATACGACATCTTTATTTTTAGACCAAAGGGAAAAAGCGAGACCCTATTACTAAGACTCCACTGTCCGTCTGTATGTCTGCCACCAGGCTGTATCTAATGAACCAAGATAGCTTAGCTAGACTGTTGAAATGTTCACAGATGATATATGTATTTCTGTTGCCACTATAACAACAAATACTAAAAACAAAATCAAATAAATATTTAAGTATAAACAATATATAATATTCCCATACAACAAACATGATTTTTTCTGTATTCTGCCTTAAGTTAACAACGACAACAACAACAAACGCTTAACGTTTCACACAGTTTTATATTCACTTTAAAAATAAAATAAATATTTAAGTGTACATACAAATGACGTGATTTTTTTCTATTTTTGTTGTAATTTCTCAATATTATAGTCTAGTGTTGTAGGTATAAATAATGGTACGGAACCCTTCGTGCGCGAGTCTTGAGAGATGTTTTTTAAGGTCTTTGTATTTTGCAGCCATTGTCAGTCCCATCGTAACTTAACTTTATTTATTAACATTTGCTTTTCTATACCTACCTATTAGATAAAATTTATTACTTTACTCTAAGTATGTAATTAAAAAAATGTTAATCACCTAACTCGCACTAATACATAATCAATAAACATTTCAATCATATGCGATAACTGCTGAACCGACTACTTCCTCCCTTTGAATTGGAAGTGCTTAATTTTTTTATTACGATTGCACATTTACTCGCAATATCCACTTAATTGCTACGAGCTACGGCTACGGGATGTATCGATTAACTACACTTACACTAAGTTCATAAGGATCTACTCATACTGGCGCAGAATCAAAGCGTGTCGCGTCGCGTCCTGTTTTTCAAGTGCGACAATGCGGCGACGGACCCTCAATACGACACTGTGCTACGTCTGCCCCCTAGCATGAACACCGCGATATGATATATATCTCGTTTATATCACGGTCAATTGTCAAATTATGATGGAGTTTGACCATAAAAATAGTCATATAATGTATAAATTGTGGTGCTCATGCTACAGCGACTGCTGTGGTTAGCGTTAGACGCATTGAAACCGCTCGACCAAGCATCGGCACGCTATGGAAAAGAGAGATGCAATTAAATATAGTTATCTTTTTTAGACATCTTTTATTTCACGGACAACAAAGTTCCCTTAGTACAGCATAACATGATTAGAGGACCATGGGCGACGGTGACCAATTAAGATCAGGTGGCCCGTCCGCTCGGCTTGCTTTCGAAGGCAATAAAAAAGAAAAAATATTCATGTAGTCTCAAGTTGGGATATAAAGTGACAAACAGGTATCTCTTCTCTTTTACTTTAAATGGGATGCACCCAGTATCGTCTTCATCTTCTTCTGCAACTTCTCAGTCTTCGGTATACAATCCATAAAAGCAAATTGCCTCCTTCACACCAAGCAATGTTAATGCCAGATTGAAGCGCGTACTTAAGCCATCATGTGGTTTCATTGCTCCAATCACGCGACGACGCGCGGATCCGCACGCTCATATGATCTTAGCCTTATGCTACGATTTCCTTCATTTGTTGTTTACCAAAAAAGTATAAATGAAACGGATACATTTATAAAGTAATTATTATAATAGCGGAACTTGTGGCACGCTATGATGGCCGTTTTGACGTTTGTGCGCCCATGAAGTTTCATATAAATTAGTTCAAAGTTGAAAGAGCTAATTACTATTCTGCATATCTGCACTAGAGGCGCGCATTTAGTCATAAAATTTATCAAATCGTTAATTTTAGGGCGTTGAATTAAAAATTTACAAAGCTATAATATTTTATGGTCTACCTCAATGACCTTCTATATATATGGACATCGTATAGACTTGCGAAAAGCGTTACAGAAAAATTGCACAAAAAGTGGAATTTCTCCTACGAACAAGAGAAATATGACGCTTCTAGGCCATATTCATTATAAAAAACAATACTTTTAAACTTTTAGATATTTTTATTTTGGGAAAAAATTACTGGAATATATTTAATATTGTTTAAATAAATTATATGTTTAGTGACCTAGGAGTATTGTTATTATATTTAGACTATAAATCGGCGTGATCGTAATGGCTCTATTTTCTTGTTTTCGTATTTTTCTGCAGTGTCCCACAGGTAAGTGTATAATGGTGGTAGTGGATCTCTTAAAAATCTCTGCGGTAGTTTTGCGTAGCGTTTTCTACTGCTAATGCTTGTAAACGGGTGCTGCCATGCGAGATAATTCTGCTTTGTACTACTTTACCACAGAAGCCTGCAAAACTAAGTATCATACTTTTAAAATTGCAATAACTTTATAAGTACACAAAATATACTTTCGAAATAAAAAGGACTCGTGAAAGAAATTAATTTTGTGTATAAAAACTTCATATTCGATATCCTTATTTGAAGAAATGGCTAAAAAAACCATTTAATACAAAAATAATCCTTTTCGAATGAAAATTTCACCACTCATTTTTTTCAATACATTCGCCCA
Source organism: Chilo suppressalis (assembly GCA_902850365.2). NCBI lineage: Eukaryota > Metazoa > Arthropoda > Insecta > Lepidoptera > Crambidae > Chilo > Chilo suppressalis. The sequence goes on along the minus strand of OU963895.1, from coordinate 11,189,833 downwards.
CGCTCATAGTAGTACATTATGATATAAGTGCGGTAAGTTGAGAATTACAGCCGAGGCGATATTGTTAGCCCGAGCCGTAGGTGAGGGCTATAAGAAGGCAGAGGCTGTGTAATTATAAACCGCACGTATGTCATACGACGATTTATAACACATTTGCGAGGAAATAATACTACCTACGTACGTACTTTCTGAAAATGAATTTGCACCTTTGTTTGTGTTCCATAAGATGAAATTTTGATACGCTTGACTATAAGTATCTATCCGTGGATTTTTCGAGCAAAAGGCTTTGCGTAGCCTTTTTCGCTTTATTTTAGGCAAAGAAACAAAAAACAGCCAGTGTTACTAATAAAGTAAATTAATCTTTTTGTGAATTTGTTACCGATACATGGTTGTAATTTATGGTCAAAATGAATCAAATTAAAGAATTAAATGTTTATATATTATATTTTATCTCCAAAAGTTGATTTTATTAAGAAAATGTTGGCTACCTATCTGACATAAAAACTCTTTGCTAAGATTTAAAAAAGTATCGTTCGTTTTTAGACGGAACATAATAAGCCCTGCGTTTTACTTTACATTATCGCACGCGTTCGTAATGTGATAGAATATGATATTGAAATTGGTGCAATAAAATACGCTTTACGAGCAAATGTGTTATAAAATGCATTTATGGAAGTTGTATACATTGTTCGAAAGTTAAAAAATTACGTAGCATACAACAGAGCGTGCGTGCGTAAAACATTTTACCGCATGCTCCGATACATGGCGCCGTGCGTGTCTTTTACGGTTTTTTTTATTTCGGTCGAACCTCCTTAGAAGCGCTTTTTTATCTATACATTTTGGCTTAAATTAATACAAAAAAGAAAAAGAGTCGTTTGCGATGTAGTTCTAATTTTCATCACCCGCATGTAGCATCATTTGGAAATGCGCGCCATTTCCTTATTATAAAAAAAACATTCATTATTTAAATTAGTTAAAGGAACTGTTTTCTCGCAAATGTGTTGAAAAACGTTGTATGACATTCGTGCGGAATTGGTATTTACAATCTCGTGACTATGGTAACCCTCGACTTCGTCTCGGGCTTACGTGGCTTACATACGTCTAATCATTTGTGATGACCAACAAACCGCACTAATATAATAAATTAGTATTGTTTGTTTTTTTAATCGATTAAAAGTTAAGTTAGACAACAGTACATATACTTTACTTATCATGCCTCTTTTACCTGAAGAATATGCTAGGATCATGACTTTTCTGGAACTAGGCATCAGTATGCGTCGAACTGCTAGAATGGTGGGTGTGACGTTACGAACGATCCAGATTCCATAAGGTGAAGTGAAGGTCCGAAGAGACTGGAAACCATCTGAGGAGACCCTGTAATGGCAGACTCATTTGTAATAGTGCCCTAGAAGACCGTTATATTGTTTTCACTGTGTTGTGAAATCACCTTCTCAATACAATTGAAGTCAACAGCTTCTTCAGACCCGAACGGACTACATTAGTGACTGTACAATGAGAAGAATACTTGCTGAAGCAAATCTGAAACTTCGAAGACCTTCGAGCGAGTGGCCGGAACTCAAGAGAGAGCATCAAATAGCGAGACTGCGATACACCCGTGAACATATACAGTGGTATGAAAAAGAATGGTCAAGCATTTTGTTCACAGTTGAATCTCGATTCTCACATTTCACTTCTGATGGAAGGCTAAGTGTCTTCAGGCAACCTGGTGAGTGATATCTTCAAACCTGCTTTCAAAAGGAGCCCAGTACCGTAGAGGCAGTGTACATGTATGGGCTGGCGTATCTTCAGGAGGTCTCACAGAGTTAGTATTTATAGAAAATGGCACTTTGCTTGGGGAATGAGTATGCAGGGCCGTAGTTAGCAAATATGGGTGATGGATCGATACTGATGCATGATAATGCCCGGCCACACACGGCTCAGGTCGTGCAGGAGTATATTCAGGAGATTGGTATTTGTGTGATGGTTTTGCCATCAAGAAGTCCTGATCTCAACCCAATTGAGCATTCCTGGGATGAGTTAGAAGCTGCAGACCACCACCTACCACCCTAGGGTACTAAAACAAGCCCTGATAGAAAAATGGGAGAAAATTGCCCATAATCGGCTCTGAAACCTAGAGTTTAGTATACCAAACCGGCTTGAAGCTATAATCAGAGCTCTAGGAGGCAATATCAATAATTAAAAATTAAATAACATGTAAAACATACTTATTGAATAATAATTGGTTTGTGAACACTAAGCTTTAAATGGCTATTTTATTGTTTTATTTATTTTTTAGTTGAAAGTAACCGTTTTCAACTAAAAAATAAATAAAACAATAAAATAGCCATTTAAAGCTTAGTGTTCACAAACCAATTATTATTTCAAATAAAACTGATAAAGTTTGCTATAAAACGTTTTTTATTTTCAATCTCTAATTTCTATAGTTTAGATTTTTTTTTTAATGCGATACTGAGTTTTGCAGGCCAGTGTATTTATTATAGTAATTAACTTTCATCGCACTTTGTCAGCCTAAACAAAACTACATTAAGAATGTAGTTTCATTTTGTTTAGGCTAAACAAATTCTTCAAATCTGTTTTAGTAATAAATTTTATATTTCAAATTATGTGATGCAAGGCGAATTTATGAATAATCTTATATTGAAGTTATTTTTCAAGTTAAAGTCTTTGTATACACCGTGTATTTTGATTTACCTGAAAAACTTCACTAGCTAATTCAGAAACAAATTAAGGTTACATTTTAGCAAATGTATGTTTTTTTTTATTTTTTTTTTTAAATCAATAGTTTGTATGGAGGGAGTGCGTTTACTTTTATAACAGTTCGCACCATTTTTATTTACACTATTTTTAAGTTTCTCAGTTAAATCGAAATTACGATGTATAACAATAAAAAGGGGAAATTAATACAGCACCTGAGTTGCTTGCCGGTTCTTCTCAGTACAAGGTCTCTCGCTGTACATTTGTGAAGACCGACGGCCTAGCTTTCAACAATAATAAGTGCATATAAAAGCTGATTTACGCAGAAGCAACAACATGCCACAGTGGTGTATGCTACATATTATGGCGTGTGTTACATTTGTAGCATGCTGCTTGCATTTGTTTAAATTATTTGTATTTTATGCAAAAACAAGTCAAACATCGTTTCAATCTATTGTTTAAATAATTTGAATTGCGGGCAACCTACAACACTTCTCGCTTTCTACAATCCTCAATAAAGACAATATTTATACATCGTTCGTTACACCACCCCATTACCGATAATTCTTACTCTAAAAAAACAAATACAAGCACAACTAAAGCTACAAACTGTTTTGTCGCAACAAAAATGTCCCATATTATCTTTGAAAAAAATTTGCCACATTACGCTATGTGTTGCCATGCCGCACGATTCCTGTCACAATGTGCGACATTTTTAATTATTGTAGCATGCGGCTTTGTGGTAATCCCCAAACAACACACAGTGTTGCCACGGCGTAAATCAGTCTCAACAACCTAAACTAAATAAATGGTATTGAATTTTGACGTTATCAGTTTTCAGGATTAATTTAAATAGGTTATTAAACACGTTATACAAAGTGGCGCAAAAGTAATCATCCAATTTTGATTTTGTAGAATCTTTTCACTTAATAAAAAAAAATAGTAAAAAAGGTGCTATCCCACAATTGGCTGCTGGCAGTGCTGATACATATTTGTGTCCGTTTTATTGTATTCCATGATTTCCGGTAATAGCTTCACATTCCTGCCGAATGACTCTTTAAGGGCTGCTATTGTCTGATGCTTGTTGGTATAAACCTGAGACTCCAAGTTACCCCAAAGAATGGATTCTAGGGCGTTTAAATCAGGCGATCTTGCGTGCTATGCCAAATCACCAAAATAAAATCAGCAATGTGAGCGGTTGCACCGCCTAGTTGTTACCACACATGTTCACGCTCCAGTGGATTATCGTGCTCCAATGCTTATCTGTTTGTATTCTGCATCTAACTAGTTCTCAAATATCAAATAAATGACTAACGTGCGACGTCATTTGCAATAATTATAACATCTTCCGATAGAGTGATTAATTTTGCGCCAATTGCGCAATTGAAACCAAACTTCCTAAATCCTGTATTTAGGAATTTTGATTTCAATTAGAAACATAAAGTATACATTCAGCTAGCGATATTTAGAGAGGGAGATAAATACATAAACAGTAGAGATGGGCCGACTATTCGACTAGTCGGGAAAGACGACTATTCAGCAAAACATGTCGATTATAAACGGAACATAATAAATGAATTAAAAGTAACAACAATTCATGCTTGTTTTATATAGTACGTAGAGCATTCACCTGTCAAAAAGACCTAAGGCATTCACCTGCCTAAAGTTACAGTCTAAAATAATTTTCTTTATTTTATCTCAATTACATTATTACTTATCTCAATTAGATTATACCGACACAGTAAACACAAAACGAACAGTTGAAATGAAAATGTTCGTAAGAAAAATATCAAAATATAGCCACAACATGCTCAGCGGCCGCGCAATGACTCCTCTCCTGTGCGACGAAATATTCCGAAAACCTCTTTAAGATGAGTATTCATTGCCGACTAGTCGGACGAACAGCCGGCAGTTTGAAAACCGATTAGTCGGCTAGCTAGTCGGTTAGTCGGCAAATGCTATAGTCGGTCCATCTCTAAATACCAGCCAATATACTACCGATTTCAGAGAGGTCCATATTTTTTTGTCATTCAATATGTAAAGCACCTATTCGTTCCATAATAATTTCTTCCAATATGAAAGAGAGGGATAGAACGATTTTATTGACCAAAAATACAAGCAAATGACACTAAAAATATCAGAAACATAAACAAAACAAAACACTTTAAAGCCAATTAATTACACCAAAAAAGTTATTGGACAACAAGGACCTTGCCTCAACATAATGCTGCCGTGACATATCACTTAACATGTCACAGCAACGCTGGTATTTTGGCAGGGCATGTATGGTGCACCGTTTCAGTTTTACGCATTAAGCGAAATCAATGGTTTTATGTATCTGCGTATGTTTTACATGAGAAATTAATGTGCTAATCTTAGTACATGTATGTGTAGTGTCAGTGACCAGAAGGTTATCTACACTCCTGCACCAAGATGGAAGGGGCCACGCCCCACATATGAAACACTGAATACTTAGAGATGATAACAACCTCAGTGCCTTTGAGGAGCCATCAAAGAAGGATTTGGATTGAAGAGTACCTCCGAATTTGAATGTGAGAGAAGAACAAAATAACAATGATAATCTGGGTATGTGTTTCCAAATCATTACATGCATCGTAATTTTAGCAGGTGTCATTTTAAATTAATTTTCAACATGCGTTTTGATTTTAGATCTCGTATCAGAGGAAGAAGATCGCTCCAACACTTGGAGGCAGCAATCTAAAGTCCCGCGACAGGCTGCAGTGTGGTGTGTAGGAGTGCAGAAGTTTTTATTTTATTTTAGGAAGTTTAACAGCTATCAATCACTTATTAAATAAACATAAATCAACATCTAACTGCCAATTAGAAACCTCCACATATTAAGATGCGAGTGCAATACGTCTGCTGGTATTTGCTACGTTTTTGTGCACATATCAATTTTGCTTCCAGATATTGCGCCTTGCCCGTACGGATGATGCCAATCATCAAGGTGGTTAGATGTCAGCGCCTATGGGCCTCCATCTTAAGCATGTTTGCTAAATATATTGTTTTAAACTTTCATGGTCACTAACATTATAGTAATATAAGTTATTTACGGGATTGTTACCATGTACCTTGTTTTTAGCGAGTTTCCGATATTTCGGCACTGTTGCAAGCGCCATGATCACGGAGTAACTGAAGTAATTGCGGGTAGGCTGTTATTGGCAGACATATCGGTCTACCCTCCGACGAAGTCTTTTATTGCGACCCGTACCACTGTTCACATTCTCACTATTCACTCGAAACTGTTCTCGACACACAACACTTACAGTATCGGATCGCGACACGACACTTTTTTGATTATTTCCGGTTTTACACATACGAACCACAGGATTCCAGACACTCGACAATTTAAACCCGTCCTCACGATTGAAATTTTTATGTTTTGTTATTTCAATCGCTTCCCTGACCAATCTTGGTATGTAGTGGCGTTCTGTCGAGATAATCTGTGGGTTATGAAACTCAATCCAGTGGTTAGAACCAGAATCAATCAAATGTTCCGCGATGGCTGATTTCTGCGTATCGTTGTTCTTGATTGCTTTTATGTGTTCCCTCATTCGGCATGATACTGTTCGCTTTGTTTGGCCAATGTACGAACTGCCACAGCTGCAATCGATCTTATAGACACCAGGTTTCTCCAAGGGGAAGTTGTCTTTAGGAGACCGTAGGTCTATTAAGAGGTAACAAACATGATGTCGAGTCTCACTTGGCAAATTTAAATGGGATCCATTCTAAAATCAACTTTACCTATGAGATGGAAGAAGACAGAAGTCTGGCCTTTCTGGACGTGAAGATTCGGGTGAGGAATGACGGTTCGCTTGGTCATTCCATTTACCGCAAATCAACACACACTGACCGCTATCTCAACGCCTCCTCGCATCACCACCCTAAACATCTTAACTCTGTAATGACTTCACTGACGAACCGTGCATATGACCTGTGTGATGAGGAACATCTTCAAGAAGAGTTGGAGCATGTACGACGAGTCTTACAGAGTAATGGATACCAGGGACATTTTCCATCAAGACACAAACTAAGACACCAGAGACACAGAGTAGACAGACAACCTGTTTATTTACCATACGTCAAAGGAGTGACTGACAAGATCTCAAACATACTGAATAAGTACTCACTAAACACTGTCTTCACTCCTGTGCGAAAGGTTTCACAATACCTACGGTCTCCTAAAGACAACTTCCCCTTGGAGAAACCTGGTGTCTATAAGATCGATTGCAGCTGTGGCAGTTCGTACATTGGCCAAACAAAGCGAACAGTATCATGCCGAATGAGGGAACACATAAAAGCAATCAAGAACAACGATACGCAGAAATCAGCCATCGCGGAACATTTGATTGATTCTGGTTCTAACCACTGGATTGAGTTTCATAACCCACAGATTATCTCGACAGAACGCCACTACATACCAAGATTGGTCAGGGAAGCGATTGAAATAACAAAACATAAAAATTTCAATCGTGAGGACGGGTTTAAATTGTCGAGTGTCTGGAATCCTGTGGTTCGTATGTGTAAAACCGGAAATAATCAAAAAAGTGTCGTGTCGCGATCCGATACTGTAAGTGTTGTGTGTCGAGAACAGTTTCGAGTGAATAGTGAGAATGTGAACAGTGGTACGGGTCGCAATAAAAGACTTCGTCGGAGGGTAGACCGATATGTCTGCCAATAACAGCCTACCCGCAATTACTTCAGTTACTCCGTGATCATGGCGCTTGCAACAGTGCCGAAATATCGGAAACTCGCTAAAAACAAGGTACATGGTAACAATCCCGTAAATAACTTATATTACTATAATGTTTGCTAAATTCAAAAATGGGGTGACATGAGTTCATTGTGGTATGTGAAAGCAAAAGCGGGTGCACGCATTTTGCACTCGCTGAATAAGTTGCGACGATCTAGCCAGCAAGCAGGGACCATAAACAGTGTCACAATAATTAAATTTGGATACTTGTGTCGCATGTCGTGATTCTGAGTTTTTCTGGTAAATATTATCTTATTTTGTATAACAGCAATTATCTATACAAACAGCTGCGCGCACATTCCACTATATACTCGCTCTATGGTCCGTCCATGTTAATATTAAGCCGACTTGGATCGATTTTACTATATTGCTTCTGGTGCTTCTAAGTAAAAGTTTTGATTTTAGAGGATTTAGTACTAGGCAGTTTGACCGACACCAATCTGATATTCTTGCAGGGTCATTGTTTACTCTGTCTATAGCAGTGTAGATATCACTTGGTTTAAAGGAGTATTAAAGATGCACATCACATCACATCACTTGCATACAAATGATATTTGTATTCTTGTATACAGTTGATCGTATCTGCATTGTACAGAATAAACAGAATTGGACCCAGCAAGGAGCCCTGGGGAACGCCTCCAGTGACTGAGAAAGATCGAAATAGCTCTTACGTGCCATCAGCAACAGATAGCTCCACGAATGGCTGCCTATCTGTCAAGTAACTGCAAAACCATTTTATTACACTGACGCCGAGGCCATAGTATTTCAACTTGGATAAAATCAGTTTTGTGTTTATGCAATCAAATGAACAGACGCAGTCTTGCAGCTATAGAGCACTAACCATACCACAATCCTGAGCAGTCATGAGGTGGTCCACTATGTCCAACAAAGCAGTTGATGTGCCACGGCAACTGCTTGATTATAATCGGGTCCTGTGTCTCGACATATTCGGTATGCTGGTCACAAGCTATTCTCTCCAAAACCTTCGATGCACAGGGCAGCAAGCTTATTGGTCTGAGATTGGTCAGATACATAGGCTGTGTGTTTTTGGGTAGAGGTTTCTGGTTGCATTAGGTAACAGGCTGCTTCTACACTTCTGGAAATGTGCATATAGAGCGGTTTATGATGCTTTTGTTTGTGCTCAAATATTGTGAGGCAAAGTGAGTTGTTACATTTCCAGGAGATGTGGTCATGCTCCTGAGCATTGGATAAGAGTCTTGATCTTTGCCTCGCCTCGCTTTTTAATATGAGCTATATACATATTGTTTTCTTATAATTTATCTAATATTATATTATAAATTAATTACTCACTTAAAATAATTCAGTTTTTAGTATAAAATTAATAACTAAATAAATATTCTCTTACAAAAAATAATAAATATAAAAGACCATTGCTATTCCGCAGATATTTTGGTTCTAGTTGACAGCTAATATTAATAAGTAAGTTTGACTGAATGACGCTATACATAACTACTTATAGACGGAGATGGTTTTCATGACTGAAGTAACAGTATTAATGTATGGACAGTCGAAGCACTATAGTCTTAGTCTTATTGTATGAAGGGATAAGTCCATATATATAGATGGTAATTGGGGTGCCTATTTAATTATGCTTCCGGAAATCTTTTCAAGTGTGAAACAATTATATATAATTCCATTTTTAAAATGAAAACACCGGCCATGTGAAGAATCTTTAAAGGATTAAGTATATAAAATTAATTGATTGTATGTTATATATCATACAAATAATATTTTAATTACAATGTACTTAATTACCACGTAATTGGGCATATGTATTCTTCAAATTCGAAATGTAAAAAAAAACAATAGGATCGCTGCATATAGAATCTGTGAGTGTAAGTAAACATTAATAATTACGTTTATTTTAGGCCGGGTTGCCAGCAAAAGTTTTTTGAAAACATTCAACAAAACACATACACAAAACTTTGTTTCTGAAACATCGCTGCCCCAAACACGCCGTCTACTGCTCTCGTGGCTGTCGTACACAAAATTGCTGCGTTCCAAACCTACGATCCAAGTGCAACAAATGTCATATTTGACAAAAGTTTCGTACATTTTATGACAAAGTTGAACCGTCAGGGTGAAAAGTTGCACTCGGAGCGTAGGTTTGGAACGTACTAAACACCCACTAGCGAGTTGTAAAAAATATGCTCACATTTGAAATCTTAGTGGTGAAACCGAAATTATAAAATTCCACATGCTTAAGTTATTTTACAGGAATTTCAATTAAATTTAATTTGAAATTACATTTTTAAGTTTAATTTACCATAACAACGATAAAAAGTAGATAAAATTATTTGTAAATGCTTTAATCGTGTTTCAATGATTTTAGCCTATCCGCTTTCGAAGGCCAATTACAACAAAAATAGACTGATTAAGTACATTTTTTTATAATTTTTGGTAGTTTAGAAGCATGCGGAGTTTTTAATTTTAGTCAGAAGCTATGGAAACTCTTTTTTGTATTTTTATATTGAAGTTGAATGTTTGAGTAAATCCTACTAAAAAATAAAGTTCCAACTTTCAAGCCTTTTTTGAGTAACTTTAAGTAATTTCAGGAAGCTAAGTTACTTTTTATATTAAAACAACATTCAAGACAATTATGTCATAAAAAAAAGACTGCAAAATACCTACTACGAAAAAAGATATGAATTTTTGAAACATAGCTGGCAGAATTCATTAAAAATACACAAAAAAATATTACTCGAAAACTAAGAAAAATCGCGGATCATACATGGGGTATTTTTGGATAACCCCAGGTGCGAAGAATCTAAAAAAAATTGTTGACCTCACTTATTGCACCACCCTGTATATATGTGTTTCGTCGCTGCCGGAAATCGACCACCACTTTTGAACTATCTCTTTTCATCATATCGTGTCCTACTCTTAGGTTTTAAAAAATATAGATATTTGAGTAGAATGGATAACCGGGACCATCCCGATATATCGAAAGAAACAGTCGACTTAAGGAATACAATGTTTCATTTGTACTCCAATAAAAAAAGGCAACAAAGTTTCAACGAACACAACTACAGTATCTACTTTGTAAAATAAAAAGATATCGGAAAGGTCGCCACATCGATTAAATCAATTAGAAAAACAATTGGTCCCTCTCGATGATTTGAATGTCTATACATAATTAAAGAGTAACAATGGAAATTAGAATCGTAGACTCGTTAATTAATAATTCATCGAAAAAAGGGCAGAATCGAAATTGTCTCTTCGTGTTGGTGTAATTGTTAATTAATTTAACGATCTATTAATTGTCTAGAAAGTTCTTTGCCGTAATCAAATAAATTGACTATGGATACTTACAAAATGATTTTATTATATAAATAATTAAAAATTATGTACATACATAGTTCATGACAAAGAATCAATTAATTCTTTCAGAAATAAATTACTTGTCTTCATGATAATTGTTTTTATTAATAAATATTCATTATGTATATGAGTACAATGCGTATGATAAATATAAAACTTCTACTGTCCTAAATTTACATCTTACGTAGAAAAAAAAAATAAGTAAGGATGTGAACTTTAGAAAATCTATCTAAGGACTAATAAAAACCACATTTACCTACTATATACTATGAATACGTATGTACTGTATTTATGTTTAATCCAACTAGAACATCAAATTAGAAAATGATACTGTTTATTCGAGGTAATAAACTAGCTTAAACTAGTTTAACTACTATCCCAAAGTTTTGTTCACTTTCCTTAAATTACATTTTAATGTAATTCGATGAACAGAGATAAAACTCTGTGTAGGTAATTCAATATCATACATTTTTCTGCTCGCGTGGATTGCAATCTGATCCCCTATTTTGAACTCTCAGGAGCTGAAGTTTTAAATATACTTACTCAACTTATTGTAACAATTAATTTAGAAAATGTCTTTTAAAAAAACTGTCAACTGTAATTTTTACCATAAGCTCATTTACTATTTTTCAGATAAATCTTCAAAACTAAAGAAATTTCATACAAACTTTCATCCCTTATTTTAGTTATCTCACTGGATGCACTGAATATTTTACGTTACATTGTTTCGGAATTGAAAGTACCGTACGTCGCAATAAAGTATATGTTAAAATTTGTAAAATTCCTTCAAATTCGCCGAACAGTTTTCACAAACTTTTGCTTTTACTATATCAGTAGAACATTTTTATATTCCTATGAGGGTGTCATGTCATTCAGACTGCCAGTCCATGGCAAAAAAAAGAAAGAATGAAATATTTAAACAGGCATTTTCTGGCTTAAATATTAAGCTGTTAACTTTGGATGAGCATGGATAAGGACGTATGTTTGTCTTAGTTTTAGAGTAAAAAATAAATAAAATCGTAAAACCATAATCAGCCCCATTCCATTAACAATTTGGCCCATGAACGGAAAATCTATTGAAAACTTGACAATGACACAATTATCGCCATATTGATAAAGGAAGCATTTTCCGCTTTTTTTTAATATTTTATCGTTTTAAATCTCAAAATTAATGGTTACCCACTGAATGTTACCTACTCATTTGTAAAACTCAACAAAGAAGTTGAAAAACAAAACATACCTAAGAACGAACTAATTGTCTATGCGGCAACATTTTAACGCTGTCAGAGGTTAATACTCCCTTTGTATGCAAAATAGTTTTTTGTTCGTCTTTATCCGTTGCGGAGTTGCACTATTATAAAGTGTTTTGTATCAACATTGCGACCGAAATTTATTGCGTCTGATTCTTGTGATGTTCAAAAATGATTATTGTTATAGTTGTAGAGCTAGATGAAAAAAACCGCGTATCGATGTACAGCATTCCCGTTTGGTACACAGGTACTTTAGGTTAAAACCAACAAAACAATATTTTTGAGCAGTAGTTCTTAAAATTCCTTAGTTGTTTTTATTTGATACCCCCCTCCTTTTTAAGAGCTATTACCGTACCTGTGTACCAAACAGTTCTACACATCGATTTGGGGTTTTTCAGTCGAAATGGTATTGTAGGCGGTCTACATTAAGGCACTTGTCCCACCGCCAACGATGAACAAAATGCGAGTAGAGCTAGAAACTAGAAACGAGTTGGCGAGCAGCGGGAAGCGAGTGTGGAGTTTTATCGCTGGGATATAAGCGAGTGTGCGAGTAAAACGAGCGATAAGGTCGCCCCATTCGCTCATGGTGATAGTCCTGAGCAAAAATGCACGTGCACGCGTTTCTACGTGCTTGTCGAGCGAGTATTATCTATGATAACACTTGTCGCTCGGCGACAAATTTCTGGGGCGCGTTCTTGCCGGCAGTGTCAACAGTCAGCGATCAACTATTATAACATGTATGAATCTTTTTTTTTACCAGTTTTTATCTTGTAGAACGTTTTACACTTCAGTTTTTTGTAAGGACATTTCTTGAAAGAATGTACATGTTCTTTATTATAAGTCTTATACACGTACAGCTGCTTTATTCAGCAAAATATTTCTGAATAAATTTCCTAATCGTTTCTAACCCAATTAGTGGCTTAAAAGCGCATTTTAAACTGACACGCAGTTTTTACACGCGCTCTCCTTACGATCCTTCTGTTTAGTACAGTTATTTGTTAATTATGTAGGTGATAAATAGTGTGTCAGCGCCATCTATCGGGATATTAATGATTCCGCCTCGGGCCTGTTTGTTAGATTATGCCCTAATGATAGTTTGGTAACATATGTCTGCCTCCGTTTAAAACCATTTTTGCTTTGTGAATGACATCTGGAATAGGAATATTGTAGATACAATAATATTGATCTGCGGTTGTGGAAGTTAAGCAACTTTCACAATGTTCTGTCATAGGATGGGTGACCAAGAAACTAATCATCTGCAGACGTTCACATCCATCAATCAACCATGTCATCCTTCCTGAGGCTAGTTTGATGCAATGGTAGTCATCTTTCTTTTTGGTTTTTTTAAAACTATTCTAGCTATAGTCGCATTTAGGGAGTGGAATTAATCAAAATCTTGATTCTTTGCGTACCTTAAACTTAAAGAATCAAAAAATTTTCGGACAACTCTATAAATTATTTTTTAAGACAATTATTGACTTTCGCGAATTAGAAAATTCATCACACAAAAGTACCTGCAGTAATTCAAACCCAGGACGTTTGTAGAAGAAGGCAAGAGAGCTGCTGTGGCACCAAGCGGTCCTTGGAAAATAAATAACGTTAAATTACAAATTCCATAGACAGGAGGATTCCACACAATATGTGTTTATGTTTTAATCGGTCTGCTTTCACAAAGGTCAAACAGATATGTGATCGAAAGTTAGCTTATCGAAATCCATGTTAAGACGTTGATAATTATTTACCATGCCACACGAGGCGTGAGTGTTTAGTGTACCAAATTTCTTCAAAATTAGTTCTGCTATTATTTTGACAAATCCATAAAAAACATACAAAACATCCCTTCCTCCTTTGCATTTAAAAAAAAAATCATATAATATGCCTAAACATATATCATCATAACTTCAATATTAATGACCTTTCTCGAATTATACTCCAACTAATCGAATCGATTCGCCGCGAGTATCGAATGCACATCGATCATAATAATCGATAAAAGAATCGGATCAAACCGTGACGGGCCACTGATTGTGGTAATTATTTGATTGGCTGAAGGCGCATAATATAACGAACAGTTAAAGCTCAGAAGCGTATAACTTAATTGACCTCCTACGGTTATGACAATAAAATCGAATTTGGAATGTCAGATCTCTTTCTTAATTGAAAACATAATGCGAGGTCTATTTAATAAAAAATGCAGCATTATGTAAGACTTTACTTCGACGAAAAAAGGAAAAATCTTTCTACTAATTCTTTTAATTTCGACCCATTAGGCGTATAGGTTGTAAATTTAGCACAAATAAAATTGGTTATACATAAGACAATTCATTAAATATAAAATGATTAAGTTGCTCACAATACTCTGAATCTTTTCTTTTTAATAAAATAAAGTTTAGTTTTTACATTTACTCGACCGGCAATCAAATTACCTTACTCATAACTGGATCCTGCAGTTACGCCTGGAGGGTGAGGAGTAGATAGGGGAGTTGGTTAACATTGTAGGTACGGGAGCAGCTCGGCTACCTAGCCGCTCGGACTGCGGTCCGTGGGATTAGTCAGATGATGCTGTGAACGGAGAAGCCCAGAAGCGGTTGAAGCGGGTGCGGGCCGGGTGGCTGGTCGGAGGTAGGGTAGTTTGACGTCTGCCACGCTTACGTGCGCGCACGTCAAAGTATACCTGCACCAACTAGTAGCCCTCGGGCTGCCCGCCGCTGGCACGGTAATATTATCTATATATTACCGTGCCACTGGCCGAATGCACCTCGCAATTACCGCGTCGCGAAGGTTTGTTCATAGCAAGCCAACACGGCGTTGGTCATTGTCGTGGATATAATTTTTTAATCGACATCGACGGCCAATATTTCTCGCAGCTATATTCATTTTAGTTCTCTATATTAAAATCAATCATACTCCAAATCACTAGGTATCTGAGACTAATCAATTATTTTAATATTTATGATTGATATAAATATTGTCACGTACAATCAGACACGTAATAATACATTCTTAAAATGCGTAAATTCGCCGGAAAAGAGGTGGTGTTTATAAAATGTCCTTCAATATTAAACACCAATCATATCGCATAAATATGAAATTATAATGGTGTATGTCAAATGTGGCCGTTCGACATTTGTGCGCATTAATTGATTGAATGCATCAAACAATACAGTAATATTAACTTTTATGAGTGCAGTAGATCTTTATTCTTCGTAGAGAACGATCTTTGTTGTCGGTCGGTCACTTTAGGAACGCCCGAAGGTCTTAAACTTTAATTAATATATTTTTTAATTTATATATAAAAACACATTTGGAGTATTCAAAAGAATTGTATAATGCTTTCTAATAGAATAAATAACTTTTGTTTTGATTTGTTTGAGTCTCCCCACGATTGGCATTGGATTGGGTGTAAAGATGTCTGGAGCAACGGAAACAATAAACAAGCCTACAACAAGTCCTGATCATTCGCCTTTTTCAGCGCATAAATTTTGCAGCTGGCTCATCCTAAATTTTTATGTTTTCACAATCAGTTTGAACATCACCTCATACAGGATAAACGGGTGGCTTACATTGTATACAACACAGAACATAGAAAAAGGTGTCTCTGGTTCATAAAACGTTAAAAAAATCTCTCTATCTATATCTGGATTATAAGCAGCCTAAGCAATGTATACAGCTGAAATAGTGTCAAGTAAGCTTTATAAGGTAAGCACCATCTGTCGGATGGCTCGCTTATAAATCATTGCGAATGTCAACCTAACGAGTACCGGTGACGACATATTTGATTGATACTTTGTAGACAGCCTCATGAAAAAAGAGGTTGGGGAAATTAAATTAGTGAACATGATCATTGCGTTCCATTTAAGGCTCATACTTTAGCTAAAGCGTTTGCAAAAATTTGATATTTTGGTATGAAATCAAATGGGTTTGCATTGACTTCTAAAGAGTTCAGCTTAATATTAATATTATACTAAAAATATTTATTTCAAAAACAATATTTTTATTAGAATTTTCTTATTTCATTCTTACAATATGCAGATTACTATTTAGTTTGCAGATTCTTGAAATTAATTTATGGCAAGCGTGTCCTGCCATTTACAGAGGAAAAGGCAGTGTGCTATAATTATTACTCCCTAAGTTTGCTCCATTATAGGTATATATTTATATAACTCAACTATAAAAAGTAGAACACATTTAAACATTTTGACTGATGATTTTTAAGTATCCTAGGTTGGATACTTAAAAATCATCAGCCCCTAAGGCTTTCATTCACAACACTAGACAGACTAACTACCCGCATACCATGACAGCCATCTTACAAAAACTGCACTCAAGTTGCCAGCAACAATGCTTGATTTACTACTAAAATCGATACACTAACTTATTAATGAATTCGCATTCTGATGTTCATTTTTTTGATATGTCGGTTACTTATCACATCGCTCCATTCATGGTAGGCGTATAATTGGTCCACTCACCTGCTCAATTATTTAATACACTTCCGTAGAAACTATATGTGGAAAATACAGCTATATCATTTTCAACTTACGTTATTGTAACCTTAAATAACTAAGTATATTATTTATTTATATTTTAGTTTTCACGTACATCAAACTTTAAATAAAATACAATTGATATAGGAATAAGATATATTTTACAATAAACGGGATACACGACAAAAGTGATAACTTAAACTAATCGCTTGCCCACCGTTGCCGTAAACGTGAGAAGAAGGGGAGCCAGGCAGACTGGCGCCGTAACGCGTTACGTAACGAAGCAGTTTACCCTCCCATAAGAAGTTTTCACTTAAAAAAAATAACTATACATTTATTGGTTCTGTAATGTTCTGCCTCCTTATTGAAGTAACATCTCTTATTAACTTTTCTTGTACTTAGTCCATACAACGATGGACACAAAATACAGCATTAGGCACTTGTCCTACCGCCGACGATGAACGACAAGCGAGTAGAGCTAGAAACGAGAAACGAGTTGACGATCGACGGGAAGCAAATGTAGTTCCGATAGTTTTATCGCTGGGCTATAAGCAAGTGTGCGAGTACGACGGGCAACAATTCGCGCCATTCGCTCATGGAGGCAGTTCTGAGCAAAGAATGTAAAGAGCAATGAGTTTATGCAAGGGTAATACATGATATCTCAAGAACATGATAGAAACTTAGCGGAATATGGATTTTTTTATTTTGTGTTCATGATTTAGGGTAGATACGTTTCCACAAATGAGGAGCTGTGCGGAATTGAGCAGAGCGGAACTATGTGAAGTGAAGATGAGCGGAGTGGAGCAGATTGAGATAAGTTGAGCGGAGCTGTCAATGTATTTTATTTGCAGTGAGTTAAACAGTTGAATAAAGCAATGCAACAGCTCCTCTCGGGTCTACTCCGCCCAACACCGCACCGCTCCGCCTCGCTCAGCATGACAACGCTCCGGTCTGCCTAGCTTAACTCCGCACGCTAAGTTTACCTACATTTTAATGTTATGCGGCTCAACTCCATTAATATTGTTTCCACTGAAGCGGAGGGGAGAAGAGATGTGTATTTTTAACCGACTTCAAAAAAGGAGGAGGTTCTATTTTCGACTGTTTATATGTATATATATTTTTAATGTATGTTCACCGATTTCCCCGTCAGTTGTGGACCGATTTCCAAAATTCTTTTTTTATTCCAAAAATTCAACTTCCACACACAAACAATTTATTTTATTTGATAATATGACGTTTAATTTAATTGTAGGTGAGTAAGTGCGTAAAGATGATAAGGTTAATATAGTATTGGTCAAATTTAGTTTCATTAATAGAGAATCAGTATCACCCTAATTTCACCTTACATATTGTTATGTACTAAATATAGGCCAATATAATATCCGCTCGGTATGCCAATTACGGATACCATACGTAACCGATCCTAGAAGGAACTGGAATCTAGAGCGCGATTATTAGTTGCCAAGAAATACCACGTACTTATTATACGAAATATCCTAAATATCCGTGGGAATTGGGTCCGACCGGGCATGCATTGTATGTGCGGGCCATTTGCCGCACGAAAGCCAGTTATTCGCACTAAAAAGGGTCATAATTAGATTTTTTTATTCATTTTATGATAGAAATAAAAAAAAGGAAAAAGTCTCAAAACTTTTATAACAGGATACTTTACGAAGTTTAAATTAAAAATGTGGTTACATTAAAAAATAAATAAATTGAATTCCTGTTATTAATCGTCAAGTAAATCATAACTAACAGGCTTCTGTTGCGAATGGGTCTTGTTTTATAGTCTAAGGGGTGATTTCGTTACGTGATACTTATAATTTTTATGTAATAAAGTCTCTATCGAAGTGTTTTCTCCAAAGTGACCTGTCAATGTGGCAAAAAATATACATAAATACAAAGGTTTTGTGAAATTGCTAAATGATTTCAACTGTTAATACAGGCAAAAATATAAAAACGTTTCATTTCGTTCCAAAGATTTATTTTTTTCTGATTATAATAACTTAACTTCCTATCCAATTTTTATTTTGAACAATGATAAATGTAAAAGTCTACCAAAGTAATAGTTACGTAAGCGGTTTAGACGGCCTCCGTGGCCGAGTGGTTTATACGCCGGATTTCAAGATTTCGCCTACTCGAGAGGTCCCGAGGTTACTTTGGGCTTATTGGTGTGAGTGTTGGAAATGTTTATATTTTTTTAAATTCAGTTCTTGACAGAATAAAGCCGTGTCGCTGATTCCTCATGATAATTTGGAGGAGCATTTGCGAATTATGCTTAATCTGTGAATTGCACAAAGAAAATACACCATTACGCCGTCCATCTTACTTTTTTTTTTATTTCTCAACAAATAAATTACTCAACTGTGCACCTTCCTGTACATAAAAAATATGCCATTGCTTAAAAAGTTTGCAGTTAATGTAAGTGTTTTGAGTATCAAATTGGGTACTTAATAGATACAATATGGCACAAAAAATGTTTAAAAAGTACGAAAAAGAAATAACTAAAGTTTATTTTAAGATCCAATTATTTTATATAACGCCGCTCTGCAATTAGGATTTATTAATTAGATTTAATATTTATTATTAGGATCTTGAAATGAGAATACAAATTTTTAGAAAAAAATAAGTAAGGTAAAGGATAAATAAATATCCCCGTCACCATGCAACAAAAACATTTGTCTGAATCATTGTCAGAGAATATTAGAAAACTAGTCATACCATATCTAAAATCACATTATATTAAATAGTATCCACGCGGGAAAAATTGGTTTTTTTAAGAATCTTTATCTGTTTCTAACTCTGATTTCTGATTTTGAGTCAGCTCCGTATAAATACTCGTTTGTCCACTGTATGCCGACAACGCGTCCTATCATACTTCGGCCACACAATGCGCAGGGATGCAGTGGCGGACTAAGCCCGTCAGAGGCCCGGGGCGGCAAAGCTGAATGAGGCCCCCAGCTTTAAAAATATGTAGATTCTTATGTTTATTTCGTTAAAACCAGTCTTGTCCAATTCACCATAACTTTGTATCAGATTGTCAACTGCTACAGCCAGAGCGTCATCTTAAGCTTCTAGCATAAACTTTGTTTCAATAATTTGGAGATATTTTTGATTTGTTTAATAATTTTGTATAAAAATTCTTGTATAAAGAGGTCTATGCATTCATTCATTGACCGACGTATTTCTTCTTGAATTGATAATAATCCAGCCTCATGAGCTGATTCACCCGGTATCGTTCTTTTTACCTTCACTTTTCCTGGTTTCTTTAAAGTCTTGTTTAGGATTTGATCAGGGTAACGCGGAGGCATTTGGGGGCCCCCCAAGATCGGAGGCCCGGGCCGCCCCTTCCGCCCCCCTGTTAGTCCGCCGCTGCAGGGATGACGGCAATTTGGAAAAATTGATTGTTGTTGGGAACACCGAAGGCAAACGATCGCGCGGTCGTTCAACAACTCGATGGACAGATCAAATAAAAGAAACGTTTTCGTCCAAATTTTATACGGTTGTGAGAGACGCGCTGGACAGAAACCGGTGGAGGCACATCATCCATTCCAGATGCAACTAGCATGCTGACCACGATCCTCAGTCATGAGGTACCGACCAGAGAGAGAGATCTGTTGCTAATGCATCCAGCATGAAATTAACTCTAGCCTCCAATGAATATTAATGAATACCAAATGTTTAATGAAGAAGAAGTTTCCATTAAAACCACAATAATTGATGGAAAAGTGTTACTGGGTGTTGCGTTTACATGATCTGCGTCAATTAATGCCTCCAATTTTGCATATAGAGAGCATTAACATATCATTATTACAAAAAGCTTCGGCAATTATGTGCCTATAAATGGGAAAATATCGCTTTTTCGTTTAACAGCTCATTGTTTCAGAGAAACAGCTACCTGGGAGAGAAAACAAAATGTCAACTTCAAGTGTCATATGCGAAGAATAACACGAAAACGAGACAGACACAGCAGAAAAAAAGCAGTCGTTATTTCAATATTAACAACTCTCATTAAAGTTCAGCCTGTTTATATAGATACGTTTCACAATGAAATGCAATAAAACATTTCGGACCGAGGTGTATGTACCGAGCATTGTTAACGGACATTAAAAATCGCAACGCCACCATGGGCGATTCGGATCGAAAAAAACATTAAAAACGGTATGCGAATTGTGCCCAAAAGCAGTATGGGCGCGGACGATATTAAATAAATAATTACACATTTGTCAGATACCCCTAAAAAGCGAAATGCCCGCGACGGGCGAGTTGCCATATTTGGCGAGCTGCGTTGCCAGCGCGCGCGGGCAGGTGACTACCAATTACCGAGCAACGCAAAAAGCGATTGCAGACAAATTGTGAAATTGTAAGCCTCTGGACAGTTAGCCAATGTGAAGCTACTAAAATACGTTGACCTATTGGAACTGAAACAGCTCTTGTTACAATTCAAGTGTGAATTGTAGGGTTAGAATACGACGCCATCTTGCTCATTGTATAACTAACTACCAGAAGGATTCTCACATAGATATTATCTAATATATTATGTTTCTAACTCTAATTTATAATACAAAGTTTCTCCAGATAATTAAGTTTGTTTTTGTCAATCGTATTTTTAATAAGTACTTATTTATTGGAACTCAGTTCCTTCTCGCAAGTACGGACTTGACGGATTGAGGCTAAAAGAGTGTATGATTTTTGCGGCACGATTTTCCATCACGACCGTCAGCTGTTTTGTTGCGTATTGGTGTGTATTTGTGTACTAACAAATACAAAGGTCTATTTTTGACTTAGTACCACTCATCGCAAGTTTAATTCACACATCACGTTTAATAAGTAACGATGTAATACTGTTAACCGACTCGAAAAAGGGGGAGATTCACAAGCCTAATACTAATATATTAAATGCGAAGCTCTGTCTGTGAAAGATATGGTTCATAGTATATTTATTTTATTAATTAAAATGTATTTCTAATACATCACACTAATATTATAAAGGCGAAAGTTTGTGAGTGTGTGAGTATGTGAGTGTGTATGTTTGTTACTTCTTCACGTCTAAACGGCTAGAGCGATTTTAATAAAATTTGGTATGGAGTTAGCTGACACTCTAGATTAACACATAGGCTACTTTTATCCCGAAAAATGTTAGGTTCCAGAGGGATTTTCAAGAAACTAAGTTAACGCAGACGAAGTCGCGGGCGACCTCTAGTTTTTACATAAAAATATTAGCTTTCTATACTGTTTCGTTAATAAAAGTAACTTTAAAATATACATTTAAAATCTCTTACTCCTCCATGAGAAAAATGTGCTTAAAAAGGGTAGGTACGACAGTTTTACCATATAAAAATAATATGTTGCTGCAGTAAATGTCTAACGATTCGAAATCGTCAAGTAAATGTCACAAATAAAATTTACCGTCATCAAGACACTTCTAACTGTCAACGTCATCAGCCTCAGATATAAAATATTAACTGCTCATGACCGCTGTAACACCAAATTAGTCCAAATGAAGACCTCTTAATGATATAATAAAATTTGCAATGGACACTAAACTTTGAGCATTCTGAAGATAGCAGCGTTTCTCAGAATTTTTAACGTCTTAATTATATTTCAAATAAGCTCGTAAAAACGCTACTGGCAACACTGGCCTTTGATTAACAAACAATAACGCAGTAATAAATTACAATTAATATTTTGCTGGTATTAACAATTTCATTCGCTGTGTCCAGTTGAATGCTTGTTCGAATATTTTATGGGTACCTATAGGTACCTACCTTTCGATGATTAGCGGGCGACGCGTCTCGTAACCGAACTAGTGATGTGGTTCAAACACGTGCGGAAGGGCTTATTGAATTTATGCCTTTCTTATCCAGACAACATCCCAATTATCTGGATTAATTACAGATGTGTTTTGAAAAGATCTCTCATACCACATGCACAACCTCTTTAGGGGCAATAAGTAAATAAATTTCAATGCGTTAAAACGATGATGCTAAACCGAATTGTTTAAGGAAACTAAACAATAGATAAAGTTACTGTATTGTAAGGTGTAGAATGACATACCCAGGAAACTATGAAAATATCAATGAGTCAATTATCATGAACAGATACAGGGTGTAAAAAATCCTTTAACGAAGTCGAAGGCCACGTATTTTCCACGTCATGATGATCATTTATTTCTTTTGGACCATACCTGGGAAATTTATGGTTATGGAGATATTGAAGGTCAAAGTTATAAATTTTTTTTTCAAGATTTATACAATAATATTTTCAAAACGTTATTTAGTTTTTTTTTATTATCGACGCGCTTACACACTCGCACACACATACACACAGGCACATTCTTTGCGTAGCGCCACAGTAGCACGCCGCGCTATACATTGCGTAGGTACTACAAAAAAAATAACTTAAAAATACAAATGATTCTCACGTATAATAATATAATTTTGTAATATTACTTATTTGGGTGTACAGAATGTGTAGTTTTAGTTTTTGTCATAGGTTTTCTACACCCTGTATATTATGTGCGAACCGAAACTGCATAATGGTCATAATAATATTAAAAAAAAATGTCTGTAATTTAATTTTGAAAGTACTTCTATTTTACATTATTTTCATACTGACATATATAAAGAAAACATTGTAACGACGACTCCCATAAAAACTGAAGAAGAGTTAAATTCAATTTAATTCGCCAATGACACATCACTACTGCACTCGCATTCAATTCAAAATGAGCCGTGTGCCATTCGTTAGGTTTTTATCGATGCCACTGTGAGCGATTATTAAACCCGAGTGAAATATATAAGCTATCGGACAAAACAGTATTATAGATAATTGGTGTGCCAATTTCTAAAGTACGGTCTCTGTTTTTTCACATTAAACTCAACATGTACTAATAATAGTGTATAGAACTTATTCTTTTGAACTTGAACTTTATAGTTAGGTCATTCAATTTCTTCTTAATAGATTATCTACTTATCAAAAATTTCAATATTACTAACGAACGACCAAAATGAGATTTTCTAAAAATATTCATAGAAGTACACAAAACTTATAAACATGCCAAAAATAAATTGCTGAAAAATTATAACTTTTACAAAAATTCTTAAAGTGATGCTCTTTCATGCATACTGCTGTAACGGACGCAACTTTTTCCAGAACAACTTTAACAGTACTTATTCATGCGGTAATTAATTTCAATACCTTTTTGCGTTTACCTGGGAGGTAGATATGGGATAGTAAGGCTGCCTTTCATATTCCTAGAAAAATAACTAAATAACCGTTCTCCTCATTTATTACCTCCACATATAAAACCTTGTTGGCCATTATTTATTTAAAAATGTTCGTTTGTTTTTTTTTTATTAATTTGTATTCAACCCCGTCAAGGTAGTGAAAAATATATTTTTATTGTCAGTCCAGCAAAAATCTCGAAACTGGCACAACTATTTTTAAAGTCAATAATCTTATTAAAAAGTTTGAAACTATAAGAATTTTTATATTTACTCAGTAATTCAATAAGGGTAAGTTTCACAGTATTTTTTATTTGTTGTTTTATAAATTGAGTACCTACATATTTTTAAGTTTTTATCTATTTTGTTACGGTTTCATATTTCTACCGTTAAATGTACGACATAAAGCTTAATCGTTAGCAACTTATTATTTATGAACCCCCTCTACCGCTAACTGACCGCCACAAGATTAAATATTTGATTCAACAATTATTTTTAGATATTTGCAATGTACTTTGAAAAGCGTTAATTTTGTATTCTTTTGTAAATTACCTAAATTTAATTCATTACTTTTTCATGGAAATAACAAGGGCACATTTTCTAAATCATCTTATTGCCAGGGAACTTTTATTTGATTATCAAGTTTCACGGAACTGTGGAAAACCTGTTATACTTTTTACGTACACATTAAAGCCTGAGAATTCTTGAAATAAATCCATGATTTAATATGTTAATAAATAACCTAAGGGAATCTGCAAATCATTATGCAAAGTATTCTTACATTTTTAGCCAATTAAAAATATTTTAATTGTTTCATAAATTTCCTTGAATATAACTGATATGATCTATTATAAAAATTAACGTATGTTTTAATTCGCACGATTGTTGATTTTCCAGGATCTATTCGGAATTTAAATATTTTTTTTATTCAAGCAAAAGACTGCTTGATTTTGTATGCGAAAAACTGTTCTTTTTTTTGAAACTGTGACTACAAATAATTTTAATATCACATTTTTTTTTTTAATTTTGGATCTGCTTTAATGTTTTAAGTGGAAAGTTTACGCTAGATACATCGAGTTGTTCATCAACTCGACACAAGACTGAACACAACATCAAGATGAGTTGATCCATAATATAAACAATTACTTAGTATAAATCTGACTCCTTTAGTCCTCACTCAGTTCATAATTTCAGATTCTCCGTCTGCCATATTTCCTTCTGCTGAGGGATTAGTTGTTGATCGGAAATTATAGTGACTGGTTGACCATTTGTTGGAGTTTAGGTAAGGAGTTTTTACGGATAGTAAAACTGGTTTACAGAGGTATAGATGCACTAATTTATTTGTTTTTCGACGTTTCGCATCCTTTTCAGGCTACTTCGTCAGAATTATGATGAATTATTTATTTAAATAATTTAATTTAGAAATCGAACCGAATCTTGTTTTATTTAATGAACGATGTGCGTAAAAACCTTAGAAACAACTATGGTTTACCGAGATTCAGTGAAATAGCAAAATGTATTTATAATATCACGACTTATCTGATATTTAGAGAGAAAAAGAAGGTCAGGATCTTATTTGACCCGTGAAATTCAACCTTATGTTGTTATTTGGACGACCTCCGTGGTCGAGTGGTATGCACGCCGGGTTTCATGGTGTTGCCGACTCGAGAAGTCCCGGGTTGAAATCCCGGTGGGGGCAGATGTTTGTGTGATGAATACGAGCATTTGTACTCCAGTCATGGATGTTTAGTATGTATATCTATAAAAATATACTTATATATATACAGTATATGTATTCTATCCGTTACCCTAGTATCCCATAACACAAGCCTTATAGTGCTTACTTTGGGGCTAGGCTAATTGATGTGAGCGTTGGAAATATTTATTTATTATTTATTTATTTATTTCATCAATATCAAATACTTATGATAATAGAAATAACTTAAAGCATCAAACAACAAAGGGTAGACATCCAATTATGAATCTGATTAAAGGCTAAAATTACACAATAGTCAACTTTATCACCCAAAGAATAAGAATTGGCACAGTTCCATCGGTCTGCGCTGATATCGATATGATATTCAAATTCTTTCACGCTTGCTGTCGGCGAGCGGACATACTCGTTCGAGATACATTTGCATAAACCGACGTCTTGTGACCCGATATTTATACCTAATTGCCAATTAAGATTAATTGCTCTCTCGATCTATAAATAACGATTTTTCTTAGAAAGAGGTGTGTCTACAGGAATTAATTTCACATAAAAGTATTTTTCTGCATAATATTGTTACAGTTACTTGTCGAAACCATGACAGTAGATCCCATGAAGCAACACAACCCTCTTATGGCACGTAACAACACGAAGTACCTACGGTGTTGGTGTACCTACGTGTACCGTTTGGGGTAGAAGCTCCAGACGGAGAACAGACTCCCCACGCGGGGAGATGCCATCCGCCCAGAAAACCACCAGAGTCACTCCCTATTTCCCGGCTTGGGGTTCCATAAGGACCTCGCCTCTAATCCGACGCTGTAAATTTCATTTTCGACCAACAGCAAACACACCTATAAAAAGCAAAGTGGCAGTGGACTAGCCATATCAGCCGCAGAAAACTTATGAACAATGGAGAAAGCATGTTCTAGTAAGTGGAGACTGCGTTGGGCATGCGTAGCATAGGACGCCCTCAGGCTAGCCGGAGCTATGGTCTCTGCAAGGTGCCATTAATATAGGAGGAACTAGATGAAAGTAGCCTGGAATCCTCCTCAGTGGAATGCAGTTGGAGCGGCGAGCGGAGGGCCGTTGATGATGCGATATTGAAGGCCATTGCAATTAAATGGTGGAAGTAATGGATTCCATTATCTTCTGCTGTAACTTCTTTATACATCTGAGTACATGCGAGGTTACAGGCATAGCATCTACGAAGTTATGTCTATTTCAATGTAATGACTGCACGATTAACAGCGTCTTTGCCGATGTCGTAACGAGAGGTATTCCCGCCTTTATTGTCAACTAATCAAAATCCAGTTCCCAAACACAAGTACTTAATAAGTATCCCGTTAACTACCCGAAAATTTTGTGAATGGGAGTAGTCAATAGACAGCGTATTAGTAAAAATAGAGTAATTTCGAATATCATTATACAAGTACATAGAAACGAAGTAGGACGACCGTCGGTCATCTTGAACTTATTCAGAGCTGGATTTAGAGGTGTGGGGACTTTTTTATCTCTGCCCATCTCTTGTGGGGGCCTGGGCCACAGCCCCAACTGCCCTTGTCTTAAGCCCTGAACGTATTACTAAAACTAACTGTGGCAGAGTGAATATTGTTGTTATCATGTTAATTGAGCTTTACATTAAAATAAATTACACCCACATAATAGCCTAGTTGACTCATGTCGAATTGTATTAAATAAATGTTTATTTCTTAAAGTATTTGGTCTAAGGATCCTAAATATATCGATTTCACTTCATAAAAGCAGAAGATTGCTGTAGAAATTTAATTTAAAAAAATATTTTTTAGTCTATACTTTTTAAACACTAAAAACGCTGTTCGCCACATCCGCCATGATTGTGACGTCTCTTTTAGTAAACAACTGAATGTCATTCATACATAACTTTAAAACTTGTATTATTAAAACTGATAATAAATGAAGATACTTAAAATATTATTCAATGAGTACTTACATCAAAGTGATCTTCGCAAAAATAAATTTTACTATGAGTCGATCTTAGATTAAAACAAAAAGGGTAGATACGGTACGCTCATACTTGCATTAAACAAAAACTGATACCACGGCAGTGCGGACGGGTCGGCGAGATCCGCGTCACTGCATTACCGTCCCGAGCGAAACAGCACGTTAAGTTTCAACGGCAGCGCGAACGAGACGGCGAGATCCGCGTCACTGCACTACCGACCAATCACGCGACCAGTACTCGACGTCTCTACCGAATAAGATTCAAAACAAACAGCAATTTTTATGAAAAAAATATATTTTATAGTACTAACGAATGAAAAGTGATGACGTGGGTTTTATTTTTAGTTCTTCAGCAATTTGAACATTTTTAAAAACATACTTAGCCAATGTTTTATCATATAAACACAAAATATTATCAATATTTCTTTTTGGCGTTTACATGTACGTCGTTTGCATGTCAAGTTGTGACTAAAGCGATTAGGGTCGTGGACCACAATTTGTGCGGATCACTTTTGTGAGGCTAGTGCCATATCTACCCCTTTTGTTTTAATCTAAGGAGTCGATAAAGTTGCAGGATCACTTTTAGCAAGTTCTAACCAGGTATTGCGTAGGTTAATATCTTTCGGCACTTTTATCCACAACTTTCCTGGAGTCTTCAAGGATGTGTTTTTACATTCTCGTACAATACAATAATGATAATTACTATATTTTTCGTGGTATCTATTAGAAATCATGTTTTTTTTTATTATAAACTCAGATAGGTTCTTTTCTACGTGCTTACGAGTTTTTGTTTACTACCGTCAATGTCATAGCATAGATAATTTATAGACTAAAATGGCCAACAGCGTTTTTGTGTGTCCATGAAAAGTCTATTTTAAAATTAAAGATAGCTGTCTAGGTCTTAAAAAAAATACAATACAAATTTTTTCGGTCTAATAAAACATTTATTAACCATTTAAAACCTATTTCCAAAAAGGGTCAACTAGCCTAGATTCTTTTTTATATATTTGGTTGTTCATGTTCAAATTAATTTGCCGGAAAAAAGTTGGTCGCCGCATTTTCTTGTTGGCCGCTTAGCGCATTAATTAATCTGTAATTCTTCATATTTAATTACAGCCTCTCATGCGATCTCGGACAGATTCTACGAAACTGCACTGTTCTATAATTCGTTCATTCATAGTTTTGTTTTGTCTTAATATAATAGGGATGATGACTAATTTTTTTTCTTCGTTTATCAGGTAGATTATCAAAAAGTATTGGACACGTATTTTTTCCTTTTTCACATAATATAAACATTGCAGAGATATATTGATTTGAAAAGTCGCATGACGTTACGTTTGCGTACATTTATAAGTGAAAATTCACTCAAAAGTGACGTCACGAGCCCCTACTCCCAAACTTTGACGCGCTATAACTTTGTCATTTTTTGGTTGATTGCCCAAAGAAAAAATACGTATCCATAATTTTTGATCATCTAACTGACGGACTAAATAGAATTTCGTTTTCTGTTGCCCGTCATCATCCCTATTCACATCATATTCATTCTAATTAAAACTTATATAGAAACAATGACAAATCTTTGGGCTACCGCTACCACTAAAAGGCTTTTATACATCTGACTTGTTTTATTAATTTGTGTTGGACATTTCTCTGTAATTTGTCATGTACAGTTGAATAAATAACTCTGAATACACAAAATTAGATTTCCGTCAAATTCTTCTGTTTGTAACATTATCGACATAAAATAGTGTACCAAAGTTTTTTTTTTTTGTATTTTTGCTATATTAAAATATGTATTTTTCTTTGTTAATTATTGAAAATATTGCGATTAATAAAATGTTTGTCTCGACATCGCCTGCATTGATAAAAGAACTGATAAACTGTTTTTTTATTTATTGTTTACTGAAAGATTATGTATTTAATATCTCTTTCATGATGACATTTTAACGCTCAGCCAACTCCGCAAGGAAGCTAAATGATCAGCTATTCAATGTATCAGTTTTATTAACGACAATTCACATTTATTTTCTGCGTTCCCTCACAATAGTTACTCAGAGTTTTATGAGTTCAGCAGTCACGATCAAAGCAGCGTATAATAACTTAGATGGGTACTATTATCATCAAGGAAACCGAAGAGCTATGTAGGATGATCTCGTGATCTCAACTGAACGAACCCTTTGCTATTATAATAAAGATATCAATCGCATAGGCAAATACGTTAGTTGCCTAAATAACATTATTCGTTTTACTTTTACTCAGAGATAATAAGTTTAAGGTACTCAACCACCCACGACAACGGCTAACTAGAGCCGAGGTCCGAGTCTCAGAGACGCCCTCTTGTTGAGCCGACCCCCTCAGGTTCAAGTGGTCTGGAGGCTCCAGACGGAGAGGAGACTCCCCCCGTGGGGAGACGCCATCCTTAGATTAAAACAAAAAGGGTAGATACGGCACTAGCCTCACAAAAGTGATCCGCACAAATTGTGGTCCACGACCCTAATCGCTTTAGTCACAACTTGACATGCAAACGACGCACATATGAACGCCAAAAAAAAATATTGATAATATTTTGTGTTTATATGATAAAACAATGCCTAAGTATGTTTTTAAAAAGTGCTCAAATTGCTCAAGAACTAAAAATAAAACCCACGGCATCACTTTTCATTCGTAAGTACTATAAAATATAATATTTTTTTCATAAAAATTGCTGTTTGTTTTGAATCTTATTCGGTAGTGACCTCGAGTACTGGTCGCGTGATTGGTCGGTAGTGCAGTGACGCGGATCTCGCCGTCTCGTTCGTTCTGCCGTTGAAACTTAACGTGCTGTTTCGCTAGGGTCGGTAATGCAGTGACGCGGATGTCGCCGTCCCGTTCGCGCTGCCGTGGGATCAGTTTTTGTTTGATGCAAGTATGAGCGTACCGTATCTACCCTTTTTGTTTTAATCTAAGACGCCATCCAACTGGAATACCTCCAGAGGCGCTCGCCAATTCTCGGCTTGAGGTCCCCTTAGGATCTCGCCGTCCCCAAACCCGGTGACGCTGTAAAGATCATATGCGACCAACAGCATACACACTCAAAAAAAAATTAAGGTACTCATCGAAATTCTCTTTTCACAAAAAAATAAATTGGTCCCTAAGTAAATCAGTTATTAGTCGTTATTACTTTAAATGTTAAATTATGTTAATGCAAGTAACTTCAACCTAAAGATTTAGGTACCTATCACTATTCAACTTCTGAACTTCCTCTGAGACAAAAAATAAACAAATAAACCAATGTTTTTAAAACGTTTTATCGATAGTAAAGATGGCCGGTGCAACCAGACCCATAGCAAAAATTCACATTCCAACGTAAATTCTTTACTTTATCACTACCCTTCAATTTAGTAGTATTGTAACGCGTACTTTGGGAATAGCTACAGTTCTAGGTCTTTATAGTATCACTTTTGTAAATAGGCTAGTTGACCCTTTTTGGAATAAGGTTTTAAATGGTTAATAAATGTTCTATTAGACCGAAAAAAAATGTATTGTATTTTTTTGAGACCTAGAAAGCTACAAATCTTTAATTTTAAAATAGAATTTTCATGGACATACAAAAACGCTGTCGGCCATTTTAGTCTATAGATTGTCTATGCTATGATGTCAACTGTAGTAAACAAAAACTCGTAAGCACGTAGAAAATAACTTATCTGAGTTTATAATAAAAAGAACATGATTTCTAATAAATACCACGAAAAATAAAGTAATTATCATTATTGTATTGTACGAGAATATAAAAACACATCCTTGAAGACTCCAGGAATGTTGTGGATTAAAGTGCCGAAAGAAATTAACCTACGCAACTTTATTACACTTAATTCATATGTTGTATCAGTAATATGTTTATTACTACATTGTAGTACTAAATGCACTTTACTTACATAGATGCCTTGTCGTTTCTCTGCTCCGCAGAGCAGAAATCGGGGTTCAGTGCAAAAAATTCACCAACCATCAATGCGTCAATTCTTGGCAGATTTGTGCTTTCTGCTTTCACAAAGCCGGCATCCATAATTAGTTTTGTCAAAAAAAAACAGTAAACGGAAACTTTTCTAAAGTTAAAAGTGTTTTAAGAAAAATTTATTCAGACTAAAGAATCCACCCATAACAACACGCGAATGACATTTAGTTGTTTACTGAAAGAGACGTCACAATCATGGCGGATGTAGCGAACAGCGTTTTTAGTGTTTAAAAAATATAGACTAAAAAATATTTTTTTAAATTAAATTTCTACAGCAATCTTCTGCTTTTATGAAGTGAAATCGATATATTTAGGTTCCTTAGACCAAATACTGTAAGAAATAAACATTTATTTAATACAATTCGACATGAGTCAACTAGCCTATTGTGATTTTGTTCGTATAAAATTGGACCCATTGAAAAATCATCGATAAAACAATGTAGAAATAAAACATCTTATAGGACATGGCAATGTATAAATACTGTACTTATAATTTCTATGAAAAATGACTCAGGAACTTTTGATAAAGTCACAATCTTGAAAATTATGAGAACTTCTACTATGTCATTACCTTACTATAATTGATAAAAGATGTTCCCATTTATTTACAGAGTCATCAATTTCGCATTTTCTTAGAATCTTTCTTCCCATTTCTCTGATTAACTCTTCACATTTTTTTTGTCAATCAACCAAATATTTACAAAGATAAAAAAGTTTGGAGGTGGGCGCTCGAGACGTAACTCCTAAGTAAAAAATGTAGCAAGACGTGTAGTCATGCGACATTTCTAATCAATATTATCTCTGTAATCTTTTCATTGTGTGCAGGAAAAAAAATAAGTGCATTACTTTTTGATAATCTACCTGATAGACGAAGCAAAAAAGTCAGTCATCATACCTATTTTTATGTAATTGAGTACTTAGTTAAATAAAACAAATGAATACTATGAAAACAATTTATTGTCGAAGAATCCATACATTTATATCATACCAGTGCCCAGGCTAGTAAAAACAAACAAATGATATACTCGTAAACTAAAGTAAGCAATAAACTATATAAAATAGAAAAATGAATTTGTTATTATGTAGCATTTTTTGTTGGAATTTGTGTAATCGTTCATGGAAACGAATAGAAACGGTCTTGTGCCGCTCCTTGTTTACAATAACTTAACTCAAGTAAATACAAAATGTAATTGTATAGTTTATTGTTTATTTTTTGCTTTGGAATTGACGTTATCGTTCATGGAAACGAATAAAAAACTGACACTTATCGCTATTTGTATAAATATAATATATTATACTAAGCTCGATTCATATTGTTGAGATAACTTTTATTCGTGAAATCGACACAGCATTTTCAGCATTTCTAAGCCCAGCAGAGCTATTCTGTAAGAACAAACTCACTGTTCATATCACGCGACAATTTAAAATTAATTTCAAACCCCATCGGCGAATTCCGCGGTGAAAAGTAAGTTTCTTCTGAGAGAAGAGCACTGCAGTTGTAGCATACTTAAACTAGCATCCGCACCAAACTCTACAAAGTACTAACAGTCTGAACACCATCTACATTAGCGCACGTATGACAGATCAAGCTTCATTAATGACCTAAAAGGAAGTGGAAACAAAAAGAAAAAAACAATACATCAGAAACATCCTAACTAGCTAGTAGCTACCCTCTGAACTCTCGAATGTGAAAAAACAAACAGAAACGTGCACTCCCGTAATTTGCATCAATAACTAGCAGAGATTACAACAAGCCAATTAAGGCAAGAGACATTGACAACTAAATCCTATTAAGTAATCCGAGCTGCGCTTAATTGGCCACCATTACACAAAATACTCTATGGTCTGTCATCGCACAAAATGGCGGACGCGCGCGCGCGGCAAAATAAATACGTTCGGAGATGGATATTATATCTTCATTAGCGTTCGGTAGCGCGCATTGATATGTCGGCAGGTGGGGCCATTGAAATTGTTGTATTTTATCACTGGCACGCTAAAGGATAGACGCTTCGTAAGCTCTTTTCCTTTTTTGATTGTCCGCAGTTTGCGCTGATTGTAAGCCCAGATAAGGAATGCGAGAAAAGAAGTTTTAAGCGCTCGAGAAATTACTTATTAATTTGTTGCGTTTATTAACTACGTCTACACTACACTGTTCTATTTTTACTTTTGTTTTTAATTTATCATAGTACTTAGTGATTTTTAACATCATTGCCTGTAGGGTCGACTGTTTAATTATACCTATCTTTTTAAGGCAACCTTAACAGCATGTTCTTGATTTTTACACAGTTACAGACCACAACTTTAACCACTTTGTTTGAATATAAAAATCTATTAAATATAGAGTACAATAATCTAGTATCCAATAAAAACTACTATTATTATGTTCGACGTTCTATACTTATAACATAGCAAGTTGTTAAATATACTAAGTACAGTGATGATTACAAAATACATATTAACACACAACACAAACAATAAATAGAAAAGTAAAGAAAAAACAAAGGTCATTCATTTCATTTCACTTCTTGACATTTGATTGATCGAGATCGAATTCAACTATTCTAATTCGATATCATCGAATCAATATCGAATTCGTAACATTTACGAGTCCGAAATGTCATTGTCAAATGTGTACTGGTTTTTAATTCTCATTACGTACTTTGTGGGGCTGCTGTTCAAGTTTCCATACAAAATTTGACATTGACATTTAGCACTCGCAAACTATTCGAATTCGATAATGGTTCGTGCTAGGGGTACTGTACTCTTAGCACGAACCAATATGTCGTAAAAATAATATTAACAGAGCATTCAAATAAGCTAAGTTTAATAAAACATCGGAAAATAAGCGAAGCTTATGTATATGAAATACACATAAGCTACTACATTAAATAATTCATTGCTTATTTATAAAGTTGATGACTGACTAACACCACCAACTTAATTTGATAACCCTTAAGTTGAACCTTTTAATATCTTATTCATAAGCACTTACCCGTATTAAGGACAATTTAATGATGTTTTACATTAAGCAAACGAACTTCTAGAATAATTAAGCAAATATTCAGAAATATCCGTCTCCATTGGGCTCCTATAACTTTTGTATGATAATAGGGGTCAGTGCAATTCAATGAATAATGATTCTAAAGGATACTGTAATGAAGGAAATTGAAGTATTAGCATCCTGATTGGTTTTGTTATTGCTAACACGGTATAAGAATAGAAAACAAAGGACCATCGAACCATCGTAAATTTATAAAGGCGTTTATTTATAAATACTTAAATAATGGTGATTTTATAACCAACTATTTGACGATAACTCGCTATTGAAGCAAATTTAAGAAGTTGATTTTTCAAATGTAGGTAGGTAAATCTTCTACTACATAAATATATGGACCAAGTTATGACAAAAGGTTAAAACTTACAATTTAGCATAATTTTACAATATAAAATAGTTAATTAATGACAAAGATTTATTGAAGTTTAACTTCTTTACGCACACTTGACTTGGGAGGTAAGCTGGCAAATGCGTTACGCGTTACGAAAAGTGTGTTCGGACGAGGCGAACGGGAGTTGAGTGGGGGATATATGCACGAGAAAGCAGTGCGCGCTCACATTTTCTTTCTCTCTTTCTCTTATAGCTAGTAAATGATATAATATATATGTACATACATGTTTATATACTTACCTATACATTCAGATGGAGCTTAAGAAGTTTCACTTCATGCGTGTGGTCATAAATAAGCACACTCGTTTTTTTTATTCTTCGGTAACTGAATAACTAATCGAAATACTAAATGGATGGAATGGACCTAGAAATCAAAGTCTTTTGTCAAAACATAGATTCATCGGAGTGTGTAATGGCTACAGGTTAGATTAGCCTTGCCTATTGTGCGACTTCCGGTGCTTAATAGCCCACTAATAGGCACTTGATAGAGCCCGCCCACATGGAAACAACAAATTAGGTGAAAAACCGGCCTTATAAGTACTGAATACTACTGGAATATACTTCATGTTATTCTTTGTAGTCCATTTCTTCCATAGTAATACTGACATCGAAATAAATAAAAAAAACTACAGCTAAACCAAATCGCAAATCTTCTTTAGTTAGACACTGTTTTAAACAGTATTGAGGCAAATGTTGGATAACGTTTTGTTCTTACACGGTTTGTGTTTTCTTCCTGAAGAATAAAATAAGTGAGTAATTGAGGTTTTCCAAGCTGCACGAGGTAGGGCATGGAGTCAGAGTAGGAAACGAGTGAGTGATAAAAAAACGAGTGTGCTTATGACCACACGACTGAAGTGAAACTTCTTTCTTTTTTACTGTACCTAGTCAGGTCATAAATTCTGTCACATGTTTAATATAAAATAATTGGTACAACTTTATTCATTATGTAACCATTTATATACCAAAATGAACTTAACAAAACATAGATTCTTATGACAATAAAGTTTATTCAAAATGACCTCCGTGATTTTGAATACAGGCCTTCAATCTGCGCGGCTAGTCGTCTATCGCAGCACGAACGAAGTCCATGTCAATATCGGCGGCTGCCTTAATCAAGGATGTCTTGAGTGACTCCAAATTGGGATAAGACTTTGAGCACGCCTTTTTCTCCAAGAGTTGCCATATCTTGTAATCTAACGGACTCAAATCTGGACTGGAGGAGGGCTAGTCTTCGTGCCGGATGAAGTCGATTTCACGCGCCGCCAACCAGTCTTTGGACCAGTTGTTGGAATACCCAGTGCCTGTTATTGAACATGGTATGAGAAACAGGTTCCACAAGGTTCGTCAGGACTGTATTTTGATACACAACTGCATTTGTTTTTACACCTTTCTCACAAAAATGTACCTCTGTTAAGCCCCAATAAGAAACTCCCAACCATACCATGAGCGAGGATGGAAAATGACCACGTTGGACACGCGGTATACGGTTGCTAGCTTCTTCACTACTGTGTGCGTAGGTACACCTTATCATTTTGTTTGTTGTAGCTCTCTTCTGCGGTAATGACCTGACTGTGTATATATAAGGCCGTCTTTAACCTATTGGAGGCCCTGGGCATATTAGAATAATGGGGCCCCTATAACTTTGATGTGGATTATGACTTGAAATGGAGCGAGTTAAATAAAAGCTAGTAAGTTGGTATTGTAGTCAGTAATTTAGGTTCGATTTCATCCAAATTATATAAGTTTTTTAGTAATAAATATTGGTTATCGTTTGGTGATCCCAAAGAGCCCACTGGGAAAGACGGATCTGTATATATATATGTGGATACAATATACACATGTATGTACATATACATTATTCATTTACTAGCTATAAGAGAAAGAGAGAAAGAAAATGTGCGCGCGCACTGCTTTATCTTACTTATTTCCCTCACTCAACTCCCGTTCGTCTCGCCCGAACACACTTCACGTAACGCATTCGCCAGCTTACTCCCAAATCAAGCGGGCATAAAGAAAAAAAGAAAGAAAAAGCTATTATTGTAAAGAAATAAAGAAGTTTTACTTCAATAATCATGTATACACCCAAGCAAACTTCTTGAGCATCGACCATAGACAAGGAAGCCTGCGCAGTAGCAATTTGATATACAAAAATGTCTACTGCGCAAGAATTTTTGCTTGTGGTTTTCTTGATCGAAGGTGGTTTTGCTCAAAAAGTTTGCCGCTACCTATACCACATGCGCTTTATAAGCATGATAAAAAAAACCCAATCTAAATATTCATCATAGATAACATTAGAACCTTATCCATACCATAGTTTTCTATAGAAAATTTTAAAATGATACAGGAATATATTTGCAAACGCAGTTCCCTCAGGTTTGAGGCTCCACAAATAGCAGAAATTATTACCCGTGACGTAGTTTCATGGTGCTGCAACTATGGATTTCACACTAATTCTTTCAGCAGATTTGTGTGCAAACAATTCACAAATAACTACACCGTTTACTCGACACCTGTACTATGGTGAACGATTTAAACAAACGTAAGAACTTAAATAGACACATGTATACTGTGAACATGTTATGTAGAAAATTATTGGCGTCATGTTCTGTCGCGTACGATATAAACATTTCCACAAAAAACTTACGGTGGCGGTGTCTGTGTCTTCAGACCTGGATTCACCTTGCTTCTACTCGTAAATAAAATTTCTCATCGTGGTATCAAAAATAAAAATAGCATAACCCAACTTGAATTTTCAGAATAATGACAAAATAGAAAATACTTTCTACGTTTAATGGCGGCCACCCATAGTAAATTTTCGCGCCAATTCAACCAACGACTGGAAAATGGCGCAAAACGCTTTGTTCCGAGAAGCTACAGTGAAATGGCTGCTCTCGTTAAAACCGTCGCAAATTACCTATATGTACAACTGTTTCAAACGACTTTAGTTCGAGGCAAAATAACTATCGTTGTTAAAACAAAACTAGATTTCATGTTATGCCTTCCTGGCTTACCAATCTATCTTTTATGTATTCAGACCACCTTACAGAAGACAGAACAGTAAAATAACATTACTTTATGGTGGTGTTGCGTTTCTGTCGTTGAGAAAGGTTCCAGGACTCCACGGGGCAGGGGATTGGGTCCTGACCCAATCCCCTGCATACCCTGGTATGCAACGGCGCGAGATATTTTTGATATGAAGTCTAAACTAAAGGCTATGGTGCCGCTCATCAGGCGGACTATATGCTTAATGTCACCTTAATGTCACCTTTTTAACATAAAAAAATCATTGTGCCTAGCCGCCGTCAAGTGTCAAGACAACAGGCCATCTTTATTTTTAAAGTGAACTCTAACATTAACTTTATTGAAATTAAGCAATAAACTAAAAATATAAAGGAATAGCAAACTTTTTAATTCCATTTTAAATCAAACTTTTGATACACTTACATAAGACGCACGACAAGTAATATCATTGTTGATTGCTTATTGTTAAACTCAAGAGTGAGCTTAAGATAACAAGGCTCAAGGTAACATAATCCCCAAATGGGTGCTATAAGTAGAAAACTTTCTATAGCTGGTATGGTCAAGTAGCAATATTGTTATCAATGGACTGACATTAACGGTGCAAGTCATGGGTGCATTCGGTACAACACCCTGTTGTAGCCTAACCTATATTGTTAATGCTACGGCTACACTATCGCGCAGATTGCTGTCCCGTTAACGCGATAAAACTTCCACTTTATCAACGACAAGGCGCACATGCCACATTGGAAGAAAACATCGCAAGGACGCGCTAGTCATGCGCTATAATAAAATACAACGCGATAATTTAGGCGAAAAAATTTTGCTATTTCACTTCTTTTTTTCTGTTTGGGTCTTGGGCTGTTCCATAAAACTAGTCTATCACTTTACCAAACCATTATTTTCTTAAGATTGTAAACCATACGAAGTCTCGCTGTTAACAAAGCGTGCGAAAAACCTCCTATACAGCCAACAGCGATGCAAAAACCATCAATGTGTGTGTGTCGATTCTGGCATGATTCTCTAAAGCTAAACTTAAATTTGACAACAGTGTATCTCTGTCATTCTCTATAGAAACTGAAAAGGACAGACTGATGTCAAATTTAGTTTTAAGTTTAGAGAATCCTGCCAGAATCGTCTCCATTGTCGTGATAAACATAGATTTCACGTCTGGGAAAGTATCCTCACCTTACTGAAGACCCACACAGTACGTAAAATAAACCAGCTCTACGGAGTGTAATTAGATTCAGATCAAAATTGACCGATTTTCGTGAAATTTTATATGCATATTCAGTAGGTCTGAGTATCGGACAACATTTAGCTTTCATCCCCCTAAATGTTAAGGTCCACCCTTAATTTTTTTTTGGGCAACATTTTTTGTTTTTATTTTTTTATGATACATCATACAAAAATACATACAACCCTAAATTTTCACCCTTCTACCTCCAACCCCTATTTTTTATGGCGGTACGAAGTTTGCTCGTACAGCTAGTAATAATATATAATTTTCTGTTCGTGTACACAATTATTAACAATCAAGATTGTAGGTATAATATTGTAGTTAATTTATACTAGCCATTAGTGACAATTCTAACATCATTCGTAGTAATCAGTAATCCGATCCAACTCTTATTATATTAATATAGTAATCGGATAAAAGTAATGATCAGAAGATTTACTTAGGCTTGAATAAGAACTCACTTTTCCTGCAAGACAATTTGCAAAGCATCATTTTCACCCATAAATCAAGCGTTGATTAGCGCCGGGAAACGAATTATTAAATTGATTTAATCCACATTCCTCCAGCGACGGAGGTAATTTTAAAACTAATATCGTGTCCTAGATAATTTTCTCTATGAAATGAAGTGAGCATGTTCAATGTACTGCATTCCACAAAGTCTCTTATTACTGTCTCTCTAAGTAAGATACTTAGATTTGATTGCTAAATGAAGCGCTATTTTGCTGATGCACAGACCTTCTCTGTGAATGGAATAGGGAGATTTGGACATGATCCACCACGCGGGACCAGTGCAGATTGGTGGGTGCTACCAATCACTACTTCAGATGCAAGCAGAACCAACTACTGAACGTGCTATCCGATGCATGGAGGAGCTCGAGATAATAAATGTTTGGTCAACCTGATGACTGGTCATTGGGAAGGTTTCTCAGATTTGCGCTGACCTCTTGCCATCGAAGTCCTACCCTTTAATTATAGACTAATTGTATGTTTGCCTCCAGCTGGCACCCCGAGCGGCCCACCAGTTGTACGCTGCCAACTAAGGAAGCACAAGCCCAACAGGAAACCTCGGACACCGTTCACCACGCAGCAACTCCTCGCGCTGGAGAAGAAGTTCAGGGACAAGCAGTACTTGAGCATCGCGGAGAGAGCGGAGTTCTCATCCTCGCTGCGACTCACTGAAACACAGGTAACAATATTAACTTGCATACTTTTGCATAGCTATAAAGGTACGTATATCTCATAGTTATAAAAAATAAACAAAATACTTATCATGCTGAAGCCTCATTCTATCTCTATTTGACTTGAAATAATTGACAAAGTTTAACCTGAATGAGCTACTATTTCCCCTTTTTCTTATTTGAATTATGAATGGTGTAAGTAAATCCGAGCGCTTTTTCGGAGTGCGTGTGCTGTTAGTCGCAAATGATCTTAACAGCGTTACTGTAAGCTTGGGGCGCCCAGATCCTTGAGAGACCTGCAGTGCTATTCTGTAAGAACAAACTCACTTTTCCTTTGACATAAGAAAGTTCTAATGTTAAATTTCAAATCACACCGGTGAATTAAAGTGTTAAGTGAGTTTAGTGAGTTTATTCTCACAGAATATTAATGCTGAAGCCAGGAAATAGAGTGTAAGTGGAGTTTCTGCCCAGCTGTAGTCACACGTAAAGCCGATGATCCAAAAACAACCGCTAAATAACTCATTAATATGCAAGTGTAGAATGGTGTTCTGCTATCACATAGGTAAGCGATATGGCGTGCCATTGGGTAATAAAACCGCACAACTATGGATCATAAATTTTGCGCAATACATAACCCGACTACATACGTACATAATTTCACGCCATCCCTTGTGGGGTTGTTAGAGTATCAAAGTCAGATGTCATTATAGGCAAAGGACGCCAAAAAACAATATTATTCATTGTCTTTAAGCATGAGTTTAATATCACTCCCATAGTCATATCTATACTCAAGTTCTGTTTGAACGTGGTACTCGTTGAATACAATCTGTTGTCTTAAAACCATAGTGATATATTGCCAACACATCAGCATTTTCACCGATGTCGTTGGTTTATTCCTTTAATTAAATTAAAAGTCTTTGTCTGATCTATGCAACTATGGCATCCAGCGGGTCCTGATCTTAGGTGGACTTTAACACAGAGTGTGGTTTTACATCATGGGACAATTAGCAGCTGTTGTATTCTAGTTTATCTTTTCCCTTTAGTCACCAGGATCGACAGATCTGTGGTTTAGGTTTAGGTAATAATAAACGATGCAACATAAATTTTTCTTACTAAAATTTATGTTATTTCAGGTCAAAATCTGGTTTCAAAACAGACGGGCGAAAGCGAAACGGCTGCAAGAGGCGGAAATCGAAAAACTGCGGCTGTCGGCGCGGCCACTTTTACCACCGTCCTTCGCTCTGTTCGGAGGAGGAGGTGCTCCGCCCTTGTTCGCAGCGATGGCCGCCGCCACCAGGCCTCAGCTAAGCTTCCTCGGAGGCCCGCCGAGCCATCAACATGCAATCAACATGAACATACTCAACTCTTTACAACCTCATTGACGAACAGAAAACGCGGGAACTCGCGACCCACCCGAACGGCCACCATCTTCGTAACGGCGGCCATATTGTTCCAAATTCAAACATTTTTATGCACGAACATTGAAAACCGCGCTGCGCCGCTCAGCTAAGCTGCCTTGGAAAGCCAAGAGGGAGCTGTCAACATACGTCTCTCACTACAACCACATTAGGAAACTAACCTCGTTGTGGATCTGCCTCATGACGAAAACATGTATACTTACTCTCATCCGAATGCTCGCCATCTTTGTAACGACCATATACATGTAACGACGAAAGTCATTGCGTTCCAAATTCAAAACAACTTGTGCATACACAGTGAAATCCGACTAACCCGAATAACTATCAAATTTGGAAATAATTACGTTTTGAGCTATTTTTGTAGTTTTAAGTGTAACATAATTTATATTTTAGCAAATGGGTAAAAACAACAAATTAAGGAAAACCCGTGCTTAATCAACTTGTAAGTATATATCATTTTCATATTATGTTCACATTTTAGTGAACAATCGAAATATAGGAAAATATTAGAATAACGATAAATAAAAAATTAAGTGCAATTTTCCAACTTAAATTACAATATTACAAATGTAAATACATTATAAACACATTAGATTGAATGTTCATTATGTAAAATTAAAGTTTCTTCAATGTTATGATTTCGCTTAATAAATAAGAATAATAGCATATACCACTTATTACCTATTTATGAACCTGGATAACGGTAACTTACCGGACAACACCGTTAAAAGTTATAAACTTGCTGGTTTGGTAAGAAATGGTCATTAATGTGCATCAATTCAAACACTTACTTCTCTATCATTATGAACTGAGTTATTACCTTCTTCAAAAGTGAGACCAGCGTGTATAGTCATACTATTTTGAGCCGGACGGTATTGAAATTCGCTTCTGCTCTGTTACTGTAGATTATTTTCTTCCATACTGTAGGCACACATATCTAAATTTACGGGCAACAAAATATGTTCGCACACCGTGTGCGTTGAGTCCGCGAAAAGTCCTCGGCGGCTCTACCACAGCTTTTTGCCAAGATATTTTTATTATCAAGACTATATTACAACTATTGCTAAGTAACAGAACCAGATTATTCTTACCTTTTACTGGAGGTTTTCCGTTGGTCTCGGCTGCATCTGCAATCCTTAGCACCTACCAATCTGCACTGGGCCCGCGTGGTGGGTCATGGCCCAATCTCCCTATTTCATCCATAAGGAAGGCCTGTGCCCCAGCAGTGGGTACATTAATAGGCTGGTGATGATGATAATGATGATGACTGGAGGTTTTCTTTCGAAACTGGCCGTAAAAGTTAACCGGCTACCATCCTTACTTTAATAACAGGCCTCCTTGTTTCAGCCATAGTTCAATTTGTCTATAGTTTAAATACTAGAGAAATAATAACTACTTGTCAAAATTATACACATTTACTATTTGACGTGACATTTACTGTAGTTAAATTTAAACTGTAATAACGCGGCCTTAATCTTTAACGCACGCGCCAGCTTCTAATCGCAATTGAACTCACACTTGACATAAGATAAAGATAATTAATTTGTTAACTCTTCTCCTCAACACATGTGACTTAAAAAACAAATAGGTAGTCCTTTTTTTAATATAGCAGTGGTTTCCACCTCATAGGAGACAAAAGACATTGTGTTTCCTAAATAATGGTACTTGCTCGATGCTTTGGATAGGTTACAGCGGCGCGCGATCTGCATCATAGACGATGAGGAGGTGACTAAACACCTCGAGCCTCTTCAATTATGCCGTAACGTGGCGACACTAAGCGCATTCTATCGTCTGTACGACGGAGAGTGTTCCGAGGAGTTATTCTCTCTTATTCCACCTTCCCTTTTCCTTCAGTGGACCACGCGCGCTGGCCTGCGTTGTCACCGTCTAATTGTGGCCACAAATCGAACACGTACAAAGAAATTTGATGACTCGTTTCTTTGTCGCACTATCCGTAAATGGAAAGTTC
Source organism: Chilo suppressalis (assembly GCA_902850365.2). Lineage (NCBI taxonomy): Eukaryota > Metazoa > Arthropoda > Insecta > Lepidoptera > Crambidae > Chilo > Chilo suppressalis. The sequence goes on along the minus strand of OU963895.1, from coordinate 11,146,089 downwards.
TGCCTGCTCACGTATTCCCTCCTTCTTACAACCTGTGATCCTTTAAAAGAGGCGTGAAGAAGCAACATACAGGCCGGCAAGTGGAGGATGGCTGGAGTGGCAGCTAGAACTGCTGTACCAGCTACCTAGCTACCTTCACGTCTGGACTTCACCGTCACTTAATATCAGGTGGGGTGGAGTGATTTGTCAGACCTATCTATAAAAAAAAAAGGCATAATAGTCCAAAATCCCAGAGCCGCCAGACCTTAGTTATTTTCTGATGGACAAACATCTACCATCGAGTAGTGTTAGTGTGTACAATAAATTTAAACATACTCGCAAACTTGTGCTGTCGGCCAATTCCGAGTGATACAAGCACGTGAAAATTTTTACTCAATTTACTTAAAGTCTGTGGACTGATTCTTACCATGTTGTACAGAATATTGTCGTAAATTTAAAATTGATATTTCCAGACACATTAGATATAAATATTATAATTGCAACACCCTGACGGGTCATGTACAATGCTAAAATAATTGTTTAAGATCCTATACTGTACATGTGCAATTAAATAAATAAATATCGAAAGCAGAAACACAACCTTTCACTTCAATTTGAGCGGGAAACCTGCTGTGCCCTATCTCTCTTAAAAACCCACCCTCAGATCTTAGGTACTCTATATCTATAAGGCAAACATTCGAAATCTTTGCAAAGCGTACGCGTATACCTATCCACCTATATTATTCTCATTAGAAAAACAGTACTGGGAAATAGTAACACACTAACAACCATCTAACTGCAGCATACAGTTTGTAAAAAGAAAGAATTAATGGTCTTTCCGGTACGTCGCTGCAAAAAGCCTAAACGTACTGCTAGATTTAACTCCTAAACCAGATATACCGCACTTGTACTTGTACTCAAAAAATAAACATTAAACACAATCAGGGCAATTCGCAACCTTAAAACGACTGAACAGAGTCAATGTTAGGTTTACGACGCCACTGCACGACAATACGAAATACTTAATTTTAATTTCTACCACTAATTAGGCGATTCCCATTCACAATGGCTTGTAATTGCTGGTAACATTTAATTTAACGATTGTATTATTTTTTTTGTACGCAGCCTGCTGGTAAACTACTAGTAATGGGGTACTTATTTGCTTATGCTGTGGCGCAAATGGACTTTAACAAGTACCTACTTACGTACCTACCTTTTTACCGCTAGTGCTTTATATTTTATTTTTTTGTTTTCGAATTAGCCAGCTCTAGAATAGATACGCAATGCATTTTGTTTTTATTTAAAAAAAAAAGTAGTTCCGCGGTTCCACCTAAATGTAGGTATATGTATTCCATAATATTAATTATAATGAAATTGACAGAATGTATTTATTTTTATGTGACACTTTAACATTTGAAGAAGTTTGTGTCTATTTTATAGTTAATTGGCGAAGCTTTTCATAATATTATCTTATTTCTATATCTGATTATCAGTGCATGATCATCAAAATTCTAATCGATTTCTTCATGTTCTAGAAAGCTGAAATTTTGTATGTAAGTTAGCATTAGTACATAAACGGAAAATATATGAAACTTGTAAGTTTTATCCTCCAACACTTAAACTGAAATTTGTATGCGACTTCGCAATTATTTTATAAGTTGCTTCTGACAATTTTTCTTTTTTTAAGGTTTATTTTATTATTTATAATGACAAGAACGCAATTTTCAAAGGTCAGTAAATTTATATAACGACATAAAATTACTGACCTCTGAAAATTGCGTTCTTGTTATTATAAATAATAACATACACCTCAAAAAAAGAAAAAAAATGTCAGAAGTTACTTACAAAATCACCCATATGTGAAATCAAAAACATCTTCATGTAAAATTTTATCAGATCTCATGTAGGACCAAGCTTCGTTTTGTTACAACAAGAACTATTGTTTAAGAGAAAAGAAACGAACAATGTATACATTTTCCACCTTACGCCCATGTGAATGTAGCGAAATGGCCAAGCCACATATTTTGAATAAGGTGTAGAGTTTGTGACGATAAGCCTTGTAGATTTAAGGCGTATAGAGTTCGAAACTTGGCCCTATATGAGATCTGATAACTTTTTGGCAGTGCGAGTTATATGGTGTCGTCTTGGTACCATTTTACATGAAAATGATTTTGGTGGGATATTATATATTCATGAAAACATATACCTGTAAAAAAGTGATCGTACTTATTTATTTATTTCGTAAATATTGACGTTTGTGTTATATTCCAAATACATACTTAAAACTTATCCATATATTAAATTAAGCTCAAAACAGCAGTTTCCGTAAAACTTCTTCAGATCAATTATAATTTCAATATTGTAAAAAATAAATCATTGTAAATAGTTTAATTTTAATAAATTATTGTATACGTATAAATATAAGTTAAGAACATAAGCAACTCTAAATAGACTATTAGATTTTTTAAATAAACATAGTTACTGTGGAAAATGTAATTTCGTGTAAGTAAGCAGGTATCTATAAATATGATTTAACAATAATATCCTTGATTGTACATCGTTTTTTATTTGTATAATCGTTTTATTTTATACATTAGTAAATCAGTTACATAATTAATTATTAAATTGTAAGAGCAACTTGAAGCATTTGTAAATTATTGATTAAATTATAAACTCGTTATTAGTACAGTTGGTAGTTTTCATTTAACATAACTAGTGTGTAAGCACATGAGTAAAGAAACCAACAGTCCGTAGTGTAAGTTTCTAAAAGCTTATTTTTAATCAGTTGCAATAAATAATGTTGGGAAACTTATAAACTTATTAATGAGATTACAATAATAAAAAAAAACACAAATTGTTATCCCCAATGAAGTCATATTATGTAGCACAAACCATTATCGAATTCGAATAGTTTGCTAACCGAAATGTCAATGTCAAATATTGTATGGAAACTTGTACAGCAGCGGCACAAAGTATGTAACGAGAAATAAAAATCAGTACACATTTGACAATGATATTTCGCACTCGCAAACGTTACGAATACGATTCCATACAAAATTTGACATTGACATTTCGGTTTGCAAACTCCTCGAATTCGATAATGGTTCGGCTAGGGGTACAAATATACACATGTCAAGTTTCGAAACTATTCTGTCTACTGCAGCTATTTACGCCAACGTCATGCCTTTAATAAAGTCATAGATCAATATTATAGCATGATGTTATTATTAATATCTATAATAATTGACTTATTTTTCACAGTTTCTTTTTGTAAATTTGACTAACATTAATCTTTAAATTGTATGTTTATATATCCCAGCAAACTTCTTGAGCAACAAACATAGATACGAGTAAGGAAGCCTGCAGAGTAGGAATTTTACATACAAAAACGTCTACTAGGCAAATTTATCTGTCCGAGGTATTGCTCAAAAAGTTTGCCGCGACTTAAAGATACATGATTCACAACCTACTGAGGAAAGTTGTCAATCTGTGGTAACTTAATGTGTGGCTGACTGTACATAACACAATGTTAAGGAAAGTGTCATTTTATCTAGTATGCCATCTATAATTGTGGCAGTTTTAACTCGATGGTGAAATCGCCTCCTTATACAATCGTCGATAACATCTAGTCATGTCTGCGGTAATTACTGATATTTACAATCCGTAGCAGCGGTTAAAATACTACTTTGCTAACAACACATAATTGCCACAAATGTACAGTGTTGCCATAAAGCAACTACCAGATACGTACGATTTATTACCGAAACGGGGGCAATCTGGAACTTCATCATTTATTAGTTCGTGTAGAAATCACGCAAAAACTGCGACTCGATCTATAAGTCGTGTGTGCTGCCATCAAACCGTTTTTGCCCTATAATATAGTTCCCTTCCTGCAACACTCGCACTAATTGGTAGAGTACAAATAAAAACTGGCCGAGAAACGAGCGCCATAACCGATGTTAATACTTTTTAATGCACAGATTCGTATGCGGCGAGCTTTCGTGCGGCGCGCGCACTGGCAACATTAATTACTCATTTTATTTATTTACTTACCAAAATGGTGGCTTTATTTTCTATACGTGGCCGGTAATTTATTGTAATTGGTCGGTTTATTCGTAATGACGACAGGCTTGGCTGTTTATGCAACCAGCTTAAGTTGAGCTCGGGGACCACCCCTCAGTCTTTGAGCGGAATATGGTAACCCCTGGCTGTTGAAGGGCTCTTTCTATTTTGCCGTGTTTTATAAGGTGAATTGGCAAATAAGTCAACGGTTGCAGTCGGTTTGTGTGACTGGAATTGTGGATTTTTCAATTGGGTACACTGGAGACCGCGTTGTTGTTTGCAAGATGACATTCCGCCTTTCAGACGTAGTAAATAAAGATGATAATTGTATGTTCATGCAGATTTGATATCGACTATCGTGGTCATGTACAATAACGGCTGGTGGACAATAGTAAAGAAAAGGTCAAGTGCTAGTTCAACTCACGTGTAAAGTTCACAAAAAAATATATAATGGGGCTGTATTTTAACTTTCTTTTAATTCATCTATAATGAACATTATATAAAGTACTGGACACGTATGTTTTCTTTTTCCACATAATAAAATAAATAAATAAATATTTCCAACACTCACACAAATTAGCCTAGCCCCAAAGTAAGCACGGTAAGACTAAGGGATGCTAAGTATATTAATGTAGAAATACATATTAAACATCCATGACTGGAGTACAAATGCTCGTAATCACAACACAAACATCTGCCCCCACCGGGATTCGAACCCGGGACCTCTCGAGTCGGCGAAACACCATGATACCCTGCGTACAACCCACTCGTCCGCTACAGTCAACCTAAACATTACAGCGGTATATTGGTTTGATATATCGCATGACGTCATGTCTTAGTACAATTTTATCTAATACTAATTTGGAAGTGACACTACAAGCCCCATACTTTGACGCGCTTTATCTATGTGATTTTTTGTTGATAAAAGAAAAAATAGGTGTCCGTTAATTTTTGATAATCGAACTGATGGACTTAATAGAATTCCATTTACTTTATCCGTAAATCATCCCTATTTTTATAGGTTTTCCTATAATTTCAAAATCATTCCATTTTTTTTCAAATTTTTGGACGTAGTATATATTTTTGAAGATGAGGGGGAGGTTAATTTACATCTTTTTACTTAAATAATTTTTAAACTATTCATTTTGCATTTGTAAAATAAATTTTGGATTGAAACCTTCATATTGAGCCTTTTCACAGCACGCTACGGTTAGTTAATTTTTAATTTTCTACTTCACCCCCCAAAATAACTTCTATATTCATAATTTAATTATTTACTTTATTTGTCCCTGTTAGGGTCACAGACTTATGTCTAAATCATTTATATGTATGAAATTTCAACTTGATCGGTCCTGTAGATTCCGGGCAAATCGCCTGTGACAGACTGACTGACAACCGAGTAATCCTTTAAGGGTTCCCTTTTTTGCCGCTTTTTTTTGCTAACATAAAAAATGGGTGCGTGTACTTATGTAGGCGCGTGAGAAGTTATCCTTCTTTGGCATCGTTTAAAATTAGTTTTTAATTGCATGCAAATAATTAATTACAATAATTTAATAATAAATGTCATTTCATTTCATTTCATTTCATTTCATTTCATTTCATTTCATTTCATTTCATTTCATTTCATTTCATTTCATTTCATTTCATTTCATTTCATTTCATTTCATTTCATTTCATTTCATTTCATTTCATTTCATTTCATTTCATTTCATTTCATTTCATTTCATTTCATTTCATTTCATTTCATTTCATTTCATTTCATTTCATTTCATTTCATTTCATTTCATTTCATTTCATTTCATTTCATTTCATTTCATTTCATTTCATTTCATTTCATTTCATTTCATTTCATTTCATTTCATTTCATTTCATTTCATTTCATTTCATTTCATTTCATTTCATTTCATTTCATTTCATTTCATTTCATTTCATTTCATTTCATTTCATTTCATTTCATTTCATTTCATTTCATTTCATTTCATTTCATTTCATTTCATTTCATTTCATTTCATTTCATTTCATTTCATTTCATTTCATTTCATTTCATTTCATTTCATTTCATTTCATTTCATTTCATTTCATTTCATTTCATTTCATTTCATTTCATTTCATTTCATTTCATTTCATTTCATTTCATTTCATTTCATTTCATTTCATTTCATTTCATTTCATTTCATTTCATTTCATTTCATTTCATTTCATTTCATTTCATTTCATTTCATTTCATTTCATTTCATTTCATTTCATTTCATTTCATTTCATTTCATTTCATTTCATTTCATTTCATTTCATTTCATTTCATTTCATTTCATTTCATTTCATTTCATTTCATTTCATTTCATTTCATTTCATTTCATTTCATTTCATTTCATTTCATTTCATTTCATTTCATTTCATTTCATTTCATTTCATTTCATTTCATTTCATTTCATTTCATTTCATTTCATTTCATTTCATTTCATTTCATTTCATTTCATTTCATTTCATTTCATTTCATTTCATTTCATTTCATTTCATTTCATTTCATTTCATTTCATTTCATTTCATTTCATTTCATTTCATTTCATTTCATTTCATTTCATTTCATTTCATTTCATTTCATTTCATTTCATTTCATTTCATTTCATTTCATTTCATTTCATTTCATTTCATTTCATTTCATTTCATTTCATTTCATTTCATTTCATTTCATTTCATTTCATTTCATTTCATTTCATTCCATTCCATTCCATTCCATTCCATTCCATTCCATTCCATTCCATTCCATTCCATTCCATTCCATTCCTTTCCATTCCATTCCATTCCATTCCATTCCATTCCATTCCATTCCATTCCATTCCATTCCATTCCATTCCATTCCATTCCATTCCATTCCATTCCATTCCATTCCATTCCATTCCATTCCATTCCATTCCATTCCATTCCATTCCATTCCATTCCATTCCATTCCATTCCATTCCATTCCATTCCATTCCATTCCATTCCATTCCATTCCATTCCATTCCATTTCATTTCATTTCATTTCATTTCATTTCATTTCATTTCATTTCATTTCATTTCATTTCATTTCATTTCATTTCATTTCATTTCATTTCATTTCATTTCATTTCATTTCATTTCATTTCAATGTCCCGTTCAAATCTGTCCCACGGTCACTTGGAAAATAAAATATTACAAATAACGCGCCCGCGGCTAACTTCATTATGTTAAAATTTTGTGTTACAGTGATGAAAATTTCACTCTCATAATTTTTTCATAACGCGGCTAAAGAAGTATAACTTCAACAATATATAAATTCTTCCTTAACAATTTTATGTAAAGGTTTAAATAATAGTATATTGATATTCGTATGTTGGTAGGGAAAACATTGAATGCACCGACTGATGACTTTCAGCAGCAAAATCCTTATAACTGGAAAAGTATCTTCGGAATCATGCAGGCGATACCCATCATACCTTTCGCGTGGTATTGGTAACTTGTAGTTACTGAAAAGGTAAATGACAGTTGTCCTAAGGTCTTAGCCCAATAAGATGGTCTGATCAGATACGCACAACAATACTAGACACCAAACTCCACGAAGCACTTCACGCTGCATTGGAAGTCAAGGGGCTCTGTACAACTTCCCCAGATAATTGGCTTTTCTACCAATCGATTACCTATCCGAGTGCCAACCATAATTACTAAAAAAATATAATACTACGAGTATGTAATTTTGGGGTAGAATACAAATAATCTAGCTTTTAAGAAAGTGTGTGAGTTGAGCGTTTAAAAAAGTATTATTTTAAGAAATAATAATATACAAATTTTACCTACACACGCCAAAAACAATTAGTCACAATAACTTCGCTCGACTCGTTGCGTTGACCGAACGAGGGCCACTCATTAGAACTAACTTAATTGCTTATAAACATGAATCGTACATAACTCGGACTAATCTGATGAGTGCGACGATACGGACGTAACCCTCTCTCGAGTAATTTAAATTTTCGACATTTCTGTCGACGAGGCGCGGCGCGGCGGCTCGAGTGACCACCAAAGTAGCGATTATAATCAAATAACAGAGGGGGCAAGTACCGATTGTTGTCCACACATTCAGGGTGAATAGTCAAACTAGGACATGGTATCTATTATAAATAGCTCAAAGCAACATCCAAGGCTTTTTGCCACCAGCACGGCAACTGTTGAAATGCGATAGTTACAATTTATACATTAGTTGAAATTTCGTTAACAAAATATCGCAACGACTATTGAAGTCACTAGTAAGCGCAACGTACACCAGGTGAAGCGCCCTTTGGTCCATACTGAAATACTGAGATTGCATGTGCTGCGTTTCACCTCAGCTACGGAGCAAACATTTTGATCAGAGCAAATGTTTGCTCTTTTGCCAGTGTTCACTGAAAACAACACTAACTTGTTTCCACTACGATAGCTGAATGCATATATTTATTCAGAACAAAACCTTGTACGATCGTACAGGTACAATGTTCCCATATAGTTGCGTTTCCACTCATTTAGGAAAAGAACAATCATCATTGAAGTTGATTCCTAGCGACTCTTTAGAGCAAAAATGTTCGTTCGATGTTGCATTGTTTCCATTAAAATATTGAGTGCATTTGCTCACTGAGTTCTGGCAAACACCATTGAACGAACTTGTTTGATTGCTTAGAACTGCTAATGGAAATGCAGCGGAGAATTAACGAGCTGATGCTAAATGTGTAGGTGGAGTTCAGACACGAAAACAGCTGATGTAAAATTCTGTGATTGTGTGGTATACCAAATGCCTTTTTTATATTTTGGTAGGCAATTGACTCCATCCTCCATGATAGCTCTTTTAAAACACCCGAGATTGTAGAAATGATGGTCACGTGCGCGGGCAAAGAATTCCACTTGCGAATAGTTCAAAGAAATGAATTGCCGAACTTCTTTGTTCGTGTAGGAATAGTGGCTACAGCAAGTCGGAGACAAAGTGGGTTAGCACGTTAGTGGGCCTTTTGAATAAGGGTTTCCCCTTTCCTACGTGGAATAAGGAAGAATAACTCCTCAGAACATTCGCCGTAGTACAATCGGTAGAGTGCACTTAATGATGCCACTTCGCGGCGTAATTGTAGAGACTCGAGGTTGTTATTATGCGCCAAATGATGCGGGAAGTATCAGCGAACTACACACATCAAAAGTGTCTAGGGATCAACATATATTTTTGCAATAACTTTTCTCCTGATTGATATTAATTAAAATTTTCTTTAAGGATTCATCAAATAAAGTGTTTTCGTTTGTCACAGTAACGATAAACCAAGTCACCTTTGCATTAATAAAGAAATTTGCCATTTTCCTAATAAAGGGATTTTTGACATTTGAACCACTAACACAAAAGTTCGAAAAAAAGCCTGAAATAACAGTTTTCTCTAAAATTTTATTGGGTAACTTAAACAATTAATAATCCGTATTTCTACCGCGAACACTAACAACACAAGAACATCGGTTTGGCATACTCAAAATGAGTTCATCCAAATCACGCTGTGGAATGGCCGCCCATGTTCGTTGCAACAACAAAAAAAGGTCTTCTTGCGACTGGATACCCTCCATATTCGGCAGAGCTCTTCTCTGTAGCATATCCCATGCATGCTCAATCGGGTTCAAGTCTGGCGACTGAGCAGGCCAGGGCAGGACATTGATATTAGCTGCGGCGAGAGTCTGTCTTACAACTCTTGCGGTGTGCGGTCGTGCATTATCATGCATTAACTGAAATAAGGGACCGATTTGCACTTGTAGAGGAACGATGACGTCTGATACAATCGTCTCAGCATAAACTATGCTATGATTGTATTAGAGCGTTGAGGTTGCCTCTGATCCAAATCAACTCAGTTCTTCCGCCGATCCAAATACCCGCCCATACCATGATGGTTCCACCACTATAAGGATGGACTTCCTGGCAGGATTTTAATCGCTGTTGGCGTCCAGGGGTTCTCCAGTGTCGTATACGTCTTGTATCCGGTCTCATACCAAAACGAGACTCATCAGAAAAGCACACGAAACGCCATTGTTCTTCTGCCCAATTTCTGTGTTCAAGAGCCCATTGATATCGAATCCTACGATTGTGCATTGCTATAGGTGGTACCCGTAGCGGTCTTCGGGGATGAAGGTTCACTTCATGCAAGCGGTTTCTGACTGTTTGGTCGCTAATTAAGTTCCCTGAAGAGTGATGAAGCCTCACGGCTAACATCATGGCGGTTATTGTTGGAGCTCTTCGAGTTAAGATTTGAATGTATCGGTCTTGTCTCCGTGTGGTGCAGCGATACCGTCCTCCATGGCGCTCAGCCACGGTATCAGTGCTTCGGTATCGTGTCCAAAGTCGACTGATAACACTCTGACTTGTATTCAGAGCTAAAGCCACAGTACGTTGCCGGGAACCAGCTTCTATCATTCCCACGGCTCTGAGCATTTCTTCCCTGCTTAAATGACGTCGCCGCTCCATAATAACGTTGGTTTTAATCAGTAGTAGGGAAACAGTAGCACTAATAATGTCTTCAATGCGTTGTATGTTTTTATAGGGAAAATATTGACAGCTGATTTTCATCTTTTACTCGAATTTGATTCACAGTTCCTGATTCAAATTATGAAATGCACCAAAAAGGATCCATATAAATTTATAAAATCATAAATTTATTACAAAGCCACATCTCAATCTCAAGAAATCCGCATAAAAATGCTTGATCCCTAGACACTTTTGATGTGTGTATATTTATACATATATATATACCGAGCATGGTGATATTGCTCTGTAGCGGCAGTGTTGTGCTCTGAAGAGAGGTAAAGGGAAGAAATGGCAACTTTTTGCAGTGAAATGAAAGCCTATACCTGGGTATTCTTAACATTGAATTTAACCTAATTCCTAGTACCCCATTCAGAAACGCGGTCCAAAGCCTGATTGAATTCAATGAAAAGATTCTCACGTTTCTCCTTTGTTTCCACCTGTCGAGCCTCTGCGTGTCCGAAATATCCCGCAAACACTGTACTATCGTCTGCATAGCAATGAATATTCCCAAGAGGAGTGCCACTAAATTATTGAAATACAGCAAAAAAGAAAGTGGGAGATATAACGGAGCCCTGAGGAACACCGGCATACACTGACAATAACTGCGACTACATCCGACGTTAGGACACGAATTCTGCGCTCATGCAGGAAGTCAGCCACCCAGGCAGCACACAGCACTGAGCAGGCAAACTGCATGCAGGAAACTGTGAGAGAAAACTTCTCTGCCAGACTCTATCAAAAACTCACCACGCTCGTCAATAGCCTCACCTCAGACGTGTATCATGTACGCTACCCGTAATCTAGCTATCGATTCAGCCTAAATATGTATTGTCGATCGCTGATGGCGCTTGTAGTTAGCGCGTTCGGCTGCGATCGTTGAATATAAGCAACTTTCACAGTTGCCGGACATTGGATGGGTGACCAAAAATCTTTTATGTTGAGTTCCTCCGTGCTTCGGAAGGCACGTTAAGCCGTTGGTCCCGGCTGCATCTGCAGTTGTTAACACCCGCCAATCCGCACTGGGCCCGCGTGGTGGGTTATGGCCCAATCTTCCTATTCAATCCATAGGGAAGGCCTGTGCCCCAGCAGAGGGGACATTACAGACGACAATGAAATAGGTGAGAGCAAATTCTGTTAGGTAAGTATATATATATATTTTAATCTTTGCACACAGTTAACAGCTTCTTTTCTCAGATCCCTAAGTATTGAAGATATAACAAACAACACTAGCAGAAATACGAAATGACAATGGTACTTATCAATTACAAATACTTAAACTCAAGACAATTTTAGACGTACCTGGTTATTTCAACTTTTTATTATAAAATAATTTATACCAGCATTTCATGTAGGAACCATAGACAAATCTTTCTATTTATTTATTACACCCAAGAGGACCCCGGAATCGCTCGCCAACCAGATGAGCTGATTAAGTGAGATCAGAAACTCCTCAAGCAAATTCCATCAGACAGTGAGACCAACTAGAAACAAATCAGCTGCAAATCTATTGACCCTGATCCTCAGTAATGAGGGAACGATTAGTCAGAGTGAGAGAGATCTTCCAATTTTTTAAATATAAAAATCTTTCCATAGTATATTATATTATATCTAAATAAAGTTTAATTTTGCTTTTCCATAAATCTTTCAACAAGCAATATGTACATTACTGAAATGACTGGCAAGTGGAAATAGAATCAATTAGCAATTAAGGACATCTTAATCAACAGTTGTACAGTTATCGATTGGTGTATGCAAACTCGGTAAACAAATACGAGGGCCGTTCTGCAATAACCCTGTTCACTCGCATCAGCACAGATTAAATCCTAAATCATCCTCCGCCTCAATCGATTAATTTCAAATGAAACTCGCGCAGCTGTCCCCTACTCAGGACTTAATAAACGTTTGTAAAGTGAAAGGAAAACTTTCATACTAATATTTGAAGCATTTCATTTGATATTGAAGAGTGTGGCATCTTTTATCATACTAATTAATCCAGATTGTGGAAATATATATATTTTTTATGTATTTAGACATACGTAATATACTATGATAATGTTGATTAAATGACTATGTACCTAAACGATTTTTTTACGAAAAGTACTTTAAAAATCACGTTGTGTACAAAAAGCTGCCAAAATTGTCAACAAATAGGGATTAGTAACTCATTTTAGAATTATTTATTTTGTTTTATCTCGGTTTCGTACAGCCGCGACACGGATAGGAGGAGTAGCCATAATGACATAATACTACTGAAATCATTCTGCACATAAATGCAGTCCAACATACTTTCGGAAAAACTAAATTGTAATTACGACACTTACACACAAAAACGGAATGGAACGGATGAAACTTAAGATTTTTATTGACATATCTGAGTACAGGCGAGTCGATTGTATTGTCAAACAAGTCCGACGATTGAATTTTAATAAATTAATATAAAATTTGTGTTTAAAACTGGATAAATATAAATTATATGTTAATAATTCTACTTATATGATATTTAACACCATCCTTTTGTAAGTTTAATGTTCCAGATATGTTTTATAGCAAATTAAATAAAATTTTGGCATTTTTGATCTGTAACATACACTCGCGGGACTTGACTCTGTCTAGTGAAATATCCGAACGCAACTTAGTTTTATTCGTGAGCTAGCCCAACAGCGGAGGAAACTCCACAAAGGGGAACGCTGTGAATGCCGACTGGCCGCGTCGGCCACGTTGCTCTAAGTTTTCTCCCAAAGGTAGCCTGGTACCATTTTCATAAATGGTTTACAAAGTTTGATTAAAAATAAAGTAATAAATTTGCAAGCAATCGTAATAGGAAAAGAGTTGACTTGTGTCTTGCTTGCAACATACAAGAAAAGGTCGAATTTCGTTCGAGAACGCACAGTTGGGGCCCGGCTAATTTAAATTCAGTTGTGAGGGGGCATGCCCGCATGATGGCCAGAGACGCCTCCAACTAATCCACGGGCATCCACGGGCCAGCCGGGCTGACTAATAGTCAGCCGCACAGCTCCAGGTAATTGTATGGGAGGAATCGAAAGTGGCTCTAATTGAGTGGCCAATGCCGACCCATATATAAACACATATTTTTCACTTACATCTATATACACCGTGAATTTTGAGTTACTTTTGTACCCCCATACAAAAATATTGATTTATATCGTTTACCAAATATCTTAAAACGGCGCTTTGTTAATAACATACCTATTATGGATTAATCCGTTTAATTTTCGCAAATTTTAAAAGTAGTTCTATTTGAATTAATTTAAAATCATTTAAGTTGTTAAGATTTCTATTATCTAAATCATTGTCTGAATTAGCTAAACCATAGGATTTCATTGGCCTCCCATTCAATTTATCGATCAATGTTTATTGTTTAGGGCTTCTGTAAGCGTATTTCTGGTTCCTCAGTGGCATTATTTGATTCCACTCAGATCGCACCTGGGTAAAGTTTTCATATAAGTCGTTAATTTTTGTCTTTTAAAAACGCTACCCTCAATAATGATAACCTTGAGTCAACTTTTAATGTAACATATTATCTTTTTGTTAGATTAAACTTTGGTTTAAGCAAGAAGAATCGACAGCGGATTGAGACAGAAAGTTAACAGGGCAGCGTCAGACACGGCGCCGCGGGACAGGCAAGACAAAATATGAAAGATTATCTGCCGCCATGCGCCAGCCCGGCCTGATGTTTTAATTAGCCCGTGGGCAACGGCATTTAGTCGTAAAGCCAATTGGAACCTCCTTCGTCAGGGTTGCGTGCTTTATGTTTTAAAAAAGAGCTGCAATTTTTAAGTGAAAAGTTTTTTAATGATTGCCTTCTTAGGTATTGAACCCTAATAATTTATGCTCCGATGCTAGACAGGAAGTGTAAAAAAATCTTAGAATGCACAAGTTTTAATAATGAAAAAAAAAACAATGAATAAATGAGAAACAGTGCAAAAATGTGATATCATATAACATTTCCACTATATAAAAATTGAGATTTCATATAATGGTTCTAAGCAAAAAAATTAAAAATGGTTGCCTGTAAAGTCGGTTTTACGGGCGAAGATTTTACGTGACAACGTCTTTTTCTCGGTAGAATATTTATTGATATGAATATAATTAAATTGCACAATAGGAACAAGGAATTGAATGAAAATAAGAATTGCACAAATTTTAACTATAGAAATATATTTTGTTTACTAAAACATTGTACATGTAAACTTAAACTTAACACGAGAGACTCATCGTAACGTTACCGAGCGTTACACTTTTTCATAAGTGACTCCCAGCCGCAACCTAATTTAAGACGTTGTCACGTCAAAAATGGTTGCCTGTAAAGTCGGTTTTACGGGCGAAGATTTTACGTGACAACGTCTTTTTCTCGGTAGAATATTTATTGATATGAATATAATTAAATTGCACAATAGGAACAAGGAATTGAATGAAAATAAGAATTGCACAAATTTTAACTATAGAAATATATTTTGTTTACTAAAACATTGTACATGTAAACTTAAACTTAACACGAGAGACTCATCGTAACGTTACCGAGCGTTACACTTTTTCATAAGTGACTCCCAGCCGCAACCTAATTTAAGACGTTGTCACGTCAAAATCAATCATCTTTTGTAGTAGTTAGTGATAACGTTACTTCGTAGTTGAGTTCAGAATATGCTTCATAATAATAAATACCCATTCATAAAAAAAAATAACTTTCAACTTGATTTGAAATTATTCTGTCAAATAGTTATACTTTTTCATTTGTGCGTTACTGTGTTTTAGTTTTGACACGCATATGGTACTATGTAAAGTTGTTTTTGACGTGACAACGTCTTAAATTAGGTTGCGGCTGGGAGTCACTTATGAAAAAGTGTAACGCTCGGTAACGTTACGATGAGTTTAAGTTTACATGTACAATGTTTTAGTAAACAAAATATATTTCTATAGTTAAAATTTGTGCAATTCTTATTTTCATTCAATTCCTTGTTCCTATTGTGCAATTTAATTATATTCATATCAATAAATATTCTACCGAGAAAAAGACGTTGTCACGTAAAATCTTCGCCCGTAAAACCGACTTTACAGGCAACCATTTTTTACGTAAGACAAAGCCATGGAAATGAATTAAAATTATAAGTATGTAAGAAATAATACAATTGCATAGAGGAAGTTGCACAATTTCCATTTTTTATTTATTTAAATGTATTCTGTTGGTTAACATGAGCTTTCCACACTTCTTCTCTATATAAACTTTAATCAGGCAAAAATCTTGCACACCTCCATGCATATAATATGTTCCTTCGAAATTCCTTTCCTTAAAAAGGTAAGTACCTACCTTTCCTTCGAAAATCAAGATAATGATAAATAGTGTAAAATTATTGCTACGCAGCCCTACAAGGTGGTCGGTTAGTTTATATATTGAGGGTTCATGAAAATTGTTTTACGCCTTTCCAGTGTCCGTG
Source organism: Chilo suppressalis (assembly GCA_902850365.2). Classification (NCBI taxonomy): domain Eukaryota; kingdom Metazoa; phylum Arthropoda; class Insecta; order Lepidoptera; family Crambidae; genus Chilo; species Chilo suppressalis. The sequence continues at coordinate 11,130,063 of OU963895.1, read as the reverse complement.
GATCTCTTCATTTGCCTCGCTAAATTGAAACCCGACTAAAGGAAGTCGACGCCAATCGCACACCTTAGATTTATTATAATTGCGTGAAACTCTTGTATGAATCGTATGATCAGAAATTGGATATTATAGCAATTTATTTGAATAAAACATTTATTTGCGTAAATTATTTATTTAGCGTTAATGTTTTTTCATATTTTTACTCACATGAACATTTACAAGTGAAGTTACTCCGTTGATCGAAGACATGAATACAGATTTGAAGTTTTACGAAATTCAGTAATGAGGTTGCTTAATATTTTTATAGGTTTACCTCATTTCAGAAGGCAACTTTATTACGCATTAAACTTTTTTAAATAAATTCTTACAGGTCCAAAAAACTGCACCAAAGATCTTAAAGCTAATCTTGTTCAAACCTCATTTTAAAGTAGTTGACAAAGATGGAATGGTGACTGTTAAACACGATTAAGCATAACTTGAATAGAACTTTGGTACAAGTGAGTTTAAATAATTAACATTAGAATTTGATTAGAATTAAGAGTTTCTAAAACTTTTGTTAAATTGTAAATGAAATGATATTACAATTAGCAAACGTTATAGATTTTATTTTTTTCAAGTTAACATAGGTATACGTTGTAAGTCTTTATAATTCAAGTTTGGTGATAAATTGAATGTCTTAGTTCGATTACAAAACCACAACCGAGTGAATTATCAGAATCGATGTTTTACACCGCGGCCGGTCGAGCAATTAACTGTCCGCTCACTTATTATTTCTCGCGATTAATCGATTCCACTCTCGATTTAATATTCGATACTGATCACCGCTCGTTGAGTTATGCTTATTTGTTTTTGGTGCGCGATAGTCGCTGTTCTTTATTATGTTTGTTTCGTTTTATTTTTGTACAGCGGGAACATGATTCGATTTATAAGGGGGAGGAGATACATCTCACGCTCGGAGAAAACTTATCTAAGAGACCGTTTTTCTTAACCATCTAAGAAAGAAGAATTATTATCCACTTTTTCCTACCTGGTTAGGTATTAAGAATATTTTATCCCTGTTTCATACTTAACTGGTTAAGAAAATGGAATAAATATTTTTATTTCATAACTGGTTAATTATATTATTCAGTTGTATTTACCAATTTGAAAATAATAGAAGTAACTGTAGAATAAATGAATCTTGTTTTTCAATTTTCTTTGTTTTCGGTAAGAATTACTTAAAAACTTCAATAATATATTTTATCATTCTCATTAACACCAAATTTTTGCCCAATGTTTTTAATGTTCACCCTGATGCAATCACAGATGTCCAAATGACGATGACAAAATCCTTTTTAACTATGTTTCGTAACTAATATCATAGTATTCTTTGAACCAGACATGTCTAAAGTGTCTCAGGTCTGGTGACTGCAGAAAAATTGTCAATGGTAAAAAAAACATTCTTTTAATATTAATAGTTCTAATAATCATCACGTTCTTAATCGTTAATCTTGACCATTTAAGAAAGTAGAATTTTTATTCACTTCTTCCTAACTGGTTAAGAAATAAGAATACTTTTTTCCATTTTCCTAATTAGACTTTTCTTAACCAGTTATGAATACGGATAAAATATTCTTCTTTCCTAACCAGTTAGACAAATGTGAATAAAAATCTTCTTTCTTAGATGGTTAAGAAAATGGACCCAAAAGGCCGCAACGTTGTGCGTTACGATCGAGAGATCTAAGCACACCCAACTATGACCACAAATCTTGAAACTTGATTACCGAACCGAAGCTCCTCGATAATTAAAAATAAGTAAGGATTTTAAATTAAAATAATTATGTGTAAGTATATACTAAATGTTATTTATATACTCTCAATCTATTTAAACCCGTCGCCATAGTTTTTTATGTTTTGTTCTGGACAGCTGTTCCTTTTACAAAGGCTGTTGTCACGAGCCCACTCACAAAATAGTTTTGAAAACTTTAATTACTAAGAAAATTATTGACGGAGCTGCAAAAACATCACAGGTGTTTTATTTATTGAGGCGTTTAGAATTGTTTTCTAAATAAGTCTTTATTGCCTGATGTGTGTCGTATTATATATAAATATGTACCTGTCATTATTGTTTTCATCGAAATAACCAAGTGTATTTATTTTAATTTTCTGAAAAGCCAAGTAATTGGCGAGCACTTCGTAGCATATTCGTTATAAGCTACGTTAATGACACGTCGTAGAAAATGATGTGACAAGAGGTCAAAATTTCTTTCATCCGCAGCTATCAGTATAGGTTCCTCCTAAATTCGGCTTTGATACTTAAATATTACTTAACGAATGGAATGTAAATTTATCCATTTTGCTGCAAGTGGGCCTTAGATGTTACATATTAGTCTCTTGCCTTCGTTTCTGTCTATATTTAAAGTATTTTCTGTGATTTTGTTAATAATTAATATAATAATTCTTAAAATTGTCAAAACGTCGACCATGAGATCGCATCAACTCGGTATGGTGTCATGGGAGGGCACTTGGACCACATGCATCGAGTTGAGGCACAGCTTTCTTCCACGCTCGCGAACCGATCACACCGGTAACTAAGTACGGTTAGACAAAAAGTATGGTAACATTTTTAAAATTAGAAAATGTTGCTTTTTCGTAATTTACGTTATTAGCCGGTTTTTTACCAAGTTACCTTATTTTTGCGAGACTCAGTTATTCCGGCACTGTTGCAAGTGTCATGTTCAAGGAGTAACTCAATCGAATATACGTCCGAACATCGTCTATCGGCCGACTTAGTGTAATAAGTTTCAACGGTCTCTAGCAACAATATATGTTTATGGTTGAGAAATAATTTTAAAAACACACGAAAAGTTAATAATATTTTTCAAACTGCGCATGGAATAACTTTTTGCTCAATGTAACATTTATTTTTAGCTAGGGACCGTCAAAACTTAAAATACTAAGTGCGCCGATATGTGTCCGGAAGTGTAGTAACTTTAAGTATTAGAAATGTGGACTAGTATTTAACAACACTTAAATTAAGTAATTACAAGATATCCAATATAAATAGATAAATAAGTAACTGTGTTTTTACGATTAATTATTATTGAAGTGCAAAACAAAGTTTGACTCGAGTAGATGTCTGTTTCAATTTCTCTCCTCAGCTGAAACAATTTTTATGGACTTCACATGAAGCGACGAGACTTGTAGAAAAGATTTAAATAGGTTAAGTATAGAAGTTGAGAAAACACCTGTTTCATTATGAAGTAACGAGCATCCTAGAAGATGCTAACGTAAAATAAAATAACAATTCAATTTTTATTTTATTATAATTTCCAAAACATATCAAATTAAATATAAATATTTTTACACTCATACCAATCAGCTTAGCCCCAAAGTAAGCCCTGAAAGCTTAGGGTTTTGGGATACTAGGATAACAGATGGAATACATATACTGAAACATATTAGTTTAGTCTAGAAATACCATCTAAATTCATGACCTAGGTACAAATGCTCGTATTCATCGTAGTAACATTTGCCCCACAGGGATAGAAACCCGTACATAAGACCAAATGGAAACCAACTGTCTCTGTAAACTCGTCTGAGAAATATGCTTCATTTTATATCGGTGGAGACCTTACACATGAAAAAACGTTGTACAGAACTAGAAAATTAACAATAACTTACGCTTTTTTTCACCGTGATATATTTCATATCTCCAGAAAAAGAAGTCAATAAACAAGAATTTATTAAATACCTACATACATTTGAATACCTAAATTCTTATATTTTTATTTCTACAGCATATAACTGAAAACATTCCAAGCGTTACCTACAATGCGGAGAAATGCCACTGCCTTGCAGCCTAAGAAATACTAGGGAACATTCGACACGGACAATTAGGGCCGCGGTAGCATAGTGGTCAGTGCATCTGCCCGGATAGCGGAGAGTGCGGGTTCGAGTCCCGTCTGCTACCTGGCCCGCGTGGAATTTTTTTCTAGTAATATATTTTAAGATTTAAATACCTAAATACTTATTTAAAAAATTGTCGGGTGTAAATATCGGCGTTAAAAAGAAAAGTGTAAAATTAAATTGGTTTAATAAAAGCAGAATCTAAACTTTTTTTTTGAACAAAATTTGAGTTTTCCTGTCTGCTGCCTGGTCCGCGTGGAATTTTTTCTAGTAATATTTTCTTTTAATAGAAACATCGAGCAGGTACGTGCAAGAAAAATGAGTTCTTTATTACTGCGTTTGTTCTCATGCTGTCGGTACAATAACAAATGTTGTGAACTAACTGTGCACTCGCATTCGCTAATTAGTCGATTCGATTCCCAGTACGGACCGACCAGCCTCAACCGCTCCGACCGCTTTTTACTCAATATAATTTTTAGCCAATAAAGATACTTATCATGTGGTAATTAAAGTGTTTTCTTAGCAATTACGAATGCCATTTTATATAGAGCTCCTGGTAAATACCAGGTCTTTCCTGTACGTGCACTGATGATAGTTAGACCCGTGTCAAATTAATTTAAGTTAAATCATGGTTCAATAACCAATGAGTTTAGTTAAAAATACAACCAGTCACCAAGACAACGTCCCTATATATATAGATAGGAAATTGCAATATTTATATAGGAAAATGGGTGAGTTTAAAGTTAATAGTAAGAAATAAATTCACTTAGTTAAAAAGGGAATCAAACAAACAAGTTTCCATATAAATTAAGAAGCTACTTTTAATTTTCTTCAACCCCTTAGCCCTTTTCGGAAATTTCTCGCATACTGCCAAAGTTAGAGATTGGAGTTATGAAAGTCGTAGACGCATCGCTTGCAGTGTAGCCAACTACGATGGTATGCAATATTGCAATACGTTTGTGCACTAAAATTAACTATACCGGCTCCACACTTGTGCCATGAAACTCCGCGAATTGTAGTTCGGAGTTCCTGTAAAAATAGCTGCATGTTTTTTAAATAAATAATTTTAAAAAACACGACGCGAATTCACCCCAATATTTCAAGGCATTTTACGGCACAAGTGTTCAGCCGGCATTAAGCGAATAGCTCCCAGGAAACGCCAAGAATCCTTGTAGTGTGACCTTCGCTTAGACGGACAGATTACACATTCATAGCCAAGCCATGTCTTTCCCAAGAGCAAGTAACTACCGCGCAGGGTTTCCAAACGTTTAAGAACTCTAACGTTTGAGATTTAGCAGCCTCTATACAGGATACGAGGTAAATAGAAATCTCATACAATTTGATATGAGATTTGAACAATGTTGACTGTTTGTGTCTTGTACACAAACCAAAAATATTATCAGAAAGTTAATAAATGTCCAGTCCACAAAGGATCAACTCAGTAAATATAGCTTCATTATGCCATCACAAAGTATACGAGATTTCTATTAACCTTGTATCATGCATAGAGACTGCTAAATCTCTAACGTTAGAGTTCTCATATAGTGCGATTCAAATAAGAATAGGAAAGCCAATGACCTCCATCAGTCAAATATCGCTTGAAAAGTACAGTTTGCAAAAAAATCTTGGAACCCTTTCTTAGTACTCAGCTAATTCTAGAATAAAAACCAAACATTTGTATACAAACAAATACCAATTATGGATAATTAATATTGGTTGATATATTTTTTTATTTATTAAGCTTTGGCTATGAATAGTTGACAGCCTAAATTGTCAACCAAATGTCACTTTAAGTTGCGTTCAGAAACTCGATTAAAAACTTTCGTTTACATAAAGGATCCATGTTCGTATGTGACCTAGTAATAGTGCATGTATAATATTCATAACTAATCCAGCGGTAATGCAGAGATGAGCGGAATTGAGAAGCTAGATTCTGATTAATGTTTTTTCTCACACAGTATTAATAAATAAATATTATTAAAAATCGGATGTTTTCTTTTTTCAATCTTAGTAAATAAATTTTATTAAAAAACTCTGATGTTTTTTCTCACTTAATTAAATAGTTTAGTCATCATCATCATCATCATATCAGCCGTACGACGCCCACTGCTGGACATAGGCCTCCCCCAAGGATCTCCACAACGATCGGTCCTGCGCTGCCCGCATCCAGCGTTTTCCCGCGACCTTCACCAGATCGTCGGTCCACCTTGTAGCGGGTCTTCCTACTGAGCGTCGTCCGGCACGCGGTCGCCATTCGAGAACCTTTCCGCCCCAACGGCCATCGGTTCTCCTTGCTATGTGTCCTGCCCACTGCCACTTCAGCTGGGCTATTCTTCGAGCTATGTCGGTGACTTTAGTTCTCCTACGGATCTCGTCATTTCTGACTCGATCACGCAGGGAAACACCAAGCATAGCTCTCTCCATTGCCCGCTGGGCGACCTTGAGCCGTCCTATGAGACCCACAGTAAACGATCACGCCTCACTGCCATAGGTCATCACTGGCAACACACACTGGTTAAAGACTTTCGTCTTAAGGCACTGAGGTATTTTGGACGCGAAGATGTTCCGCAGCTTCCCGAACGCTGCCCATCCGAGTTGGATTCGACGAGCGATCTCTTTCTCGAAGTTGGACTTACCTAACTGGATTGTGTGTCCTAGGTAAACGTAGTGGTCAACAACTTCAAGTGTAACGTTCCCAACATTAACTGGAGCGGGTGCAACATGGGCGTTGGACATGATTTTCGTCTTGTCCATGTTCATCTTAAGACCCACTCGCTGGGATGCGTCACTGAGATGCTCGAGCATGGTGTTCAGGTCTTCCAAGGTCTCTGCCATTAGGACTACGTCATCGGCAAATCGAAGGTGTGACAGGTACTCGCCGTTGATATTAATGCCGAGTCCTTTCCAGTCCAGAAGCTTGAAAATATCCTCCATCGCAGCAGTGAACAGTTTCGGAGATATAACGTCTCCCTGTCTCACCCCTCGCTGTAGTTGGATAGGATTAGAGCTCTGATTCTGTACTCGGACCGACATAGTGGCGTTTTGGTATAGGTACTTTAACACTTCGATATACCTGTAGTCCACTTGGCACCTCTGGAGAGACTGCAGCACCGCCCAGGTCTCGATCGAATCGAAGGCCTTCTCATAGTCCACAAACGCTAAGCAAAGTGGCCGATTATACTCTTCGGTCTTCTGTATAATTTGCCGCAGCGTATGGATGTGGTCTATGGTACTAAAGCCTTTTCGGAAACCGGCTTGTTCGGGAGGCTGGAAGTCGTCGAACCTGCGAGCGAGACGATTCGTAACGACCCTCGAAAACAGCTTGTAGATATGGCTCAGAAGCGAGATGGGTCTGTAGTTCTTCAGTAGGGTCTTATCGCCCTTTTTGAAGAACAAAATCACCTCGCTTCTGCTCCATGCCTTCGGCGTTTTGCCCTGGTGGATAATGGAGTTGAAGAGCTTCTGGAGGACTTTAAGTACCGGCGTACCGCCCGCTCTCAGAAGCTCTGTTGTGATTCCGTCATCTCCCGCCGCCTTGTTGTTTTTAAGCTGTTTGAGGGCAATTCTAATCTCGTACAGGCTGACGTCCGGGATATCCTCGGTATAATGTCGGGTAAGCTTGGCTCTAGGATCTCGAGCTCTGCTTTCGCCTGGTGTTCTGCAGGAATATAACTGCCTATAGAAACTCTCAATCTCCCTCAGGATTTCAGGAGTCGATGAAATGATACTACCGTCCTCAGTTTTCAGCCTGGTCAGTTGACTTTGCCCAATAGACAGATCTCTGGCGAACACTTTAGAACCTTTGTTCCGCTCTATGGCCTCTTTAATACGCTCGGTATTAAAGTGGCGAAGGTCGCTCGTCAACGACTTCGAGATCTGTCTATTAAGCTATCTATAACGAAGAGCATCCGCTGAGTACTGTAGTCTCATTTCATGTCTCCTATCCATGAGTTCGAGTGTGTATGCGGAGAGTTTCTTTAATTTGGTACGGCGGGTTTTAAAGTGTTTAGACCCTACCGTACGGACAGTATCCACCACCAGGTCGCTCAGATCGTCCACGTCTATGCTGTTCTCAAGGTACTCGAAGCGGTTCTGGAGCTCGAGCTGAAAGCGCTCGGGGTTTTGAATTTGGGCTGGCACCGGTCGGAGCGTTGATTTTATCAGTCGCGATCTTTCAAGCTTAACGTTGATATTCAATGTGCCTCTTACCATGCGGTGATCGCTTCCTGTCTTAACAGCGTTGATCACTGAGACATCATTGAATATTTGCTTCTTCGTCGACATGATAAAATCAATCTCATTTTTGACCTTGCCGTCGGGACTTATCCAGGTCCATTTGCGGGTGACGGGCTTCCTGAAGAAAGAGTTCATCATATAGAGGTTCTCCCTCTCCAAAAAGTCCGCCAGCATCTGGCCCCTATCGTTCCATTCCCCAAATCCAAATTGCCCCACTCTCAGCTCGTCGCCGCAACGTTTCTCCAACTTTGCATTGGAATCCCCCATCACAATCGTGTAGTGCGTTTTGTGGCTATGCATGGCCCGAGAGATCTCCTCATACATAGTCTCCACTTCGTCATCGGTGTGTTTCGAGGTTGGAGCGTAGACTTGGATGACAGTCATCGAATATCGTGATGATATTCTGAGTACCAAGTACGCTACTCTACTGGAAACACTACCGATGGTCAGCACGTTGTTGACGAGGGCCTTGTGGACGATAAACCCGACACCACCTACGGACTGTTGGTCGCCCTCCCGGAAGTACAGCAAGTTACCGGAGTCCAGAGTTATCGTGTCCTCTCCCTCTCTTCGGACTTCAGATAACCCGATGACGTCCCAGTGTAACTTGCTGATAGCTTCTTCCAGCTCTATCATCTTGGCATCGGTCCTCAGTGTGCGCGTGTTGTAGGTTGCCAGGGCCAGTAATCGGTTGTTGTGGTAGCCGTGTCCCACCCGGGGATTCTTCGCACCCCCTGCCCCGCCGTTACCGTGGCCGCTACCGTAGCCAGGAATAGCGGGGCCGCCGGGGACTAGGGGCCGTTTTGTGTTGTTTCGATTCATATGGGGGGGGGGGGGGGGTTTGCCATAATCGCCACGCAGGCGGGTTGGCGATCGCAGTATACCGGTTCGCATAAGGAGATGCTGCTGCCTCTCCTTAGGTTTCCCTTAGTCGCCTCTTACGACACCCACGGGGTGAGAGGGGGTAGTGCTATTCTATTCTAGGCCGGCACTACACGGCATATTCTATTCTAGGCCGGCACTACACGGCATAATTAGTTAAAAATAGTTTAGTAAATAAGTTCTATTAAATAAAAACTTTTTTTTGCTCTCTCTACCTATTTGGTTTGAATTGACAGCTATGACGTCACAATATGGCGCCCAGTCCGCCCTATTCTTAGTTGAGTCGCATTATACGTTTGGCAAATCTATGCGGCGCGGCCGCCCGCTACAACACAGGCCGTCGGACAGCAACTTAAGAAGTTTTCATTTTCAACTAACTTGAACGAGAAACAAATTCGGTAACTCAGAGGTATCGTCAACAACACCAAGTTTGATGGTTCTTGTTGACTTCAGGCAACCCTCATTACCACGAGTGCTTTTTAACCTGAAATGAAACTATATGAATAGAAACTAAGGGTTTGTATACACTCAAACAAAGCTCAAAGTAAAAAGCTGCTTGATGAAAAAAACAGCTAAGAAACCGCCGCAGTATGAATGAATCTACGGCACTCATTGATTTATCAGCGTTTAGTTACCTTTTTTTTAAATCACTTTGCCAAAGAGAGGCTTATAACTTTTTTTATAAACTATTAAAAAGTTGTATTTATGCGAACGACTTACATTCAGCCAATTCTCTTTTTTACTTCTCCGAGTTTCGCTAAATACAAATTAAGTTTAATTACAAATAAATTCATTTGTCCGCAGATTCCTACCCTGAACGAACCGGACAAAATTCACGAATTTTAATTTGGGCACACAATTTTAAGTGATACTTTTTCGTGATACGGCTTGGCATTTGCTACGATCGCTAACGGAGTATAAGACTTTTTGTAAAGTTCCAGAAAAGATAAAAGGAAGACAAATTTAATGAAAAAAGTAAAAGGGTTATTTACTTTTCAACAAATTTACTCAAAAGTTGCATTTGCAGAGGTTGTATACATTGTTCGAAAGTAAAAAATTACGGGCCATACAATGGAGCTTACGGTAAAACGTTTTACCGCACGCTCCCATACATGGCCTAGTATCCTTTACCATTTTTTTTTTATTTCGATCGAACCTCCTTGGAAACACTTTTAATCTATTACTTTGTTTCACTTTGATACTAAAATGAAATAGAGACGAGAGATGTAGTTCTAATATTCACCACCCGCACATAGCACCGTTTAGAAATGCGCACCATTTTCTTATTAGAAAAAGTTTGCTTCATTACTTAAATTAGGTATGGGTACTGTTTTCTTGCAAATGTGTTGAAAAACATTGACTTTAGATGACAGATGACATTCGTGCAGAATTGGTATTTACAAACTCGACATTTGTCTACTCGTTTGTAATAACCCACTTACCACACTAATATATCATAGAAAACTATCACAATGAAAGTACCAAAATAGAAAACTGTATAATTATCATAATAAGCCTAGTCTAGTCAGTGATTTTCATCTTTTATTTGAGGTAATGAATTAAAATGGAATAAAACTATAAATGCAAATTAAAACACTCCCTGTCTTTTACGTAAGAAATTACGTATTCCTACAACATACCCCTTACGTTGTAGGCAACAAGGCAAGAAACATTACATAAATAAACTTGCTAAATTGACAATCAATAACTTTGTCATTTTAAATTATAATAATTATTTTAAAAACGGGGTTTCAATAAATTTTAGATTTTTGTGAAACGATTTGCAATTAAATGCCCTGCATCTCATAAATATTTGGAGTCTGCCGAAGACTGACTACGAATGTCCACACAAATTTGAACTGGGTCTTTTATAGTAAAGTAAAACAGTACAGTACAAATTGTATGATGATAAAGGAGTTTAAGTTATTGATATTGTGATAGCGGCCAATGCGTGTGGGATCTAAATGAAAACAATATGATGTTTTTTAATAGAAAAAAAAGAAAGATAACTTGTATAATACATGTTTAACTTATTAAACATTAGGTTTAAATCTTATACGAATAAACAACCCAAATATCCAAAAAGCAATGGCAGTGCAGAAATCTGCATTGATGTTATTCTGCTTTTGGTCCTTTAAGTTATACTTCTATTTTTTCTGCTTCACATAAATATTTCGTCATTTCCCCATATCGATTTTATTTAATTTATAGGTTTATGTTTATTTCTTTCAACACCAAAAACATATCACAACCACTTAGATTCAAAGTGCTGCTGAACAAGTAGTATGGCGTTGGCTTGGTTCTAAATAATCAGTGAAAAACAAAAATGATCGAAATCCCATCCGCCCACGACATCAAGCCAAGAAACACGAACATGTGTCTTTTTGCCTCGATCTGTGCACTTGGAACCATTTCGAACTCGCTTCGCTCCAGTTTTTACACGAACACGCCATTAAGTTGAATGCAATTTTTATTGCGACAAGGTGCTAACCGTCCACCTGCGTCGATAAAGTCCGGTAGCTAAAAGTAATTTGTGAAATTACTTTCTTAGAATCAATTAAGGGGTATGTGTCGCCGAAAACCGGATGGCTGATTATATTTCGTGGATTCTTTCGGCTCAACTTTGGATATTTATTTTTATAGTGCGACCAGTTTCTGTACCCTTCGTGAGATGTTATATAAGTATATCAAAGAAAAAACAATATTCTTCAATATGTTTATAGGTATTTGTTGGTAAAATATATGCTTCACGGTCAGAAGGTCTAAAAATAGCAAAACGTCCAACAGCGCGAAACGTCTTATAAGCAATAAGCTTAATAAATTAGCAAAATGTCCAACTCTCAGATGGTCTGTATAACAGAACAAATCGTCTTTTTTAACACGTGTGTGTACACTCTTAACAGAAAGGAAAAGTCAGTTTTTAAACTTAAGGAAATTTATTAAGAAAAATATGTAAAAAGGCACTAGCTTTTTAATATTATTAGGATATAACCTTTTGATCTGACTAATGTTTATCAAAACTTCAAAGGGATTTTGGGTTTCGACGATTTTCTCCTCGAAAATTAAAATAAAATTATGTAAAAGAAAGTTTACCCATAGAATAATAAGTAGTTACACTATGCCTCTATGTTTTGCTATTGTGGTAAATGTTTATTGAATCACCACACTAGACGTCTTTAGTGTATTTTCGTCACTTTTAAGGGCTTCTAATACAAGTTATCGAAAAAAAGGAAAACATAGGACGACCTCCGTGGCCGAGTGATTTGTACGCCGGGTTTCATGGTGTCGCCAACTCGAGAGGTCCCGGGTTCGAATCCCGGTGGGGGCAGATGTTTGTGTGATGAATACGAGGATTTGTACTCCAGTCATGGATGTATAATATGTATTTCTAAATATAATTATATATGTACTGTATATGTATTTTATCCGTTACCCTAGCATCCCATAACACAAGCCTTACAGTGCTTAATTTGGGGCTAGGATAATTGGTGTGAGTGTTAGAAATATTTATTTATTTATAGGAGCATAGAATGAGTAAAATTATATTTTAGGTTTGAAAATCAATTCTTTACTGATAAAAACCAAGGAAGAATCAGTTGAGAACGTCTGTATGGAAAAAACTTTGCCCGCCTTCCCTCTTAACAGGCTGCGTTTTGGACGGTGCCGGTGGTGGGTGCGTGAAAACATAAGAAATAAATAGTTTGAGTCATTGTTTGTGTGAAAGTTATAATTGGTACGATTGTTTATTATATATTCCCGAGATAGCCATTTTCTTTCAAAGTAATGTAAAAAAGCCACCATTTCTTCGCTAGTTCATACTTCATGCTCGTGAACGGGTGCTTCCAGCGAGTCTGCTCTATACTACCTTACTATCTAAATGTTATCCAGTTATACCTAAATAACACTATTTGTATTTATACCGTATGACATAGCAATCAAAATGCAAGTGGACGATATTGAATTTGGTAGATGTATATAGCAAAGTGGCCTGTATTAAATACTTTAGAAAGAATTTCACACTATTTAAATTAAATGTTTAAAATATATTGTTTATTATTATACTTGGGACTTTTAGCATCGATTTGGTTTGCTTTGAACTCTTTGTTTGTTTAGCTTTACATAACAAGGTATGGTTTTAGTTCGAGAGAGGAGCGATAGTATAAGTTTTATAACATTCATTAACAGACATTGAAGAATATTGTAATAATAAAATAAATATATTTAACACGTCTTTGATACGTGTATGATGAATATTATTATATTGAATTCCCACAACATCTAAAGTAAGTATATAGATAAATTCTATTCGAAACTGCAAATGCCTTACATTCCAAAAATTCTTACTTCCTTACAATACTACTGTATATCATCAACATCATCAGCCTATTAATATATTCTACTACTGAGGCACGAGAGAATGTGAAACGTCTGTAGGTTGTGGGCTATGGTGGTCACTTAAGGTAAGGCCAGCCATATTAGGCTGTTTGCTATCCTTCTTACAAAAAATATCATTCATACAATATGCTGCCGCCTTTGTAATATATATTCGCCACCTAGTGCCAAATACGAACACATCTAGACACACGCACTCTGTTAATGAGGAAATTAATAAGTTGCCATCCATAGGAGCTATTACCACTTAAGTGAACCTCCACGCTCTTACAGCCTGTACATGATTGCTCTAAAATCTAAATAGAAACTTACGTTATACGTCTCTGTGTCGTAGTCCGTGTTTAAATAGTTTATCCCTTTTTTGGGGACGCCTAATACAATTATTTCCAAAACTAATATGAGTCATTTATCTGCATAATACTTTGAGGTGAAAATTTCAAATGGTTGTCAAAAAAACTATATTGCGTTTCACTATCCGCTCTCACTAGCAACTGGCAGTGCCAGTTGGAACCATTTCAGCTAATCTGGCCATCTCGCCGTCCGCCTGCGTTTCGTTGTGGCCAGTTTTCGGAAATCCGATGGCTGCATGCTGCTGCCTGCTGCCTGCTGCCACTGTTGCTGTTCACTTTTGTTGTGCCCACAGGCCTTTTTGCGCTCTGTATGTCCCACATTTGGCAATGACTCCCTTTTGTTTTAGCTATAGTAGTACCTATGTAGTTCACAATAAAAATCTGTGTTTGCGTAAGTTCTCTTAGCTACGTGTGTATGTAATCTTGTTCACTGTAAATTGAATCAAAAACATATTGAACTCGGGTCCTCAAATTGGGGACTCCAAATCCGGCACGCTCGCTTCTCGGGTTGGACCCAGTAAATTGGACTGTCTATAATATTTATTCGTTCGATTATTATAATCATTGCATTTATCCTCCATGGATGCAACCTGCATTATTGGAAACAATATTAGAATTGCATTTTGCTTTCAATATAAGTTATGTAATTAAAATATTAAACCTTTCGACATTTTATTCATTAAAAATTTCTAATGTTAAGGTAGGTAGCTAGTATAGCTATCAGCTATAAATTACTCTTACCAAATCTGCGTTAATTCAGCGATAAACTAATTATAATTTCCGTAATCTTATCTAATAGTCCAGCTACAAACCCAACAGACCGTCTGACCCTAATTAATCTGTGGTATAATCACCTCTTATAAGCGCCCACCATGATGTGTCGGCATCAGAATATTTTTATCCAATTAACTTGTTACATTCTCGCTTCCGAAAATGTCTACGGTAGTTGTGAAAAAAAATAACCGAAGAGGTTCCAAGAAATTCGACCATTACCGACCGTTACCTCCCAAATAGAGCGAGATCGAAACGTCAGATAAACCCCTTCACGTGGACGCAACTAATTGGTGCAATAAATTTGGAACAAACGCGACAACTCTGAATACCCATTACTTCCACGGACCCTATTAAGGCCTTTAACCCGAACCTCCGTCATAGACAAAACACAACCTTGCATCTGTCAAATTTCCCGCCAGCAAACGACTCCCATCTCTATCGACATCGATTAATGAACCGATTCGGCTAAAATCGCCTCAACAAGCAACCAAACGCGCAATAAAGAAATGACATCTCGTTTGAATTCCTTTTTCGAATTTTTTCAACTCGTCTCACTGGATACTCGACCCTACGGTGACTATTTAAAAATAAAATCTCTAATGAGGAGAGTCCGATAAACGTGACGTGCCTGTGACAAAACGGTCGACGGATATATGTGATCGGAGCGTCATTATGAATCTTGATGCGTTGCAATAAAGCAGCAAATGATTTAAAGAATTCATTGGAATCCGTATCGTAATATAGAGTCGTCCGGAGCGCGCAACCGTTTGTACCCGCGTCATGCGGACGGACGCTTTTTGTCGTTTTTAATTATATTTATTGTTCTCGTTATTTATTTATTGTTTTGTGTTTTGTACCGTTCTCGCTACCGTGCGTGCATTTTAACGATTTCGGCAGAGATAGCGGGCGCATCCAAATTAGGCCGATTTCGAGGGATGCAAATGTGCTCCTTTGCATACACGCTCCGAGAAAAAAGCCCCCGAACTTGGAGCAGAGTGGTCTGAAATGAAAACATCATTAATGCTATGCAAATGCCCATGGGAACATTTGCTTTCAGAGTCCAAGGCCAAATCGAAGTAAGGAATGACAGAATATATCTTTAACTGTATCAATAAATCAATACTCTAAAGAAAGTGAAAATATATTTTTTGGACTTAGACTAGACTTGTGCACCGAACAATTTAGATCTTATTTAGTCAATTGGCATAGTGTATCATATCAATCGCTTGGTTATAGTGATGACATTATCTTATCCTAATATTTACTATTATAAATAAAAACAGAATCAGTACCTATCTTAGATAAATAGTAGTTAAGTCTATTGGATAGTTGGAAGTTAGTAATCTTTTGTCTAATATTATAAATACAGTAAAGTAATAATTTAATTAATCAATATTAACAAGCGGCCAGCGGGAGCAATGAATAGTGCGCAGCATTTGCAAACAAAGGCCCGTCAATTTTGTACCCAATAAAATCGATGAGATGCCGTGTCACTCGATACCGAGACAATGAGAAGAAATGTCGAGAGAATCGAATGCCCAAAAGCTTTTTCTTTTTTTAATCGACGCGCTGTGATTGGTCAGCCCGTTCAATGTCACTTATGCGAACTTCTTCGACTTTTTTTCTTTTCTTACGGAGTTGTGATTGTGAATCTATTTCTTGCCAGTTACTCGACTTGAAAGCCACTATTATAGTCTAAGCCTACAATAAATTGTAAGAATATAGTTGCAAGCAATAATTCAAAAATACGTTAACATCGACAATAATATCTCTGTGGGCAGTCATCGTCAAAATATCGGTTTAGATAGAATGCTTCTTAGAAAATAATAATTGTATCATTATGTTTGCAAATAATTTTGCTAAGTTACATTTGATACCTATTCGACTTAAAAATTTGATACTTTCGCAAATTAATTTCTTTTTATTTAGTCATTACCACATACCTACTTAGGTAATTATAGGAATTTTTATCAACTCTAGTATATCAAATAGGTAGCCTGAACCTGTTACAGGAATTTTAAGCTATTCCAAAGAGTTGTAAAGGTATTAAATTTGAATTTAATTTATGTAATTGTTTTGCATTAAAACAAAACAGATATTATATGTTGAATAAAACACACAGCGCTTAGAGAAGAAGCAGTCTTATAACTTGGTGTGATCTATGGTAACTTTTATAATGAAAATAGATAGGGCTTTACTTACAGTTTGCGCTTCTAACTCACCAGCGGCGCCACCATCCTTCCATTGTAATGCATTGACAGTTTTTCAAATTTATAGGCGTCTTCACTCACCAGCAAGACTCTTGTTGCTATGCTGTGTATTTTATTCAACATATAATATCTGTTTTGTTGTAATGCCAAACAGTTATATTATATGATCTCTTAAAACACACAGCGTTAAGTGAAGACCTGTTTGTTATCTGCTGATCAGAAGTAATTGATAAGTGATATAAAACACTATGTGAATTATTTAGAAGGAATTAACTTAAAATTAATAGTTATCAGCGGGGTTTCTACCCAGTAAAAACCCCGTTAGTCCAAAAAATATATGGATTAAATTTATTTCCGTCTATACTATATTTCTGACATTATAGTGCAAGTAAGTTTGGTTTGCTTGCAAAATTATAATTGTTGTTATATATATATATCAATGGAAGAATATCAAGGAAAACCCTGGGGGCCGCTTAGCGTGTGTCGTTCGATGGTCGTCACGTCAATCGCTGGCCGCTGCCGCAATAGGTAAATATGTGTGGTACGTTGGTGATTTAGGCGTATTAAACGGGATGACGAATCGTATTAAGCGTTAGGAAATGTATGAAAATATGTCTCAAGTTGCAGGGACTGACGCAAAATGGGGTATTAAACGGTTTCTACTGTATATATAAAACAGTGAGCATGTAACCAAACCTGTCCCTCCGAGAGACTAGAATAAAAAGTGACTTTCTCGGCCAAATAAATACTAAGGACTAGGAATCTTTTTCCTAGCCCACCTCAGCTTTCAATCCTGAATATCTTTGGAATCCTATCACTTTGAGTTAGGTCCAAAAGAACCCGTTAATTATTATTTAATCATTAAAATACTCATCTCAAACATAACAACCATCGCAATTCACAATTTATAATTATCGATACTAGAATGGCTAGATCAGCTAAGAAATTTCAAGTATAATACAAACTAAAAAGGATTATTTATGTTGACAATGGAACTAGATGTTTCGGGCGAACGTTCTATTGCACTTAATTCTTTATTATTCATTAGGTAATGGTTTAGTTACACTTGAGTGATTTGAGCAACACACTTCGTTGTTAAATCCATCTCCAAGAACGTTTACTAGCAAGCAGGCCAGCGAAACCTTCGTAGTCTTCCGCAGACGAAGAAGAGGTTTAAGCCTTAGTCTTCTTCTGGTTTCCCTCGGAGGAGCAGATTTTGTAATAGAAAAACTTACCTCGTTTGATGTTCATATTTTACACCAACAAACACATATTGCATTCACCTCATTACACGAAACATCAAACGGTCACTTTTTTTTAATTCTTATGTTTTTCCCATCGCCATACTATATTCACTGTAAAAGTTACCATACATTACACCAAGTTATAACACTGCTTCTTCAAATAACGCTGTGTGTTTTAAGAGATCATATAATAATATGTTTTATTATATTTTACTCAAATAGCAAATGCTAATTCTTTCTCTCCAGATAGTGTCAGTACATATGTCTAATAATAAATTTCTCTCATTTAAAATACTTACGTATAAGTGGCTCAAAGACATCAATATAATTAAAATTTTCATTAAATTATATGCTATCTCACTCTTATGTGAAACCACTAAATTGAATATATGTCTTTGAATGTTGTAGGAAAAACGATCAAGATCAATTTATCGCCATTCCTTCATTTATGAATGACTCGTCAATGCTATGAATGAATAGTGGGCGAAATAATGAGTCAGCATGTCGCATTCACACATACAAGGGGCACTTCAAAGAATTATTGTTGAACTATACTTTGCCAAATGGAGGACACTTGGGTATATTACGAGCAAAGTTACAACTTTATTCCATTGACATAAGGATCTAATGGCAAGGAAATTAGAGCAGACTTTTTTACCGAACCCGTCCGCCCGTCTATCAGCAGGCTATACTAATATTATCTTGTGAAATGTAAACTGTAAAGGTTCATTCAGACAGCAGGCGAGGTGGGTCGGTAAGGCGACGCTGGCGCGATATAAACAGTTGTAATATACCAGTGAAGATCTCGATGACGCGGTGGTTACCGCATTCGGCTGCGATCGTTGAAGTTAAGCAACTTACGAAATGGTCAGCCATTGGATGGGCGACCAAAAATCTTCTATCTCGAGTTCCTCCATACTTCGGAAGGCACGTTAAGCCGTTGGTTCCGGCTGCATCTGCAGTCGTTAGCACCCGCAAATACGCACTGGGGCCGCTTGAATTAAGTAAGTATGTCTCTTGTCTAGTCTAGTAATATGTGGTTACGAATTGATTGTTTAAAAGGAAATTCCACAATATGCTATACTATAACTAGCTACTTAATTAAAATTGCTCATACTACTAAACGGAACAATTTTTTTGAGAACGGTTCCAACATATCCCACGACAGTTCAGTGTGTGGAACTTGAACTTGAAAGCAATTGAGAAATATAAAAGTAAAAATTATTAAACAAAAAAAAATAACCACTGAGAAAACTGAAAAGCTGAAAATAATGAACCCTTTTTATCTTCATAGAAATTAATATTTGTAGTCGGTACCATGCATGTCTGAAGTCTAATAGATCTGAGTTCCCATTTACTACTTGGGTTGGCATGGCATCGACTCCAAATAATAATTTGCCTACAGAACGGTTTTTTCGGCGGTTTAATTTTTTTGCTAATATACTCCCAGACACATATATCGGCTATTTTAAGTTTTGATTTGACGGGTCATAGTAAAAATTAAAGTTAGATTGAGCAAAAAGTTTTTACGCAGTTTTGAAGCTGATTTATTTACCATCTTTTTCGTGTGTTTTTTTATATATTATTATTACTCTGCCTAACATATATTATATTTGATACAGACCGATGAAACTTAAGTGGGCCGATAGATGTGTCTGGGAGTGTATTTTTTTATTTTTATTTTAATATTTGTTGTGGCTTTAATTCTTGTAATATACAACTTGGCATCAAAATCTGTGAATAAATAAATAAATATTTCCGACACTCACACCAATTAGCCATGCCCCAAAGTAAACACTATAAGGCTTGTGTTATGGGATGCTAGGGTAACGGATAGAATACATATACTATACATATATAAGTATATTTATATAAATACATATTAAACATCCATGACTGGAGGAGTACAAATGCTCGTATTCATCACACAAACATCTGCCCCCACCGGGATTCGAACCCGGGACCTCTCGAGTCAGCGACAGCCAAGAAACCCGGCGTACAAACCACTCGGCCACGGAGGTCGTCAAAGTGAGTAAACAATCACCCCTATTTCCCCTTAGGGTAGGATTTTTGTTTCCAAATTTATCTAGGACCAACTTTGAGGTAAGCCCTATCCAACAAAAACTGGCCAAGTGCGTGTCGTGCCACGCATGGTGTAGGGTTCCGTAGATATTTTATTGTGGCTTTTTTAATTAGTTTTTTTTTATTTTTTTTATTCAAGATTTTACATGATATAAGCAAGCAATTACTTCACCTGTCATTTTTAATGTGTTCTTCTAAGGATTTTTTATTAGGGAATAAATTTTCTTATACCTAGGTTAAACGACTTACTCTTAAACAAACAGATCTATCTGAACCGTCATAATTTTCTTTGAAATTTCATAAAAAGCACTATGATTTTTTCAGATTTTTCAAACCAATAGCACCAATAGCTTTTAGAGGGGCGGGAGGACCTACTCGAACAAAAATTTGCATTTTAAGATTTCATAAACGGATTCCTAAATCGAAAAAGAGTCTTAGTAACATATAAGTCATTTTAAAGCACCTATTCAACAATATCCCACACGAAGGGATATACGATGTAAAAAAAAACACCCTCACATTACATGTAGCCGACTACCCTAAAAAATATTATTTTTCCAAATTTATATGGGACCAACTTGGGAGTATAACCCTTATCAGTAAAAAAAAAATATCAAAATCGGACTAGGTACTCTGTAAAAAGTTATGCGTGGACATACATAAAAAAATATACGCGCCGAATTGATAACCTCCTCCTTTTTTTCGTCGGTTGAAAAGCTAACCGGTGCGTCCCAACCCCTTCAAGTTTTATAAGGCCGACACAAATTCGATAGCTTCCTATGTTATTCTTCAAAATTGCTCATACACCTACTAAATTAATCAAAAACAATTCAGCCGTTGACATATGTATAAAAGATTTTGCTTCGTTTCGTCTCTCTCACAGTTATCTGGGCCAGTTTTACATTATAATTGATTGAACAGGTATCTTTCAGTCCATTCTCATTTTTTTTATTTTGTAGTCATATAATACAGGCTCTGTATATATAAAAAACAGCCCTTGCTGAGTTTATTGCCGGTTCTTCTCAGTACAAGGTCTCCCGCCGTAGATTTGCGAACCGATGGCGTAGCTTTTCGGCATTCACAAGTGCTTGTAACAATCTAGACTGAATAAACGATAGTGTTCTTTTTTA
Organism: Chilo suppressalis; assembly: GCA_902850365.2. Lineage (NCBI taxonomy): Eukaryota > Metazoa > Arthropoda > Insecta > Lepidoptera > Crambidae > Chilo > Chilo suppressalis. The sequence goes on along the minus strand of OU963895.1, from coordinate 11,108,878 downwards.
TTTTTTTTTATTTTCAGTGTCATAGCCTATTTAATTCTCCGTCTCGAGCCGTAGAGACGACGGACGATGGACTCATACGATTGCTGAGGCGAGACCTAGAACTGGTCGAAGAAAAGTGGGAAGGCTACCACCGGGGTGCACGTAGCATAGAATCGGGTGCACGTAGCGAGGAATCGGTAATGGGTGAACCCGGGCTTGTGGAGAAGAAAATGTTCTGCTTTAAAATTCTCCGTACACCTACCAATTTTTTCAAAAACGCTTGAGCCGTTGACGTAGTAAAATTATGAAAGCTCTCGCTTCGTTTTGTCGGCGCATGGGCTGACAGGGTAAACCGCTATATAATCAGTTGTGTGGTTTAGGAGCAAAGAGATTGATAAACTTAGTATGTTAACGTCTTTGTTTAGGAGGAGTTAGCGGATAATATAGACAGACGTAGCAACTAATTTTTTATTTATACTCAATGTGTGCATTGAATAACTATTTATTTATTTGGCTCAAAGAATATTTCAAGAAAAAAACTATTCTTACTTGTAGATATTGTAAAAGAATAATACTGTATGTTTATTTATTTGGAATAAATCACAAACAATGCTTTTTCTTGCTACCTTTTCTCGCAATACTCTTCCAACTAAGAACTCATAAAAGAAAATACCAAATATAATGAGTAGATACATTGGTAGATACCTCCGTACAACTATAAAGACAGCCATTATAATAATGTCAATAAAATAATTATTTATAGAACAATCGCATAAAAAACTATAACATGATCAGAATAATCGTTTTAAACAATATAACAAGTTACTTTTTTTTTATCTCCGTCGCATTAAATGTCAATATCACATTGATTAGGATAATTATGATTGCACTAATTAAATAACGGGCAACATTTAATTACCCATTCCTATTATGTCCATCCATCGAATCATTACTTCAGTGGATAAGGTATGTCACTGCAATATACACTTCTGGACACATCTATTGGCCCACCTTAGAGTTTAGGTTTCGATGGCCCCTACCGAAATATGATTGCTAGATTGAACAAAAACTGGTGATGCAGTTTTAAACCTGATACATTTTACCATCTTTTTTGATCGTATTGTTTTAAATTTGAATTCAGAATACCATACAACATGGAGCTACGCCTAACAAGTCGGATATGCGCCTTGTTAAAGGCAATTGATTTCTGAATAAAAAACATGTTTTAACAAATAAAGGTTTAATTTAATAACGCGTGTTGCCTCCATGGGCATCTACCACAGCTCTCATACGATTAGGCATAGAGTTTATCAACCGCTCTATGAAATTTTGAGGGATCATCTCCCATTCCTCTTCTATGGCAGTTTTCAACTCCTGCATCGTCTGGGCAACTGGCTGACGAGCCCTAACACGTCTTTTTAGCTCGTCCCACATGTGCTCAATGGGGTTCATGTCTGGGCTTCTGGCTGGCCAGTCCATAACTGTGATGTTCACATCCCGAAGATATTCCCTGACGATGCCGGTCGCATGGGCTCTTGCATTATCATGCATAAAAAGGAAATTTGGGCCCACATAGTCCGCGTATGGTATCACGTGAGGTTCTAAGCACTCACGAATGTACCTTTCAGCATTTAATGTTGGCAGCCGTGGTCCTGTAACAACCTCAAGTTGAGTTTTGCCGCTCGCGGATATACCGCCCCAGACAGTCCATGAGCCACCGCCATAAGCAACCCTCTCTTCAAAGCAGCATTGTGCGAAACGCTCTCCCTTACGTCGGTAGACCTTCTTCCTTCCATCATTGCCATGTAACACAATTTTAGACTCATCAGAAAAGAGTACACGGCTCCAATCTTGCTGTGTCCAATTTAAATGACTGCGTGCGAAATGAAGGCGCGCTGTTCGGTAGGCTCGCGTTAGTTTGGGCCCATTAGCTGGCTTGTGTGGTACCATATCGCGTTCTTTTAACCTTCTCCGAACAGTTCGAGCGCTCACAGATACTCCGTGGAAGTCGCGAATTTGTTTTTGTATCTCAATGGAGGTAAGGTGACGATTTCTCAAGCTGGTCGTCACGATGAATCGATCCTGCCTTTCAGTCGTGACCCGAGATCGTGGCCTTCCTTGGCGACGAACAAAGCCGCCAGTCTCTAGGTACCTCCGATAAACATTTCGGACCGCAGATCGACTTAAATTAAGTTGAGCACTCACGTTTCTTTGGCTGTGTCCGGCCTGAATAAGTGCCACAGCTTAGGCGGCGACTTCAGGTGAAGTATCCATAGATTATTGATAGAACCTCACCTTAATGTTAAGAATAAGTAATGTTTGTTGCAAAACCAAAGATATTAATCACTTTTTCAAGAATTAAATCCAAGTAAACAAACCAATTAAACCAAGTTTTCTTAGTATTCGATTGTTTGATATCAACAAACAGGCTCCAAATTGTATTTTGTTTCTTTAAATTCTGTGTTCGAAATTCAAAAAAAGACTATTGAATGAAATTGTGAGTGTGCCAGGTTCAAAACTGCATAAAAACTTTTTGCTCGACCTAATATAAAATTTTAGCTAGGACCAAACGAAACTGAAAATACAAGGTGGGCCAATAGATGTGTCCAGAAGTGTATATATTATATGTATAAATATAGCCCGGCAAACTTCTTGAGCAAAGGCCATAGACAAGGAAGCCTGCGTAGTAGCAATTTTACATACCAAAACGTCTACTGCGCAAGTTAATTTGTCTGTGGCTTTGTTCAAGAAGTTTGCCGAGACCTACGATTATAACAGTGGTTACCGCATCCTATTTTCTTAATTCCTTGTACACGCTATTTGCTAAAATTGTAAAAATATGCACTAACATTATTATTTTAATTATTGTTGTCAACAAAAATCTATTGGCTACTGCAGTCACGTCCCAGTTAATTACTTATTTAATGACTAAACACTCGGTAACATCTTGAAGGAAATAAATACGACGACCTCCGTGGCCGAGTGGTTTGTACGCCGGGTTTCATGGCGTCGCCGACTCGAGAGGTCCCGGGTTCGAATCCCGGTGGGGGCAGATGTTTGTGTGATGAACACTAGCATTTCTACTCCAGTCATGGATGTTTAATATGTATTTCTATATAAATATACTTATATATGTAAAGTATATGTATTCTATCCGTTACCCTAGTATCCCATAACACAAGCCTTATAGTGCTTACTTTGGGGCTAGGCTAATTGGTGAAAAAAAAAAAAAAAATTGACGGTTACTTTAGTGCGAACAGTGCAAACTTATTTTTTTATTACAAATGTCATCAAAATATTCAAGATATCAGTACAATAATAATTGCAATAAATATTCAAGTAATATAATTTAATTATCTAACTAAAAAATTGGTAAGCCAGGGAGAAGTTAAGAGTAAGAGTTATACAGTTGTTTTTATTGTTCATTGCTATTTTGCGACCACACTTTTACAACCTTCTTTGCCAGACCGTTCTTTATTAAATTAATATGTTACGGTCAAATGGAATAAAATTCCATCATTCATAAGTAGGTAAGCGTCCAAGTCTAGGTAAAAAAAACTTGATGCAAAAAATATGAAAAAAAAATGTCTTAATGCTTGATATGTGTAATAAATTGATGTCCTCAATCTTACAAAATCCCACGGGATGTTAAAATGAAGATATTATATAATGACTTCGTACAATACCTGAATGGACAGGTTTTTTTCTTTTTCGAAGTGAATGAAACCTCTTTTATGAATGAACTATTTTGGAATTCTTTTTTTCCACCTGTGCCATAGACAGGGCTATAAAAATTTGTATTGTTGCACGTGTTTATTATTTATGACGAGCTTACGAGTAGAAGTTGTTTTTTTCATCATATTTTTTGTATTATGAATAAACGATATTGTGCTAAATGGAAATTGTTGGGAGTATTAGGTGTGACAAAATTTATAAATGGATTAAAATATCTTTATGAATTTGGAATCAATGGAATGGGAAACCCCTTTTTGTCAATTTAATGGTTAATTTTATAACATACAAGATAAAGCTAAGGATTATTTTTTTTTCAACTATAATATATCGAGCTCCTCCATGCTTGATTAAGCAGTTACCTAGTCCTGTTTGCATCTGCGCTGGGCCCGCGTGAAGTAAAAGACTGTGTCCTATCCAAGAAGTGGGAAAATTAATAGGCTTAAATAGGCTAGACGATGAAGAATTTTCTTAATTACTTGAAATCAAATCAAGTTTTTGTGCTTTATTATAAACATTTGCAGATTGAACCACTTCTCAATGTCCTTAGGAGCTTATTCCACCTCAACTTAGCTACACATTCTCATGTTACTCAGATTACAATTTGGAAAATCTACAAAAGAACCGACAGACCACATAGATGGGATCGGCATTAAAAGCAAATGGCGCATAGGCGATTTCAACAACATTCATTCTACTTCTCGATCTTAGTAAAAAAAAACACACATTCGAAAAAAGTTCGGAACCTTTTTTGAACTTTTTGAATATGGAATGGTGCAATATGTTCATAAATTCACGCGTTATTAATCGGTCTGAGAAAATTAGTAAATTCTATATTGTCACGATGAAAAAGGAAATAAGATAATTTTAGTAAATAGTGTTTCCATTCTTACATAAAAACAATGTCGGTAATATGACTAACATCGTTTTTATTTCAAGAATGTAAGCCTTACATTAAGCTTAAAGGATTTGGTTGAATTTAGGATATTTTGACCCTTATTAAGATTTTAGAATAGGTGCTTGTCATCGAGGATAAATGTTATTATAAATAAACCTATTACGTTCGTTTAGGATTATCAAAAAACTAACTACGGAATGTATCCTGAACAAAAGATTATATAGGTAGTAAATAAATATGGTCGCGCTTATAGATTTTCTGGTTTGATTTTAGGAAACCTGTGATGACAGGCTCTCTTGAGATTCCCTGAATTCTAAATTCCATACGAGCGAACTCGCTAGCAAAGTGTAGTGATTGAACATTTCTGAATACAAATAACTTTATTGTGCACGGGTAGAGTCAACAAGCATACTTCATCAATTCCGAGTACTCTACCAAGTTTGCTAGAACAGTTTTTTTTGCACTGTAAAAGCGAAAGAAAAATCACCAATCACGAAATATCTCAAGAAGGATATTCCCATATCCTAAACACACTACCGTGTGTAGTAGTCTATTTTTTTTGGTTCTTCGAAATTTTTTAAAGACTTAAACAATCATAAAAAAAAGTCTTAATTCTCAGGTGGAGATAGCAGGGGTTGAAGAGGTGCTACAAAAATCGCATGAATAAGTGTATACACAGTCAGGTCATAAGTATTGTTACACAGTAAAAACTTTTCTTTTAGATTGCTGGCCACAAAAAAGTTTATTGAATTCGAATTTCGAATTGTTCATGAAAATAAAAATGTATACTTTTTAGAATTTTACTCGTTTTTAAATATGGTGTGAATGCTTAAAGAAGACCGTGTTGCAGTTATTGCGTTGCATCGTTGCGGTTACGCGCCAATTCAAATTATTGACATACTGAAAATTTTGAATATAACCAAAAGATTCGTTTATCGTACCATCAAACGATACAATGAAGACTCTAGTGTCTAGAGATGACAGGTCAAGAAGTGGTCGCCCTCGGTCTGTTTTAGGACTCCAGTAGTGATAAAAGCTGTGAAGGCGCGAATTCAAAGAAATCCCAAACGTAAGCAGAAACTGTTGGCCCTTCAGATGGGGTTAAGCAGAACCATGGTGAAAAGGGTGTTAAATGAAGACTTCGGGCATATCGAAGAAAAATAGGACATCGTTTGAATGCTCGTCTAATGGACCTGAGACTGAAGAGATGCCGCGCTTTGTTGAAGCGGTACGCGGGAAAAAAATATCGGTATATTCTTTTTTCGGATGAAAAAAAATTTACCGTACAACAGAGCTACAACAAACAAAATGATAAGGTGTACGCACACAGTAGTGAAGAAGCGAGCAACCGTATTCCGCGTGTCGTTGGACACGCGGAATACGGTTGCTCGCTCACTCGACACGAGGTCATTTTCCATCTTCGCTCATGGTATGGTTGGGAGTTTCTTATTAGGGCTTAACAGAGGTACATTTTTGTGAGAAAGGTGTAAAAACGAATGCAGTTGTGTATCAAAATACAGTCCTGACGAACCTTGTGGAACCTGTTTCTCATACCATGTTCAATAATAGGCACTGGGTATTCCAACAAGATTCGGCGCCAGCTCATAGAGCGAAGAGCACACAAGACTGGCTGGTGGCGCGTGAAATCGACTTCATCCGGCACGAAGACTGGCCCTCCTCCAGTCCAGATTTGAGTCCGTTAGATTACAAGATATGGCAACAGTTGGAGGAAAGGGCGTACTCAAAGCCTCATCCCAATTTGTAGTCACTCAAGACATCCTTGATTAAGGCAGCCGCCGATATTGACATGGACCTCGTTCGTGCTGCGATAGACGACTGGGCGCGCAGATTGAGGGCCTGTATTCAAAATCACGGAGGTCATTTTGAATAAACTTTATTGTCATAAGAATCTATAGTTTGTATATAAATGGTTACACAATGAATAAACTTGTTACAATTATTTTATATTAAACACGTGGCAGAATTTATGACCTAACTAGGTACCTATCTCAACTAAAAGTACCTCTGCAGTTTTGTACAGACTACTCTAAGCCTATTAAACCAGATTTACAAACCTTAAAAAAGTATACACGCCGCCCCAGCACAGTTCGGCGGGCACACCGACCCAATCTGCGCGCTATAATCTCCGCACCCTCGTGAATAAAACTAGCTGGTGTATAAATTCAAATTTCCTCTTCTCCACACGCTCATTTCCATATCTCGACTCTCCCCCTACGTATTATTAAAACTCCGTGCAAAAACCGACATCAAGTTATTCGGTATCAGTGTTCGGAAATGGCTTTATCGGCCGCGGCCCGAGGCGCACACGTCTCAACCAATAGGGCATTCTTATCAGAAAATGACTCATTTCAAATGACAGAGTGTTCTAAAACGATTCGAAATTTAAAAAAGTCCAATGCTTCCACACGAGACCGTGACAGTAACAACTTTATTCATCATACTTTTAAGGTACAGAATCATGTTCAGATGTGTGATGTACTTACGTACTGTGAAATAGCAACGCTCGTAGCGAGAGGAAATTGGAATAAGAAAATTTGGGGTGTAAAATGAAAGATAGACGAGTGCTAATTTCCGGCTATTACTACCTCTCTTTCTTTCCCGCACATTTATTGCGGGGAGTATGTTTTGGGGCGCTGTATCACTGTCTTACTCTAGCACGGAGGGTTTTATGTAGTAGTTGAAATGCTCATATCTATGGTTGAAATAGTGAAGCATCGTGTTTGTAAAGAGCTTTTGACGTAGTCGGTCGAGTCGTTCATTCGTGCTCTTTGACATAAATAGTTGTTGTATAGGTATTTTCACCGCAATGCTTTCTATTTTATTAGTTTTCAGGAAGAGTTACGGCCTTCACAGCGAGGTCAATTTAAGTTTGATGGAAGCTGATGCCTGTACCTGCCTCACGTAGACAGACGTTAAATGTAATGGGCATGTTTGAGAGCACATTAAATCCAAATAGATTCTTATTAGAAATGTATCTACAGCGGGGGGTGCACATCAATTGTACAGGGTTTACAGACTTATGTTATATACAGTTGATAGAACTAGAAATAGGTCGAAAATAAGAAACTAAGAATCAATTGGAGCATATGACAACGTGATATGGTAATCTTAGATATTTGTAAAAAAATGGAGATAAATCAAGCAAGTAGCTAGGAAGTTCTATATACGTGGAAAGTAGTGATTAATAAATGATAATGATCAATGATAGTTAATAGAATATGTAGTGAACATAGGAAAGACGAGCTAATTTAGATGTAACTTTATACAATTGATAGAATAGCATTTGAAGAAAGACAACAAATAAGATAGTAGAACACCATAATAAAAGATGAAATTAAAACTAATATATTATATATATTAGCATACTAAGAGAGCTAGAAGAAAAACTTAGAAAAAAAATACTTACTGTGAAAACATTTACGTGCACTAAGCAAAAGAAAAGAATAATAGATACAAACAAAACAAAAAGATAAAAGGCCAGCAACAAAGCGGGGATTTGTGTAAAAAGTGTAGCGGTATGTACTAACATCATTAAAAGGTTACAGTAGTATGTGTTTTATAGCTTTAACTCGTATATGTACCTTAAAAGACTCACAGGTAAAGAAATTTTAAATTGACTGTGGTTTTATTATAGAGCTCCCTTGATTTGTCTGTATCTAGCCTAACAAAGGCACAACAATTTTCCTCCTATAAAAACTTCGTTCTTTAAAAATAGAAAATATAAAAAGTAAACGATAAAATGTGAAACAAATAGTTGGGAGATATAAACAAGTTATACATAAATGAATTTGATATGGCCTCAAAGCAATTCCTATCAAATTAAAGTTCCTTACAAATAAAAAAGGCGGGCAACGCAATTAATTCAAATCGATTACCACTTAACGAAACGATTGCGGCAAACAATCAGAATTTCAAATTCGACTTCCAGAAAACGCAGCCAGAATGGTGTAAAGGTTCTTTTTTGATTCCAATACGCCATTTAAAAGGAACGCGCCCAAAGAAATAGTAGTAGCAGTCGGGTTAGGTTGGCCAGCCTGATGCTATCTTGGCAGTTGGCACACCTGACCGACGCTAATTGGACAATAAATCAATTCTTCCCCGCTTCTTATTGGCGAATCGTGGCATTCCAATATTGAAAATTTGGCCGCACGATATTGACAACATGATAAAAAAACAATAGGGGGACCTACCTATCTTTTTCTTTTGTGTGCATCTCGCATCCCGGTTCTTATTAAGGTTGAATCGTTTATGTTTTGTTTGTTCAACCAATGTCTTATCTGGTAGACAATTTGTTTTCGGTAGCTCGTTAAATGTATTATTAATATTGATATTTCGTAACTACTTGACGTGACATCGATATCCAACTTGTTTTTTTTTTAATCGAAGCTCCGGTTCAAGACAGAATAGTAATGAACCAAATCAAAAAGTAGGATAAAGTTTTCCATAAGATTGGTACCAATTTCGAATAATAACATCTGTACTCTTTAAACATGACAAATTAATCCAAATCATGCTTTAAAATTGGGTTTATATTCTTAGCACGTTCCATTTTCAAAATGCGACAAAAATTACACATGTTTTGTTTTCCATAAAAAAATTACGCCGCAGAATAGTTTCATCTCCACGCGTAATTATTGTGTAAGCCCAACTAGGTAAGTACTTTACTTAATTCTCCTCCTTTCGGAATTAGGTCAGCGAGATGGGGAGGAAACTAGGGGGCATTGCGAGCCATTATTGGTGGTTATTAACAAAATGGTACGCTCGGCTAATCTAGGCGCGAGCCTAATGAATTTCTGAGAACAAGCGAGCTATTAAAGCGAAACGGTAGCGCTGCCATTACTGTGACTGAACGTGCATAATTATTTCGTTCCTTTCTCTGCTCTTCTTCCTTTTTTCACCACGGTTTGATTTTGGGGGCCTATTCTGGAAGTACGGACGTGAACGAAGGTAACGGATAAATTGGAAACACTACCTGTCGCTACGACCACAAATTCTTAAATGCGTTTGAGTAGATTTTGATACAGTATCAGGTACGCGCTCGATATCATGGTCCGCAAATTATTATTGAAATTCAGAAATCTACTAAATGGATTCTTTTTTACAGTTCATACAAAACTACTAGTTATTCTACGCATTACAATTTCCAACATAAACTAGTTATTGTAATCTTTTTATTTTTTACATTTCTTTTTAACATCTCATTTAATACTTCAATCACAAGTTGAGCGCTTAAATGAAGCACAATCCTATAATCGACAATATACATAAAAAATATAGAAGTTAGCTTTCTACATTAAGGCGATCGAGAATCAATCTCGGGGCCTTAGTCTCGGCTAGGCTATACAATTACAGAAATCGTCATCATGTGATACTTAAAAAATTACACTTTAATGATAAGGTTACGAATGTTGAAGTCTTCAAGGTAACCCCCCTGAACCCTGGCTAATGCACCGTCGCCCGATGCCGGCACGGAGCACTAAACAATGTTCTCGTAAAATCTTATTGAATTACCGGCCGCTTTCACTTAATCAACTGTTAAAGTTTAGCCGCGCTGGCTGTTCTGTTTGTTAATTATTTCAGCCAGCCGGCTAGCTGTTGGGTGTTTATTTGAATACTGTTTGCGAGTAGTGCCGCCATCCGCACAAATTTCTCAGGATACTGATACTATGTCCGTCCGTCAAGTTTTGCATCTTTAGACTTTGTTTCATTTATTTTTCTAAACCTAAGTAATTATTCCTTTTGTGACTTTTAAGATTTCTTCTTTTTCATAAAATAACTCCTTTCTTATTTTACTTCTTTTTCGTAAATTTATGTGTTTTCCAGTTGTCCCGCAATGATCTCTTTTTTATTTCTGTAACGTTGCGTTCAGAGTACGCTTTCAGTCGAAGATTTAAAAAATTTTCTGGGCGTAATTATTCCTTTCCTCAATTTTTTAAGATTTTCTACTGTTTTATTAATATGTCTCCTTTCTTTTTGTCCTTTTTGAATTATGATATGTTTTACATCTGCCAGACGTCCTGCGATGCTCACTTTGCCATGTACTAAGCGATTGCGCTATATACCTAGCATAGCACATATAGCAAGCCTTAGTGCATTGTAGTTTGAACGTGTTCAATGTAAATATAAAATGCGTGATAACGTGATAATGAATTAGCATTATAGTGCTATAGTATAGATAGTCTATCATAGTCTGAAAGCACCTTTTGTTTTTTACCTTAGTTCTAGGGTATTGTATTTATTTATCCTATTAAAGATTTTGTTTTTTTTTTGAAAACTTTGGTAAATGGAATAGAGTTCCTAATATATATAGGTACTTACATAGCTGGTCTAGCAAAGACACATAGTTTGCTACACTGCCCCACTAATATGATGAAAAATTACTAAACGTTTAATAGGAAGTAGATTTTTCTTGATAGAACTCTTTCCTAATGAAGCGTAGATTAAGTATGTAAATTCCCCTACTTACATGCACTCTTGCTACTGTAACTCTTGTCCAGAAGGTCTTGCATTTTGTCAGGACCTGTTAAATTTAACTGTACATACTTATCTTAATGTAATTTTCAGGTTTCCCGTTTCAAACACGAGTGTGATAGAAAAAAGTGCACACAAATATGCCACCTATTCCTGTTTTTCTTGACACTGCGGCTCCCTTACCCTTTTCTTTTTAAATCAGATATTTACATTAAATCATTACTTTAATACACTCATCGATAACGAGTGCATAAATGTATCCATCTCTCGTAGGTACGTCCCAACATTACACAAACACAATGGCGACAAAAACCGCTGCGCTCTTCCGCTCAGACCACCAGCACGCTCGCATCACAACAGTTACCATTAGCCCTGTATAAACAATGTCGTAAAATGACAGCTAGCACAAGACATCCACATCATTCATACGATATTATTCATGTTATCAACCCGCCCCATCGCCGTGCGCCGCGCTGTTAACATAATATTTGACAGATGACATAAGTTCGGTACGTTATCGCGTCATCTCGTGATGAAACACAATTCGGATGCAATAATAAGCTCCCGTCTTACGTCTGTTGAAGTAGCACGTAAATCAATGTAATAGGACGCCGTTACAGGACAGGTTTGTGCCACAAACTGTCGGGACCATGTCGGGACTACATCTTCTATTTATATTACACTGACTACACTCATTACCATTAAGATACCTCATATTCTGTGAACGAGTTTTATTTATTGATGTCATCTTTGATTTTATATAAAAAATCTTTTACGGTTTATCCAACAAAACACAGTTTAGTTTCAAGAAAGTGTCAAACTTAGCCGTATTTTGCAATTTGTTATCAAGCAAGATAAAGCGTTAATATAAAACATGCTGTAGAAGAGATTCGTCAGAAGCACGAGTCATTACCACTTTCATCCTTCGAATATTAAAAACCCTATAGTTATACCCTAAAGTTAATATAACAACACTGTTATAATGTTTGAAGAAAAAATAACTTTCTCTGTTTTGTTTTCATAGTTATAAAATAAACAGACGAAAGGATTGATTTGCCGCGCGAAAATTAAACTTAATATCCTGTAGGGACAGTGGGTATCGTTGTCAGTGTACCTACTAAGCTAAATCAATAGCCATTGATAAAGAATTCTAAGTAAGTACTTACTTAATTACTTGAAAACTTGACTACTAACGTAACAGCGATTTCTTGAATGCGTTCCCTAAACTTTTAGTCGCCGAAGTTCGGTGGCTGAATTTTCAGATTCGGCAGCTATAGTAGTCATAGCTGTCGAATACGCCGTTCACGCGAAATACTTGCTTGGCCTGGTGACCAGACAAAGTAGGTATGCGTCGTTTTTTACGTGACAAAACTAACGTAGCGTAATTTCACTACAGGTCTAGGGGCTTACAATGGTCTCTTATTGCACAACTCATTAAGTTCTTAATAAGCACTGATTTCGAATTCGATTCAATCGAAGTCTGGGTTTAGTATTTTAATTAAAATGTGATATCCGTTTTGTGGCGCCATATTTCTTGTGAAATTTAAATGTTATTGGAAACTAACCCGTATTAGACGGCGTTAGCAACTGACATAATATATTCTTCAATTACGTACCAACTCATTTTAGACAGATTATAGGAATCAGCTTAATCATTCATTTAATTCAAAAACAGTGACTACGACGTTACAAAATCCTCAGCCTAAACTGAATCGGAAACAAAAAATAGATAGTACAGAAGGTAATCTCATGTACATATTTCACTTTTCATACTAGTTCAACTTTGACTTGTGCACAAAAAAAACCTGGTAGTGGCACTCGTACGTATCTAGTTGTTTGATTATTTTTTGTTAAATAAACAGGCAGAATGGAAACATAAAACTAAACAATGTATTTCAATTAAAATGTTATTGTTGTTTTAAACACGAATTGAAAAAAATGAAATGTGTGTTGGGACTCATAGAAGAGTGAAACTTTAACAGAAGTGCCGAAACAGCCTTCGCCTTCCTGCCGCCTCTCACCGCGGGATATGTCGTCTCTGTAAAGCTTTTTCGTAAAAGCAAAATCCTCATACCCCCCCGTCTATATAGAAGTTTCACTTCAAAAAAGATAATTAACTGTTTAATCTATACTTATAATAAATCTGTAGAGGGGTCAATTCTGTACATGAAATATATTTTCAAAATAACTATCAGGGGGTGATTAGTGATCAATACTGATGCCAAAAATGCAATCAGTAAAATTTTTGTCTGTCTGTCTGTCTGTCTGTCTGTCTATCTGTGTGTATGTTCCTTATAGAAACAAAAACTACTCGACGGATTTTAACGAAACTTGGTACAATTATTCTTCATACTCCTGGGCAGGTTATAGTATACTTTTCATCACGCTACAATCAATAGGAGCAGAGTAATAAAGGGAAATGTCGGGAAAACGGGAGAAATTACTCCATTTTTTAAGCTTCCGTCGCGTGCGCAGCCTTAATGGTTAAAGTTACATAGAAATTATGTATGACGAAAATATTCTACATAAAATTTTCTAAAAAATATCCCGCAACAGCATATGTCTATCTTTTATGGTTGACTTAAAATAACACGTGTAACTCCTGATAGCTTAACAGTTCGGAGCATTCTGATTATATTTGTTTACTCTTACATTTATAATACTCTCACTCATCCCTAATTTAAAATAGTTAAGATTATTACCTATTCAATAAAAAAAGAATTATAGAAATCGGTATAGAAACACCAAACTTATACATGAAATAAGCCATCGCGTCGTCGCACGTGAATACTGAATCATGCTATAAGGATTTATTTTTGTGTAACGGATAAGACAAAATGATCGACCAATGGGCGGTATCACAGTTTAATTTTGTGGTGATTTCCGACAAACAATACCACGGGGAACCCGAGCTGATGAGGTTAGGGCTAGCCTGAAAAGCTCTTATTTGTGGCGTGATATACAATCGGTGCATTTGACTATAAACATGCGAGTGAGAACTGGAGATAACCCGGATGATCGTGAGTTTTCTGATATATTATTAAGGATTGGTGAAGGTACCTTTCCACTGCTACACCAAGGAAAACTTATTCTGACGCCTGAATTATGTTGTATAGTGCAATCCCAACAACATCTCATATCGTCAGTTTACGGTGACGTAACAAATATCTATATATATAAAACTCAAAGGTGACTGACTGCCATAGTGATCTATCAACGCACAGCCCAAACCACTGGACGGATCGGGCTGAAATTTGGCATGCAGGTAGATGTTATGACGTAGGCATCCGCTAAGAAAGGATTTTGATCAATTCCACCCCCAAGAGGATAAAATAGGGAATGAAAGTTTGTATGAAATTTTAAACCGATCGGGCTGAGACTTTGCATGCAGGTATAAGAAGAAACATAGATGAATGTCAATGTGTATAATACAAGCCTGAGAACAAAAACTGTAGTCTACACTTCAGCTCTACACCGAAGCGAAGCGAGGGCGGGCCACTAGTATATAAATAAAAGAATAAATAAAATGAATGAATGAATTCAAACAACCGTCCACTAAACAGAAAAAATTGCTTCATTTTTACACAAAAAGTTGACTCGTGTCTTAGAACCCGCACTCACACTAGCCCCAAGCAGTCCCAGAAATCTTGTCACGCTTGGCACGCATCAACACATACAAAATGCATTGAATGTGTAATCACCAAATTAACAGCCTGCCTCAAGTTCGGTCGTCTGCTAAAACGCGACGCAATTTTCGGCAGTTGTTTCATCTATACTAACATTATAAATAGGAAAGATTTGTTTGTTTGTATGTATGTTTGTTTGTATTGAAAAGGATAGAAATCAGAAATCAATATATCTTTACTCAAATTGGATGTATAGTACAAATCTTTTGAATTTTTTTTTTTTTTCCCCTACTACTCTCGTTATGGACATATTTTTTAGCTGCGGAGAAAAACGAGCGATAAGAAACTACAGGAATAATTTAAAATAAAAACACACTGGAATCCTACATTTTGATCCTGATGAATATAGGCTATAGAGTATTTTCAAAAAACTTAGGGTTCCGTATGAAAACTTTGATAACGTAACCCAATTTATAGAGTTTGAAGGTTTATGGAGGACATAAATATCTACAAAAAAGTCCGCGATATCATATGTCTAACTAATATACTCATGACACAATTAAAGGTCTCTGCAGTTTCACCCGCGTTAATTTGAGGAAAAAGGTTATAGTGAGTCAAACTTAAAAGATGGGCATATACTGTCGTGGATATTTATAGAACTTTTAAAGGAAAACAATTCCATCATACATGAATGTTGTGTAACTTTAATCATTAACGCAGCGCACACAACGGGTTTTCCCAAATATTATTACCCGTTTTTGGAACATTTTACATCGATACTCCGCTTCTACAGGTTGCTACGTAATATTATAAGCCTTCCTAAATAAATGCACTATCAAACACAAAAAGATTTTTTCAAATCGAACCATTAGTAGTGAGATTTGCGCGTTTTACCAAATAAATGGTGCATTCGATACAACTAAACGGGTCCTAAACTACGCAATAAAATGTTCATCATCATCATCAGCCTATTAATGTCCTCACTACTGGGGCAAAGGCTTTCCCTATGGATGGAATAAGGCGATTGGGCTATGACCCACCACGCGGGCCCAGTGCGGATTGGTGGGTGCTAACGACTGCAGATGCAGCCGTGACCAACGTCTTAAGTGCCTTCCGAAGCACGGAGGAGCTCGAGATAGAAAATTTTTGGTCACCTATCCAATGACTGACCACTGCGTAAGTTGCTTAACTTCAACGATCGCAGCCGAACGCGCTAACCACATACGCCATCGAGCTCCTCAATAAAATGTTGCTCACAAATTGAATAAAATGTTCACTATCAGGTAAATAAATTTTCATGGAAGGTTTACAATTACATAAAGAAACTAGCGGCCTGCCCTCGCTTCGCTTCGGTGTAGAGCTGAATTACAAGCCTGAGACCAAAAACTATAGTCTACACTAAAGCTCTGCACCGAAGCGAGGGAGGGCTACTAGTTGGTCATTTAATAAGCGTTACTGCCGAAACTTCGGCAACGTAATTTACGTATATAGGTGAGTTCCGACACTACAAGGTGAAAAGACGCACCTTTATAAAGGTAAGACAGCGATATGAAGGGTTATAAGTTATAGTTTGTTCTCAACTACTACACCTCTAGGCTCTACAAAAAGATTTGGTGAACTATTTCTTGCTTAATTTTACTAGAAAGCTTAATTCCTTGCCTTCGCACCTATCTCCTTCCTACAACCCGGGGTCCTTGAAAAGAAGCATGTTGGCCATGCCGGCAAGATGAGAATAGCTAATGTGGCAGACTAAACATCTGAATTCTACCATCACATAATCAAGTAGGGTGGAGTTAACCTTACCTAAAACGCACATAATACTCCTCATAACCCACCAGCTAGGTAACATATTCAATACAAAAAAAAATAAAGTTGTAGGGCGATCGCAGCAATCGAAAAATGATGAATTATGACGTGGTGCCGGCCGTTCGTCGGGAATGCTCGCGTGGTATGCACATTTGACAAATATGTATCTGTAACTATGTGACGTCTGTCCGGAATTGCTTAACAATCAATTAATTAGATTACCATAGGATTAAAAGGTGGAATTTGTGACTGTTCTAATTATGCTACCGTCTTTAATTTTTATGCATGCTCTAGCCTAATGCCGTGAAATAACTGCGTGAATTCGCGCCGTGAATTCACATCAGTGGTGATGACTCTTTACAATCACGGGTCACATATTTTTGACTGAACAAGACGCGAAATGGATGTGGTAGCTGCTGCTTCTGTACCCTTTGCCGCGGGACAAAATATCGAAACCAGGATCCAACAAACGCGAACGAGCGTGAAGCCGCTAAAACCATCTATGTCAATGTAGAATGTTCACGCTTGATCGCGGAGCTTTACAGAGGAAAATGTGGAGCAGGCATCTCAAACCTTCGCTGTCTGTTTGTCAATGGTCTTTAATCTCGTACCATAATTAGACAATTGAAATTTTCACAGAATCGGTATTTGTATTATCTAATGAAACTACTTATTTAATTTGACAATCGCAGCGCAATGTATTTTATGGATGAACTTGGCCGGTTTTAATATACACATGAGTACATATATGCGTTTATGCGTTAGGAATAGGCGCGATATCACGAGACGCAACTCATTGATACCAGCATTGGTTGGGTCAAAGATTTTGTCCGAAAACAATAGTGACAGCACAAAATAAATATACAGCAGCGCATCTCCAATGAAACTGTCGAACACATAATATCTGAAGCCACAGTTCTGAAGCAGGCGTATGCTAATCTCGAGTTTAAAATCTACTGCGGTCTTCCGAGTTTACTCAAGATCCTTGTGCGTGAACTGTGTTGTGTTGCTTTGGGCTGCTACGCGGTATCTATCTATGATGAGAATCTATTTACTTTTGTTGTACCGTGTTGTAGCTTATTGCGTTAGTGCCATGTTAGTGCAGTGAAAAATTAACTGCAACTCGGGCCCCAAGCTCGAACTCCAAAGTTCTTAAAACCAAAAGCCGAAAGAGAAAACAGAAGTCGAGTTTTATTTAAATCACACTTATTCTCAAACATGCTTGGAGAGATTTTAAAAGTTTTTGGTGGGATTTAGTCGAGTACAAATGGCGTCTTATTTAAATTATTGTTTAATTCATAGTGGATATTCTTAATTATTTTTTTTGTGTTTTTGCGTTACAACCGTCTACGCAACTGAAGAATTAGTGGAATCTTTAAAATATACGCTATTCGCTATATGTAGACGTGAGAACTTCATTGTAGTAATGACTATCTCACAAAGCTTATCGAGAAAGCTGATACATTTCGTGCTAAACACTCCAAGAAACATTAGAATGTGTCACACTCACATTCTAAAGCAATGCAAGTCAGTAATTAAAAACTTTGATAAGTTACTTCCTTGGTTGTCATGTATCTATGAATTTACTATGTACCAATTTATTTGGCCGCTGAAACACGAAGGATTTGGATTTTCATACAACTTTTGCCAGCCGCTGCTCGCATGTATGTAACCAGTAAACTAATTTTGATATATCTCGAAGATGGCTGTCACTAATAATGCTCATATTATTTGAGAAAAATCATTATTGTTCGTTGTTCATCATTGATTTTGAAGAGTAAGAGTTAGTAGTAATATTTTGTGAGATTTCGTAGCATTGTTCTTAAGCCGGAATATATTTGTCTGTCGTGTTGTGTCGTAACACGTCAGGGGTATCGGTTTCATACATTTCGTCGACACATCCATGGACCAGGACCATGGGGGATTTTGTATGGATCCCGTCTCCACCCTAACAGATACGGGATGGGTGTAGATGTGTTCATTCATACTCAAAAAAAAAAACAAAACACTTGTTCTAGTTGAGTAATCGATGGGGTTTTGTTAAAATTAAAAAAAACTTTTCAACAATGTGTTTATTTTCATATAATATCCTTAATTTTCTTAAAAGATATGGTTTCGAACATTCTTAAAACAAAATATTGACTTACGAGTACATTTCACTTAATCTTCGTTTTTTACCGACTTAAAAAAGGAGGAGGTTCTCATTGAAACCAGTATGTCCCCTAACCCCCATATATTATACAATACGATGGATATATTGTGTCCACAACTTCCCACAGTACGATTGCCTGTAAGGCAAATGCAGTACCAATACGCCTATTAATTCTTATGAAGCTGAAGAGTTACTTTGGTTGAACGCGCTAACTCATGAACTACTGGTCCAAGTTGAATATATCATTTTGTGTTGGATAGTGCATTTATCTAGGAAGGTTATAAACTATATAACATAAAGATACAACAAAAAGAACTAATGAAAAATGTTGCAAGAACGGGATAAAATATCCCATTTGAGAGTTTTCGTTGCGTACACTGTGTAAACGGTAAAAGTAATATGCAAAACATGTTAACGGAATTGTTCTCAGTTTAAAGTTTTATAAAAAAGTCCGCAGCAGTATATATCTATCTTTGGGTTTTTCTCTTTCTTTGATTCTTCTATCTTTGACCCACTATAACGTATTGTCTTAGCATTTCTTTCGTGAAACCGCAGGGCAATTCTAGCATTTAAAAAATCTAAACCCCATATATTTCAAGTGTCGCCACAGTAAGAAATAATCTGACTAGACACTTCAAATGATACTAGTTTCAAGTCTGTTGAAGGGTGTGGACGTTTTTTCCCATTGTCCTTTAAGAAATCTCTGATGCTGACACTACATTTGGCTATTCGTGTTTGCTTTTTGTAAACTTGACATGAGTCTGTCCTTTTCATTCCTTATAAAGCATGAAAAAGTCAGACTGTTGTCAAGTTTACAAATAGCAAATACAAATACGCTGGCATAACACGTCACGGCTCAACACAACAGACAAATGTACTTCCGGCTTTATGGCTTTTGTCCTTTTTGTCTCTTGTCTATTTTTTGGGTCACAATCTATGTTTAATGTCACAATGATTATTTTACTCTAGGGCTAGGGCGAGGACCTTATTTAACTTATATTGTTAGTATATAAGTTCCTTGGGCTTACAATCTTTTTGTAATCAAGTTTGTCTTTGACATTTGACTTTTCGTTGGTTTGTTTGATGGCTTGTTGAGGTTTGCTACAGAAGCTAACCATTTCTAAAAATTACTTCAAAGGAGATTGCTCAGCTTCCATACATGTTTGGCCTAAAGACCAATAATCATGAAAAGTTGTTTCCTAGATTCGAAATTATATATAAATTACTGTAGAAACGAATATTATTGACGGACACCCCTGAGAACTTCTAAAAACCATATACACTGAACGATTTTGAGGTTATTTTTGCAAATAGGTACATAGGTATTAAAATAATAAAAAACAAATAAGTTATAAAGTAAACTAGGGAAATCAAGCCAAGTACCGAAGCTATGTATTAGATTCATGTATATAGAGCATGTAGATTAACAGATAGTTGCCTGTTTTTAAAGTTAATGCACAAGAGTAACTTTTAAAATCAGGTATCATCTATCCGGTTATAATAAGGAAGGTACTCTGTGACAGAAACTGTGTGATGATTGTGAATGAGCCCCAGATTAGAGAGAATTTTTCAACTCTCCTTAAACCATATTTTAGATTTTTAGTGTATCACACCTTATATTGTGTTTAAGGAAGTGTTTGGCGAAAAATGTATGGCAATAGACTTTATGATGCTGCCTACCATCTATAATAATTGTCTTAGCACATTTGCATGTAGTGAAAATATTAATAAGGTTGTGGATATTAATAGCACAGTGTAATAAATAAATGTTTTATTTTATCGAGCTTTACAAAATAGATTTGATTTTATGTTATATAGGTGTCGATTCCTGCGTGATCCTCTAAACTTTAACATAAGTCTGTCCTTTTCATTATGTATAGAGAATGACAAGGATACACTGTTGTCAAATTTACAAGTTTGTCTATAAAGTCGTGACATGAATGTTTGAGGAACTAACATTATTCATGTGTCTGGCAACACCAAACTTATGTACATCCGCTGTCATCGAGTTTCAGTTGTGGAACAGTTTTCCTTTTGTATTTTTTATTGTTTGGATTAAACTGTAATAAATTAAGACGAAACTTCTCAGAAAGGTATAAAAATGAGTAAAGTAAATCGGAGTGGCACGCAGGTAGTGATTTTTAAAGTTTTAGAACGATGTTTCGAAGACTACCAAGCTGGACGAATTTTGTGGGATTTGGATGATGTTTATGGGCGAACAGCATCTATGACGGGTATGTAATCGTGTAACTATTTGTTTGTAATCTGCCTGAAGTTACAAATTTACTCAATTTACGATTTTGAGACCAAAAAAGGTATTGTTTACATTGCACATTTTTAGGTTAGATTGACATTGTAAATAGGTAATATTGTAGTACGACCATTTCTTTTGATACGTTATTATGGTTCAACTCGGTCAGGTTTTCTACCAATTTTGAATTAATTTCTTCATGTCAATAAGTTATTGTTTCTATTCCGTTACATATTTTTTTACTTTTTTTTTTCAGGAAAATCAGAGAGTCGGATAGTCAACGAAGGTTTTAAGAATGATGGAAAGTTTGAAACTCCTGGGAAAACAGGCAAGGCCGACCAAAGAACGAAATGGTCACATAAAGAACCATGGCCAGATGTTTTTAGTGAAGATACCTATCACTAATTTTACTAACTGCACATTTACAAATTGTTTCTCTAAATAAACTTTTTATATACTATAAAATGAATTTTAGTATTATTTTCTTAACAAGTGTGTCATTAGTAGGGCTGTCGTATGATGATACTTGTATTGATGATTACCTAACGGCTCTGGTCTCAATGGCACCTCAGCGGTAATCACCAACATTACACACTTTTACACTATAAAGTACTATTTTTATCTATAATAATTTTATTCTGATTCAATTAAATATGCTTGGCTAAGCTTTTTATAAGCATAGATACCTACTATATATAAAAAAGAAACAAAATACGACTGTAAAGTGTGTCTTATTAATTACCTATTTTACTTGAATGAACTGCTAGTATCAAAATCATTTTGGTCAGACTGTACAGGGTTGCTACATGCATACTAGTGGCGCCATCATTTAATGTCACGACTTTATAGACAAACTGTAAGTTTAGATTTAGAGAATCGTGCCAGAATCGACACCATAAGCAGCTTCGATCAGTCTTTGGCTGAATGTTACTACACCCATAGCCATTAAAAATGATTCGTATGTTTTTCAAACCGGTAAAATTAAAAGTCCTATTTAAAATGAATATATTATACAAATGTGTCCGTTAAAATCTAATGACTGTAAAATAAAGTATAAATTACGCCAAGAATTACCGTATATGTAAATATTTTTGTGCATTTAGGCCAATTTGAGTAATCTCCTTTGTTAAATAATCATAATAGTAAGGTCGATTCTGGCATGATTCTCTAAAGCTAAACTTAAATTTGACAATAATGCATCCCCATCATTCTCTATACAGAATGAAAAGGAGAGACTGATGTTAAATTTAGTTTTAAGTTTAGAGAATCACGCCAGAATTGATACCAATGTCGATTCTGGCATGATTCTCTAAACCAAAAACTTAAATTTGACAACTGTGTATCTTTATCACGCTCTATACAGAATTAAAAGGAGAGACTGATGTTAAATTTTGTTTTAAGTTTAGAGAATCATGCTAGATTTGATACAATTGGTAAACTAAAAATAATATAATAAAATAAATAATAAAGCTAAAGAGGAGGCTGTATGGGCATTATTTCCTTTGCCTACCCTAAAAAAGGAAAACTTCAAGAAAAAACCACTTCGTTTTCGTTGATTCGTTTGGGTAGTGTGTAGTGTTGTGGTTTGGTGTTAATTTTATTGTGATCAATATGTTACGTAAATTGTTTTATTTAACGTTAACAATCACATAAACCTAATTGTAATATATCCGTTGGTCTAACCAAGTGTTAGTAACCATGGCTGACGACGAACGTAAGTTACTTGTTTACAAAATAGCTTACTGCACAATTTTTATATAATAACCATTTTTCCTTATTGTTATTACTATTATCGATATAACAACCAAAAGATATTTTGTATAGTGTTTCATATTTTCAACAAAATTTTGCTTACAAAAAAAAGTGAGGTTAGACTATTCAGCTGATATAAACAGTGCGCAAATTGTAAATATACATATTTATTTCTGTTTTGCAGTACCATCCGACAGTAGTTTACTTGTTATAATCGTGGATACTAATCCAAACCAAAGGTACATAACTGAAGATCCAAAGGTATTGACTGGTTGCCTCGATGCAGTCATTGCATTTGCAAACTCCCATTTGATGCAGAAATCTAGAAACCAATTAGCTGTTATTGGCTGCCATTTTCATAAAAGGTATGTAAACAATTACATGAAAACTTTTGTTTTACTATTACCTTTACATCTTCTTAAAGTACATTTAGTAAAACTATCATTAATTACACAGTATAAACTCTTAATAATTAACATTGATTCCTCTATTCCTTCATTATATTGTTTCCATTTTTATGCTAAACAAAATCAGTCATTAAGAGGGCTGCCATCCGTCCGGGTTTCCCGGGATTTGTCCTAGTTTACGGGGCGTCCGGGCGGGGTTTCGTTTGTAGTCCGGGTTTAAAATTTCCTGTTTTGGGTCGCCAATTAATCCGTCAATTTAAATGTCTTTAAAAATAAATAAATCTATTCTAACACTGTAACCATAAATGCTGACTTCCAACAAAGATCAGCTTTGTCGCCCATACTGTCCGCAATAACAGCATTCGTTGCTATGCGGATTACAGCATTGTAACTTTTTACACTGGCCGGTCAAACATCCCTCGGATGGAAGAAGAAGGGTGTAAAGACAGACTTGTGTCCGAGATTGAGATGTTACTGGATCAAGTCTCAAATTAGAGCCAACAAAATTTGATTGGATTAACCCAGCAAAGCCACGTGTGTGTGAAAAAGCTTGTGTGTTCAATAGATCTAGTAAGTACCTCAAGCCTAAATATCGGGTGTTACTTTACAAAGCACTGGTCCTCTGGGCTGGAGGACCCCAATACCTACCAGCTCCTTACTCTTGACCAGATACAAAAGCGGGCAGTTTGACATATCAATGCTCCTGAGCTCACTCACACGTTGCAACCCCTTAGCTTGTGCAGACGGTACAACACGTAAAAGGACGCAACTCCTTCCACGTGTCGTACCGTCTATACAATCAATGGAGAGTGTTCCGAGGCATTATTCAACCGGATGCCAGTGGCCAAGTTTCTTCACAGCACCACACACCGCAGAGAAGTTTCCCGCTCATCATCTGGACGCCTGGCGTTCGAGCACCATGTGTTCCTTTCTTTTGTGTACCAGCAAGATCTAGAACGAACTTTCCTCAGTATTTTATTCTTATATGATATGGTAATCTTAAAAAGGCGGATGAACCTTTTCGTTCAGAGCTGGCAACGCATGAGTGGCCCTTGGTGCTGCAAGTGTCCATGGGCAGCATTGACCACTTATTATGAGGTAGACCGCTAGCTCTTTTGCCTACATCAACATAAAAAAAGTTGATTTGTGACATTTTTAACTGTTTTTTTATTGGTCTGTCCGGGTTCTGGGTTCCAAAATCCGAGGTTATCACGCCTCCGATCCTAGTTGCCACATTTTAGAGATGGCAGCCCTAGTCATTAGCTATTTAACTACCTACTACCTTTATTTAAGGGACCTTTTATCTCTTTGGAGTTGTTGTGCATCCTATACCATTTTTTCAAAATTTTACTGCCCATGTGTATAAAAGAATATATAAGGGTAAGCAATCTCATCATTGCATAATTTAATTTTGTAATATTGCTATGCAATGCTTAATTTTTTTCAGTGAATATCTATATCCCTCACCGGGAAAGCCACTAGATGTGCGACAAATTGACGGACAGTATGAATTATTCACCTTAGTAGAGAAAACTATTAAAATGAGGTAAATATGATCTCATATAACAGTTTTTTACATTCAACACTTGAAATAATTTTATAGCACTTTGAGAAATACAAAACAAATAATTTATTCCAAACCACAACAATATTAATTGATACATACACTTGACACACTATCAGCATGATATTTTTTATTATTACTAAATTTCATTGATGTACATTGATGTAGCTGGGACAAACAACCAATGCCTCCTATTGAAAATTTTGCAATTAACACCTTTTATAAAGCTTCAAATCAAATCTAGTTATTGAAGAATAAGTTTTCAAATTACAGATTAGTGAATTTAATAAAAAGTCAGCCACAAGATGAGAAGCCTGGTGAATCATTATTAGCTGGAGCACTGGCTATGGCTCTCTGCTTTATAGCCAGGGTAAGATAATACTGATATATTTATTAAAATAATCCTATTATAAAAATTTCGTTTATATGAAATAAGGTGATGGTAAAAAAAAAGAGATTAAAAAATTATCTGTAATGATCTACTTATAAAAAAAAACAAGATTAAAAAATCTACTTTCCGTTATTCAATGCATGTAAAAATATTAGGTAGGTACTTAGATCTTTAAACTGCAGTAAGACATAAGCCTACTAGAGCTTTGTAGCCAAGATATTTTTATTATTAAAACTTTAATAACAATAGGCTAGTTGACCCTTTTTGGAAAAAGGTTTTAAATGGTTAATAAATGTTCTATTAGACCGAAAATTTTAAAATAGATTTTTCATGGATAGGTTATTTATGCTATGACGTTAACTGCAGTAAACAAAAACTCATAGGCACGTAGAAAATAACTTAACTGTAATACCACGAAAAATAAAGTAATTATCATTATTGTATTGTACGAGAATATAAAAGCACATCCTTGAAGACTCCAGGAAAGTTGTGGATTAAAGTGCCGAAAGAAATTAACCTACGCAACTTTATTACACTTATTCATATGTTGTATCAGTTTTATGTCTATTACTACATTGTAATACTAAATACACTGTACTTATATAGATGCCTTGTCGTTTCTCTGTTCCGCAGAGCAGAAATCGGGGTTTAGTGCAATAAATTCACCAACCATCAATGCGTCAATTCTTGGCAGATTTGTGCTTTCTGTTTTCACAAAGCAGGCATCCATAATTAGTTTTTTCAAAAAAAAACAGTAAACGGAAACTTTTCTAAAGTTAAAAGTGTTTTAAGATAAATTAAGTCAGACGAAAGAATCCACCCACAGTAACACGCGAATGACATTTAGTTGTTTACCATAAGAGACGTCACAATCATGGCGGAAGTGGCGAACAGCGTTTTTAGTGTTTAAAAAATATAGACTAAAAAATATTTTTTTAAATTAAATTTCTACAGCATTATTCTGCTTTTATGAAGTGAAATCGATATATTTAGGTTCCTTAGACCAAATACTTTAAGAAATAAACATTTATTTAATACAATTCGACATGAGTCAACTAGCCTATTGTTGCTATGAAACAGAACCAGATTATCCTTACCTTTTACTGAGGTTGATTATTGAAAGTGGCTGAAAATCTATCTGGCATATATGCGATCAGTCATTGTGTCAATCAATCCAACTGTTTTATATTTGATCTATTATAACATATTTCATTTAATAACACTTAAGGAACAAGAAGTCTTAGACAACCTGAGCAGGCATCCATAATGTTTCATATTAGTTTTACTGGGAGCTACGTAGTATTCAATAGAAGAGGTGTATGCAGTCCAGAAACGCAACTGATACAGGCTCATGTTGACAATGATAACTTTGTGTCCATAGATGCGACGCGAGTCGCCTCCAGGGCTTCGGACCAGCAGTCGTATTCTAATAGTGACGGGAAGCTCAGACACAGCAGCACAGTATATCAACTACATGAATGTATTCTTCACAGCTCAGGTAATTTAAAAAATTGATTTCAGAAGACTCTTCCCATTGTGTTTGTAAATTAAAATCTGTTAGAATCATTGCTAAGTTTTTGTGTAGAAATGATAATGATAACTTACTAGCACATAGCCTACATTGCTTCTGAAGTTATCCTCTCAATAGATTTTATTGCAACCATGAAAGATGGTTTGCAGCCAACTTATTATTTCTTTTTTTGATTGCAATCTTATATTGAGATCAAGGGGATTTTCCATTGGATTTGGAGCATTACTGATTTTTTGGCTTGCAAGACGTAGAGACAACGTAGCAAGCATCAAATTTGCTCTGTGTCTGCAGATGTGTAAATCCTGTGGTTGTTTTTCCAGTATTTTTTTATTGAGATTTATAAATGAAGCAGTTAAATATACAATTAAAGATCTGTCTATCTATATTTCCATTTCAGAAACAGCAGGTCCTGATTGATGTCTGTTCCATGGACAAGCACCTGAGTTTACTTCAACAAGGCTGTGACATCACAGGAGGGTTGTATCTCAAAGTGCCATCACTGGAAGGATTATTGCAGTATTTACTAGTGAGTTCAATAACTATTTTTTAATCAACATCTTTGTCATTCATTGCTAACACTAGCAGTTTAATTTATTTCAATATGGTATGCACAAAAGCATTGTTATAGTTGGTGTTATGGTAAGTGCTGCCCTATGGAACTATAAAAACAGCACAATGAAATTTAAAGTAATTAAAAATGTTCCATGAACATTTTGCAACAATTTTGATATTGCAAGATTTGCAAGGGTACAAATGTGTTTGGTTTTAATTTTCGCTTATCTTTAGCTCCTTTTGGGGTTATTTGAGGTTAGCAGAAATGTGCCATTTACACAAGCCAGGCGATACACTCTTGAAAGATGTTAAAAGAATAGATAATTTATGTTATTTACACTTAATTGAATAATGTACATTTAATAAAATAATATTCTTTATTGTAATTACACCACAAAGTACAAAATAAGTAAGGTTACATTAACTTGAAATGGGGTACATATATCTTTTGCAAGAAGTGATCGCTTTCTATCTATCTTCATGCCAAGTCTCGCCTCAGACATATTCAAAGAGAACAGAGCCCTAGGCACAAAAAAATATCGATTTAATCTGATGTTGGTTCGTGCTAAGGACAAAGCACGATTCGTATACATATATTTCGATGCATTCACATTTATTACTCATTTTATTAAAAAAGTAATCTCCCAAACAGTGGGTATTTTTACCCGACGCATCGGAACGGACTAAGCTGGTGTTGCCAGGCAGAGGGCGCGTGGACTACCGTGCCGCCTGCTTCTGTCATCGAGAACTACTCACTATCGGTTACGTGTGCTCTGTGTGCTTGAGTGGTGAGTGTTGCAATAACCTCCCAAACAGTGGGTATTGTTGCCGGATGAAGCCGGTGTTGCCAGGTACAGGGCCTGCTTCTGGCATCGGGAAATACAAACTATCGGCTACGTGTGCTCTGCTTGCTTGAGTGGTGAGTGTTGCAATAATCTCCCAAACAATGAGTATTGCTGCCGGATGAAGCCGGTGTTGCGAGGCAAAGCGTCCGCTTCTGGCATCGGAAACTATGTGTGCTCTGTGTGCTTATGTGGTAAGTGTTGCAATAATCTCCCAAATAGGGGGTGTTGCTGCAGGATGAAGCCTGTGTTGCCAGGCAGAGAATCTGCTTCTGCCAGCGGCAACTACTCATTATCGACTACGTGTGCTCTGTGTTCGTTAAGTGGTAAGGTAAAGTCCTACAATAATAATTTATATGGAAGGAATTCTAAACACTATTATTTAACTAACATGTCAGAATTGTTAATTTTTGTTTTTTTTATTTAGAAAGAAATAAATATCGCTCTTTTACTGTTGTATGAAATTAATTAGAACAAACTTTAATACAAACTAATTTTCCACACAAATGGCTACTGGTGGCAGCATGCGTAACACGGTTCAAGTGTAAAAACCCAATTATTGACTATTTTTCTCTCATATCTATATCTTATTCATTGTTGCAGTGTTCTGCAAATTCAGTCCAATCTGCACAACTTGTCAGTAAGTATATATATATATGTTCTTGAGATATCATAATGGGTGTTTGTAAATTGTTTTTGGATCTGTTAATCAATCAGATTTATTAAAAGATAAGTGTAGGTAATCATTAACAATGCATCAAAATACTATCAAACAGTAGTTACTGCCACCAAATTATATTCTGCTAAAATTTTCCAAAATTGTGACATTTCTCCAAGTGGCTTTATCTTTCTTGATATAAGATTTAAATTGCTTACCTAATATTATCTACATTCAGTACCACGAGTGAATACAATTTGGCACTGACAGCATCTATATTACTTAAACATTAAGAACTATTTTTCGTCTTATTGCTAGAAGCATTGGAAATTGAATTCAGCTCTTGTTATAAAACTACTATATTGTAGTCAAAAAATAAATGCACAGAAACGCAGCTCTCAACTCAAACGGAGGAAACAGACACCCATAACGAATCGCGAACTTAAAATCCGTGTTAAAAAGACCATAATCACGAAATTAACCGTGATCCCAGTTGTGTGCTAATAGTATGGCGTATTCTAATGGAGCTGATATTCGGTATTTGTTTCTTTTGTGTTATAGTTAATGGCAAACATCTTGAGTAAAGTAATACGAACGACTAAAGTAGTATGAATCCACAGACGTTCACGAATCGCGACCTTAAAATCCGTGTTAAAAAGACCTTAATCACGAAATTATCCGTGATCTCCGTTGTCTTCTAAAGTATGGCTTATTATAACGGAGCTGATATTCGTTATTTCTTTATTATGTGTTATAGTTAACGGCAAACATCTTTAGTAAACGAATAGACTAACTGGCGCAGTTGACGTTTTTGTACCCATGTAAAATTGCTATTGCGCAGGCTTCGTTGTCTAAGGCGTATGCTAAAGATGTTTGCTGGGGTATATTAGTAAAAATAAACACAGAATTTTTATTTAAGTCTTAATCATACTGTAATGTCTTTTCAGTACCGTTTTCAAGATCGGAGGCCCGCTTCCTATCAAACCGAAAAAGAAAAAGATGAAAGTATAGGTATAACTATACGGCATTTATGCCTAAGTATTTTGTAAATATTTTAATATAAGATGATATTTTATTCTATGACTTTCATTTAGATCTTTACCATGGTCACCAATCATTGATGTAACGCCGTGGGACAAATAATAAAATTATGGTTTACAATGTCCATTGCAAATTGCAATTCGCGCTACAGGTCAACACATCTATAGCTGTCGTATTTCTCCAACCGACACTGAGCTTTATATTGTTTAACATAAAATTCACAGTCTCCTAAGATTTTTTTTCAGTTTGGGATGACTACAACAATTCGTACGGATAGCGCGTTTGAGCCTCATAATAATGACTATATTCAGTTATGTCTTCTAGTGTAAATAAATATGAAAAGTTCCTATTATGTTGTCATAGCAATGTATCTGGTCAAAATATTGGCCCACAAAAACAATTTCGGACCCTTTGCTACACAAAAGACCCGCCACTTTTACTCGTTTCCGTAAACGGATCAGTGAATGTCTTCGGTATCTATTGTCGGATTAAGATAACTGTGAAGTAATTGGGGTTGGATTATTATTTTATGTATGTCAAACTTGTTATTGTGACATTTTAATTTTTTATTACACCTTTACCCCTTATTAATAAACGAAAAATAAGCTTGGATTTATATATATATATTATATATATTTAAGCATGAAACTGCTACCTGGCCCGCGTGGAATTTTTTCTAGCTATATTTTCTTAAGCTTGGGTTAAGGTGGGTTGGTATTACTCCATGTTTTGTCTCTGTTCATTGAATGACAAATGGCATTCGAGTGTCATGAACAAAACACAGAGTAATTAGTCTAAGCTTATTCCTTGTTTATAAATAAAGGGGATAAAGTATGTAATGCATGGACTTTTTATATATAACATGACTGCGTACTTTTACTCAAAAAACGGTCAAAGTGAGAGATAATGATAGAAGGGTGTGTCCCATTCTAAATAGGATAACCATGTCTTTTTTTGGGAATTAAACATGAATCGTCTGGTTGGAAGTGAAGCCTGCACACAACCGAGTTTTTGATGACATTCCGCTTCAAATGCTCACCGTTGATCCATTTTTGTCTTATTTCTTCATCTTTTGGGAAACTTAAAACAATAATTATAATTTGCCATTAAAGTAAAATAACCGGACAAGTGACAGTCGGACTTGCTCACCTAAGGTTCCGTTCAAATTTATAGGTACGCACGCAACTCAAACAGCCGTATCGCTTTTTACGTTAATACAATACAATACAATACAAAATTCTTTATTGAAACACCACAGTACAGTACATAAATGGGGTAAATACATTATGTTTAAACAGTGATTCAATGGGCGGTCTTATCGCTAAAAGCGATTTCTTCCAGACAACCTTTGGATGGAGAGGATTGAATGAAATTGGAGTCGGTGGTGTTATAAAAGAAACAAAGGATATAAAAATGTATATAACTATATACATTAAATATATATACATACCATACATACACATAATATTAACATAATATTACTATAAGATATATATATAATATAAATATATGACATATACATACATAGACTACACATATAAAAGTTTAATCCAATCAGAAAAAAAAAAGCAATTGCAGTTACATCGACAAATAATGGTTGAAAACAAGTTTTTTGAAAGTATGAATAGATTGGGCTCGTCTTATGGATACTGGAAGAGAATTCCACAGGAGAACAGCTTGGACGGCAAAAGAACGACCATAGAAGGTTGTGTCATGAGTAGGAATTTTAGGGTTAAATTATCTGATGACCTAAGAGATAACGCGTTTGAGGTATGAAGGTAATTGAAGCATTCCTTGAGATAGCGCGGGGACAAAGGATTGAACAATATATTGTAGAGAAGTGTGAGGATATGAGTATTCCGGCGAAGTCGAATTGGTAGCCACTTGAGCTGTGATCGAAATTGCGACACATGATCATATTTGCGTAAGCAAAATATGAAACGAATACAGAAATTTAGAAGTCGCTCAAGCTTATTCAGCTGGTCTTCCGTGAGATCAAGATAGCAGGCGTCAGCGTAATCAAGAATAGGAAGCAGCAGAGACTGTGCTAGGGAAATTTTGGTGGCACTACTGCCTTACCTGAAGGAAATTGCGAAGTCTCTTCAGCGAGGCTGCCGAAGTGAACAGTTTTTGGCTAACAGTTTGTAACTGTGGACCCCAACTCAAACAGTTATCGACAGTTAATCCTAAGTTTTTTACAGAAACACTGAATGGAATATTGGTGCCAGCAAGAGATATGGTAGGAAGTAACTGCCAGTTCACTCTGGCAATCAACCTTGAGCTACCAATGATAATGCACTGTGTTTTGGAGGGATTTACTTCTAGTCCGAAAGATTCGCTCCACTCTACAATGTGTCGAATATCATTATTTGTTGCCAGTATTGCTTCGGATAATTGACCAAGAGAGGCTTGTCTATAAATTCGAAGATCATCTGCATACAGGTGTTAGGATGAAGAAATATTATTGGAAATAGAATTAATAAATATAGCGAAGAGAAGAGGAGATAAAACGCCGCCTTGGGGAACACCAGCAGAAGTGTCGATCCACGAGGAAAAAATCTCGTCGACGCGAACCCTCTGCCTGCGTCCCTGCAGATAACTGCGAAACCACTCAATTGCCGATGGAGATACGTTAAGAGAGCGCAGCAAAGCCAAAAGAATGTCAAAATTGACCGTATTAAAGGCATTGCTGAAATCTAGTAATGTCAATACTGTGAGATGACCCTGATCCATCCCAAGGCGTATGTCGTCTGTAATTTTCAGGAGGGTAGTCGTAGTACTATGCCCAGGACGGAAACCGGATTGAAGAGGATTAAAAAGATTATAACGAGACAGGAATGTATTGAATTGGTTAAGGACAAGACGTTCAAGGACTTTAGATAAGAAAGGAAGGATAGAAATAGGCCGAAAATCAGCAAGAAATTGAGGATTACATTTTTTGGGCAAAGGAACGATTTTGGCTTCTTTCCAAGCCGACGGAAAAACAGCATTTGTTATAGAGCTATTAAAAAGAAAGGTAAGGATAGGAAGGATCATATCTAAGATAGGTATCAGCATATTACGACTAATACTATCAGTACCTACCGCATTGGAAGAAATGGACAGCATGCTTTTCTTAACGTCACATTCGGAAAATTGAGTAAAGACAAAAGGAGAGTAGTCTGGAACTGGTAAAGATGAAAGAACATTTATAGTACTAGCTTTGTGCAAATTACTGAGACTAGAAGATACAGAGAAATGAACATTAAGTGAATTGATATCGATGTTACTAGGAAAAGACGTTTGACGAGGTTTACCAATTCCAAGTGATCTAAGGAAGTTCCACACTTTAGTAGGATCATTATTGCTGACAGATGCATGAATATGGCGACGTAAAGCATCCCTACACACCATGTTACAGTGATTGCGAGCCTTTGCATAGTTGTTTTTATTAGAGTCTGTCGGACGAATTTTATATTTACTCTTGGCCACATTCTTCTTGTGCATCAATACTTTTATCTCTGGTGTGAACCAAGGTGCTGGATGGTGCTTAAGCTTAATAGGACGAAGCGGTGCATGTTTATCATAAAGCTTGGTTATAATATTGTTGAAAGTATGCACTTGTTCGTCCTATGTAGCCGCGCTAGTCACTAACGACCAGTCGACATCATGCAGGTCTTTGAGTAACGCCTCCTGATCCATACCACCAAAATTCCGCTGAAGAATGACTTTCGGCTTGGGCTTAGGAGGACGAATCTTGTACGATAAGAAAATCAAGTCATGGTATGAGAATGCATCTGCCGCACATTGACCGTGTTTCATAGCACGTTGAGGAGAAGACACTATTAATAAGTCGAGAAGTGAGGGAGTAGTATTAGGGAAATGATGGGTATCGCTAAGTGGAAGGATGTGTAAATTACATGAACTGACAACGGATTGAAGAGAGGTGGCACGAAAATCACCTTTCAAGAGACATGTGTTGAAGTCACCCATGATCAGGGAATGGTCATAAGAAGGGACTATATTTTCTAAAAGCTGTTCAAAAGAACTGAAAAAATTTACATTTAAGGAAGGGCTGTAATAGACTCCGAGAAGGATTTTGGTGTGGGAAAGGAGTACCTCAACGAACAAATGTTCACCAGCATTAGTTGGTGGAGGCTGTGGGGAGGAGCTAATGACATTAAAGGGAATACCAGTACGCAGGTAAATAGCAACTCCACCACCTCGCGAACCAGTACGGTCATTACGTATTAACTGGAAACCAGGTAAGGTAATTTAGATGTTTAACCCTTATAGTTTCGTCATGTCCGTCTGCAGTGGCGGATTTACCAGTAGGCTCAGTAGGCTGGAGCCTAGGGCGGCAGATTTAAGGGGGCGGCAAATTTGGCCCAAAATCTACACAGAAAAACGAGTGACAAAAATTTTAATATTTTAGTAATGCACAGTATACTCAACACTCTTACGTCCGTAATCCGTATATAAAAGATTACTAAACGCACTGTAAAGTATAGGTATGTACTTATGCGATCATGAATTTTTAAAATATTCCATTAGCGTTTCAATATTAATTACATTTTAAATTTAGTAATTTTTTAAACTAACGGGGAAAAGCCGACGTAATGTGAACGATAGAACACAAATCATAAAGTAGCAATTTCAGAATAAATATAATTGTGAACTAGCGTATTGAATTTCAAAGGTCAGTAAGGGAGGCAAAAATTTAATAGCCTATTAGCGGCAAATTTGTAAATCCGCCACTGTCCGTCTGTCTGTCTGTCCGTCCGAGGTTTTACTTAGAGACTATTGTCACTAGTGCTGTATTTTGTGGAGGTAGGTATGTATATCAATCACGCCGTCAAAGTGTGTGTTATCATAAGCAATTGGTTATACAAAACGCGACGTCAAGCGCTAAACCGACTGTGAGTAAACAAATATTGGAAAGGATTTCCCTACCGAATATGCTACAAAAAAGTAAAAGGCAAAGCAAAGTCTCGAGGTCAAAAAACCTCGTACAACAGAAACCAACACCAGCATAGAGTTAAGAAGTCACGTTCATTCTCGCCAAATAAAAAGTATCACGCATGACTATGTAAAATTTCAAGGGGCTGTCTCATGCAGTACGCGAGTGTTCGGAGCAATTTGGGTGCCCCAGAATATATACCATGCAAGATTTCAACCGGCCTTCGAATTTAATTTGTAATGAAGCTTACCCTGGTGATACCAGATCAAGTCATTATGAAATGTTTTCAAACATAAAGCAGCTCGCTAATGACAGGACAAATATAAAACATGTTAGATATGAGAGAAACGTTGAGAACTCTGCACTCGAAATTGACGACAAATATATCTAGGACGGACTAGACTAGAGACTATCTAGGAAGTGGTCAACTTTGGTAAGTCCAATTTCGAGAAAGAAATAAACCGCCTAATCCTGGGCTCGGCTGGGGAGCGTTCAGGAAACTTCACGATGTCTTCTCGTCCGACATACCTCAGTGCCTGAAGACCAAGGTCTTCGAACAGTGCGTGATGTCATACAGAGCTGAGACATGGTCGTTGACAATGGGCCTCTCGCACAGCGAACGATGGGAGAGAGCTATGATCGGTGCAGAAATGACAAAATCCGTAAAAGAACTCGAGTAACCGACATACATAGCTAAACGGATCGCCATGCTAAAGTGACAATGGGCGGCGAACCGATGGACGTTGGGGTCCTAAGGTACTTCAATGGTGACCTCGCACCGGGAAGGGCAGTGTCGGCAGACCCCTTTACAGGTGGCGTGACGACATCAAGCGAGTTAGTGGACCCACTGGATGCGGAAAGCCCAGGATCGTAGTGTTTGGTATGACACTACGATCCCTTGAGGATGCCTATGTCTAGCAGTGGACGTCCATCAGCATTATAATGATGATGATGATCTGTCACTTAAAGTCGAAAACGGCTTACAGAATATGTCGATACTTGTATAAAGTAACATCATCGAGTAAAAGTAAACGAGTTAAATCTAGCGATAATCGTGTTTAAGTAGCAGATAATTAAGTTCTATAAAATCTCAACTGCTACTATATTTTTCCATTAAACTCATAGAATAGAATAGAATACAAAACTGTAGATTTGTAAAGAAAATTTTCAACGAAAAGTCACAATCGTCAACTCGATCAACAAATTTTCTGCAAATATAATTAAATTATTATCTGACCTGTAACATTAATGATGCTATCTTTACCACAATCATAATTACAATGATAATTTCTGCAACAAAGAGAAGCGATATAATGATAAGTGTGTTTGTTAGCAATAGCAAAGAAGTTATCAGATGGCGAACAGATAAGAAAATAGATAATCAGATGTGAAATTACAAATGAGCATAATATTATGATAGCTTTTTTGTTATGTTTATTATTTTAAGAGAACTAGTTTAAAATAACAAACAAACTGTCTAGCCAACATCAGGTCGCTCGAACGCAGTCAGACTCCTGTCTAAAAGCTGGGTTTTCTTGATATAGCAGGGAAGCTCAAGCGAGGATTTTTGGATTTACTCGAGCGCGGCAGAGTAACACTATCGTAGGGCAGCAAAATAAAAAATCTATAAACGGCCATGACTTTAAGAAGCGTCCAAATCGTCAGTCTTTTGAGTAGAAGCCACTGAAGGGTTTCGTTCGGCCCCAGATAGAGGGCTCAGGTATGGTGGGAGTACTTCACAAGGTGCAAGGTTGCCCCCTTATGTTATTCTGCCGCGATCGAGTAAATCCAAAATTTTCGCTTGGGTTTCCGCTACTAATGGAGTTAGCGATACTAAAGCATACGATGATGGCACAGTGGCTAACGCGTTCGCTCTGCGGTAGTAAAAGTTAGCAGCTTTCGCAAATGCCGAAGACTTTTTTAACACTCGCACCAATTACCTACAACCTAGCCCCAAAGTAAGCACTGTAATGTTTAATGCGATACTAAAGTAACGGATAGAAATACATTTAACGATACATAGACAAGTATATTGAAATATATTTAAATTGCCATGAATAAGTATTCATTATACAAACGTTTGCCCGACCAGGATTCGAACCCAGGACCTGTAAGTAGGCGACACC
This sequence comes from Chilo suppressalis, assembly GCA_902850365.2. Lineage (NCBI taxonomy): Eukaryota > Metazoa > Arthropoda > Insecta > Lepidoptera > Crambidae > Chilo > Chilo suppressalis. Next base: position 11,072,139 of record OU963895.1, on the reverse strand, counting down.
TTGAAAACCGGTGTGCATACTACTCCAGCACGGAAGTCGGCAAACATTGGCGTCTCTCTTTGACTAATTGTACTCTATGTCTACGGGTATAAAGCACATAAATGCATTATCCTTCGATACTCCATTTCGAACGCTTTCGCGCGCTGGACATAAAGTTAAAAATACATATTATTTTTGTATGTAGATATTAATATAGTTTATCAACACCCATGCTTTAAAGCATCTATAAAAGATTCTGAACCAGTAAGCTTATTGCCAACATTAAAACATCCAATGCCCTAATAACCATAATATCTTCCAAACAGATGATATAATGTTGTACTTAATTTCATAATAACACTCCTTCGCTTTTTGATCCCTTCCGCGCAAAGGGTTTAATCATCAAACAGCTACAATTTTTACTGCTCGATGCGTAGTGTCTGTATGTATTTTAAGTTGTGGCCTTCTAAGATTCATATTACCATGTGTGTCTTGTACGAAACTGTTAATAATTAGGTATTAAAAGACTAATGTGATACTATTATCACACTCTGCTTCACCTCATGTGAAAAAGCCATTCATGTTTTAATATTCCTCATAATACTACAGTTGAGTCATATAGTATCAAAGGCGGCAAAGAAGGGCGAACCAAATATTTGGCAAATCAAAAAAAACTGTTTAGTCTCGTCTTTAAGGGAGGATTTTTATAATTGTCATTCATCATAACAACAAATCGTAATGAAATGTCAATATTTTATCCTCCCTTAAAGACGAGACTAAACAGTTTTTTTTATTTACCAAATATTTGGTTCGCCCTACTTTGCCGCCTTTGATACTATACGACTCAGTTGCTAAACAACTATTAGAATTGCTAACTTGAGAATTGCGCTCGTACGTTATTATTTAATCGAAAATTATTACTTACTAGTGGTGTCGATTCTAGCATGATTCTCTGTGCTTAAAACTAAAGTAAACATCGGCTTCTCCTTTTCATTCTGTAAAGAGAAAATGACAAGGATACACTGTTGTCAAATTTAAGCTTATGTTTAGAGAATCATGCCATAATCAAAACCACTATAATATGTCTAAAACATCATAAAGTTTGAATCAATATTTTATTAATTTTAAAGTAAACTCCCTACTTTACGAGTCGGTCAATTTTAATGCTAGGTAATTTGTTATATATTAAATTTTTATTATTTTTTTCTACTTTTTATTTGTCATTGAATTCATGTAACTCTTTTTAGATACTGAAAAGCTACGACAATATTTATAAAAAAGGAAAATACCATGCTTCTAATTCAATCACAATATAAACAAGCACAATAGCAATACATTAAAAATACAGGCACCTACTTACATCTACATCAATATAAAATTTAGCCTAGTTTGAACTTAAATATATACCATACATACATAAAAATCAATACCTAATTAGCTTAGTTCGAACTTAATTCAATAGAATTTATGTACTTACTACTTACACATAACTATGAGCAGTCTAGTAAGATAGCGAGTTTTTTTTTTCATTATCCATAATGAGCTCTAGTTGTCTCCACGCTACTATAAAGAAGATTGTAGCCACGTAACGTAACACTATTGTCTAGTGAATGAGGTTCCCGGGGTATAATTTCCCAGGAATAGTGATTTCCTGGAGAGGGATCTACCGTCTTCACGACTGGACTGATTTTCACTCTCACAAGGGGAATTCATTATATTCATCTGAACTCAAACACTAAATTTATAATTCAATTCCAGGAAATTATAATAAAACAAATATAATGCCCTAGCTTGTGACATTCTCATTCAGATTTATTCTAATAAATTGTCATTGTTGCAACATCTGTTATGGAAACAGTACACTTAGGTACTAATAAAAGTAACCATGTAACTTTAAAGTTCAAGTGAACGTTCAAATAAATAGAAAGATGTCCACTTCATACCTACTAGTGCCTTGATAATAAAATATCAACCAAAAGTAATTGACCACTGACTTCAAATTAACTATAAATGTAAGAAAAAGACAGTCAAGTCCATAACGATGGAATATAGCACTGTATCCTCTTTAAAGAGTCCTTGGCAGTACAACTTCAAAAGATATAAAAACTAACTTCACACACATTTAAAAGTCTCACTAGCATTTTCATACTCTCTAGCGACTACGCTGACAGAGTTTTGTCGATGATTTCGAAAGCTGTGTCTATTTCTTCTTCTGGGGTCTTCTTCTGCTCTATGTTATGCTCCCCTATGTTTCTCTTTTGTTTTGCGTCAGTTTCAGAGGTAGCTATAGAGAGACTTTTCTCTGATTTCGCGTTTTTCTCACTATCAGATGATATTTTGGAGTCGCCACTGCGGCGCCGCCGATTAACCGGCAAAGGCGATTTCGAAATCGAGTTAACATGGTACTCGAGCGTTTTAGGCTTCTCTTGGATTTGGAGAGCGTCCTATGGATAAATTGAAGAAATTAAAATTATTATCAGGAAAGCGTTCAGCCTCATCAGTGGGATTAGTGGTCCCACTGCTAAGAACAAATATACACTTCTGGACACATCTATTGGCCCACCTTAGACTTTAGGTTTCGATGGCCCCTATTCCCCTACCGAAATATGATTGCTAGATTGAACAAAAACTGTTGATGCAGTTTTAAACCTGATACATTTTACCACCTTTTTCGATCGTATTGTTTTAAATTTGAATTCAGAATACCATACGACATGGAGCTACGCCTAATAAGTCGGATATGCGCCTTGTTAAAGGCAATTGATTTTTGAACAAAAAACATGTTTTATCAAATAAAGGTTTAATTTAATAACGCGTGTTGCCTCCATGGGCATCTACCACAGCTCTCATACGATTAGGCATAGAGTTTATCAACCGCTCTATGAAATTTTGAGGGATCATCTCCCATTCCTCTTCTATGGCAGTTTTCAACTCCTGTATCGTCTGGGCAACTGGCTGACGAGCCCTAACACGTCTTTTTAGCTCGTCCCACATGTGCTCAATGGGGTTCATGTCTGAGCTTCTGGCTGGCCAGTCCATAACTGTGATGTTTACATCCCGAAGATATTCCCTGACGATGCCGGCCGCATGGGCTCTTGCATTATCATGCATAAAAAGGAAATTTGGGCCCACATAGTCCGCGTATGGTATCACGTGAGGTTCTAAGCACTCACGAATGTACCTTTCAGCATTCAATGTCGGCAGCCGTGGTCCTGTAACAACCTCAAGTTGAGTTTTGCCGCTCGCGGATATACCGCCCCAGACAGTTTATGAGCCACCGCCATAAGCAACCCTCTCTTCAAAGCAGCATTGTGCGAAACGCTCTCCCTTACGTCGGTAAACCTTCTTCCTTCCATCATTGCCATGTAACACAATTTTACACTCATCAGAAAAGAGTACACGGCTCCAATCTTGCTGTGTCCAATTTAAATGACTGCGTGCGAAATGAAGGCGCGCTGTTCGGTGGGCTCGCGTTAGTTTGGGCCCATTAGCTGGCTTGTGTGGTACCATATCGCGTTCCTTTAACCTTCTCCGAACAGTTCGAGCGCTCACAGATACTCCGTGGAAGTCGCAAAATTGTTTTTGTATCTCAATGGAGGTAAGGTGACGATTTCTCAAGCTGGTCGTCACGATGAATCGATCCTGCCTTTCAGTTGTGTCCCAAGATCGTGGCCTTCCTTGGCGACGAACAAAGCCGCTAGTCTCTAGGTACCTCCGATAAACATTTCGGACCGCAGATCGACTTAAATTAAGTTGAGCACTCACGTTTCTTTGGCTGTGTCCGGCCTGAGTAAGTGCCACAGCTTGGGCGGCGACTTCAGGTGAAGTATCCATAGATTATTGATAGAACCTCACCTTAATGTTAAGAATAAGTAATGTTTGTTTGCAAAACCAAAGATATCAAACACTTTTTCAAGAATTAAATCCAAGTAAACCAATAACACCAAGTTTTCTTAGTTTTCGATTGTTTGATATCAACAAACAGGCTCCAAATTGTCTTTTGTTTCTTTAAATTCTGTGTTCGAAATTCAAAAAAAGACTATTGAATGAAATTGTGAATGTGCCAGGTTTAAAACTGCATAAAAACTTTTTGCTCGACCTAATATAAAATTTTAGCTAGGACCAAACGAAACTGAAAATACAAGGTGGGCCAATAGATGTGTCCAGAAGTGTATAATGAGACACTCCATTTTATTATTTAAGTGGGGAGTCCCATTGTATACTCTATCGGAAGATGTTATAATTATTGACATATCAATAAATTTAATGTAATGTAATGCGTATGGGCTTGTGCGTGGCGTATGCGAGGCGTGCGTGGTTTTATCATACTCAAAAAATAATAGACGTCTGTAGTAAGTGCAGCATTTGGAAAATAAAACTTATGACTCATATTTGCTATTTGTAAATTCGACAGTAGTCTCTCCTTTTCATTCCCTATAGGGCATGATAAGGATACTGAGCAAGTGCTTATACTGAAATTTACCATTATTGCCATATTATATTCAGGTATCAATGACACTTACATTACCGAAGATTTCCAAGCTCAGCGAGAGCCTTTTCTTTTGTGCTTGCTTCATCCGACCAGAGCGGGACACAGACAGCTTCCTTCTCCCTTCCATGGGGGGTGGTAGATCAGTCTTGTCATCTTCCGCAGAGCCCTCGTAGCTGTGGCTCCTCTTCTCCGTTTGAAAGAACGATTTCAGAAATTTCGCCATCACGTCATTACATAAGAATTAATTCAACATTAAAATTTCTATTATTGCTTAGGTAGGTATAGATACTTATTAGCAGGCGTTTATCTGAAACCAACAATTAATTTAATTTGGTGATTAAAAGCTTTGTAACATTGTGGAATCAGGTACTTATTTAAATGCGTTTTCATTTTCTTCGGGTAGGTACAGTTAGCAACACATCAAGTAAGATAGTAAAGATAAATTCAAACAATGATGGATTTTATACAATGCTCGAAAAATCTGTTGATGAGTTTTGACATTTATTTATCTTGAACTGTGCCTTTGTCTGTCTGTACTAAGGTACTGCTGTCTAAAAATATTTTTTAATGTTTACGTACCGCCGACGAAATAAGAGCGTATGTTATAAATTTGATGTGTCTATCAGTGGGTATGTCTGTAGATTCGTAGCTCCTAAAAGATCGGATCTATTTGGGCGCGATTTCTTTTTAATTCGGAAGCTGACATGATCGCTATGGTTCATAGCTATGATATATGAAGTAGATCTTAAAACATTGCACAGGATTTAAAAATCAGCTGCTAAGGGTGATGACGGGGTACAGTAAACGAAATTCTATTTAGTCCGTCAGTTAGATGATCAAAAAATAATGGACACGTATTTTTTCTTTGGGCAATCAAAATGACAAAGTTATAGCGTGTCAAAGTTTGGGAGTAGGGACTCGTGACGTCACTTTTCACTTAAAAGTGTACTAAAACGTGACGTCATGCGACTTTTCAAATCAATATATCTCTGCAATGTTTATGTTACGTGAAAAAAAAAACGTGTCCAATACTTTTAGATAATCTACCTGATAAACGAAGAAAAAAAATAGTCATCATCCCTATTGCCTATTTGAGAAAAGGGTATTACCAATTTTCACAGTTTCTTTTTTCGGAACTTAATTTTATACTTCATTTTTACTAGTATAGAAACTGTAATTTATGTGTTTATTAAAAATTATCAAGAATAAAGTTCACAATTAAAATAACACTCATGCGACCTACAAGCATTTCCTTTCGTGTGTCCTAAAAAAAAGTTGATGTGGTTTCCACACACGCAATCATAACTGAGAATTAAATAAAGCAGGATATTTCTTTTAATATTATTTAAAGCAATAATATTTGAATACAACTTTAACTACCAATTTTCTGCCAAAAAATTGCATCAACAATTTTTATTTTACTATGAGTTAGGCCGAGATATTTCTCATGAACTCGTTTTTAAGCGTTTAAATCCACTTACTAGAGCCTATTCTTCTGTACTGATACAATATATTAACCTCGTACTCACAGGGTAGCATTATGACTTCCTCTGCTAAATTTTAAAGCTTGCCAAAGAAACTTAGAGTAAATTTTGAACACGTAAGAACTGAGGGCCCACCAACTGATTAGATTTTATTTATTTGTAGTCTCTCAACAAAGCTCTAATTTTTGTACGTAATCCTACAAATTACCTTCTAAATATTACCATTCATCAAAATTATTTATATTGTTCAAATTCAGTTATATGAAAATTGAGGCGTTTCGTCTGAGAGCCCACATTCGGTCAGACGAAGCGTTCGACTTACAACAGCTACAAAGGACATTGCTCGTTCCCCATACATTGAATGCCCTAGAACGCCCAGCAATGAGAAAATGCTAGTTGTGTTCGGAATCATTCATAAACTCTAATTAGGCATTTGTTGAGATACGGACAACTTGAGGAACCGTGGCCTACTACATAATATATTTGATTTTAAGGTTATAATTATTATACTTAATCGTAAAAGATGTACACTTTATATATTCTGAATAGATTTAGTGTTTACCTCTATGTAAGCACTTAAATAATATGCATTAAATGAACATAAAATGCAATTAATAATAAAAATAATAAATGCTTATATTCATAACTAGAAATAACTTTTTATAAATATAATACTAGTAATAAGTATTATTAACTAAGTTATCTCTATTTTTCTTTTGATAAATACCTATGGTCGCCTCTAATGCATTTATTAAGGTAAACAATCTTGGCACAACTTTTTAACAGAATCACCCATTTAATAATAAAATATTAACGAAGCCAATAAACTATTAAAATAAATCGTTATTATAGACTGAATCCTTTTGAATCCAGTTATCAGTTGATTTTTAATGCTGTTTTTTTCAATAAAAAGGAGTGCCAAGTTGGATGAATAGACTGTAGTATCTAGTAACAGAACTTTATTTTTTTAAACAGATTGTCCGTTTACTATGATTAATTGCTAATAAGTTAAAAAAATAATAGAAAGATAATAGTGAAGGACATTCTTTTGGGCATGCTAGGGCCGATTTCGTCGATGTCCTTTATCATTCTGCCTACAATTTTTTTAAAGGTCCTGCTAAATCTTTATTTATACAAAACCTACGTTTTTCACTTTGACTTCTCGGAGGACATGCAAATGCAGTTAGCCAGTGATCAACATCACAGATCACTGCCGGATTTCGGGGAAGGCAACCGGGGCGAAAGCCCCGGGGCCTCCACAAACGGGGGGCCCCCACAATAGAGACTTCGGAAAAAAAATCACTCGATTTCAACGAAATCATCAACGATTTTTCGGCGAAAAAAGCTCGAAAGGTTCCGTTCGTTAACTCTAAGATTTAATTTCAGATAATTCTTGTTTCCGTTAATATTTATATGTGTTTGTTCAATACTAAGGGAATCTACTTAGTTCACAATAAATTATTTATTGAAAAGCTCGACTGAAAAAAAATTGTTGACCTTATTTGGAAAATAAATTTGGGGTGAGGGGACCTCCGCTCCTCTGTTGCCCCGAGGCCTCTGGACCTCTAAATCCGGCCCTGTCACAGATGCTCGAGCAGTCAGACATCAGCTTAAGCTGCCATTGATAACTGCCCGAGCAGTTCACACCTAGTAGTCTGTAGTTCACTATGCAGTCGCAGCTGCATCAAGCTACCCGTGTATGGCGGCTCTTAGAGATCTTCAATAAAGGACACTTAAACTTCTAATGTGTGTATGCAAAATTATACTTACATTAAAAACACCTTGACCGCCGCGCCGCGTTGAACTAATCACTCAAGTAGGAACTCACCAGCACTCAATAGCGTTGTTTGAAATGCAACCTTATTCTTTTTGCACCTGATATCGCGCGTAGTTTAATATAAGCAAACACATACTGCATTGTAAACGATCAGTGTACTTGTATCACCGGTGATAAGATAGCTGTACTTATCAATACTCGTTCCTTGTTGATAAAAAATTTAATACTATTGTTATCTGCTTTTAATGATGATCGCAGTCTAAGATTTGAGATGATACTGCAATTTCCAATGCCGCTTCGCGAACTTTTTACATAAATAGGTACGATAGTGAGTTTTGTTAAAAAAAAATATATTAGTCTGAAACAAATCATACAATATATTTCTCTAAAGTAGTAGACAACGTAGCAAGCGAAACGTGATTCGTTTTGCCACGCTCATATCACTTGTTATTTGGTGAAAAACAACATAGTAATAATATTATGCTTTATTGGCAGAGCTGTTGAGAAAGAATACTGTGTACAAATTGCCAAGCGTCATGCATGAATTAAGTTGTATTTAAATTATGCAACACTCATATATTATACTAAGACTACAGTGACGTGGGTCTGTTCTCAGTTTAAACCGAGCAACTGGACTCGGAAGGTTTGGTAGTTTAATTCCACTTGTAATAATCCTGGAAGAAAAACAGCGGATGCTATTTCTGCTTATAAAATATCCCTAAAAAGACAATCAAAGGCTTAACTGGCGCAGAGTGGAAGGGTCGCGTCGCGTCATGTTTTTCGCCTTGGGAATACCTTTGTCCCGGCTGCATCTGCAATCGTTAGCACCCGCAAATCCGCACTGGACCCGCGTGGTGGGTAATGGTCCAATCTCCCTATTCCGTCCATAGGGAAGGTCTGTACCCTAACAGTGGGGACATTAATAGGCTGATGATGATCTGTATGGCCCGGTATTCTATACAAGACCTCGGCAATGTATAGAATGCCGTAAACCTCAAGGCAATGTTTGAAATATTATTCATTTTATACTTTGCATAGGTATTCTATACAATGTCGAATCCGCAGTCGGCAATGGGTGTAAAAGAATATAGTGAGTCGACCTTTCCTTGTTTTATTTATCTATTATTATCTATAAGGTGGCTGGCGCTACGCCGCGCCGGCTCGTAGCTCGTTCGGCTCGCGCTAAGTTTAGGTCACAACACTAACTTTACCTAACCCACTATGAGTTGGTCAAAATTTCATTAGGCTGTATTTCAGTATAATTAAATCCCTCAGTCATTATTATATCCAACTGGGTAGGCTAGGTTAGGTTTGGTTAAGATAAACACAGGCCGAATCTGTTTATTTTACACATTGCCGGTGGGTCAGCAGGTACTCTATAGAATCCCTAGGAATTGTACTACATTAACTAGGCAAAGTATAAAATAAAAAATTATATTTCATACATTGCCTAGATATCCCAGGCATTCTGTACATTGCCAGGTGACATATATAAGGTAAGTGATACAAATAAGGCCTACCTAATTTCAAACACTCATATCATGATAAATTGTTCGAAGAAGGTGATAAATAAACGCATGGCATTATTCCTTGGTTCATAAATTTTAAGTAATTAAGAAAACATATTACAATCTATTATCACCAAACACTTAAAAAGAGCTAATTCTGGAACCTTAGCCTTAGGCTTTTTAAAAACATAGTGACTGAACAAAGCCTATGTACTTAAATTATAGGAATATTGTTATTAGAGTATTATTATTAATATATTATATTAAAATATGTATTTCTGGGGCTTTAATCAAGTGTTTCCATAGGATCCTTGAACAGCAAGCAAACTTGACTAGCAAGAGATAAATAAATAATATAAAAAAAACATATCCATACAAACAAAAATTTACAAATTGACAAATCTTCTCGTAAATATTATTAAATGTTGGAAAATGAATATATTTTGATAGATATATTTGATAAAAATAAGGCCTTTTATAAAAGTAGGCTTTATTTAGTACCATAACTTATATATAAAATTCTCGTGTCACAATATTAGTTACCGATTTTTATGAAATTTTATATGCACATTCCGTGGGTCTAAAGCCCACCATTCACTACACGCACCGCGAGCCGAACCTCGAGCCGTACCCATCCGTGGACAAATCCGTCATTGCCCACACACTACACGAGCGACGAGTTGCAGTCCAGTCGCTTGTGTACTTTGGTGAGCCTCGCGCGTATCGTTCTTCCCTACCCTACCATGCCACCGGTGCTTTCCAAACGCACAAAAGTCGCTTTAGTAGTCGGTGCAATACTTTTAACGGAGAATAAAAAGAAAAAGCGCGTTTGAACAAAGGAATGGCTGAAACAACGAACAAAATATACTCATTTAAAATTGCTGCAATGCATTCAGACCTGTAAACCACCTGTTACTCTTTAGTTTTCTCTTTAAACAGCAGGACAAATTCTTGCCAAAACTCTTTATGATCGCCGAACGACATGTTATTATACTCGTTCGAGATACAAACAACACAACTGTGGGTCAATTATGCTTCAGTAATAAAATTCTAATGTGATGTCAATATGATGTTGATGCCAAGTTGACATTGTTTTTATATGGTATTATGAAACATTCCTATGTCACATCAAGATCATATCAATATCATATCCTGTATCACATTTTTGACGTTTATGCGATACTATTTTAAGTCAAAAAGTTGAACGTAATACGCATTTAAGTTGATATCATTTTATAGAGTTGATCATCATCATAGCATAAGTTGATGTCATTTTGATATCGCATTTTTCGGAGAGCATAATACGTAATGTGAAATAGACATCAAAACAATATCACCTGCCGGCCTGCAGCAGGCCAATTATGCTCGCTAATTGTGATATTGTTTTGATGTCTATTTCACATTACGTATTATGCTCTCCGAAAAATGCGATATCAAAATGACATCAACTTTAAAATGATATCAACTTAAATGTGTATTACGTTCAACTTTTTGACATAAAACAGTATCGCATAAACGTCAAAAATGTGATACAGACTTAACAAGCTAGGTGGTTTTTCTGTATCAAATTCCTTTTTTTTTTTAATAAAAAAGATTACGTATTATGCTCTCCGAAAAATGCGATATCAAAATGACATCAAATTAAGCATATTATGATCAACTCTTTAAAATGATATTAACTTGATATCAACTTAAATGAGTATTATGTTCAACTTTTTGACTTAAAACAGTATCGCATAAACGTCAAAAAAAGTGATACAGACGTGATACAGAATTAACAAGTTAAGAGGTCGTTCTGCGTGCACGCCCTACAAATGACTGACAAGTTCACCGATAAATCTTCGCAAGCACACACTTGTACGGCGCGGCTAGGGTGCGGCGCGGCGCTCGCGTCTCTTGACGACGAGCGCCGCGCCGAGCCGCGAGCCGCGCTCACCAATACATTCACACGCGGATTTGTCCGCGGACTTGTCGCCAGCGACAAATCCGGCGGATGGGCGCGCCTGTGAATGGTAGCATTAAGAATCGGCTACTATCTATTTTTCATATCCCAAAAGTGATAATGGTTGTTCACATGTAACGAAGTGTTCTGAAACCTACAATGCGCCTTCGCGCCAAAATTCAAACTATTGGGTATTGTAACGTAGTATTCTCATATGGGTTAGGAGGAATGTTCTCCCAGGAAATTGATAGAACACTACGTTACAACCTAATTTTTTTTTGGAAATTATTAATTTTTCTATAATGTGGCATTAAAAAATAAAAAATACTAAATTTTCTCTTCTACCACCTGCCCCTATTTTTATGGCGGTACGATGTTCACTGGGTCAGCTAGTACTTCATAAAATATTCACCTAAATAATATTTAATTTGCATATTCTAAAAAGTTAAATTTTACGTCATAGTCAATTTTTTGATTAGTTACATATATTGTGATCCCTATACATTACATGAAACAAAACTTGAAAGAATAACGTATTAAAATTTGTTAAAGATTACAACAAATTAATAACGCGCTATGAAAAGCTCGTCCTTCACAAAGTACCGCCACTACTGACGCTATGAGCTCGAGCGGACCGCTCGTGCACGGTTTGCAGAGTTGTAGAACTATCATCTATGTGTGTGTAAAGTATTTTTGATGTAAACATATTTTTCGTACCACCTGCTCAAAAAAGTGACATTCTAAGCCACAAAAAGGGAACATAAAATATAGTCATTTTTAATCTGTTAAAAACCGGGAAAGAAAATTGTACTGAATTTCATTCATCCTCTAGGGGGAGAACGTGATTTTAATTCGGAATACTTACCGAAATTTAGTATTATTTTATTTATTTAAAGATTTATTATTATTTTATTTATTTAAAGATTCTCAGTAATTAATCTAGTCTTGAGCACAGTTAGAAAGGGATGGCGCTATATATAGCACACAGCGACATCCCTTTCTAACTGTACTCAAGTAAAGATCAACACTTAGTTGTCATTTTGTAATACGGGCTTTAGAGTCCGCACATAGAATCGAACGTTTGCCTCCACGCGCTTGTGCGAATAGACGGCAAACAAATAATGCATGCGTGCGCAAACAAGCGTGAGGAGGCCTGTTTGTGTTTGGTGATTATGTTTGGTGTATGGCACTTCGTTTGATGTGCTTGGCTATTCGGTTTATTCCATTCTGTAAAAAACAAAATAGTGTGCACCTCGTTGAACATTTTGTTTATGGGTAGTTGCATTCAGGTTTTCGAATCGGTATTCCGGATCAGGATACCGTACATCTGTCTTAGGCCCTGATTTTACTAGGCTTTAAAAATAATACAAACTAGTAAAAGTTGAAGATCTGGCATACCACTTATCGAGCGTGCGCTGCGTTAAGTGGGACAAGCGTGCACTCGGCGTTTGATTCATGTTATTCCATAGAGCGGCGCTGTGTTAGTCGTGTTTCCCGCGCCGTGGGTCTCTATGAAATGACATAAAAACTGCACTCCGAACGGACGCCCGCTCCGTGCCCCGCTTTAAACAGCGCAGACTCTAAGGCCTGGGTTCCGAACCTGGAGGTAATTACCCCTCCGGGGGTAAATCAGCCATACTTCGGGGGTAACAAAGAACCTAATTATTTGGTCAAATCTAAATAATAAGAAAATACTATATAATAATACTACTAAATAGAGCATGCGCTCCATCTTGCTAGCGAGCCCGCGGGGTGCTGAGTGTGGGAAGCGGGTCGATATTTTCTCCTGATGATGACATTCTTAGAGACGAAGATGTAGCGGCCAAATTGGAATTTCTTTGACTGATGATAAAACTTCAAAGTCGGGGTAAAATCTATTTTCCTAATAGGTAACAGGGGAAGCAGTATTGGAAAGGTTAGGAAGCACTGCTCTAAGGGCTATAATTATTTGGTACAATACAAACAAAGTATCGCAGTACTTTTACAGTTCGGCCATTTCCATTTATACGTCAATGAGGGCTACCGTTTTCTGTCTCACCAGATGGCGCCACTGTTGAGTGAGGTCCTAAATTGTAACTTTTAAAGATTATTAATACGCACATGAAATCAAAGGTTACATTTAGATCGTATTTTAACACAAAAGAACCATATCCTAAACATAATAGGCCATGCCACAGTGACGCCCAGTTCCGTTTTATTCGGAAAAAATGGGAACATGATCATTTTTCTAAGCTCAAATTTTTAATAACTGACATTCATTGCCACATAACTCATATTTGCCATAATTAAGCCGAATTGTTACCAATTATTCACAACATTATTTTAATAAGAAATAAACCCGCGTAGTCAACCAACAAGCAATAACATTTGACATTTCGGAGACCTCACGCTACACTAGTGCCTCTAGCGGCGGATGCATACGCGATAGCCAGCCCTCATTATAATGGATTTTTGCCTTGGACCTAAGGCAATTAAACAATACGATTAATTAAAAAATAGTTTATTAAATTGTACATACATAAAGACAAAAAGTTAAAGAGTAAGTATCATATTTATACAAACACGTCCCGTTGGACTTCTAGCAGATACAAAAGACTAGCAAAACTAACTTCTCATGGCCGATTCGAGCATTACTACGTTCACATATTTACGGTTAAGTTGCAAAATATATGTATTCTATCTTTACCTTTATGCAGTGAGGGCAAAACTAATATAGTATGTATCAACCTTCTGCTCATCATCATAGAGTCCAAATAATTATAGTCAATTCCATGAAGTCCGAATATGTCAATTAGCTCTGTTGAACCGAGCTTTATGTTACAAAACACAAAGTTGATTTTACATTGATACACGGTTATTCAGCCGTTTGACTGACTCTGATTTAAATAATAGTGCTCTAATCGCCAATACCGTTAAAACATAACTAAAAATAATTAACAATTTTACAACAGAACGACAAATTAATATCGAACAGTCAAGACCAATCGCCAATATGACATTGCCAACACCGTTATTGCATAGCAATAAGAGCTATATCATTAGCAATTGTAGTGTATCCATTGTCCTAGCCTTGCTTGCACAGATAGTCACACATCAAATTATTACAAACTGTTAAATGTTTTTATTTAATAGATTTCGATATTTTATCAAGTAGCATAAAGCTCAAAGTTGGTCGAAAAATCTGACGGTTTTGGGTAACTTGACCTGAGGCTGTATGCGAATTTACTTGTAAAAATAAATTAATAAAAATTCTGTATACAATTAAATATCGACTACACACAAAGACAAAGAACAAAAACAAAATATCGAGTACAATCACTCGTCTAATAATAATCGTCATTCGTTATTTATCGCAGTCAAATATCACTTTCGACAACACTATGAGGCAAGAGAATACACATCAAAGTTTTTTTTATTCGCTAGATATTTTCGTTACAATTTCATTTAACACCCCGGGTCATGAGTTCAATTATTCAATCATCAATGCAGATTATGGTTCAATAAAAGTTGAAAAATTGGTAAAGGAGACCTTCGCTTTATACCCACCCAATTTTGTACCTTGGTATAAATTATCTCAAAAAACATCAATAATTAAAAAGACTCACTTATCAAAATCTCAAACAAATTCAATAAAAATTGTTGGAAATATGAATTAAAACAGGGAATTGCGTATAAAGAAATGTTATTTCTCAGACGCAATATGCCATTGACCGACAGATGAGAGCTAATACTAATGGTTTGAAGTCATGTCCTCGATTGTGATTGGTTGTATCAAAACTCACGTGATTTCCATATAAGTGTTATTAACTCTAGAGCTACAGATTTACCGTAATAATATTATCTGTGATGCCATTAATTTAAAAGTTTGAACGACATTTTTATTGTATGTACAAGTGGATAATAAACTCCATTTATATTTTTGATTAATTCGGCGTATCTTCAACACATAAAATGCATGATAATACTTGAGGTACAAAATTGGGCAGTTGTATGAAGAAAAGAATGGATCCTTCAAACAATATATGCAGTCAAATCAATTTCGCTCTGTATTTTTAGTAAAAAAATATTTTTGACTATACTACAATAACATTACTTACTTACAAATTTAAATTAACATAGTATACAATCTTGGAATCCTAATTGAATCGAATCTAGAATAACATTTTATATAAATACTTATTTATATAAACCCGATGAAGCCTGACACATAAAGGCGATAATCGCTTGCACGCGAGTTGAAAAGCTTGATGAGTTTCTTTCCAATAGAAAGATCTCAATTCAAACGTCTTCTTATTGAGAACTTTCATAGAAGCCAAATGCCGTGCCAGAATTCAGTAAAAAGTTATCGTAATTAAATATGAAATTTGCTCACGAGTGTTTAATTATCTTAAGTGATTTGTTTATATAAATTAGACATTAAAAACAGCTGCCTATGAGTCCTGATAAAGTCATATATAAATCTATGCTTGTCCACATTTGCCTTCGTGGCAATGAAACAACCTTCGCAAAGCGAAGCTTCTACTCAGTAGAATTTGAATAAAGCCAAATGAAGTATATAGGTGGGTACTTATTTCTAAATAACAAATTCGAATGAAAAGATCTTATTGAAATTTTAATTGCTTCGCTTCACGAACTAGATCATCCTTTCAGCAACGTATAATTTATCTGATAGCTACTATATTCCATGTACACTCTTCCCAAAACACAATAAAATAATTTTAATAACTAGAACTTTACTGGCACTCTGTTTCAATATATTTTCTATTTTTAAAGACACTTCAATCAATAGCTTTTTAGCTGTGCATTAAAGCACAGGCTAATTAAATGAAACAAACACCAATCTACATTGATGCTTACATGAATCGGATATAAACAATTTGATATTAACAAAGTAGTCTTTAAAATGTAGCAATAAGAGTTATATTTGTGGTGCAAGTATTAATAATAATTTAATTTACTTCTTATACGTTTTATACAATAAGAGAATCGTTTTCTATTGGCCGTACATATTATTATTTTGCGGGGTTTTAGAAAGCATTGTTTATGAAAAAGGTTATAATATAAAACATTGGTTTAAGTATATAATAATAAAAGTCTTTATTAATTGAAATAAATGAAAAAATAAGTTTAACAGAGTGTCGCTCAGTCTGTTTAATCTTAATGATGTCTCTGTCTTCTCTTAAAGAAACAAACGTGACAGTGTTATTTTTAGACCGGGCTTAATTGTCCACGTTCTGTGGTAATGGAATAAGAGTACGCAGATTTATAAGTTTAGATTTTTTCAGTACAGTACCCTTAGCACGAACCAATATCGAATTCGAATAATTTGCGAGTGCGAAATGTCATTGTCAAAGGACATTGTTCTGCGTCCATACATTGTTAGCCTAAGAACCAACAATCATGAAATATTATTTTCTAGGTTCGAAATTGCAAGTAAATGACTGTAAAAACAAAGATTATTGACGGACACTTCTGAGAACTTAAATTATCAGGCAAACTAAATATTTTTTGAGGTTATGTTTAATATTAAATGTAACATAGCTATGAACTTAGTATGAGCTCAGTATGAAGTGAATTAATATTAAAACTGATTCTATTTTATTCGGTGCGATTATAAAGAATAACTATTAGGAAAAACTTGGTTAGGTAGGAATCATGAATAAAATAAAAACTGTAGTTTTGCTTCTTATTTAATGACTATTTTTCACATAATTGTATCATATTGTACATCACAATATGTATAAGTATTGTGTAAATATGCAGCGTGAATGTGTATCAGGTGCTCTTGAATAATAGAGTATTTGACAAGTTTTAGAAAACGATCTTACGTTATTGACTAATGTGTATGGAGTCCGTAAAAAGTAGATATTCATCATTCTGTTGTGTATTTCAGTAAAAATAACCAAATGAAAAACTCCATTTTAAAGCTGACGCAAAAACGTTACTCTGGACAATATGGCGTCTTACTAGTGTGTGACGTCACACGACTGTTATTAAAACGTCGAACGATACAATCTAATGTCACTTTTACCGGAAGTTCACTTGCGTGTGACGTCATTTTAGGCTCCGCCAATCCCAAGCGTTTTGGGTCACGTGACAATAGATAAGAAAGCTATTATCTTTTTCGTGGGTTTTTAGTAAAATTATGAATATTTTTTTTGTTAAAATAGTAAAAACCCCTTCCAATATTCATTCTAAACACAGATGCTAACAATTGGCACTTTATTTGTACTACTGTCAAATACCCTATTTGGCAGTTTGATCCTCTCAGGATGTTGTGGCACAGATTCACTAGCACTTGGTAATAAGGTTCTTTGGTATCATCGATGGCATATTAGATAGCCGAAATAATTAAATTAAAGGAAAAATAATCCCAAATAAACACACACAACAAGTAATCCGAAACGAGATGGCACGAATGCCACAGATTACTACGAATGCAAACTACCTGCACCACAACCACAGAGTATCGAGTTTTATGCCGGCCACTTTCACTTGATAACAGTCTGTCCTTGTCATGCTTAATAAAGAATAAAAAGGACAGACTGATGTCAAGTTTTCAAATAGCAAACACGAACAGCCAAGTGAAGTGCCGGCATTACGAAGAAAGTCTTTTATTTGCAGCGCTGTCATAGATTATACACATAAAATGGTAGTTAATGTGTCAGATTATTTTTTTACCTTTTTAATATAGCTTACTTAACTGGAAGTGTCCCTCATAATCTAAATACTGATAATTATCGCAAAAAATATACTAAGAATTATCATAAATGCCAGTGGTGTTGGTTCTTAGGCCAAATTTAACATTGTCTTTTTGTATGGAAACTTAAACAGCACAACGAAACTAAAAATCGGTACACATTTGACGTATAAAATAGATCGAATTCTACTATTCCAAATCGATAATTGTTCGTGCTTCAGGGTATTGTATTCTTTTACTTTTTGTCCTTGGCTTCAGTTTGCAAAACCATATCCGCGATAAGTCAAATAATATTTTAAACTATATTGTTAACAGTTTAAGGCCCATTATCCAGTATAATGCGATGAACTAAGAATAGGACCGACTGGGCGCCATTTTATGACGTCATAGCTGTCAATTCAAACCAAATGGGTAGAGTGAGCAAAAAAAAAGTTTTCATTTAATAAAAGTTAGTAAATGCTAAGATTGAGTGAGAGAATACATCAGATTTTTTTAATAAAATTTATTTACTAAGATTGAGAAAAGAAAACATCCGACTTTTGATAATATTTATTTATTATGACTGTATGAGAAGAAACATTAATCAGAATCTAGCTCTTCAATTCCGGTTATCTCTGCATTACCGCCGGAGTAGTTATCAATCAATATAATATCAATCAATAATCATGCACTATTACTAGGTCGCATACGAACATGGATCCTTTATGTAAAAGAAAGTTTAAAATCGAGTTTCTGAACGCAACTTAAAGTGACATTTGCTTGACTATTTAGGTTATCAACCATTCATAGCCAAAGCTCAATAAATGAAAAAAAAATATCAACCAATATTAATTATCAATATTTGAAATTGTTTGTTTACAAATGTTTGGTTTTTATTCTAGCACTAGCGGCCCGCCCTCGCTTCGCTTCGGTGTAGAGCTGAAGTGTACACTATAGTTTTTTTTCTCAGACTTGTATTATAAACAATGACTTTATTTATATAATTGTGAGTCAACCATAAAAGATAGACATATGCTGTTGCGGGATATTTTTTAGACAATTTTATGTAGAATATTTCCGTCATACATGATTTCTATGTAACTTTAACCATTAAGGCTGCACACGCGACGGAAGCTTAAAAAATGGAGTAACTTCTCCCGTTCTCCCAACATTTCCCTTCACTACTCTGCTCCTATTGATTGTAGCGTGATGAAAAGTATACTATAACCTGCCCAGGAGTATGAAGAATAATTGTAACAAGTTTCGTTAAAATCCGTCGAGTAGTTTTTGTTTCTATAAGGAACATACACACAGACAGACAGACAGACAGACAGACAAAATTTCTACTGATTGCATTTTTGGCATCAGTATCGATCACTAATCACCCCCTGATAGTTATTTTGAAAATATATTTCATGTACAGAATTGACCTCTCTACAGATTTATTATAAGTATAGATAAGCCGAGTGCTAAAAAAGGTTATTTTGCAACCCGTACTTTTCAAGCGACATTTAGACCGATGGAGGTCATTGGCTTTCCTATTCTTATTTGAATCGCACTATATGTATTAACTGATCTTATTTTAGTAATCACAATCATACTGTTTAGGTGTTTATTCTATATAAGTACTTTTTTAATTTTATACAAGCTTCTAAATAAATAATATTTATATAAGAAAGGGCACAAAATATACAACAGACACAAAATACCTTCAAAATAAAATTGCCAAGCAATTATTATCGATAGAAAATAATTGAAATTCTCTATCAATTTATTCATATTACATACTTTCTTTGTACTTCAGCATAATGGCAAAAACTATAAAATGCCAAACTCCAACTTTCTACTTGCCCCAAAGTAAGCATTGTATGACTTGTGAATCGTATAGTCAGGTAACAGATAGAAATACCAATAGGGCCAGTTTCAATAAAACTTCAGTCAGAGATAGGCCATAGGATTAGATCTTTGTTGTCTAGATAATTTTTATTATTTTAATCATAATAGAAAGGAAACCAGATTATCCCTACCTTATACTAGACGTTGATTATTGAAACTGACCGATAATGCCAAATAAATAAGAATATATACCTATTTTTGTAGAAATATATATAAACCGCCACCCAGGTACAAATGCTCATGTTTATCATATAAACATTTGCCCCACTGAGCTTAATCTAGGACCTATGAGTAGGCGACACCTTGAAAATCGGTGTTCATATCACTCCATCACAGAAGTCGTAAAAACGGTAAGGTGTAACTAAATTTTGATTTTTTATTATTCTATACACCAAAGAGTACAGAATTTAAATGCTGAAAACAAGTGTAGCTTTGACAAAAATAACATCATCATTATCACTCAATACCAGTTTGCTTTTCGACTTGAAAAATAAAACGAGAAAATATTTTGTATAAATGCCTCTATTCGTTACAGTATAGTTGCTCAAGTATAGTATAATATAACGATCGTATATTATTACCTATATGATGCATCATATAGTAATAACGTAACTTTTTTGCAACATAACGCATCGGACTTCCCGCTGCAAGTTTCTAAAATGTAATGTACTATTTTCCATAATTCTATTTACAATAAAAGGACAAGCGGCACTTTTCATAGAAACAATTCTTAACATGTACCTATACAATTGAATTTGGTCTCAAAATTAAGCCGATATTATTTGCCACAAACCTTATTATATTTTTATTTAATCGAAGAAAAAAAAATTTAATTTCCAAAATTTCACCAAAGTGGCTGTATAAACTATAATTCATTTGCTTTTTGCAAATATAAAAATGTTATAAAGTTCCAAACCTTCGCTCCAGGTACAACAAATGTCAAATTTGACATAAGTTTTCATACATTTTAAATCAATCCTCTCGGAGGGTAGGTTTGGAACGCAGTGCTGATGACAGATATTGACAGATTATAAATAACAGATTAAATAATTAAAAAAGTATACAACTTGAGCATAAAATGCTGAGTGTCCGTTAATTATCAAAATAAGATTTAAGAATTAATAAAATTTAAGTAAGCAAAAAATATTTTTCTTAAAGTAATACATTGCATATGTCAATACAAGGTGCTATTCGAAAAACAATCAATTGAATGTTTCATCCAAATCAGTTCCAGCGTTGTATTTCTAAAAGCAGCAGTAACATCATGGATCGAGCGAGAAAAATTAGTTTTATAAAGAAAATGTTCTTTGGAGACCTGGCCTAGTGGCTTACGTTTGTTAGCATAAAGCGTGAATTAAAATGTTAAATGTATGAGATTGTCATTTTTGAACGACATATCACGTGATCAAGACTTAAAAAACTCTGAAGTGTGAATTCATTTTCTATTAACGTAGCGCTTACAGACTTCGCTAAGAGACGTTTTCCACTTGGCTAGGTGGCTGTTCTTGGTAAACTAGCACACTGCCATCCACACAAATTTGATTGAAGAACCATCGTCATTTCAAAATTCGAAAAATGTTAACATATTATCAATACTGCGTCAGCGATTCGACGATACGTAAAAGGATAAACTCTCTGTACATTTTTACATACCTAACTGCCGGCTTTAGATAACTTGTTCAGAATCATCCCTCGTGCTGGAGACGGCGTCTGTCGTGTTCGTACTTCTGTATAACTTCAGATTGGACTCTGTGTAATCGAGTATTTTCCTGCTGGAATGTCTGATGTACAGCATTTGTTTGTGGTAGATTTTGAGGGCGCCCTTTATGGTAATGTAAGTGAGTCCACCTAGGATGGTCCTGTGAAGATTGTTTTGGATGGAGCGGAAGAATATCTTGCCTATGATCGTGGATATGGTGGGTAGGAGGAGCGCCGAACAGAATATCCTGGTGGGCGAGAGATGAGAGCTCGTGTTTTGGTTCTGATGGTTCACTTGGCCTGTCACTATCGCTCCCCTGTCGCCTTCCACGCTGGAATGAATAAATCATGCTATGAACAAGCCTGTTATAAATACTACTCTTTTTTCTGTTCTGATATAAAATCTATTTTATTGCGGTAAGATAAAAGATGACTGTTCAAATTAACCAGCGCCCTGCTCGGGAAGAACCTTCCATTTACAGAACACTATAACAGAGATGGTATGCGATATTCCAGCAGTGTAATCCTCGATCTCCAATGCACAACGGGTGTAGAAACATAACTTCTACACTGTAAGTGAGGTGGCATAATTTGTTTTTAATTGAGACGTATCTTGGAAGAATATTTAAAAATCCTAACTTTTATCAACCAGCTGGCATTCAGTTAATGTTAAGGTAACCTTGCTACACTTCCAGCCAGCCTACTTCTTGATAGAAATGTTAAAGTATGTGTTTACTTATCATTAACATTCATAAAAGACCTGAATTCGAAGAGAAGTCGCTATTTGGGCAATGGCACTAATCGAACTTACAATAAATTTCATATTTTTAGAATATATTGATTTGGTCAATCATCAATGCCTGATTAACTTTAATTTTATAGGTATCAATCTGGATGTAGTCACAGTCGCAACAATGACCGAACAGTGACACAACTCTCTAACTGGGGGCCAATCGCCTAACTGGATTGCTTTGGAAAACGCTATCGCTTACGATTTCATTTTGTTATTTCTAACCGCCGAAATACCTCACGCTCATTATCTTTAACATTGTTATTACCAATGCAAAAGAAAAAAAAAGAGCGCGAGTCATTTGAAAACCTCAGGGGGCTAGAAATAACAAAATGAAATCGTAAGCGTTAGCGTTTTCCAAAGCAATCCAGTTAGGCGATTGGCCCCCTGATTCTGAACTTTATCTAAGTAGGTACATTTTTGATACATATCGATCAGGAAATTTTCACATTTTGTGGTAAGTTTCGAGTATGGCTGATTGTACAAAGGGCCTTATGAAAATGAACTAATCCCAATAAAGTATGTGTACGCCACACTCACCTTCCGAAGGGCAGTATATACGCCAAGGCCGGTATCTTCTGGCAGTACTTGCGGAGGAACAGCAGCACGGAGTCCTCCCAATTGTACATCTTGGCGCTGATCAGCGTCACGGGGATGGTCGGCAGCAGCACTAGAAGGACTAGGGGGTCCGCGGACTCCATCATCTCCAAGCCTTCTCTGTGGCCTACTACCTGCAAAAAAAAATGACGGCATGCCTTGAGCAAATGATCAGCTGGCCTATTCGTTAACTTTTTGGCAAAAAAAAGTGTGTCTCTTAAGAGCCAATTGCATATTTTATACATCGATACTTTTCACGACAAGTATCTTAGTGGCGTTAAAATAAAGCAGTAATGGATCAGTAAATAGCTGGGTGAATATCACTTCCATTTGTCAAAAACCGTTAGCGACTATAGGCATAGAGGCCCCCTAGCATGAGCACCGCCATATGATATTAAGCTCATTTTTATCACGCTCAATTGTCAAATTACTATGGAGTTCGACAATAACACGTGAAATTGTGGTGCTCTACTACGGTGGTGTCGAAACATAACGAGTTTGTATATAGTGCATGTTTCTTAGTTCTATTCGATTCTTAAAATAACAAGATATTAAATAAAACATTAAATGAACAAAATATGAAATGAAATACCTTATTTAACAATTTGTGAGAGAACGCTTGAATTGGCCAATTTGCTGAAATAACACTTATGTCATACTAATGGGTCCCGCCGACTTTATCTGCTTGGAAATATTGATTTCTCATACAAGTTCCACCCTTTTAAGAATGATTTCTAGGATATAAACTATGCTATGTCATTCCCCGGGACTCAAACTATCTCTATGCCAAATCAGCGGTTTAAGCGTAAAGAGGTAACAGACAGACACACTTTCGCATTTGTAATATTAGTATGGATTCGAGAAATAATAAATGAAATATTATTAATTGTTCGTTTTATTCACAGTTTAGCAGTAATTTACAAATAAACATCAATGCGAAGCATAGATATACAACCTATAAGTAAATACAACCTTTTAATGTAGTAACGCACGCGTAGCGCCAATTAAAGCCCATAAATTTTATATGTGGTAATTACCTATATTATATATAAATATAAAATATTACATGTAACATATTATCAGGAACACCATTTTATCCTGTTGTTAATTGCAATTAAGTGGCAGCGGAAGGTTCACGTAAATTATGTAATTTTGCTACATACATAGATAAAATAACGATTATAGGTAAGTATCTTATTTCTTAAGCATGTTACAGCAGAATTTTTATACCCATCATCAGTAAGAAGAAAATAGGACAATAGTAAGAAAGACAAGAGGAATTGTAATTTTTTGCTTCAGTATGCACAGATAGAAGCAGTACTCCATGGACCAGAGAACTTATGCTGAATGGAGATACGGCAGTTGATCTAGAGTAAAATACACTCCCGGACTCTTGAATCGAGCCACCTTACATTCCCGGGCCTAAAAGCCCAATACACAAAAAATATACAATATAACAAAAAATAAATATTTCATCGTCTTTCCCGTATGTATTACTCCAAATTTGAATTTTAGAATTTAAAATAAAGAACAAAAGCCGAGCTTGGTCATTGATTTGAAAAAAATAATGACTGTTGAAAGTTGCTTTTGAAGCAATTTAATGTCGATTTGGTTTGAATTTTCGCAATTGTTGTAAACCAAAGTTTAGTTTAGTTATTTTTCTTTAATTTGAACCGTTTTTGGCTATAAAATTATGGATACATCACCTGAAGGAAGTAGCCGCGCAAACTGTAGTACTTCTTCAATCTGGGCTAAGTCAGCGAGATGTGAGTTCACAACTTCACATAAGTCGTTCCGCTGTTCAAAGAGTGTACCACCGATACCGGCGGCTTCGTTCGGCGAACAGGAGGACCTCGTTACCGAGTGACAACGGCGAGACAAGATCAATACATTGTCACTACGAGCTTACGAAATCGACTCCTTAACTCTGTTCAGATACAAGAACAGCTTAGGGACTTTCACGGAGTGGCTGTAAGTGCTCGGACCGTTAGAAGGCGACTCAATGAACGTGGTTTAAAGCCCCATAAGCCAGCCAATGGACCCAAATTGACACGAGCACACCGAATAGCCCGTCTAGAGTTTGCGCGCGAACATCTAAATTGGACTCGACATCAATGGAGCCAGGTTCTCTTCACAGATGAGTCCAAGATAATGCTATACGGTAATGACGGAAGGAGTAAGGTGTACCGAAGACAGAACGAGCGTTTGTAAGGTGTACCGAAGACAGAACGAGCGTTCCGCGCAATGCTGTGTTGACGAGAAAGTGAGTTATGGTGGAGGATCATGGACAGTCTGGGGAGGAATCTCTATGGAAGGCAAAACTGAGCTAGAGGTAGTGACGGGACTACGACTGCCGCCCCTAGATGGCAATAGATACATTCGCCAATGTTTAGAGAACCACGTGATTTTAATTAGACTTGCAACGAATAGTATATTCGGCAGTATACCGAATACCGAATATTCGGCGAGGCCCCTGACCGAATAGCCGAATATTAGGCAAACGTATTCGGCTGGATTTTAGCGCCAAAAACTTGCACAGACGTGATTGTTTCGCGCTCCTTTGTTTTTGAAGTTATACTTCTTTAGGCGCGTTATGAAAAAATGATGAGAGTGAAATTTTAAGATGCGCGCGCATCACTGTAACACAAAATTTTAACATAATGAAGTTGGTCGCCTTAGCGTTTATACATGGTGGCAAGCAAGGAAATGTGGAAAGGAAGAAGTGGAGGTGGGCAGGTCACGTGGCTCGCAGAACGGACGACAGGTGGGTGGAGTCGAGCTATTGTGGAGTGGCGACCTAGAACAGGACGCAGAAATGTTGGTAGGCAGCCCGCCAGATGGTCCGATGACATCACAAGAGTAGCAGGACGAAATTGGATCCAGATCGCACAACACCGAGTAAATTGGCGCACCATGGAGGAGACCTATACCCAGCAGTGGGTGGAAAAAGGTTGAAGAAGAAGAATTCGGTATTCGGCCGAATATAATAAAAGCAGCCGAATATGCCGAATAGTAACCGAATATTCGTTGCAAGTCTAGTTTTAATGCATGATAATGCAAGGGCCCATACTGCGGGAATCGTCAGGGAGTACTTAAATGACATTGGTATCACTGTTATGAGATGGCCAGCGCGAAGTCCTGATATGAATCCTATGGAGCATCTATGGAATGAGCTGAAGAGGCGTGTTCGAGCTCATCATCCTGCCCCGCAAACCATGCAGGAGCTCAAAAATGTAATTTTGGAAGAATTAGAGGACATTCCTCAACATGTCATAACGATATTGATTAATTCTATGCCAAACCGTATGAGAGCTGTCATAAATGCACTGGGAGGCAATACAAGTTACTAAATAAACATTTCTTTTCATGTAAAACATGTCTTTATTTAAAAATCGATTAGATTTTTTTCCTTGAAAAAAGCAAATATGGACTTGTTTCAACGTAACTCGACTTTTTTAATAAACTGTAGTTCAAATTTAGAACAGTGGCACTCTAAATGAATGATGAGTATACCAGCTCCAAAACTGCATCAAAACATTTTCCTTCTACGTACATCTTTTATAAGTACTCCAAACCAAAAAAACCAAGGTGGCTCGACTTAGGTGACCGGGAGTGTATTTGCAGACCCAAATTCCTAAAGAGAGAATGCCTCATTTTTCGACGCAGTCTCAATCTTAAGTTTCCTAATTAAAGTTATTAAAATAAAGGTAATAATGACAATTCCACACCAAGGAATCTATGGTATTATCATCACACAATTAAAGAATGATCTAGTTATTTCTTCCTACAATCTCCCTCTTCCTTCCTGACCATCCGTCAATGCAAATTTATCACTCACTGTTAACAATAACCAAGGATTATTTCAAACTGTTGATGAAATCAATCACTACTAGGTTTGACAACGACGATATGAACAATCACCGATAAACAACACAACCCATTGAGAAATACACTCGGCGACAAAAAAATCCCAACTCCACACTGCATTGTGCGCGACTACCTTCAGGAGGTTGGGATCTCTGTCATGCAGTGGCCAGGGAGAAGTCACCTGAACCCGATAGAGCACCTCTAGGACAATTTGAAACGCAAGGCCCGGTCTCGTGATCCCGCTCCCACGACTCTCCAGGAGCTCGAAGTGGCCGCTATTGAGGCCAGAATCCATCCAAGAAGAGCTCCTAAAATTGGTAAGATCCATGAGGAAACGTATGGAAGCCGTCTTCCGGGCAAGGGGGGATAACACTAGGTTTTAGGTTAGTTTTAAGAACGTTTTTGTATTAGTTTTTGTGTAATTAATCTGTTTTTGTAAACTTTCTTTTTTTTGCACTGTTTAAAATAAAAAATAAAATTAATTGAATTGTTTTTTTAAGTTTATTTAATGGGCTTTCAAATGACACAATATTGGTGGGGGTACATGTGCGTGTTTAAGGGTTAATAACGCTTGAAAGTTCTCCCTTATACACGAGAGAAAGACGACTTACAAGAGATCTAATTAAATAAAACGGTTCATGTTTTAATGTATCCTTACAAACTACTGCCTAACCTAACCTTTGGGCTTTCAATTGTATTTTTTGGTGTTTATTTACTACTAGCGGCTGCCCACGACTTCGTCCGCTTAAACTTTAGTTTTTTGAGAAACCCACAGAAACCTCAAATTTATCTGAGATAAAAGGTATCTTTTGTCTCAATCCAGGTCGTAAACTATAAGATTACGATATATATTCATACAAATCCGTTCAGTAGTTTTCGCGTGAAAGGATAACAAACATACAAACTTTCGCATTTATAATATTAGTACAATTTTTTAGGGATCATTTAAATGTTTTTTAAATAAAAGTAATTGAGTTTATATCTTTAATTAAGTAAATAATGAATGCTAGCTCAAGTGTCTGTCTTATTTCGCAATAGAAAGTTAAGAAAGCGGCCAACTGACGTACCCATGTCATTATTACGTAAATTAGGTGCGTATAACGTGCCTTCGCGCACATATTGTATAGGTCGTTCGTATATTGTAACAAACACCTACCCTACCTATAGTACAGTCATTTGGTGAGAAATATAGTGGTTACCTGGAAAGTTTTCCGGGAGTTTTGAAAATTGGTAATTTTATAAATTTTGAGGTGCTCCTTCCGAATTTCGACTTTGCCACCTCGTATTTTTGCCACTCTCGCCGCCATATTGGAAAAATGACGCCTAAAAGCAGTTTTTTGACAATATCTCCCTTTCAATTCATTTTACAATAAAAACTATACCACGGCGAGTGTTCTGAGGAGCTATTCTCGCTTATCCCTCCATCACCTTTTCTTCAGAGGACCACGCGCGCTGGTCTACGTTGCCACCGACTTACTGTGGCCACTATTCCTACACGAACAAAGAAATTTGGCGACTCATTTCTTTGTCGTACTATTCGTAAGTGGAATTCTTAACCCGCGCACGTGTTCCCTCCTTCCTATAATCTGGGGTCCTTTAAGAGAGGCGTGAAGAAGCATTTTTGCGGGCCGGCAAGGTGAGGATGGTTGGTGTAGCAGTTTATAACTGGTGTACCAATATCTTCGCGTTTGGACTTTATCACCACTTAACATCAGGTGGGGTAGAGTCATTTGCCTACCTAATTATAAAAAAAAAAACAGTAATATACAAAATGAAACTAGAGACAATAAGAGCACCTCAAAATCTATAAAATTACCAATTTTCAAAACTCCCGTAAAACTTTCCCGTTAAAACTACCAAATGACTGTACTACTACAAACACATCGAGAATATAGCGTTCGGAAATGAATATCGTATGAAAGAAAAGAAACGTAATTTATTTTATAAAAAGTCACATAACATAGATCTGTACAAGTATATTATGAATATATTTTGTCTGTGTATGAATATTAGATATAAATATTTTTTGTCACTGTGATTTGATTTCATACTAGAATTTATTATTATTATTTATTTATTTATTATAGCGAGGTAGGCAAATGGCTCTACCTGGTGGAGTTCCTTTTTTTATTCCTAGAGTTTTAATGTTTAATTTAACTTCAAGTACCAATTTTACTTGATTAACCCGAGGATAACGGTGTACACTTCGCAATAATCACATGAATATGATGTACATAGATATAAAATTTATATTGTGAATGCTATTTGTTATCCAAGATAAATTAAATAAAAAAAAGAACTTAACACTTCAACAGAACAGTTCAAAGATCCCGTCACAATAAGAGTGTTGAACTTTTTTTAATGTTGTTCAAATATTTGATAAGCGCAAAATTATGTACTTATACGATAATCAAGTAGTCGTGATTTCCAAATATAAAGAGTCATCGAAAGTCCGTTACTTATTTATTACTTATATGCGTGAAAATTATCACACCACACACGATAGAAATAAAACTAGCGGAAATATGTTTCAAAAGTAGGGCATCGACGAGTATGCAACATTTTACAAGAAGGGCGAATTAATCCTACAATATTTAGTAAAAACGATTTATTAATTTTTAAATAGAAGGTATACTACATAAAACACGCCATAGGTCATGTGAATCATAGAATAGGCTACAGGTGGAGTCGAACTATAGTGAAGCGGCGACCAATAACGGCACAGAAATGCGGGGAGGCAGCCAGCCAGATGGTCTAATGACAACTTTAAGGTAGCGCTGCGTGGAGAAGATCTTTACTAAACAGTAGATAGAAACGGATTGAAGAATAATATTGAGTAAAACTAAGCTAGCCACTTTGTAGCCACACAATTGCTCCAGCTCACTTCACTCCTCCAAATGTGTTCGTGTTTACTCAAGTGTGATGGCGCAGTTCCGGCGCTGTCGACAAATTTATTATCGTCATATTATAATGACGGCTGAGCAAACAAACCAACACAGTGGAGTTATTATGATGGCGTAAAGAATTCCGCTGAAATACCCATGACTTGTACTTGAAATCTAGCAATTTACCTGATGGTTAAGGACTAGAATTTACCCCCATGCTGCTCCAACCAATCGCTCTCACTTTGCCAGCTTCAGCCTTACCCCCTTAAGTACCTCGCGCATCAGATGGCTACGACCACGGCCAGTGGCTGCAATGACCATTGACCAAATTAATTAAAGTTACCTGTTGCGGAGAAGTGCGAGGTGTTCATATGGTTTCTTAAGTTAATCTGGTCATTGCAGCTACAGGCCGTGGTCGCGGCCGTCTAGTGCGCGAGGTGTCTTAAGACAGGAACAGACTTTAGAAACGCGACGCGACTCGACGCCACGCAACTTGGCGTTTTCTATGATCAGTGTGTACGCATCGCGTCACTTCGGATGTTCCTAATATAATTCTGATCATAGAGAATAGTAGATTTGTTTGACTCAACACGCGTCGCGTGTCATAGAGTCGCGTCGCGTTTCAAGTCTGTTTCTGGATTAGGTCGTTTTGCCACTCTTTCTCTCTCTACTTTTGTCACATTCGTGACGATTTCACATTGTAGACGTAAGTATTACTAGTAAGTCGTTTTGCTATTCTTGGCATTGTCACCTAACAGACGTTTTAACACGACGTTCTGGTACGTAGCGCTGGCAATGAGCTGTCTTTCGTTAGGTGGTAGGAACAAGCGGCACCACTGTAGCATTATTTTTACACGATAACATCGAGGGAATATTAAAGTCGTTCATAGACAATGACAACATAATACGTTTTGATAGATGAATGTTTTCGTATCAATACTACCACTGCGCTCCTCATTCCAGAAAAACCTCATTCGAGCAAAAAGTGTATAGAATACTCTGCCTCCTTCATTTGTGTGGTTGACTGGTAACTTTGAATACTTTTATTTCTTCTTGTACCTTCGTTAAATATTACGCATGACTGCTGCTCATTATCTGCAAATACTAACACAAGACTCTATTTGAAAAGAGCCATTAATAAACGGTTCTGTTTTAATTAGTAACGCTTTAAACATATTGTTTATCAATTTGAATATTTAACATTATGCTATGGTCGGAACCGTTAATGTGACATACATCGTTTTGACTAGATGTTTAACGATATCAAGGACCATTCTTGTACAACCGCCTAAATGTAAAATTTAATATAGGTATATAGTCTGAATTATAAACAAAGCCAAAAATATTCTGCATGATTGCCTAAGTTTATCCTATAAAGATACAGTTTAGTATTTTAAAGTGTATTTTGTTTTACTAAAGTTAGCCTTAGTAAACTTTTGTTTTAAATAACATAATATTATAATTTTTGTCAAGATGTAGTTATTTTAGCATATTTTTCCTGAAACACAGGGTATCCTTGTTCAGGCTTAGTAATTAACATAACTTAGGTGTTCTTAGATCTAAATAATTTATTGTAAATCCGATTTCACCGAGTCCAAATATGCTCAAAAGCTACAACCTACCCCTACCACTAATAAATATTTATCTAGATATACCCCATCCCATACAATAATATCAAATTGACATAAACGTTTTGAAAATTTTTCATGGGATATAATAATATCTAGTTTTAGTATAAATAGAGATTCAGCAAAATTGCTGCAAGTGGACCTTAAAAATTTAATTGCGATTTTTCGATACCACTATCTCTACGTAGGTATAGAGCTGACGAATTCTATCTTTACATTCGCTACCAACTGAGGATGGAAAATGAAAATATACTGTACCGTACATACGTATAAACAGACTTCAATAAACCACAAATAAATATAATCAAATTGTCTGGATT
Source organism: Chilo suppressalis (assembly GCA_902850365.2). NCBI lineage: Eukaryota > Metazoa > Arthropoda > Insecta > Lepidoptera > Crambidae > Chilo > Chilo suppressalis. Next base: position 11,040,597 of record OU963895.1, on the reverse strand, counting down.
GAGAAGTATAAGATTAAGTGCCAACCAACAGATGTGCATCGTCAAGGACAAATAATTATATTCAGAGCGGCTATTGTATAAATTATAGTCACGAATAGACCGTGACTATTCTAATCCTTTGTGGAGCTCGATGGCGCAGCGCAGGTGGTTAGCGCATTCGGCCTGCGCTCGTGGAAGTTAAGCAACTTTCGCGATTTTCGGTCATTGGATGGATGACCAAAAACTTATTATTTCGAGCTCTTCCGTGCTTCTGAAGGCACGTTAAGCATTTGGTAACGGTTGCATCTGCAGTCGTTAGCAGCCACTAATCCGCACTGGGTCCACGTGGTGGGTCATGGCCCAGTCTTCCTATTCCATCCTTAGGGAAGGCCAGTGCACCTGCAGTGGGGATATTAATAGCCTAATGATGATGATAAACCTTATCCTCACTAATGTTAATAATAAATGCGAAAGTGAGTTAGTTTATTAGTTTGTTTTGCTTTTACACCTAAATCGCTACGTAGATTATCATAAATTTAAACAGATATGAGGGAAGAGTAACTTTTCAGAAGGTGCAATAAAACTACAGCTTTGTAACTAGAAACTACAAGAACTAAAACTTTGCAGATTCGTTGGTCATAATTAGATAATAAAGTATGCATATTAGATCATTTCAAACTACTGTAATAGGGAGTGGAATAGGATGGTAAAGTAACCAATTATGTAGATGGCGCTGAGCAACATTTTACATTGTTTTATCAGACACTTATAAGCATTTTTTTCGATTAGTTATGTTATTCCGGCTAGGTGTACTGCGTGTCTTGACTGGATATTAGTTATAGCTAAAGTTCCCTACAATACAAATAAATTTAACGCCAAATCATCAAATAAATCTGGTTGGATTCTCAACAAAATTTAAATCAATATTTATGTGCAAGAGCGATTTTGAAATAAGCGTAGCGGCGCGGAGCTGACAAGTGACTTAAAGATAATACCAATCGCATTGCTCAAAATACACATCTCTTATCTGCTCCGCAAATAAAATGCATCCACGGCTCTGCACGGCTCACATAAGCACAGCTTCAACGGAAACACTTGCCTATTTACACGGCTCCGTTCTGCTCAATTCCGAACAGCTACACTTTTGTGGGAACGCACCCTAAATTGTGTAGATATCTGGCAATATTTACAATCATGGACCCGAAACAAAAAAGTTCATATCCTGCTGAGTTTCTAAATTTTCTGGGCCTATCGTGTATCCGTCGGTTATATTATGCAAGACATACATACTTATAATGTAGACCATATAATGAGAATAGTCCGGGAGGTAGCGTTGCATTTTTGGCAGTGATTTTACGCCGACTGTTTGCCTTCCTTTACTATTTATCGCGAACTACTTATAACTGAACCAAGCGTCAGCTGGCGCACCCGCGGTGGGTGTGGAATTGGGAGGTTGCGGAAGTGGTAAAAAAAAATAAAAAATTAAGTAATAGTACGCCAGCTCAAACTTTTTTCACGAATAGTTGACATCATACTGAGCTCAAAAAAAATCGTCAGCTGCATCGTGAAGGGGGGATTATGCGTCAGCTGGCCGCATGAATTTGTAAAAAAAAAACATAAAATAAAGTTATAATACGTCGGATGAAATTGAACTACGTGATTCTTTAAATAATCATAAGTACAAAAATAACAATCAGCTGCGTATATAGCGGTGGAAAGACCGTCAGCTGACGCAGTAAAGGTAAAGATTATTCTAGCAATGGACAGAATCTTTCTCGATATATTTTCGTTTCGTTTTATTTGTAACTAAATAAAAGAAAATCGAGGGCAAAATGAAAAGAACCCAAAATATATTAAAAGTTAATATGAACAAAATCGAAATATAGGAATAAAAAGATCGCGAAAGTTATTCATCGTCGACATATATATATATATATATATATATATGTATGTATATATATATATATATATTTCATTCTGTATAGAGAATGACAAGGATAAACTGTTGTTATATGATAACTAGTTGACACTTTTTGGAATTATGTTTTAAATTGGTAATAATTGTTCTATCACAACGAAAAAAAAAATATTTTTACCTAGAAGACATACAAAAACGCTATTTAGTCTATAGACTTATCTATGCTATGACGTCAAAACATTTGTAAACAAACACTCGCAAGCACGTAGGAAATAAACTTTCTAAGTTAATATTATAAAACCATGATTTCTAATAGATCACATGAAAAATATAGTAGTTATCATGATACACTTGGTAAAAAGACTCCAGAAAAGTTGTGGTTTAAATTGCCAAGAGAAATAAACATACTTACACATGAACATATGCTTAAAACTTGCTAAATCCTGTAACTTTATCGACTGAAAGTCTTTTCTTTTTGCAAAGATCAATTCGATGTGAGTAGGTGCTCATTGATAATATTAAAAGTTTAAAAATACAATTTTAAGGTTATGAATGTACCTACTAAGTCAAAGAGTTTTGTCGTTTCTGCTTTCACAAATCCTGAGGCCAGCATTAATTTAGTCAACAAAACCAATAGGTAACGGGAACCTTTTCTACAAGATAGAAGAGTGTTTAGATACATCTTTATAAGAAATAAACATTTGTATAGTTTTTAAGTAAATTAACGGAAAATATTCTTCTTTATTCTAGTGAATTAAGTTATTTTAAAAATTTGAAAAAAATTAAGAATATACGTAGATTCTGGGACTGAAGTTAGTAGGTTTCCAGAAAAGGCCTAAAATACGTAGATCTACGTAAAAAGACGTAGAGTTGGCAACACTGGGGAGAGGCTTAGGTAGCCCGAAGGTCGTGTTATGGGTTCAAGGAAGGCCAGAATGTATCGCAAAATATGTGTTTGAAAGCGAACAGCCTCACAGCAATACTCAAAAATTTTAAATCTTGACGGGGTCAGCTGACGGTCTTTCCACCGCTACACAATCAGCTGATTGTTGTTTTCGTACTCTAAATATTTTGAAGAATTGCGTAGTTAAATTTCATTCGGCGTATTATAACTTTATTTTACGTTTTTTTTTACAAATTCATGCAGCCAGCTGACGCATAATCCCCCCTCCACGATGCAGCTGACGATTTTTTTTCGCTCAGTATGACATCAACTATTTATGGAAAAAGTTTCAGCCAGCGTACTATTACTTTTTTTTTTTTTTACCTCTTTCGCAGCCTCCTACACCCGCACCCACCGCTACTTGAGCAGCTGACGGTCGGTTCACTTATTAGTCATATAATATCAACTATCGACGTTAATATCAGCCGGCTTACTATGACTTTTGCATTTGCAACGCTACCTCCCGGACTAGAAGGTTATAGAACAAAAAACAACAGCAAAAGCTAGTAACTTAAATTTTATAAATAAGGGTTTACACTTGCTTGGAAGGCAAAAAGGTGACATTGTGTTCATTTTCCGAAAAACAGATAAAACTTGACTTCCCTTTTTCGCGCTCGTTTATGCCTTGATCAGACGTACCGAATAAACGGGCGAGACAGTAAAATGTTTCTCGGCCGAGACAGTGATGGAAGTAAAAACTCATGTAATCGGCGCTCTTTTTATACGAACCGAGTACTCGGCCGAGAGCACTTTCTCGCTCGTTTGCTCGGTACGTGTGATCAAGGCATTATAATCAAAAAATATTATAGCGCTTGCTGATAAATAATATCCACTCGATTTACATTAATAAAATAAAAAACGCCGCAATCTGAGTACAGTACTTGCTGTATGGACACTCCATTAAAAATATATAGGGTGGCGAACTAGAGTCAAACAGTCGGCCGCGAACTGTGAACCTAGTGGAGACACGGCCATTATGCATTAAAACAAGAAAGAGCTTCGACATCTGATCACGTATTTTACAAGATAATTTTTATCTGTTATGCTTAATATGAGGGTCACTTATGATAAAGTATACATACAAAAACGTCTACTGCGCAATTTTATTTGTCTGTGTTTGTTCAAGAAGTTGCCGCGAACTTTATAAATCATGGAGTCTTTAATTCATATCAGTCATATTGAACAGTTCTTATTCCGGTTTGATCATTAATGATAACGATTAAAAACAACGTTAGTCATGAAAGAATGAAACAGGTACCGGCCAATGCGCGGCGTTTACTGTACTCGTATCTACTATGTGTACCACACACTATGTGCGTTGGACATCCGGTTTGATAAACATTTCTCAGCCATTTTTACTTATAATGAACACCATTCTGCTCAAAGGTGTGTCTTTTCGTAGTCTACAATAGTGTTTGATTAAACAATATAGCCACGTAATAAAATCCTGTAATTATTCACCATTGTCAATGTTGTTGCCATCAAAGATTAATTTGTTCATTAATTACTCATTATACTGCCATGGTAAATAATAATTCTTACCTGCATAACAGTAACAGCGCCGTATGTGATAGCTATCCAGTAGATAGAGCCCAGGAGGACACCGCCAGCAATGAAAGGGCAGATCTTATGGGTGATCTCCTCCATTGCGTCTAGTAATGCCACGAACGCGCCCATTGATGGAAACACCACTATGTACTCCGCCTTACACTGGGGGCAAAGCACCTTGCGCGTTATATTGCCTCGCTGCTTCTCGTCCACCCACCTCTGGAGACAGCTTTGATGGACCTGAAATAATAAACTTTTTTTGAAAAAATGCTACGCCGCAGAGAAGGCCGAACGGTGTGAATTGTTTTTTAAGCAGTTGTCTTTAACTTGGTTATATATACCTGCAGCTACTTCACAATTTGATATGTTTTGTTTATTGGGTGCGTTATTGAAGAGTTCAAGCAACCAAAAACAGCACAATATCGACTATTGCTCTTTGCCATACTGAATTGTGTAGGTATCTACTTAATTTAATCAAATATTCACAATACAAAGCGCACGTTTAAGCACAGACAACTGTGCTGCACAACTGTGCTTAAACGTGCGCTTTGTATTATATTTTATACTGTGCTGTTTTTGGTTGCTTGAACTCTTCAATAACGCACCCAATAAAAAAAAACATATCAAATTGTAAAGTAGCTGCAGGTATATATAACCAAGTTAAAGATATTCCCTTTTCTGCTCCATGCCTATGTTTCTCTAAAGTATTTTTAAATTAAACTTTTTATACGAATGCGTATTTATTATACTACTAAATTTAATAATAAAGCTTTTCGTACGTCTCAGTCGTCAGTAAATATTTTTCTGTCTCAAATCTATATATTTTTTTTAATAAATCTTACCTAATAATAACATGTATTTTATTGAACACTTCCTAATTCATTCACAACATTTTTTTTACATATAAAATAAAATATTTACAATCACAAAACTAGAAAATACTAAAGGCTGGCAGCCCTACCGCGTGTGTACGCCCCGCTCGGCCGTAGGCAGTTATTTCAAGGACAGGGCCGAGTCACAATACTGTATAGATAATATTACCGTGCCGAGGCGGTGCTGGTCGTGTCGGGTCGCCGGGTGGCTATATTTTTATACTTTTTATATACTTACTGATTTTTACATTTTGTTTTACTTTTAAATATGATTGTTTTTCTATGATATTGATTGGAAAATTATATAGAGTATATCACTGAACCCGAGGTTTTATTTTCTATCCGTTCGGTACAGTCTACTTAGTCAGGATAGGCTTTATTGTGAACTCTTAATACTAGCACATGAGTATGTACTAAGCAAGTTCTAATGCTAGATTAAGACATCACAGAAGCAAAAGCGACATCCCGCTCCAAACACTGTTTTCGTCTGGCATAATGAGTGCGCAATACGGCCAGGAGTTGACTAACAAATTTTGGTATTTTCACCTTTTACTTTATATAATAATTGAATATAACATCATACCCTGGCGACTATGTAATATATAATTAATTTAAATTAAATTGTTTACCTGATTTAGTTTTTAATGGGGAAGTGTGCCAGTAAATCACAATTGAACATAAATTAATCTAGTTTCTACTGATAAATTACAATTATGTTATTAAAAGTTTCGGCGAAACTTTATTATCTTTAGACAAATAGTTGATAACATCATAATCTTGGAGTATAGTATAATTATGATTAATTTAATATAATATGAAACTAGAACAAACTTGATTACTGAATAAGAGTAAAAATGATGATTTGTAATAAATATTATGTTAGTCTTTTAATTTTTCATCAACAGCCTATCCTAGTCCACTGCTGGACATAGGCCTCTCCAATTGCACGCCACTCAGATCGATCTTGGGCTACTCGCATCCAGCTCCTGCCAGCCACCTTGCGCAAATCGTCACTCCATTGTGCCTGGAGACGTCCTACACTACGTTTGCCTAGACGCGGTCTCCACTAGAACTCGTCTACCCCAACGGTTATCGGTTCTTCGGCAAATATGGCCAGCCCACTGCCACTTCAACTTGCTAATCCGGTTGGCTATGTCGATGACTCTGGTTCTCTGTCGGATTACCTCATTTCTGATCCATAGCGCGCTGAGCGACTTTGAATCTGTGGACCAGCCGTACCGTCAGTGTCCACGTTTCGGCTCCGTATGTCATTACAGGTAGGGCGCACTGATTGAAGACTTTCGTCTTCAGGCACTGTGGGATCGACGATGTCAGGACTTGACGTAGCTTCCCAAATGCTGCCCAACCTAGCTGAATTCTTCTATTCACCTCGTCCTCAAAGTTGTTTCTACCTAACTGCAATGTCTGCCCGAGGTATACATATTTTTGAACAACTTCGAGAGCGGCAAGGTGTATTACAATCGGTTCCGGTAGCACATGTTTATTGAACATGACCTTGGTTTTATCCAAGTTCATCCGTAGGCCGATGCGTAAAGAAGACTTAGCCAGGTCATTCAGCATTTTTTGTAGGTCCTGCAGGGTTTCTGCTATGATGACGATGTCGTCTGCAAATCTCAAATGAGAGATGCGTTCGCCATTGATGTTGATGCCATGTCCTTTCCAGTTCAAGACGCTGAACATATCCTCCATTGCATTAGTGAACAATTTCGGGGAAATAACGTCCCCTTGTCTCACTCCACAATGCAACAGTATGGGACTTGTTTGCTGATTCTGTACTTGGACAGACATGGTGGCGGCTTCGTAGAGACATCTTATCACTTGGATGTATCGCCAGTCGACTGGCGATACATCCAATCTGGCGATTCTATCTTTTCAGAAAAACAACTGGACAGTTATAGCATTTGACTAGATATGCAGATATACCTAGTGGCGTATTGTCACTTGATTTATTATGATCACTACTTGGACAGCTTGATTTGGGAGTATTTGCCTCTTCTTCGATAGCAAGTTGATTTTCAACATCTTCACCCTCACTGTCCGATTGAGCTTCAGGTAAAGATTCTAAAATTTGAGGATTGCTAAGCCTAGACATGGCATAAAATCTAAATAACACTGTTTGAGCAACGAAAGTTATAAAAAAAATGAATCTTGACAATAACAAATTGACAATACATCTAACAACCATGGCCATAGGAAAATTATATAAATATTCTGATTTACCTGCAATACTATAATGTTTATGTTAGTACACACTGTATGGGTCAAATGACCAGTGCCTTTGTAGGTAAACAGTGTATTAATTCATACTATAATCATGTTATATTATAATATGATTACTTGTATATTGAAATTTGAACTATTCGAACAAAAGTCAGGAGATGGAGCTGGTGATGCACAGGCTTTTTTTGACAAAGTCCTTATTATGGACAGTTGACAAACTCTGGGATATACTATATTTAGTATATATACTAGCTCTTTATAAATGTAATAAATTTTTATGAAACTCTTTGTTGAAGGTGTTGAACCCTGTCAGTACATAAACCTTGGAAAAATAACAAATATCTTTAGTCATAGAAACGTTTTATCTCTTTAAGATGATAAATCATTTATTCCATCTTATAGATAGATTTTTCATAATAAGAAGAAATATTATTCATCTAATTTTGGAAATTTCCCACCTTAGTTTAAATTTTGCATATCTCACATGGTAGTGGATTACATACTTATACATGCAACACAAAATTCAAGCCAGAAACTAATTGAATTGTTTTTTTTCTAGCTGAAAATCTATCAGTTTAATGCATAAACAAATATAATAAAACCACAGCAAAATATGTACTTGTAATAAATATTTCAATTGACACTATGGTTACCTACAGTGTGAAGAGGTTGAGCTGCCTTGCAGCCTAAGATATACTTAAAGTAATTGACACATTTATGCATTAACGTCTTGGTAGCATAGCAATCAGTTCCTTCACCTTGAAAGAATACTGGTTTGATTCCAGCTTGATATTGGCTAAGTAGATTTATGCATTTAAATTCTTGCATCATTTTCCTAAAAAAAGGATGCCTCTTTTATGGATGGTCGCTTTAGCGACCAACTTCATGCGTTACTTTTGTGTTTACCGCACATTAAGAAAATCTACCAACAAAATAGAAATAGAATCTCTATTTAGTGGGTGCTAACGACTGCATTGTGAAGGCCTATCAAAAGTATTTATTAATCTGGAACAACGGAACCAAAGCGCGATTCAGGAGACTACAGCGCCATCTCTTGACCATTGGTGTAGTAGAACCAAAAACCACATCTTTATTTTTTGTAATAAAGTAACAGTTATAGGTATTCATATTTATAATATTTATCCACATGTTTCTAGTTTGTATATTCGGAATACGTGTTTGAGTTTCATACAAGTGCAAATCACATATGTTTTAATAAATTATATTCAGTAGCGATTTTAATTGAATATTTTGATTATTTATTTATTTTTTCAAATTAAAACTGAACTTTATTGACTGTGTCTTTATTGATTGTAATTAATTATTTGCATGCAATTAAAAACTAATTTTAAACGATGCCAAAGAAGGGTAACTTCTCACGCGCCTACATAAGTACACGCACCCATTTTTTTAATTATTTTTGATAAGCCAGCATTGTTGAATGATTAATATTACTGTTAATTTTGGCTATAATTATAATCTAATTCTATTTGAATATTAGGTATACATTAAATACAAAGAGTGTTAATTGTATTTGCTGTGAAGGACAATGGCTTGATGAGTCTTTAATCCAATCTTTATTTTATATTCTTTTTAGTTTATAATTAAACACATTTTAAATATGTCTTACTGTCATTTATATCATTAAAAATTGTAATGCAGTGTAAATCATCCACAATGAATCAATAAATCTTCTGGACAAGTCATTCATATTTCAGATGTTAGTAATAGTTATACTGTATAGTAAAGAACTTAAGATTTCGTTGGTTGTGCATACAACTCAAAATTCAACTATTTGTACAAAGATAATCAAGTCATAAAGTTAATAATTCTGATACCATCAGACTGTAAACATTAAGCCTCTGTGAGTAAAATACATAAAAAAGCATAAGTATTTAAAGTACGTAGGTAACCTACTTTTTTTGGTTGAAATGCATGTCCTGCTTCAAATGAATAACTCAAGAGTCAATTCATTCAACAGGATCTAAAATTACGCGCGTGTTGCAACATCGATTCATAATATGTCCAATTCGCCCTTAACAACGGAAAATATAAGTCTATATCTATTAATTTTATGTGGAATCGAAACAATCTTACCCATCTTGTGGTTCCGATACACTTGCACGGCTGAACCCAAGCAGCCAAGCGGTCATCTGCTTCCGTGGCAAAACAAACCCAACAAGACTTCTGATTCTCATCGTCAGCAGGCTGTAAAGCTTGCGAACTACCCATGCTAGGTTTTTCACTGGACATTTTCTCCTAACTTCGTTGTATTTATTTACTGCGTACCTAACGAATCTTGACAAAAAATTTAACACTTCAAACAAACTAAGGTTAAAGTTCAAAAAACAAACAAATGTTTTTAATACACAAGCGATGATGAGTTAATAGTTAAAAGTACCTACTAATAATTATTTCCTGAACGAACGTTGCTAAATTATGATGTTTGCAAAACTCTCAACTCCGAACGAATTTATGATAAAGCCAGCTGTTTGCACAGACTAGTTAGAGATACTACGTGCTGTTTGTGACCACACCACAGAATACAGAGACAGATACAAAAGTGGAAAAGTGATAAAAAGTGAGGACCATGGACGTACTGTACTTGTATGTCTCCTGGCCATGGAATTATTGCTCCTGGTACTTCACATAGCTATCGTATTTGCTGTGTAAACTTGACAACAGTCTCTCCTTTTCACTCTCTATGAAGTATGTTAAGGACAACTGGCTGTCAAAATAACAAAGCAAATAATGCCGGCATTTTACTTGACTATTCGTGTTCTCTATTTGTAAACTTGGCGGTTTATCCTTTGGTCTATCCTTTATAATCAGTATAAATCATGACGACTGTTGTTGAGTTTACAAATAGCCAAGTGAAGTTGCGGCATTATAATATACAAACACACTTAGAGCATATACCACTGGAGAGGGCGGGACTTTCCAAACCCTCCGCCAAAACGATCTTGGCCACTGGCCATGGCTGAAACATGGTGTTTCCTATCATATACCAGTATTTTTAAGTTATAAAAAGTAAGTAGGTATTCTGGTATAAAAAATAATCAAAATAAAAGGCGCGAAATCACGAATGAATGTAAAAATAATAGGCAGAAATTCATAGTGATGTGACGAAAAATGAATGAAATGAATGAATGGTATTTTTTATAGTGGAAAACATTCAACCAGTTTTAATTAAGTGTATCTGCCGATACAAATAGCATGTTGATAAAACAAATATACATCGACAGATCTTATAAAAAAAAAACAAATATTCAATCATTCACGATCTGTAACTTAACTAAACAAAGGTGTTGATTCTTGGTTGGAAAGGCATGGTTCTCTAAGCTTAAAACTAAATTTAATATAAGTATCTCCTTTTCATTCTGTATATACTGTATATACAAGATTTTCAATATTGATATGGTCAGTATAAGATGTTGTTAGGTGAGTTTCGTTTTTATTTGAGGAACTTTTTGTCTTGAGTAATTCCGTAATTACTCAAGACAAAAAGTTCCTTAAGTAGGGACTGAATAATTTAACCAACTTGGCATAACATGGATCTCACAACTTTAGAACTGAGTTGCGAGACTTGTTTTTTTACAAGTTATGTTTTTGATGGCATCTCATTTCTTTTTGTAGACAGTCCTGCTTTTTTTTCTCAGGTACCTTATACTTCTTGAATACCAACAGGTCTTATGATGAGCTGTCTTTTTTTCCGGTGCCACTTCCTGTACTTCAGCTACAGCTTTTCTCAAAGCCCATTTTCTGTCTCTATGGGTTTTTCTTAGAGGCTTTGATGTAACATTTTTCGTCAAGTCTGGACGATAATTGCTTCTAAGTCAATTCATATTCACAAATTGAGGTCGAGATTAATTAAATGTAAGCCGCCCAAATTTGTAACTTTCGAAAGTGCCACGTAAGCTTGACCAGATATGAATACTGCAGAACCGATATCCATCAACGCATTATTTAGACTGAGACCCTGACTTTTGGTACGATTACAACGTAATACCTTAGTATTATCCAATCAACGTTCAACGTCTATATATATGCCCGAAAAGCAACTGTCATTTCGTGAATTAACTACATACAGCTCGCTCTTATGGTAAAAAGTAAAAGTAAATTAAACATATTCAAATTGATTGAACTCTAAAACCATTCGATTCGCGTTCTATTCTAAAATATAAATTATATAACGGATTCCTATTTTACATTATTATATCTAGATACTTATCTACGCCTATTTATTATAATATAGTACAACATTTATATAACACATAGACTGATTCATTAACTGCAAATGTAACTTTGTAATCCTATATATTTATATCATATTAAAAAGTTATTTAAGCAATTAGTATATCCGGAAAACTGAGCTGAAATAGCAAAATATATTATTTTTTCCTTAATTTATACAGTAAACACTAACTGTATTATAAATTTAAAACTTCTTTGTCTGCTGGAAGTGCCTTAGAGTTTTGATGATCGGTCAGTCAGTGAGTGACAAAATTATGAAACTGATTAATTATAATTCTTAAACTACTGGCTCTAATTCAATGAAATTTTAAATATACCGAGTTTATACAATGCCTACTTGTTTACTTTTCAGTAACTGTGTTTTCACACAGTTTTATCGAAAACGAAGTTATAGGGGGTTGAAAATGGCCTGAACTGTTTCGAGATAAGGATGTTACGGCCGTGTCGCTGTTTTTGCTCGACTTGAATCGACAGATTCCTGAAATAGATAGGTTTATATTTTTTTATCGATTTGGATTAAGCGTACGCTAGCGAAGCACTCGTTGAAAGCATGGGAATGATCTTTGCCGAAAACTTGAATCATTGAAGTATTTTTCTAATTAATGACACGTGATAAAATTATTGATTCTTAAACCACTGAAGAAAACATTATCAGTAAAACAAATAACTTTAATTCACTGAAGTGTAATAATTCGCTATCCCCATTATATTAAACAAAGAATGGATAAGCTTGGGTTAGTTACGCAGTGTTTTGTGACAATATAGTGCATTTGCTATTATTAAGGGTGTGAAAGCAATTAAATATAGGCAGGGTATCCGATAAAAGACAGCAAAATCAGTTGGAAAGATTTTTTGCACAGTAGTATAATTTGCAAAAAAACTTTGAATTTTGTGCATAAAAATCATAAGTACTAAAACTATAAATAAGCTTTCAGATAGATATTTATAAATGAAATATTTTGTTTTCATTATAAACAAGCATTATGTTCATTCATCAAAAACTGTTCATTCAAATATCGTTCATTCTTTTAATGTCACGTCCCTAATTTTGTGTTGGTGTCAATTGCATAGTTACATAAAAATTGTTAGCATGTGTGCGTTTTTTTGTTTGTGTGATCTAATTTTTGAAGTGTGCGTTGGTAGCAACAAGACGCTCGTGTTTGTGGGAGTATTGCATATTTTCATTAGTGTGCTATGCATGTGTACCTCGTCCAGCACCAAAAATGGTATAAAATTTTGTTCAGCGAGTGAACGCCATGGCGTTTCCAGTGGTATATGCTCTAAGAAAAACACAGAGCGTTTTCCATTTAGAAAAAAAAGTCGACACTGTGTTGCACTGTGTCGACGATACTATAGCAAAAATCTAATGCCAACTAAAGCTTGGTAACTTCAATACTTTTCATTGGTAACAGTGTTACCAATGAAAAGTATTGAATGGTTTTTGCTATATTATCGTCGACACAGTGCAACACAGTGTCGACTTTTTTTTCTAAATGGAAAACGCTCACAGGATACAGGACTGAGGTGCAGAGAAACCCATAGACACTCTGAGGTAGCTTTCCAATTACAGCATTATAGCGCATTATGCGGCATAATGCTTAACGTTGAGTGTTCCAACTACAGCAACGCTTTGCACAATTGAGCACTCTCAAAAGAAATGCTTTCGTGTGATGCGTGCAATCGTACCAACTCAGAGACAGAAAATTAACAAGTATTTTTTCTTTAAGTTGGCATTGATCGAAATGTTTTATTTATATGTTATCGTTAGTAATATTATTTATTGTTGAAAAATTATTAAAACTTTCGTTTCATCATAGTTTTTTTTAAAATAATCAAAGTTAATTCAAACTGTGTTAAAAATTAAAAATAAAACATTGACTTTTTTTTTCCAACACTGAACTTAGCGCACTCTGCTGGTGCATTTGAAAACTAATTCACGTTCCAATTAAGCATTAGCATAATTCGGCATTGTGCGACACTGAGTCGCATTGTGCTCTGTAATTGGAAAACTACCTGAATAAGTATCATACATTAAATAAAGTTTGATGTTGTATTTTTTTATATATTTACATAAACACAAAAAGCCAGTCTTGTCAGTCATTGTTAAAATTGTATTAATGTTAAGGGGACGTTGACTTTTGGGTAGAAGTAGAAAATACAGAGATGGGTATTTTATACTTCTTTCTTCAGTCATTATGCAAACATGTCTTTGCCTACCCAAAAGGGTAACCAAAATTAAAAAAAAACACGTGTATGAGCAGTGTTACCAGATGTACCAATGTTTGCTTTTTATTACCGTTTTTTTGATCCGTGTTTCTCTTTCAACATACGTGGTTCCGCTTTTTTGAATCTACTTCACTACAGCATTAGTGACCTCTATTTTCTGACCCATCCACATATTATTATCACTTTCTAACATTAATTTTATTGGGATTATTGGCTAAAAACATTTTCCCTTAGCGGGGTAAGGATTTTACTAGGGGGGCCAGCCGTCCAGTAGAAACTTACGTTAATGCTTATATTAATTTCTAAATCGTGTAAAACTTGAATTTTCTGGTGGAAAGAGAAATTTCTAGGGTAGCCCACCGTGAAGACTATCAATGTGAAATTATAACAAATTAATTTCTTGATTTTTTGTTTTGTCAATAAATTATAAAAGGTCATCAGAAAATCGTACTCTCATTACTCCTGTACACGAAACACACTTAAGGTCGATCATTCGCATTACAAGCAGTTCATCTTGCGAACTCTCCTTAAGGTACCATAAGACATGCAGAATCTCTTCACTTGGCTAATTCTTCAATACGCTAATAATTGTAACGTTTCTATTGTCATTATTTGTATTGCTATCATTATTAGTTATCACTAATAGCCACATTTTATTGCCATTATTTACATCGCCGTATTTCCAGCATCCTAAGGTCGACTGTAAGAAATCTTTTAGCGATAAGGCCGCTCATTATTGCTCTGTATCCAGCCTTCTTGTATTTACTGAATGTTATATGTTTTCTGTGGTGAAAAATGAAGAGTTATGTATTGTATTGTAATATTAACTATTGAACTGCAAACTTCAGTATTGTCTTTAGTTCGTGAACCATAGATTACTATATGTGTAGAGTCTGTGAGGAAAGAGAATGGGCGTGGCGAAAAACGGAACTATAATTAATAATGTACAATATATAATTTTCTAACATTAAGATTTTTATTTGGCAATTAAACCCAGCAATCTGTAAAATGTCAAAGTTTTGTATTGATACGGATTTGTTTGTTGTTGTGATTTCTTGCGGTTTTTTGTATTTAATCATGTCTAAAAGGGGTAAAACCTTACAAATACGGTAGAAATGCACTACAGCGCCCTCCAATCTAAATCCCATTCTATTTCCGCACAGACCCTATCATTGAATTCCACCGTATTTTTCAGAGGCCCAAGCACGAACTGTGAACGCTCCGTAATCGTCTCGCATCGCCAAAGTTTCTATGAAAACTAAGCAAAAGGAAGTATAAAACGAGCGAGCCTTACAGTAGTCGCGTATGATGTGTGATATTTGAAACCTCACCATATTAGTAAAAAAAGAAATAAAACCTATTACAAAAGGAATAAGCCATTTGAACAATTTACGTTCTAAAATCAAATCAAACAGTGCGCGCTTTCGCGACTTCCTGTTACACACTTCCGTCCCATTTTACGAAATCACTCCCACAAATTGCAGGAAAGCGAAAGGAGAGGAAAGATGTTACACATCAAAAAGTAGATCTAAATGATAAATTAGGTAAGAAATTCCGCTTTTTAATTGAAGTCCGCGTATTTGTATTTCTCATCTAGAAACACTGGAAAATTTGTCAGAAGAAAAAAAAATTGGTCGGGTTCTGTTTCCACTGGTATTCACTTCCGTGGATTCTTGAAAATCGTAAATTTTTTGCTACGTACTCTATAAAAGAATTTTATTTATTATAGTGAAATGAAGCAATAGTTAGCGGAAACAAAGACAATTCGTTTTTGAGTGACAGTTTATTTGAAACACATTGGGGTAAGAAAATAAATTAATATTATTCTTGTAACATACCTGAACGTGCTAAAATTTATTTATTAAATAAATGCAAAATTTCGCTTCAAAGTTTCTACAGTTTTTAGTATTAACTTTTGTTTCATTTAATTTAGTAAATGAAATATCCATATCGCATCCTTGGAATCACGTGTTTCCAACTTTACATAACAATTATTTTTTTTTCTTCGTAGTTTAGAGACTCTTAGTTCCATATTAGGTTTCGACTCCTTATTTATATTAACAATCCACAAAATTATAGAAGAACTGTACTTTATTGTTATGTAATGTATGTATCTAAGTTTATCAGAAAGAAAGTATTATTTTTGGTGACCCCTGCTTGTGTATTATTTTGTCAGTATTTAAGTTATAATTAAGTTTTGTTTTGCGATGTCAGTTTTTATTTAATATTATTGTGTAAAGTATGTATGTATGTATGTATAAACTGCATTACAAAAGGTCAAGCACTTCTTACTATTGGCTTTGATTTTATGAGTCTAAATCTGTTTACAGATATCAGCTATCGCATCTAGTTTTTCAAATATTCACATTTAAATCAAGTACTGGTTTAAATGTGAATTTTTATATATTAATTATGTATTTTATTAAAGAATATGAATTCAAAAATTATTAAAAACCTAAAAAATGGTGACGATTTGGTAGATTGCTTTCTTTTGTACATTTTAACTGGTATTTCTGTGTGTGTGTGTGTGTGTGTGTTTCACACATTTTCTAAAGCCACACTTGCTCTTCTTTATTTTTCTATCAACTTTGATTTGAACAGTTGATCTGTAAAGATTTCTCTTATTTCGGAGACAATAAATATGCACCCTGTTTCGCGACCCTTTTAAGAGGAAATTTAGTTACATATTGTAGCAAAGTGTAGCCGCGGCAAGAAAGTGTGCCTGACTGAATGCAAGTCAGGCACTATGACCTGACTTTCGTATTGCCAAATTAGAAGCGTATATGGCATATTTATAACTTTAAAACATTGCTAATACAAATCTTATAAGTATCCAACTGTCACAAAAGGGTTTTTTTCTGGGGCAATGTTTTTCTTTTCTGGTGTTTTAGTTATAACACTAACCTAACATGGAGTTTCTTATGATAAAGTAGCTTTTGCCTGTGGCTTCATCAGCATGGTTATAGTAAGTTAGTTAATTTTTTACCCAATCTGCTTTTTACTTAGAAAAACTATTGATTACAACATATCTAATAAAAATAATTTGTGGTGTTAATTTGTAAACATAAATAATGTTTGTGTACAAATAAAGTAAACTGGTCAATGAAATATTGGTTACTGCAAGTTATAACAATTTAATTTAAAACATTTGTGTTAGGTAAGTTTTTTAATTTTCTGTACTTTGCTTTAAAGAAAATTTTGCATACTGCTGCTGAACATGCTACATATAGTTTCCCATGGGAAAAACATATTTTCCTTGTATGTACTCTAGCTTCTTTTGTCCTTGTGCTATATTTATTTTCACTGTGAATGCTGCTTTCAGGAGAAACTAGACATTTTAAAACAGTTTTTTTGGAATATGGGGAATTAATATATCTTATTCCTTTGCTGCTATTTATTGCCACCTAATCTTTGCCGATTTTCAGAAGAGCAGCCATATATTGGGGGCAATATGTTTGCGTATCACAGTGCAGCTGTACAATGGCATGTTTGTGGTTGGACATTTTTTTTAACATGAACCCATTAAAACATATGTTTATTTCATTGGCCTGTGAATAGAACACAGGGCCGAAGTTCATTTAGTGCCAACCAGCAGAATTTTTAAAATTTTTAGCTAAAAGGATCACCATATGGGTCCTATCATTAGGAACACAATATCTATATTATGGAATGTCAGCAGTCTGTCTAATTAAAAATCAGTCTATAAGTCTGATCCTTGGTCACGCCACTGCCACGGCACTCTCTTCCGGGTTCTGAGAAGGGCCGATTTACCTCGTTAAGCCCAAAAAAGGACTAGGTCCCTATATCGGCCAAAAATTGAGCCTTTTTCCTTCATGACTACGGTGGCGCACTCTGAAGACCGATACGGATCGACAGGTCGCATATTAGAGCCGACGCTAGCTACCAGACCAAGGATCGGCGCCACCCCGCAGGAGTCAATCTCCCTTGGCCCTTAAACCACGCACAGTGAATTCCATTGCTCATTTGCATTTTTGCCAATCGCCAGGGCATCGTTTCATGTAAGGTAACCCCTTCATTTATTTCATTCATCTATTTATTTAAGATTTTACAGAAATCACCGTCAATTCGACTACATTGTATTGAATTGACTTACGGTATTTAATACTTAAAATGACCTTCTATTAATCGTGCTTGCAACTTGATAACCTTGAGTTATAATATGAGGGGGGACCCAAGTAGCTCCATTCTATAGCAAAAGCCATGGTAAAATTTTAAGAACAGAATGTTTGAAGCACGCACTAAGGAAAGTACTTTATTGAGACTATATTCGCTAAATGGAAGATTTCTTTCGTGTTACAGCCTTAGATAGCCATGATAGTAATCTTTCTGTGACTCGTCGGGTAATGATCCTACTGCTCTAAAGGTTAGAACCTTGAATGCGTTTGAATCTTACAGGGGTTCGGAATATTTTCTTTATATTATGATGAACACAATGAGTTAAGTCTATTCGTAATGAAACGGTTGTACCTATTTCATAGCATATTATTTATCTTAAGTGAGATAGGTGAACGTGGCCCAGCTCAATTTTCTCTTGGGTCTTAATTTAATCATCTAATCATAATCAATAAAACATGGAAAAATGTTTCAGTGTTTGCGTAAAACTATTTTACTTGACAGAATCCTTATCTATAATAATATCATCGGTTTGGAATGATATAACTTAACGAAATTAAATTTATAAATCTACATGTAGGGTAACTATTCAAAGTTAGGTTGTTACAAATCGTTATAATTCGCTAGATGGCCATACAATCAAGCAAAGAATATCTTCGTAATCAAAATTCAAATACGTGAATTTTTCAATACCGGGGTGTTGCATTAAACACGTTTCACTGTCTTTGACTTATGGCTTTAATAAAACCATTAATACGTATTTAACCCTCTTATAAGTAAACCAAAAATGGTATTGATTGATAATTGGGCTAGGAATTGGAATCGTAATGGAAAATTAAATTAAATGTCATCGTGTTCAATCAACAATCATTCATTCATTTGTTGTTCGTTTTACTAACATTGACGCGCGGCACTCCGTTGAAGTAGTACCTACTACGATTGAACGGTAATAAGGGGAACGGCCATTGCGCCAAAAGGTAGATCAAGTTTAGAACATAGATGTTGATTGTGGACCTTAAATGGGTGATGCATTTCTAGTATTTGCAGTCCGATATTAAACAAGTCGTGAACGACATAACACAGTTAAAGACCTCTTAAGACTCAAGAATTTATGAAAAGTAAACAGATATACCTATAGATTCCAAGGTGCCCTTGTTAAAGTAGTGAAAACAGAGGTAAAACAGCCATATGAGCTACATGAATGGTTATAAAGAATAATGAGTTCGACGATTCAATCTCCAAATTCATGGCATTTCCAAAAATTCCCAAAACAAGAAAATCTCATAGAAATAGTAAAATGCATTGCCTAAGTGTCTGGCTTGCCTTTGAGCATACGTAGACGTCGACTTTGTCATGTCACTCGCGTGACAGTTATGAATAATACCCATGAAATAACAACCCATAGTATTGAAGATGCCGTCACGAACCACGGCACAAAACAATTTGTTTTTCTGAGTTAATTGAAAAAAAAATTAAGCTATATGGGATTTTGCAAACGGAAATGTTTATATTTAAGATCACCTATCTAGTCGCAATAAAATCTTATACAGCAAGCTAATCAAAAGAAACCAATACCAATACTATTACGTAACTGCACAATAATGATCCGGCGCGCTCTGATTCATCTACGTGTAAGCACATTGTCGGATCAGGATTTAAAGAAATCTCATAAATGCTATATTTTTTCTGTCGTAGATAAACATCGTAAATTATTTAACAAACCGCAATAATACAAATATTGATGTTTGATTTAAAAACGGCTAAATATATATCCGTGATTACGGGATTCCGTGATTGCGGTATTACGGGATACCGGTATTGAAAGCCCTAATCGGAATCTGATTGCAATCACTAACAAAGAGACAATAAAAATATCCGTTAGTAATGCAAAGACGTA
Source organism: Chilo suppressalis (assembly GCA_902850365.2). Lineage (NCBI taxonomy): Eukaryota > Metazoa > Arthropoda > Insecta > Lepidoptera > Crambidae > Chilo > Chilo suppressalis. Next base: position 11,020,585 of record OU963895.1, on the reverse strand, counting down.
TTTGTTCAATCAAAGATCAAATGCGGAGTTTGTGTTAGTTAAATGCGACTTTATGAATACAGATCAGAGTACGTGTTACAGCTTTTGGCCGTATTGCTTACGCCAATCGTCAATAAAAACTAGTTGGGTTGAAGCCGACCTTCTGCGTGCTTTTATTATCTTAAACTTGCAATAGGTACCCAATCCCCGACGCTACTGTCAATCGGTTTAGTTGACTCCGGGGCCGCGGCCCATACACGCGTGTCGTATTCTTGTCTTGAGTGTTTGTGACTTTCACCGAGTATAGTGGACGTTGCATCATACCAGAGTCTTAGGTGAGCCGGTTTCCATTTGCGATTATATCACTACTCGCTAACCATCTTAATTTCAGAACGGGAATGTTGCAATACCGAGATTGCGAATTTTTTATGTCAAAGCATACCATGATATGCTGGCTGGTGATGGCTGTTGTGTTGTTTTTGTAGATTGTTATAAAAAGTATACTTTATCTACGATAACTGTAGAAGTTTGATAGTTGTTTGTGACTGTACAAACTTAATGTTGTTGTTATCTTGACTTTCTGACGGTATGTAAACCTACTATCTCTTTACGGTGAACCGAGCTGTGAATCTATAATCTTCACAACATGTGGATGATGTATGCAATTCATTTAAAATTTATTTTTATTTAGCTCTATGATTTTTTTCCGTTATTTTTACGAGAATATCTCATAAATATAACGTTTCAATTTCATGGCAGTAACCATCTTCGTCGTTGTGACCGCAAAAATAAAATATAGAAATGTAAGTACATTGTTTCTAAATTTCAACTCCATCAAAGTATTGTGCCAGCCTAAAATCATTAATTTTAGAACATAATTATACAAAACTATGACCATAACTAAGTTTGCGTAAGTTTGGGAAATATTTCTTCCTGAGGAAAGTTCGACTTGGATAAAAGCTATTGAGTATTTCTTTGTATGGTTTATAATATTCCTGTTTGCCAAATCTGATCCAAATCGCTTAGCCGTGTCATCGTGATAAAGTAAGAAACTTACAAACTTTTAAATTTTTCGTTCGAGACACACTTGAAAAACAAAGGACGTCCGTCCTAAGAGACGAACTTAAATTTTGGAGTCTTCTGTAGAGGTAAAAACCCCACAAAAGTATTTCTTAGAATTTTATTCTCCTACCGTAGAATGTAATATACTGACACGATCTACGGATCACAAGTCAAGGTTAGCGATTGCCACCATATTGAAGTGCAAAAAATATTATTGACGCCAATTTTAATCAAAACAGTTCTTTATTTAGTAATCGAAACAGGTAGGTATCCGTTCTATATAATTCAATAAATATCTAGGAATGAAAAAGTAACTTAGAAAATAAAAATAACATAATCCTTTAAGTTCTTCCTTCATTCCGAAATACTTTATGGCATAATGTGTTAAGTTTTATTTAGATTTGTTGTTATCTATTTTAATGGATTGGTTCATTAAGTTAATTGGCAATTGCAAGTGGGGCTTTCCATACAACAGCAGCAATTAAGCTTATTTCTACCGTTAGTTGTAGTCTATATTTGTATAGGTTGTTTTGTCCTCTTCCCGTACTGGGAAAGTTCTGCCAATTTCAAGGTTAAGATCTGTTTTTAGAGGTACAGTTTCACGCGTCATACATTTAGTGGTCAAGCAAGGTATAGTTAAAACTTGACAGTTTAGTTCTGTGGGCACGCTTCAAACAGGCCATCCAGTCCTTAATTGATCGCTATTTTATCAATAAGTAGTACAAAGCATGCTAATTCTGACCCTTTTCCGGCTATAGCGGCAATAGCTACCCGCACCTTAAAATAGTAGATAGATACCCTAAGATAGTAAATACTAAATAGTAGAGTAATAATATAGATAACCAAATATTTTATCCCTTGCTGGCGCATATAAACATTCAATAAAAGTAAAGGATTCATTCTTTTCTCCATACAACTCCGCCCAATTTTATACTACAACAATTATCATGCTTGTATGTGTAGAAAGTACGTCGTATCCATCAAAAAAATAAATAAAATTTATAATTCACTTGTACCACATAAAAATGTCATTTAAATATTTAAATTAATAGCGACATAGATAATATGTTATGGTAAATGTGCATCTTTTAATTTTTTAATTAACTACGGATACTACGTGATTTTTGATACAATCAATCACAATCAAGAATGAATGAATGACAAACCGAAATGAATTTAAAATAATAGTATTAGCTTCATCCGTCACTCAATGATAAATTGCGTCTAAGTAATGACGTTTCTTTATACGCATATTCCTTATTATTTTAATACAGATTTCCAGTAATTGAAGTTATTGAGATTATGATGACTCTTTATTAGTATAATTTGAAATGTTTTTTGAGATAATGTGTACCAAGGTACAAAATTGGACAAAAATCGAAGGTCCCATTTTGGCTGTTCAAAAATCTGGCATCCAACAAAAAGCAATGGACCCAGGATTTACGCTTTACTTTTGTTGTATCGCGGTTGGATACACTACGACATCGATTCGGTAAAAAAAAATGCGACGACGAGAATTATCTCACGTTTGCAATTTCGTACTGATGAAAAATTTACAAGGGAACTCAGTGGTCGTGTTGGAGGATGGTCGTCAACGAGATCAGCTGTCAATTTCAAATGACATTTGATACTTGATGTTGTTCTATAGAAGAATAGCTATGTTATTATTGCAGATGAATTCAGAGAGGTAGCCAGAAGTAGTTCAGTAATATTAGAGGTAGGGTGTGGAAAATCCTCTATACCCTAGTATAGAGGATTTCCCACACACATTGGAGCGCCTGCCTGAAGAAGTAACCTTCCTGCAGAAATCTAAAGTACAATTACACTACCTACTAAATGTGTTGGTGTAATCTGCTGCGCCGGTATAAAAACATCTTGTATTTTTACTCGTAAATTCGTAATGCTTATTTTATGGAATAATTTGTTACTAAAATTACTGACCTCGTTACCTCATCGCATCACGCAGCTAATTATCTACAGTACTTATAAAAAAAGTTGAATCTAGTATCTAAAAGCTTTATCTGATTATCTTGTTAGTAGGAAAAGCACAGCACAAAGAAGATACTTCAATAGAGAAGGATAGCATACAAAAGAACACTGTATTAATTTGCTTGCAATCTTGGATCTCATATTCTTCAGTTAATATGTACAGGAAAAACTATTATTACTTAGCTGGTGTAATCAAATAGAAATTTAAAGTTCTCGTAAACGGATATCCTAAATTTACTCTCCTGTCGTCAGGATGGCTCTTTGTTATCGCCTATTCGATTTTATAAAAAGAAACAAAAATCAATTAAGAATGGGTCTGTAACAAACATTTTATTGGACATAAGCAGGCCAAGATACATTTCAATCAATTTTCTTTACATTAATTGCAAAGAACATTAATGTTCCACGATTTGTTTTTTAAGACGAGTTATTATATGCAATGCTTAACTGACCCGATTTCGTAATAAATTTATTGAAAAATAAACAAGTTGTTAAGGCCAACTAGATGGTACACTTTTACTTTATGACTTTGGACCCATTCATTTTCAAAGCTGATTGAATTCTGGCTATGACTAGTTATGCTTTAAATCCACAAGAATTTAGAGGAGATTAAATTTACTTGCTTGAATAAGTTTAGAAATGTGTCTATCAGTTTTTATAAATTAAAAAACGATGTGTAGTTTCTAAACAATCATAATAATGATCTGCATCTTATTGCGATGAATTAATTCAAGCACCGGAAAAACCGGACACAAGAACGAAATGGTCGAAAGGTAGTCATAAATTTTTAAAAAGTTAACTCCAAACGTCAAAATTCACGATTTACCATGTAAACGCATTCATATCCTATTCCACCCCTTAATATTTCGTTTTGCTAAAAGTAGCCTATGTCGTCCAAAGAGAGGCAAAAAACTGTTTTTTTTATAACGTAAAAAATATCGTTGAGGAAAAAGATAAATGCTTATGAGTTTATTTATATTAAAGTATTCTGTTTATTTTTAAACCTACCACAGTTTTTGATTGAATATTACCAATCACGCTTTCAACAATTGGCAACACTCACTACGTATATGTTATGTTTGTTTGAAGTACAAACGCAGTTAACAGAGCGCATTTGAAGAATGTTAGTTTTTTAAAGTAATATATGTGTGAAATCAGACTTCAACATACTTAAATAAAAAAAAGAATTTTGAAATATTGTTTACTTGTAAAAAACAAATTCAGAAAAAGAAAACAACGGTCATAATTTTTTTTATGGTAATTTTCGTCACTAGTCCTCCTAGATTCCCTTTATCTACATACTAAAGTAATTAGAATCGGTATGGGCAAAATTAATTACGCGTTTAGTATTACCTTGTTTGGAATTTCGGGTTTCCTGATGTTTCGTTTTTCTAATTTAAAGTGCGACGCAATTGAAGATTGCTTACTGAAATAAAGTATTGAAATTACAACCATGAAATCACTTCAATTGATGACCATAGTATTTGCATTGTTCGCAACACAATATTTAGCCCATGACATTTCGATACTTTAACATCGATATGACGTCGACCAGCCTATTTATTTAATTTCGTATGTTGATTGATGTTATTCTATTCTATCCGATTTCTTGCCTTAATTTGCCTAATGTCTAATTATTGGCTTAAATAATCTTAATAAACAAGGAATAAGCTTCGAGTAGCTAATGCCATTTGTCATTTAATAGATAGAGATAAAACATGAAGTAACTAATGCATGCGTACTTAGTCTTCGTTTATTAATAAAGGTGTTGAACTTTAATTTTTATTATGAAAAACAATAAAACCTTTGGAGGAGATACAATTTGTTTCTAAGATTTGGATTTGCTACTAACTTTAGGTAATAAATTACTTATTTATAGATACTCTGTACTTACTTATTATTTTAAAACTATTTTTATTTTCTGTTTAAAGAGGATATAGGATATAGGTATGGCAAGGATAAAGGTGGAAATATTGGTAACTACAAAAAAATCTATTATCTACACCTTAAATGTTTTATAAATTTTATTTTAAATTAGCGTATTGAACCTACCTACCTACGTCCCAAAATATATTTAATTTAAAACAGATATAAAAATTTTTGGCGACATCAGATTACATAAATTTACATTTATTGTATAAAAATTTAAATATTCACCAAAACGGCCATAACAGTATTAAATAACAAAATTTATATCAATACCTTATCAACATTCTTCAATAATATAACAGACTAAAAGATTATGTTGATCATAACTTTACACAATACAATAGCTTATTATCAGATGTGATGATGACTATTTTTATTTTAACTTTTACTCACTTTACACGATTCTAAAATGGCTAACATTGAATGATTCAACAAGTATTTGCGCATTTAATCTCCTGTCAATTTAACTTATCATGTATCAAATTTTGCTGAGTTAGCATGATTCGGGTTCCTGTAATTACTGCTAAGTTGTGGAATGGCTGCTGGTTTTCTGCTCATCCGGACATCAGGTCATGACAAAATTTTGTGATTAATGTTATGTACATGGCTCAATTTTACCATTTACCTATACTCCATACAATAAACCTTGTTGCTTTTAGTTCATTAGTCCCGCAAACTCCATTATGAATTTTCAAACAAAGCCTTAGTCACAAATAATGTAAATATTTGTGATTAAATTAACTTTGGCGTAATAGACTACTAAGGTATCAATACAGACATCAAATTTGGTTGACACAGACCTAATCAATAGTTTAAATGGACTGAACTTCATTTATACAGACGATTTAAGCACAATTTTTTCTTATACTTTATTGTCCAAAATATATAACAATGGTGCAAAAAACGGACTTAATGCTCAAAGCATTCTCTTCAACTTTTAAAAAAAATGAAAAACACGAACTCAATTATGAAAAGTAAAAATAGATGGCATAGTGGTTACCAATATTTGTACTTCCTAGTTTTATGAGGAGTTAAAGTAGCAATAATTAAATTTAGCGACTTTACACAATACTACAATACTTACTCTTGTATTGAAATATAAACTATACTTAGGTAACTGGTGGTAACTTCATTGCTTTGTTACAGTTTTTATTATTAAAAGTCGGACGATAAGAACGTGCAAATTACTGAAAAAACACACTATCAGATACTTTGAATGCTAATGTCTCAAATAAAACCACAATCGTAAAGTTCACATAACTTGGCAAAAAACAACTTGCGAACCAGTTTCAAGAACAAGTCTATGTGTTATTGCGTCAATTTAAAAATGTGGTATATTAAACAGAGTAGGATAAAATAAAAATAAAAAATGTGTTTTTATATATTCTTATTAGAAGCTCCCTAAATTCTTTATTAGTAAAATTTAATGAGCGTTAGCTTTTGTTTGTACCTACAGATAATGATAATGTTCTCATACTATCCAGTTATTTAGTTAATTCAGTCTACTTATAATTGTTACAAGTTTTTGTTATAATTTAAAGATTACATACTGTAATATGTATGCGAGTTATCAATTGCATGATAAAGTACGCAGATTTTTATTATTTTCCGTTCGAAATTGTTTGTGTCTGGATTAGAATACTAACGTTTATCGGAAACAGGAAAAAGATTTTCATTTCTGCTGCACTATTTTGAGGCCAGCCAAAGTATTGTAAAATTTTAATTGTTTCGTAATATAATACAGCTAGATCACGCTAGGTTTTGCATATTATATTAAAAAATATTATGTAAGTATTATTATTTACTTAGTTTAACATCATAATATTATGTAATTACTTACATATATTAGATACAAATATTTCATTATTTATTTATAGGTGTGTTTATTTTATACTTATCTATCACAATTGATAACAATACTGTTATCAGAACTTCTAATACAGCCATTATTTTCTATGCCATTATTTTCCAGTTGCTGTTATTAGGTCCCCAATAGCTCCGTGTCCACAATTTGGACATTATTATGAAAAAAACCTCAAATAAATAAACCAAAAGTACTCTTGTTAAGATCATTTTAAATGTGAATTAAAGTAAGCACCTAACCAATTTTCTCAGATTTTCCTCGTAGCTGAGTCTCAAGTAGTTTTTATACCGTATCAAATTGTTATTATTCTTAGATCTCGATCATTAGAAATGTAAACTTATCTAGGCACATTGCCGATTTTCTTATTTTTCCTCGTAGTTCAGTCTCTCTTCATTACTTTAGCAGTTTTTATACCGTGTCAAATTTTCTGATTATAAGAACGCTTTGTAATATTGCTTAGTAGCGAGCTAGCGATGCGATGTCGCAGCGTAATTGCACCCGGTGACCGTGAAATTCCCCGATGCATCTACATAGATGATATTTTACGTAATAGTAGGAATAATTGAGGAAAATCGTTTAGACACGAGCATTATAATTATCTGAGTTCCATAACTGATAGTTACATAATTAATTATACCTACTGTACTAGAGTTTGCTCGGTATTTTTCCGCGTGGACCTTTAGCATTATCAAATTATTAGGCACCCTTTAATAGCGCTAGAAGTCCCACAGGCACAGGGATCTGATCTGATCCTTATATTTTTCCGGGATAAAACTATTCAACCTCAAACTTTAGACAAATAGTATGCATAAGGCAATGCTTACAACTCTATTGAATAGTTCAAAACTTTAATTGTAGTCTTATGTCTCAATTCAGGCAATAAACTATCTGTGTGAGTACGCCAAAAATCATCCGAATTAATTATTCTTATAAATTTTTGGGTCGTTTGACCCACAAGTGGTTTGTCCCGCGATTTGAATCGTACATTCCATCATTTCCATTTAATCATTCACTCTTTTTGAATGGATTGTTCCTAACCACATCCAAGGAGTAGGGCGAAACACCCAATGCATAGTTTTTAACGGATCGATTCAGACCGCGGTGCAACAAACTGATACTCTCGAATTTGAAACTTGTCTTATAGTTCCGCGCGATGTGATAAAGTAATGAATATATTTATGATTTTATTTATTTTTTAAGCATTTAACTGCTAGATGTTTAAATCTAAAGAAAAGTTTACTAGAAAAAAATCCACGCAGACCAGGCAGCGGACGGGACTCGCACCCGCATCCTTCGCTATCCGGGCGAATGCACTGACCATTATGCTACCACGGCCCTATTAGCCGCGTCGAAATTTTCCTAGCCTTAAGCTGCAAGGCAGCGCCATCTCTTCGCATTGTAGGTAACCCACAATGTCAAATGAATACTTTTTCAAGTATTAAACATTTGAAAGAAGAAATAGCAATTATAGTTATGATTTTATTTATTTTTTAAGCATTTAACTGCTAGATGTTTAAATCTAAAGAAAAGTTTAGATTTAAACATCTAGCAGCTTAAGGCTAGGAAAATTTCGACGCGGCTAATAGGGCCGTGGTAGCATAATGGTCAGTGCATTCGCCCGAATAGCGAAGGATGCGGCTTCGAGTCCCGTCCGCTACCTGGTCCGCGTGGATTTTTTTCTAGTAAACTTTTCTTTAGATTTAATGAATATATTTGATAAAGAAAAGAGACACAATTACAGATTGAGCAGTAATGGTATAAAATCACTATAAATCGCTTGATATTTTTTTTAATATTAGACATTTTAATTCGGCTACTGTGACAACAGCCCATCTATAGTCATTTCTTGAAATAAATCTTCTTTGCCAATATTGCAGTCACTTCAAGATCAATTGAAATATGCGTGGGCCCCCATTCGGGACCTTGACTTATATTATTTAAAATAAAATTTCATATGTGGCCCTTTCTTTGTTGGGTAGTAGTGCATATAGTACAGGTAACACATACGCATATTTACGATTGCTACCGAGACCAACATTTACAGAGTAGACTTGACAGAAATATTTATGGGCAGGGGCCCAATTCTCGCGGCATAGATATTATATCACCTTCGATATATATCGAATGATCTGGCTTTTATCGAAGGAAAACCTTTTTGCCCTATTCTCACCATGTCGCAATAGATATTTATCTACGGATGATCAGTAGACATACATCGACTGGTAAAGAGCCTTCGATATATAAATATGTATGGATCTTGGCATGTCAATCTTGTTATTTCCACTTTTTTTACCTAATATTTATTGTGTTGTCGTGTGTCTTTGCCAATTATTGTTACCTCAAGATGTTGTTAACTGCCTTCATAAATAATTAGTAAATAAAGAAGAAGGTAAACAATGGTGTCGATTCTGGCGTGATTCTCTAAACTTAAAACTAAATTTAACATCAGTCTCTCTTTTTCATTCTGTATAGAGAATGACAAGGAACACTGTTGTCAAGTTTAAGTTTAGATTTAGAGAATCGTGCCAGAATCGACACCAGTTTATATTAACGATGGATGAGTTGATTCATGTTTTCGTCAATGATTTAATAAATGACGTGATTGCTGCTGCTGTGCTCAGGCGCCGCCGTTGTGAGAGCAAGAGGGCCCATTTGAAATGAGGGACGCCGACTTTATAAAAAAAATACGTTTAAACAAAAATTTGGTTAGAAATCTATAAAGTTATGAATGACATTGGTATCGATCCTGACACTGATTCTCTAAACTTAAAACTAAATTTAACATCAGTCTCTCCTTTTCATTCTGTATGGAGAAAGACAAGGATACACTGTTGTCAAATTTACGTTTAGGTTTAGAGAATCATGCCAGAATCAACACCATTTTCTTATTGACGATACGGAGTTTTTGGCGGGATTTCTGCGAGTGCGGTTGGCATCTTATTTTAATTATTCTAAAATTCGTTCATAGTGGATATTATGAAATTTGGTGTTACAACCGTCTGCGCAACTGAAGAATTAGTGGAATCTTTAAAATATACGCTATTACGGTCAAGTGGACGCGAGAACTTATTGTAGTGTTAACTAACTCACAGAAGCTTATCGAAAAAACCAACTCGATACATTTCGTGTCAAACACTCCAAGAAACATTAGAATGCGTCACACCGACATTCTAATGTAAAAAAAGAAGATTAATATAACTAATGACTGGGCTGTATGGACATTGTTCCCTTTGCCTTCCCTGAAAAAGGAGAATCTTAAATAATATTGACGTTTCATTATACATAACGTTGAAATTTTAAACGCATACAATTTAGGTAAAGTTGAGATTTCATATACTCAAAAAATGTATACTCATATTTAATATGAATGGAATTCATAAAATATAAAATAACATTTTGTTGCTTGTAAAATTCTGCTCTAATTTATTATTATTTTATATAGACTACGATGTTAACTTAATCGAGAAAAACGGAACGCACTCGTCAGTGAAAGAATATCTACGATAGATATAATATCATTGGAATATCGAAAATCCACGAGAATAGCATTTTTAACCATCAGTAGATATTTTCAATAGATATCCCTACTTTCGATATTATCTCGAAGCCGATATAATATCTACGCCGCGAGAATTGGGGCCCAGATCCTGAATGTGCCGTCGACATAAAATCGTTTAGATTCTTTTAAATATCTATTTAAACAATATTTAATAATACGTCACTTTTCCATTGTTTTAGCCAACAACAAATTCATATTTGTTTTGGTACTTTGAGATCACTGGCTTTGCGAAAATTTAGTTAGCACCTTGCGATTTATTTCTTTATTTGTAAAGTTTTTTCGTGACTCAATTGGTCCTTTAGATCTTAAATGTGCCGTCCACATAAAATCGTTTAAATTCTTTTATATATTTGATCATTTCTTTTTTGCAAAAACAACGATATGTTACTTTTATTTTCTTTATTTCGGCTTTCAACAAATTTTCTCATTTTTTTTATATTTTGAGATTACTGGCTTTGCGAAAATTGAGTTTCTTAGCACCTAGCGATTCATTTCTTTGATTGTAAAGTTTTTTCTTGACATTCTTAAATAGAGTCAATAAATCTATTCCTTTATTGACAAGATTTTGTACAACATCGTCGAAAACTTGCGTTACTAGCTTATTAATGTATTTTTTGAGTGCTGCATTCAAGATCCGCCCGAAATGTTTCTGTCACGTTCAAACATTTTGGGCAGATCTTGAACGTGCCGTCAACATAATCTTTTTTTGTTTATTATTTCTTAATTTCTTTTTTTAACAAAACAAGGATAAGTTATTCTTTTTTCTTTGTATTTGGCAACAACAATTTTTTATATTTTTTTGTATTTTGAAGGCTTTGCGAAAATTTGGTTTCTTAACATCTAGTGATTTGTTTGTTAAGTTTTTACTTGACATTCTGAAGTCATGGTAATAGAATCAATAAATCTATTCCTTTATCGACAAGATCTTGAACGCATCATGGAAAACTTGCGTTACTGGCAAACTTGTCTTTTTGAGGCAAATCTTAATGTAACGCCGACATAAAATTTAGATTTTATGTGGACGTTAAATTTAAAAGAATATTTAACGTTTTTTTTTTGGTATTTTGAGATCACTGGCTTTGCGAAAATTATGTTTTTTTAATCATTTAGCGATTTATTTTTTAATAATAATAAACATTTATTCCAATTGTGACTAAAAGAATGACAAAGTCTCTGTTTTTAATTGTTAGTTATATAACAAAATTTGTATTGTAATGTTCCTGCATCAATCTGTAATTTATAGTGATTTTATACCATTATTCAGTCTGTAATAGCGTATCGATTATTATTATTTTACCAAATTCATTCGAGAGTATCAGTTTTTTTGCACCGCGGTATGAATCGATCCATTATAGACGTTGCATTAGGCGTTTCACACTACTCCTGGGATGCGGGTGTTTTTTTTTATTTCGATTTATTTATTAGGACTTCCTAAGACCCAGAATTGTATGATCTGTTCCTAGCACGCCTTTGACATGAATTATGTTATTTAGTGGAGACTACGTCATCAAAATAACTTGATTGCATTGTGTTTACGTACGAGTAAATTGGAATAAATTCCCAAATAGTTGTTTTAATTTTATTCTAATTGCTACTTTACGTAAATCAAGCATTTTTTTTTGGATTGTAGGTAAATAACCGAGTAAAGACTAATGTTTTTAATAGAATAACTTGATTAGGTTCTTACTTTATTTACGAACGACCTTACATAAAGTGTATGTAAAGTATAGAGGCCGTACTTGTTGAATTGAAATACTGTACAAGGTTTGCCTTTTCTTTTTTATTTATTTCACACAGCGACGTGACATTTGATCGGTAATGTCTTTCTTTTAAAATAAAGTTTTTTTATTAAAACTGATAAATTATATCTGATTAGAGAAATACATAGTTACTTAGACAGCCTATTGTCTTTTTTTTATTTATTTTTAAAAGCTGGTCATCATATAGTTGACAGTAACATTAATTACAAAAATATTACCGACTAAGGACAAAGTGAATTTTTCTCTCGAAACCTTACAGAAACCCACAAAAAAATTACATGATCCTTTTGATGGTAAAGAATATGCTCTATTCTCAATATTTCCTGAGAAACGTTCATTCAAAATATTAACGGAACCAGAGGTGACTCGTGGGAGGTTCTAAGGCGCAATTCTGCCTACGTCATTTCTTCACTATCGGTTTACGTAGTGAGCCGCGTTTTTCCTCATGACGCTACTCAAATGCCATTCCATACATATCACTACGGTGATACAGACAGGTTCGACGAAGTTGAAAACACTCCATAGCTGAGTGTGAGTGCAAACCGAAAATAAAACTACATATATTTAGTACAATATTCCAGCTTTTCACAGTATAGCATTGGTTGCTCATAGATCATCATCATCATCATCACCCTCAGTGACCGTACTAACCATTATACCACGAAAGGCTTTATGATGTTGGGTATCGATTGCTCGTCGTAACATTATCCAACACAATAGGGATTGATCGAAGCTCCAAAGACAATTAAACGGTTTCCGTAATTGGATACACCAATAGGCTCAAGTATCGGTTTTCCGTCACTCCATTTAATTGCATTGTATAGATGCTGTTACATCGGTTACTAGATACCTCACTATCAAATACTGGCTGTCTTATCATTGATCTGATAAGAGATATTTTAAGAAATCATCAATAAAGGTTCTTCTGTTGGAAGGGTAAGAAACAAGAATAAGCACTAGTTCCTATTTTTCCTAAAAACTAAAGCCTATTCGTCCTTTCCAAAATGGCCTTCAATAAACAATTGCAGCCCCCCTAGCATGACCACCGCGATATGATATATAACGCGTTTTTATCACGCTCAACTGTCAAATTACTAAGGAGTTTGACAGTTAAAAAACGGGATATAATGTAAATTGTAGTGCTCATGCTACGGGGGCTGTAATAGAACAAAGAGCCGCTGTTCTAGTGTATCACCCGTTCACGAACCTTTGGAAAATGAGCTTTATTGTATCGTTCTTAAGAATCTTACACTACATAGAAATAGTTGAGATAATGCTCTAGTGTATAATTCTATGACAGTTTTTCACTAATTTCGACCATTTGGAGAGTTGGCGCGTCCTATTTTTTTTTTCGCTAAGTACATGGATTTTCTTCAATTACGTTACTCGCCTATTACGAAAAAGAAATCTGGGTTGATTATTTAATTTGATGGGCGTTTAACTTGAATTGCATTTATAATGTTTGCATTGCACGCATCCGAACAAATTTAATTTTCGGCGTTTACCTACCTAACGGCCGGATGTTAAAGGTCATATTGTGAATTAAGGTCGTTGTTACACTTAGCAAATTGAACGAAGAAAATTGAGTTATTTCAATTACGTCGTATTTATTTTAGTGTTGCCATTCGTATTTACTTATTTAAGTGTTGTTGAATGGAAATTGTCTTCTTTATGTCTCTTCTTTACTTCTCAGTCTCGTTATGATTATAACCACCATTTTTTGTTGTGTGATTCATATCCGAAGCTATTACTTTTCCGTACCTTAAACAGACACAGGACACACGAGTGAACTAATAAGGGTTCCGTTTCTTGGTAGGAAAGACACCCTAATAAAAAGGTTAAATATGTCACAAAAGAGGCTTTTTTATTAAAACGATGTGTTACTAACTTTAGTGTAATATAATTTATCATTGCGTCCAAGCAAAGTCATCTAGGTACTCACGAACAAGCTATTAAGTTATTTATACAAAATTTAACTACCCGTATTACCTTGAAAACGGTAATGCCTTTTGTGGTGCTTATGATCTTTATGGATACTATGTTAAGTAAACCTGAGTTGACGCACGACAGCGCGTCCGGCCAAGCAACGGTTGCGAGGGAACTTTCACAAATACCATAATAACATCAGAAGGTTGAACATTTATATTATTGTCTCGAGACTCTGTAATACATACTTACGTGGTTATCACTAAACCGAACCGCAACATTATGACTATCGCCAACCCGTTTCCCTAATGTTCGATTTTTTCTATCGAAGACTTGTGCTGCAACAGCTATTCGACATCTGGACTCAACTCGCACTTAACAGCAACTCGCGGAAGAAAAAAATTAAGACACACTGGCTGGCCCTGTCATTTGATATTTATGAAAAAGATTAGTTAGTGCCAGATACACTTGCTTGTGAGCATGTGGACCTCGGGCCTACCACTTAAATCCTAATGAAACCCACCTAGATCAAAAATGACGACGATATCATTCCTTATTGTCGGTGTCATTTTATATTTTCCGGCTTCCCGGTGGAATGGTTGATCATAATTGGTGGGTCCGAGACCCACATGCTTTTACATTAGGTTTTAGACAAAAACTTGAAATAAATCTCAGTTGGGCTATGTACCGACGGCATGATTATTTAATTTAATGTGCCGGCATATGTGACAGTTACGGATACATTCATTAATTATGTAACGCAATCAGGAGAGCGATATAAGCAACTGAAGTTAAACGACCATGTGGATCTCTAGCCCACTTATTATAACCGAAAACCATAGCGAAATTTGCACCAAAAAGCTCATAAAAATATTTCAAAGGTTTCTGTATAAGTTTTAGAGAAACCTTTAACCGCTTATGGATGGATTATGAATAAAAAACCTTCAGTAAGTTAAATCAGATTTATGACCGAAACATAGCTTATGAACTTGAATTGTATTTATCGCAAGTTGTTATTCGAACTTTAATAAAACAAGGCAGGTATCGAGGTCACCGCGCATATTCCCGTTGGCTGCGCACGGTCACCCAAACATGAGAATACATTTCGGAAAAATTTGAAATTCAAATCTTGACTGCGATGAAAACAATATCTTTAGAAAGAACCAAGATTTTGTTTTTTTTTTTGTTACTGACTGATTCTTAATAGAATTCACTAGTCAGGCAATATAAATTCTTTTTTACTCAAGTTTTTTAACGTTTTAACGCGTAGCCTAACGACATCTTTGTCCTTTTTTATTTCAAAGGACCATTTATTGTAAAAAAGGAGTTCTAAGCGGTGGCAGAGATGTTCATTTCAAAATTTTACGAATTTAGTCTCCGTAAATCCATTTGGGCAGACCCATAATAGATCTAGTGAGATTATTTTATGTGCGTGTGCATTCAAGGAACAAATCGAATTTCTCAAAGTAAATTTAGCAGGATTTAGAAGCAATTAAAACAATAGGCTAGTTGACTCATGTCGAATTGTATTAAATAAATGTTTATTTCTTAAAGTATTTGGTCTAAGGAACCTAAATATATCGATTTCACATCATGAAAGCAGAAGATTGCTGTAGAAACTTAATTAAAAAAAAATTTAGTCTTTACTTTTTAAACACTAAAAACGCTGTTCGCCACATCCGCCACGATTGTGACGTCTCTTTTAGTAAACAACTAAATGTCATTCATACATAACTTTAAAACTTGTATTATTAAAACTGATAATAAATGAAGAGACTTAAAATATTATTCAATGAGTACTTACATCAAAGTGATCTTCGCAAAAATAAATTTTACTATGAGTCAGTTGCAGGATCACTTTTAGCAAGTTCTAACCAGGTATTGCGTAGGTTAATTTCTTTCGGCACTTTAATCCACAACTTTCCTGGAGTCTTCAAGGATGTGTTTTTACATTCTTGTACAATACAATAATGATAATTACACTATATTTTTCGTGGTATCTATTAGAAATCATGGTTTTTTTTATTATAAACTCAGATAGGTTATTTTCTACGTGCTTACGAGTTTTTGTTTACTACCGACGACGTCATAGCATAGATAATCTATTGACTAAAATGGCCGACAGCGTTTTTGTATGTCCATGAAAAGTCTATTTTAAAATTGAAGATTTGTAGCTTTCTAGGTCTCAAAAAAAACAATACATTTTTTTTCGGTCTAATAGAACATTTATTAACCATTTAAAACCTTTTTCCAAAAAGGGTCAACTAGCCTATTGTAGAACGAGTCAGGGAAGTAATCGAGTCTAATAAAAAAAAAGTACGGGCATTTTCCACATTCCTCACAGTCCATCGGCCAGATCTCGGAAGGTATCTATAAAATTCCTAAAGATATTTACTAAACAAATTGAACCTTTCTTTTCTACGTTTGTGTTGCAACAGTGCGGCGCCGGTACCGCGAACGCTCGACAACAGGACTGTTGCCGCACCGCGCGTTTTGTATGAAAAAAATGGATAGAGTTGCAACCACACAATGGAATAAAATGTAGACTTATTTTTTTGGAAAAATGGGATGAAATGATGATCATTTATAGTTTATTATCTGGATTGAGACATAAAATACTTTTTATACCGGTAAAATATTAGGTTCCTATGAGACTCTTAAAAGGGGAGAGGGGAATAAACTCTACAAAATTGACATGCAACATAGATGCCAAGATTTAAAGTATGATCAAGATCAGAATGTTGCAATGTTACAAATCGCTGAAACTTTGATTTCTGTTTATCTTAATGGAATTCTACAGGAATGTTTATCGTTATCCTAAGTTTCATATTTTTGTTTTAAGGCGAGATCAGCCAAATTTTGTTTTTATGTATTTTTTTATAAATAAAATGTGATGACTCATTAATTTTATTACTTTCATTTAAGGAGTATTTGATTGTCTATTAAACATAATATTTATTATTTCATTAAGCTAGCATTCTTAGTTTGCGAGATTTTTAGGATTATTTATGTGACCCGGATTCATTGCTCTCGAGTGTAGTACTTGGTATAATGTCTGTTTGGACTCATTCATTATCACTATATAAGTATATTAAGGTAGCGATTCGATACCTGTTATTGATAAAAAATATTAGCATTAGTATAATTAATAAGTTTATCAGAGCTTATCTAATACGTGACCCGCGACACGAGATTTTATCGTTATCGTATTTAGTAACGCATCTCAAAGCTTTAGTTTCAATGCCTACTCTTTTATGACAGACATAAGGACTATCGTTATTAACGATGCATCGTGGATTATGGGTTCACTGATATGGCACTGAATGGGACACTTGCCATTCAAACAAATAAATTATTCTGTTCAGTCAGTCAGTAGATTCTGAGCCGTGGTGCGGGGCAGTAGTGTATCAAATTATGTGCTGAACATCCTCATTCAATTAATCTATTCGTGTAAGTCTGCCGATTTATAAACCATATATATGTCGATTTATAAATATATATTCATCAGTTTCTCGAAAATAACTTACTTCCTTCCCTTTTTATTTTAGCGTTACTGTTTTATAATTATTTAATGTACTGCATTTAACTGCCTTTTAATAACAGCATTTTAATTATGACATGCTATTTTATAGAATGCCATTTAGTCAAGTGGAATAAACCCACATATAATATGAGAATTTAATTACAGGCTATTCAATTTTATCTGTGTTTGTTCAGTATTAACAAGTCATTTATTGTATAAGACAACAGATTTTCAATAGGTATCACAGAAGTGTGATAAATGTTATTGCCTTGTCTTTTAAAAAGACAATAATCTTCTTTCTTACCTGAAGACGTGCAGTTAAAATACCAAAGCAAGCAAAGTTACTAAGAATCACACAAGACGTGTACGAAAATTCAGAAATATATTCCGTTCCGTATCGAATAGGCAGTAGTAGGTACAATAATACTTAGGCAGTCTACGATCCTACACGTCCTTATTCTAGTTTTCACTTGGTTTGTCGTAAGTTTTATTCTTTACTGTAATAGGTACTTGGTGATCAGCCTTGATCTTAGCAATAACTATTTTCTTTGCCTGTCACCTTTTACGCAGTCTCTTATTCCTCTCCCTATGCTCATCGACTCATAGGACTTCTTGGATGGTGTGTTCACCTCTTTTTATAACTTCTCTTTGATTGACCACTTTATATAACGTTCAGCTTTTTATTCACTAGTACGACTACAAACTTAACTCTTAATGTTGAAGATTACTTCCACCGGACATTGATTATGGACTAACGAAACAAATTTTTGCACTGGTCTCTTTCTATGAGATTCTGTCAATAGGACTGGCCTGTATTCCAGAAGTCCAGAAAGGTGATGACGTTGATCTAAACTTAGTTGTCGGCAGCGGATTACCGGAACATCAACACACGCACGCACGGCGCGCACTCTGGGGACTTCTGTCCTCAGATTGCGTGTCGGGCGAATGGTGCAGGAGCATTGTCTGGTTTTTAGTGGCCCTTGTCAGGGCATTAGGTACCGCTGTTCTGTTCAGCCAGCCCTTGGGCCGGATGAAATGAACAGGGCCCATTCATTTCAACCGGCCCAAGGGCTGGCTTAAAAGAGCAGGGAGGATTCCCACATACCTTCTTCTCGCTCCCCCGGTGGTTGAAGAATGCGTTAGGCATTTTCCAGATAAAAATAAAATAAAAAAGGTACTAGGTACGTTTAGGCACTTGGTCAGCATAATCTTTTTATCTTTCATAAAACAATCAAACCAAATACAACATTTACGTTTGTTTAAAAACAATGTTTGTTCTAGATCTAACGGCTGGTTAACATGTGTCCGATATGGCCGTTGCACCTGATCATCTTGTACCTGCTGGCGCTGTGCCCTCTGTGGGTGCTCTGTCAGCAGCTGCCGCTGACCCTGAAAGCTGTGTTCGATCCCAGCTCGCTAGCCGTGCACATGGACTACACCGGATACGCTAACCTCACGGTGACAAGTAAGTACCGTTTGATGTTGTTTAATTTTATGAAAATGAAAAGGTGGAAGTAGTGCATATATTAAAAGCATAATTTTGTGCAAGTGACGTGTTAAAGCATAAACGGGGATAGCATAAGATTAAAATTAATTGACCTCACCTCTCTGTATTTGTGATTTCAAAGCAATTTTAAAAAACTTTTATTCACATACTAATATTTCCTATTTGACGCCCGCGTTGTGTAGTATTATTACGAATTCAGGGCGTAGCAGGGGGCATTATGGGGCAAAGCCCCTACCTTCCATGGCAGGCCACACCCCTGTTTATGCCCCTGTAATTACCGCTACCCTACCTTAAATACTACTCTGGCTACAGCTCTGCTTTGGTTCAGTATTAAATCCGAAAAAACCCAAATAAGACCCAATTTTATGCGAATTTGTGACTTTTCATTTTGCCTGATCTCTAAGTTTATTTGACGCTCCTTCGTTATTTATTTTAATAATTTTACTATATTTTCTTTCAGGCAATGGTTTCGAGCCGGGTGATGAGTTGTCATTTACATCTAGTAACACGCACATAGCAAAAGTGGATGTGAACTCCACGTATAAATTAACGGAGGAAGATGCGGCCTCCGACACTTGGCGGGGAAGGTTGCGGGTCTATGGGAATTTCCTGGGTGAGTTATTTCAAATGGTTTAAAAATACATTTATATTTGTAACTCCCATGCAAATATGAGCGTAGTTTCAATATTCTGCCACTCGTTAGGCCTAAGTTGTCTTATCGGGTCCTTTATAATACAAACAGTAATTTGAAGCGCTTTATGTATATAATAGTTCATAAAGCTAGCTCACTGACACACTCACATTTATTTATTTTTTATTAAGATTTCAAACTCTTTTAAGAATAGAAAAGGAGAGTTTGCTGTCATATTCTTAAAAAGGACAATGGGCAAAATTGCATGGACACTGCACCCACGTCCGCCACGGCTTAAACTACATTTGTTTGAAAGGTATCATAGTCATGATCATTTGTGCCAAAGCGCATCAAATTCCATCGCGGGAGTCTTTAGTTATTTTAGGTTAAATAGGTACAATTCCATAGGTAAAAGTAACTATAACGAACATAATATTTAAAGATACAAGGACGAGTATATAGAACGGATATATTAATTGACGACCACGGAGGTCATCAATTAATATATCCGAGTCGAGTGGTTTGTACGCCGGGTTTCATGGTGTCGCTGGCTCGAGAGGTCCCGGGTTCGAATCCTGGTGGGGGCAGATGTTTGTGTGCTGAGTACGAGCATTTAAATTGATCCATAGATTTTTTATTAGCTCGTACGATTATAATGACGTACGCGATGATAATCGTGTTCCTATTTCTAAAGCGTGTTAGTTAAATATCAATGAAATAACAGGGAGCGCACAAAATGTAAGACATAGGACTGCATACGAGTAGACTAGTTGCAACGGCAACTGCAATATCACATCCTTCAACCCCCATACCCTGTTAGACGTTTTGAGGAGTCTCAGTAAGTGCAAGCAGCAAGCAAGCAGGATAGTCGGTAGGCTTTGTTGTTCAGTATTTTGTATCTGGTTGTACAGTAAGATATGATTCACTCACTTATTATTGCTAATATTATAAAACGAAAGTACTATTGATATTGAATGAATTTCTTTAGCTATTTAAATATCATCATCATCAGCCTATTAATGTCCCCACTGCTGGGGCACAGGCCTTCCCTATGGATGAAATAGGGAGATTGGGTCATGACCCACCACGCAGGCCCAGTGCGGATTGGCGGGTGCTAACGACTGCAGATGCAGCCGGGACCAACGGCTTAACGTGCCTTCCGAAGCACGGAGGAACTCGAGATAGATGTTTTTGGTCACCCATCCAATGACCGACCACTGCGGAAGTTGCTTAACTTCAACGATCGCAACCGAACGCGCTAACCACCTGCGCCATCGAGCTTCTCTATAAGGAGCTATTTAAATATGCCCGTGTGTAACCGGTCCCCATGACTTACACACAAAGGTCGTCTATAAGGACTATGTGCGGAAACCTTAACCCCTAATATAGAACATACCCAGGTGTATATCTTTTGACCCCCAGGTTATTTTTTTTTTGGTGCCATAATAAAAAAGGCTGGTTTTTCATAGATCTATCGATTCATACTAATTACATTGTTGGCGGAGCTGGGTGCGTTTTGCCCATTGTCCTTTACAATATGAATAGCAAAATAAAGTGCCAATGTCTTGCAATAAAATATCCACAATCAAAAGAAATATATACAGAATGAGCCCGCTACGCAGAGCAGATGGTAAAATTATATCAGCAGTCCTCACTCTCTGCAACGTTTTAATCAACTGCATTGCTATTTCTTCAATCGGATGTATGATACCTATAAAAGTATCTCATTTGTTATCGTAGTCACCCACAGTGTGAAGAAGTGGATTTATCTTTGTATGATAAAAAGCCGAGGTTTGGTGACTTACTGCAAACGCTCCTTACTCCGCCACGGGTACCGAGGGCTAGGCTGCAGAACGGGGCTCGTCAACGAACTAGGGAAACTATTGGTCAGAAGGGTCGCGATATCTTCCGGAGAAAGAGTCCTCACACTTGATTTAACTTAAAAGACTTGAGTGTTGATTAATAGCTGCTTACACGCCGGGGATCCGAATCGAACTACCGTTTCATTGGCGCTTGCATCGCCCGTATAGTGGTACCAACACACAAAGCACAGTGGTAGGCTTTAGAACGAAGTACGGTTTGTCACCTACCCCATACATAATTAAGAAAAAAAAAACGATCTTCCAATTTGTGTTTTCTTGGAAAGTTACCGAATAAATGAATAAAGAATCTCTTACGCTACGGAACAACCTTCATCTGGTCATCATCATCCATACTGCCCCCATACTAATTTAGTAAATGCGAAAATGTGACTGTCTGGTACCTCTTCAAGCTTAAACAGCTGAACCGATTTGGATGAAATTTGGTATAAAGATAGTTTGAGTTGTGGGGAAGGACATAGGATAGTGTTAATCCAGTAAATCTTCCTTTAAGGAGGTGAAAATTGGGGATGGAAGATTGTATGGGAAACCAATATTTCCACACAAAGTTGCGGGAACCCTCTAGTTGCAATTATATTATTTTTACCGCAGGTCGAACAGACATATCCGTGCAAGGGAAACGGAAGGATCAAGTGACGAGAGCCGATGAAACGCTCTCGGTCACCGTACTGAGACCAGAACGGGTCATAGACACAGTATTCACAACCAGTGTTGCTGTTTTCGTAAGTAAAACATTCTACCAAAGATTAAATATCAATACAATACAATACAAAAACTCTTTATTGTATACCACAAAAAACATTGAAAATTAAGCACAAAACCATCTAGTACACGTAATGCAATGGGCGGCCTTATCGCTTAAAGCTTAATATCCTTGATCGATGACTATATCAACATTGTAGTTATCAACGGGATCTCATAAGGCACTCATACAAAATATACGTAAAAACTAAACTGCTTTATAATAAGTCAAATGGTAGTTTTACAAAATCTCATTCATGCTGAAGGTCTAGTATAGATTTTATATTGTTGAGACCAGCCTCCGTTGTATGAACTACGCGATAAGTCTAACTGACAAACTTCATTTTGAGTACTTTGATAGTGCAGTGTCATAAAAACGTAATAAAATATCTTATGCTCATTCTACGAGGCTAATGCGAGTTGTTGATATAGTCATATTGTTTTAAACTTTCATGGTCACTAACATTATAGTTATTAACGGGATTTTTACCATTTACCTTGTTTTTTATGAATCTCCGATATAACATCTACCCAAAATTACTTCAGTTACTCCGTGATCATGGCTGTTGCAACGTAGTTCTATTGAATTTCTTCGTTTCAGGTATCTCTGATCTTCATTAATTTCGGTTGTGCTATGCATTGGCCGACTGTGAAAGAAGTAATGAAGAAGCCTATAGGACCGATCATAGGGATGGTCGGCCAGTTTCTCTTTATGCCCTTGGTAAGTCATATACAAAACCATCTAACTTATCATCATCATCATCATCAGCTAATTAACGTCCGCACAGCTGGGGCACAGGCCTTCTCTATGGATGGAATAGGTTGACTGGGCCATGAGCCACCACGCGGGCCCAATGCGGATTGGTGGGAGCTAATTACTGCAGATGGGATGCAGCTGGGACCAACGGCTTCACGTGCCTTCCGATGCACGGAGGAGCTCGAAATAGTAAATTTTTGGTCACCCATTCAATGACAGACCAAAGACCCAGGACAAAACAAATCACGGTAATTTAACATCGCATTATTGAGAACTCAATTTTCTCTGATGATAAATAAATGTTGACGCTATATATTTTTTAGAACGTTATATATCACAGAGATGTGTCATTGATTAAAGTTAAACTTTTATTACATCGCTACCTTTTTTTTGTTTCATCTTCAACATGTCGCAATATTACATTCATTGCAAGAGTCACTTGCATCGTGGTTTCATAAACCACCATTATTTTTATTATATAAATCAATTTTGTCGATTAAATTTTAATATAACGTTGTTTGTCACACAGATGTCATTCGGTCTGGGTTACCTGATATTCCCCGGTGAATCTGCAGCAGCTTTGAGACTGGGAATGTTCTTTACTGGAGTAGCACCCGGTGGTGGTGCTTCCAATATATGGACCTTCATATTGGGCGGGAACCTTAACCTTTCCCTTGCTATGACCACAATATCGACGCTGGCCGCGTTCGGTGAGTGTCCTCAATATCATCATTAGTCCAGTCCAGTCAATGCAATGGTTTTGCCTAGCAATTCTACTAAACACGAACGGGTGAACGCCACCCTATCTCGAGATGAAAAATATTTTATTAAAAGTAAGTATGGGAATGGATATATTGACTAATTCTGAGCAACTATTATTCTAAAATCTTTTTATTGAAAAATCAATATTTTCGACTAATTCGAGAGGACGCGTCAATTTTTTAACATGAAAAAGCACATTTTCAGACATGATTTCTTGAATTACCCTGAAAATAAGTATTTGTTGGGTGCACAATGATGCGTGCTAACGACTGCAGATGCAGTCTGTATCGACGGAGTATGTCACACCGTCGACCTTCTGAAGCTTGGAGGAGCTAGAGATAATAAATGTTTGGTCACCCATCCGACGACCGGCCATTGCGAAAGTTACTTGACTTCCACAATCTCAAACTGAACTTCCAGTAGTACCATCGAGCTCTTTATAGATAAGTATATCTATAGAAATATATATAAACAGCCATGATTCATACAAACTGCAACACCTATATTTGAGTCCAGGGCTTCTAAGTAGGATACATCTCGAAACCCAGTGTACATACACTTCATCGAGGAGGTCATTAGGAAAGTTTTATATATAAAAGTCAATTCCAAACCGGGTAATTACCCTAAAACTGTTTCCGCTATAACTAATAGTTTCACATTAATCATTAAAGTGCTTTCGCTCGAATTTCGAAAGATGCTGGTTCTAATATTTGGTTCAATTTGAAATTTTCCAGTATTCTTTTACTTATAAAGACGTAAAATATCCTTTCGTTGTCTCTCAGGTTTCATGCCACTGTGGCTGTTCTCCCTCGGCCAAGTGGTGTTCCGTAGCGCCGACATAGTAGTACAATACACACGGATAGCGACCTCCCTAATAGGTCTCGTAATACCACTGGGCATCGGGCTGGCTTACTTACACGTAAACTACCTTAACTAAACGTTCGTTACATTGAATCTCAGATTTCATGCCATTGTGGCTTTTCTCCCTCGGCCAAGTGGTGTTCCGTAGCGCCGACATAGTAGTGCCATACACACGGATAGCGACCTTCCTGATAGGCCCCGTAATACCGCTGGGCATCGGGCTGGCTTACTTACGCGTAAACTACCTTAACTAAACGTTCGTTTCATTGTCTCTCAGGTTTTATGCCATTGTGGCTGTTCTCCCTCGGCCAAGTGGTATTCCGTAGCGCCGACATAGTAGTGCCATACACACGGATAGCGACCTTCGTGATAGGCCTTGTGATACCACTGGGCATCGGGCTGGCAATGCAGCGATATACGCCGCGTCTGGCTTCCTTCATGGTGCGGATCCTGAAGGTGTTCTCCACCACCGTGCTGCTGTTCATCATCATATTCGCCATCGTCACCAACCTGTACATCTTCGAGTTGTTCACTTGGAGGGTGAGTTTAGGTTTATGACTACAACAGAGGCCAAAGCGCATTGTTTAAATGATAACTTCTGGGAGGGTAAACCGCTTCGTTACGTAACGCGTTATAGCGCAAGTCTCTCCTGGCCCAACCTCTGGTCAAACTTAATATATTTACTTGTTCTAGATAATAAAACAGTCAAAGGTCCCCATTCGATAATAGGGATGATGACTAACTTTTTCTACGTCTATCCAGTAGATTATCAAAAAGTAGAAGACACATGTTTTTTCATTATTTTTCACAAAATCAAAACATTACAGAGAAATATTCATTTGCAATGTCGCGTGACGTCACGTCTCCTACAATTTTTACTAAAAAGTGACATCACGAGCCCCCGTTCATAAACTCTGACACGTTTTATCTTTGTGATTTTTTGGTCGGTTTCCAAAAGAAAAAATAAGTATCTATCTATTATTTTTTGATAATGTAACTGACGGACTCAATAGAATTTCGTTTACTTTACCCCGTCATCATCCCTATTTGAAGATGCATATAGTCCGATGCAGATCTTTATGAATATGGCGAAAATTGGAACTAACGCCGCTGACTTTGTAATCGTCTTAATTTGTATGTCATTGACGTAGACGGTGGCGCCCCCCTAAACTGTGACTCATTTTCGCAAACATGGAGGTTAGAGAGAAGGAGAACTACCGCTACGTACTAAAGCATTAGCCCGCCTGCCCTGAAAGTTTGTATAATTTATAGTTCATTTTACAGCCACCAGCCGCGCTGCTGTCGGTAAATAGTATCTGTGAAGTTAGCTGTTTATGAGTACAAGTAGATGAAGTTAGTTGAATAATGTACAAATTTTCTTCGCGGCATTGGTCATTTCAAATTAGCCCGCTTTTATTGAGACACTTATCTTGTCCATATTTCTGGGACACTATTTTCTACAGCGAACGTTCTCCTTCTCTCTAACTTCCAATGTTTGCAAAGATTCTTGTCGCACTGAAAGATATACTTTGCTCGGCCACAGATCATAGTAGCGGGCATGGGCATCCCCTGGCTGGGGTACATGTTCGGGTATTTCCTCGCGTGGGTATGCAAGAGGCCGCATGAAGACGCGCTGGCCATCTCCATAGAGACCGGCATACAGAACACCGGCATCGCAATATTCCTGCTCAGATACGCGCTCGATCAACCGGACGCGGATATCACTACAGGTGACCGAGAACAACGTCACTTTATTAACCTTTGTCTGTTGATACTTCGATACTTCGATCTTGATACGCGGCTTAAATGTCAAGAAATTATGTATGGAAATTTTAACAGCGCCACAATGGACGTAACGATAATTAAAAAAAGAACATCAAAACTTGATGTGTATCGAGATCGAATTCAACTATTCCAATTCTATATTCGTTCGTGCTAAGGGTACAGAACTACCTCTGTTTCTTTTAATACTTGGATACTTCGATCTTGATACGCGGTAAATGTCAAGAAGTTTTGTATGGAAATATAAACAGCGCCACAAAGGACGTAACGAGAATTAAAAAAAAACCCCATACAAAACTTGACGCGTATCGAGATCGAATTTAATAATTCCAATTCAATAATCGTTCGTGCGAATGGTACAGATGATTTTTAACTTGATTATTCGGCCGCCTCAGTTTTTGCATTTATTCTACGCATACATCTCGCACTCCTAGGCGAAGTCGCACCCCTTACAGGCATTTTGATTTCTTTATTACTGCGATTACATATTTGTTGATTTTCCGCGAATTTACGGGATATTCGAACCCTTTGACCGCATCAGTGTGTCTTTATATTTGTGTCTCTTTCCAATAGATTTGTATTATTTTAACGCTTTAATTAAATATTCCCAGTGGTGCCAGTGTCGGCAGCTATCATGACGCCCATCCCGATGACGGCGATCTATATCTTCCAGAAGATCAGAGGGTGGTACGTACGATTAACGCCTCTATCTACAGACAATGTACATGTTAAAATCATCTGAATTCATATGTCATCACTCCGCACATGAAATCATTATAAATAAAGTCGTTTTTTTTATCACTGATATACAAACATTAATTTATCAATTAATGCATACAAATATCGAATTTATGAATGACCGGCAGGCAGCTTCTTGTTCAGTGTAGTGCCTTTGATACCGATTTCTTGAATCGTAACTTTTCATTTATATAGAACGATTTCAATAAAACATAGATTTCCAAATGATACTATTATAAAATTCAAGTACGTAGTCACGTATTTGGATGTCTTGAAATTAAACAAAAATAAAAAAGATGCCATCAGTGTTGCTCGCGTACATAAATTTCTGCAGACATATCACAATTAAAGAAGGCAAAAAAGGTGGCAACTCAGTTAATGTCAGTTTTGTCTAGTAAAAAAAAACAGACTGTAGTTATAATAAAGATGAATTTGCCTTGCTACATAACTGTTAACAACTCTTGAAATATTTAAAATAGGAGAATACATTTTTGTTTATAAAATAGCGACAGACAACATAAAACATGTGATGTGTTTGTTCTTTATTTTGTTGAAAGGCAATAAACGTTTTTATTTTAGGTTAATAATAGTTATTTATTATACAAGAGTGGAAAGTTCCTTTTTAACCGCGTGCTCGATTTGGATGACCGAGCAAGCGAAGGATTCTAAAGTTGAATCACGAGCGCAGCGAGTGATTCTAAATTAGAATCCTGAGCGTCAGCGAGGGAAACAAACGAGCACAAGGTGAAAAATCTTTCCACTCGAGTGCAATACGTAACTTTTCATCCCACCTCAGCGAGGAAATGACAAAATGAAAAAGAAAACAATTTATAATGACAAAATATTTAAGCAATAAAACGTGAAAAACTAGAATGGCGCGAAGCACGCAAATAAAACAAAGAAACCAAGAAGGTTCCAAATTTAATTTTTTTCACAATTTAAAAAGTTCTAATCATAAATTTGGCACCATAGAGGTTACATTAAATAGGTTTAATGACGTTTTGAATTTACAATTATATTGAGTACTCATTATATGTGATGTTCTAAATTCAAATCTACTTTGCCGCTCAAGCGAATAAAATAGAATTTTCCAGCCAGATTTCGAAGCGCAAAATTACACTTTCCGAGGTGGTGGGATGAAAAAAAATATAAGTATGTATGTACTTTTTAGACAATGTCGATAAACAAGGGCTGATTCACACCGGAATGGCAGCGGCCGGCAGCGACGAACGCGGCGAGCACTTTGACACTGAAATCGGTGTGAAATAATTTTGAACTTTATCTACATACTTAAAATACCATTATCACTTGGAAAGCTCGAAGTTTTTTTGCGGACGTGTTTGATGCCGCCCGCTGGCGAAACCGTAGGAACTTTTCAAATGATATTGGTATTTATAAGTATATAGATAAAGTTTAAAATTACTTCACACTGCTTTCAGTGTTTGCCGTGTCGCTGCTGGCCGCTGCCATTCCGGTCTGAATCGGCCCTAAGAATCATTTACTCATTGTAACTGCGCTATTTATTTAAGAACCTTCAATTCGTACAGTTTTCACCTCATGAATTACAGCTTTGATTTAAATGGCAGATATTTGCTAAGATGTTACTATGGGCATGTAATGAAATAGCAAATAACGATCACAAAAGTTTTGAATCATATTTCCATAATCGATAGTCTTTTTTATTGACAGTATTATAACAACTAAATAACTTATAGTCGTATATTAAGCAAAGGTTTGTATTTCTTTGTATTATAAATGGGCTTACATTGTGTTGCTACAATACACACTACTACGACTAATACGAACATCAAAAAAGTCTAAAGCAACACGTATCATTTACAGAAACTGTATGTTTTATTAATTGATGTTAATTTTTTTTCTTAGCAATGTAGATTGGTATAATATATAATATTTAGACTATGGTTGGCTGTTTTTAAAAATAGGAACTTTTCGATCGTGTTATAAAAGTAAGTAAATAAATATTTAAAAATTCAATATCTTACAAAAGGTTGCTTAGACTTTTTTGATGAGTATATTATCAGATGCATACTGTTATTGAGCGGGAAGCGTCCATCCATAAATTACGTTACATTTCATAATTTAGACGAGGAGGCGTCGTCTTTTTCACAGCTACTAAAGTATTCTTCAAAATGGACGAACTAAATGAAAATCACCACCAAAATGTATCTACTCTGTTTTGTGTGAATAAATAAATTTAATTTCATCATCATCATCATCAGTCTATTAATGTCCAAAACAAACATAACATTATTCATTTCAAACTAATGTCAAAAATTGGAGCTTTCTAATTCCGAAGTAAGATTTTATTTTACAGAATGACTGCTGCTCACATTGCGCATATTTAACAGAGATCCCCTCTGTTGTGCAGGACATATTTAGCTATTCCCAATTTTACATCTAGAAATAATTAATAATATAGATTGTGAAATGTGACGTCACTAAAACATATAACTCCTCCCACCTCTTGTCTTCTTGGAGCCCCTTCCCTTATTTTAAGTGTGACGTAATTTATTGACGGTCCCTTAATTATATTATTTTCATCTTGTTTACGTATAACTTGTACCTACCGATAGCTTTGCAAAAGTTTGGCGAGTCTTGGCAATTCGTATCTATATTGAAAATTAAAATAGTTTTTTGGTATATGTATTTATTTACCTTTGAACAAATAAAACGAAGCAGCTTAAATAAATATCGATCTTTATTAAAATAAATTTCCCTAGACTAGTTTTTACGCAGTGTTGTATTCACATAACTTAAATGGCTTCTGCATTATATTTGCTATTTGTCATTTTCACAGCAGGTTGTCCTTATCATACTCTATAGGGAGTGAAAAGGAGAAACTGTTATCAAGTTTACAAATATAGCCATGTGAAGTGCCGATATGAAACGATGAACAGAGGCAAAACACTGCGGAAATAGTGTGATATTTTTCTTCGTTTTATTAACTTAAATGGTTTTTATCATCTGATGTGATGTTGATTGTACTAGTATTTTTTTTTAATTTAAGATGTTTTCTAATATAATCGGCATAAAATAGTTTTTAAAAGTTACAACTTTTTAATCGCGTATTCTTTTGAATAATTGTTTTTAAAAGGGTTAATTATTTATTTATATTTGAATGTTTAAGACATTAATAATTAAATATATGGAAATAAGAAGCGGTTTCTTTGAATGTTATTTAATAAATACGCGATAAAAAGTTTGTCATTATGTTAAAGTACACTCGCTGGAATAATTACACATTTGGAGTAAGCAGTAAATTGTGTATATATGGTTGTGAGCCACCATATTATACTGCAAGAGCAAACAAACTGATCTATATCAGTCATAATATTCCAACGGCTTAGGTTCAGGATAGATAGAATGATGAATTACAGTGTACAGTAGGAAAAGGGTCCTACAGTGCACAGTTGATTCCCAATGTCTGGTGTAATTATTCCAACGAGTGGACCTATAATGCAACTGTCTTAGATGGCGCTTTAAAGTAAAGCAATTTATGTAACTATAGAGTAATAGTTATTGATGCAACTGTTGTATAATGAGGACTATTAAAACACGAATGTGGGTGGTGATAATAGTATCACATGAGTGTTTTAATACTTAATTATAACAGATGCATACAAGTATATATCTACGCCCATGATATGAATCTTCTATAAAAGGTTCTGAGACCATGGGGCGTTCTAAGAACTTAAAATTCATGAAAAGTTTCGGCGCTACAGCAGTGAAAATTGTGACTGTCTAATGAACAAGCGCAAGCCCTTGTCGCGGAAGAGATTTAAGAGTGTTATTATGACATTGGAGTTTTAATGTTGGCAATAAGCTAACTGTTTCAGAATCTTCTAATAGCGGTTTTAAAGCATGGGTGTAGATAAAAACTATTTAAACTTTGTTTAATAATATTATTACT
This sequence comes from Chilo suppressalis, assembly GCA_902850365.2. Classification (NCBI taxonomy): domain Eukaryota; kingdom Metazoa; phylum Arthropoda; class Insecta; order Lepidoptera; family Crambidae; genus Chilo; species Chilo suppressalis. The sequence goes on along the minus strand of OU963895.1, from coordinate 10,989,404 downwards.
TAACGATTGTTTTTGTCTGGTAAATAATTTAACGCCATCTTGGAACTTGGCTAGCTTACCTTAAACTAGGGTTGTTAAAGCTTCGTAATACTCAATGTGTGTTTTATTTTCTTGTTTCCATATAAAAAAATATCGCCATCAACATCATTCGCGTTGCGTTGTGTGAAAATAGGGGAGGTATGTCCGTTTATGAACATTATAATTTGAACAACAATATTGGGTGACGGTTTACTATTGGAAGCTTGCAATGTTTTCGAGAAACAAGGGGGATGTGGTGGGATTATTTGGTGCTTGGATTTATTCTTATCTATTGCGTCTTTTGCCCTATATGTATATCTATTTATCTATAAAATATAAATTTTCCATTAACACCTTCACAAACTCTCTGCTTTATTTATATTATGCATGCACTCCTTTTTATTTTATTATTTTGTAGTGTTGTTATCAGTTTACGAATGTACAAAAAATATTTGAAACAGAATCCTTCGTGAGTTATTTAAGACACACGAACGCAATATTTTGTGGACATCAAATTTGAATTAAGATATTGAAGACTTCGACTAGCTAAAATATTGACTAATACATAGGCATATGCAGCGTTAAGTAAATAAATAAGGTTTTCAATTTTCAGGAACAAATAAAAAAAATCATGAGACATATTTTGTCGTAGAAATTAGTTTAAACTCCAATTAATTCAAATTGCTATTTCTATGTGATATACTTACCGAAGGTTCTGGTTTGTCATATTTTAACTCTGAAAATGTTTCCAGTAAATGGTATCATAGAACCTTATAGTCTTACTTAAAATGTCATTTTGAACTTATTTCCAAATGATAGAGCTTTCATAAATTGGTAGAAATTCTTGAAGCGAGATACCATGTCTGTATTTTTTTTTTCTTTTTTTCTCCTGCTTATTCTGTTTAGATTGTACTTTAGTATGTCTGACTCTGAATAGCACTGTAGCAATGAATGGCTTTCTTCTACACTTAACTTTCCTTGCATGACTGTGTTAGATAAAATATGTGTACTAACACACTCTGCCTGATTCTGGCATGAATATAAACTAAAGGAGACTGTTCAAAAGTGGTAGTCGGATTCCGGCAGCGACAGAAACATATATCATTTAAAAGCTTGTTTTATATTCTAACATGAACATATACTTTATTTTTTTTATTTATCCCCAATTAATTTTAAATTGAGTTTAAAAAATAATCAATTTTGTAAGGATGCTGGCCACGCCGACATAAGTAACGTAATATTTTAGTGTGTGGCAGCTTATAACGTCAACTCAATCACTGTAACAATTGTCAATCAGTCCAGACATGTATGATATTCGAGAAATCGTGGTGAACTTATTTCTTCTTGAAATAAAATACCCACAAAATACACGTACATCTTTCAATTCATTATTAGTTAATGTAATAAAAGATGAACAAAATAATTACACTGCTTCAGTTACCTATAGAATAGAATATATTTGATGCTTTAGCAACAAAAAAATGATAAATTAACTTGTCATTTGCCAATCAATAATTTTATATTGTAAAAATTATTTAAAGAAACAGGGATAAAATTAATTTTATTTTTTATGGCAAACGATTTATAATTGTGTGTACTTACATCTCATAAAAATTTGGAGCCTGCCGGAGACTTGACTCGATACAAATTTAAACCGTGTCCTTTGACAGTAATACTCCCTTTTCAGTCTCTATAGAGCATATTTGAGATATACTTCTATCAAATTTAGTTTATAATGAGTATTAGAGGCTGGTCTACTCGATGATTGGTACCACATCATTGTTAAATCAAGAATTGGAGACTTTGAAAGACAAAGGAATATACATAAAGCAGTATCAGTATACATAGTACATACTGCAAACAGATGGCAATCCAAAAAAATAACTAAAAACCTACCACTCAGCATTATTATATTTTAACCAATTATTCTATTTTATCACAAAATAAAATTATCGAAACATAAACATAACTGTAAATTGCTTTTCCAAATCTGATGTGTGTATGAAGTCGCGTAAACGAGTCTGTGTCGTCTCCCTTGTTTCTACTATGAAATCCAAAATTACCGGATATCGCAGTACGCATGTTTAGTCTATAATCCGCCTGTTCATAATTCCTTATGAATGCGAGGGGCGGGAAGGGTATAAAAATCTGTTGTCAATCAGTAAACAAATTTTCAGACAACTTATATGTTGTTCTTCTCTAAAAATAAGCAGCTAAAGCAAATAAGATGTTAACAAAGACGCAACATATGCTAGACCAGAAACAATTATAGATATACCATTTTATAACCTGGGAATGGAACCTGGGAGCTCAGAAATGGTTTTACCATAAAACCTGGTGCAAACCAGATATAATAAATTTAATAAGATATGATCTTTGATTTATAATTTGCATATGATTGCCAACCCTGTAGTTTTGCCACCCGTAGTCTTCGCTGAAAGCTTTTTTATTTTATCTTACTATATAATAAAGTTTTTCAAACATTTCACAGCATCGTCAACAGAAGAAATCAACACAAAAAAATCGTTGAAGACCCCCCAACACCCGTATATGAAACACCCCAGCCCGGCGTCATCGCAACCATTGATGTCGACAACAAATAGCGAAGCTTGAACCACATAGACAAGTAAAGCGTCGCACATAGACAATAGTGTAACTTTATATTTTACTTCAATATAGGAAAAAGGTCAAAATCATATATAATCGTTTTACACGTTGTTATTATTGCTAGTATTCAATGTCTTAATATCTGAAACCATATACTTACCAGTGAAATTACTTAATTTATTTTGAAGGGTATTTAACTTATTGTTAGTTGGTTAACATAGCATGTTTTGATTTTTATTAACAACAAAATTGCTATGCTTTGTTCACGGAAACGAGTTAGTTATGCTTTGAACATTGTTTAAGAATATCTGTAACTGCATGAAAGTAATAAATTATTTGATTTGATTCTATTAATCATCTGCAAACAAAGATGAAAACAGACAAGGATGGAAGATCCGTGACGCGAGAAAGGGGGACAGTATAGTTACTCGGACCAATGATATTAAGTCTGTACTTAATTAACTAGCACATTTCCGTAAAGACAGTATAGATATGTTTAATTCGATTTTTTCGTTTTTTCGTTGTGTTTAATATTGTGATACATTTATATTTGAACAAAGTAAAGTTATATTATTGTTAAGTATTTAAGAAGGTGCGTATTTTTTTGTCTGTAATAAAATTAATTTTAACATACTTTGCTCTTAATAATGGTATATTATGTGGGTTGATAAATACTTAGCTGGGCTTTCTGTTGTTAACATAAAATATGAAATACCGTAGTCAATTAATGAAATTTATTTTTGATGAATGCTCAACTTCGGAAATTTAATGAATGTTTTTTGAGAATTTTTGAATCATTAGTTAGTGTCTCCTTGAGTGGCATTGGCCTTCATATGTTTTGGCTTATAAGTGCCACTCACTCATTTTGTTAAATGACATTCCATACATATTTGTCATTTTTTTTAATTATTTGGTTTTCACCTATAAAATACGCATGTCGCGTGGTTTCATTATATTATTACTTTTGTACAGTTGAGCACTTCCGGCATAAGAAGACTTTTTTTTTTGCTTTGTCACTGTCACACAAACTCATATTTTATTTTCTGATGATTAACGTATCGGTACAACAATTTACTAAAGTCATATTTTATTGTGAGCATGTTTTATGGTATTTGCTGTATTGATGTAAACGTTTTATTTTTTATTATGTCTTGTTCTTTAAGCACTGTGTTGAATCACCATTTTTTTCAATATGCTTTTCATAGAAAGGGTTCTGTAGATTTTGTTCAGTCGATTTGCATGACTCGTTTTATAGGTGAAACAGATGTGAAATAAGGCTGCTATTGAGAATTTGAAAGATATCAGTATTTGTGTTATGAATTTACAAAACAACACTGTAATGCTAAGATTTAATACAAATATTTTAAATGGTTTCATTGTTTTATTTCTTGCATTCGTGAATACATACTAAAGCAGCGTACATTATACATTCAGGCCATTTAAGGCAACGTTTCCACATAAGCGGAGCTGCGCGGACGTCTTTAAGAAATTGACCATTCGCATTCCAAATCGAAATTAACAGTGTATTTTGAGCAATGCCATCAATAGATTTCTTGCGGGGGGATTATTTCAAGCGAAAGACTCCACCCAGGTTCGCTTCTATGGAAACGCAGCCTAAGGGTGCGAATTTCAAGAGGATCATAAATGAGTTAAATAAATACTTGTACCTATATATTATAACTACCGTAGCTATATTGTCATAACCAACCGCAACCAGCGCCTAAAATAGTGTCGTCGAAACAATACGTACGTTGTCAGCCATTAACCAAGTTACAGAAACATAAATCTTAAAAAAATAGGGATCAACCTCATAATTTTAATATGTCATCGGATTTATAATTTACTATGTCGGACACAAGTGTGACTCTACACTCCTCTATTACCATTCGAATTCGGCCGACCTGTGTAAAAAGTAGCATCAGAGTACTGTCAGAGTAAAGCAATGATTTCTGTTGTTAGTTAATAACAGATCATTGATAAATGAACAGCGTCGGCGACAGAACCGATCCTTGTAGGATCATTACTACAGCATTTATGGGTTCTGTTGAGACGCCGTCAACCACAAGAAATATTCTGCGTTCTGACAGAAAGCTAGTCAATCCATTTGTACAACCCATCGGAGAGCCTATATGATGGAAGTTTCGACAGAAGTGCCCTGTGCCACACCCTATAGGGTCAGGCCGTAAATTTTGCCACATTAGTTGTAACATAACTCTCCGCCACATTTAAAAAAAAAAGTACGGTAATTAGATTTTATTCAATAACAGAATCATATTTCCTGACAAATGATGAATCGCGATCAATAAATATATTTAAATATCTTCAAAACCTTAGAAATTTATAAAATATTTTGCTACAAAAAGCGATGAATTTTTCGTAAAATACTCTTATCCGTCCCGGTAGAGTAGAGGTGCACTTTGAGCATAAGTAAAATCAAAAATAAAAATCTTTTTGATAGTCTGTTTACTTTTACGCTATACAATAATAGTTAGCTAGCCACATTTTAAATATCGTTTCCTATTACCTAAGAAATTTCATAAATTTTCATTCATTTTCGAAAAACTTTAAAATCCATTCCTTTGCGCTACTTTTTATTGCGCAGCTAATAAATGCCCATTTGGTTGTGTTTAAAAATTAGCAGTATTCAAGTCTGAGTAGTGGCAACACCGGACATACTTTGTCTATGGTCAATACGCTGTCAGCGGTCATATTTTTTTCAGTCCAACATCAACATCGTTTGAAAGAAGGAAGTGTCATCTTTTTTGCAGAGAGTGTTTTTTGATATATCACGGTAAGTTTTTGATTTATATCTATACTTATTATTGCGCACGATTTAATGAAATGTTTGACATCTTTCAAGGCTTTTTTACATTAAAAAATAGCTTATTTATCAAGTTATAATGGGTTTTGTTTGCGTAACAGTTGCGCAAAAATTACTTTATGCAACTTTGCGATACCAGGGGCGTAGAATTTGCGCTACTAATTTTACGCTACCAAATAAAGGAGCTTACACACATAGGCTTGCAGGTATTTTTTTGGCTTTTTTAATATTTGTGTTTTTTTTGAGGTTTCGATTTTAGTTCCTGTGAAGGAATTGTATTTCTAGCAATAGAACTCTCCGTTTTTTTGTAACACCTTTTAAGACTTAAAGATAAGAGTAAAAGTTGACGTTTGTCATACTTACCTATTAAAAGTGAGTTTTATTTTGTAGCACTGTCCTTACGTTACATATCTTATATGCACTCCTTAACAATTTTGCGTTACCATTTTGCGCCACTCTGCGCTATGGACTCGTAGAAATTTTTGCGACACCATTGCGCTATTTGTGGCAAAATCTACGGCCTGACCCTATATGCCTTAGCGATATCAAATCAAGGCTGACACCAAGTGCCTTACCATTGCTCTCGATGGCCTCTGCCATCCATTTTCGGGGAAATAATGTAACACCTCAATTACAAACAGAATCTACTCAATTCCTTTTTGTTTATTGAGATATGAAAGAAAGTCAGGTAACCGGTACTTGGTTAAAGCTAGGGACAAACTGAGCCCACGTATGCAACGTATGCTACGCATTATGACATCTAAACTACGAAATTTGTATGAAAACATATGACTTGGAAACACACTTATCATACGCAACGCTGTCACACGCGTCCCATGCAACGTTCGATCTGTCGCGCCAGATCGGCGTGAGAACGTGGAGGGGATAATCATACGCTATCGTACGCGTACGACTAGTGAGTTTCTAGATCTTAGGTTCAGTAATGTATGGTATTCAGCAACATTTTCTCTTTCTATATTTATCTCATGAACCCAATATCTTCTCTTAACTTTTTTTTTTTGGCGCGGAAATCTCATCTACATTTAAATATAACAAACGTAATAAATCATATTCATTAAAAAGGAGATGGACAATATGTCCAAATTTATATTAGTTAAGTAGACATAAGTGATCATGCCGCATTTTTGCATGATTAAATATAAAAGGCCGCACTGAGTACACAAAACAAATGTATAACAAAACTTAAAAAAAAAAGTCTAAATAATGGCATGGGCATACGCCTATGGAGTAATTGTATTCATTTATATAAAAAAAACGTAATAAATCGTCCTCGAATTCACTGTCAGACTCCGAAAACATTGTGCACCTGAAGATATTACAACAGCGTCTGATGTCAATATACGTCGTATACGTCGGCCAAGTGTGCACACCACGTTGCATTGAATACGTTGCGTACGTGGGCTCAGTTTGTTCCTACCTTAAATGTTATTCTGATTTATAAAACGTGGAAAATAAAAACTTTTTAAACAAACAAAAAGATCGAGGTAAAAAAAACAATATCAATACGTAATGAAAGAAAAAATACAATTCTTTACATACATCTAAAAGTTGTTATGTAGATCTGAGTTACCCTTTCGAGTTTCAAGTTCAACTTTTTTTATAAGCGAGGTACAATAAAGTCTTTGGGTACAATATACAGATGACTGTAGGCAGGCATGAGGTAAGATGACTCAAATGATGTAACTAGATTACTCGAGAAAAAGAACTTTCAAATTCTCACGCATTATGTCATAATGTCAGCAAATGTCACACACAATCACCGACAGTTGCAAACAGTACACAAAATACCAAAACTAAAATGGATTCTAAATAACTCTCAATAAAAATGTAACAACATCACAACGATCCATCTACCATACATACCACCGTTACTATAATTCTCTGAATAGCTAGCTATCTGAAATGGGTAAGCCAAAGTTCGACCCGCCAACGAATACTTTCCCGTATAAAATACCAAAGCGGCTAAACATCCTGAGTGTGCCAAGGAATTATATAATCGATACGGACGAGGGTATGCCCATGTTGACCCCGCGCGGTATCAGGAAATCCGCCTTGAACTCGCAACTGTCGGATAGAGTAAACGATGCTGCTTGGCCCTATATACGGTTAGTATTTCTTTACCATCATTCTTATATCCCTATAGCTTGAGCAACCCTGTAGACAGACCGATGCTTATAAGCAGGGCAGGTCATAACCCACCACGCAGGTCCATTGCAGGTTTGTGGGTGTATTCATCTAGAAAATTATCCTCCTCTAGTTATTACCTAGTAGGAGACCATCAGTAAGTTAGGTTGCCAGAGCTGGATAAGGATCGGGTGCCTTTTTTTATATTGTCCCACTCACACCCAACATCATGTAGGAGATATTTACTAGGTCTTTAAAATAACGCCCAAACTCGATTCAAAGCGCAAGCCGGGAGAAGTAGCCCTTACCTTACCGAAGAATGTAATAAACTACAGTATCCTTTAATGTTGTTTAAGAATGTTGCCTATTACTCTATCTCCCTAGGATCAGCAAGGTTGTGCTTATAAATTGGTATAGTGACTAGGATATAGTAGCCTGTCTGGATATATAGTGAGTATTGTAGCCAGATTGCAGAACTATCCGTGTTCTTCTTGGAAGTGCCTATATAACGTAGGTACCTATATTAACCTCAATCTCCTTTCGTTTGCGCTATTCAGCCGTTTCCTGATCCTCAAAAGAATGTACAAGAACCGATTCAGCCAAGAGAGAATAGAAAAGATCGACAGAATGATAGAAGCTGCCAACGCCACATGCTACAGCAAGCTGGCGAACTGCGTACTGGACCTTAAGAAACAGGACACAAAAGAGGTGAAGAAGAAGAGAGGCTGGTCGGAGAGCGAGTGGAAAAAACACATGGACTACATCAACCAGATCGCCGGCCCAAGGAAGGACTTTAGACCACCACCTGTTAAGGTACTTACTCAAGTAAATTAGATATATAATTGTACTCAAAGCGCCCTAAAATAATAAACGTAGTTAGTTTGCGCAACATATGACTCAAATGACATTTGTAATTCGATGAACAGATACAACAAACTGCTTATCCATTAGTGGACTAGGAAGTCCCAACATCCTTTTCTTTTAAATATGGGGATTAGGTACTGTGAGTAGATTTCCATCACGCAGTCTAATGCAAATAGAATATCTCTGCTCTACCTAACTGTGCCATTCTGTGCTCGAGTGTACTTCTGAAACACTACCCTTCCCAATTTATAGCAATTAAATAATTAGTTCATCAATATTAAGATTGTCTTTCAAAGCCTGCATAGGATTCCATAATCCTTTGTTTTTTCTTCGATGACGGGGAGAAAAAATCCATTATATCCACGTACAATGACCAGCCCCGTGGTTTGCTGTTAACAGGCCCCCTCGGCGCAGGTAATTGCGTGGTGCATTCGGCCAGCGAGAACTTTCCAAGGGCTGCTCGTCGGTGTACGTATACTTTGACGTACGCTCATGCAAGCGTCGCAGACGTCAAACTACCCCACATCCGGTAGGCAGCCCAGTCCACAACCGCTTAAGCCGATCCTGGGTTTCTCCGTTTACAGCGTCACCTGACTAGCCCTACGAACCTTGGTCCGAGCGGCTATGCAGTCGTCCTGCACCTGTACCTACTAGTTTAACCAACTCCCCGATCTACCCCTCACCCTCCAGACGTAACTGCGGGATCATCACATTTCTAAGACATTGCTAGTTTGTCAATAACAACCAAACGCCAATATCTTATCAAAATATTTACTTCTACAAAAATGCCATTTATTTTTATTTATCACAGAGAGGAACTGCAAAACCTCTACCAGACTTATTACCACGGATCAACGAGATATGCTGGTTGCCGGAATTCAAGGTCTACAAACGGCTATCACAAGAAACGTGGTACAGAGATCCTGTCAAGGTAATGCGGGTTTGCTTCACAAACTTATGTTAAGAATAATATATAGACCTGAAATATATCTTTCAATCTTTTTGCTCTGTGCATTTTGGGTTTATATTTTACGAATATTATGGTGAATAGTTAAAATCTTTATAGCATGTGTATTTCTTTTATCATCACAAGAAGGCGTTTTCGCTAGAAATTAACAATTGTTTTAATTGAAATGTTATTTAAACCTTGTACGATATATTAAAATTTAAATTTCATGGCGGTTGTGCAGTTAGCTTGAGTCGCGACGCAATAAACGAAATGAATCGTGATGTAGGTGCAAGCGGGATGTCACGGATCTTAAAACTTCCGTTATGTTGCTTCACACCATCGAATCTTGCGATCACAATACGTAGAATATTTTATAAATTAGATTAAATAAGACTTTACTGTTTCTACAGGTCCCGCCCGCTGCTCTGAAGTATGTGATATCAGATCGAGTGAAGAAGCTAGCTGCTCACAGAATTATACAAGAACCGAATTACCGGAATTACTAGTAGATTACCCGGGTTACCAATGCACCGGATACATCCCGAATGCCTTCAGCACCCGTATTGCCCCGTATAAAGTGCACTGACGAATTAGTATCAACGTTTCCAAGCATTCAACGTGACTAAGCACTAAATTCAATCCTCTTTTCATTGAATACTTACGCTATTTTGGACATTCACACACAAGGATCCATAACTGCGTAGCCATATCAAAACGTGAACTCAGTTTATTTTACTATTGGGAAACAATAACCCATTTATGGAGCCCAAAATATTAACCATGAAGGCAAACTAGGCCTTTTATAACATCCTATGTTTTATCTTAAATATTTTTTTTACGTCAACATTGCATTAAAGCAGAAGTGTAGTCCCACACATTCGTTATTGAATTCGGAAATAAGGTCGTTTCATTGCATTAAAACAGCATGAACATTTTAAAACTATTTGGTTTTATTCATATTTACAATGGTAACAATTTTTGTCTACTTAAAATTAGAGAGAGTAAACAATACTGCACATTTTAAAAAAATCTAAAACATAGAATGGGGTTGCAAATTGATTTGACAGATCATTTTCTAAGTAGATTAATATAATAAAAAATAAATATTCTTATTGTAAGTAGGAGCCGTTTGCTCTATCATTTACGATAAGCAGTGGATAACGGCGTAGGTGAAATCCTTGGTGGTAGACTGGCCTCCAAGATCCTTGGTCCTTACTTTGCCGTCCTTCAGCACCCTGTACATAATTTCAATATTAGCACAGGTGTATTTTTTGAAGTTTATACTATAACTTTTTTAAAGTACTTAAATCATATGTAAAATGAGGGATGACAAATTGGGAAGCAAGACAAGAAAGATAGAGCTCGTTTGATGAAATAACCTCCACGTAGCCTACGGCTACCGCAATGAAATAAAACCACCTTTCGGTGGTGTTGTGTTTCTTTCGGTGAGTAACATTTCCCTTTACGAGGTAGGGGGAAATCTGTTAGGATATTATGCCTTAAATTTATAATACTGTATCGCAAGCGTCTATTCTATAGGCTATGGCAGCCGCTAACCATCAGGCTGCCCATAAGCTTGATTACCACCCTAATTACAAAACTTGTTTTCTTCACAAAGTATAAGCGGATAGCACCTAGTATAAATCCGAAAACAACATTGTATATACTGCGAAGAGGAACTCGGTGGCGCAAGTGGTTAGTGTTCGGCTGAGATCTTTGAAGTTAAGCAACTTTCGTAGTGGTTGGTCATTGGATGGGTGACCAAAAATTTACTTTTAAGCCGTTGGCCCGGGCTGCATTTGTAGTCGTTAGCACCCATCAATCCGCTCTGGGCCCGCGTGGTGGGTCCCGGCGCAATCTCCGTATTCCATCTGTAAGGAAGTCCTGTGGCCCAGCAGTGGGGACATTAATAGGCTGGTGATCCCCAACGACAACGGCTAACTAGGGCCGAACTTCGAGTCTCTGAGACGCCCTCTAGTTGAGCCGACACCCTCAGGTTTGAGTGGTCTAGAGGCTCCAGACGGTAAGGAGACTCCCCCCGCGGAGAGATGCCATCCGCTCGGAATACCTCTAGAGGCACTCGCCAATTCTCGGCTTGAGGTCCCCTTAGGATCTCGCCGTCCCCAAACCCGGTGACGCTGTAAAGGTCATCTGCGACCAACAGCATATACACTCAAAAAAAAAAGACGGGTTGCACTCCGGAATTGCCGGCAGGAGTGAAAACTTGAATATTGACGTTGTGCATTTTTGGTATTTTGTAATGGTTAGGGAATAATTTTGCACGAATTGCTTTAGTTATCAGTATAAAAGTACTATCACGTATGTGGTAGAATACAATATTTATTTTTTGCGCTATCGTACACAAACATGACAATTTATATTACATTAGAAAATTTTATCTCAGAAAAATCAACTTACCTACATGAATCACGTTTAAGCGCACTTAGCGACATCTATTGTAAAGAAATCAACTTACATGAATCACATTTAAGCGCAACTAGCTAATAGATGTCTATTGTAAAAAAAATGCATTTTTTCGCAATAAGGCTGCCACGTGGACATCCTAGATTTTATTATAATACGGTAAAATAAAATATTACTATGTATCGTATAATATATTGAAAGTCAACAACCTTTCCAATTTTATCGTGTGTCATGATGCGATCAGCCCACGTGTTTAACCTGACGGGAGTTTAACATTTTTTACCCATACAAAAAAAAGTGCACAATGCCGCTAAAGAAGTTTTCACTTCAAAAGAAACTAAAAAAAAAGGCTGGTGATGATGATGTACTCACGTATTGATTGCGTTTTTGATCATGCGCGAGTAAGTGGGCAGATTGACGTGCGACAGAAGGTTGGCGGAACATAGCAGCATGGCGGTGGGGTTGGCGATATTCTTGCCAACCGCGCCAGAGAATATATGTCGGGCGCCCTACGAGAAACAATTGAATTCATAAAATGTAATATGGATTCGACGTTTGGAGACCACTTCTTGAAATTACTTTCTTGAAACTACTTGAAAAAAGCAGCACTTGCTGAGTTTCTTGCCGGTTCTCCTCAGTACAATGTCTCCCGTCGTAGTTTTGCGAACCGATGGCGTAGTTTTCGACTATCACATGTGCTTGTAAAAGACTAAACTGAATAAATGATTTTTGAATTGAATACTGCCTGTGCATACGATCTTTTCTGGTTTTGACCAAACAGTCTTTAACAAAGTGATCTTAAGCAGTAAGATCACTTTGTTAAAGACTGTTTCTGGATTCGACCATTTCGTTTTTCGTCTACTTTCAGTACAGTGTGCAAAGGATAAAAAAAATATGTTTAATTACAAAATTATAAAAATCTATGAAGTTATGTTACTGAAGTGATGATAATTATTATATAAAGAGCATTAGTTGTTTTTATTTACTGGGTTAGTTCTTGTCGAGTTACGCTACGTTCACATAAAGACATCAAAAAAGTTGCGTTTTTTTGCACACCATAATCAAGGTAGTCAAATAAGGAAGTGGTCAAAAAGCAGAAGTCCATACAAGAACTAGGCTTTACAAGAAGTGGTCGAATCCAGAAGTGAACATATTGACAAAAAGACCATTGAAGAACTGAGGGCCATTCGCCTATCGAAAATGCTTTGGAAAACGTTGAAACTTTCGATTTTATTTTGTCACAAAAAAAGAGCGCGAGGCATTTGAAAACTCAGGCAGCTAGAAATAACAAAATGAAATCGTAAGCGTTAGCGTTTACCAAAGCATTTTTGTTAGGCGAATGGCCCCCAGGTCCTTAAACGTCAAACTTTAATATTACCTACATATCGTTGCTCAGTTCTGTAAAATAAAATCTCACTTTCGAATACGAAATTTCTAATATAAGACATTAGTTAAATATTTGTTACATCATTGCGCGATAATAATTCATCTGAATAAAATGGTAAAGGCCCGAATAGCGAACGGTGCAATTTTTTGTGAAAATCCTCAATGTATATTTTATATACACCCTGTATCTATACATATAATATTTTGGTAGGAAAGACAAAACTGTACATTGAATATTTTTTTTAAAAGAATACTTGGGGTGTGATCTACAATCGATACTGAAGCCAAAAATATAGTTTTTAGAACTTTTGTCTGTTTGTCTGTATGTATTTCCGGGATAAACTCAAAAAGTACTGCATGGATTTACTTCAAATTTGGCACGAATATTATTAAGGAGTCGGCTCAACATATAGACTACATATTATCTACCACGCTATCACCTACGGGGAACGAGCAGTGAACCTTTATTTCTAACTAACTCCACACGTACGAAGTCGCAGGCTGCCGCTCCTACTTAATGTAAGAACAGCCTGTATAATAATGTTACCTGTTCAAACACCGCACATTCTGCACTATAAGATGCCCCGGCGACGACGCCAGCGCCCCCTACCAGACCACTGGCGAGGTTGTCAACAATATTGCCATACAAATTGGGGGTGACCATCACGTCGAACTGGTTCGGGTTGGAAACCATCTGCATCGTGCAGTTGTCAACGATCATCTTCTCGAACTGTATGCGGGGGTACAGCTTCGCCATCTAGAGGAAAAGATTGTATTTTTTTTTTATATTACATTCTAGACATCATACGTTTTCAATTTAATATTTATATACCTAACAAGCTGTCCCAGCGAACTTCGTACCGCCATAAAAAAATAGGGGTTGGTGGTAGAAGGGTGAAAATTTAGGGTTGTATGTATTTTTGTATGATGTATCAAAATAAAATCATAAAATTTTGTCCAAATAAAAATTGAGGGTGGACATTAACATTTAGGGGGCTGAAACATAGATGTTGTATCCCCTGGTTGTGATCTACAAAATTATCAGTTCTTTCCTTTCGATAATATAAAAATTATCTACTCTTAATTATTATTATGTGTGTGTGTTTGGTGTGTTATTGCGTACAATATATTTTTCGTTATCATCCAGATCGTACATTTAAATAATTCCTTCGTATCCAAGTCTCATTCTCAGTCCTTTGATCAATATTTTTTTGTTATTAAGGTTTTTATAGAGATAAGTCTGAAAATGAAGCCCTGCCAAAAGGATTCTACAGACAGGGACCGGAGTCACTTTATTTTGTCTTCTATAACCTATATATATACCTGTTTGAACCTATTATGTACAAAGGTAAGCTTTATAGTAAATATTTGTGATATTTAAGTTCTATGTTAGTTAATATAGTGTTAAGTTTATTAATTACAGACAAAATTTTATTGCTTAGATACAATTCATCCGTAGGAAATCTATATGGGCTAAAAAATCTAAATTTTGCTTTGTCCATTTTATTAAACTATTACTTAAAAAGAAAACCTGTAATTGTTGTTACCATAGTTTTTACAAAGTAAAAATTTATTCTTTTACTTCACTATAGGTTTTTAATAAAAAAAAACCGGCCAAGTGTGAGTTGGACTCGCGCACCGACGGTTCCGTAAAATAACTAAAAATTTAAGGTTTTCGCAATTTTTCCTTTATCTGTGCTATAAGACGTTGCTTCATACCAAATTTCAAGATTCTAAGTTCACGGGAAGTACCCTGTAGGTTTTGATTCGCTTGCGAGTTTCGAAAATTTGCGGTATAAACGGCTGTATCTTTTGATTGCGCTGGCTCAGAAGTTTGATTTTTTCACAGCTTCAAGGGACAGTAGACCTGAATATTTTATATAAATTTCAGCTTGATACCTCCACGCGTTCCTGATAAAATGGGTCTTGACAGACGGACGGACGGCCAACAAAGTGATTCTATGAGGGTTCCGTTTTTTCCTATTGAGGTATGGAACCCTAAAAATGCTAAAAACTGACCTCTTCACAGCTGCGCAAGAACAGTCCATCGCCGAGTTTCATGATGTTCGCCTTATGCACAGCAGTCACCTTCTTGCGGCCCATCTTGACCGCATAATCGAACGCGAACTTGGCGATACGCTCTGATTTAGCCGCGGTGATGATCTTCAGGCACTCCACAACACCTAATGATATATATTCAATTCAATCCAATTTATTGCACTCATGTTACATAGATAGTTACAAAATGCTTAAAGTACCTAACATGAACCCTGTCAGGGTATCGCATATACAGTCTTAAAGATAAAAATTACAAAAGAATTTAACTAATAAACAATTATGTATATGAGGAACCTAAATTGTATTAAACCACTTTATATCTCAAATTATGCATAAATGTCATCAGATTCCATTAGTTTAACAATATAAATTACTCAATTGATCTTATTAACAGTAGAAACATAATAGAAATGGAAATTTATTTATAAAAATTAATTAAATTTTTCAGTTATTAAAATTAATAAATATGTCAATAAAAATAAAATAATATGTCAATTAACATGATTATCATATACTAGGTTTGTATTTTAAAAATCGCCTCATTTATATTATTTTGTTGTAAAGTATTCATTTATACAATTTTTCATCATCAACAGCCTTTTACTGCCCCCATTGTTGGGGGCCTACCCTATTGAATGGTATAGAAAGAGTGGGCCTTGACCCTCCACGCGGGCCCAGTGCGGATTGATGGGTCCTAACAACTGCAAATGCAGCCGGGACCAAAGGAAGTTTTTTTGGGATTTCATGGGATTGGCAAATATATATACATATATATAAATATATATATATACTTGACACAATAAGACACCTCTAATAAAATTTTGTTCCCTTAAGATATTTTCTTGATCGGCAAAAGGAACAGCTGGCTATATCTGTTGTTTGTTTCGCTTCCAGTCCAGTATAGGAGACCATTAATTTGTATCAAAAATTAACTGTATCCAATATAACATTTACTCTATTACTACTCCGATCCTATTGGTCGTAGTGAACTTATGACCGGATGCTACATTATTAATAAAAAACACTCACCAGGCACAGACTCATGTTCCAGCGCAGAATATTCTCCTCCTGTCTGCTCTCTGATAATGATACAGTCCACATCGTGATGGCGACACTTGACGATAGGCAGGGAATTGACGTACACCACGTTGGCGTAGAGGTCGAGCGCGTTCGTCGTTTAACGTCCGTACTCATGACCGTGTGCTACATTATGAATAAAAAACACTCACCAGGTACAGACTCGTGCTCGAGCGCAGAGTATTTGCCTTCCGTCTAATAATGATGCAGTCCACATCGTGATGGCGACACTTGACGATGGGCATGGAATTGACGTGCACCACGTTGGCGTAGAGGTCGAGCGCGTTCGTCGTTTAACTTCCGTACTCATGACAGGGTGCTTGACGGCTGACATTATGAATAAAAAACACTCACCAGGTACAGACTCGTGCTCGAGCGCAGAGTATTCGCCTTCCGTCTAATAATGATGCAGTCCACATCGTGATGGCGACACTTGACGATGGGCATGGAATTGACGTGCACCATGTTGGCGTAGAAGTCGAGCGCGTTCGTCGTTTAACTTCCGTGCTCATGACCGGGTGCTACATTATGAATAAAAAACACTCACCAGGCACAGACTCGTGCTCGAGCGCAGAGTATTCTCCTTCCGTCTGCTCTCTAATAATGATGCAGTCCACATCGTGATGGCGACACTTGACGTTGGGCAAGGACTTGACGTGCACCACATTGGCGTAGAGGTCAAGCGCATTGCGAAGCTTCATGTTCAGGGTTTGGAGCTCGCCCGTGTGAGAGAAGTCAGGGGTAGCTAGGATACCCTGAATGTTGAACGATATGTTAATTTTATCATTTAAATTCCAATGATTTCGGGGGAAAACGGAAATGGGGAGAATCGCTCGTAACCATATTTACATACATTGTAAGTAGAATCTCACCTTTATACAAATCTTGTTCCTGGTGATGGAGTTGACGACGTCCTCAAGCGGAGCGCTGAGTGTGGGGTTCACCTCAGAGAAGAAGAAGGACTCGAAGTCCACTGGTATGCCGGCCGCCTATATTTCGGAACGAACTGATTTTAATAAAAAACAATGCCTTTATTCCCAGTCACCCCCTAGGATCTGTAATCGGAGGCAAATGGGAATAAAAAAATGTAAATGAGGCAATGACTTCACTCTTGACTTCAAAGTCCACGACAGCGTATGTCGAAAGTTTAACTTACTATAACCCTTTTCTCCAAATTAACGCGAGTGAAACCGCAGGGGATCTCTAGTTGTGACATAACTGTGATAAAATCTAATATAATAATAAAATCTTATTCCTCATAAGATATTTTCTTGATCGGCAAAAAGGACAGCTGGCTATATCTGTTGTTTGTTTGAGCTTCCAATCCAGTATAGGGAGACCTGAATTTGTATCAATTCTCTATTGCTGCTCCGATCCTATTGGTCGTAGTGAAGCCTAGAGTAGTATAATCTATAGCCTGATAGTTAGACATGTGGTACACGGACATTTTGTAGATACTGATGTCCTCTATAAAACTTTAGTGCATCATTTTGCTCTATTGTCGATGACTTCCGCAGCGTACGCGACATAATATTCTACTACCACAAAACATGTCTTCTTTCAAATGTAGAGAAAAAGTGGCGATTCTTTTATTCTACTAGAAACGACAAAATACATTATGTGACACAATACACGTTCTTAGCTGCCGGCAATATCCCACAGTATAACGCAACCATGAGTATCTTGCCGGTTCTTCTTAGTACAAGGTGTCCCGACTTTGATTTTGGAAACGTAGTTTTCGATCTTCATTTTAAAATAAATTTGAGAAGTTTGAGTATCTTAAAGATAGATATGACCACCAAGGTTGGACATTTCTCAGCCGTATATATAAATAATAGAGGGTAGATTACCTTAAACACTTCTTGCACGGAGTAGACCAGCTCAGGGCCGACGCCATCTCCCGGGATGAGAGTGCACTTGATGCGGCCCTCCTTCGATGCATTCGGTTGCTAATATCAAACAAGTTGATGAGACCAGTGCAATCAATAATATCCTCCAGCACAGTAAAGAAGAGAAGCAAAGACTAACTGCTTGACGAAAACTAAAGTTATTGGTATGGATTTTGATAAAAAGAAAAAATAAAGAATTCATACTTTTATGATCTTACTATTAGATTTATTTAAAATTTTAATGTTGGAACCCACTCATGTAAATTTTCAAAAATATTTCTGAATAAAAACAGCCCATGGCCCATCGATATTATTATGCTACTGATATAAGATAAATGCTAGATAAAGTTTAAACAAGTAAAAATGTATGTAGAGTCTGTTTTGTTTCATTCGCAATTTAATAGGTCACATTGGGTTATACTTACTTGTAATGGTAAATATATGAAATAAATAAATAAAACAGTATTTATATTGATGAAGACTTATATCATTGTAATCTACAGATTATTACTAACTACCCAATGTTTGTATATATATTATAATGAAGTGTTGACCTAATATCTACAACTTAGAACTAATAAAGCTAGATAGGTAAACAAAAGTTATTTGTGTATTAAACATTGCATTTGGACGACACAGATGTTGCTCACTCACAGTGATTACTTATAACAGCTTTTTAAGATAAGTACAGCTTTATATTTGACTTATTTAAATAATCATAAGAATTTTCTTTTTATAATTATTAATTAAGTATATTATTTATAGATCCAATAAAAAAATTAAATAGTTTTTTTAATAAATGTCTGTTCCCATTCACCACTGGTGGTGTTATTCCAACTGGTGACAAATGGAAAAAAAATCAAAATAAGTTACCAATTTTTTTGTCAACCATTACTGCCAAATAATAAGAGAAATTTCCACCACTCATAGAAAATACGAACAAATTTATGGTGACAACTAGAAAGAAATACATTCAATAGCTGTTATGTGTAAATTTGGGTACATTTGCAGTGGCTTTCATGCTATGCCACAATATATTCTGGAATTTCACAACAATGCTATTATTTATACTCATATTATTTTGATAATAATATGAGCACCAAAGTGCATGCAATGTTATAAGAGTCATCCTATTCTCCATAATAGTAATGTAACATAATATTTTGCCAATATGTCTAATTGTGTATGTGTGTGCATTAAAGATAAAAAAAAGTGTGCATGTTTAAATAAAATTTTGACTATTGTTCAACTTTTGAATAGAATGACTAGATTTTGTTTTGTAAAAGGGAAAAAAGACAAAAATATCACATGCAAGTATATAAAGAAGCTTACAGTTGATTTTGTTGAAGGACCTGTTGATTCTTAAATGATAAATGAATAGATAGTAAAAATAAACACTATAAACTGCAAATTAATGAAGTGAAACGTCAATTTAATAATGTAAATTATAAATATCTTACATCAAAATATAAAATCGAATTCTTTGTTATCTAAATTGATTAAAATTTCAATAATACTATACAACATTTACCTTTCCAATAAATAAATAAAATTGTCCAATTTGGTCTGTAAAATTATTTATCAAAATAATGTTGTTATAACTAACATATAAAGCTATGCAGCAGAAAATGGAAATATATAGCATTTATATATATTATAATTGTATATTGGAATGTATTACAAAATAAAAATTCAAAAGGTGTGCAAATAGGCTAAAAAATTGTTTTTTTACTAACTTCAAAAACACCTCTTGAACATAAATAATATATTTTATTCTTCTAATATTCTATATTGTTTTTTTTTTAGCAAGATGCCTCTTTATGTAAATTGAAAATAATGTTAATTCCAAACACAATATTTTACCTTGGGTACTTTAGGTTAACTATAGGTGTCTTTGAAGTAATTAGTATGCAGGTATTTATATATTTAATAAAAGTGCATCATATAATTTTTAATAAAACATACCATAAATTGATTTTTATTCGGAGACCTCTTTATTTGTAGGCAATAAATGGAAAAAACGTCATTATCAAAACAAAGAATACTTTTCTGTAGTTTAAAATGATATTTTTCATATCACCATAACATTGTATAATGATGCAACATGAATAACTATACACAGTAGACATAATTTTTAACTCTATTACTTGTTATTTGTTCAAAAGCATCTTACAGAGATTCACTTGGCTTTATAAGCTGTAGAATAAATTAATAAAAACACATTTTTTTATTTTCTGCTACATTGCTCTGATTGTGGGTTACTTGCTATTAGTAAAGGTTAGTGTTCTCACCAGGGTGCCGATTGATTGTGAAGCAAAACATACATTTTCCTTAGTGTTTACCGCACTTGTGTGAACACCCTTTCCAACATGCTGAGATCCCTGTAGACAGTTGAAATTTCAAATGTTAATTAATTCAAATTTATTCAAATTAAGTTTTGATACAATAGCTACTTTAACTATAATAAAAATGATATAACATATTTCTAACACGCACCAACTAGCTTAGCTCCAAAATAAGTATGGTAAGGTGTGTTTTAGGATATCAGGATAATAGATGAGAAAACAGAATACAAATGCTTGTGTTCATCAAATAAACCTTTGCCCCACTGGGACTCAACTCAGGACCTCTGAGATGGCGCCACCTTGAAGACCACTGTATAGCACTCCACCATGGTGGTCTTCAAAATAAACATAAAATTAGGAGTTATGTAACAAATGGTAACAAACCTACTTAATAGTAATCTTGCTTTCAAATATTAATAGTGATGCTGTCAGATTTGTAATTTTATTATAACAATAATATATTTTCAATTAAGTTGTAGATAAAACAAGATCAGGATACATATAAAACGAAGCTTTATAGTTTGCGTAGATGAGGGACTTTTGTCCACAGAGGAGCATAATGTGTGCATTCGTCCGGATAGCGAAGGGTGCGGGGTCGAGTCCTGTCTGTTGCCTGGTTCGCGTGGTTTTTTTTTTCTAGTAAAATTCTTTAGTTTGAAACATCTAGCAGTTAAATGCTTAAAAAATAAAGAATATAACAATAATTGCTATTTTTTCTTTCAAATGTTAAATACTTGTAAAGTTATTCATTTGACATGGTGGGTTAACATTGCAAAGTGATAGCACTGCCGTGCAGCCTAAGGCTAGAGAAAATTCGACATGGCCATCAAGGCCACAGTAACAGAAAGGTCAGTGCATTCGTAAGGATAGCAAAGGGTGCGGATTCGAGACCTGTCAGTTGCCTAGCACCATGGTCTGAGTGGTATTTCTTATTGTAAAATTTTCTTAAGATTTAAACATCTAGCAGGTTAATGGGATAGGAGTTGACCAAAAAAGGAATGTCTTAAAAAAATACAGGGATATTTCTTAGAATCAGATTTAGCATGCAATGTGGACTAAAGTTCACGAAGAGTTGAGCGCCCATGTTCTGCTGGAGTGCAGAGGCGTTGCAAGACAAAAGACTTTTCTTCTGGGAAGTCTGCGGACACTAGTTGAGGCCTGCAGCAACATCTTGGGACTGCTGGGCTTTCTGGAGGAGTTGGGATGGCAGGACTGATGCCAATCCCTATGCAAAGGGGCAGGCAATTGCGGAAACAGCCCGCCGTACTGCTAAAGACCTTGCTGGACTCTCTGTGTTGTCGGATGATCGACTTTCTGTACGCGGTACTTTTAATCCGTGTGTGCGTTACTCGATTGACGCAGTTGTAAGCGATCTATTTCGACAAGTGATCTATTTGATAGCGGACTAAAGTTCCCCATCTGCGCAGGCTATTACTGTGCACTCTAATCGATCACGTGAGGAAATACATTTACATCAATTGGTTGGAGTTATTTTTAATTAAATTTATTGGGTAGGATTAATCAAATGTAACTTGAAAAGCGTCGTGTCGAAAACCTTCGATACTGCAAAAGTCCCTTGTTATACCCCTTATTACCGATAATCAATCAGTTACGAAACATATTTTCTAGCAAAATATTCAAGAGAGTTAAATAGTAAAACTTTTAATGTACTTCGTAATTACCTGCACCAGGGCCCGAAAGATGTTTCTGCTGATTAAGGACATTTCAATTAGGTATTTTAAAACCTATTTAAAGGTTATTCAAGATAAATTTATTTTTGGATCGCCTTTAATTTTGCACCAGCAGAAGACGTAACACGAAAATACGTTTCGTTAAACGGAAATTGACAATGACAACCACAGAATACAGAGATTATGACATATCTATTCCACTTAAATTACCAATAAAGCATACTCCACGTATTTAATTAGTTTTAATAAACTACATCAATTGCTACCTTACAGTATATACCATTTAAGGACTAAGTGGAAAAACAGATAAAATTTTACATTACAAGCAAAGACAAATAAAAAAGCGATAAAGTTACAAACAGCATTTTATGACTGACTCAAAAAATCGGCTTATACAAGCAGTTCATTTTAAAAGTAAATTTAATAGCATTGTAGTGTAGTATGTCCTGTAGTGAGAAAGACACGATATAGGAAAGATTGCTGCTATTTTATTGAAATACCCTAACAGTCTAGGAAAGAAATAGGTTAAAAAAAATAAGCCTAATTTTACCCTTTTTGGGATAGTCATAAGATGAAATGAGTATTTTTGTGGCCATAGATTCCAAAAAATCAATTTAAGATAAAATGAGCTAAGCCTTAGTTGATAATTCTACTTAGATAAACTATTTATACTAGATTTGTACTATATTAATTTTATTATTACCAAATGAATAATTTAAATGGTTTTGATTAATAAATATGTGTATAGTGAAATTAAGACGTTATGCGTGACAAGGAGCATAGAAAAATTGGACACACTAGCGCTACCAGTTCGCAACTTGTCATTTGCCGGAGGAGGATGATTGATTTTGTCATTTAGGGCGCTGTCAAGGCGCAACATTTGAACTCGAAACATTGATAAAAATTTATAAAGTGTAAAAAAATATGTGTTAAGAATACTTCAAGATAATTTACTCAAGCCAAAAATTGGAAGCTGCTGTTTTCTATACTCTGTACTTAAAATAACAAATTCCTCTGCTGTTAAAATAAAGGTTAGTGTAAGAATTAAATTTTGCCTACAAAAATTACTTTGATCATCTTTTTCCGTGTTAATTATTTAATAACCACAAAGGATGTCTTGAGACATCTATTTTGTACTAGGTTTTATAGTATATTAAATATTTAATGAAAAAAAGGTTCATAACGTGACATAGAAAAATAATTTTGTTGAATTTATTGATCACATTGAAAAACGTCACGCTCGTAGTAATATTGAACCACATTATTATATTGATAAGGGGGAGAGCACGGGTCACGGCTCACTGTTTTAATTGATGCAATACTAATAACGTAATTATTATAACTCTTTTAGGTATATTTAATTTAATATTATTTCATAGCTCATAAATTTTTACTCGATTACGTAATTTTGTTTCCCATGTTAAACAAAATAATCATTACTATTCTTTAGACCATCCAATTTGCCACAATACAACTTTTTTCATACTTAAAGTTACAATAAATAAATAAGTAGAAGGCCATATATTTTCTTGTTATACCAACCTAGTTTTTATACTTAGGGAAACATGCTACACTATCGTTTAGAAATTATTGCTGATAAATTTAACAAACAATAATAATATGCTGTAGGCATTTTACTTGACGCTATTTTTATTTTATCAGATAAAAAATCACGGAACAATGTTTTACGAATCAGTAACAGAAGAATACCTACATAAATATACAATACAACATAATGTAATGTACGTAATCAATCATTGATAGCACGTGAAACAGTATTTTTGACTATTTTTGTGTAATACTTATAAAGAACCCCCACAGCTTAGTTCATCAACATCACAAAAATCTTAATATAATCGCCTTCCATCATCACCAAAATGTTATCACACTTGAACTAGACCTAGCGGTTGTAAATATTTAACTTGTGGCGACACTGCGTTATCTATATAAAAAAGACGAAATGATCATATCAAAAATGCGGTTATTTGTTATACAGTGCAAACAACGATATTATTATCGTTGAGTGCAATTTTTTATTACCTAACTGCTTTTTTATTACCTACTACAAGCTTTCTTCGTGCTTATTTCAACGCAGTGCAAAATCATCCGCAATATGTATATTTTCTTGCTCTGTACTATTTGTATGAAGTAACAAATAAATCCTGGACCATATTATTGGTCCATGATATAAATGAAACAAACTATCTAATTATGTAGTTATTTTTTTCTTGTTTACGTATCGCGTGTAGGCACATACTTAATGATCGTTTAGACATAATTATCAGTAACATTTAACGAAATGATATTTATTAACAAACACTGATAGTAAGTTATAGTGAATGCTTTTTAAATTACCAATTAATTTTTACCAATTTAAAGCTTGAAGATATCATTGGGCTTTACTTTATTTATACTTTAAATCGATGATATGGGTACAATAAACTCATTAAATAAACTTACATATTAAGACATGCACCACTAAACAGTCTTTCGTTATCATTGGGTATTAAAATTGGAAGTAATTCATTAATTTAAAAATTACAGGAGAGACTTTCCTAGATAGTCAGTATATTTTTTTAAATCGTAATCTACGTTACTATTGAATTCCATATTTAGTAATCCGAAGTGATTTGGATATGGTATCAAGCACGGAACACTCCATAGATATTTTTTTAATCCGTATTATCAACACTTCTATCTATTAATAATAGAACATTGTTGAAGTCGTATAAGTTCGGGTAAGTATGTAGTTGTATGATATTAAATACCTATGTCCATAGCGTCCATACCCTTAAACGTTAATTTTATTATATTTACACTAGATTTTCTATCACATCGTCCGATACCATCGCCTGATGGTGACAACGTATCATTAACATCCTTCTATAAAAACTGGACTGGGCTACCCTTATCACCTCGGAGTATAAAAATATACTTACAAAAAATATATATATAGAAGCGTTGAAGTCGTTTCGGAGGAGTTCGACAACAAACATTGTAACTGTGACAGTAGATTTTTACATAACGATATAAACAACCACGACTCTTGAATAAATTACGTGTTCATCATAAATAAATATTGGAATTCAACGCTTGGAGCAGCAGGGAGATGAGCAAGCGCAACTGTTGCTCCATTCTAACTTTTGAAATTATCTGATGAACTTTAACTACTACACAAACAAGTAATATCCATAACAAGCAACATGTTTACTATCGTGCTCAGACTTCTTGATAACGTTTACAGTAGCATTATTACTTCAAGAAGTATGGGCGGAACAAGACCTATACCTACTGCCATTGGTGGTCCTTCGAGTACCAGCTCACGCAATATTTCACTAGACGTAAAATCGTTTCTTCGTTTAATGATATTATTTGTTCATTTATTTAAAATTCAATAAGGTACTAACTTAGGCCATGGTGAATGCTCTTAGTATAGTTAAAATCAGTTAACTTAAATCCCCTATTAGTCTGATTCATCTTCACAAATATTATTTTATTGTATTAGAGGTGATTGTATCAAAAATATGCTCGTCCTCATGGTTTTACAGAGCAGCCAGCAAAATGTCGAAGGTTATAGACTTGGATCAGCCTCGGTACGACCAGTCGACGTACATGGGCCGCGCGAAACACTTCCTGCAGCTGACCAATCCACTCAACGTGTTCGCCACAGAGAAACAACTCGACGATGCCAAGAAGATCGTCGATGAGTTTAGGTAGGTACCTAACTTGGATTCCTTGTGTTAATTTGAACAGACAAAGGTCATATGAGACGTGACTTACCGAATCTCATTTAGTGTATTTAGAAATTTATCTTGTTGTACGCGTTGGAATGGTACGACACATAAATTTAATTTAGTTTACGTGTTGATTAATTGCATTACGTATTATGCAGTTCTAAAAAATGCTTTAAGTCCGTGAGAACATTAAAAGTTGATACGTCGATGATAATGGAACTCTGGGTTCTATTTGTTCAAACTCTTCCTTATTAAGTTTAAGTAGTGTCACCAACCAACTGAGCATGATGAAGAACAATGTGATGACGTACGAACGTCAATTGTTTTCAAAACACGTCAAAACCGTATCTCATGTTTCTGCACAATATGAACCCTGATCGATTCGTTTGCTATATGGTATTATTTAAGAAAAGCAACTGCGTAAAAATAATACAGATTAATGACTACTTGTAAGGCTAATAACAGGTTTTCGTTAAATTACATATGGTAATTAGTACATATAGCTGGTAGACAGACGTTTATAAATACTTAAAGAATAACAATTATTATGAAGTTCAATAAGAATAGCGGCGACAATTTTTAAATATGGTTTCCCATCCCATAGTACGAATAACACACATCACAATCTCCCTAGCAGTGTTAATATTTTTATACCTGTGAATGCAAATTGTTTAAAAAAGCTGGAATTGTATTGTGAAAAGAAAAGAAAACAAGACAGCTGTGTCCATAATTTTAACCGATTTTCAAAAGATTTCTAAATATAAATTTTGTAACGAACCAATAAGTACGAACCTACCGTCTAAAGATAACAATCATCATCATCATCATCAGCCTATAAATGTCCCCACTGCTGGGGCACAGGCCTTCCCTATGGATGGAATAGGGAGATTGAGCCATGGCCCACTGCGCGGGCCCAGTGCGGATTGGCGGGTGTTAACGACTGCAGATGCAGCCGGGACCAACGGCTTAACGTGCCTTCCGAAGCACGGAAGAACTCGAAATAGTAAATTTTTGGTCACCCATTCAATGACCGACCACTGCGAAAGTTGCTTAACTTCAACGATCGCAGCCGAACGCGCTAACAACTTGCGCCATCGAGCTCCTCAAGATAAAAATAGGATTCGTTAATTACAAAGAGTTTTCAATTCGTGATTCGTTATTTAAAAATTATTAATGAGTAATGCAGGTCACGTTGACCTCTTGTACCTACTTATTTAGTTGATGTTAATTCCGCCTTTATACAGCGTAATACAAAAACAGCCTAAACATATAGGTATAAGAACAATAACTGACTTTATTATTATTAATATTCTCAACCGACCTAATGACATAGCGTAATTTACTTATGGTAATGAAAGTAAACAGGAAGTACGTCTAGGAACCACGGACCTTACGAACTCTCTGCTCGACGTATTTTTTAAAGAATTGGTATCAGTATGCTAATCCTGATATTACATAAGCTGCTTTACTAAGAGCGAAAGAAAAACAAGAAATTCCTACTTTTCCTGTAAATTCATTAACTTGGATATTCGGTCAGTTAATTAGCACCTTACCTAAAAGTTAGGTTACTAGATTATTTATAACTGGACTCCTCTTACACTAAACTTCAGGTGAAATGGGGTAAATTTCTGCAGTTTGTATTATAAAACAATACACTACGAGGTAACTTTCTCTATTATTGATTTTTACTCTAATTGTTATACAAAATAGGGAATCAGTGCTTTCGCTGTGATTTTCACGACCAGTAAAAGGATAAAAAATATATTTTAACAATAGATAAATAATTTGACGCACAGGAAAACGCGCAAAATGCCACCGGGTTACGACGAGGAAAAGTTGTGGAACACTAAATACTTGTACGACAGCGCGTTCCACCCGGACACCGGCGAGAAGATGATCGTCATAGGGCGGATGGCTGCGCAGGCCCCGATGAACACCATCATCACCGGGTGTGAGTTGAAACCTTACATGTTATTGTGTTTGATAGTTTACTATATCACACATTCACACACCATTGGAATCTATAACGTGGTTCGTATCTGCCTGTATTTCTGCACGGAGTTGCCTCTCATCATCATCATCATGTCAGCCGTACGACGCCCACTGCTGAGCATAGGCCTCCACCAAGGATCTCCACACCGATCGCTCCTGCGCTACTCATTTATCCGCAATTTTTTTTTGTCTTCTCTTCTGATCCAAGCGTAGGAACTTGGTCTAATGGTAATTTGTGGTTGTCAAATCAGAATCTGGGGTCAGATTCGGGATTGCAGTCCACCCTTAATGACAGTACTCAGAGGTTAAACTTTAAAGTGTGATAGAAATTGTGCTGTTACTTGTTTTCCAAATATCAATATTACTTATATACCTACAGATGACAGGTCAACTTTATTCAAATTACTTGGAATGAGTAAGATGTATATTTATTTTACGGTCACATTCAGAGTCACATACTTATAGGTACTTTAAAACTTATCTCCAATGTAAACTCATCATGTTTACCTAAGCATTGTTTTCATTCTTCCTTTTTAGGGTTCCGTACTCAACGGGAACCTTATTACTGAAGGTTCCGCTGTCCGTCCGTCTATGACAAGCTGTGTTCCTTGTTTAACCATAGGAGGTAGACATTTGCATCTTTCGCGGAATATCTATTTCTTTCCGCTAGCCTACATACACCTGCCGTTAATACGACACTGAACGCTCACCTGAATATTTCTTCATAACTTTGAAGTGTTTCTGCATAATATCATTGCTGTATTTAGGCTGACTAACCTCTATGACATATCTACAACACTCTTGTGCAGAAAGAGAGGAAAACTACATATACAATAAAATTGACGACCTATCGGTCATCCGATCGCTTGCTCTTTATTACTTATTGTTGTTTTACTATGTTAAAAGGGTGGCAAACAAGCGTCCGGCCCGCCTGATGGCAAGCGGCCGCCATATAGAATTATAGACTCTATAGACGCTTGTGATACGAAAATTGTCACTAGCAATGTGGCTACCCAGACCCCATCCCCTATCCCGTGGAGCCCTGGAACCTAACTCACCGATGGAAATACAACACCACTAAAAGATAGTGATATTTTATCGTGCTCTTCTGTAAGATGGAGGTTACTTCCCCAGATGGGCGCTCCAGTTCAAGCGGAAAATACGCTATGCCATTTCTCTCCTACTTATTAGAACTTTCATTAGGAAACTTTCAGTCCATCTCTCTGTCTCTGGCGCTGTACTCTTAGCAAAGTATCCTTGTAGTTCAGTTGTCTTTCCATTCGTCCAGGCATGATAACTTTCTACAAGACAACAGCAGCGACAGTCTTCTGGCAGTGGATGAATCAGACGTTCAACGCCGTCGTCAACTACACCAACCGGTCGGGCGACGCGCCGTTGCCGACTTCGTAAGTATTATTTGCAGTAGGGAAATAACTTTCGCAATGAGCGTTTATGTAGGATCTTCTTAAAACGCCTCTCCATTACTGAAGGTTGGCGGTCAGTTCGGAAAACTTCAGCATGTCCTTCGCGAGAGGAGATATAGTTCAGCGGCTCTGTTAATGCCGGTCCAGTCGCGAATATTGCGCAGCGACGACTTTCATTGGATCTTTGAGCAAAAATGTATCATCTCGATCTCTTCCACGCTTTGGAAGGCATATTAAGCTGTAGGTCCCGGCTGCATCTGCAGTCGTTAGGAGAAGGCGATCCGCACTGGAGGTATAAATAGTAGTCATCAATCACAACAGTTGAAATCCAAAATTATGAGCATTCTCAATCACAACTGGACTTTTTTTTACCGTATGAATGAAGTCACCTCCCACAAAGATTGGCTTGAGCAATAAATTATAATTTTGAATTTTTAAAAAAATCCAATGTTAAAGCGCCGTTGTCAAGGAGCCTGTTCATTCTTACGTCCGGTAGAGACGCTGCGTAGTTTTCATAGAAACTTTGAGGATGCGATACGATTACGGAGCTGTCAATGTTCGTACATGGACCTCTGAAACAAATAGGTGGATTTCTTTTTGCAGAAATAAAAGTGTTCATTTCATATACCTTCTTTTTATAGACAACTTCTGGCATCGTATTGCGCGGCCTGCGGTGGTGCCCTGGGGACTGCTCTTTATCTCAACAACAAAGTCAAGGTCAGTTTGATAGATACAATACTTTATTATTCTTATTGCTTTAAAATTTCGTGGTCATCAACATTATAGTATCAGCAGAATTGCTGCGTTCCGCTAATGTACCTTGTTTAAATTAATTGTTGTGTACCTACTTACATGATAGCAATCTTTTTTATATTAATTCGGACGAATAGACATATAACTCAAGTTTGGTGACTTTTGTAAAACCTTTTCCATTTTAACGAAAAGTTTTAATGCCTAGAAGTTATCAGTTCAATCAAGTATAAAGTTCAAATAATACAGTTACCCAACTTTTTAAGAATCTGAAATTCAATACCTAAGAAGTTAGGCAAACTACATCTGATAATATCACGTTATGTAATAAAATGAATAAACGCGTCACACGCAAAACTAACTTAAACACGCGCATCGTGTAATCTTCATTATCGCGACGTAAACTTGATATTAAATATTGAACTCGGGTAAATATTTTATCTTCGCGTCACGGCGGCGGAGGTGTGTCGTATTGGGTACATTTATATACACGATTATTATCAATTCTGTGCGTTTGATTGAAGGCCACCGATGATTAGACTTGCATTACATCCTTTCTTTCCTACATCACACTTTAGCGTTTTCATAAATAAATGCACAGTAAATTTGTCACCGTAATATCAAAAATACAGAAAATGGATGTAAATGAATGGCATGAACCCAATTCCCTATACCTACCGTCTTTACCATATAAGATGACACAGGCCTTGAACCTCCGTAGGTAGGTCTCTCTCTCTCTCTCTCTTGGAGATTCTGTTAGGAAAAATCGACAGTGACATGCTAAGACATGTTTTTATTTACCGACAACAGTTTCCTTAGTGCTAGTAAAGCGTGAAAGGCTGATTGTTGTTCATGTTCTAAATAGATGACATAAATAACAATGCTGTATCTATTTTCCTAATCCAATTAACACGCATCTGCATAAACGATGTCACTCTTATATGCTAACTAGTACGCAAATCGATTTCAATTTCAACCCTTACTATGCTTATTATACATATTCGAAACCTGCGCACTCGCAGCTATTCAGACAATTGCACTTATATCATCATCAACATCAGCCTAGGCCTTCCCCAGGCTCGGATGGAATAGAGAGGAAGGGGTGGGCCTATATGATATTAGTTATTAATAAATTATTCCTACCTATTTCCCATTGCCTGTGCTGACTTCCAGTGGCGGCGCTAGACCACATGTGGACGTCGGCGACATCAAGTTCGCGAGGCCTATTTTACTTCGCAGTAAAAAACCGTTAAATTCAGTGAGCCAAATTATAAAATAACGTATGAGTAAACGAGTTTTATTGTTGATAATCAAATGATGACAAAAAATAATTACAATCATAGAAATTTAATTACAAAAATAGTGTTGCCAGACAGACGATTCTGAATACCCGTAAAGCTACTACTGGCTTCCATCACGCACGTGTTCGAAAATAATAAAAGTCATTATCATCTGCTTAGCTTTTTCCCCGAATTGTTCGGGGTCGGCTACCTAAGCCAGGCCAGGAGAAACGAAAATAAATAGGTAACTTGTAAAAAATTTTTGCGAGGCCCCCTCAGGCGCAAGGCCGTCGGCGGTGGCCGACGTCGCCGACGCCTAGCGCCGCCACTGCTGACTTCCTTCTTCCCAGATCATTACAAAATAACTTTGTTCTCTCTTTTAGCTAACGATAATAACTAAACGATGTCTGGACATGATATTCTTTTTTTTTTCAAAGAAAATGAACTCCCCTACTTTCGCCCGGTTGGTACCCTTCGCTGCAGTGTGCGGTGCTAACTTCATCAATATCCCAATGATGAGGAGCAAGTAAGTACATTTGATACATAGTTTATTAGCAGCTTTTTAGGTTTTAAATGCCGTCATACGTTAATATATAAATAACGGTAGTTTATTACAGGTGTTTTTCGTAATGTCATCTTATGAAAAAAACAATCTAAATTATAGAATATAATTGGAAATGTCCACAGAAGCATTTTTGTTTACGTAATTTCTTATCTAACACCCTAGTATGTATCTTCTACACCTTCAGTTCAACTAATTGTAATAGTTGTAATGAAAGCATTTTAGTTCATTTCTAATGTAGACACTGGTGTCGATTTTGGTTTGATTCCCTAAATCTAAAATTAAATTTGACAACAGTGTATCCTTGTCATTCTTTATACAGAATGAAAAAGAGAGACGGATGTTACATTTAGTTTTAAGTTCAGAGAATCATCCCAGAATCGACACCACTCTTGCACCACGTTGGGCGCCAAAGATTTTTTGGCCAAATAAATTATCTTTTTGGCATTAGGGAATATGCATGGGTTTTTTTATATTTTTAATTAGTAGTTCACATCTCCTTTATACAGTATAAAAAAAATCTACGTCGAACAAATAGTACAGTGTCTAAAAACAATTTAAAGTAGATAGCCACTTTGCACGGGCAGTTTAAACGCGCGCTATTTTCGAACGCTTGGATGTGACATCACGATAAATCTAAACCGAGAAACAAGATCAATGACCTTACATGATACTTACATTTTGCGTTCCATACCTTCACTGCGGGCAGTCGGAACCAACGTCAATCTTAGAGCATATAGCAACATCAAACAGACATTATGTTTCATACATTTTTTGTAAAAAAATAAATTTTATAGCAAAAAGTTGCATTCGATGTCTAAGTGTAACGCGGATTTGACACGCATTTGCACTATAATCTCGTTGACATTGGTATATCCTGTGAACACCACCTTAGTTATGTTTTTATGTCACAACCGCTCTTCAAATGCTGAATTTTCCACAAGTTTTTCGCACTTCCAAATCATAAAATTCTTGCTCGAAAAGAAATTTTATTAACAAATATTGATGGAGGGACAAAAAAGTAATAAAGTTTATATAAAAATAAAAAGAGACTTATTTGAATTACATGCCATCATCAGCCTATTAATGTCCCCACTGCTGGGGCACAGGCCTTCCCTATGGATGGAATAGGGAGATTGTTCCATGACCCACCACGCTGGCCCAGTGCGGATTGGTGGGTGCTGTCGACTGCAGATGCAGCCGGGACCAACGGTTTAACTTGACTTCCGAAGCACGGAGGAGCTCGAAATAGTAAATTTTTGGTCACCCATCCAATGACCGATCACTGCGAAAGTTGCTTAACTTCAACGATCGGAGCCGAACGCGCTAACCACTTGCGCCATCGAGCTCCTCCTCTGAATTACATGTATTACCTCTTTTATGTTCGCAACTGGTTTTATTAAACATTATTGTTTATTAGTGAACTACTAAACGGTACTCCGGTATTCACTGCCGAGGGTCAACGGGTTGGCGACTCGAAGGCGGCGGCGACACGCGGTATAGCACTAGTCTGCGTCTCCCGGGTGCTCATGGCGTTACCCGGCATGAGTAAGTATTGTCACTTAAATTTCTGGATAACACAGCAATAATTCAGTCTCAAACGAAGCTAAACTTGTAGTATGGAGAGGAGAAGAAATAACCAGGATTCGAAGTCATCTTTTCATCCTCGTTCATCTTTCACCCCCTTATTAATAAACTAAGACTACGCACGGATTAGTTACTCCATGTTTTGTCTCTGTCTATTGAATGACAAATTTCAGTGACATGAACAAAACATGGCTTAACTAGTCTAAGCTTATTCCTTGTTTATTATTAAGGGGGTTAAAGCAGGAGTGAAAACACGTATGCACTCGTATCATGCGCGGACTGTATTAACCGTGTTGTAGAAATGGCTCCAAATTAGTCTAAATTTCAAAAAGTGGGCTTCGCCTTAGCTATTTCGTGTGCAATACAAAACCAAAAAAAAAAGAGGACGTGGATGAATCCATCGTCCATCCATCCATCATCAAAGGTGACTTTGGATTACATCCGTCTATAGGCTTTAGGTACTATGGCGCACCTGCGCCTATATTATTAATTTTTTTTTCTTTTATAAGAAATCTTTACCATTCCTAAGGGACCCCAAACATTTTTTTTATGCGGGGCCCCGCAAAGGCACGCTACGCCACTGGTTCTGTGACCTACAATATTTATATCGTATCGTGTCCAGCGCTGACTCCGCTATTGACTGCGTACGCGACCCGGCGCGGCATGTTCTGCCGCCACCCGATGGCGGTGATACCGTTCCAGTTGTTCCTCGTCGGTCTGTGCGTCACCTTCGCTACTCCGCTGTGCTGTGCGCTGTTCGATCAACGCGCCTCCATACCGATAGGATCGCTCGAGCCAGAACTATTGGTGAGTCTTCATAACCATAGAGGTATAAGAATAGAGTGGGGAAGGCGGCTCTAAAAGTGTCCGTCTAGTAGAGAGAGAAAGAAGATGAGAGACCGCTAGCTATCTTTCTCTCTTGTGACGCATGTCATCCAGTGGCATCACATCGAAATAGTAAGATCCTCACGGTTGCCAATGCGCATGCGCGATTAGAGAGAGAAAGCTAGCGGTCTCTCTTCTTCTTTCTCTTTCTATTAGAGGGACATTTCCACTTGTAGTAGAGTTTATATCTCCCCTACTCTTACCATCATTACCAACAGTTTCAAAAATCAAACTCCGGTAAGAGGAAGACCTACTCGAACTTTGTTGTCAATATATTTTATTATTAAGAGTTTAAAAACAACTTTACTAAGAAACGAAACCAGATTATCCTTACCTTTTGCATTATTTAAACTGGCCGTTACGCTACAATAATAACGTGTCACCTCTATAGACATAATAAAAAGTGAAAATTTTAAGTAATCACACCAATTCGTATGTAGCCCCAAAGTAAGCACCGGCACAGTTATGGAAATAGGGTTACGAATAGAAATGATGACTATGACTCACTCAGATACAAATAATCGTGTTCATCATACAAACACTCCCTACTGCTAGGGTCTTCGACCAAAACAAAGAGGTATATTTTGGTCGAAGGCTGGGGCACAGGCCTTCCCTATGGATGGGATAGGGCCATGGATGACCCTCCACACGGGCCCAGAGAGAATTGATAATAATAATAAGAACATTTACGACGATTGATTATACATTATCGATATTTGCAATTATAATGTTATTTATAATGATGATATTTTGTGCACTGTTCAGAACGTCAGAACAAACTAGCTCCTTCTATACAAAATTTGACGGATGATACGTTTACGGTGCTTTCGAAATTCGTGCTTGGCCGTACGTTTAAATATATAATATATATATTTTTTTCATTTACAGGCTGAAGTGACGAAAAAATATCCCAAGACAAAAGAAGTATACTTCAACAAGGGATTGTAAAATGTTATACGAATTTTCTTGTTAGAATTTGAATTCACTGCCCTTCTATGTTACTATTGTTTGTAAACTGTACATTCCGAAATATGCTTTAAGCAAACTGTCGAATTATGTTATACGCTTTTTAGAATTATATTATCCAATACATATAAAATGTAACGGCGGTTAAAATTTGATTTAAAAAGTTTAATGTAAAACCAATGTTACCCAAAATGTATTGTGAGGCTTCTACTAAAATCAAAAGCCGCTCTAAAATAGAAAAATTTTTTTTTGTCCGAATTGTAACTTATTAGAAGTGTATTCTAAATAATGTAATAATCAACTATTATTGCTGTCCAAAAAATATTGTTAAAATTATACTTAATGGTTAAACTATCTGAAAACTCTTGTATACTTTAACATTCGCTGGACAGTAAGTATTTGGAGTGTTGACAATCAAGCAAAATAAAACGGTTCAAGGTGTTCACTGAATCAAACGAATAGTAATTGATTACTTCGAAAATTATCGATATTACAATTTTTGATCGTGTTACATATATCCGAATTCAGTTATGCATAAATGTACGAATCAGCGCAACCTTTAAATGAAGCACATTTAATAAGCGTGGCGCGCTTTTTGCTCAGTTTGAAATTCTACAGTTATTATTCCATAGTGACATTTACTTGGCAAATATATATTTTCAGTTGCAAATCATACATGGGATGCAACTAATAATAATTTATTTAAACACGCGTGCTTATCTAAAACGGACAGCTTTATTGTACGAAAGTAATTTACTATTTAAATAAGGATCTGAAATCTTGTGGGTTAGATAGAATTCATTTGTGAAATGAGTGGTAATAACGAGCGATCCTTTTTTTCCACTGTAATCATAATAAAGATCTTATTTTAAATAATATCCGGTTCTTTAACACTTGCTTTGGTAAATAAATATTTATCAAATATGTTTCAACTGCAGATATTTTGAGAATCATTCCAACTTTTTTACAATTTATTTTTGCTCGTGTTTTTTATTAAAACATCTGTATTTTTTTTATTTCCGATCGTGTGGTACAACCTGTATGCTCAAAACTGTTATTCGGTTGTGATAGCATATTTACATACATGATCTGATGTTTTTCTGTTAGAGTTTTGATATTTTATTTTTATAGCAATTTGTGTATTACAATATATATATTTATATTTAATCATTACCTGTCTTCAAAATAATTCCTTTTAAGAACCAAATATTTTTTGGACGTAAAGACATTCCAAAGAATTATTTATTTAATTGTTTATTATTAAGATATTTAAATTAATTATTTAAATGAACTTTATGTGCTGTTTCAGTCATTGTGATACTTCCAAGCCTTTTTTCAAAGATATTAAAATGTTACCTCATATTATTTATTCTGTGCCTATGATATGATTTCTAGAAATATAACTAATTTAATATGGACGTGTTTTTGCCTCGGTTAAAAACATTAATTAGAAAAGTCAATTGATGTATCTACGACTGTGACAATAAGATTATTGAAATGAACTTGATGTTGTTGTTAGAACGAGAGAAAAATGTACAAAATAAATATGGGCCTATTGAACATGTTATTTCATTCACATTTCTATATCGATACCCATCACGTTTTTATTTGAATTCTATATCGTCCCGCCCCCCTAGCATGAGCATTGCGATATGATTTAAAGCTCGATTTTATCATGCTCAATGGAGAAGTATACGCAAAGCTCAACATAGATGGCGCTGCAAACCCTTGACCCAAACCACAGCTGAATATTGCATGCATTGCATTGTATATTGTATTTTTGTTGTAAAAAATATTAAATAAGTGTTAAAAATGTATTCAACATGGTCTGTAATACAACTGAAAACAGAGTTGAAAAGGAGAGGAGCATCTGTGCAAGGCAGAAAAGCTGATCTAGTAGAAAGATATTCTTTCTATTATTATGCTAGAATGCACATGCTCGGTACATAGATGCATTTTCGATGATTATTTTAATAGTTTATGGATGTCAGTAACTGTAACCGGGCTCAATCTTATTTTGCATCAGTCAGACATCTCATAGAGTTAGGTTACCTCTGATTAAAATGGGAAGTATAACATTGGGATTTTTACAGACTTGAGGCATATGACCGTAATTTTTAATTTTGGTGCAGTTTTATCTGATCAAAATGAAGACATCCAGGTGCAATTACCAGACACAGATACATACTATGATGTAAATAGTGGCTCAGTTTTAACCAACCAATTTGATAGAAGTTTTGGGTCAAGCGATTACAGCGCCCCTTTTGGCCAAATTTTGCAGATTTCTTGTCCATTGTCAAATTACCATGGAGTTTGACAGTGAGTCGCGATAAAAAACGTGATATAATGTAAATTGTGGTGCTCGTGCCACGAGGACTGGAAGATATCAGACGACAAACCAAGTAGAGAAGTATTAATTACGACTTTCTCGATAGGCACGTATTGTATTGAGCTTTGAAAACAATACTTTGGGGCAATTATATATTTTTGCTTCTATTATACATATAAAAAAGAGTCGTGTTAGAACACTCAAGAAATGCTGAGCAGATTTTAATGCCAAACTACGTCACACATGCATGCACAAAGCATAATAGTACTGCAAATCAGTGACTATTACAGCCTACACAGACGAAGGCCTGCGGTATTTTTTGTCCACGGAAATAGATCACATCATCATGAATTTTCTTTGCATCCATAAAGACGCAGAAAAATTAGGTAATAAAAAAATGTATGGGAGATCGCTATGTCCTTTAAATCAATTTTTTTATGAGCCAAAGCGATTGTCGCACCAAGAAACGAAAAGATTAGCAAAATCAACACAGATACTTTAAAAAGAGGTGCGTGCGTAAATGAAGCTGCGTTTCCGCATAAGCGAAGCTGCGCAGAGCTAAGCAGTGTCTAAAAAAATTACCAATCGCATTGCTCAAAATACACATCTCTTTTCCGCTCCGCTTCAGTGGTAACTATATAAGTGGATTTGAGAAGAATAACACTAAAAATTATAATATTATAACGCGAGGAGTTAAGCTAGGCAGACCAGAACGTTGTCATGCTGAGCGAGACGTTGCATTGCTTTATTCAATTGTTTAACTGACTGCGAAAAAAATGCATTCACAGCTCCGCTCAGCTCATCTTTAATCTGCAGCACTCGCACAGCTCGCTCATCTCCAATTCACACAGCTCCGCTCGGCTTTGCAAAGATCATATTCGCACAGCTTCAATAGAAACACTTGCCTATTTACGCTCTGCTCGATTCCGCACAGCTCCGATTTTGTGGAAACGCAGCCTAAATGCGTAGATATTTGTTAATATTTACAATCATGGGCACAAAACAAAGAAGTCCATATCCCGCTGAGTTTCGAAATTTTCTTGAGCTATCGTGTCTTACCCTGGTATAAGCTCCTATTGAAATAAAGTGCACCTGTTATATTGTGCGAAATATATAAGAACTACGTAATAAGAAAGTATACGACAGAGTACATAACATCATCCGCAAATAATGCTCTTAGTATTTTGTGACCATGATTGTATCGACAAGTACAAGAAAAGTTTATAATATATGTTAAATAGGGAAGGACCAGGCAGAACTTTATAGAACCTATAAAATATGGTTATTTTTTTCTTGTAAGTATTATATTTTATAATCTCCTTCTGTCGACGGATCCAATTGACCTACAATCAAAATTAGTATTAAAAGCTAATTAAATAATAAATCAAAAAAAAGACGGATTGCACTCAGGGAGTGAAAACTTGAATATTAACCTTGTGCATTTTTGATATTTTGGAATGGTTAGGGGATAATTTTGCACGATTTAATTTAATTATCAGTATAAAAGTACTATCATTTATGTGGTATAATACAATATTTATTTATTGCGCTATCGTACACAAACATGACAATTTTTAATACATTACAAAGTTTATCTCTCAGAAAATTCAACTTACATGAATCACATTTATTCATCTATTGTAAAAAAAATGCATTTTCTTCGCAATAAAGCTGCCACCTGAAAGTCCTAATTAGAGACTTATTATTGTAATACAATAAAATAAAATATTACTATGTTTCGTCCAATATATTGAAAGTCAACAACCAATCCAATTTTATTGTTTTCGTCTTACGAATTTTCGATTAGGTCACGTGTCCGGACGCGATCAGGCCACGTCTCATGACGCAATAAGGCCACGTGTCCTGACGCGAGTTTAACAGTTTTTATCCATTACAAAAAAAAGTGTACAACGCCGCTAAAGAAGTTTTCACTTCAAAAACTTTTCTTATAGTTCGTTAAACGAATTTAACAATTTTTCCGGTAGATAAGTCTTAAATAGATTTACGGCCAGTTTCAATAAATCTATCTACAGTAAAAGGTAAGTGAATTCATTAACAGTTGTTATTAGTTGTTACGAAATAATAAATCAAGGTAAACAAGTTCAAATAAGCCTAATCATTGAGTTTTATAACTGTAGCTGTAGTAAGAGAGATTGATATATTGGTAAATTGTAACCCTTTTACTCCTGCGCGATACGTAGAGAGGTTATGACGACATATTATATTTTTAAATAAACAAAATAGTGGGTATACATTCACAAAAATATAAAACAACAGTTGACTATAAAATTAATAAAAGCCTTTATTTAAATCATAATTGTATAACTATGTATTTAAACTTATTAAAATTAAAGGAGTTCGAACTTTTTTGTTTAGAAGCTGACTTATCGAACCGCTGCCATTTTGTTTTTTCTTCTAAATCGCGGCGCACGATGTCAGTGGCATGGATGGGTAGAAGACACAGATGAACAAAAAATGTCAAGTAGCATGTAATCCCAAGGTGTATATACACATATGTCGCTCTTAATTCCAAATATCTCGGTAACGCAACGTGATACCTTGGGGAACCAGGTTACTTGAAATTTTTTAATCGAATACGTATACAGAGTTAATTCTAAAACACCAAAATCCTCTTAGGGGGTGATTCTACCCATCAGAGACCAACACTGAAATCGCGAAAAAAAAACAGCTTTTTCATACAAATGTGCATCAGCTAATCGACCGAAATGTAAAAAAATAAAAGTTGTTCCTGTTGATGAGTAGAATCATCCCCTAAGTGGTTGTTAGTGTTGGTGTTAAAATTAACCCTGTATACCACTTTAATAGTGCGCCGCGATTTAAAAAAGGAATGGCGGCGGGTTGGTGCGCCAGGGTGCCTATCGGAATTGCTTTGGCTATAACATTTTGTTATTTCTGACCGCCGATTTTTTAATTTATTATTTTCTTGAATATTGTTATTACCAATGCAAGAAGAAGAGCGCGGGGCTATTGTTAACCTTCGGCCTTCAGAAATAACAAGTTGAAATCATAAGCTATAGCCATAGAATAGCCAAAGCAATGGTAGGTAGGGCCCTAGATCGGTTCTAACCCCTTACATACATACTTATTTAAAATTATAGAGCTATAATGACATGACGATTAATTTCTTATCATAATGAAATATTACTTAAAGGTACTCCTTATTTTATAATAATAATATTTACATAGCTCTCTGTATGTCTAAAGTACATTAAAATTTTGGGGCCGAGATTCTAATGAAATTGATGGATGTTCGATCATAACACAAATTAAACTAATGAAATTTATACCCTCAATAGTAGTTTCTTAATTAAGTGATGGTTATATAATACTGGTACAATAAATTAGATCGTGCCAATACAGAAACGTATCGGAAATAGCGTCGAAAGATATTATGTTTCCTCTTGTTAGGAAAAGGCGCGAGAGGTGTGCAATACATTATTATTGTGTAATACCGCGAATAATAATATAACACAAACGGTTGTGAAAAAAGCCTCACTTAAAAAACTAGTCTTTTATTGGGTCGCGCAGTAAAAAAAAGTTTTTTGACAATTACATATTATTTTACATTTGTATTCCACACGTGAGAAGTGATCTCAAGTGATCTGGCATGTAACTTGCCACTAGCATCAACGTTCAATGTAAATGTATGGACAAGCGCCCATTCGCGTGACGTAACACGACATGTATTCATGTCAATAATTTTCATCTTGCGTCAAACTTATAAAACATTCATAAATTTCGGAACACGAAATTTATGTGAAAAATTATTATTAATTGTGAGATTAACATTGACATATTTTGCGTCTCGTCTCTCGATTCAGACTTGTCGTCCATTTGTATACATATTGCAAAGTATCCATTTATTCTGTTGTCACTAAAATCATAGTAAATAGCGGGATCCCATGCATCACTATTATTTAAGTAATCATAGCACTTGCAATAGGGTATTTGATAAGTTTTAGAAAACGATCTCACGTTATTGGCTAATGTTTATGGAGTCTGTAAAAAGTGAATATTCATCATTCTGTTGTGTATTTCAGTAAAAATAACCAAATTAAAAACTCCATTTTCAAGTTGCCGCGAAAATGTTTCTCTGGACAATATGGCGTCTTACTAGTTTGTGACGTCACACGTCTGTTATTAAAACGTCAAACGATACAGTGTAATGTCACTTTAACCGGAAGTTTACTTGCGTCTGACGCCATTTTAGCCTCCGCCAATCCCAAGCGTTTTTGGGTCACATGACAATAGATAAGAAAACTATTATCTTTTTCTTTAGTTTTTAGGAAAATCCTGAATACGTTCTTTTGTAAAAATAGTAAAAACCCCTGCCAATATTCATTCTAAACACAGATGCTCACAATTGGCACTTTATTTTTAACACTGTCAAATACAGTATTGCAAATGTGCCGAAATATTCGGAGGATATAATATAATATAGGGACTCACAAAAGAGAAGGTACTTGCCTATATTATGTCAAAGTGGTGGCTAACAAGCATATGACCCGTCTTATCGTAAGCGAATATCAAAGCCTATGAACGCTAGCGATACTTAAAAATGAGGAGCTGGTGAACAAAACGGTATAATTACCCATCTGGTCAAACTACTTTTTTTACAGTCCGGAGGTTTCGGACCCATTGAATTTGAATCTCAAATAATTTTCTATCAAAACCGCCTAAAACTGTGTTAAAATTACTAAATTTTGTAAATAAAAAACCATGCCAAAAGCACACTGTAGTTATGTCATTCAGTTTTATACAGGTCCTATAAAATTTTATTTTATGTAATTATACAGTTTTGTTCGTCAGCTCCTCAAATATCACTCGCACCGTTACCTACCCTGCCCCAATCCTCTACCCAGTGGAACCCTGGAACTAACTCGCTAACAAAAAGCTTGATTATATTTATGGAAGAAATAAAAAAAACCCGTGTTGGGTTTTAAAATTAATTTTATAAAACATTTTGAATTGTGCCGACTAAAATATCACAAAATAGTTGATTATCTTACGACAATTCTGCTGGACTAAGAATAAAATTATTTTATGGCAACCCTGCTTGACGGAATTGAATTTAAACTATATAAAGTTCCAAGTATGGAGGCAACCACACAAAACCACAAAATAGTTGTTCCACAAACGTGATTTCTGCTGGTCTAACAATAAAATTATTTTGAGAAATTAGCTTGACGGAATTTTATCTAAGCTAAATAAAGAGCATAACGAATATTTACAAATTAGTGATAGTCAAGAAGGTCGAATATCGACTGCACCAACGGTAGCAATCCCGCTATTTTTTTTAATTCTCCCTTTTCTGTGAAGGCAAAGGGAACAATGCTAATACAGCCAAGATCTTCGTTTTTTACATTAGAAGGTCGGTGTGACTCATTCTAATGTTTCTTGGAGTGTTTGGCACGAAATGTATCGAGTGGGCTTTTCCGGTATGCTTCTGTGAGGTAGCTAACACTACAATAAAGTTCTCACGTCCACTTGACCGGAATAACGTATATTTTAAATATTCCACTAATTCTTCAGTTGCGCAGACGGTTGTAACACAAAATCACGGCAATTTTATTTCACAATATCAACGAATACCACTATGAACGAATTTAAGAATAATTAAAATAAGACGCCATCCGCACTCGATGAAACCTCACCAAAAACTCCCAATCCCGCTATTTACTATAGTCGATTTATTCATCATTATAGTTAATGTAAGCGTTCAAATAGTCTTGATCCATTATTATCTTGGGCGCAGGTTGTAGAGGAACGTTGACGGCGCTTACAGGGGCCGAGGTTCCTTCCAATTCCTTGCGTCGTTTCCTATTCTTCTTATCCCATGGAGCGTATGGAATCTTCAAATGCACCGTTTGTATGTGAAGTTTAACGGCACTGCTTTGGGTGAAACGCCTGTTGCAGTGTTGGCATTGGTATCGCTTCTCACCAGTGTGAACCTGTTGGTAAATTTCATTGATATATTTACGACATATTTACCTATGTTTTTTTTTATCGGCAGACCTGGGGCCTAAAGCGAGGAAATCTCACGATTAATGCATCACACTAATAAAGGGGAAAGTTTGTAAGTCTGTATGTTTGTTACTTATTCACGTCTAAACGGCTGTAGCGACTTTAATAAAATTTTGTATGGAGTTAACTGCCTCCCGGAATTAACACACAGGCTGTTTTACTGCGGGAAAATATCCCTAATAAACCGCGGGGCACAGCTAGTTATTTTTAATAAGATTTATTTTAAATTTCAATACTTAAAATGAGCATCTCTTTCATTAAGCATATTAAAAATGTAATACCAGAATTTCTAATTTGTGAAATTAAAAACCCAGCTAAAACAAATTTTAGATGTTTCACACAAACAAGGCTATTTTATGTATCCGCTTTAACTTCTGCTCAAACTTTCGGTATATTAAAATCAGATGCATACTTAAAATACTATTTAAGAAACAACGCGTCTAAATACTATAGTAAAAATATCCATTTGTCTAATTCTGACACATGTATATGACGTGACATTGACAAATAGGAAAATTTTAAATATACATCAGACAACGGGCTCTGTAGATTAGACATGAAAGCGTAATCCCTCGTTTACACTAAGAAAAAAGTCATATACTAGTTTTACACAATACTTGTAGAATACTTGTCGTTCAATACATTCGGTACATTCTTAAGTTTACACTGCATAGGTAACGAGTATCTTCACAAGTAATTACTGTATTAGTAAAAAATCACTATTTATCACTATTACTTTATTTATTTACTTGCACCAAACTTGTTGGATACACAAAATATGTGTATCCAACAAGTTCAATGCAAGTCAAGTATTGTATACTAAATGTTTTATACGTGTATATAAGTGTTAACAACAAATTAAGACATTGTATAATTTTTTTTATATACATGTACTAGCGGACCCGACAGACGTTGTCCTGTCTACACGTCTTTGTGAATCTAAACCATTCTCAGATCCC
This sequence comes from Chilo suppressalis, assembly GCA_902850365.2. NCBI lineage: Eukaryota > Metazoa > Arthropoda > Insecta > Lepidoptera > Crambidae > Chilo > Chilo suppressalis. The sequence goes on along the minus strand of OU963895.1, from coordinate 10,944,617 downwards.
CTTGAACACACACAAAAAATTTCATCAAAATCGGTCCAGTCGTTTAAGAGAAGTTCAGTGACATACACACTCACAGAAGAATTATATATATAAAGATTATACTTTGGTGTAAACGAGGGGTAAGAAACAAACAAATTCACTTTGGCATTTAAAATATTAGTGAGGAGACTATGATAGTATATAGTCCAGTCTTTGATTATATACAGGCTTAGAGCAATCCAAATAAACCACGCAAAGAAAACGGCTCATTTGACGAGCAAACAGTTGTCGTGTAGCGACAAAATAAATCTAGATAAAAATAATTTTGATAGGCCTTCACAATGCAGTTGTTAGCACCCACTAAATAGAGATTCTATTTCTATTTTGTTGGTAGATTTTCTTAATGTGCGGTAAACACAAAAGTAACGCATGAAGTTGGTCGCTAAAGCGACCAACTTCATTATGTTAAAATTTTGTGTTACAGTGATGCGCGCGCATCTTAAAATTTCACTCTCATCATTTTTTCATAACGCGCCTAAAGAAGTATAACTTCAAAAAAATAAAAGGAAGGAAAAATCAAAAGTACAGTATAGGAAATATATATTTACAAGACAAAATATTTACAGATTAACAATAATAAAAAAAGTAAGGTGTGTGTGAAATGTGGGGTGTGAAATGGAAGTGATGAAGTGGGCGTGGGTTGTAGCAAAAATAATGAAATCAAATAAATAACAGAATAAAGAGAAATGCCGGTAAGTGTCCAGCACTCTGGAATAGTGATTTTCAGTACAGAAGAAATTATTATACGTATTTACAAAATGATGAATAGTGTGTGATATTTTTGAAATTATGTGTTTCCAGGAATAAATAATAAAATATATGATGATGCCTGATGAATATCGATGATGTTATATGATAAAATGTGGGAAATGGAACCTAAGAAAGTCAAAACCATGGGATGATTATTAAGGTATGTTACACAGTGCCTGAATTTAATCTCACATTGTTTGAATGCAGTCATGTGTGCGTGTGTAGCGATGAGCTTATCTACCATATGTAGTAGATATTTTAGGACGCTTCCGTGCAAGTATACTGACCACTAGATGCCGGTCCCTATTGCTGGGCATACTGAAGCGCCGGTCACAATGAGGGCACTGGTAAGGTTTTTCGTTTGTATGCGTTCGCATATGGACCAATAAGTTAGCGTATTGCTGCAACAAAAAAAGGTATATTTTGATTATGTTAATAAGTGAAGGGAATACATTGCACCCCTTTTTAAGTCAATTGCTGCGCACTCTATTTTCGTACTATCTTTAATTATGCAACGATCACACTCCTCAGTGATATTTTAATGTTTAAAGTTAATAGAAGAAATTAAGGAGAGAAGGGAGTGCAGTAAGCTAATATTTTTTTTAAAAACAACATTACACATATTACCATAGGTTTGACAGTCAATAAAATAAAATAAAAAAGTAGAAGTATATAATTTGATTGAAGACCTTCAATTACTCGGTCTAATTTCAGTGTCGAATTTCTTCCAGTATTTCTTAGGCTGCAAGGCAGCCCCATCTCAAAAATACTCTCAAGAGATCTATTTATTTATTTTTATTTATGGACCATCAACACAGCTATATTAATACAAACAAACTTACACATATGCTTAAGTATTAGGATATAATATAACTGTATTAAAGATGGCCTCATCATGTGCTAAATAGTAAACATTTTTGTAAAAGTTGGTATTTTATCATGAAAAATATCAATAGTAAGATCCTTCTTCACAAGCTCACCAATTAATCTACTTAATCTAGGGATGAGTGAATGTGAATAGTGACCCAAATTTCTACGGTACGTTTTGTGTGTCAGGAGTGATGCCGGATACCGTGGCAACCGCGATGGTATCCTAAAGCTAAACTTACTCAGGAGCATGGGATCATCAAATATACCATTCAAAATCTTATCTCTCTCTTAAGACCACAGCAGATTTTCTGCTCGAATTGGAGCACCTGCCAGGGGAAGCAACCTCCACCTTACAGAAGACTTACTGTCTTTTGGTGGTGTTGTGTTTCTGCTGGTGAATAGGGTTCCAAGGCTCCGCGGGTAGGGGATTGGATTCAGGTTGGCAAGGTGAGGATAGCTGGAGCGGCGCACTTTCTGCCGCATCATTTATCTTGGCGACTGGACTCCACTTACACTAGTCATAACATCAGGGTAATTTGTTGTGTCTATATCTTATATATAAAATTCTCGTGTCACAATGTTAGTTACCATACTCCTCCGAAACGGCCTGACCGATTTTTATGAAATTTTATATGCATATTCCGTGGGTCTGAGAATCGGCTACTACCTATCTATTTTTCATATCCTTAAGTGATAATGGTTGTCCACCTGTAAAGTAGTTTTCTGAAAACTACAATGCGCCTTCGCGCCAAAATTCAAACTATTGGGTATTGTAACGTAGTGTTCTCATATGGGTTAGGAGGAATGTTATCCCAAGAAATTGATAGAATTGAATGTGGTATTAAAAAATACATACAACCCAAAATTTTCTCTTTTACAGCCTGCCCCTATTTTTATGGCGGTACGAAATTCGCCGGGTCAGCTAGTAATATATAAAAATCAATTGCTGTTCGTTAGTCTCGCTAAAAATCGAGAACGGCTGAACGGATTTATATTATCTTGGTCTTGAAATGTTCGTGGAGGTCTAGGGAAAGTTTAAAAGGTGAGAAAAAATGGAAAAATTGAGTGGAAGATAGTAAAAACGTCAATTGAATTTTCCCATATAAACTGTGTTATCTTCTTTCCTGTCAACCATTTGACGTTCGTGTGTTTTGGTACGGTAGACTCGGGTCCGTCATTTCTTATAAATTATTTTAACCCGTACGAAGACGCGGGGTCAACTAGTCGCGGTTAAAAAAATATACTAGAAGAAATTCGACACGGCCATTAAGGTTTCGGTAACATAATTGTGCATTATGAAATACCTTGGTGGTGTGGCCGCAGACATCGCACATGTACCGCTTCAGGAAATCGGCGCCGGGATGCTCCGATTCGTAGTGCTTGCGGGCTTGCACGTCGTTTACGAGAAATTTGTTGCACTGCGCAACAAATTACAAATTAATCTATACATATAATAAAATGGTAAAAAAAAATATATGGCTTAAATTAAAAAATAATATATATTGTTGCCACTAACCATCAAAAGGGTGGTTAGTGGCAAATATATATATTGACAATACAATTAGTAAAATAGTTTGTAATATAAAAAATGATGAACGCTTTGTTTGATGACAAATCCAGATCTCTATCAAAATTTACTGGCGACTAGCGCCATGTGTTTATAAAATCAATAGCGGCAAGTACAGGAAAATCATTTTCGAGGATGAGGAAAGCCATCCTTCTGGCTACTTTCTAATTTCTATATTGTGGAAATGGTACAGCGTTTTATGCCGTTACCATTTCATTCATGTCGTGGAGTTTCTTTCGCTATATCTTGAAAGGCGTTCTGGCGAGATGAGCTTATGATAATGAAGACTATTTACTCACAATCTCGCAGTTGGTGGAAGTAGCTACTCCGTTGTTGAGTATTTCGGAAGAACTGCCGGATTTCCTCGGTCGACCGGCGGAACGTTTGTAAGGTGTTCTGGCGAAACGAGCTTCGCGAGCTCGCTCCCTTTGTATATTATTTATGGAGCTGGAAATAAACACTTTACTTACATCTCGGATACCAACATATAGTCTAAGAGCCGGTGGGAGATCGACCACCGATCTGATAACTCGATGAGACATATTTAATATCAAATATAATTTATAAACAAATATGTCTGTGATGACTTGCCTATCGAAAAGTGTTCATAGATATTTTTAATTTAATTAATATTAATCGATTTTCTTTCAACACTTTCACTCTTTTGATAACCGAATGAATTTTATCTCAACTGATAGTTTTTAACACACACAGAATATGCCAAGGTAGGCTTGCCTACTTATTTCTGTGCATGGCTACCTGGCAAGCAGATGAGAATAGGTAAGGCAATATAGGTAACTACACCGATCTGATATCCAATCGAAATTTATATCACAAATAAGATATTTTAATTATTAAACACATCATATAGGCTTGCCTGCAAATAGTACATTACGATACGCGTGACCTAAGTTGCCTACTACTGCACGGCGTGAAGTTAGCGCCCGAGCGGAGCGAGGGTGCTAAATCTCTAAATATTTTTTTTTCTTATTCCGAGGCATAATGAAATTATCACAGTATATGTCACTAAGTCAAAACATGCGCACGCCCACGCGCGATAGATATACTTTGCAGCAACCGGCGCTAGAGCTGCACGTTTCTTGCCAGCGTGCGGCGCGCCACCCGCCCGTGCTTGCCGCAAAACAACACATTATTATGTATATATGTGTGTGTGTGTGTGTGTGTGTGTGTGTGTGTGTGTGTGTGTGTGTGTGTGTGTGTGTGTGTGTGTGTGTGTGTGTGTGTGTGTGTGTGTGTGTGCGTGCGTGCGTTCGTGCGTTCGTGCGTGCGTTTGTGCGTGAATGCGTGCATGCGTGAGTGTGTGTGTGTGTGTGTGTGACTGAGGCTGTGATTAAATGTGTTCGGAATTTCATGACGTGGGCAAATCAGACACGAAGAGTTCCTTCCTTCACTAAGCTCGTAAGTTATACCGATTTGCTCTGTATGATATTTCCCAATTTTAAATAAGCCGTTTGTTCTTAAGTTTTAATTAAACGAGGCAACTAACATTAACAATAAAAAAGAAGTTCCTACACTAACAGACAGGCTTTATTTAAAATCGTAACAGTCATATTAACATTATAGGATTTTTAATTGCTCTAACAGAAGATTTATTTTATTGATTAATTACCTGTGCTTTATGAAATAATATTGAAAGGTATTGTGTATCAGTGAATAAATAATTATAATATAGCATCTAAGACTATTTTATTGTAATGTTTTTAAATAGTGTGGAATCAAAGCGGAGAGTAGGTAAGCGCCGAGTCATCTGTGCGTGTAGTATGTACCTACAAAGGTGGCCGCCGGTCGTTGCTCCTGGCCGGCGCTGATCTCGACTGGAGGCATTCATTAAGTTTCCGTTTTTTTAGGAGTGCTTTTGTTTTACAACTTCTATGTAGACGTGTTTAAAATGAATAATTACTTATAAGGAAGAAATGACAAAAAAATAACCAAATAAAAAAATATAAAACGAAAAAAATAATTTTAAAAAATCCGAAAAAAATCAGGCATACTCTATACACGTAACCCAACAATCTCACGAAGTTTCATTAAAACATTCAATTTCACCCTATATGTACTTACAGCTATGAAATAATAAAACAATTGTATAATTTAGTTACAATTATTACATTTTTTTTCTAACTGTTCTGATTTGTTGTTACTCCTATGTAGCGCATCAAAATCGAAGAAGTTGAATATACACCGTGTTCCTGAGGTTATACACTAGCTTAGATGTAATTTATCTTATCGAGGGATGCGATTAGTGTTTTGAAAGTAAAATTCATGTATTGCAATCACAAAGAATTGCAATACAGACTGCAAGTCAAACTCTGAAAAGAAAGAATTTCGGTTCAGATTACCATTTTGAAAGTATATTTCAAAAGGAAAAAATCAAATATCATTACAACAAAATAGAACTTCAATGTATCCATGAACGTTTATTCCTTGATTGGCATAACAATATATTAACAACGGGAATGAGCTTTATTTTTTGTACTCGTATAATTCAAACAAGAATTCCTAACCTATCGCTAATTTGTCATTTGTTTGCTGTGAGTTTTTAAGCTCCAAATGACATTTAAATGTGTTTCCTTTTATTTTTTCTACATGAGTGAAGTTGGTCAATTCATTTACACACCGTGCAGAAATAGGCAACTTAGGTCACGGAAAAGCGTGCGTAAAGTGCGGGTTTAGGTCACACTGTGCTATAATAGTATATTTCATTACTAGTACGGAATGGTTGTCATTGCAAAGAGTTCCGACAAATGTCTACGCGAGCCGAAGGCGAGGGTTGACAGTCGGAACGAGTTGCAATGATGGTTCCGTACGTGTACTGAACGACTATTTTTAATACAGTTGCGAAAAAATGAAGCAATTTAATCAAATTATAAAAACACAATACACTCAATTAACTAATCATTTATTTCTTATAAAAGTTATAATTCACATATACATTGAAATTGATACAGTTTTTTATACTAACTGGGGAAGTTTTACGTTGCATCTTTACTGTTTGAGACAAACTATTATTAATTTCGTATGATTGTTCATGTATATTTGTCATACAATGGCGTTTGCTAGTTGATGGAATTGGATCTGATGAATTATCATTATCAACGAAGGTACTCGTAGATGGACGAACGTTCTCTTCAGCACGTGAAGGAGACGGACTGGACCTTAAATGAATGGATTGTGTGATATTTTTCCCAGTTTCTAGTTTGTTGTTTAATGAATCACCAATATAGCTTTCTGCAACTTTGTCCGATTTCCAACCACCTAGTCGCTTTAAGGACGTCAAATTGGCTCCTGAATCTGCCAATAATGTAGCAGAGGTCCTTCTGAAGCTGTGCCCAGTATAACACTCAGCATCCGGCAGACCAAGAAACGTAGCTATTTCTTTTGGCATATTACCAAATTTGTTTATGCCGATTACTTGAGCTGTACACTTCCCTTTTTGGAAATTTTGAAAAAAACGGTCGGATTTTCCTTTTTGGGACCGCTGGTTCATATATTTTTTCACTATTGTGAGAAAATCTTCTTCAACAACAAAGCTTCGCGGTATCTTATTTTTTGTGTTTGGAATCTTGATAAGTAGCATTTCTCCATGGGCTTCAATATCTTTTAAAGTAATATTGGCTAACTCCTCTCTGCGGCAAGCTCCAACAACGCTAAAAGTCAGAGCAACCTAAAAAAACGATTTGATTCATATAAATAATGTATTGACTGTATTTTGCGATTTTGTAAACTGAACACTAAAGAAAAATGTAGATATGTATACTTATTAATAAATTACCTTTGTGGCTAAATAACAATCATCGGGAGCTTCTTTCAAAAACCTTTCCACGTCATTCAATGTTAATATTTTCGACTTTTTACTGGTAAACCCGTCTGATTGTCGTTTTAAGAAAGAATTTAATTTTGGATATTGACTTATATCCACGTTGTTCCTTATTTTCAGCATACTTTTTATCATCGAAAACCTTGACCATAACGTAGAAGGTTTTAATTTTGCTGAGAGTTCGGAAAAGTATGCCAACATAACATTTTCTGAAAAACTATTTGCTTTTTTCTCTTCTTTCCACGCAATAAATTCATCGTATGTAGATTAATCACATACGATGAATTTATTGCGTGGAATTAGTAATTTTTGACTTTTCCGGTAAAATGTTCTCCGAAGCATTTTGTGCAATTATACTGAGTTCCGGTGGAGTTAATTCAATAAAATTTAGGTCGAAATTACTCATTTTGTGTAAAAAACAACTAAACTCACAAAGAAAATTTCGGAAAATGGCGCCAACCGTAGAATGTAAGCAGTTTTTTTTCACCCATTCTGGTAGGCAAAGGGAACTGCCCATACAGCCAAGTCTTTTTTTTTTTTTATAGTTAGGTCCGACAAATGACTCCACCCCACCTGATGTTAAGTGAAGGTGAAGTCCAGACGCGAAGATAGCTGATACAGCAGTTCTACCTGCCACACCAGCCATCCTCACCCTGCCGGCCTGCATGTTGCTTCTTCACGCCTCTCCGAAAGTACTTAGTAAATTTAGTACTTAGTATTTTTTATTATAAGAAATGAAATTGAAATTTAATGATATGAAATGAACTGAAACCTTACCTAACTCATTCAATCAATTAATTAATTCTGATATTGGAAAAATTAGGTAGCTTCTTTTTAAAAACAAATAAACCTATTTGCATGAATCGCAAAAACTTCTATGATTTTTTTTAGTTAAAACTTCATGGTTGTTTTTTTTAATAGAAATAATTTTGACAGTTGGGAAAGAAAACGCACGAGTTCGGGAAAGGCAAAAAAAAAGCACGAGTGTGAAATAGCCAAGATCCCGAACGCTACACGTCCCTGCAATACGCCACTTTTTGAGCAACTGTATTAAAAACATATTTGCGTTATTACTAGATGAAACTGATATTTTCATCAATGAAAAAATGCAGGCCGTTCAGGAGTTTACCTCTCATATGTATGGCATAAAAATTCCGCTAGTGTGTGTCACGCCAGATATCGCATTTTTATGAAAAGTTATTCCGCAAAAGAATATAATCAGGACTCATTCGGTTATCAAAAGAGTGATGAAAAATAATTGATTAAAAATAATTAAATTAAAAATAGCTATGAACACTTTTCGATAGGCAAGTCATCATAGACATATTTGTGTATTAATTATATTTGATCGAGTTATCAGTTGCGTGAAGGTCGATCTTATATGGTCTCCCCTACTAATAGGAATAATGCCGTCTGTAAATATGGCTTTTCAATTATGCTTTTTGTAATTTACTAGTAAACTCTCATTTTCATTTTCTATAGTAAAGTGCATGATAAAGTTAGCTGTTGGTTAACAAATCCTACTAATGTTATCCCCTCGGCCGTTTACCAAAAATGGTTTCGAAAACGGCCGACAGGAATATTATAAATGTTAAAGTTTGTAGGTTTTTTCTTAATCACGCTAAAACGGCTGATATAATTTGGATCAAACACACGTACAAATTATAGTTTATGACCTGGAACGAGACATAGGATACTTTTATCCCGGGAAACAGGTTCCTGAGGAATTTATAGAAAAACCAAATTTTACGCGGGCGAAGTCGCGGGTGACCGCTAGTACTGTATAATTAAAATACTAGTGATCTGCTCTCATTTTACTCCGGCGTAGACTATGGAATTGCTCACGGGGTTATACCTATTACCAAAGATTTCAATCGTTAGATATGCCCTTTCCATAGTTTGACCGCTCTGAAAGCTGACGGCACTCGAATAGGCTAAGTAGCGTATCATAATGGCTTGTCTAATCAATAAATAAATAAAAGTTAGTGTTCATCTGAATACAGCGGCAGTTTGACGTTTTTGAATAAAATACCGCAGGCATTTTTGCAAGAAAAGTGTGCCTTCCGAAAGTGCACTAACAATTCGAGAAATACAAAATTGGTGTAATATTTCACTCGTAAGTTTTTAGGTTTCATTGTTTATTAAATTTATTTTCTTTCGTTATCATAAATATTGAAATCTGATCGGACAGCGCAAAACAGAGAAAGTAGTGTTGGAAAAAATTGCAAGACAAAAAGAGAACACTATTATTACACAAAGGTGTAGTATAGGTGTATGAAGTAAGTAGTGTAGGTGTATGAATATAACTAATAAGTCAAATAGTTTTGTCCTTTCTGCTTTCACAAATCCGGCGTCCAGCATTAATTTAGTCAACAACCCCAATAACCGGAATTTTTTCTACAAGATGTAAGAGTTTTTAGATATAATTTAGTCCGACGAAAGACACCACAGTAACACGACAATGACGTTTAGTTGTTTACTAACACATTTACTAATTTGTTGACGTCACAATCATAGTGGACAGCGTTTTGAGTCTTTAAAAAGCATAGACTAAAAAACCATTTTTCAAATTAAATTACTCGAGCCATCTTCTAATTTTATGAAGTGAAATCGATGTATTTAGTTTCCTCATACCAAACATAAGAAATAAACATTTGTATAGTGCAATTTGACATGAGTCAACTAGCCTATTGACAACAGTGTATCCTATTCATACTCCACACAAAGTGAGAAAAAGAGACTGATGTTAAATTTAGTGTTAAGTTTAGAGAATCATGCCACAATCGACACCAACACCTGCGTATACTCTTTTGCGTCGTTATTATCGCAGTAGTATTTACATGAAATGCTACCTACGTATCAGTTTGCTTTTATGCTTCGATATAGACAACTACGGAACCGTACTTGGCCAGTTTTTAAACCTTGCATTTTATGACATCCACTAATTATTAGATTTCGTTCAATCGTTTAAAGTTATAGCATTATAAATGTCATGTTTAAGGTATTAAGTTAATGCTTTCAGAAAGAGAGTTCCGGCTCAATATTCAGTCTTTTCCGGACCAAAATTTTTGGACAGTGAGCATTCCTGTTACCCTTAGGTATATAATTTCCTTGGTAAATACTCACAAATTGGTGACCGCGTGCTTCTTCGAGCTGCCCAGGTGAGTATCGTAGGCGGTTTGACTCACAAACATGACATCACAGTCCTGGCAGTAGTACGGACTGTTAGTGTCAACGGGAACTTGTGCGAACGCTTCTATTTCCTACCAAATAAGACAAAAACTCTATTGAAGTCTATGTGGGAAATTATATTTTAACAAATAATTTAAAATAGGTTAAGATGCGTGTCGATTTTACAACATTATTTTATTTATTTTTTTACCAATTTCTTCCGGGTAGTTTAAGCTTCTTGCATAGTATAATTTTAGTATACTTGTTAAAATGTCTCTCCATGTTAAGCCAAAATCCCATACAAAATAGGCATTGCCCATTGATTTAGGTCTATATGGCAGATTATTTTTTAATCAATCATTTTAAAAGGGTTACAATATGTTTATTTAAGATTCCACACAATGTTCGCTAAAATCTCCTCATTCGTATTGCATAAGTTATTATAATTATAAACTTTGATTATCTCAAATTTATAATGAATATTAATAACTTATGAAAGTATATTTAAAAAAAATGACAGATATTGTTTCTCTAAAAATGACATTAACATAGGTGATTACATAACGCATTTAAGAACATTTAATTTTTCTAAAATAATTTCAAAGGTAAAATGAGTTAAGTACTTATTACTCTATTATATTATTATATTATATTCTCTCCACTAAATACGAGTATAAAATTATCTGAAAATATCGACTGAAAACTTCTCTTTTACTTACCTCTGCGGTGTGTGACATTTGCTTGTGACAGTAGAGGCCAGAATCGCTGACGAAGCTGTGCCCGCAGAGGTTGCAGATGAAAGACGACGGGTGCTTTATTCTTATGTGGGTTAACCTTGTCGACGCCTTTCTGAAACAAACCCAAGAGAAAACTTTTTTTTTTTTAATTCAGATTTACCAGACTTGCAAGCATGAAGCCTGTAAAGAGACAGAAACATAAAGAATAATACAAAAATCTAATAAATCGCTTATACAAAAATTTGCTTTATTAAACGATACTAACATTATTGTGGTGCCAACTGCATATTAATTTGATAGAAACTGCAATTTAGCAATCGTTAGAATGCAGTGAATCAAAGTAGAGTCAAAAGTACGTGTACTAAATCACTTTTAAAGGTACGAGTAGTAATTGCTCTATGTTACATGCATACATTTTATGCCCTTCAAATCATGTGAAAATGTTTTTTTAAAGACAGTAAAATGACGAAAGAGTAAATTCTTTATTTACTTACTTAAACTCTTTGGAACAATGCGGACACGAATAAGTTACGTTTTTGTGCCATCTGTAATGCATGTGTGCTTGACCCCTGTAAACATTGGATTTAGTATTACAACTCTTCAAAAAAAAAAACAATGTACTGATAAAACATTATTCACAAAAAACATACATTTATGAATGAGACATTCAATATCAATAGCAAAAAAATATATATTTACTTGTTGAAACACACGAAATTGCACATTTGACAAGTGTATTTGAATAGATGCGTAATGTTCATATGTTTGTACATTTTTCTAGCATCCTTGAAGTACAATTTGCACATATCACATTGCGCGTTACCAGAATATGCCTGAAAATAAAAAAAAATAAAATTTAATACGTCTATACTAATATTACAAAGAAGTGAAATTGGTGAGGTTGTAGGGCGCAATCTTTGGATCTACTGAACCTATTAAAAAAAACATTTACCAATAGAAGGCCACGTTATTGTGAGTGTAATAGGCTATATTAGAACAAAAACTATAGTCTACAACAAAGAGAAGCGAGGCAGGTCACTAGTTTAAATATAAAGTTATTTATATGATATATACTGCGCATATGTAATTCAAAATCCCACTAAGGGACCTTCAAAGTAGTTCAGCTTCTACCAATACTGCAATGAAATCACTCATTGATAGTTCTAGCCACTCAGCACCAGAGGCGTTTTTGAGGAGTATATGCATAAACGCGCGAAGAAACTATTTGGAAAAATACTGTATTTGTATTATTTGTACCCGTTTACATCTTGCTTGCCTTGCCACTAATAATTTGAATTGGTTATAGTAATGAATTTATTTAGATACCTTAAAAATTTTGAAGTTTACTGCAATAATGAGAAACTATAATAAAACTCTCATCTACTTCGATCTAGGGAAGAAAAGCAGAACTTATTGGTACACATCAATAATGCTCAGAAACAGCTTGCTCTCAGTTACAGTGTTAATAATAGTGGCTTCACATGATTTCTTAAAACAAACTCCTATACATCATTGTATTTGCTCAGTGGCAATAGTCTTAGTACAAGAGCCCACGACAATAAACCTAGGATAAGACTCCTAGATGATATATATATATTTTTAATTCGACGCGTCATTAACCGGAGAACACAAAATGAAGATGCTGCAATGCAAAAAACCTGGCGGCGCTGTTAAAAAAAAAATAAAAAAAAAATAAAAAAATACGGTTTCTAGTATGATAACACTGCCAGGTTTTGTTTGTTTCTAGATATAAGGGAGGGGTAGGACTATACGAAAATTCAGTGCTGCAAGCCCTCGCGACTGGTCTAGTCAGTGTGATCGACCTCCCGAAAAAAACCAATGCTCATCTGAAACTATCAATTTCTGGGGAGAAAAACAACTGCTGCAATTACCAAACACTAGAGAAAGTGGTTGCTGCAGCGATTAAAGGTCGCCCTAAACCCAATTGAATTTGGAGTTTTAATTCAATTTTGTCACCAATCACCCGGGTAATTTGTACTGATTGAATATGCATGCAAGGAACATTAAATCTTTATTTCATCCAAATTGGTGAACTCTATTAAAAGTTATTACAGTTTGAAACCTCCTGTTAATGACGAAATGAAGATGCTGCAGTAAAATATATACCTAGTCAGGTCATAAATTCTGTCACATGTTTAATATAAAATAATTGAAAAAAGTTTATTCATTATGTAACCATTTATATACCAAAATGAACTTAAAAAAACATAGATTCTTATGACAATAAAGTTTATTCAAAATGACCTCCGTGATTTTGAACACAGGCCTTCAATCTGCGCGGCCAGTTGTCTATCGCAGCACGAACGAGGTCCATGTCAATATCGGCGGCTGCCTTAATCAAGGATGTCTTGAGTGACTCCAAATTGGGATGAGGCTTTGAGAGAAAAGGCGTTTTCCTCCAAGTGTTGCCATATCTTGTAATCTAACGGACTCAAATCTGGACTGGAGGAGGGCCAGTCTTCGTGCCGGATGAAGTCGATTTCACGCGCCGCCAGCCAGTCTTGTGTGCTCTTCGCTCTATGAGCTGACGCCGAATCTTGTTGGAATACCCAGTGCCTGTTAATGAACATGGTATGAGAAACAGGTTCCACAAGGTTCGTCAGGACTGTATTTTGATACACAACTGCATTCATTTTTACAACTTTCTCACAAAAATGTACCTCTGTTAAGTCCCAATAAGAAACTCCCAACCATACCATGAGCGAGGATGGAAAATGACCTCGTTGGACACGTGGAATACGGTTGCCCTCTTCTTCACTACTGTGTGCGTACACCTTAACATTTTGTTTGTTGTAGCTCTCTGCTACGGTAAAAATTTTTTCATCCGAAAAAAGAATTTTGCCGATATTTTTTTCCCGCGTACCGCTTTAACAAAGCGCGGCATCTCTTCAGTCTCAGGTCCATTAGACGAGCATTCAAACGATGTCCTATTTTTCTTCGATATGCCCGAAGCCCTAAGTCTTCATTTAACACCCTTTTCACCGTGGTTCTGCTTAACCCCATCTGAAGGGCCAACAGTTTCTGCTTACGTTTGGGATTTCTTTGAATTCGCGCCTTCACAGCTTTTATCACTACTAGAGTCCTAACAGACCGAGGGCGACCAGTTCTTGACCTGTCATCTACACTACAGTCTTCATTGTATCATTTGATGGTAGGATAAACGAATCTTTTGGTTATATTCAAAATTTTCAGTATGTCAAAAATTTTAATTGGCGCATTACCGTAACGATGCAACGCAATAACTGCAACACGGTCTTCTTTAAGCGTCCACTCCATATTTAAAAATGAATAAAATTCTAAAAAGTATACTTTTTTATTTTCATGAACAATTCGAAATTCGAATTCAATAAACTTTTTTGTGGCCACCATTCTAATAGAAAAGTTTTTACTGTGTGACAATACTTATGACCTGACTGTGTATATATAAATATTTATATATATCATCTGGGAGTCTTATCATTACACTACACCTACAGTGTCGTGGGCTGGTAGACCCACATAATTATTTACTACAATAACCATCATTCATCATTATGATCTACAATTCTTATGGAATTGATTTGGATATCTGTACTTATTATTAAACTTACTGGATCATGTTTCCTCATGTGTTTATTGTAAGTATCTTGTTCTCTATAACCTCTGAAGCATAGTTCACATTTGAACCTTGCCTCGAGGTAGTTTCTGGAGTTCTTCCTCTCCTTAACTAACCGGTACTGTTCCTCTTGGCTCACTGGACTGTAAACTAGGAAGTCGTCAGGCAGTTTAGTGCGTTTTTTGGCCGTTGGTCGAACTGCACATATGCCTTTCATCCGAGCACCACCTTTATTACTTAACCATTTAGGCCGTGAACGCTGCCATTCTTCTTTAGTCTTCTGCCGTTTCTGCATGTGACTCCAAATATAATGCTGCTTAGCTGATGTTCTGAAAATATTATATCACAAAATTTTACATTTATCATACTTTTTGAATGATAAAATTGGATTGCATTGATGGGAAAAAATTATGGTGTAGAAAATTGAGAATAACAACCTTTTGTTTATTCTAGATTTTATTTTAATTTTTAATTACACTTTGCGCATTTTTTAATCAGTTCAGAATTATATAAGTTACAAAGGTTCTAAATCCAGTGAAGGAAAAAAAATCTAATAGCAGAAAAGGGACGACGGACGGCAGACCTACCTACAGTATAGATAACATAATAGTATTTTTTTTCAATAGGTGTTTATACTCATTAACAGAAATAAAATAAAGAAACAAATTTAAATTTAGCAGGTACACTGTAACATGAAACCCAAGCATGCCACAAAGTTCGTAATATTATGGTGCTCTGACAATCTTACTTTACAAGGTTAATATTCCTACATACAGGATAATACTATTTAATGTAACCTATACTTACATTAAATACAATATAATGTTTGAACATTATGTGGACTTACCTATCGAAACTAACTTCTGGACACTTCTTACACACATACTTGTACATGTGTTTTTCAGTCATGTGTGATTTTAGCAAGAAATTCGATTTGTAATAAAAATTACAGAGTTCGCAGCAAAAATTCCCACTGGCATGCTAAAAAGTAAAATTTCCATTAGTAAAAAAACTCTAGTTATTGTCCACAGTTAAAAAATAAAATATGTCTAACCTGATTGTGCATACGCATATGTATTTTCAAACGATTTTCATTATGGTAAGATCTACTGCATATATCGCATTTATGTTTGCCAGCACTCAACGTTTTAAGTATTTCGTTAGCCGCTTGAGCTTCATTTCTTGAGATTGGATGCATACTTGCATATTCTGTTTCCAGGGCACTTCCATCAGCTTCCTGATTATTTGTTGCATCTTGATTGCTCCCTTCTATATCACTATCCACATAATTATCATTATCATCAGACATTAGCGAGTTATCAGCGTTACAACTAGATGCGGATTTTTCGCATTTATTGCTGATTCTAGCACCACAAGGTTCCACAGGTGCACTCAAATCAATTTCCAGCATTTCTATTTTCTCTTTTTTTATTGATTGATTACTTTGTAAATTCGTTTCCTGGTTGTTTGCATTAGTTTTCTCAAACATTTGATCTTTAGTGAGAGTTGTGTAGTTAACAATTGGTATAACATCGTTTGTCATAAATATTAAACGGTTATTCCTGATCCACTGAAACTTGACTTCCTCATAATGTGCTTTACTTACATCAAGATATGATAAATATGGTTTAATACTGATCAAGTGATGATCCAGTGCCTCTAATCTACTTGTATTTATCTGTGAAGTTACGGGGAAATGATATTAAAGAGACCAATAAAAAGACACACATACACACACACGCACACACCCTACGTTACACACACACCTCACGCTACAGACACCCCTTACGCTACACACACACATTACGCTACACCCACACATTACGCTACACACACACTTTACACTACACATACACACCTTACGCTACACACACACCTTACGCTACACACACACCTTGATTATATTAACAACATGTTTATATGGAACTCGTAAGCATTAAAGTTTTTTTTTTCATTTTTTTACCTTACGCTACGCAGACGTTACACACACAC
The DNA here is from genome assembly GCA_902850365.2 of Chilo suppressalis. Lineage (NCBI taxonomy): Eukaryota > Metazoa > Arthropoda > Insecta > Lepidoptera > Crambidae > Chilo > Chilo suppressalis. Next base: position 10,928,037 of record OU963895.1, on the reverse strand, counting down.
CTTACACTACAAACACACCTTACACACGCACACATACACACTTTACGCTACACGCAAACACCTTACGCCACATACACACCTTACGCTACACACACACACACACACATTACGCTACACACACACCTTACGCTACACACACACCTTAAGTAACACACACACCTTACGTTACACACACACCATACGCTACACACACACCTTACGCTACACACAGACCTAACGCTACACACACACCTCACACTACACACGCACCTAACACACACACGCGCACACACAAACGCACACACCTTACGCTACACACACACACACACCTTACGCTACACAAACACCTTACGCTATACACACACCTTATGCTACACACACAACCTTACGCTACACACACAACCTTACACTACACACACACCTCACACTACACACACATTACACACACACACGCACACACACACGCACACACCTTACGCTACACACACCTTACGCTACACACACACCTTATGCTGCACACACAACCTTACGCTACACACACAACCTTACGCTAAACACAACCTTACGCTACACACACACCTTACACCTATTAAATTATACAAACCTCTTTCTCTTTATGAAGTAATTCTTCCATAACAAAATAAGCTCTATGACATTTATCACGAAACTTTATAAAGTTCCTTACATATTTAGTGCATTGGAAACATAAATATTCAGGCATTCCATTGCCCTTCTTTATCTGTAAAATAAATTATTTTTTATAATTTAACATTTAAAACACAAAAAACTGGCAATCAGCTCAGTGGGTGGAACCCCTATGAGGTGGACCAACAATGTAGTGAAGGTCGTAGGAAACCACTACTTTCGAAAAGAACAGGACTGATTGGTGTGGAGGTCCACAGAGGCCAATGTTCAGCAGTGGGCGTTGTATGGCTGATATGATGATGATGAGTGCCGAAATGAAAACATTTTCTTAAGATTTAAACATCTAGCAAGTGAAATGTTTAAATAATATAAATATATATTTATGATTTTATTTATTTTTTAAATAAAATCATAACTATAATTGCTATTTCTTCTTTCAAATGTTTAATACTTGAAAAAGTATTCACTTGACATTGTGGGTTGCCTACAATGCGAAGAGATGGCGCTGCCTTGCAGCTTAAGGCTAGGAAAAATTCGACGCGGCTAATAGGGCCGTGGTAGCATAATGGTCAGTGCATTCGCCCGGATTGCGAAGGATGCGGGTTCGAGTCCCGTCCGCTGCCTGGTCCGCGTGGATTTTTTTCTAGTAAACTTTTCTTTATATATATATATATATGATAAACTACAATTGCTATTTCTTCTTTAATTTTAATACTTGTAAAGACATCTCGTTTGACATTGTGGGTTTTTATCATTGCTTGATGTTTACTCTGTTTGTTATCTGCTGTTTCATTTTCTCTGCACCTTCTTTCTGGTAGAGAAAGCCATACTGGCATTAAGTCCGCAATTTGCATTGTAAAGGCAATAAAGATTAAATAAAATATAAAAAGAGGTCGCGGTAGTATAATTGGTGCATCCGCCCGGATAGCAGAGAGTGCGGGTTGCACTCCCGTCTGCTACCTGGACTGCATGGACTTTTTCTAGTAAAATTTTCTTTAGGTTCTGAACAATTTAATGCTTAATAAATAATTATATAATAAACTACAACTGCTATTTCTTCTTTCAAATGTTTAAATACTTGTAAAGGGACGTTTGACATTGGGGGTTACCTACAATGCAAAGAGATGGTCCTGCCTTACATACACCCTGTTCTTAGGATGATGGATGTTTAAATCTAAGTAGCTTCCTTCATTTTTAGCCATTGTTGTTGTTTACACAGGAGATCTTTCAAATGTGATTTTTTTTAAATATATATTTGATGAGGTTTTGGTATTCAATATAAATTACAATGCATTCTACTTATAAAATTGTGTTTATCTACATGCTAGAAATATCCACTGTGTTACTAAGTTAAGTTACTTAGTAGCATAATATAGCATAATATAACACAATATTTTGAGACATTGGTGTTGATTCTGGCATGACTACTTAAACCTAAACTTAAATTTGACAACAGTATATCTTTGTCATTCTCCATACAGAATGAAAGGGAGAGCCTGAGGTTAAATTTAGTTTTAAGTTTAGTTTGCCAGAATTGACACTATTGTCTTTAAAATATTTGATCATGAATTACAATTAATTGAAGGCAAAGTTGTTATAATTTCATGAAATTTAGCATTTCCGACATATTCATTATGATTTCAGGCTCTTAATAGTGAGGTAATGAATATTCGCATTTGCATGCGCATTGGCTTATACTTGCATATTTTTGGACATTCACAAAGTTAGGAATATAAACAGAAATAATCTTTTTTTTTAAGCTCATAATCACATTGACAGCCTTTAGTTCAAATACCATCTACTTCTACATTGGGAAATAAAGCCTAAGACTCAGATCTATACCAAATAATGATTAACTTCAGCGAGCTACTCAATTTATAGTCTTTTTTCAAAATAAATGATCAGAAAGCAAATAAAATAATGTTAAAAAAAAATATTAAAGAGGTTGCAAAATTTTACTGACACATGCTTTGTCAGAACATTAAAAAAGAATAAATAAAACAAAATTCCGTTTACAATGAACTTTTACTGCCTTTAACAATGAACAGTGTTAACAACAGATTTCGAAACACTTTTCCAGCCCACTTAGTAGTACAACAATAAAGAAGTTCTATCTGCTTCCTTTTTAAAAAAGGAATAAGGCACTTTGATTAGAAATGGTATAAAAGCCTTTTCAAATCAACTTGGCAATAATGGAAAAAGATTCAATCGGAATGCTTTTTGCACGAATATGAGCCACAGCCATAAGTATTAATTGGCACCATATAAAAACTCTGAATATTCATATTAGTATTCGCAAATGGCAGTAGCAGATAATCGCATTCCGATTCGCATTCGCTAATACTCAAAAACTTACATTGCTAGCTTCCAATAATTATTTATCAGGTTTTAACATCATATAATAATGAACTTGACTGTACCATGCTCAAAATGAACAATGTTAAAGTAAATACTTTTACAAGTATCTAAAAGAAGATATAGCAATATAATTTTAATATTATATTTATAGTCATAAACTGACTTTATTTTAGTATCTAACTATTAACTTTCTCGTTAATAATGGATTCCCATACACTTTACCAGCCTGCTTAATAGTACACCAAAACATTCAGTTCTTTCTGCTTCCTTTTTAAAAACGGAATAAGGCACTTTCTGAGCAGGTATGGTATAAAAGCTTTTTCAAATCATCATGGCAATTTTGGAACAAGATGCAATCGGAACACTTCTTGCACAAACATGAGCTACAGCCATAAGTATATAGTATATAGCCAAATAAAAAAACTGAATATTCGCATTAGCATACGCAAATGGCAGTAGCAGATAATTGAAATCAGATTTGCATTCGCTATTACTTAAAAAATTACTTTTGCTACATTGCTAGCTCCTAATAATGTTTATCTCAAAAACCAACAACTTCACATTTTATCATACATAAAATGAACAATGTAGATGTTAATACTTTTACGGGTATCTAAAATGTGAAAGAAGATGGAGCAATATAATTTTAATATTATATTTATAATCATAAACTGACTTGATTTTGGTATGTAAATGTTAACTCTCTTATTCACAATGGATTTCTAAACACTTTTCGAATTCCTTTATGCTTCCTTTTTAAAAAAAAGAATAAGGCATTTGCCCAGCTTGTATATTATAAAAGCTTTTTCAAATCAACTCGGCAATTTTGGAATAAGATACAAACAGAACTCTTCTTATAGTAACATGAGTCACAGCCATAAATATTATTGGCACCAAATAAAAAACACCAAAAATTTGTATTTACATTAGCATTCACAAATATCAGTAGCAGATATTCGTAATTCGATTTGAATGCGCTAATACTCAAACAATGACACTTGTTACATTGCTAACTCCAAGTAATATTTATCAGGAAAAATCATCATATATTAAAGAAATTGACTGTACCATATTCAAAATGAACAATTTAAAAGTAAATACTTTTACAAGTATCTAAAATGTGAAAGAAGATATAGCAATATAATTTTAATATTATATTTAAAGTTATAAACTTACGAGATTTTGGTATCTAAATATTAACTCTATTGAATGTAATAATAAGTATAAATAACACTATTTTTACATTAGCACCATATTTCGAAAAACCAGGATAACGAATTATTTTCATAATAATAAAAAACAGGTAACTTATTATTTTTTATAAATCGCACAGTTAGATGTTGTTCATGGGTATTATTTTGAGTCGGTGGTAAATACATAGATGTCTTTATTAAACATTAATTTACCGCTTGATACTTGCCTGCAAGCTTGTTATCAAATTGTATTGTTGCCGTAATTGATTTTTATCAATACTAAACAATTTCACATCCGTTGAGAGACATATTAAACACGCTTTTACATCCCGCATTTTGTATCACAAAAATTATAAGAAAAGGCACTATATTTTGAAAAATATCAAGAAAAACCAATTTATTATGTAGGATACCCCACAGATCAAGAGTAGACTTTTCTATATATAACAATGTACTCTATGAGTAGACTTGAGACCAATACTCCAATACTATCCTAGTCTATGGAGTAAACCACAGTTTTTTTAAGAATGGCCCTTTGTAGGAAAGGCAAAAGGTACAATGGCCATACAACCTAGTCTTAAATTATATTAATCTTCTTTTTCTTTCATTAGAAAGTCACTAAACACTGTAGTTCACTATACAAGTCTTTAAATAATGGCACTTGAACACTTTACTTGCACTTTGATCACAGCTATATTCATTCCGAATCGCTGTTAAAACTCCGTTAAATTGAGAGTTACTTGAATTGGCAGCACATTGAACTATGCAACTAATAAGTAGAAGAAAGTACATGAAAGGAGTCACTGACAAGATTGGGAGGATTCTGAAGCGTGCTTCAATCAATACATACTTCAAGCCGCCAAAGAAGATCAACCAGTTTCTACGACCGGTCAAGTGCAATATACCCTTTCAAGTTGCTGGTGTCTACAAACTTGAATGCGACTGTGGGCTCTCCTACATCGGGCAAACAAGGAGGAGTATAGGGACTCGGGTAAAAGAACATATCGCAGATATGAAACATAGGCGTGAAAATAAATCTGCAGTGTGTGAACATGCATTAGGGGGACCAAACCACTACATTAGATTTGATAGACCACAGATCCTTGCAGCGGAGCGGCGGTTCGTTCCTCGAATGATGCGCGAGGCTATTGAGATTAAAAAATATCCAAATTTCAATAGGGAAGATGGTTGGTATATACCACCAGCTTGGGAACCTATTATACAGGAGATAAAATCCCAACCCCGAGCACACACTGCAAGACCATCAGATACTATTAGTTCTTTTTGTTTGCATAATTTAACATAAGAAGGAGATAGAAAGCCTCTCTTGAGTTTGTTTCGCCGGTTCTTCTCAGGAAGGTCTCCCAATTTTGGAACCGGTGGTAGTTTACGGTAGTTAGGGTCAAATAAAAAAAATGGGTGCGTGTACTTATGTAGGCGCGTGAGAAGCTATCCTTCTTTGGCATCGTTTAAAATTAGTTTTTAATTGCATGCAAATAATTAATTACAATAAATTAATAAAAAGTCTGGAAAAGGACACAGTCAATAAAGTTCAGTTTTAATTTGAAAAAATAAATAAATAATCAAAATATTCAATTAAAATCGCTACTGAATATAATTTATTAGAACATAATGTGATTTGCACTTGTATGAAACTCAAACACGTATTCCGAATATACAAACTAGAAACATGTGGATAAATATTATAAATATGAATACCTATAACTGTTACTTTATTACAAAAAATAAAGATGTGGTTTTTGGTTTTACTACACCAATGGTCAAGAGATGGAGCTGTAGTCTCCTGAATCGCGCTTTGGTTCCGTTGTTCCAGATTAATAAATACTTTTGATATTATAAATATGAATACCTATAACTGTTATTTTATTACAAAAAATAAAGATGTGGTTTGTGGTTCTACTACACCAATGGTCAAGAGATGGCGCTGTAGTCTCCTGAATCGCGCTTTGGTTCCGTTGTTCCAGATTAATAAATACTTTTGATAGGCCTTCACAATGCAGTCGTTAGCACCCACTAAATAGAGATTCTATTTCTATTTTGTTGGTAGATTTTCTTAATGTGCGGTAAACACAAAAGTAACGCATGAAGTTGGTCGCTAAAGCGACCAACTTCATGCTGTTAAAATTTTGTGTTACAGTGATGCGCGCGCATCTTAAAATTTCACTCTCATCATTTTTTCATAACGCGCCTAAAGAAGTATAACTTCAATAAACTCAAAATTACAAACAAGAATTTTAAATAAAATACTTTATTAAGTAAATTAAATAATAAATTCATACATAGACAATAAAATTTAAAAATCTTCCAATGAAATAACCGAACGCTCAATATAAGTCTTTCGAAAGTAGCTCGACAATTTTAAATAAAAAATCATTATTCTGACGATGCAGACCTGAAAAGGCTGCGAAACGTCAATAAATAAATAAAGTTTCGTGCATTAACCCGTAAAAACTAATTTTATTTAAGAAGAAAGTAAATCAAATTAAGTAGTTAGTTGACAGGTCAGCTGCCTACATCGAGGTGTCCATCATGCTAGCGTATCCCACATCTGCAATCTTCATTTCGCGCGTCGCAGGCGCCGAAGGCGCCGCGGCGTGTGGGGAATCCTTTGGCGTGAGCCACTATGGAGGCGTCGGTTTCGCGTCCCGTTTCGAACGGGACGGTCGGTTGGGTTTAGTTACCCCCCTCTCCGCTTCTTCACACGTCGCCCTCGGCGCGGTCAAGCCCACCGGGTGAGACCCATCCTCTTTCGTCGTCTCGCGCGTCGCCGGCGCCGAAGGCGCCGCGGCGTGCGTGGAGTCTGGTCTGGGCCGGTTGGCCCACTTCAGAAGTAGCGGGCTCGCGTCTCGCCATCGGGACGAGACGGTCAGTTGGGGCTGTACCCCCGCCTCCGCTTCTTCACACGTCGCCCTCGGCGCGGTCAAGCCCACCGGGTGAGACCCATGAGGGAGGCCCAGTGAGCGACCAGCGAGCGGGCGACGGACTTCAGCGGGCAGGGGTAGTGTCGTGTCCGGGGGTAGAAGTGAAAAAAGTTCTGCCAGTCTGCCCGAACTTTATGACAAAGTCCGTGAGCAGAACTGTGAGCTGTTGTATCAGTTGGGATGTCGCTTCTTGGTGGTGGTGGTTGCCATCTATGGGTGGTGGGTTGCCATCTTTGGGTGGTGGGGCTGCGGGGGGCGCGTTCGTCGGCGAGGCATCGCTCGCTCGACGGCGTCTGTGGCGGCGCCGTTTGGGGCTGCTGGAGTTCGAGGGAGGAGCGTTCGCGGGGGCCATCAGTGTGGCCGGCGCGTGCTCGCTCACCTCGACTGGGTGTTGTACTGGTGCGGTGGGCGGGCGGCCTGTGCGGGCCACTGTTGTGGCGCGGCGATTGCGCGCCTCGCGCTGGAGCGCGGGGCACGCGCTGTGGTTGGCCGGGTGCGCGTCCGCGCAGTTCACGCAAGTGGCGGGCTGCGCTAGCGGGCGGGGGCAGTCGGCGGCGGCGTGCGGGTCACCGCAGCGCACGCAAGCAAGCGCGCGGTGACAGCCGAGGCTGGAGTGGCGGAACCCCTGGCAGCGGTGGCACTGCGCGGGGGCGTTCCTCCTTCCTCTCCAGGCTTCGACAGTGATCCCGGACATACTCAGGAGGTCACTCACTGAGTAGATGGCCGGGATGAGGTCTGGTGTTCGACGAAACGAAGCGAAGTATAATGAGCCGAGGCGGCCTGCTCGCGCCCGGATCTGCTTTGTGTACTCGATCTCAAAGCCCTTTTCTGTAAAGGCCTTGACGATGTCATCATGGCTGGTGTCCACAGGTAGCCCACGGATGGCCACCTTTAGGCTGCGGTCTTCTGGACGAGCGTGGGCGTACCAGCTCAGTCCGGTCTGCTCGGAGAGGTAGGCCCGAACGAGCCGGCCCTCGTCATCGTCCTGCGGGGTGAAACGTACGCCCGTTCCGAACGGACGCACGCTGGGAGCTCGGCCGAGTTGGTCGTGTATTGCGCGCAGGTGCTTCGGCCAGTCCCGCAGCTGCTCGACCACGATCGGCGGGTGTTTGCGGACCCGTGGGAGCGTGGGAGTGCTGCGGGAGGCCGACTGCGCGGTCGACACGGCGGCGGGTGATGCGGCGGTAGGTGCGATTTTTTTCTCTGCGAGGTGGGTAGGCGCAAAAATTTGCGCGGCCTGGGCATAGCTTACCGACTCGGTGGGTGTCGGTAAAGCAGTTGGCGGCTCGATCTCTGGTTGTTCGTGGGCGGCGGGGGCAGTCTGTTGCTCGGGCTGGTGTTCCTCCTTCAAAGGGGTCTTCACCGGTGCAGGTGGGGAGGTGCGAAACGTTACCGGGGAGTCGCCACAGCTGCGGGAGCGGCTAGGACGCTCACCGCGCGGGCGTCCGGCGCGGGGTTGCGCCTCCTCCGGTTTCGGCGACCTCCTGGTGCGGATGGGCTTCAGCACGAGGGAGTGTGAGTGTGGCGGCGGGAAAATGAGCGGCAGTTTCATGCCCTCATTGTTGTGGTTGATGGTGACTTTCTGTCCGAGGCCATAGTTGGTGGAGGAGAGTTCGTCCCACTCCATGAGGCGGACATAGCACGATATCCAGCCCGCTAATCCTTCGGATATTAATCCGGAGTCAATGAGCCGCGCGGCCATCGACGCGTCCAATTCATATTGGACGCGCGGTGATTGCCACGCGTACACCAAAGCACAATAGCGGGCGCAGCTACGTGCCATCTCCTCCTCGGTTTGGATGGGTTGGGGCTGGTCTTCGTCCATAGCAGCATGTGGGGCTCACGTCGGCGCGACCTTGGCCGAGCTGCGCCTTGCGGCGTGCTCAGGCCTGCGGCTGGGAGGCGCGGTAGTCCCCGCTGGCGCGATGGCGCCAGGCAGTGCTCGCGAAGCGTAAAATCCAATTTTACGTTGGAGCACTTTCGTGGGAGGGTAGGTCCGTGCGCGATCGTCGTGAGTGCGGTCCGGGTGAGACCCATGTGGGAGGCCCAGTGAGCGACCAGCGAGCGGGCGACGGACTTCAGCGGGCGGGGGTAGATTCCTGTCCGGGGGTAGATGTTGAGATCGTTTTCACGACCTGCCTGAATTTTTCGATAAAATCCGTCAGCATGGCCGTGATCTTGATAATTGCGTCTTGTGTGACGGGTGGCGTTTCTTGAACGGCTTCGGTGGTTGGCGAGGGTGGCGTTGACGGTGTAGGCGGCGTAAGCGGCGGTGTATCGGCCACCGCGACGGTGGCGGTGGTTGGCTTGGGTAGTGGGGCGGCTTTGTCCGTAGTCGTCGGCGGTGTGTTGCGACGCTTTCGGCGGCGGTGTTTGGTGCGGCTGATGTTGGTGTGCGAGGGAGGAGCATTCGCGGGGGCCAAAAGAGTGGCCGGCGAGTGCTAGCTCACCTCGCTGGGATGCTGTACTGGCTCGGTGGGAGCGAGAGAATCCGAAACACATTTTCGAGGTTTTGGTTTACGTCTGATGTGGTTTCCACGGCAGCAAATCGGTTCTCCAGATTTGACTGGAACGTTTCAGATCCTGTTATAGATTGGAGCAAAGTAGGTTGGAGCCTGGATTTCATTAAACGGACGCGCTCGGCCTTAAAGTTAATATTCAGAGAGCCCCGGACGAGTCGGTGATCACTACCGGTATTGAACCTGTTGATCACGGAGACGTCTCTGAATATGTACCTCTTGTCCGTCATGATGAAATCGATCTTATTTTTTAGTCATAGTGTCGGGGCTCTGCCATGTCCACTTCCTTTGGGGCTGTTTCTTGAAAAAAGAGTTCATCAAGAAGAGCCCCTGCTGTTCGAGGAAGTTGACGAGCATTTGCCCCCTATGATTTCTGCTTCCAAATCCATGGGATCCTACTACCGATTCGCTGCAATTCTGTACTCTCACTTTAGCGTTGAAGTCCCCCATAACAACGTTGTAGTGGGTCTTAGTAGTGGAGTGGAGGGCCCTCGATATGTCATCGAACATATCCTCCACTTCGTCGTCCGAGTGTGTCGAGGTCGGTGCGTACACTTGCACCACCTTGAGGCTATACCTCTCGGTGAGCTTTATAATAAGGTACACTACCCTGTTCGACACGCTGGACATTTCCACAACGTTATCGGCAAGGGACTTATTTACCAAAAACCCAACGCCACCTTGGGACTGTTGGTCTCCCCCGCGGAAGTACATTAGGCGGCCCGATTCGAGGGTTATGGTGTCCTCCCCCTCTCTTCGGACTTCACTTAACCCTAAAATGTGCCACCTAATCTTTCCAAGTTCCACCTCGAGTTGCGCCAGATGCGAGTCAAGCCGTAGCGTGCGTCCGTTGTACGTCGCCAGGGTCAGTCTTTCGTGGTGGCCTCCCGTAGCCCGGAGATTCTTGGCACCCCCCGCCCCACCGTTACCGTGGTCGCCACCGTGACCAGGAATAGCGGGGTTGCCGGGAACTGGGGGCCGTGGCTTGAGTTTCTTGTGCACGAAGGTTTTGCCCATAATCGCCACGCTGGGCAGGCGGGTTGGCGATCGCAGAGCGTAGGTTTATTTACTGATGACGCTGCTGCCCGTCACCAGTGACATTTTCCTCCCCTACGTCATTGGATGGTTATACCGCCATCGGTCGGTTTGCCAGAAATTCTTTCTCTGTTAATATAAACTACTATATGAATTCGCAGCGGAATAATAAGATAAACCGGTATCGACTTCTAGGAACAAATGTATTGAAAGTTCCAACCACAGATCACTGGTGTCGATTCTCGCATGGTTCTCTAAACTTAAAACTAAATTTAACATCGGTCTCTCCTTTTTATTCTGTATAGAGAATGACAAGGATACACTGTTGTCAAATTTAAGTTTAGGTTTAGAGAATAATGCCAGAATCGACACCACTATATAAGTAGCAAGCTAGTTCCAACCAAGAACCAAGTTCCAACCCTGATGTCTTTTGGTTCTTACCAGAGTAATGACATCAATTAAACTTTTAGGGTACGGCCACAGTGCACGCAGATTCAGACTCAGAAAACAAGTGCAAGAAATAAACAGTGTATAATGCGATTCAAATAAGAATAGGAAAGCCAATGATCTCCATCTGTGAAATGTCGCTTGAAAAGTACGGTTTGCAAAAAAAACTCGAAACACTTTTTTAGCACTCAGCTGATTCTAGAATAAAAACCAAACATTTTTAAACAAACAGTAACAAATGTTGATAATTAATATTATTAGTTTTTTATTTCACTTATTGAGTATTGGCTATGAATGGTTGATAACCTAAATCGTCAACCAAATGTCACTTTATGTTGCGTTTAGAAACCCGATTTAAAACTTTCGCTTACATATAGGATGCATGTTCGTATGTGTCCTGCATGATTATTCATAACTTCTCCGGTGGTAATGCAAAGATGAGCGAAATTGAAGAGCTAGATTCTGATTAATGATTTTTTTCACAGTCTTAATAAAGAAATACTATTAAAAATCGGTTGTGTTCTTTCTCAACCTTAGTAAATTAATTTTATTAAAAATTAAGCTATTGCTCACTCTACCTATTTGGTTTGAATTGACAGCTATGACGTCAAAATATGGCGCCCAGTCAGTCCTATTGTTAGTTGAATCGCATTATAGTTTAAGCAGGGTGGCCATAGTGGCAAAAGGCACAACGCTGCCTTGACGCTTTGTTCGCACAACGCTGCCTTGTTATGAGTCTGAATCTGTGTGCACTCAGATTCAGATTCAGACTCAGAAAACAAGCGCAAGAAATATACAGTGTAGTTTAAGCAGGTTGCCTGCTGCCACTATGGCCACCCTGCTTTAAAACTACATTGTTTATTTCTCGCGCTTGTTTTCTGAGTCTGAATCTGAATCTGAGTGCACTCTGGCCGTAGTTGTTGTTTTCGGAATCTGAATCTGAATCTGAGTGCACTCTGGCCGCACCCGTACCCATAAACAGTATTGTTGTGGTAGACATACACACTACGAGAAATCGTTACGTTAGACTGGACAGTCCGAACGGTACCGATAAATCGTAGCGTGTATGTTATAAAACTGCACAGTTTCCTATACGTACGCCACGTACGATAAACTGTTCCGTTTGAACTGTACAGTCTGATCGTAACGATTTCTCGTAGTGTGTATGGCTACCATTAGTCAGACCACATATTAGTGATCTGTGAGTCAGACACGGTTCCCAACTTAGGGGTTTTGTCCCCAGATTTAGGGGCTAGAAGTGTTAAAAGGGACTTTTTTAGGGGCTGGAATTTTTTGGGGGTTTTTTAGGGGCTTTAACAAAACTTCGGACAATATCCACATTCATAACAAACGGAACGAACTTTTTTCCCAAAGTTGTCGGAGTTGCATATTCAAGCCAACCAAGATACTCGTCAAGGATTCCAACGAGCCCAGACTCGATGGGGTTGCGGCGTTTAATTACGGAGTTCCTATGGCCACTTTCCAGCTCCATCATCAGATCAGCTCTGTGCCATAATAATATTGCATTGTTATCCGATTTATACATGCATGCAAAATTTCAGCTCAATCGGAAACCGGGAAGTGGATCAAATTCGATCGCAAACGAGTCAGTTACATACATACAGGTGAAACTAATAAAAGCTTGTTTATGAACTGACACACTATTAAATCACATGTCTACTGCTGTGATTGGTTTTTGAAAAACCTAATGATTTTATTCCACTAATTTCATTAACATCCTGCTGTTAGCTCATTTTCGTTTGATTTTCCTTTCGGAAACTGTATTTATTCAATAAAATAATTTACTATAACTAAATATGTAAAGTTTTTATTTATGAGCAACGAAAGAATTTAGGTAATAAGTAGGTACATAAAAAAATCTTATATTTAGGGGATTTTAGGGGAATTTAGAAAATACTAAGGGTAAAATTTTGGTAAGGGTTGGTAACACTGGAGTCAGACTACTAAAGATATTTACCTATGTATACGACTGAAGGACTTGTATCCATGGTCATGAACAGTGCTGTCATATCTACCAACTTTTTGGTAGATCTACCAATTTTCACTTCAGTCTACCTATCTACCACCCTAGACCTAAAAACTACCTATTTTTATTTAGTTTGACATATTACCACTGAATTATTTTTATATCGACGAGCGACGTGCGATGTATTGCGTGAGCCAGGCAACGATGCGTCAAGCATACATAGAGTCCAGGCTATAAACCACAAAAAAAAGTCAGCAACAGTTCGCCATGAGTTCGGCGTTCGCGCCCATATTTTACTATTCCTACTGTGGCCCATTCCCGGTTGGTTTGTTGCGGACTCAATGTTGAATCTTTGCTCCTGTTTTATTGTAAAAACTAATTAACTGCGTATTAACGGTGTTGATTGCTGTTTGTTCTATGTTGCGTGCATTTAATTATATAATGGAATCTGACAGCAGCGAAAGCGAAGCACATAGTTCTACGTTAGGAACTCCAACCTAGAAAGGAAAACCTAGAAAAAAGGCACTATGACCAAAAATATTCGAAATTATGGGAGAAAGACAAGGAATTTGCAGGTTGGCTTCAAGAAATTACTAAGGGTGACGGATATTTTTATTGCGAGTCATGTAGGTGTGATCTGAAGTGTGCTCTGCATTGCATTGCATGCATTTTTAATCTTAAAAAATCTTCTAAATTGAGGTGGTAGATCTACTAATTTTCTATTTTACATTCTACCAACTTCTACCAACATTTGGCACATAATCTACTAATTTTCTAAATTTCGGGTTGGCAGCACTGGTCATGAATAAATTATAAAAAAAAACTACTAAAGATATAGTCTGTGAACCAATTTTAAAAAAAATGTTCTGTGTGATTTTATTCGGATTTTCGACCAATTTGGATTTTTCAAAGCTTTGTACTACTGTCTTGTTTGCCATTATTCACAGAGTACATTAATATAAATACTGAAAGCATTTAGCAAGAAATCACTCTGTTTTATAGTTTTTTGGTTTGGATTGTTTGGTAGGTAAATTGGTAAACAAATCAAGGGTCTAAGAAAACCTGAACTAAACAGTACCAGATAAAACGATACGTTTAAGCTTTTAACCCATTTCAACCTTTATAAAATGGATATGGATATTGAGTTTGAAAGTGATGAAGATACAGAAACCCAAATAAAAGATCTGGAACATCTGACTGCTGTTTTGGAAGCCGATGAACCTTCTTCAAGTGTTGTGTCCCAATATTCAGCTAACACGCTGAGTCTCCTGTGCCCGTATGATAAAATCCAAGACTATTCTAAAATTGAAACCGCTCTAGCGCTCAATAAACTCACTGATGACAAACTGATTCGCTTAGAAAACATACTTCTTGATAGATTATATGAATGTAGAAAAAATCTTATAGAATTACATGATTCAGACAAATTCAATGATAGGCCAAGAGGCCAAGCCTTTCGTTACACAAATTGTGGAAAACCATACTTCAAGGATAAAGATGGTTTTCAACCTCCTGATAACCCTGATACAATGATTATGGCCAAAACAGAAATGTATGACTTCTCAAATATTGCAGCTGTGCCAGGGTGGACTATTAAAGATAAAACTGAATTTGTTTCAGTAGTACTGAAAATGACCAAAGATATTAAGACTAATGAACTGAAGTCAAAAATTGCAGAAATTAATCGTGACAAAAATTTAAATGAGGCAAAGAAAAGTAAACTAATTGCAGCTTTAAATGCAGAAATCCAGAAGATTCCAAAGAAAAACCTCAAGGAATTAGCTTTGCCTATTGATCAAGACTATGATTGGGAAAGTATAGCTAATTCTTTCAATTACAGACACAGTCCTCGAGAATATAGTTCATTATGGCAGTTATTTCTACATCCCTCTATCAATAAAGAATCATGGAGCAAAAATGAACATTTGGACCTACAAAAAATTGCAAATCAGCATAATTTACAAAACTGGAAACAAATCGCTATCGCACTAAATACAGGACGTACTGAATATCAATGCTTTGTATATTTCAGAACTAATATGGCCAATACATTTACAAATCAAAAATGGACCAAGGAAGAAGAAGAATATCTCAAAAGAGTCATTGAATATTATAGAGATGATGATTATATACCTTGGGGGCGCGTGGCAGCTGCAATGGAGAATCGGACAAAAATTCAAATCTATAATAAGTATCTCCGACTCCTGGAACAAAGAAAAGGAAGATTTCTCCCAGAAGAAGATGCAGTGATTTTAAATTGTGTAGAAAAATATGGGCAAAATTTTAAAAAGATAAAAAATTTCCTTGTTGGGAGGTCAACAGCACAATTGAGAATAAGATATCAAGTCCTAATAAGAAAAAGACTTTCAACTGTTTGGACATTAACAGAAGATCAGAAGTTACTTCAATTGATGGCAAATCAAGACTCTTCAACAAGTTTTGCTAGTATCAGCAAATATTTCTCAGGTAAAGACCGTACTCATGTGAGAGCAAGATATTTGACATTAAAGAAATGGATCCAAAGAAATCCTAATGTTGATATTATACATGCACCACGCCGTGGTGCTAGACGCTTAGGCCATGGAGAGGCTGCTAATAATTTGGATAAAGCTGTTGAACAATTAAAAAATAGAATGCAATCTGAAGTTGAAAGTAAAAAGTCAAAAAGAATTACTAAAGATTCTAGCGAAAAGGATATAGAAGAGTCTTTAATTGCATTTATGGTCACAGAATTTGTTCAAGAATCTGAAAAGAAACCAGTTGTGGTTTATCTACCTTATGAAAATGACAATGTTATGGTTGCCTCCACAAGCACTCTGGATTCTACAAATTTACAAAAAACCCTAGTATTATTAAGAGCTAATTTAAATCAACAGAATTTTCAAAAAAGTTCACATTCCGAAAAGTATCCAGAATTGAAAAACTCTGAAGGTGACGCTTGTTTAATCAAAGTAAAGTCATATTCTAAAAAGAATTCAGTGAATACAATAAAAATTAACAAATGCCCTGATGTGTGGGGAAATCCTATCTCTAGACCTGCAGAATATGTGATACCACCAAATCTTTCTACTATAACTGGTTGTAAGACATTCATTACTAATCTCAATAATCCAACAATGGCGACTATAGATCTAGATGTTAGTCTTAATCCATTAAAAACGAAAAATGCAATCTTACAAGCACAGTTATCTCTCTTATTAGAACGGATACATATGCTTTTTTTGTGGCCAATGTTACTCTCCAATGAAATGCCAAAAGTAAATAATACAAGGAACAAACCCTTTAAAGTTATGCTACCTAAAATAAAATATGTCTATTCACAAAAGAATAGTTTGGCATTAGAAGATAATAACAATGATGGTACTGAAGCAGCCAAAACAGTTAAGAAACCATGAAATACATAATCATAATGTAACTAAGTAATACATACTTATTTTCATTGAATACCAAGAATATTTCGTAAGTATTATTTATGATAATTGATTATTCAGCTGGCAGGGTCACTGTCTAATCTAAAGATATTTAAAAAACAAACCGCAGGTGATAGTGAAAGATGGTTATCAATAATAGTAAGTAAGCTATGTTCTAACAGCCGCACTCAGAGACATGTATTAAATGTTTGTAAAGACTTGCCTATCATATTCCAGTGTTATTGCAAAGAGAGTAACAGCTTCAGATATTAAGCTATAAAATTAAATTCTACGTCTCTTAGTACAACCATAGGAGGCTTAGGTTAAGTTAAAAGTTCTAAGTTACACTCAATTATTTTCATTATTAATCAATTTGTGATATTAGCATCTGTTAGGAGTGTGTGTGATACATTTTGTTTTAAATTACGTTTGTCTTAGAATAAACTTATAGTAAATGTATGCTATAATATATTTTAAAGTGATACTTTTATTTCATCTCCTCAAGTTTTCTCTTTCATGAGTTTTATTAAAAAACAAGCTGCCACGCAAAATGAAAAACTTTTTTTTAAGGCCCCCCATTTTTGGAAATTCAATATTTTGTTGGTTGTTCCAAGTTGTTCTAGATGATCTTAGCTTTGCAGTGTGGTTCCAATTCTTTTAAATATTTTTTTAACGTGTTAGCGATTGATTAATACTTACGCAAATCTGTAACAATCATTAGCCTTCAACAATAACCTAAAACAATGAAGATTTTGCCAGAACAACATTTTCCCCAAATTTCTCTCTATATTGCATCTATTTTTAACGGCGCTTCGATTGACCAATCGCTACGCAAATCTGAAATATTTATTAATACGACTCAATGATATTAGACATATGTACAACAACGACTATTTTGCCAGACTAATATTTTTCGCTAACTTTTCACATGCTTCAATATTTTTATTAACGAGGTCGCGAAGATTTTGCCAGACAATACTTTTAGCCAACTTTCTCCCTATACTTTGTATAAAAAAAATAATAAAGGTGGTCACGATTGCCCAATCGTTACGCAAATCTGGGACAATCATTAACAAAAAATAAAAAACCAAAAACTCGGTTATTCGATTTTTTTTACATAAATTTTGAGGTTATGTGAAAAAAGTGTCGATACAAAAGTTGTAGATCTTTTTATTAACTACAACTTTGCCATTTAACTTTTTTTTCATAAGACGCAGTTTTACGGGAAATCGAGATTAACCGTTTTTTACCCTTAAAAACTCACCTGCCTCCCCCTTCCCGACCTCAGATCGCCCGTAATTTATTTTTCCTTTCATTTTTGTTATATTCTCTACCTTTTCCAATGGGTTTCATCCTACTATATTTTTTTTTGTCTCAAAAATTATCGACCCTGGTCTACCAGCGTGATTTGGATGCTGAAAAAAATGCACAGATTTCTTGGACAATACAGAAAAAGTTTGTAATTTCCAATGAGCTTTTAGCGGCGTCATTTACTACTAAATTAACAGAGTGAGCAGCACACAGTACGTAAAAAGCACGAGGATTGAAGTCCAATTTTTTTTTTGGAGGCCTATATTTTTCCCCCTCATATTGGCCCTATTATCATATCCTTGACCTCGGAAATCATCCAATTCAATATCGCATGATTTTAAGAAATCTAACAAATATGTCACCAACCCTTGTTCGGTAATATCAGTTACATTACAGGTAAAAAAACCTAAAAAATGTTCTCGTACCTCAGCGCGTTTTGTCGATGGATTTAAATAAATAAACCTCACAATAACAGTTACTTGTTCTTGGTGTGAAATATCAGGTGTGCAATCTAGAATTACAGAGTAGTATTTACGTTGCTTCAGAAGACTAATTATAGTCGTTTTAATTTTTCAGCAATTATACTAATCAGTTCAATTTGAATGTTATGGCCAAGACAATGTGGCATGCGATGCTGAGCTCTTTGAATTCGAGCAATGTGTTGTGATAGTGTTCTATCAAAATTCGATATATTCTCCACCAACTTTAAAAAGTTACCATTTTTTGGGTCATACAACTTCTCGGTTGTGGCCCTAAATGCTATATTTTGACCTGCCAAAAATTTTATAATTTCGATTATCCTTTCCAAAACTGCCGTCCACCTCTTTCTTTCGCGGAGTATTTCAGTTTGATTTCCGAGTCTACTGTTTGCCCTTTCAATAAGTAATTTTTTGGATCCAAAATTTTTTTTAAAGGACATTTATATGCCCTGAACTTTTTTCATGTCGTTCTATATTTCTAGACAAATACCCCCAGTCTTTGTAACCAATGGGGGCATTAAATGCAGTGACATTATTATTAAAAAGCTTACAGTGAAAACAAAATACACAATCAGTAGATGTGGAATATACAATCCAAACTCGATGAATAATTTCGTTGTTTTGTAACTTTTTACTGTAGTATGTATCTGAAAACGATCTCATGCTACTGAAGGACAGTTGTTTTTTTTTATCTGAATCGGTCCACGTTCTGTTAAAAATAATCCTAAATTATTGGGTATTACTTGCGGCCAGAGAGCTCATCATTCATCATCATCATCAGATCATTCGCGACATTTGCACAAAATCGTACATCTGGTTCTGTTGCTGGTTGCGGTTAACAATTGGAATTGGTTCACTTGGAGTAAGCGAGCCAGGCGAGATACCTACTGGTACTAGTATGAGCTGGAACTTGTGAAATACTCGTAGAAGTTTTCTCTTCCAAGTTGACTGTCTCTTCTAACTGTCGGGTGGATGTTGACCAAGATGTACCTAAAAAACATAAGATAGTCAACAATTTGTGTAACCAAGTGTGGTAATAGGGCCACGCAATAATATTTTAGGACATTAAAAACAGCGCCTTAAAGTAAAGGCGGGCAATAGGGCAGTCTAATCCGTTAGTCCGGGCGAGAGCGCTAAGTGTGTAATTGCCGAGGCGCCTACGCACGCTTCATGCGCAAACAGTAAGAAATTAAAATACTTTAGTTGCGATTGGTGGATCTCGCCTGCGGCTATTTCATGAAAGAACATAATTCATAATTTCCAAAAACAAATCACAAACACACAAGCCATATAAGTACAGACAGTCCAGTCCACTGGTAGACATGAGCCTCCAAAACTATAGGGTTATTTAATGCCATAATCTCGACGATTGGAACGCGTGTTCACATCACACATAATAAAAAAATTTAACACAAGGTCTGAGAATTGTATTATTAATGAGAAAAGATATTTAAATAAATATTGCACCAGCCGGGATTCGAACCCGAGACCTTTGGCACAAGAGTGAGTGTTAGTTACTAAAAATTGCGCTTTCCGGTGCGCAAAAAACAATTAATTAAATATATTGTCATAATCATAAAAACCTACTTTATTTAAGACTCATTAGGTATACAGTTACAGGTAACTTAAACAAAAAATAAGAAGTGTAATAATAATAAGTAGGTAGGAACCCAGGCAGGATACACCAGCGACTTCTGTCACTGTTTATGCCGCTTCAAATGTTTTAATTATGGTACCAACTGACTGAACTCACCAGGTCGAAAGAAAGAGTCAATCGGAGAAGTTAGCTTTTTAATTTTTCTTCTTTCTCCAGTTTCCTTTTTCTATTTTGAGCACCCGATGGTTTCTTTTTATCCCCTAATTCGGCCATCTACAATAAAACAAAATTTCAATTTATTATCATTTAATTTTTCTTTCTTTATTATGAATAAAGTAAGTAGTTTTTTATCAATCATTAACATAAACACATAAACAAAACAGTCATGACTCTCTCTCATAAACAAATGATGTGATGAAAATATAAAGGTAAGTCAATTTTATTAAAAAATAAAATTGACTTACCTTTATATTTTTTCTCTAAGAACTTCCGTGCTAATTCGCCGGTTGTCGCAAATGAAATGAGCTTACGAACTAAATTACAATCAAATCAATCACTGACCGATACTTACATAGCCGCCGCGCGCCGCACTGAAATTTCAAATGAACTTACACCTAATTTTAGTGACTTAGAGATCATTTCTCTTTAAGTGCGAGCGCCCGGATGGCTATGTCAAAGGACGCAACAGACGTACAGGGGCCGCGCCAACCGCCCATTTCAAATGAATGAACTTACACTTTATTGACTTAGACTTAGAGATCATTTTACTTCAAGTGCGGGCGACCGGGCAGCAATGTCAAAGGGCGCAATTACTCGCCTATTACAGAGGCACAGGTGCCGCGCCGCGCGCCCATTTCAAATGAACTTACACGCTATTGACTTAGAGATCATTTTGCTACCGGGCGGCAACGTGTCAAACATACATACATACACTGTCTTTGGATTAGAGATTTTGCCGCGCGCGTGTTGTATTTAATAAAATTGTTATTTGTGTAGTGTAGTAATGCGGTATGACAAGCGCCAAAGCGTAATAAAGATAAAAAAAAATTGTTAATGACTATTTTTTTTTGCTTGCGCATACATATTTGTCGTAAGTAACAAGTAGGTATATAAAACTTGGCAATGGCGTTAAGTTCAATGAAATATCCAAAAATTCAGTTCGGAATCTCGCTTGAGCGTAATGGCTATTCCCTACGAGTACCCTTTTCACACACAGCGAATAGTCGCGGCGAGTAGGCATTTGCAGAGAGTTTTAGCTGTGTGTAACTGAAGCTTTAGAGTAGGCCCGAGGTTCATATGCTCACTAATAAACTACTGACAAAATATGACTTTATACAACAGGGTGGCTAGCATCCTAACGAAATTGTTAAATTTTCAAACACGATTTAAAATTACACTACATCACCTATAAAAATTAAGCTTTCAAATGATACCTATATATTTCATCGCTGCGGGAAACCGTCTACCACTTTTGAACCGTCTCCTTTAACATCAGTCTCTTCTTTTCGATTTGTATAGAGAATAACAAGGATACATTTGGTGTCTATTTTATTTATCTGGTTTTTATTAGACATCTTATTTCTGGGTGAAATGGGCTGCGAGGAGTCTTCATATACCAGGCTACCCTGTTCGCGCTTCCCCACCCAGTGGTTCAGATAGGCGAAACACCTTTTGTTTTAATCTAAGATTCCAAATATAAAAAAAAAATCGCAATCTATAATGATGATTGTTCCATTCCAGATTTGCGAAGCGATTGGTCAATCGTGAACTCATTAAAAATTAATGCAATGTAGAGAGAGATTGGGGAAAATATTGTTCTGGCAAAAGGCAAATTTATCGTTGTTCTTGGTTCTTCTTGGTCCATTATTAATGATTGTTCCGGATTTGTGTAACGATTGGCCAATCTCGTCTTCTTAAATAAAAAGATGTTATGTAGAGAGCGAAAGTTGCCTGAAAATATTGTTTTGGCTATGGTAAAATCCTTGTTGATTTAGTCAAATATGCAAAAACGTCAACCGGCTATTCGTGATTGCTATTTGTAAACTTGACAACAGAGTCTCCGTTTTTTACCCGACTGCGCAATGCAAGAGCGCGAAGCGCGACGCGAGCGACAGGGTATAGTGTTTATCAGTCTATATATGTATGTTTTTAATTTATTTGGACCGAGAGCGCAACCTGCTGCTGTCAAAATGACAAATAGAAATAGCACCAGAGCGTTTTTTTATCCACAGACTACTCTATTATTATATCAGGTCCAGTGGTGCCAGTCTTGCCAGAAGGTTACTTTTGTAACCTTTTAGGTGATTTTTGAACTGCATTGGATACTTTTAGGTTACACTAATGAAAAGGTTACTTTGTTAGTTACGGCACTTTGCGAATAACTAGGGCAGTTATTTTTTGAAGTTATACTTCTTTAGGCGCGTTATGAAAAAATGATGAGAGTGAAATTTTTAGATGCGCGCGCATCACTGTAACCCAAAAGTAACAGCATGAAGTTAGCCGCGGGCGCGTTATGAAAAAATCATGTGAGTGAAATTTCGAGATGCGCGCGCATCACTGTAACACAATAGTAACACCATGAAGTTGGCCGCGGGCGCGTTATGAATGTTAGTGTCTAATAATGGTGGATTATTAACCACTTAGTGGTTAATAATCCACCATTATTAGACATCTGTTCGAAAGGTACTTTGAACGATCCACGGAGCTCCATAAGATGATCGCATTGTCAAAAACAATGTTGGCACGCTCGTCGCCTCTGATCACTGTTTTCATATTTATAATATTTATCCACATGTTTCTAGTTTCTATATAGACACAACGTGTTTTAGTTACTTACAATAAGTGCTAATAGGCTAGTTGCCTATATTTTAAAAAGTGGTTAATAATATACCTTGATGTTTATTTAACCCCAAAAAAATATTATTTTAAATAAAAAAGTACATTAGCAATACGTATTTTGTATTTTAAAAAACTTATTCAAATTTCCCTCGAAAACGCTCTAGACTGTCATGGCGTCTAGAATGACGTCACGCCGTGCAAAGCAAACAATACGCTGTACGCCGACTATTAAAATTATTTAGTTAAAAATGAATCCATCGTATTACAAGTACTGTATAGTGTCCTAGTATAAAAGGAGAAGCATAAAACGCCAGACAAATTATTTATATGCCACAAATGCGGAAAAAATGCTTAGAACTTGCAAGGAGGGATGGTACCTATTCATTGTTTATCAACAAATACAAGAATAATTTTGTGATGAACATTTTGATGTAAGTATTTTGCATAACATAATCAATGAAATCAAAATGTTATACAAGCCGGATAAATTATATTGCTCTTTTTTTGTTGGTCTGAGTGCATTATATTGATAAAACAATGACAATAGGTTGAGGTTAAGTAAGCTGATTTAATTTTATGGTATGATTTAGAGTCTATTTGAGAGTTCAGTATATTTATTCATAATAATAAACACTTCTTATTCTTGTTCTAGTTGCCAAATGATATGCTTAATTATGTCGAGTAGTTATGTGATTAATTTTTTATTTTGGTTAAAATATTATTATTTGCTTCGGTAAATCCCAATTCCATGGATTTATTAGGCTTCCTTTCAATACTTATCTGAAAACAAACTGATAATTGTATCAAAGTAACAATAACATGAATGAGATATCAATGAAATGTATGGAAACGGCAACCACAAGTAATGTTTTGCATGTGGTGACGTCAGTCTTTCTGATTGGTGTTTGCCGTCACGTGATCTAATGCCTATTTTATTCGAATTTATTTTCTAAAAATAATAATAATCTTTAATTATTATGATATATAGCTTTATTTTTTGTTATCTGTATATCATAATTCATATTTAGAAACTGTAACCCATTCGATTTATTGTTAGTTGACACAAGCCTATTACATATGGACTAATAACTTAAATTCAGTAGTGATTTTAATTGAATATTTTGAATATTTATTTAATTTTTAAAATTACAACTGAACTTAATTGACTGTGTTAACTATCCTTTTCCAGTCCTTTTATTATTTTATTGTAATTATTAATTATTTGCATGCAATTAAAAAATATTTTTAATGATGCTAAAGAAGTATAACTTCTGACGCGCGTACATAAGTTACACGTATCCATTTTTTTCTTTAAGTTGACTCTCTCCAACCATTTATTGAACAAAAAGCGAAAGTGAATCGTATGTAGTGATGAGAATTTACCGGTAAAATATATATTGACGTGACAACGTCTTAAATTAGGTTGCGGCTGGGAGTCACTTATGAAAAAGTGTAACGCTCGGTAACGTTACGATGAGTCTCTCGTGTTAAGTTTAAGTTTACATGTACAATGTTTTAGTAAACAAAATATATTTCTATAGTTAAAATTTGTGCAATTCTTATTTTCATTCAATTCCTTGTTCCTATTGTGCAATTTAATTATATTCATATCAATAAAT
The DNA here is from genome assembly GCA_902850365.2 of Chilo suppressalis. Classification (NCBI taxonomy): domain Eukaryota; kingdom Metazoa; phylum Arthropoda; class Insecta; order Lepidoptera; family Crambidae; genus Chilo; species Chilo suppressalis. The sequence goes on along the minus strand of OU963895.1, from coordinate 10,903,678 downwards.
ATTCTACCGAGAAAAAGACGTTGTCACGTAAAATCTTCGCCCGTAAAACCGACTTTACAGGCAACCATTTTTTTTTTTTTTACTTATTTATAGCTTTTACCAATGTATAGCTTGTAATTTACCGGATAATTACCCAAAATAATTCTTTAAGCCACGTAGTGACGTCGCCACTGTGCCGTTGATGCGCGGTTGAGAATATGTATATGCAGAGCATTGCGATTGCATAAAGGGTTACCATATCTCAGGATTTGTCCGGAGATTTCAGGATTTTTAGGCTTCTCAGGATTGCGGCTTGATTTTGCAAATCTCATGGAATCTCAGGATTTTTTGAATTTCCAATAAAATACAGCTTACGTTTTAAAGATCTCTTTAATAAAAAGTTAAACCAACTAAAAAATATCTTCGATTTGGAATAATTGCACAATAAAAATCAGTACTTTATTATCCAAGTAGGTAATTATTCAGTTTTATCAAACTTAATATGTGAAGATACATTTTTTAAGGAAGGTTTTTTCTTCAATTATGGATTCATATAATGCCCCACGTGTTAACTTCTCCAAATTATATTGATTTAAAAGTATAAGCAGAGTATAAACGATAATATTTCGACGTTTTTAAATTGTTAAAAGTACGTTTGAGAGAAAATTCTCAAACTGTAAAAAATCTCAGGATTTTTCAATGGAAATCAAGCCTTTTCTCCGCACTTTTGATTTTATCATCTGGTAACCCTAATTGCATACTAAATTAGCCTAATACTTAATTTATTTATCAGAGTATTAATAAATAATCAGGGTTGAGTAAGTGCTCAAATACTCATCGATGTTTCTGTAAGTCAATTCAACTAGTATTCTATTCTACCATCTTATAATACCTTTCCAGTAAAAAATATGAAAGGTTATTTTTTATACAAAAAGGTTACATTTTTTATATTTCAGGTAATTTCTGACATGACCTGACTGGCAACACTGAAAGGTGCCGAAAACACAAGGTTTTTTGGCGGGATTTCATCGAGTGCGGTTGGCGTCTTATTTTAATTATTCTTAAATTCGTTCATAGTGGATATTGTGAAATAAAATTGGTGTGTTTTTGTGTAACAACCGTCTGCGTAACTGAAGAATTAGTGGAATGGTTAAAATATACGCTATTCCGGTCAAGTGGACGTGAGAATTTTATTGTAGTGTTGACTACCTCACAGAAGCTTATCGAAAAAGCCAACTCGATACATTTCGTGCCAAACACTCCGAAAACATTAGAATGCGTCACACCGACATTCTAATGTAAAAAAAAAGAAGATTAATTTAATTAAAGACTAGGCTGTATGGGCATTGTTCCCTTTGCCTTCCCTAAAACGGGAGAACTTCAACAAAAAACAAACAACAACCGAAAACACACACAAGAAATCTAAACAAACTATGTCGATTCTAATAAAAGAAAAAGATGATTATTTCTAAAACTAAGACAATGTTTGCTTTATAATTTTACTACACTTATAATATTTATACTAATTTAATAAAAGTAAGTCAGTGCCTACTAATCAGCTATTAAATTTGCTTGGAATCATGAACTCTGAACCGGGTGTGATTAAAAAATTAAGTGAAGATGTGGTCAACCGCATTGCAGCTGGTGAAATTGTGCAGAGGCCGGCTAATGCCTTAAAAGAATTAATAGAAAACAGGTAAAAAACACATTTAAAGCAAATTGTTAATATTCATGACAGGCATAATGTTTGAATCAAATTATGTTGTTTACTGTTTTAGTTTGGATGCAAAATCAACAAATATAATCATAACAGTAAAAGCTGGTGGTTTGAAATACTTACAGGTATATTTTTTCTAATTTAAGTAGATGTCAACAGAATAAAGTGTCCTTCATCACTCATTTATGTGATATTCCTTTTTTTGTACTAGATTCAAGATAACGGTACAGGCATTCGACATGAAGATTTAGAGATTGTTTGTGAACGGTTCACTACTTCCAAACTGCAACAGTATGAAGACCTTAGAGAGATCTGCACATATGGATTTAGGGGCGAAGCTCTAGCAAGTATAAGTCATATAGCACATCTTACAATACTTACAAAGACAGCAAGTGGGAATTGTGCTTACAAGTAAATAATATGTTTTTTTTATTTTACATCAACAAAGCCAATTGAAAAAAATGTTACATAAGTTAGAATGCACAAGTATGTTACCTTTAAAGAATAAGCATATTTACCCTAGGCCGCCATAGCCATGGCCCGGGCCCGAGGTAGCAGAAGCTTCATATAGGCTTTCCATTGATTTAACTTATTCTAGGGGGGCGGGGGGAGAACAAATTGGGTAGGCGGTGGCGACACAGATATTTTGACAATTGGTACCTCAACACTAAAAGGTTAAGAACCACTGCTTTTGTACATCATAAATGCTTTACGTTATAAATTTCTTCATACACAAAGTTTTCTCTAAAAAAGAAAAGGTAAGGTCAATGGAATAGTTTGTATTTGAACTGGTAAGTATATCTTTAGCTAGAAATATGAATGTCAAACATTTTAACCAAGAGGACTAAAGTTATGCAACAATGCCAATGGATTTTTTTTAAGGCCAAACAACAGCTAACATTTTTTACATACATATGACAGTAGCTTCTAAAGCATACATTCTAAAGTGCTGTCACAGTTAAAGGTGCCACAAAATGCATGGATTTAAAAAATTAATTGAAAGCAAACTTATCAAAATAATTGTAAAATGCAATATTTTATTGAAATGAATAGGTATTAAGTACAATTAAAGACAGTCAACTTCAGGCAATACTAATGACTCAAATTACACTTGGTTAGCCTGTATTCTGGTGCACAAAAGACATTACTTGAATTTGGGCACCCAAATTAATATTTTCACTGTAGTACGGGCTGGAAGATAGTGTCATATAACCAAAACAAAAACTGCCAGAATACAGACATACTTGACTCCGTTCATTTACACTTAGTCTTTTACCTGAAATTCCATTGGCAATCGTATTTGGTCTAACGACCAAGTGTAATTGAGCTATAAATGCAGCTATCCTGTATCTTAATTATGTTAACTGACATTTTATAATTGATACTTTCACTCACTTTTGTTGTATTTTAATATGACTATTCCACAAGATATAAGGATGCTCAGGCATAAAAGATAACAAACAGACGCAAACACATAAACAGACAAAATGTCAATTAAAAACACTGTATGTAGAATAGTTGTGATTACATTTTAGGGGATCATATGAGAGTGGTAAATTAAAAGGTCAAATAAAAGCATGCGCTGGCAACAATGGCACACAGATAACTGTTGAAGACTTATTCTACAATGTGTTAGCTCGAAAGAAGGCTCTGAGGAGTCCCACTGAGGAATATGCCCACATTATGGATGTAGTGAGTGGGTATGCCATACACAACAGCCATGTTGGATTCACATTGAAGAAGTTTGGAGAGAACACTGATCTGAAGACTCCTATCAAGTCTTCCGTAGTTGACAATGTTCGAATAGTATGTATTCACAATTGTACTGTATTTATAGAATGGTAAATTGTTGGGCTATGTAATCAGTATATAAAAAAAATTATCACTATTTCCCTTAGTCTTGACTTCAGAATCATTTTTGTATTTTATTTAACCAAAGAATGGACACATAACTTCACGAATACTTAAATTAGATGAAAAAACATTACAGATACATGGAAATACGATAGCTCGTGAACTAATGGAGATAAAGCTTACAGATCCAGTGTTAAAGTTGACACTTAATGGCTATATTACTAATGTGAACTACTCTAATAAGAAAGGAACAATTCTTTTGTTTATCAATCATAGATTAGTGGATTCACAAGGTAAGATTAAGATGCTTATTTATGAGTTAAATCACCTCCCTTCCTAACCAACTCCATTAAGATTCTGACCTCAGAATGGTGAGTTGTTGCTAAACCAAGTAAATTATTGTGATGAATCTTATTAAATAATCTAGGGTGAAGTTTATGAAGAGAACCCTATCCTAAACATGGTAGTGTCATTCTAGGTGGGAATAACGACTCGGGCGCAGTGGTAGCCTGAAATTTTAGAGGGTCACTATAAAAAAATTACGCTTTGCACCTCCCCTCCCCTAACATGTCACCCCCTCGGACCGCGCCTGCAGATGCAGCCGTCCAGAAACTGCTTAACGTGCCCTCCAAGCACGGAGGACCTATCCTATCGTAATTTGTGTGACGGACTAGTGTGAAATTTACTTAACATCCACGATCGCAGGTCGAACGTGCTAACCAATCCATCATTGGCATTACATACCCAAGATATTTTGCCTTATTTTTTTTATATAACTTTCAATTACCTCACTGTTGCTTGTTTTGTTCTCAGCTATAAAGAAAGCAGTGGAGTCTGTGTATTCTACATATCTGCCCAAGAACGCACATTCTTTTGTTTATCTTAGCTTGGAGTTAGGTAAGTGGATCATAGGCCGTATACAGAAAGAAAGCCGAAAGCCGATCAGCGCCGATATGCGCCGATCAGCGCCGATAAGCGCCGATCAGCGCCGATCGGCGCCGACTCGCGCTGGTCAGCTGCCATTTTAAATTAATAAACAACGACAACAGGTACGTCAATTACTACACGCAATTATTTTTTAAGTAGATGATTGACATACACCTCACAGGACATAAAAGACATGATAATGATACGGAACCCTTCGTGCACGAGTCCGACTAGCACTTGATTCCGATTTTTTTTATTATGATCTATGTTGTTCAAATAATGAATGATTTGTATTTGAATTATTATCCTTAGATTAAATCAATCTAAGTTATAATCTATTTATAAATCTAATAACTTTATCTTTTATTAACTAAGCGCTAAAATTATTTGTTTCGTACTTACCGAATGGTGACAACAAGTCTTTCTTCTGGAAGGATTGGTTGTTTATTCCAATTACACCAATTTTTCATCAAACGGTTTTTCACTAAATCCAAAATGTAATAAAATGTTTCTTGAGTCATTCTTGTGCATAAAATCTTTGATCATCAAATTTCAATTTTTTAACTAATAAATGATGGTATTCTCCGGAATGTTTCCTTTCTCTATTTATAGGATGTATAGCTTTTTTTCGCATTTTTAAATACACATTTTCTAACAAAACCAAATCATCGTCCGATGAGTCCGATATTTTGCTTGTTCTGCTTTAATCGGCTTCCTTTATGTAGTAAGGATCAGCGCCGATAAGCGCCGATCGGCGCTGATCGGCTTTCGGCCTTCTTTCTGTATACTTCCTTATTCTTGGTATTAGCTCATAGTATTAGTAGGTGTTAGACATTATCTACAATGCTGCGGATCTTTAATTTTGGTTGCAAAACTAGGCTGGATTTTGTGTTATTTATTAATTAATTTTAAATATTGTATCATAATATTTTTGCAGATCCTAGGAATGTTGATGTCAATGTTCATCCCACAAAACACGAGGTACAGTTTTTGTACGAAGAACAGATTATTGAGAAAATCAAATCATGCATCGAAAGTAAACTGCTAAGTTGCAATTCCACAAGAGTCATGTACACTCAGGTACCAAATCCTCAGGCAAAAAATAAAAATCAATTATAATCTTCAATTGTTTGGTAACAAGCAAGTATCTACTCAATGTTTCAGGCTCGTTTACCAGGCGCTACAGCAGTCGAAGAAAATGTAAAGAAAACAACAGAAGGCGCCAAAGTTTATGCCAATAATATGGTCCGTGTGAACGCAGATGTCCAAAAGATTGATAAGTTTTTCCCCACAGCCTCAAAAGTTGTCGAATCTAAACAAAATGATGCAACGGATAAAGATATATTTGAGAATTCGTTTGAAGACCAACCTGTTGATAATTATAACAAAGAAGATCGAGAAGCTTTAGGAGACAAAGAGAGTAATGATCAGAAAAAGATAGTACCTGATATTGTTTTAGAGGAAAAAGAAAACGAGTTATTGGATAGTTCAATAGCAAATGAACCTAGTGAACAAGAAAACAAAAAACCTGTTAGATGGAAAGCGAGAACGGCTGCTGATCAAGCCAACGCAACTTATATAGACCCAAAAGAATCGTTCAAAACCAGAACATTCAAGTATGAGCGAATAGAAACCAAACTGACCAGTGTGAAACAGCTACGGTTGGACGTAGAAAACAATTGCAATAAGAATCTTCGCGAGATTCTGGCGAATCTTATATTTATAGCTTGCATAGATGTCCATAAATCTTTGATACAACACTCGACGTTTCTATATTTATGTGATACGACAAAGTTACAGTACGTGCATTTTTTTAAATATTTTATGACTACATTGTCGTTTAAAAACGTGCTGGAATATTCTAACGATGTTATTTCATTTACAGAGAGGAATTATTTTATGAAACAATGCTGTATGATTTTCAAAATTTTGGCTTAATAAAACTATCGAATCCTTTACCTCTAGAAGAACTGCTTGTTTTAGGACTAAGTACACAGGAAGAGCAGTGGAATTCACAATTAGGTATTTATAATAAATTACTACCTATAAATTATAACATATTATGCATAATATTAGAGCTATACCTTGTACAAGCGCTACCAGCATTATAAAACAACACTTTGCATCCAGTTGACAAAAAGTAGCTTTTTGTCCTAAGTAACTGGTTTTATTAAGTATTAAAATTAAAACAATGTAGTATTCTGTTGATCAAGAAATTTTTGGGGGTCCACGAAATCTCAGTTTGTTTTAATATTTAAACAGAACTATTAGTATATATATTTATCTGATTTGTTGACACTAAATAGAATAATATCTTTATTCACTTCAACAGGTGACATGAGACAATTAGCAAGTCAGATGACCGAGTTATTACTAAGCAAAAAGGATATGCTCTTAGAATATTTTTCCTTAGAAATTAACAAAAATGGCGAGTTATTAGCGCTGCCTCTATTGTTAGGTAAGTTTATTGATATCCATCATACGCCAGCGGCTAGACTCAGTCTAATAAAACCTGAGGTGATGATTTTTAACGTTGGCAACATTTTGTTTTAAACAGCTGATGTCCTGGCGAAAACGCGTGGTTAATTTTACCACCACCCAAAACGTTCAGTTACCCATCCTTAGGTTTCAGCGGCCTTTTTTTGCAACTATCAGCTTTTAGTTAGTACAACCATGTGAATGAAAAAGGCAAGAAGCAGTAAGAAAGTATACTTACTTTTCAAAGCTTCACAGGTACACTAAAAGAGTTTAGGATAGGCAATTTGCGAGAATTATTTGTAGTGTAGCACAGCCACTTAAAAATTAACACCACTCTTTGAATGTATTATTCACTACAGTTTATGCTGTTAGTCTGGCGCTATAACCTTCTAAAAGGTTTTTTAACAACTGCTAAGAACAGCAACTTTTCAAATCTCATCTAGAATTTACATATCTTTTTCAGATAATCACACTCCGTTCATGGGAGCTTTGCCCACCTATCTAGTTCGCTTAGTCACCGAAGTGAATTGGGACTCGGAAAAGGAATGTTTCGATACATTTTCCCGACAAACCGCTATATTTTACGCACAACCCAACCCTGATGAAGCGGTGGAGGCGCAAAAGTCGGAATTTTGGCGACAGGAGCATGTGATCTTCCCGGCGATCCGAAGAAACTTTCTACCTCCAAAAGGTTTTATCGATAACGGTGCCATTTTACAGATAGCCAGCCTCAATGATTTGTACAAAGTGTTCGAACGCTGTTAGAAGTTATTGTTACAAAATAAATGTTGTTAAAACTTAACCGATTGATATACAGTTGCGATCTTGCGATAGGGATCTTTATGAATGCGAGCGATAGTTCAGGGGGGGGGGGGGGCACTGCGTAAATGACACACAAAATATAACGTTTACAAAGAGGGCAGCGTTAGTCTCAATTTTCGCCACATTCATGAAGATCCTTGCCGCACTAGCTTTTTATTTATTTAATTTGGAGACTCTTTCGTAGTCTAGTACGGCATCGACAGTCCCGTTATATCCTTAACCTTGTGAAGAATACATTAGCCCTTTATATAGTGTCGAATGTCCAGAGTAGCCGATCAGATTAGTCAAACAAATCGATCGTTAAAGAAAGTCGAGCGCGTCAGATTAAGTAAATTACATGCAGTAAAGTGCGTATTTCAATAATCTGAGTCACAAAGCGCGGTTAATTTTATTTTAATTTAAATGAAATTAGTCACGAATCGCTGAAATAACAATCTGCCGATTTACATGAGCCGAAGTAGCTAAAATCATTAATAGAGTACTATACATGCAGTCGCTGAGAATGAAAACGACCAAGTCGAACCGGAGTTCGAATATGAAGAATTCCAGTGACGATGAAGGTTGAAAATATTCATTATTTGTTATAGGTATTATTTTTTTTATTAAATACAGGATACATATTTACATACATATTATATATATATATATACATATTATATATATATATATATATATATATATCATCTGGTTAAGGAAATTCATTCACCAAATAAATTGTCAGATTATTGATTAGTACGTTAAGGGCATCAAAATGAAGCGACTGTATAATAATCTGACGCGCTCAAGTATGTCAAGGTTGCTTTTTTTTTCAATTTCAAAAAGCGGCTATTACTTATGGTCGCGTCCAAATCATCAGTCGTTTGAATAGGAGCTAATAGAGAGTTCACGTAACATCCCTCATCAACGGCTGACGCGCTCGAATTACTTTGTTTTATTACCTTACTTTTTAATCCGGCAGATTAATACTTCTCCGTTAGGGGCCGTTCAAGTATTACGTAAGCACTATGGGGGGGGGGGGGCAGAGGGGTCTTTGCTTTGCTTATTTTTGATGACATGGGAGGGTAGGTGGTCGAAATAGTGATTACGTCAGCATCATGGATTCCGGTGTCATGGACTGAAGACCATAGACTGTTAATTGGAATTAATATGTATACCAAAAATTCGGAAGAAGTTTGTTTTGTTCGTAATACTACTTAATAAGATGATAATATTTGTACTTTACTCTATGTTGAATAATGTGTCAATAAAGTTTGTTTAAATGAATACTATATGCATTAAAGTCCTCTATCCTATTTAAGTACTGGTGTTCATGAAGCCCATGAAAGCTCATGAATGAATAAAAAAAAACAGAAAACATTAAAGGAAAAATGCATATAGAGGAGGATGGTTTCTCCTGCACCGCAACCTGTTGTTAAAATTTGAGCCTCGATTACATTTTGTTGCAACTGGGTTACTTTAAGCCGAGTTCCATTGAAAATTTGTGGTGGTCTTAAATTTTGGAGCAGAATAATCGGAATGCCAATTTTTAAACAAATTTCATGAGAAGGAAGTCCGGGCCTATATTCTTATAGAATTATAACCAGAAATATATACAACTCACAACAAAAAAGAAATGAAAATAAAGCTGAAACGCCTGTGCAATACTATCTACCTATACCTACTTCACTTAAAAATAAATACTTATAACTACTTTAATTAATAAAAGTACCTACGCTTAATAATTTTTAATTTGAACGAAAATTTAAACACTACCAAAACAACTAATACCTAACTAATTGCAAATTTGTGGTGGTCTTAAATTTCGGAGCAGAATAATCGGAATGCCAATTTTTAAACAAATTTCATGAGAAAGAAGTAGGTACGGGCATATTTAAAGAATTTAAAAATTCTATCGGATAATTAGTGGCTTCTTGTTCATCGGCCATTCTATTTATTGAACTATAAACTTTGCTTTCCCCCTGGATATTCGACAGTATTTTATTATTAATCTCAGATGCCTGGTCATTGCGAGGAGTTTAAATGGACCTTTCGCATAGCCAAGAATTGTTCTTATTTAATATATTTGTTACGTCACCGTAAACTGACGATGTAAGATGATGTTGGGATTGCACTATACAACATAACTCAGGCGTCAGAATAAGTTTTCCTTGGTGTAGCAGTGGATAGGTATCTTTGGTGAAGGTATTTTCTTTAATAATATATCAGAAAATTCACGATCATCCGGGTTATCTACAGTTCTCACTCGCATGTTTATAGTCAAATGCACCGATTGTATATCACGCCACAAATAAGAGCTTTTCAGGCAAGCCCTAACCTCAGCAGCTCGGGTTCCCCGTGGTATTACCGTTAAGGTTTGTCGGAAATCACCACAAAATAAAACTGTGATACCGCCCATGGGTCGACCATTTTGTCTTATATCTCTTAAAGTTCTGTCTACCGCTTCTACTCCTTTTCGATGAACAAAAGAAATTCAAATAAACTATTTAAAGACTAAAAGTCGCGCTGATAAGCACGGTTTCGGTCTCCCAGGCGGGGGCATGAGAAATCCTCATGGATACCCTACAGCCGGCTGCAAGGTTATGTCAGACTCGTAACTACTGACTAAAAAACACCCGTAGGGGCTGCCTCTGGCCGGGAAGGCCTCTAAGGCTTCATCGGAAGCGATCGTCCCCCAGGGGGGGAGCGACGCAGAAAACAGATTTAGACAGCTTGCTCTCGGACCTTTGATACCCTACCGCTGCCGCGATCCGTGTCGAGCGCGGCAACCGTTACACAAAAATAATCCTTATAGCATGATTCAGTATTCACGTGCGACGGCGCGATGGCTTATTTCATGTATAAGTTTGGTGTTTCTATACCGATTTCTATGTTTTGTTTTTATTGAATAGGTAATAATGTTAACTTTTTTTAAATTAGGGATGAGTCAGAGTATTATAAACGTAAGAGTAAACAAATATGACAGAATGCTCCGAACTGCTAAGCTATCGGGAGTTACACGTGTTATTGTGAGTCAACCATAAAAGATAGACATATGCTGTTGCAGGATATTTTTTATACAATTTTATGTAGAATATTTCCGTCATACATGATTTCTATGTAACTTTAATCATTAAGGCTGCACACGCGACGGAAGCTTAAAAAATGGAGTAACTTCTCCCGTTTTCCCAACATTTCCCTTCACTACTCTGCTCCTATTGATTGTAGCGTGATGAAAAGTATACTATAACCTGTCCAGGAGTATGAGGAATAATTGTACCAAGTTTCGTTAAAATCCGTCGAGTAGTTTTTGTTTCTATAAGGAACATACACACAGACAGACAGACAAAAAAATACTGATTGCATTTTTGGCATCAGTATCGATCACTAATCACCCCCTGATAGTTATTTTAAAAATATATTTCATGTACAGAATTGACATCTCTACAGATTTATTATAAGTATAGATAATAACTAGAACTGCATTCACAGATTCATAAAAAACCGCCCGCTACAACTGGGAATCAAACTCGTAAAATTTCGAAAAAAATACAACATATTTTATGTTAACCATCGAAAGGGTTAATCATAAGGATTATTTTTTGGTCATTTTAAATGAAAGAAAAGTAATTTAATTTTTAACCTTTTATTTAAAATTATTTAACACAAACTAATATAAAATCGGATACGCCTCAAAGTAAGACTCACATTTTAAATGTCAGACGCCTCAACAAGGGCGTCCCACGGCTACCTCACATGGAGGGAAAGTATATTAAATATTGACGTTAGGATATTTTACTGAAAGAATTTTTAATAAAAACTAGAACTGCATTCACAGATTTATAAAAAACCGCCTGCTACAACTGGGAATTAAACTCGTAAAATTTCGATAAAAATACAACATATTTTATGATAACCATCGAAAGGATTAATCATAAGGATTATTTTTTGGTCATTTTAAATAAAAGAAAAGTAATTTCATTTTTAACATTTTATTTAAAATTATTAAACACAAACTAATATAAAATTGGATACTCCTCAAAGTAAGACTCACATTTTAAATGTCAGACGCCTCAACATTTTAAATGTTGAGTTCATCATCATTGACGTTTATCATCCGCTGCTGTGGTTCTGTAAGCGCATATCAAAACGTCATAAATTTCTTAGTGTCCACTAACCTTATAAACACATATCGAGAAGGTATGTCTCTATCAGAGTATCTTTCGCGGTACCACCGCAAAGCTAATGTCTTTGTGGTTCATAAAGTAAGCTTCCATTAAACCCATTTTAATTTAATACCCCATGGTAAGTAAATTAACAAAAAATTGCAAAAATACGGAAATGAAACTTACAAAAAACAAAAGAACAGACGCTTGAAAATTTATTACCATTTTTAAATTATTATTTTTACAAATTTCAGCCAATCGCATTGTAACTGTGAGTTCAAAAAGAAATGCATACGTACTACAGCTTGTGTATCACTATTATTTTTATCATGTAATAAGACATTCCTTTCATTTAAAATGCTATGTTATTTAGCAAAAAATAATCCTTATGATTAATCCTTTCGATGATTATCATAAAATATGTTTTGTTTATTTTTTCAAAATTTCACGAGTTTGATTCCCAGTTGTAGCAGGCGATTTTAAAAAAATCTGTGAATACAGTGTTAGTTATTATTAAAAATAAAACCATGTCTCCTTTCAGTAAAATATCCTATCTTCAATATTTAATATACTTTCCCTCCGTGTGAGGTAGCCGTGGGACGCCCTGTATATATTCTAATATATAAAATTCTCGAGTCACGGTGTGATTTTCGTGAAATTTTATATGCATATTCAGTAGGTCTGAGAATCGGACAACATTTATTTTTCATCCCCCTAAATGTTAAGGGCTAAATTTATTGTTTTTATTTATTTATAATACATCATACAACCCTAATTTTTCACCATTCTATCACCAACCCTTATTTTTTATGGCGGTACGAAGTTCGCTGGGACAGCTAAATAGTATATACATATATAGTTTTCTTCTGAGCAACTAATCATTACAATCCAGTAGGTTCCAACGACGCTCGAGTAAATCCCTATTTAGTATCATGGCCCAAGGATAAGGAATACAAGGGATTGCTCGCTGATGTAGGATCTGCCAAGATTTCTGTAAAGAGCACACAAAATCTTATTCATAGGTGATGTAAATAATTTTGATGATTTTTCGTAAGGAGATATAGCTAGGCTTGATAAAGAACATAAGGTACTTTTTAACACGCTTTTATTAGATCGATTTGTATGTAACTATGTAATAAAATCTAAGAATCTGAATTGCACGCACCTTTAATTCTTGTATCATCATGAATCTTGGCAATTATATGACAATACAATATTATGGTACGAGCTGGTCTGATGATGGAACTGGAAGGTGGCTGGTGGAACCTTGGACTGCCTACTAGTAAACATATCGAGTTTGGGCTCATTAGATTCGTCTTAACATATTCTATTCATTTTTCCTGACGACTGAAACTAAAAAGGGTATTTTTTTTTTGTGAAAACAGACATGGGAAAAGGAAAACGGAACTCTTATTTTTATATGTATAAAACGCATTTTCTTAATTACAATGATTATTTATTATAAAAAAGGCACGTTTACAAACTAGGAATGTTATTAATTACGTATCAACGACATAGTTGGGATGTACGACTAACAGAGGATCATCTTCTATCTCCTGGTCCGCTGACTTCTGCGTTGTCTTGAGACCGGTGGTTGATAGAGGTATGATCACTTGGTCCTGAAACGAAAACAATGATTTGTGCATATAGTATTTCTATCGTATCGTAATCGTATCATAGTGTTTGGCAACCATATGTCAGAAAAAGGACCCAGTTGAAAAACAGCGTCAGTGAAAACTGACACAACGCTGAACTGGGCCCATAGAGGTATAAGAATAGAGTAGGCGAGATATAGACTCTACTACAAGTGGAAGAGTCCCTCTAATAGAAAGAGAAAGAAGATGAGAGATAGCTTTCCCTCTCTAATTGCGCATGCGCATTGGCAACCAGCATCATACTATTTCGATGTGATGCCATTGGATGCCATGCGTCGTCACAAGAGAGATAGCTAGCCGTCTCTCATCTTCTTTCTTTTTCTACTAGACGGACACTTAGAGCCGCCTTCCCCACTCTATTCTTATACCTCTCTGACTGGGCCCCTTTCGGCTCAGCTGTAGATACAGGTACATAGGTATTAAGTGAATGTTAAATAATGTCCATCTATATATATGTATGTACAAGTGTAGAAATTAGTCTGTATCCATGTTTGTGTCGATTAAAAGTTTTTTATTATGATTAAAATGTATTTGTCTATGATGGAGTAGTTAACGCATTTTATTATTTATTTGTGATGATATAATTGTTGCTAATCAAATGCTTTTCGCTAAGGCCATTAGCTCTAAAAACTTACTATATGGAGCTTCAGAAGGCACATTTAAGCCGTTAGTTTTAGCTTGTAGATCAAAAACCCAACTAAAAATCCCTAACATAAAAAAATAAAGGTTAGCTTCTCTTACATGATAAAAATATGTTCAAGCAGATTTTTTTTAGAAAAGCAGCACCTTTATTAAATCTTGGCCAAAATAATATCTTTAAAATCAACAGTACAAACAATTACATACCTTAATAACACGACTTAAAGCTGAAATGTTATTTACAATGAAATTCACACCTCTACCCCCTTATTAAAGAACAAGGAATGAGCTGAGACTAGTAATTCCGTATTCTGTTCATAATCACTGAAATGCCTCTTGTCATTATATGAACAGAGACATAACAAGGAATAACTAATCCAAGCTTATTCTTAGTTGATTAATAAGGGGGATTATGTATGTAATGAATATTCTGACTTACATGGTACATCAGCCGGTCGATGACCTTTTCCACGAGCGTCTTCCTCTGCAGTAATTCGTCTTCATCTTCTATATGCCCTTGACCCACTAACTGTTCTAAATACCAACTAACTACTGCACTCTTGCGCATGCCGGAACTCTCCTCGCCTAATAATTTAAACGTTGTTAATGTTTCCATAAATACATACATAAAGTTTGTAGCTATTATATTCTTATAGAGAATTGAGAGAATTCCCTGTCCAACTGGAAAGAAAAAATGGGGAAATCTGATTTGGATGTGGCACTGTGGCACACATATTTGGACAGGACCTGACACCGTAGCATGCATAGAGGTATAAGAATACAGCGGGGAAGGCAGCTCTAAAAGTGTCCGTTTAGTAGAGAAAGAAGATGAGAGATCGCTAGCTATCTCTCTCTCTTGTGACGCATGCGCAGTCGTCTGTCCAATAGTTGGTCCAAGCATCACATCGAAATAGTAAGATGCTTACGGTTGCCAATGCGCATGCGCGATTAGAGAGAGAAAGCTAGCGGTCTCTTATCTTCTTTCTCTTTCTATTAGAGGGACACTTCCACTCGTAGTAAAGTCTATATCCCCCCTACTCTATTCGTATACCTCTAAAGTTCCCCAAGATCTGATTGAGCTTTCACTGACCAAATTTAAATCTCAGATCAAGAATACTCTTATGAATAAGGGCCATTATAAAGTGGATGATTATCTAAATGATCGTCATGCATGGACATAGTGTTTCATGTAATTTGTTACTTGATGGGTATTAGTCATTTTTCATAACAGTAATATTGTACCTATCTAATGCTTCTTCCTATATACTAAATATAACGTGAATTATAAAATTTATAGTAACTATATATTTATATTCTAAATGATGTAATGGAAGGTGACTTCAGACGTATCTCTGAAGTCATTTTTCAACTTGACTACTCTTTATATAACATATAGGGAGAAAAAAACAGCCCTTGCTGAGTTTCTTGCCGGTTCTTCTCAGTACAAGGTCTCCCGCCGTAGTTTTGCGAACCGATGGCGTAGCTTCTTGACCTTTACAAGTGCTTGTAACAGCGTAGACTGAATAAATGACTTCATTTCATTTCAGATGGATAAAAAACATTTTTTAATGTCAGATTTATATGCTTGTTATCGCAGATGAGGAATGGGGTCTTAAGTGTCTACAGAGATTAATATTTATTCAGGTGATTGATAAAAGACTAGCTGTGCCCCGCGGTGTTACCCGCGGATTATTAGCATATTTTCCCGCAGTAAAACGTAGCCTATGTGTTAATCCAGGGTGCCAGCTAACTCCATACCAAATTTTATTAAAATCGCTCTAGCCGTTTAGGCGTACAGAAGTAACAAACATACACACACAAACTTTCAATTATAATATGAGTGTGATGGTTTAATATTATATAATGGATTGTATTCAATGTGTTATTTACCTCTCGTCTCCGCCTCAGCTTCCTCTTTCCTCATGAACACGACCAGCATGTCACTAAGCGCTTTGTACTCTTCGAAAGATAAAGTAAGCTTCTTTTTAGGTGCAGAATCCCCGTTCACATGGCCATCTGTAAGAGAAAGAGAGATTTACTAAGGTTGCATCCTACTAATCTTAATATATATAAATTACACGTCACGTTGTTTGTCCGGGACGGACTCCTAAACTGCTTAACCGATTTTAATAAAATTTGCACACCATGTGCAGTTTGATCTAACTTGAAAGATAGGATAGCTCTCAATTTATAGTCGCAATATATGGAAAAAAAGACTTTGTAAGTGGTACGAAGTTCGCCAGGTCAGCTAGTATTATAAATGTGAAAGCTTCTGTTTGTATGCCTATTACAAAACTACTGAACAGATTTTAAACAAATTTGATACGCATATAAGTAGTTTATGAGCTGGATTTGAAACGTAGGATACTCCTCATCCCGGAGAAATCTTAGGTTCCTGTGGGATTCTAAAACATCTTAAGTTGGCGCGAACAAAGTCGCGGGTGGCCGCTAGTAAATTTATAAATAACAAAAGATATTTAAGATTAGCATCTTTAATTTTAGAATTCAATTTCGATATATCGTGAATAACGTGACCTTCATCGCCATTTTCACAATTTTCTATGTCGTGAATAAGCTCACGACACGATAAAGTTAACGAAACATTGATTATCGATTTTATAGGTACAGCTATTACGTTATTTCTAGCCACCTGAGGGTTTCAAATGCCTCGCGCTCTTTTTTTTTCTTTTGCATTGGTAATAACAATATTAAAGAAAATGAGCGTGAGGTATTTGAAAACCTTCGGGGATTAGAAATAACAAAATTAAATCGTAAGCGATAGCGTTTTCCAAAGCAATCCCGTTAGGCGAATAACCCCCTGGTGGTCCTTCGAGCTAGATGATTCATATTTGGTGATGATTGCGTCTAATTTAGTTCAAAATCAATTATTTGCTATTTTTATTGATTGCTGTAAAAGGTAGCTCGATGGCGCGATCGGTCTGCGATCGTGGAAGTTAAGCAACTTTCGCAATGGTCGATCATTGGATGGGTCAAAAAAAGTTATTATCTTGAGCTCCTCCATACTTCGGAAGGCATGTTAAGCCATTGATCTAGGCTGCATTTGAAGTCGTCAACACCCACCAAATCGCACTGGGCCCGCGTAGTGAGTCCCGGTCCAATCTCCTTATTCCATGCATAGGGAAGGTCTGAGCCCCAGCAGTGGGGACATTAATAGCCTGATAGAGTATGTGCAGAAAGAGAATGGGCGTGGCGAAAAACGGAACTAACTTTAAGATTTTTATATGGCAATCCAACCCAGCCATCTGTCAAACGTCAAAGTTTTGTATTGATACGGATTTGTTCGTTGTTGTGATTTGTTGCTGTTTTTTGTATTTAATCATGTCTAAAAGAGGTAAAACCTTACAAATACGATAGAAAAGCACTACTGCGCCCTCAAATCTAAATCCCATTCTCTTTCTGCACAGACTCTAATGAGATTAGTGATGGTTTCCATTTTATGATCTTGGTGGTCCTTGGAGGACATGAACAGTGTTATGTGTGTCATATTTGGCGATGATTGCTTCGAATTGGGTCCAAAATATAATAATAATAGTAATTACTAGTTTCTCCAGTGCCATTGGGTGTCTCATTGTCCACATCCATGTTGGGTTCGAACTGGGGTTCCTCTTCGTCCAAGTGGATATCGGGCTGCTCCACTCGGATGATGGATTTGTTTAGTAACCTAAAGAATTACGTGACGTTTAAAGCCAAAAACATCATAAAAAGAATCGAAGGGTTGATCTCAGATTGTGTAGATCGCAGTGTGACTAACACCATTATTGACTATATCGACTTGTCTCGGGTTACCATTTAGGAATGCCAAAAATCCTGACATTTCTAAAAAAGTCCGGACTTTTTACTCACAACATGGTACCATGGTACTCACTTTGTTACAATGGTATAGTATTTAAATCAATATGTACATTCATTGGAGAAGCTCGATGGCGCAGGTGGTTAGCGCGTTCGGCTGCGGTTGTTGAACTTCAGCAACTTTCGCAGTGGTCGGTCATTGGATGGGTGACCAAAAATTACTATCTCGAGCTCCTCTGTGCTTCGAAAGGCACGTTAAGCAGCGTTGGTCCCGGCTGCATCTGCAGTCGTTAGCACCCACCAATCCGCACTGGGCCCACGTGGTGGGTCATGGCCCAATCTCCCTATTCCATCCATAGGGAAGGCCTGTGCCCCAGTAGTGGGGACATTAATAGGCTGATGATGACGTACATTCATTATTCATATTCAATGTAATTTAAAAAATCCTAACAATTTAACGATCCATACAAAGACCGGACTATGGTCTAAAAGTCAGGACATGTCCGGACTAATCCGGACGGGTGGTAACCCTACTTGTGTCACGCGATTCGAGTTGTTTCATAGCAATCCTCAAGATCTCCTTGTTAGTCCTTCGGAGAGGATATCCTTGATATTTAAGGGATTTACATTTTCTAGATAGATAGAAGATCTGTGCAGCTGGCGAACAAAACGGTATAATTACGCATATTATGGTTTTGACCATATAATACTTTATTTTTCCAGCCCGGAGGTTTTAAGCCAGCTGAATTTGAATTTCAACTCATTTCAATCATAACCGCCCAAAATAGTGTTAAAATTACAATTAAAAATCACGCCAAAAGCGGTAGGTATGTCATTTAGTTTTTTACTGCTCCTGTAAAAAATAGCTCCTCAACTATCTAACTAGTGACACTTCAATATGAAAAAGTTCACAAAGCCTAATAAACTCACCTATAAGCTTCATGCACGTGTTGTGGACAGACTTGCCCGCTGCAATGCATCTTGGCCATTGCTTCAGCGAGTCTCACCATGGACTCGAGTTGTCTCACAGTGATCCTCCACGATCCCCCTCCGGAGGCCCCGCTGCCATCTCTACCACGGAGGACTGTGTAATATTCCACTAGCAGTTTGCCGGCTTCCTGTTAAAGTATGACGCCTTTAAGGGTAATTTTTTTCAATCTCAAGACAATACAAACATTTCCAACACACACCAATTAGCCTAGCCCCAAAGTAAGGGTAACGGATAGAATACATATACTGTACATATATAAGTATTTTTTTATAAAAATACGTATTAAACATCCATGACTGGAGTACAAATGCTCGTATTCATCACACAAACAACTGCCCCCATCGGGATTCAAACCCGAGACCCTTGAGTTAGCTACACCATGAAACCCGGAACATACCACTCGGCCACGGAGGTTGTCGAAATGATGGTATTATATTTCTGATATTGTATTAGTTCGACACATAAAAACTATAACGTATTGAAGACAGAATATGCTTTGATTGCTATTTAGGGCTAAGCCAGAGATAAATAATATATAAATAATTATTAATAAACACACAGGTGTGGGATAAGCATTAACACATATTAAAATTACAGATAAAAAAACATATTTATTTCACTGACCTCAGTGATGATGGGCTTGAAAGACCTCGCGAAAGCAATGTATCTCAACAAATCTTCCCTCGAATAGACACAGTCGTAAGACTCCTCCTTGTTGCAATGCAGATCCACTATCTTCCTGGCTATAGCGTAGTCCACCATTTCGCTACTTTCGTCTATGAGTATGAAGAATAGATCGAAACGGGACATAATTGGCGCGCTCAGGGAAACGTTCTGCTGTAAGGATTTAGCTCTGTCGTATCGACCTCCTATTGGATTGGCCGCGGCCAAAATGGATGTGCGAGCGTTCAGTGTGGCTCTTACACCGGCCTGTAGAATAAAAATGAATATTTTATTGAATTCAATTGATTTATTGGTGTCATGTATGTGGTAATTACAAGTTTAGAAGCTTTAGTTTTAGATCCAAACATGAACTACGGGCACTACAATATCAATATACAACAAAATAATACACTTAATTATAATCAAACTAAGTACAATTTAAGATAGGAGATTATTATAAGTATATTTATTATAAAAGGCCTTTTATAGGTCCGGAACCATTTAAATTTAGAGACGGTTCGAATTGAACTATAAATAATTAAAATAGGTATTATACGGAGGTCAGTTAGGCATTTAGCCGGTTGGAAAGAGTGCCCGTGTCATGGGTAGCCATGGCAACGCTGAAAAACATGTCTGTCAGTCAAATTTGTAAACATAAATAAAATAACGAAAACAAACGAAAAAGCAAATTAGAGAATAATTAAATTACAAGTATATATAAATATAAGGATATGGAAACACGTCGGTAAGCGTGTAGAACTGTGGAATTGCGATTTTAGTAGTTGGGATTCTGATACGTATTT
Source organism: Chilo suppressalis (assembly GCA_902850365.2). Classification (NCBI taxonomy): domain Eukaryota; kingdom Metazoa; phylum Arthropoda; class Insecta; order Lepidoptera; family Crambidae; genus Chilo; species Chilo suppressalis. The sequence goes on along the minus strand of OU963895.1, from coordinate 10,883,198 downwards.
ACTAAATCGTAATTAGTGTATGATATCATTTACATTGTGCGTTTCCAGGAATGAATAATATAAAATATGTATAAATAATGGTAGTATGCTGAAATTGATGACTACATGGATGATAAGATCTGTAAAATGGAACCTATAATTGCCAAAAGGTAGGATGTCCCTGAGATACGTTACAGTTACTTCTCATAAATAACATTCATAAGAATATAATAACCATCAGCCTATATTTTATTGGGCGGGATGATAAGTAACTAGCCTCTGCTATTTAACAATTAAAATTTAAAAAATATAAATTTCATTTTTAAATTCGTATCTCTGGCCACCTGTGTTCTAAATTTGAATTTGGTGGCGCGAAAATTTTATTATTTTTTTGTCATTTGAATTTTCATTTTCAAAATGGATGAAATTGAACATTGAGTCCAGTGTTTTGATTGAATTTTTGATTCTGGCGTGTAATGATGAACCCATGTTTCATCTGTTGTTACAAATCGACGTAAAAAATCGGCCTTATTACTCTGAAAACGGTCCACACATTCTTTTGAGTTTTGCACCCGAATCCTTTTTTGATCGTGCGTAAGCAAGCGCGGCACCCAACGGGCCGATAACTTTTTCATATTTAATTCCTCAATTAGAATATGATGTACCCGTTCTTTTGAGATACCTGTAGTGTTAGCTATTTCAGATAACTTGAATCGTCGATCTGCTAAAACCATATCATGTACTTTCACGACCATTTCCGGAGTCGTGACGCTTTTTGGACGTCCGGGGCGGGCTTCATCTTGGACACATGTACGATCTCGTTTAAACTCAGCTACCCAGTTTTTTACTGTGGCATAAGAAGGAGCACATTCACCCAAAACATTCTTTAACTCGTCATAGATATCTTTCCCCTACATGCCCTTCATATGAAGAAACTTCATCACTGCTCTTTGTTCAATTTCATCCATTTTGAAAACAGTTGACGAAATATAATTATTTACAAATGACAAAAACTCAATAAAATTTTCGGGCCACCAAATTGAAAATTTAGAACACAGGTGGCCAGAGATACGAATTTAAAGATGACATATATATTTTTAAAATTTTAACTTTTTAAATAGCAGAGGCTAGTTACTTATCATCCCACCCTCGTATAATCCGCGATTGTGGAGGTTAAGAAATTTGTTTTATGACTTGATCTCTATTGTTTTGTACCTCCACACTATACATAAATGTTATATATGCAGTGTATATAACATTTACAATAGTGCAAATCCTTACTAATATTAGCGTTCATGAGTCTCTTCGTTTGGTTGGTTGTTTGTTTGTTTGTTACTCAATCACGCAAAAACTTTTTAACGAATTTGGTTGAAATTTGGTACGCATATAGTTTATGACCTGGAATGAGACATAGGATACTTTTCATCCCGAAAAGTGTATTATGTTCCTGAGGGATTCTCAAAAAAGTAAAGAACGCGGACCAAGTCGCGGGCGGACGCTAGTAATGATATAAATGTTACCTTAGCGATCGATATGGTCTGCTGCTCCATTGCCTCGTGAATGGCCACTTGATCGGCGGGGTCCATCTTGTCGAACTCATCGATGCAACAAACGCCGTTGTCGGCTAACATCAAAGCGCCCGCTTCGATCACGAAGTCGAATGACTCTTCATCCTATTATGCATGAAAGTTTTTTTCTTTGCAGTGTGTGTAATGAGGTCACTCAAGGGTAGGGTTACCATTTAGGAATTCCAAAAGTCCTGACAAAAATTCTAACATTAAGACAAAAGTCCGGATTTTTTGTCACAAAATGGTACCATTACTGACTTAGTTACAATGGTATGGTATTAAAAACAATATGTACACTTATAAATTATATTCAATGTAATTTAAAAAATCCCGCCAAAGTCTGGACTACAGTAGAAAAGTCCGGACATGTCTGGAATAATTCGGACGGATGGTAGCCATACTCAAGTATCATGACAAAACTTTTACTTTCAACTTAAATAATTTGTTTACCTTGCACGCAATGATGTGATTTCGACTTTTTTATTAACTGAACACCCAAAAGAATTTTATTACCTTAACGACAGCAGCGGTGAGACCGGCGGCCGAAGAAGCTTTCCCGCTTGTATAAACTGCTCGGGGAGTGATCTCGCTCACTTGCTTCAGTAGTTGGGACTTGGCCGTACTGGGATCACCCACTATGCACACGTTTATATCACCACGTAGAGTAGTGCCTGACGGTCAAATAAATTATTTAATAGTTTATTGTCAACCAAAGGCCTTATTTGAATTAACAGTATCAAATCTAAAGAAAATATTATTAGAATAAATTCCATGCGGACCAGGCAGCAGACGGGACTCGAATCCGCAACCTTTGCTATCCGGACGAATGCACTGACCATTATGCTACCGCGGTCCTGATGGCCGTGTCGAATTTTTTCTAGCCTTTCTTAAACTGCAAAGCAACGCCATCTCTTCGAATAGTAGATAACCCACAATGTCACCTTTACAAGCATTAATTCCAATAATATTTTCTTTACATTTAAGCATCGAGCAGTTATATGCTTATAAAATAAAAAAATTAACAGTTTCATTATTGTATTAGGTATTTTATCATGGCACATATTTAGATGATCTTCAAATACAATTTTATTGGTAACCCTAACATTTAGGTTATTGTATTATTTTGAAGTTATATTTATTATTTCTTTGAGAGTTATGAAACAGGCTTGTATTAACAGGGATCATTAAAACATTGCCTACATTTTAACTGGAAAAATTCCAGTAGATAGACTTCTTCTAATTAATCAAAATGAGGCTAATACACATAGAAGTCCGTACAAAATTATAAACATTTGTAAAAATATAGCTATTGCAATTTGCAAATTGGTAAAGAAAAGTTGCCTAGAGAGCCTTTTATTTTTTAAATTCTATTGTTATCATTAATTTAATAAGATTTTTTTTAAATTTATATATGATTTTCAACTATATACCTGTTATTACTGTTCACAAAATACAAGTATCAGATGTACAACAGACGCTTGGTATTTCCAAAATTATTATCAAATAGACAGTTTTACCTTCCACGGTAGTCTTGGCGACGCCACCAAACATCATAAGCAGGATCCCTCTCTTCACCTCATTGTTCCCATGGATGCTCGGAAACAAGCTCGCAATCAGATTGTTGTAGAGATTCCGGTCCCTTGACATCTCATATACCTAAAATAACATTAAGTGTTTAGCATTTTATCATTTAATTTGTTACATTATTACTCCTCTAAGCTGCTTAATTTCATTAAATTTTGCTTGGAGAAGAAAATATGTCAGTTTCTGTAGCAAAATAAAAACTTGAAGTGACATGATGGCAGCATATCTCTTGAGTACATATTTTCTCTACTGGACTATCAATATTAGACCCGTTTTTTATATGAGTCAATTCAAGTATTACCTTATCCCACTCTTTATCAGTCATCTGCTTCCTCATGTCTTCAGTGGTGAGATCATCTGTGGCGAGGTCTGCTGAACCAAATCTACGTGCTATAGCTTGAACGCTACATGCTAGAAATGCAGTCCTGGTAAATATTGAAAAGTATTATTATTAGAACTTACCATTGCATTGTATAGTTTTACAAAAAAAAATATAAAACTTTTGAATTTAATCTATAATGGCAACAAATATTTACATACTTATAATGTAACTCTCTGACTCCCAAAGCTTTGAGTCCCTTGATGCCCTCCATCTGTCCCTCGTTTGCCTGCCGTGTTCTGGTAGTGAGTTCTGCTTTTGCCCCAGGCATGGAAAGGGAACCAACATCGGGAACTACAATTAGGGTTCCAGTGAAGTCATAACGGTCACCAGCCTGTATAAAGATATATATATATTTTTTCAAATTCAGCAGTAAAATAATTTTGTCTATTACCAAGTATAATTCAATAGAATAATAGTATACCTCGTATTAAATTTAATGATTTCCATACCAATATTAGATTTTGTGTTTGAATTCACCACAAAATCTTAATCTTGAAGTAACTAACAGTGAATTTATGTATACCTGAACAGACTCCACAGCTTCTGCCCTCAAAATCACTTCAAGGGACCGTGGTATGCATCCTCTAGGCAACTCGGCTTGAGTCTCTTGTATACGAATCTTTTGGAAGTCCACAAAAACAGACTTGTCTGCATCAAGCATGAACCGACGCCTGTTTGCACATACTGGGTTTCTACAGATAGTTGGGATTGTATACTGCAAAGTGCAATGGTTAAAAGTTACCAAAAACGCCTTTACATATAGAAACAAGATAAAGGTTTATTTATAATAAGCTTGAGAGCAAAAACTATAGTCCACACTAAAGCAAAGCACGGGAGAATCGCTAGTATATAGGAATAAAGTAAACTAAAAGATCTTCATATGTTTAATTACCTTGAACTGCTGCTCCACATTCTTAATTACAGTCTGACAATCGAGACAGACAAAAGTTCCCAAGACAAGTTCAGGATGGACAGGGTGTGTCCTCACAATTTGTCCCGATATTCTTATCAAGGTGCCTATTTTTGCAGTAGTCAACTCCCTCACTTTGTGTCTAGTAGGCACATCAACAAAAGAAACATAGCATTCCTTATCCTGAAGGTCTTTTTTCATGCTACTGTCTGCTAAACTTAACACATAATTGAATATAGCTTGATTGAGAAAGGGGTATATTCTATAATATTCCTCTATGATTGTAGTTGCGAGATTCTGATTGTACTTTTCCACATCGTCAAAACTGACTTCCAGTGTGCTTAATTCTGGTTTCAACAGTTCTTTTGCTTGTTTCTCATATTTGAGTTCATGGTCTTCTTTGAATCTAAAAAAGCACATATTAATTAAGGACTTTCGAGTTGTAGGTAAACAATTTGATAAACAGAATAAATGATTTAAATTAACTCACTCTTCCAAAAAATCCTGAAATAACTTTTGGCACCTCACTCCAACTTCATCTTTCACTTGATTTTGTGTTGCGTATGTATCAGCAACATCCATTGTGCAGATATTTTTTTGTATTTATTACAAGTAGAAATTGGTTGCCTACTAAATTGTATTGTACTAGAATAAACAAAATACCGACTGTTCTTAGTTTTTAGGTTACCTTTAAGTAACTAACTGTAGGCGTTATCCCAAAACCAAGAGTGTAAAACTAGCTGTATATTTTTTACCTTCTTCACTTCACTTATATCAGCAAATGAACATTTCAACTTTCATGATCAGATTTAATAAGTAAAAAGTGTTTCTTTGTCACAGGTCACAAAGCAACAATCAACAAATTGATGACATTTAGGCGGGAAAAATAGGATGCTAGTTTTTTTTCCCCTTTTCCCATTCAGGGAAGGCAAAGGGTACTGTGCCCATACAGCCAATTCTTAAGGAGGATGCTAGTCACAGAGGGTGTATTCCGTAATATATACCAGTATACTGGCTAGTGCTAATGCCGTCATGGATCGACACTATAATATAAATACTAATCTTTGGACGTGGTGAATTCGGTCGGTCAAACGTCATATTTGTTTTCCCGGTAAAAATATGGTAGCACACCAGTACAATATTCGGATTCGTGACTTCATTATCACAGGCCCGTATACTGATGTACAATTCGGAATATACCCAGAGTCACAGGCACAATCTATGGTCACCATGTGGTGTGGGTGGTCACAGAATCTATCCAAATCTATCTATGGGTTAGACACACCCATAGATTTTTTTTGTTATTGGCCGGCTCGGTTTGTGCATCGCCCACGATGGAGTTAAAGGTAAGAAAACAATAAAATAAAAAAAGAAAAGAATTTAAAACGGAATTTGTGTCTTCTTGAGAAACAAAAGGGGCTAGTTTATGTTCGTGGATAGTAACCGGCGCCGGCGCTATGTCTTGCCCCAAACTTCTCTATGTGGTTAAAGGAAACGCTTGCAAGTTCAGAAATAAAATTATAATGTTTAAAAGAGCATACAGAAATTATAAAAAACACAAACTTATAAAACTTACTTCAGTCTATTTTTAGACTGAAGTTTAGACTTTTTAGAATTGTTCTTTTGAACATAACACAATAATTGACAAAGCAATATTTTTTTATATTTATTCCTAACATGTCAAACAAAATTCAAATTAAAGTATGCTGCCTGCATTTACGAAAAAGGTTCCACGACGGTTTATCTAGGAATTTATCAGCTATGTACTTCATAATCGATGAATTGCTGCCCTGGTTCTTTAAATGCTGATCTAAACCTTCGGATATTATTCAATATAGCAGACGAAGATATGTCAGGTGCTAAAGAAGAGCAAAATGCCTTCTAACCCTCTCTTTTTTTTCTCAAGTAATTTCCGGGTTTCATTCATTCTGAGCAAAAGAGTGTCAAAGTTTCCATTTGTATTATTGTCATAGTGGATTTTCTCAGCTGCTTTCCTACGTTTTATTGTTGCTGTAACTTCCGCAACAAGTAAACAGCTAAGCCAAGCTATAATCGCTTATTATATATTATTATAGTCTTGGCGAATTAAGTTATTTCTTATCATCTTTTGGACTGGGATTGCCAGTTGAGTACATAACGCTTAACTTACTCGATTTCTAAACTCGCTACTGTACTTACCGTAATGTAAATCAAAGCATCTAAGAAACAGATTGTGGTTTAGAACCATGATGTGCTTACAATATTTATTATTTTTAAAGCATGTAACTGCTTGATGTTTAAATCTAAAGAAAATATAACTAGAAAAAAATCCACGCGGATCAGACAGCAGACGGGATGATGTGCTTGGATTTTTGGGGAAAGCGAGATATTAGTCTAGCAACACTGACCGGAAGTCCATGCTTTCCATGTGACAGTGTGCGCCTGTAGGGATGAAACGATACCATTTAGGCGTCGATACTTTTACACGATACTGTATCGGTCATAAAGTATCAAGTATTAATATAATTTTGACGAACGATATTACAATTACAAATTCAGTCAAGGTTTAAATTTAATGAAAACAAAATAACGGCTCACGCCACGCGATAAACGAATGACTGATTGAATAAATTGGAAAAATGTAAATCATACGCAAGACTGTCATTTGAGCAGCAGGCCAATTATGCTCGCTAATTGTGATACTGTTTTGATGTCAATTTCGGATTACGTATTATGCTATTGATATCGAAATCAAATCAATTTATACGTATTATGATCAATTCTTTAAAATGATATCAACTTGACATTAACTCAAATGCGTATTACGTTCAACTTTTTGACTTAAAACAGTATCGCATAAACGTCAAAAATGTGATACAGGATATGATATTGATATGATCTTGATGTAACATAGGAATGTCTCATAATACCATTTTAAAACAATGTCAACTTGGCATCAACAACATATTGATATCACATTACGATTATATCACTAAAGCATAATTGACCCGCAGTAAAAAATAATTATGCATTCGCTAAACATAAATTCTAACTAGACAACTTATCATACAGTAAATAAATCTGCCTATGAGTTTTTTTTTATACTTCTCAGTGAGTGACCGAATGAGTACCGTAACAAGTACTTACTTAATGATACTACTTGTTACTCAGTTCTTAAAGTATCGATGTCAAATGTACTTGTGGATTTCTAAAGAAAAGTATCGAGTGTTTACATGTATTTACTCATATCATTTCATCGCTATGCGTCTGGTCTGTCATTGTCACCACCTAAAAATGCTCTATTTGTATTAAGTATAGAAATCCAAAAAAAAATGGGTGCGTGTACTTATGTAGGCGCGTGAGAAGTTATCCATCTTTGGCATCGTTTAAAATTAGTTTTTAATTGCATGCAAATAATTAATTACAATAAATTAATAAAAAGTCTGGAAAAGGACACAGTCAATAAAGTTCAGTTTTAATTTGAAAAAATAAATAAAAAATCAAAATATTCAATTAAAATCGCTACTGAATATAATTTATTAGAACATAATGTGATTTGCACTTGTATGAAACTCAAACACGTGTTCCGAATATACAAACTAGAAACATGTGGATAAATATTATAAATATGAATACCTATAACTGTTACTTTATTACAAAAAATAAAGATGTGGTTTTTGGTTCTACTACACCAATGGTCAAGAGATGGCGCTGTAGTCTCCTGAATCGCGCTTTGGTTCCGTTGTTCCAGATTAATAAATACTTTTTGTTACTTTATTACAAAAAATAAAGATGTGGTTTTTGGTTCTACTACACCAATGGTCAAGAGATGGCGCTGTAGTCTCCTGAATCACGCTTTGGTTCCGTTGTTCCAGATTAATAAATACTTTTGATAGGCCTTCACAATGCAGTCGTTAGCACCCACTAAATAGAGATTCTATTTCTATTTTGTTGGTAGATTTTCTTAATTTGCGGTAAACACAAGAGTAACAGCATGAAGTTGGTTAATTTTTTGTGTTACAGTGATGCGCGCGCATCTTAAAATTTCACTCTCATCATTTTTTCATAACGCGCCTAAAGAAGTATAACTTCAAAAATGTGAAAAGCTCAACGAAGAACGGATATTCTATTATATTAGACTTGCAACGAATAGTATATTCGGCAGTATACCGAATATTCGGCGAGACCCCTGACCGAATTGCCGAATATTAGGCAAAAGTATTCGGCTGGATTTTAGCGCCAAAAACTTGTACAGACGTGATTGTTTCGCGCTCCTTTGTTTTGTTATGTTTTAATGTACTCCTCGCCCGCGCGCCCGCTGTTGTTCTGATCTTTTCTTAAATATTAGTAATATATCACGTCATGACAACTCGTATACATGGTGGCAAGCAAAGAAATTTGTATTTCCGTATTTGATTAAGATTGCAGCAAAATATTTGTCGGCGCCAGGAAGTAGTGTTTATTCAGAGCGCCTTTTCTCTAAAGCTGGAATGGTCTACGAGAAAAAAAGAAGTAAACTACTTCCTAAAAATGCAGAAAACTTAGTCTTTCTGCACCATAACCTTCCCCTTCTAAATTTTGATTACCACAATAATTCAAATACATAAAATCCTCTATTTTTCCAATTGAGAAAATAATATTATGTACATGTGTTATGTACCAATGACTACTTAAACGATTATATAACAAAAATGAAAATATGAATATATACGTAATCAATCGATTTTAATTTTTCATTTTACCAATTATTTCTCTATGACAAAATATATTATTTAAGTATTCGGTATTCGGCCGAATATAATAAAAGCAGCCGAATAGGCCGAAAAGTAACCGAATATTCGTTGCAAGTCTATATTATATGTTATTATTTTTATTTATAGACATAATTCCACCATAATCTGTATCTACCGAGCAGTCTTTCTCGTATCTCTCTTACTACGTTTCTGTTTAAAACGGAGCAAGCCACAGACCATAGATGATTTATTTCTTCACCAGTGAAGCGAGACCAATCTAGTGATGTGCCGAGTCGGTTATTTTTGGTATTCGAATATTTTAGTATACTTTAAAAAAAGGTTCGAACTATTACTCGAGTCGGAAGACTCGGACAGGTATTCGAGTACTAGTATGAGTATTCGAATACTTTACTGGTCTCGAGTATTTTTTGAATCGGACCTTGTAATTTGCTTCATCATCATCATCAAAAATCATATTATACGAATGATAGGAAAATATGTTAATAATGATGTCGATTCTGGCATGATTCTCTAAAGCTAAACTTAAATTTGACAACAGTGCATCCTTGTCCTTCTCGATACAGAATGAAAAGGTGAGACTGATGTTAAATTTAGTTTTAAGTTTAGAGCATCACGCCAGAATCGACACCAATAATAGATTAAATGTATAATCAGTCATTTATTAATATTATAATCATCATATTTATAAGATCCCAGTCTATGTTCTTCGAAATGACCTGAATAGCACTTTTTGACAAAAAATTAATTAAGTAATTGTCTTTTACGACTTTTCGCTGATACTTGGTCAATGTCATTTGATTGACTTGTAGATGACGATGCTAATGAGTCTAATGACTCCAAGTCCAAATCTGAACTGTCATCAAAGCTTTCATTTTCATTTTGCTTACTTTTTGATGTGTGACATCTTTCCTCTCGCTTTCCTGCAATTTGTGGGAGTGATTTCGCGAAATGGGACGGAAGTGTGTAACAGGAAGATTTGATTTTAGAACATAATGTTCTAATGGCTTATTCCTTTTGTAGTAGGTTTTATTTCTTTTTTTACTAATATAAGGTGAGATTTCAAATGTTTCACATTATACGCGACTACTGTAAGGCTCTCTCATTTTTTTTCTATTATCGCTGTATGTAAAAAGGGATGTATTTTTTTTCAAATGTTTTAATAAATTTGTGGTGTTTCCAAAATTAACAAATGTTTTTTTACACTCTCAGCACTCCACTTTTTTATTTGTTAAAATATTATAAAAATTCCATGCTTCGGATTTTTTCTTCGCAGTCATCCTATCACAAAGACACTAGTTAACAGTAGGTAACAGTAAAACGTTACACAAATTCTAGAGTTAAACTGGTAACCGAGAGTTCGACTAATTAAAATATATAGTTACTTATAAGAAACAAATATGTAAATTAAACTTTTGTTAACATCTCGATCGGCCGAGTAGAAAACATAATCACATTCAAACCTGTACCGACTCATCAACACTTCACGTTACTAACTTTACTGTACGAGTACAACGACTGAGTATTCGAATACCGTTAGTACTCGAAACCTGTACTCGAGTACTGTGGATCCGAATACAATATTTTGAGTACGTGAGTACCTGCTAGGTATTCGAGTCAGCCTGACTCGGCGCATCTCTAGACCAATCATTTGACTATGCCAATGCCACAGCCAGAGAAGCGCGGGAACCTTGATCGGAAAGGCGCCTAAATTTTGTTTTACTTTTCCAATTTTTTATAATATTGTTGGAAAAAAAGATTAGTTACAATTTAAAAAAAGTTTAGTGTTCGTTAGCGATGGGAGGCACAAAAAACGTAAAAAGGATCCTCCTGATGGGCTCTTCGCCAATCATGGACACTTCATCAGATTCTGATGAAGACTTCAGTAAAAAATATGATATCTACAAAGTACCTGGATATTCAAGAAAGTATCCTGAAAATAGTAACAAGTCGGAGTTGTTTTTCTATCCCATTTTGATGAAAAGAAATATTTTTCAGACAAGGACAGGCTCGCCATTTTTCACGCCATACGAAAGTATGGAGTGACTGGTATATTTAAAATCGGTCAATAGATATAAAATTGGTATCACATTTGATCTATCAAATAATGCAAATGTCTTTCTACAAAACAAAAAATCCTCGAAGAGTTATGCTTGAAAGCAACCATACCAGCTAGTGCCACCAAGGTGACTGGAGTTCTTTCTTCTGTGCCTACGGAACTTTCTAATAAACAAATTTGTCTTTCATAGGCAGTTCTAGAAACATTATCCAAGTAAGGCGCTTCATGCGCCGGGTGCGTAATGAGCAAGGAGTGGTTTCATATCAACCTACACAGACGGTTGCGGTAACATTTGCTTCCACTGAATTGCCTGAGTATGTCTATCTCGACTCCTGGAGACATGAGGTGAGATTGTACGTTCCTCCTGTTAAACAGTGTCTGCGTTGTCTGAAGTTTGGACACATTGCTAAATACTGCAGAAATGATGAAGTGTGTTCCATATGCTCGGATAACCATAATTTTAAATTGTGCAAAGAAGATTGTAAAAACGCTAAATGCGCCAACTGTGGTGGCAATCATATTGCTATTCAAACACATGTCCACAAAAAAAAGTCAAAATTGAAGAAAACAAAATTAAATCAAAAGCAGTAAAATATTCAGCATTATTTAATAAAAATTCATTTCCACAATTGACATCAAAAAATATATAAATACAAATTAATAACTTATTCAAATCAGAATTCTTTATGAATACCTTAACTAATGCAATTACTAAAATTGTTCTAAACTAAAAAGAGACTCTAATCAACTCTGTATCTGTAAAAGAAATTATTAAAGACACTTTCAGAAATAGCACTTTATCTAAACAGTGATAGATTTAAATCTCAATATAGTCTTATTTCTAATTTCTAATAGACTCTCTTTTATCAATTTCTTATAAAATTTTAATGTACATATTATAGCAATAATTTCAGAAACTTGGTTGACTCCAATTAGGAATTTTAAAGTTAAGGGTTATAAAATAGAAACGAATGATATTGGTAATAAGCATAATGGTGTAGCTATTTTAATACATAATAGTATCAATTATAGAAATATAAGTATATATTCAGATTGCTCATTGCAATGCATCTGTGTAAGAATAACTGTAAATAAAAAAGAAATTAGTATTGTTAGTTTTTATTGTCCAACAAATTGTACGCCTTCCTTTAATAAACATAAATTTGAAAATTTACTTAAGTTCATCCCGGAGCCATATATTTTTGCTGGTGATTTTAATGCTCATCATACATCATGGGGATGTCAATCCATTGATGCGAGAGGTAGAGATATTTTGGAAATTATTGACAATAATAATTTAGTCTTGTTAAATACTGGAGAAGTGACCACTGTTGGTTCCTTGACTTGGTGTCCAAATGCCTTAGATTTGACTTTAGTCTCTTTATCATTAGCACTTTCTTGTGAATGGTCTGTTCATGAAGATCCACTTGGCAGCTACCATCTTCCTGTAATTATTAAAGTCTCGATAAATAATAATATTGTAAATAGTCCAAGTAATAACAATGGTAGCATTCTTCTGCCTACCTACCCTAATTTTAAAATGGTAGATTGGAAATTATATAGTGAAATCATTGACTTAAAATTAAGTAACTTTGGGTGTCTAAGTATTTCTGCCATAGAAACTTACAATAATTTTATTGATATTTTGCATGTCACTATTTATGAGTCTTTGCCATATATTAGATATCCTGTGTCCTCAACTCATAATTCATCTAATAACAGTACAATTCCAAAGTCAAAACAAAAACCTCTTCCCTGGTGGAATAGCAAATGCTCTGAAGCCGTTAGGAAATCAAGAAATGATTATATTAATTTTAAAAATAATTTCTCAGAAGAATCATTTTTGAATTCAAAAGGTTACAAGCATTAAAAAAACTTACTTTAAAAACTGAAAGAACAAACAGTTGGGTTGAACAATGTAGTTCCTTTAATCATTGTACTCCTTTAACTAGAATCTGGAATTACATGAGAAAATTTAATAAAACATATTCCTTTAACTACAGTGAAGATGACTGGGTTCAAGAGTTTTTGCAAAAGTATACTCCAGATTATGTAAATAATCAACAAAACCTCTTATCTGACAATCAATTTAGTTCTGATAATAGCTTTCTTAAGAAAATATAACTAGAAAAAATTCCACGCGGACCAGGCAGCAGACGGGACTCGAACCCGCACCCTTCGCAATCCGGGCGAATGCACTGACCAATTATTATTAAGAATAATAATAATAATCTTAATTATTATTAAGAATAGCTAGACAGAATTTCGACGCGGTCCGTGAGGGCCGCGGTAGCATAATTGGTCAGTGCATTCGCCCGGATTGCGAAGGGTGCGGGTTCGAGTCCCGTCTGCTGCCTGGTCCGCGTGGAATTTTTTCTAGTTATATTTTCTTTAGATTTAAACATCAAGCAGTTACATGCTTTAAAAATAATAAAAATTATAATAGCTTTCTTATTAAGCCTTTCTTATTTCAAGAATTATTATCAGCTTTATATTCCAGAAAAGATAGTGCTTTTGGTTTGGATGGCATTCCATATCTTATGTTGAAAAAATTGAGTGAAAAAGCATTTTATGTCTTTTTAAGAATATTAAATGAATTATGGGCAAACAATAATATACCTGAAACATGGAAGACAGATTGTTTAGTACCAATATTAAAGCCTGATAAGGTTTGTTTAAACCCAGATTCTTATCGTCCCATAGCTCTAACTTCTTGTGTTGGAAAGGTCTTTGAGCAATTGTTAAAACAGAGATTGGAATTTTATGTAGAGCAAAATAATATCTTACCTAATAATCAGTTTGGTTTTCGCAGGGGAATGTCTGCTCGTGAAAGCATTTGTCAATTGCAGTTGGATATTCAAAATAGTTTAAATAACAAGAACTTTTTAATGTCTGTTTTCTTTGATGTGGCTGGGGCTTTTAACAGTGTCAATATAAGATATACTTTGTACTGAATTGCAGTCTCTAGGAATACCTAATAAAATGATTCTCTGGATCTATAACTTTTTAATTAATAGGCAAGTTTATGTTAAGTATAATGGTAAATTATATGGCCCTCGATTTGCTTCGGTTGGTGTATGTCAAGGTGGAATTCTTTCTCCGTTGATATTTATTCTATTTATTCGTCGATTGAATTTAATTTTGGGTTGCAAAGTAAAAAATCTTCAATTTGCTGATGATCTAGTTGTGTATGCTTCTGGAAATAATTTGGTAAATATTAGTAACATTCTTAATAAGTCCTTGGAGGGCTTAAACGCATATTATAAGTTTCTGAATCTGGATATAAATGCTTTTAAATCAAAAGTTGTAGTATTTATCAAAACTGCAAATTTAGTAATCCCTTCAATATATTACAATAGAGAATGTATACTGGTCTCTCATGAAGCTAAGTTTTTGGGGGTGATTTTTACCAATAACTTGTCATGGAAAAAGTATGTAGATTTAATTTGTTTAAGAGGTAATAAAGTTTTCAATATCTTGAAAATACTGTGTACAACATCTTGGGGAGCTGATTATAAAATCTTATTACTTTTGTATAAATCTTTAATGCGTAGTCATTTTGAATATGGTTTTCTGTTATGCTAGCGATAATAAGTTGGTTGATATCTTGGATAAATTACAAAACAAAGGCTTGCGACTCATCACAGGAGCTTTTAAAAGCACTCCTATTAATGTAATGCAGGTAGAGTGTAATCTTTCTCCATTAAAAATAAGATTCTCATACCTAAAAGAAAAATTCCTATTGAAGCTATTAAGTCGATATAATAATCATCTGTTTTTAAACTTGAAAAATGCGCCTCAATCCATGCATCATTCTATCTACATATTGCAAGGTTTCACATTATATCTAAATTTTCTGGAATCTCTAGACATTGCAAATTTCCTGCAATTAACATTATTATTGATCACAAGTTATCCTGTAAAGAAGATGTCTATGTTAAAATTTCTGAATACATTGGTTATAGATTTCTTTATACTGATGGGTCTAAAACTGAAACTGCGGTTTCATTTGCAGTTTTTGATGGGTTGTTAAACTCTGCTGTTGGCTATAAAATAAATTCAAATTTAACTATATTCACTGCTGAGGCTTTGGCTATTCTTTCTGCTTTAAAGCATATAAAACACAAAAATAATGGATGTCAGAAATGGGTTATAGTTAGTGACTCTATGAGTGTTCTAGAAAATCTTAAAAATAATAGATTTAATGCTAACACAAACTCTGTTGATTCATTGATAAAAAGAGTTATGGTCAGATTTAACTTCTGTGTATAATTTTGAAGTTTTGTTTATGTGGGTTCCATTGCATGTTGGTGTCAAAGGAAATGAAAGGGCTGACTTTTTAGCTACTACTATAACCAACTCTTCAAATGTTATTCCTGATTCTAGTGCTCACATGTACAGACATAGTCCCCATTAAGAAAAGGGCCATTGACATATGGAAAATGCATTGGAATTACACTATACAAAGTGAAAATAAAGGTTTGTGGTATGCTGTATACAATGTCCCTATTGGAACTTCGCCATGGTTCTGTAAGTCCTAGCTACATCAATAGAAAATTTTTCTGTAAGTCCTAGCTACATCAATAGAAAATTTTATACCACTATTCTTAGGCTCCGTTTTGGACACTGTCGTTTAAATTTTCATCTCTTTCGTCTAAAAATGGTGCAGAGTTCAGATAGTAATTGTTGTGACTGCATCAGAACAGTCTTTGTCTCATGTGTTCTTTGATTGCTCATCCTTTGGCATTCAGCGCCTTGTGTTGATGGATGAGCTTATCGAAATATATGGCCAATCAGAGATGGTTCCGCGCTCAATTCAGGATCTTCTTTTAAATAGCTGTACATATTTATCTTTATTTAAATTTGTTATTAGCACTGTAGGGCAAATTTAAAATTGTAGGTTATGTCTTAAGTTACTCATTGATGTCGATTCTGGCAAGATTCTCTAAAGCTAAACTTAAATTTGACAACAGTGCATCCTTTTCGCTCTCTTTACAGAATAAAAAGGAGAGACTGATGTCAAATTTAGTTTTAAGTTTAGAGAATCACGCCAGAATCGACACCATTATTTTGTTTTGTCTTTGAAAATATTTAATGAAGTGTTCAAATATTTTGCTAGTCTTTATAACTTTGAATTTTTTTTCTTTTCTGGGTATTGTTGTTTTCTGTCATTATGACGGTCTTTTAGTTGCGTTCTTTAAAATATATATATCGTCGGTGATACTGCAAATGGAGCTATGTCAGCTAAAAGTGATTTTACAGTAGAGACAAAAAACTGTTTTTTTTTTAGTTTCTGTCGCTAAGTATTTGATAAGTACGTAGTGTTACAACGGTAATAAGAGCTATAAAATAATATGTGAATGAATTTCCAATGTAGCTTAATTATGGAAATAATTGGAGTTAGCACATTTTGCAATGAATTAATTGAACCTATTGTTTTGACATAAAACATATTGCTGTTTAAAAAAGCTGATAATTTTAAAATAATCGTAGTTTATTAACGGAATAATAAAATAACCATAACCACAATTAACGTATAAAAGTGTGTATAAAATAGGACAAAAAACATGCATTCGAAGATGTTTGCTGCCTTTATTTTTAACTTACTAGGTATAAAGTACCACCTAAATTAATTTACTAGCTAGAACATGGCTGTCAAGATGTAGAACGATGTGGCACATGATGTTGATGACCTATACTAATTTACGAACATGTGGAAATGTTTCAATGTCTGAACAGCCATGTTCTAGAGAATCATAAAATACATGATGATCCGAAGGAATAAGATTCTTCATTTCCTGAAGATGTGCAAATTTGGTTGCTTCTATAGCCAGTGGCTTCTGGTAAAGGGAAGGGCGTCCACTCAAGCGAACTGGAGCAGTTACCAGTGGTCTCCTTGGTAAACATTCCCAAGACTGATCGAAGTCGGTTTTGTAGTTTATTATACCTCTGGGATCGTATTGTAATGCTACAATGTCGGTAACATAAGGATCACCATTTTTATTGCCCGATCTCAAACTTTCATATTTACCCTGAGAAAAGCTATGAAAGTCCTTGTAAGTTAAGTAAAATACTTTATAAGGCTCGGGATTTTGTCTTGCTGACCTAATTATGCTCACATAATCGGCAGGAACAAAAATAGCTCGTTTTCGACCACGCAATTTCTTTTCTATCACACTATGAATTGAATCGACTTCCATTTGCGTATGGCTGACTTCGAGATATTTTTGTTCAATTATAATATTAAGTTCAATTGCCAAATCAAGCAAAGCATTAGCCAAAGTCAAACATCGGTTTTGATAACCACACCCATCGCTCCATAGTATAATTTTAGTTGGTTTAAACTTATCAATATCATGCTTAAGGTGTTTAGACAAATTAGTAGCAAATACATTACTTTCTAAGCCACCGTTTCCTTCATGCCAAATGTAACATGCAGCTTCTTTGTTTTTCATGTTATGGATGGTGTAGTTGTGGACCTTTAACTTTGTCTTATAGTAAGTTGCCGAGGCTTGAAGAAGAAGAAGGCACAGAACAGCTTGTACATCCATTGAATAAACTAATATATCAGATTCAGTATCACATTTATCATTTTCTTTTTCATTTCTCGATCTCTGTTTCTTTATTTGATGAGTGTCATAATCAGTTTGAGATAAGTGACCCTGTTTATAACTAATGCACTTATTGCATTGGTCCTTCCTGGGACTAAAAATATCATAATTAAGTTTTCGAAAAATCTTTAAGAAATAGCGTCTTGAGCAAAAGGTTTTATTTTTCTCTACACAGCTCTTTTTATATACTTCGAAAATATGATTATAACTATCCCAAACCGGCTCCAAATATAATTTCCTAGAAGACGCCCTGCAGTAATGAGATTCTACTTTAGCAAGTTTGTCCAAAAACGCAATTACAGATATTTCTTTATCACCTGCAAGATCATTATTGGGTATAGTTGTATTGTCAGTGTTTGTTAGCAACCAGTCTCGTAACTGTCTTTTCCCAATCCCTAAGGTTGATAAGAACATTTCTTTGCAGACATAAAACTTAGCGCAGCTTTCACCTGTCTGTGAAATCAAGTGATATTTCATGGTAACATTTTTTTTGTCTGGTCTGGACACATGTTTTTAAGCAATGTTAGCAATAAAATTCAAAAATTAGCTAAAACATTTTGTTTGTTATACAGAACTGAGTTTTGTACAGAATTTAAGATTTCTACTCGCTTTCTACGTTTTTTTCAGTTATAGTACGATGAAATAACATTAAATTATAGGGTAATGTCTACTTACCTTTAAATATTTATTCAAAACCTATATTTTTATAACTAATCAGCTTGCGAAAAACCGTTGCGTCGACATGGAACATATTGCAGTACCCCGACAAGTGACAAGACTTGAAATGAAAGTGACGTATTGCAACACATTTGAAAACTGTGTTCTGATTGGCGGACGACTTAGAACGATTTGTAAGTGCGTTCGGATACACGCACTTGATCATTTTCATTAAAAAAAACAAAATATTTTTTTCTTGACATGGAACGTTTTGCAGTATCACCGACGATATATATATATAATTATTCTTCAATATAAAGTAAACAAACTAAAGACGAGGCTGTATGGGCTTTAGTTCCCCTTGCCTTCCCTAAAAAGGGAGAATATTAAAAAAAAAATGCCACAGCCATAAAAAAAAACTAGAAATAGAAGTTGGGTTAAATCTTGAAGGAGATTTTACAGAAGAAATCTGAACAAGTTTATTTAATAAATGAACTTATATTTATTACAATCTTGATTGCTCACGGCATAGTATACGTACATAGTTCTGTGCTTCATTGATTATGCAGTAACTAAAGCAACATAGCTATTGTAACATTTTTATGTAAGAAATGAAAAAGAATGCATGAATGTAAAGGTAGACAATAACCACCAAAAATAAGATATCAACTAATCCATTTGTTAGTAATCATTTCAGATCACTGGTTGTTTTGATAAAAAAATCAAATAATGGTTGAAGCTGATGTAGGTTTTCTTACTAAAGCTGTTTCTTCTTTAGTACAAGCGAATTGTGATCCAACACAAAAAATATTAAAGAGTTTTTACTTGTAAGTATGACAATCCTTTATAACATATTATCTTGGATTTGCACAAAACAAAGGTGACCAATTTGTTTTTGTTACAGGATGCGCTGTAGAGAATTGACGAAAGGTTATGGTCTCCCAGAGAAATATTTCTCTCCAAAAGTTAGATGTCCACATTGTTTTGTTGATTGGGAAAAAGGAACAGAGGTTAAAGTGTGTGCCTTTTTAATAAACTTAATTCTAAGTTGCCTTTGTTGCAAGTCATTAAGATGTTTTTCAATTTAATCATTGCAAATAAAGAAAACTCCTACAACCAAAATAATAGAAACAAATTCATTTAGTTTCATTCATTAATGTACAATTTGAAAAATGTTTTTATTAATTTTTGCAGGTGGAGCATATAAGATTGAGCCACAGACAAAAAAGAAGGATCAAACAGTATAAATTAAATAAAAGTAATAAGGACTTTGTCCAGAAAAAAAGAGACTTATTGAAAAGTAATAAAATTGTAAGTACTTATTTCTTTGAATTTTATTAATCATAAATTGATATAATATAGATGTACACTGTACAAAT
The DNA here is from genome assembly GCA_902850365.2 of Chilo suppressalis. Taxonomy (NCBI): domain Eukaryota; kingdom Metazoa; phylum Arthropoda; class Insecta; order Lepidoptera; family Crambidae; genus Chilo; species Chilo suppressalis. The sequence goes on along the minus strand of OU963895.1, from coordinate 10,863,339 downwards.
GATTTGATTTTCAGGAACAAATTTGTGAATTTTGTAAAAATGCCATCGCCACTATAACACCAAAACCATTGAAGTTTAAAGAGACAGCGATTTCTTCTACCGATAACAGACAAAAAAATTATCAAGTCAATAATAAAAGTAACACATCCAAAGTAAAAGAAAATTTGACAAACAATAGCAATAAAATTATAAAACCAAATTTGGGAAAATCTTCTGGAATCAATGTGTATTCAAAGTCAAAGGATGCATTTTCATTGGGAAATAAAAATAATACATTGCAAGGTGTAATAAAACCACAGAAGGTTGTTAAAAATAATAAGAAAAAGAAGGACAAGTTTGCAGGTTTGTGTCAACAGGCAGTCCTAGCTGCAGCTAAATTAAAAGAAGAAAAAAGGATAGAAAATAAACTTAATTTATTTTTGAAACCTTCATCAACATAGTAAATAAAGTTTATATAAAATGTAGCTTAGATATTTAACTTATTATTTACTTAGTATAAATTATTTATTTTTGATTTTTTTATTTTTTTTTAAGCATTTAACTGCTATATGTTTAAATCTAAAGAAAAGTTTACTAGAAAAAAATCCACGCGGACCAGGCAGCGGACGGGACTCGAACCCGCATCCTTCGCTATCCGGGCGAATGCACTGACCATTATGCTACCACGGCGTATTAGCCGCGTCGAAATTTTCCTAGCCTTAAGCTGCAAGGCAGCGCCATCTCTTCGCACTGTAGGTATCCCACAATGTCAATGTTTTTTTTTTTTTCTAGTAAACTTTTCTTTAGATTTATTTATTTTTTATATATTTTTACTTTGAGTGTAAAATACATCATTTTTTTATTATAAGAATTATATGTATGTCCATGACATTGGTATTTGTGTGGCTTGTTTTTACATGCATAAGGCCTTTATCAAAAGATTTGTAAAAGTTGTAGGAATCATTATTAGTAAGATATTTACAAATGTCAATATTTTCGTTCTTGGCATATGGTACTAAATCTATATATCCAATTGCTCCAGCTGCATCCGTAGGTCCATCTATACCATCAGTGCCAGCACTAAGTAAATATACATCAAAGTTTTGAAAATTATCTTTAGTTTCATTAATATTATTAGAAAACTCTAGAGCTAGCTGTTGATTCCTACCACCTTTCCCATAACCTTTTACTTCGACTGTTATTTCTCCACCAAGAATTAAACAAACATGGGATGCTGAAATTTCAAGATCACAAATATTGTCAATGTGGTTATTACTTCCAGGTATGTCTAAACACAGCAATTGGTCTTTCAACTCTTCTTTGCCTATAAGGTTTTCCATAAAGTCGCATAACAATTTTGACAATTTAACATACTTTTTCGCAATATCTTTGACATTTCCAGTAACAGCATTTGATAGAGGTATAGCTGAATAGTTTAAAGTTTTGCATTCATTTACTGCTGCATCAATACTTAGTTTGTTGGAACCGATAATAAGATTTTTAACTTTATGTCTAGGGAATGTTTCAAGATTGTTTTTATTTCCCAATATGAGCTTGATAGAGTTTGGTAGTTGGTCATATAAGTTGTACTTTTGTATAATGTCTACAGCTGCATTTTGATGATCCTTATTTTCTGTAGTAGGTCCACTAGCTATCAGATCCAATGGATCTCCAACAATATCAGACAGTATTAATGAAATCACTAATGCAGGTTGTGCGATTATTGCTAATTGGCCACCTTTAAGATCTGAAAGTTTTTTCCTTACTGTATTTAATTCAGTAATATCTGCACCTGCATTTGCTAATTTTCTTACAATTTCAGTTTTTTCTTCTAATGTTATTGGTTCTTTCGGTAGTGGCAATAATGCGGAACCACCTCCTGATATCAGGACTAGCAGAATATCATCATTACTGAGTTGCTTTGCCAAATTTTTAACTTTGCTTGCTGTTGCTTGAGCATTTGCATCAGGCAGATTATTTTGAGCACCTTCATAATAAATGACATTCCCATCCACTGTAAAATTACATGAACTTCCATATGGAATGCTTATGATCCCATGTTTTATTTTAGGACCAAATATTTTCTCCACTTCCTTAGCCATGTTTTGCACTGCCTTACCTGTACCGATGACATATAAATTTTTGTTTAATAAACTAAAACTTTCCCCAGCAATAGATAGCTGTTCACTTTTGGGATCAAATTGCACAACGTTATTTATCAATTTTTCGGGAAGTACTGCTGAAATGCTGCTTTTAAATATTTGTAGTAAGTTATTTATTACACATTTTGACATTGTTATCTTCCGGTAACCTACACGATTAAATTTTGATTTAACTAAAAATCTAAATAACATTATCAGATGTCCAAGTTGTACTCTACCGGTAGGTAGGTACTGTTATCTTATCAATCAACATAGATATTTATTATGTCTATGATCTTAATACCTACTCTAGATAGTGGTGTCGATTCTGGCAGGATTCTCTAAACGTAAAACAAATTTAAGATCAGTATGCCCTTTCATTCCGTATACAGAATGGTTGTCAAATTTAAGTTTAGCTTTATAGAATCATGCGGTATTTGATTTTTTTTTATAGCCTGCACGGTTATAAAATCAGGATAAAAAAAATGGGTGCGTGTACTTATGTAGGCGCGTGAGAAGTTATCCTTCTTTGGCATCGTTTAAAATTAGTTTTTAATTGCATGCAAATAATTAATTACAATAAATTAATAAAAAGTCTGGAAAAGGACACAGTCAATAAAGTTCAGTTTTAATTTGAAAAAATAAATAAATAATCAAAATATTCAATTAAAATCGCTACTGAATATAATTTATTAGAACATATGTGATTTGCACTTGTATGAAACTCAAACACGTATTCCGAATATACAAACTAGAAACATGTGGATAAATATTATAAATATGAATACCTATAACTGTTACTTCATTACAAAAAATAAAGATGTGGTTTTTGGTTCTACTACACCAATGGTCAAGAGATGGCGCTGTAGTCTCCTGAATCGCGCTTTGGTTCCGTTGTTCCAGATTAATAAATACTTTTTGTTACTTTATTACAAAAAATAAAGATGTGGTTTTTGGTTCTACTACACCAATGGTCAAGAGATGGCGCTGTAGTCTCCTGAATCGCGCTTCGGTTCCGTTGTTCCAGATTAATAAATACTTTTGATAGGCCTTCACAATGCAGTCGTTAGCAGTTAGCACCCACTAAATAGAGATTCTATTTCTATTTTGTTGGTAGATTTTCTTAATTTGCGGTAAACACAAAAGTAACAGCATGAAGTTGGTTAATTTTTTGTGTTACAGTGATGCGCGCGCATCTTAAAATTTCACTCTCATCATTTTTTCATAACGCGCCTAAAGAAGTATAACTTCAAAAAGAACGGAAATTTAAAAAGAAAGGATCAAGTAAATATTTACAGTTTAACATTATGTTTCTGGATAAAATATGAAATACATCAATAAATATTATACTTCATAGAATAAAGCAAAATATTAACAGTACCCTTACACTTACTACAAGTTTTACAATTACGAAAACTATGATAGTTATCGTGAGCTCGCACTCGTACCTAGGGTACAATACAAATAAACAGTGTTTAAATTCTATCATGAAATCATTTGCGTCTTATTAAAAAGTATATTTGATTACTTTGCACCAAAATGGACATAGAAACATAATTTACAATTCGAAAACTATGATAATTTTCGTGAGCTCAAACTCGTACTAAGGGTACTGAAGTCGGCTGAATAATACGAAGGGATGATAAGGAGTCAATAAAAGAGGAACAGTCATATATGACTGCTGAGTCAATAAAAGAGGAACAGTCATATCATATCAAAATCGCCAACATCAGTGCTATTGACTTTTCCTAATCTAGCCAGATGAAAAGAAGTACAAACATGGCCCAGTCTCATCCGAGTCATAATAGAGGTCTTTATCTTGCCAAATAAAATTATAAAACCAAGGCTTTGTAGGTTTGAATTTATGAATAATTCTTTCCTTTATTTTTACTACAAACAGAACATATTTGTTCCTAGGATTCACGTAGATCCGAATTAGGAAGACCTAAAAAATCATTAATAAAGTTTTTGTATGGAACAATATCGCCATAATCCACAGCATCATTGGCAAGTTTATCCGCAATTGCATTGTCAGAAATACCCAAATACCTATATGGTATCATATAGGTATTTGGGTATTTACTTATAGTGGGTAGTAAAAACGGAACTTTCAGGTGGTACTTTAATTATTTGGACAATTTTTGATTGTTGATGATAAACTCCAACACCAACGAGGCCTGAGGAAGGAAGAGTTTTTAGATGCAACGCTATAAATGTAATGACGATCTGGCCAGTCTATGATTATATTAAAATAAACATTTGCAGAATAAATGGATCGATCGGAGATATATCTTAAGTAAAATAAATTTTATAAACAAGAATTAAAGCTTCATAGTCTACAGAAATAATAGAGGGGAATGCAAGAAGATAATTTTTCGAATTTTTCAACTAAACTAGATAGTGACTTATGCCTTGATGATACTATGTGTGAAAGAGAAGATAATTTTGAATGAAGGGGATGCTGCAGAAACTTGTCAGAAAGATATTATCGACGGAGTCGTAGAGGGTCGACACATTCAACTTGTAAAGCATTGATAGGGCTAGATTTGATTGCACAGAGGCTATTAGGCGAAGAGCTTTATACTGTATCCCATCAAGCTCTTTAAGTCCAACAGCATCGCATGACTCAAGAAAGTAACTTCCATAGTATAAAATACTTCGTAAAAGAGCATTGTAAAGAGGTTTCAAAGTATGGGTGTCCACCCCACCAAATACCTGTTTTGCAACTCACGATATTTAAAACACGTTCACATCGAGCTGTAACGTAATACCAGTGAGATAAACCTGATAATTTAGCGTCTAAAATACCTCCTAAAAATTTGTTTCGTTTTGTACTGAGATAGGTTTATTGTCAAAACATACGGAAACAGAAGGGGGCAGACGCATTCTAGAAAATATCAGTACGCAGCTTTTTGAAACAGAGAGGTTATGAGCGTAGAATCTAGCCAAATTTTAAGTTTGGTCAGTGCTCTACTTTAAATATAGCTTATTTCTAAAATAGATCATGCCGAAAGATCGACTTTTTATTAGATGCTCGGTTAATTAAACAAGAACGGACGAGAGCGCTATTGGTCTGTATGAATTCGCATCAGAAGGTGGCTTATTTGGTTTTAAAAGAATTACTTCTTGTAATTTTCACGAAGTAGGACTATTGCCGGAAATTCTTATGGAAATAATTAATCTTAAAAAATACAAAAAAGGCTTTAATGGCTTAGATGAGAGAGAAAGGAATATGGTTTACCGTCAGTTCCTTTACAAATAGCAACAACGAATAGTAAATTGCCGGCATTATTCAAAATTAAAACATTTCGCACCTTTAGAATTGAAGTGACCTAATCCAAAATTCTTGTTTTTTGGTAAACGCTAAAAATAACTTGTTCCAGGGTACATCAAAAAATAAATAATTGAATAATATGCAGGTTTTATTTTTTGTAACATAAGCACCTACGTGTAGATTAAAACAATATTTTGTCATAGTTATAACAAAAAAAATGTGTGCGTGTACTAGTGTACACACGTAAGAAGTGAAACTTCTTTATGGCCTTATTTTTCGAAAAATGATCTACATGCAACTTTCCAGAAATTGGTTAAATAAAGTTAAATTAGATAAAGTTTAAACAAAAGGATTTTATTATCATAGACATGAATACAAATTACTGCCTGTGAAACTGTTATGATTACACGGCTCAGTAATCTAAGGCACATGTTCCACCTCCGACGATGAACGATAAGCGAGTAGAAACTAGAAACGAATTGGCAGTCCTGAGTTAAAATGCACGCGCACGGCTTTTGACAGCCAAGCCAGCTTAACCGAGCGAGTATAGCTGTGCGAGTATCGCTGAGCTAGTATCGCTGGGCGAGTATCGCTGAGCGAGCATCGCTGAGCGAGTATCGCTGATCGAGTATCGCTGATCGAGTATCGCTGAGCGAGTTCCGCTGAGCGAGTTCCGCTGAGCGAGTTCCGCTGAGCGAGTATCGCTATGCGAGTTTGGCTGAGCGAGTCTTATCTTTAATAACTATTGTCACTCAACTACAAACGAGTAGAGAGAGTTCTCGCCGGCGACAGTGTGATCATTCAGCTATCAACTATTAATATAAAAAAAGATGGAGCGTAACGGAAAAATATGACGCGTAACCGAAAAATGTGACAGTAAATTTTTTTCCAACGCCGATAAAGAAGTTTCACTTCAAATATTGTTTTAGACCTTCACCGTGTTCCCATTTGCACATCCATAATATGTATGCTTCTTTTATTCTTATTAGTGTGACATAATATTATCATTTTAACCAAATTTCATTTTGAAGTGAAACTTCTTTATCGGCGTTGGAAAAAAATTTACCGTTACATTTTTCGGTTACGCGTCACATTTTTCCGTTACGCGCCATCTTTTTTTATATTAATAGTTGATAGCTGAATGATCACACTGTCGCCGGCGAGAACTCTCTCTACTCGTTTGTAGCTGAGTGACAATAGTTATTAAAGATAAGACAGTGCCAGATACTGCGTAACAGTATCTGGTTGCTTTCCAATTACAGAGCATAATGCGACTCAGTGCCGCACAATGCCGAATTATGCTGATGCTTAATTGGAACGTGAATCAGTTTTCAAATGCACCAGCAGAGTGCGCTAAGTTCAGTGTTGAAAAAAAAAGTCAATGTTTGTACCTTCATCCATATTTATATTTAATTTTTAACACAGTTTGAATTAACTTTGATTATTTAATTTTGATTATAAAAAAACTATGATGAAACGAAAGTTTTAATAATTTTTCAACAATAAATAATATTACTAACGATAACATATAAATAAAACATTTCGATCAATGCCAACTTAAGGAAAAAACTCTTGTTAATTTTCTGTCTCTGAGTTGGTACGATTGCACGCATCACACGGAAGCATTACTTTTGAGAGTGCTCAATTGTGCGAAGCGTTGCTGTAGTTGGAACACTCAACGTTAAGCATTATGCCGCATAATGCGCTATAATGCTGTAATTGGAAAGCTACCACTAATGGCATAACGTAATACCGTTTATTGATCGTGTGTACGCTAGAATCACGGACACCACTTCAATTCTAAAGATGCGATTTATATCGTTGTTTTGTAGAAAGTTTGTTGGAGTTATGCAGGCACATCATTTGGCTATTCGTGTTTGCAAGTTGTTAACTTGTCATCAGTATCAGTTTGTCTTTTATATACCATAAGAAACATGATAAGGACAGACTGTTGTCAACAGTGTTTCCACAATGAGGGGAAATTAGGGTCCCGAGGGGAATATAAGGGGGAAAGATATGAAAAGGGGAAATTGCGGGAAATTATGGGTAAAGCCTAGCCTAAAATAATGCGGCACGGAACAATTTTTTTATGGACTATACCGTGGACTAGAGTGTTGCCGTATAAAATAAACTGTGGCAACACGTGCAGATTTTATATATTTCATATTTATGTGTTATAGAATAAGAGATTAAGACCTTTTTTTTCTTTAGTTACTACACTAGTGCCTAATCTAAAAACTACAGCAGAATATTTTTTGAGTGGAAAAATGTCGTAAGAAGGGGAAATCTGAACTGAGGCGTGGGGAAAGGAAATCATTAAAGTGGAAACACTGGTTGTCAAGTTTATAAATCTTAACCGATTAGCAAAGTTAATTGCCGGCATTAAACACAAAAAAAAGTACCTATTTCATTTGTATTTTAACAATTTTTTATTTATGCTCGATGCATAGCGTGTGAAAATAAATAAATAATAAATGGATACACCTGTTTGCTTTACCCAATTATTCGTAGACAAGCAAAATGTTAGGACTTTTAGCAACATTTTCAAACTAATTTTACTCAAACATGAAAATTACACACATTTTTTGAATAATATATTTGAAGAACCTTATTTGGTGAGTCAATTATCTCCTGACATTCTGGAAGTTTTATGTCTTATTAGACAAAATCTAGGAAATGAATCTAAGAAAGACTTTAAAAGTTATTTTCCTAGAGAAAATGATGAAAACTTGATCTCATTAAACAAAAATCACATATTTATTAGATGTTGGATGGCCTTACTTAACATTGTCCCAAAAACCCTGTTTGGAAATAAACACAATGAAAATTTATTCAGGTCCATTGTTGAAATTATTATTCATGGTATGAAATGGCAACATATACAATTTGGAAAATTTCTAAGGAAATGGGACTTTTCTGTTCCTCCTTGGGAGTCTCTAAATGCACCAGAGTCAAATAGAATATTATATCATTTACTGTATTGGATTATCCGAAATATATTGTCACCCATGATTTGCCTGAATTATCATGTGACTGCATGTAAATTGGATAATGATGAAAATAAGCTCCATTTTTTTTGGAAGACCCAATGGCAAAGTTTCTTTGATAAATCTATATGCAAGATGGTATATAAAGGTGTTATCAAAAAAGTTGAATCATTTAGTACAGGAAGGAAACTTAAAAGGAATCATAATCTCAGTATGAGACTAAGGCTCAGAAATATAAAAAAAGATATACCGAAGCTTCATCTAGTTTTAAAAGTAAATGGTGAATACAGGCCTATCATACGCTATAAATCTGATACTCAGACTTCAGTTGAAAAACAAGATATAAAAAGAAGATTGAAGTTCCTTAAATTATTAATTGGTAAATCACCTAGAATGGAAATACTTTATAATACAATGTATTCAAAGTGGTTAACTTTAGATAGACCAAAGCTTTTTTTTATCAAAACAGATCTAAGTAATGCTTTTGGGTCAGTAGACAAAATTCTCCTCTTAAGGATAATACAGGATAAATTTTTGAAATATCAGATGAAAGAGGAAAATGTTCACACTAAAGACCAAAACAGTAAAATATTTAGTGAAATATTTGATAAGGTAAAAAAAAATATACTGATTAGGACTGGCTCTACAGTTTATGTTTGGAGAAAGGGGCTTGTGCAAGGTTACAAATATTCGCCAGCTCTCTCTGAGATATACTATCAACACTTGGATGACATCAATTTTAGAGAGCATTTACAATGTGCAGATGATAAAAAAATAAAACTGTTTACAAGAGTTGTGGATGATTACATGTACATAACAGATTCATTAGGAGATGCTCACAAGTTTTTAGAAGCTTTAAAAAATTATAATAATGTAAATTATGAGAAGACAGTTGTTAATTTCCCATATCCTAATGTTAAATTCAGTGATGAAATAACATTTTTGGGTTATTCTTATAATACAATCGATTTGCAAGTGAGTAGGGCTCTTAGTGTATTTAGCGGTCAGATGTGTTATAAAATATCATTTCATAGTACAATCGACAACATATACAAGTTTTTAGAATCCCGTATTGGAAAATCAAGCATGCAAATAAATGCTCACATTTTTAATTTTCTCTATAATACCGAGAGCCTTGTGTGGGAACATATATTTACGACTTTTTGTTTGGCGGCAAATAAATTTTGCACAATATTAGCAGTACTTTGTCATCCACAGGATATGGCAACATTTTTACAACTTTATAAAAAGAAGGTATCTGTTAAACTTGGCAACACTATTATAGATACTTTGGTGAGGAATAAACCCAATGATTTCTTGTTTGTTTATTGTGTAAATCATATTCAACATTTATCTTTTTTGGCGTTGAGCTTGTGTGCTAAGAAAACTCCAAAATGCGGAAATATAGTGCCCCTTATAAATAGAGAGCTTAGAAAGTCTAATTGTATTTTTGGGAAGTGGAAGGAACATGCAAGCAGAATCGATGAAAATGGGAATAAATTAAGAGAGGCAACAAAAGCTGTATGTAGAAGATCTGATTTGAGAATTATAATGAGAAAATTTAACTGCTTACCTGATGTTTTTCAGTGTTACAATCATAAAGTTATTTTCAAAACTTAGCAAGTTACATAAATAAAACTATCACATCAAAATATATTTTTATTAAAATGAAAAAAATTGAATACATTTCCAGAAAAATATAAATTTGGTATAGACAGCCACACATCATGTCACCACAAACTTGAATTTTCTTAATACATAGATTGGTAATCCTTTGGTAAGCTAGCAAGCATTAAAAAGCTCAGCCAGTTGGAGAAATTTGACAGTTATGAGCAACATTATCTGTGGATCTCTGTACCTAATTCTGAGATTTCATTTGGACGGATTCTGTATCTTGAGTATTAAATATATAAAATAGTAAAGAAAAATAGGTACTCGTTTAAGTATAATTATATTTGTACCAATTTAATATGAAAATTTAAGTTACTAAAGAGATAATACACATATTATCAGATCCTAAGTTTACTCAATAATAATGCAGTCTATTTTTGTAAGGCACAACACATGGACGGACACATTGAAACTTATAATTAAATTAATAAACTTACAGCTGCACTAGAGTGACATATTTATTTGATTTTAATTGGAGTTGCAAACAACACTTTCTTTGCAATAGCATTACAATAAGACAACATATTATACTACTGGTATGGTACCGCAACCGGAATGCTAAGCTATGGCGGCGGAGGGCCATATACTTGTTCGCCTCCCTTTTCACATTGTAAAAAAAACTTTGTCAAGCATTTAATAAGCATTTGATTTACATCTCCCAATGTGAATAAGTAAAAATATCAAAAAGCACAATTGATGTAAAAACAATGAAAGTAAAAACATATGACTAAAAATACATTTAAAAAAAAAACAATGATTTTTTACTGTCTACCTTATTATTTAATAAAAAAAAAGATTGTCAAAAGTTTGCTAAACTAGTACACTAGTAGAAGTTACATTTAGGCTGCAGCGTGGCGGACATAAAATTGTTGGCTTTTAAATCCATCCTGTATTTTTTGTACTAATTTAATTACATTGGCCGCGTCTGCTTTGTGGTAAAAAAAAGAATTACTAAAGAAAGCAACAACAGCGAGACACTGATTGTGTGACAGTAATTCTCAAAAATTTGCTTCGGACTTTAAACAGTTAGCAATATGCTTCAAAATTCTATACCACCCAGCACGCGGTGCTTACAACTGCAGCATTAGCTGTTTTTTGGAATGAAATTTAAACAAAATTGTTCCTATAGACCCGTTTCAAACGTTTTGAGAAATATAAGGAAAGAGGTAGGTAAATATAAAGAAAGAGGTAGGTAAGCCTGACCATAGCCAAACAGAATTCGTAGGTTAACAGATTTTTTTAGAATTGATCAAAATTTAAGGCATCTAATTAAGAGGTTTAAATTTTTGTTTACATTTGTTCTCAAAAAGTTTGTAACGGACTTTATGTGAAGAGATTTCACGTGATAAAGGTACTTCTGCCACAAAGGGCGGCATCCACTTTTTAGCCAGTTATCTTAATAAAGCGACTACGAATAAAGCTATAGCGATCATACGACCTATGACACCGACTCTGTACGCGTGTGATAAGAAATTGGTATCGGCAGCGATATAGTATGCGGATTGGGGGGCATCGCAGGATACTATTCTAGCAGCCCTAGTTAAAGCTTTGCCCGCTATTATTTCGGCGGATCGCTTGTGATGAGACAGAGGTTTTAGACGGACGGCTGCGTCGCTAAATATGAGATCCGCGTACGGAGGTGGCGAGAAGAACATGCTGAAGCTGTAATAACATTTTTTATGAAAATACATATAAAGTAATATAAGCACTGGCTGAGCTTGGATTTTAGCCAATCATGGGGAAACATAATTCGCCCTTGATGGCTTCATTCCAAGAGCCATAAGTGGTCATCCTAATTGGCAACGATCATACGTTGCGATCTCATCGTGCGATAAAAATAATGTACCTGTGCTTGAGGAGCTCGATGGCGCAGGTGGTTAGCGCTTTCGGATGCGATCTTTTAAATTAAGCAACTTTCGCAGTGGTCGGTCATTGGATGGGTGACCAAAAATCTTCTATCTCGAGTTCCTCCGTGCTTCGGAAGGCACGTTAAGATGTTGGTCCCGGCTGCATCTGTGGTCGTTAGCACCCACCAATCCTCACTGGGCCCGCGTGGTGGGTCATGGCCCAATCTCCCTATTCCATCCATAGGGAAGGCCTGTGCCCCAACAGTGAGGGACGTTAATAGGCTGATGATGATGATGTGCTTGAGCGACGGCTTACGAGCTGTATTAAGATATAAGTTGTAGAAACTATTAAAGCTATTAACGAACCTTATTATACATGTAACTTTAATTAGTTGCAATAAATATATTTTCATTTTCATATATTCTGAAGACATCTGTATGTTTGAAAATCATTGCACGACGAGAACGCGTGTCATTCTACTTTCGTTATGATTTAACGGATGTTTAGTTATGAGCCAGACAAGATTGTAACTAAACAGGACTTGAATGTAATTTAAGAGTTTTTATGATTTAATATTACCTGAATTCATCTGTGGCCGTAGCTCCGTACAGTTGTTGGGCATAAATCATGAGATTGGAGTAAGTATCCAATTCAGTGTGGTTAGCTCGTCCCATTAACACAGAACCTGGTACTTTGCCCAGATTGCAGTGTTTATACTCGTGCACTTTGCCTCGAGTACCTGTAAAAGAGAGAGTGGAATCAATCAAGACACACAGACACACACGGACACCTTCACTCTATGTCCAGTGGTAGGGTAAAAGTAGAGAACAGTACTTGCACGAACCAACAAATTCGAATAGTTTGCGAGTCCGAAATGTCATTGTTAAATTTTGTATGGAAACAAACAGCAGCGCCACAAAGTACGTAATGAGAACTAAAACTCAGTACACATTAGACAATGACATTTCGGACTCGCAAACGATTATTGGTTCGTGCTAAGGGTACAGTATCCTTCGATATAGAATTCGAATAGTTACTGAGGGTACAGTACCCTTTTTTATCTGAGCTTATAACCGATTTTATTATAACCCTTTTGCTGGTTGCCAGAAATCTTTTCCATGACTTCTTCTTATGACGTCCACCCACCGACTTTTCATTATGGGATCATTAGGTAGTATGGAAATAGTGGACTTTATAAAAACAAAAAACTAGCATCTTCCAACGGTCCAAATCTCCTTTTGCCGTACGAACGCCACGTCCATCTCCCCCCGCCCTCTGTGTATACACATGCGGCTCACCGTCCGGGCACAACAGCTGCAGGTCTGACGGCAGCAGGTCGCGCGCCCACCACTCCCGTCACCGCCCGCCCGACACCTCAGCGGGCGTGGCGTGCCGTGCCGCCCCCCCTCCCCCCGCCCTCTGTGTATACACATGCGGCTCACCGTCCGGGCACAACAGCTGCAGGTCTGACGGCAGCAGGTCGCGCGCCCACCACTCCCGTCACCGCCCGCCCGACACCTCAGCGGGCGTGGCGTGCCGTGCCGCCCCCCCTCCCCCCGCCCTCTGTGTATACACATGCGGCTCACCGTCCGGGCACAACAGCTGCAGGTCTGACGGCAGCAGGTCGCGCGCCCACCACTCCCGCCGCCGCCCGCCCGACACCTCAGCGGGCGTGGCGTGCCGTGCCGCCCCCCCTCCCCCCGCCCTCTGTGTATACACATGCGGCTCACCGTCCGGGCACAACAGCTGCAGGTCTGACGGCAGCAGGTCGCGCGCCCACCACTCCCGTCACCGCCCGCCCGACACCTCAGCGGGCGTGGCGTGCCGTGCCGCCCCCCCTCCCCCCGCCCTCTGTGTATACACATGCGGCTCACCGTCCGGGCACAACAGCTGCAGGTCTGACGGCAGCAGGTCGCGCGCCCACCACTCCCGTCACCGCCCGCCCGACACCTCAGCGGGCGTGGCGTGCCGTGCCGCCCCCCCTCCCCCCGCCCTCTGTGTATACACATGCGGCTCACCGTCCGGGCACAACAGCTGCAGGTCTGACGGCAGCAGGTCGCGCGCCCACCACTCCCGTCACCGCCCGCCCGACACCTCAGCGGGCGTGGCGTGCCGTGCCGCCCCCCCTCCCCCCGCCCTCTGTGTATACACATGCGGCTCACCGTCCGGGCACAACAGCTGCAGGTCTGACGGCAGCAGGTCGCGCGCCCACCACTCCCGTCACCGCCCGCCCGACACCTCAGCGGGCGTGGCGTGCCGTGCCGCCCCCCCTCCCCCCGCCCTCTGTGTATACACATGCGGCTCACCGTCCGGGCACAACAGCTGCAGGTCTGACGGCAGCAGGTCGCGCGCCCACCACTCCCGTCACCGCCCGCCCGACACCTCAGCGGGCGTGGCGTGCCGTGCCGCCCCCCCTCCCCCCGCCCTCTGTGTATACACATGCGGCTCACCGTCCGGGCACAACAGCTGCAGGTCTGACGGCAGCAGGTCGCGCGCCCACCACTCCCGCCGCCGCCCGCCCGACACCTCAGCGGGCGCGGTGTGCCGCACGAACGCAACGTCCCCGCCGCCCTCTACCATGCAACGTACGGCGCCCACGTGACCGAAGTAGTCCTCACTAGCGTCGCGACGGCAACGTCTGCGCGGACAATTGACACACAAACGTTACAAAATGCTATGTTATCTACTATATCAATATTATAAAGAGGAAACTACGGGACCGATTTTAAAAATTCTATTACGATTACAGTGACATAGTGCAGGAGCACACGATGTATTGCGGTGCAGCGCCGCAATGTGCCTCAGCAGCGTACATTTCACCTGCCTTCTGCTCATGGCTCGTTGTTTACTTAGCTCTTTATTTGCGACTCTGACTGATAAATCCCAACTACGAAGTTTTTCGCTTGTTTATAACAATAATAATCACTGATCGAAGTAATCACTAGATAACGGTTATAATTCATCTTTTTCAAATAAAACCCGTACAAAACAACGTACGTATCTTACACATAAATCAATAAACCAAGCAAACATCCAAAAATTTGCAACATCATCACCACCACCATAAATGCTGATTAGCCAATATCATAAAACGATGATACCATCAATCTAAACAGGAGGCAACGGTCCAAGCACGAGTCAGTAATTCACAGCCGTACTATAAACCATTCAATAAAATTAACATTTTCGGATTCGATATTGTCTAACAAACTAAACAAAAAAAAAATTGTTTCTTGTATATTTTTTCACAAAATAAGATCATAATCATTATCTACAGGGTTAATTTTAAAACTCCAACAACCTCTTAGGGTTGCTCTGCTGTTTCATACATAAGTGCATCAGTTAATCGACCGAAATGTATGAAACAGCTGATTATTTTTCGCGATTTCAGTGTTGGTCCCATAATAAAAGTTGTTCCTGTTGATGGGTAGAATCACCCCCTAAGAGTTTGTTGGTGTTTTAAAATTAACTCTGTATACAAAAATTTATATACCTGTATGAAGCGCCGTGGCACAGATGGCACAGGTTGTCCTGAGGGATGGTGTTCGAGTCCACGTACTCGTTGCTCAGTGCCCCAGGGGCGCAAGACTTGGTGAAGTATTCCGCAGCGGCGTGGGCGCCGTCGCAACCGTACGACCTTACAAAGTAACGAACGATTCGCATTGAACAAAGGAGAATGTAAACTGAGGAGCTGGCGAACAAAACGATATAATTACACATCTGGTACTTTACTGGTCAAACTACTTTTTTTTTACAGTCCGGAAGTTTCGGGCCCGTTGAATTTGAATCTCAAATAATTTTCAATCAAAACCACCTAAAACAGTGTTTAAATTACTAAATTTATAAATTGCAAAACCACGCCAAAATGCTCACTGTAGGTATGTCATTCAGTTTTATACAGCTCCTGTAAAAATTGATTTTGTGGAATTATACTGTTTTGTTCGCCAGCTCAACAATGACCATGCAGCAAAGGTCTTGAATCAAATTTAAAAGCTAATCATGTTTTATTTTCTCAAACATGTATTCAAACTTCGAACGGTCAATTTACAGCAAGTTTACAATGTATGACGTGATTTTCGCAGTCTAAACGCCATTTTAGACTCTTCGAAAATTGCGTCATACGTTGACGCACCTGGCATCTGTATGTGAAATTGATATAGGCAGCTAGTTTACTTTTCTGATTTAAAAAGCATTAAAAATGTATTCAAAAATTCATAAGGCAAAGATTTTTTTTATAGTCACGCCATTCGAAAACGATTGACGCCGGCACCTCACATAGTTATACGTACTTGCTATTTGTCAATTTGGCAGCAAGTTATCCTTATAGATACTCTTTAGCGAGTGAAAAGGAGAAAACATTGTCAAGTTCACAAATAGCAAATACGAATAGCTATGCCAAGTGCCGGCGTTAGTCGTTTTTGAATGGCGTGACTATAAAAAAAATATCTTTGCCTTATGAATTTTTGAATACATTTTTAATGCTTTTTAAATCAGAAAAGTAAACTAGCTGCCTATATCAATTTCACGTACAGATAGATGCCAGGAAAACCCTATTGTCCAGATGGCTATTTTATAAAAACAACAATCACCTGATCCATGCGTTTGATATAAGATAGGCTAGCGGATAGACCCATCCGGCCGCCATACCGATGCCGGTGTGGCAAGTGTTCTTGCCGCGCAGATACGTGAGGTCGGTGTCGGGGTCCTGTTCCTTGGCAACGGCCACTGCGTAGTACCAATTGTCACCACTCGTGTATACCTAGTTTATAAAAAAAATGTTGCAAAATGATAACATAAGTCAGGAGGCCTAAGCATGGAGGTTAGAGAGAAGGAGAACGATCGCTACGTACTAAAGCATTACCCCGCCTGTCCCTGAAAATCTGTAGAATTTATAGTTCATTTTTCAGCCACCAGCCGCGCTGCCGTCGGTAAGTAGTATCTGTGAAGTTAGCTGTTTATGAGTACAAGTAGATGAAATTAGTTGAATATTGTACAAATTTTCTTCGCGGCATTGGTCATTTCAAATTTTCCCGCTTTTATTGAGACAACTTAGCGATCGCAGCGCCTCGCATATTTTGTCCATATTTCTGGGACACTATTTTCTACAGCGATCGTTCTCTTTATTTCTAACCTCCATGGGCCTAAGCATGAATTTTGACAGCTCCCGTAATCGTATCGTCATCATTAAATTTGTATGGGAAAAGCTAGTTTCTGCTTACGTCTAACAGGGACGCTGCTTTGTTTTCGTAGAAACTTTGACGATGCTATACGTTACAGAGCTGTCTAAAGTGTTTCTGTTTCGTGCTTGGGCCTCTGATAGTTGTTGGGCCTCTGAGAGTAGAATTCTTCGATATTAGAAATTTCATTCAAAGGGACAAAATACTGTTAAACTAGTCCAAATCATTTACAAAGCGGTTAAAATCTTTTGTGAAAGTCAAAAAGCTGTGCTTGAGAAGAGAGAATAATAGACAAGAAACTGCTGCTTTTTTTCTCCCAGTCTCATTTCACACAATGTCGTCAGTAGAAAGATATTAACTATCAGGCTGGACATGTGTTTATTTCAGCCGTTCTTAGTAACGTCAAATTATTAAAATGGTTCTTTAGGTCATGTGATGTTTTTTCAGGTTATTATTTCTTATAATTGACAGTTATCACAATTCCACCAATGTTAAGTGGTTAGCGATTGCCCATTACACATAATAAGGGCACAGCAGTTGAAAATCTAAATTTTGTAAACAGTTGGTTAGGATTTTTCAGGTTATGGCAAAAAAAGATGACTGTATGTCAAATAATAGTAACCTCTTGCATGAAAGGCACCAGCCTATGGTTGTAAGCCGCGTGCAGCATATCGGCCGAGTCGAACACAGCGAAGTCGCAGACTACAGCAACATTCGGCTGTTTACTCACTTTTTGAAATAAAAAAAATATCAATATACTACAAAAGTCAGCACCAACCTCTTGCATGAAAGGCACCAGTCTATGGTTGTAGGCCGCATGCAGCATATCGGCCGAGTCGAACACAGCGAAGTCGTAGACATTAACGGCGATCAACTGTTTACTCACTTTTTGAAATAAAAAAAATATCAATTTATGCCAAAATTCAGTGCTAACCTCAATTGTTTACTCACTTTTTGAAATAAAAAAAATATCAATTTATGCCAAAATTCAGTGCTAACCTCTTGCATGAAAGGGACCAGTCTATGGTTGTAAGCCGCGTGCAGCATATCGGCCGAGTCGAACACAGCGAAGTCGCAGGCATTAAAGGCGATCACCTGTTTACTCACTTTTTGAAATAAAAAAAATATCAATTTATACCAAAATTCAGTGCTAACCTCTTGCATGAAAGGGACCAGTCTATGGTTGTAAGCCGCGTGCAGCATATCGGCCGAGTCGAACACAGCGAAGTCGCAGGCATTAAAGGCGATCACCTGTTTACTCACTTTTTGAAATAAAAAAAATATCAATTTATACCAAAATTC
This sequence comes from Chilo suppressalis, assembly GCA_902850365.2. Classification (NCBI taxonomy): domain Eukaryota; kingdom Metazoa; phylum Arthropoda; class Insecta; order Lepidoptera; family Crambidae; genus Chilo; species Chilo suppressalis. The sequence continues at coordinate 10,844,960 of OU963895.1, read as the reverse complement.
AGTGCTAACCTCTTGCATGAAAGGGACCAGTCTATGGTTGTAAGCCGCGTGCAGCATATCGGCCGAGTCGAACACAGCGAAGTCGCACACCCCTTCGGCGATCGCACGCTCACAGTGCCTTGTGCTGTGGCCTCGCCAGCACACCAATGCGGGTGAGAGGAACGCAGCCTTTAACGCAATCTACAACAAATATCCGTACTAATAATAATAATAAGAAGGCCGAGAAGGTCAAGCTCAGCAAGTATCTGGACTTGGCCCACGAGGTAACCGCGTTGTGGGATGTGGATTCGACGATCATTGTCCCTATAGTCGTTAGTGTGAACGGTCTCAGCGACCAACATCTATAGTCTCTCGCTAGATGGTTGGGTCATAGGGCAGTACTCCTGGACACAGCGCGCATAGTCAGGCGGTTTCTTTCTCTGCGGCCCTAACCCCGGTAGCTTGGACCTAGCTTCGCTGGTGGTGGCCTTCTAGGTTAGGTTTTTATACTATATTTGTTTTTGTATTTTACTTTTATATCTATTTTATAAAAAACCTAAATATGAAATAAAATAAATGATATTAAATAAAAATAACGTGATCCACCAATCTATACCAACTTTACTTATACAAATTCAAGAGTGTTTCTTCACGCTTAAAACGGTAACGGTAAAGATAACGGTAATAGAGGTAGTTTGACTGCCGGGAAAGAACGTGGGCAGATTTTATTTTCAAAATCCTCCTTAAAGGGAATTGGAAGGATGAATGGAATACCAAATATTCCACGCAGACGAAGTCGCGGTCACCCACTTAGTATTTTAAAATACGAACAAGTTTCTTATGACCTCATCAAGAATTTAATGAAATCACTTTCACAAACGCTTTATGTCATTTACTTACGATTCGAAACATGGCGACTTCCGCGTGCGTGTACATTTATATATGTGTTTGTGCTAATTATTTCTTCTGTTAGGTTTTATATCTGAATAAAATTTGACTTCAATAAGTAGCTGTTAATTGATTCTCAAAGAACGACTACTTTTTCTCGCGAAAATCGAAGTAGGAAGGGTTTCAATCAGGGAATGAAAACTATGCACCAGGATAGGAACTAAAATATTATTATTATACCTAAGAGCATGCTTCCAGCTTTTTGTTAATGTGAAGCAAGCAAGCAGTAACGAGACAAGAGATGTGTCCACACATGGACACATCTCTTGTTTCGTTATTGTGGTGCTTCGGGCCGGAATAGAAATGTAAAATCATCATTTGTAAAAAAACGAGTGTGTGTGAGACCACACGAATGAAGTGAAACTTCTGTAGCTCGATCTGTATGTATGTATGTATATATTTAAATATATATATATATATATATATATATATATATATATATATATATATATATATATATATATATATATGTGTACAATATATACATGTATATACAAGGACATATTTCATTTACTAGATAAGAGAAAGAGAGAAAGGAAATGTGCGCGCGCACTGCTTTCTCTTGCTAATATCCCCCACTCAACTCCCGTTCGCCACGCCCGAACACATTTTTCGTAACACGTAACGTATTTACCAGCTTACCCGCCAAGTCAAGCGTGCGTAAAGAAGTTTCACTTCAATATTACTATGCACATTTGACTTAAATCACTTTTGTGATTGTAGTGGGTATAAATCAGGACAGGGCCGGATTAAGAGTTGTGGAGGTCCTGGGACAACGAAGGTGTGGGTGTGTGTTTTAAAATCTGTAAACCCGGCCCACTTACGATTTGAAATCACCGCCCTGGTTTGGTGAACCGTCGAAATGTAGTTATTTTATATCTCTGTTGTTCTGTTTTTTTATCCCTCCCCTGTAGCACATACTGCCCCTCCTGCCCTGCCTTAAATCCGGCCCTGGCCCAACTTACGTACATCCTCTGCATTGGGCGTAGTCCAATATTTGACCTGGCATTACTTAATACGACAAAATCTCTCATCCTAGTGTTTTATTTCAAGCTTTCCAAAAAATACATAAAATAACACACTATTTCCATATTAATCAACGCCATTGCTTACCCTCATCTTAATGCATTTCTCCATTTCGGCGTCGCTAGTGACACATAACGTCGCCCGTTTTAATGGGCAGTCCCGTATGGTCAAAACTGCTTTTTCTGCTTGCTTTCCCACGAATTCGTTGCTTAAAATATGCTTGGCAGATTGATCTTCTTCCTTCAGCACTAAGAAGTTAACAGTGGCGTCCTAAGAACAAGGACGTTATTGAAAATAAGCAAATATTTAAGCAGTGAAATAGTCAAAGAATGTTGGTGATTCTGATTATTTTCAAAACATCTTCTTAGTAAATTAGTTTGGCGTCTAGATTTATTTTCACATTCATCAACATTATTATTCTGTATTAAATTTCTAATAAAAACAAGAGTAATTTTACAAAAAAAAATGTATTTATATCTGTTATCCTAATATCACATACATACATAAGTCTCACAGTGGTGTCAATTCTGCTATGATTCTCTAAACCTAAACTTAAATTTGACAACAGTCTATCCTTGTCATTCTCTATACAGAGTGAAAAGGAGAGACTGATGTCAAATTTAGTTTTAAGTTTAGAGAATCATGACAGAATCGACACCAACGCTTAGTTTGGGGCTAGTATAATAAGTGTGCATGTAAGAAATAATCAATGCTTAATAAAAATTTGAATACCTGCAATAACAAATCTGTGGTTCCATTGGAATTGAAGAGTTGGAACTGGGATTCGATCGGTTGACCCTTGTTATTCATTCGCTGTTGGTATGGCGAATATGTAGATGACCTATTAATTAAAATGTATGTGTTATGTCTTTGGAAGCCCTCTTTTTTTTAGGTTGTTTTCAGCTGACAACTAATAAGGCGCATAATTATTTTTAAATTATAATACGCTTTCAGAATATTTTCATTTAAGTATGCTGTCTATTATTAAACCATAAATATAATGAAAATATTGGTACTTCGAGCCGGATTCATTAAGTAACATAGATCTAAGTAATATTATTGTTCTGAATTGTTTTGTCATATTGCTTATGTAACTATTGCAATATGCATCTTAATTTAGTAAAAATACAATTTGATCTTGCCTCGCATTGTCTTCATTGTAACTGTTGAAATTATCTCTTCGGTATGGATCATAACGCGGTTTCTCTGTTGTGGAATAAGGATTGCCGTAACCATTGATGGGCTGGTAACTGCTGGTGCGGTTTGACATTTTGTTGTATGGGTTCGGTTCTCCATACAGTTGGACTATCTTTTGGAGCAATCTTTGGTATCTGTAAGAATAAAGGTGTGTAAAAATAACATTAATTTTAGCTCTCAGTTATGGAGGTTGAGAGATCTCAAAACGTAATCATCTCTTCCATATTCATAAAGACACTTTAAGTTGTTAATATAATTCGTATTAGATTCAAGGGGGGGATATACCCTTTTTATTTCAGTTCCGTGAAACATAAGAAATATGTGTTCAGTTATATTTTTTTATCACTCATTCGCTTATAATAAAAAATAATAATAATTCCGTCATACAAGAAAGGGGGCTATCATTGGCCTAAGTAAGTAACAATAATACAATCCAGCCAATGTCAGAAAAGCTTTGTTTTCGTCAGCATTAGCTTGAATAAAGTTTACTCACTTCGCCCGTTTCTCTGAAGATGCGGCACTGCTAGTAACTATAGCGTCGGCGGGCACGCGACCCCAGTTGCATTGTTCCCATTCGGTCACAGCACGACGGGATCCGTCGCGGCATAGCAATTCGAATCTATCTTCGGTTATACCGCCTGAAACAATAGTATTTCAAGTAGTACTGAGGGTAGGAAAAGTATTTATTTTACTTTTCAATATAAAAAATTTCAACATAAAATATGTTTAAATCTATAGAAAATTATACTAAAAAAAATTCACGCAGACCAGGCAGCAGACAGGACGGAACTTTAGATTTAAACATCTAGCAGTTAAATGCTTAAAAATCTAAAATATAATAAAATATGTAGTTAACATATCTTATTCTCTCGCAGTTAAGATTTTCGTATGGAATTTCTTAAAGTTTTGTAAAAATGCCTATGTGATACTAAAAAAGACACATGCATATGATGAACAATCTAACACTTGGTGTGAGAGCGCATGCCGTTCGATTGTATGAAATGTACATATTAGTTTCCATTACATGAATTTGTATCAGCATTACTATTGGAATTGTTGGTTCTGTATGGGCATCTTTAAGGAACATATAATATAAACTTACCAAGTATTTTTCTTGAAAGCAAAGCGTGTTGAATCGTAGTGTCTCTTACAAAAGCAATGTCTCCAGTTCCATTTGCAACAAGGCATTTCAAAGCTCCTTCATAGCCAGCATATGGGTCTGCTAAAGTACATCTGATGCCTGCACCACCATCACACAGTTTACATAACCTTAAAAATAGTTGAGATGAAATTACATCACAGTCATAATGCATTTTATATTTTCCAATCAATAAAGATGACTTACTTGTCTGAATTATCACCAATTGGATTGTACAAATCTTTCAAAGAGTTTGGAGCACATGACTCCCCAAAATATGCTATAGCTGATTTAACATGGTTGTTACAGTCTGTTATTTTGAGACCACCTTCTTGCATCAGCTGTAAAATCAAATGAATTCATGGGAATACTGCATAGGTTTTTAAGTTACAATTGACTGTAATAATGCACCATCTAATTCATGACACATTTTAACTTTTCTCAAGTAGTTATTTTTATATTATTCTTTCTCCTAATAGAATGGATGTAATTTCTCCGAATAGGATGTACTATATCAAATATCTTTTTAGAATTTCAATTCATTAAGACTATTCAATGTATGTATATTAATGTTTTCCTTCTAGGCAGCTAAGATAATAAAATTATGAATCTAGATGGTGTCAAATTGTATTCGTTAAATAACTTACTTTTTTAATTAACTTAAAAACTTAACTTAAAATTTGCACATGATCAAAATAGAACTAAAATATATTTCAGATTATCCTGATGAAAAATTATGTATGACTTTAAAAATTAACATTTTCTAAGGAATTGTTAGGTATACAGAATAGCATTGATATTTCCTGAGTTTCTTCTTACTTACAATATGAATTGGCATAACCCATCCAGCAAGGGCACCCACTCCAGGGAAGCAAGCTTTTGCCCCACGGAGAGCGTGCAGCCCCATTCCTGGCTGAAGATGTGGCAGGCCTCCCTTGTTCATCACTGCCACTGCATACTGATAGGGCTCTCCTCTTCCATATAACTATATACAAATTAAGTATTTATATAAATTTTGCTTAAGGTCAAAATACCTATATAGTAAGAATTTTAGGTTAAGTATCAAGTACAACTAGAAAAATTGTAAAAACAATATGACAATCTTTCTTAAAATAAAATCTGGTCTTGTTCTTTTGTGACTAGTTAACCTCTCACGTCCCTAAGGTCATGCGCCGTTCTTACGTCATCCGTCAACCCTCCGCTGGGTGGGAACGATTGCATTGTTTTGCCGATTTCTCTGTTATTTCGTAAGAATACCCTACACAAACTATATATATTTGAATTCTCCATAAAATTTACTATAAAACAGTGTGTACACAATGCGTCATGTCTATAAACTATTTCAATTACGTTACGGTAAATTCGGGAAAGATAAAAAAAAGGCGTTTAGATCTTAGATTAAAACAAAAAGGGTAGATACGGCACTAGCCTCACAAAAGTGATCCGCATGAATTGTGGTCCACGACCCTAATCGCTTTAGTCACAACTTGACATGCAAACGACGTACATGTGAACGCCAAAAAGAAATATTGCTAATATTTTGTGTTTTTATGATAAAACAATGCCTAAGTGTGTTTTTAAAATAAAGTAAGTGCTCAAATTGCTCAAGAACTAAAAATAAAACCAACTTCATTCGTAAGTACTGCATCACTTTTCATTCGTAAGTACTATAAAATATATTTTTTCATAAAAATTGCTGTTTCTTTTGAATCTTATTCGGTAGTGACGTCGAGTACTGGTCGCGTGATTGGTCGGTAGTGCAGTGACGCGGATCTCGCTGTCTCGTTCGCGCTGCCGCGATGCCGTTGAAACTTAACGTGCTGTTTCGTTCGGGTCGGTAATGCAGTGACGCGGATCTCGCCGTCCCGTTCGCGCTGCCGTGGGATCAGTTTTTGTTTGATGCAAGTATGAGCGTACTGTATCTACCTATTTTTGTTTTAATCTAAGGTTTAGATGGGTAAAATGGAGTATATTTTCAAAATATAAAAATTTCATGTCCAGATTTTTTGGTTATTTGCACATTCTATTATAACTTACCAAATAAAATCATAAAATACCATACTCCCACAATTTAATTTTACACTATAGCTCTCACAATCCACGTGCCAGATGCGTAAACAAACACGCGTTAGAAAAAACAGGCGTCGGGTTTCGAGGAGCCGATAAGGATTAAACGGGCGTCTGAGTGGCTGTTATTTATGTTATGCGATTAGCTCGGAGTATTTAGATAACATTACAACCAAGATTGTAATGAATAATGTTTGTCCATTTTTAAGTTTCAAGATTTTACAACAAGGCATTTAAAAATCGCCTACAAATCAGTCATCTCAGTTTTCTGTCTATAAAACGAAAAGTATTTACAATTTTGATAAACAGTTTCTTTTATCTAAATGTACACGAAATTTGCTTTAGAATAAACAAAAACTAATCACTAGTTCACATACAAGAAAATAATATAAAAAAATATGTCGTTCGTGTATTTGAATTTAGAACGACCGTTTCACCGCGCGGATTTTGTTTTTTTTTTATTTCTTCAAAAATACTCATACTATACTATACTCAAGAGATTCTCTGTATTCGAAATATTAATCATGAATAATTTATTTAATAATTATAAATTAAAACATTACAATTATTATCGAAATTATCACCATGAAAACATAAGCCACAAACCCTTTTTTATTGTTTTTTTTTTCGAGGTCGAGAACCAAAAAATTATTAAAAAAAAACACGTAAACCCGCCAACGAAACATCAAAATAGAGTAACTTAATGTATTTAACTTGCCCAGGGATGGTGTTTTTTTTTAAAAACCACTGAAAAACACTTTAAATAGTCTGAATACACAGCATACAGAAGTGGTATAAGAGGCAAGGCCCATGAGTGGTTTGCCTCATACAGAAAAACAGAGTACAATATGTTCAAATTAATCATCACAATAAACGGACTGGTGAATTGCTACAAATAAATTCTAACTGCACAAGACTAGAAGGTTCTTTACCACAAGGAAGCGTCCTTGGACGTCCATTATTTTTAGTGTACATCAATGATCTCCCTAAAATAGTTAACACTCCTTGTGTTCTATTCGCTGATGGCATTTCATTAATAACTAAATATAACAATTTAGACAAAACACAGGAAGAATTAAAAGTAATATTTCATAAAATTGACAATTGGTTGAATCAACATAACTTACAAATCAATTACTCTAAAACAAAATTAATTGAATTCCGACCCCATCTAAAGTCACCCTTAAAATTAATAATATTGAATAAGAGAAAGTAAGTAGCTGTTTATTGTTAGGACTACAGATAGATTCCCACTTAAATTGGAAAGCACATATAGAGAAAATAAAATCAAAGCTATCACGATTCACATACGCACTCTACGAACTTAAACTAAGTACAAATAAAAAAACGGCAATATCCGCATACTATGCATACGCACACTCATGGTTATCATATGGAATAATTATGTGGGGCAATGGTACAGATGTAGGGGACCTCTTTATACTACAAAAGAAATGTATAAGAATTATTATGAACATAAGTAATATGGATACTTGTAAGCCGCATTTCATCAATCTACAAATTTTGAGCCTTACTTCTATAAACATTTTCGAAATATGTAAGTTTGTAAAAAAATATCCGGAAATTTTTAATAATGCTATAAATAATACGCGTACCCCTGGAACAATAAATTGAATAAATATAAATAAAAAAAAAATGTACAATATAGCAGATTGGCTATGATTGGCTCTGACCATTTTGTAGTGCAATACAGATTTATAATAAACTACCTAATAACTTAAGATCAGAAACAAACATTAGTCAATTTCTAATTAAATTAAAACACTTCCTGCTACAAAAGTGCTATTATTCGTTAAATGAATATTATAATGAGAAATTTAATGTATTTTAACTAAAATTAATAACCTATAAGCATAGCATATTATTGTTTATGTATATATACAGGGTGAAATTGAATGTTTCTATGAAACTTCGTGAGATTGATGGGTTACGTGTATAGGGTATGCCTGATTTTTTTCGGATTTTTTAAAATAATTTTTTTCGTTTTTTAATTTTTTATTTGGTTATTTTTTGTCATTTCTTCCTTATGAGTAATTATTCATTTTAAACACGTCTACATAGAAGTTATAAAGCAACTTAAAATAAGCACTACTAAAAAAACGGAAACTTAATGAATGCCTTCATTATGCCTCCAGTCGAGATCAGCGCCGGTCGGGGCGACGACCGCGGCCGCCTGTCTAGGTACCTACTACACGCACAGATGACTCGGCGCTTACCTACTCTCTGCTTTGATCCACACTATTTAAAAACAATACAATAAAATAGTCTTAGATGCTATATTATAATTATTTATTCACTGATACACAATACCTTTGAATATTATTTCATAAAGCACAGGTAATTAATCAATAAAATAAATCTTCTTAAAATTAAGAGCAAATCGGTATAACTTACGAGCTTAGTGAAGGAAGGAACTCTTCGTGTCTGATTTGCCCACGTCATGAAATTCCGAACACATTTAATCACAGCCACAGTCACACATACACACACACACACACACACACACATAATAATATGTTGTTTTGCGGCAAGCACGGGCGGGCGGCGCGCCGCACGCTGGAAACTAGCGCCGGTTGCGGCGTCTTTGATGATGTGAATTCCGCCCACCTCCCCTCTTCCCCGCACGCGGACGTTTGCTTTGATTGCATGCAAAACGCAGTCGCAAGTATATCAATCGCGCGTGGGCGTGCGCATCTTTTGACTTGGTGACATACACTGTGATAATTTCATTATGCCTCGGTATACAAACCAAGAATATTTAGAGATGGTGTACTGCTATCGCGAGTGTGACGAAGTAGGTTTGGTTTACGAATGAGTCCCCAAACCATAGAAGTTGCATTTTGTGCAGTGAGTAGTGATAGGGACACTTTAAAAAAGGTGAAAAGACACGTCCGCAAACATGCCTACCTTTGTTTGCAGCAAAATGGTGGTTTAGAGCAACAATTTTGCAGATAATAATTTAAGTCTCTTTTTATTGCTAGTGTAAATACTTTTTGATTACAAACAACTAATTGTGTACTACCAGTGTGATTGATTTGATAAAAAGTTCTAGTGAAAAAAATGAATATGTTCCTCGTTCCTCGTTGTACCTACCTATATCGCCGGTCTCGTAAGTACTTTTGAATACCTGGTTATAAATTTCATTCTGACCCAAGTATTAAGCAATAAGTATTTCTTTTTGTTTAATATTTGCCTATTTCCAATCGTGACAAAATTATTATTAACTTTTAAAGTTTTTCTCTGCTTAAGAGAAGATGACATTTGTGCTTATTATTTCAATTTCAATAAAGGCATCTAAGACGATTTTATTGTATTGTGTGGAATCAAACGAGTCAGTTGAGCTCTGTGTTGAGTTAGGTATCTACTCACTCAACGGCTGGCGGGCGCGGTCGGTCGTTGACCCGCGGTGGAATTTCAATGTTTTTCCGTTTTTTAGAAGTGCTTATTTATTAGTTGTTTTTCACTGGATATGTAAGTTTGTTTGTTTAAAATGAATAACTACTCAAAACGAGGAAAGGACATAAAAATACACAAATTATAAATAAATACATGAAAAAAATATACTTCAAAAAAATCCGAAAATAGACAGGCATACTCTATACACATAACCCAACAATCTCACGAAGTTTCATAAAAACATTCAATTTCACCCTATATATATATGTAGGTGTTATTATTTGTATGTATTTTATATAATATATATAATGTTATTTTGTTTTATATTTTGCTGGCACATTACTCTTCTATCTCTGTTAAACTATCCTTCGACTTAAAGGTTGTCTGGAAGAGATCGCTTTCAGCGATAAGACCGCCTTTACCCACCATAGTTGACTATCTGTTTTGTAAACCCTTTAATTGTGTATGTGTGAGTAATAAAGTGTTTATCTATCTATCTATCTAATAATAAGAGTAAAATAATTTGACAATAAATTAATTTAAATTATAAATATAGTAGTAGTAATAAAGAAGTAAAATTAGGAATAATAAATAATCCACTATTTATAATTATATTTATGGAATGTCCGTTGCACGCTAATACAATTTACTTTGATATGCCCAAATGGGTAACATAATTCGGTCGATTATATTTTATACCTACCAGATGGTACCAGTTGTACAATTTTTTTTTAATAATAATAATTTAGAGATGGTGTACTGCTATCGCGAGTGTGACGAAGTAGGTTTGGTTTACGAATGAGTCCCCAAACCATAGAAGTTGCATTTTGTGCAGTGAGTAGTGATAGGGACACTTTAAAAAAGGTGAAAAAACACGTCCGCAAACATGCCTACCTTTGTTTGCAGCAAAATGGTGGTTTAGAGCAACAATTTTGCAGATAATAATTTAAGTCTCTTTTTATTGCTAGTGTAAATACTTTTTGATTAGAAACAACTAATTGTGTACTACCAGTGTGATTGATTTGATAAAAAGTTCTAGTGAAAAAAATGAATATGTTCCTCGTTCCTCGTTGTACCTACCTATATCGCCGGTCTCGTAAGTACTTTTGAATACCTGGTTATAAATTTCATTCTGACCCAAGTATTAAGCAATAAGTATTTCTTTTTGTTTAATATTTGCCTATTTCCAATCGTGACAAAATTATTATTAACTTTTAAAGTTTTTCTCTGCTTAAGAGAAGATGACATTTGTGCTTATTATTTCAATTTCAATAAAGGCATCTAAGACGATTTTATTGTATTGTGTGGAATCAAACGAGTCAGTTGAGCTCTGTGTTGAGTTAGGTATCTACTCACTCAACGGCTGGCGGGCGCGGTCGGTCGTTGACCCGCGGTGGAATTTCAATGTTTTTCCGTTTTTTAGAAGTGCTTATTTATTAGTTGTTTTTCACTGGATATGTAAGTTTGTTTGTTTAAAATGAATAACTACTCAAAACGAGGAAAGGACATAAAAATACACAAATTATAAATAAATACATGAAAAAAATATACTTCAAAAAAATCCGAAAATAGACAGGCATACTCTATACACATAACCCAACAATCTCACGAAGTTTCATAAAAACATTCAATTTCACCCTATATATATATATGTAGGTGTTATTATTTGTATGTATTTTATATAATATATATAATGTTATTTTGTTTTATATTTTGCTGGCACATTACTCTTCTATCTCTGTTAAACTATCCTTCGGCTTAAAGGTTGTCTGGAAGAGATCGCTTTCAGCGATAAGACCGCCTTTACCCACCATAGTTGACTATCTGTTTTGTAAACCCTTTAATTGTGTATGTGTGAGTAATAAAGTGTTTATCTATCTATCTATCTAATAATAAGAGTAAAATAATTTGACAATAAATTAATTTAAATTATAAATATAGTAGTAGTAATAAAGAAGTAAAATTAGGAATAATAAATAATCCACTATTTATAATTATATTTATGGAATGTCCGTTGCACGCTAATACAATTTACTTTGATATGCCCAAATGGGTAACATAATTCGGTCGATTATATTTTATACCTACCAGATGGTACCAGTTGTACAATTATGATATACAATAAATGTTTGACTTTGACATATTTTTTTTCATACAAAAAACAGCAAATGACGAACTTCCACAGTCAACAGTATAAATATTTCATATGGCAGTTGACTTAATCAATGGCTAGATAGCTAGCCTGTTCTTTCCTCTACAAATTGATATAAGAATGTAGGTGATAGCAAAAAGAATGAATCTTATATTTTCCATAGTATAAGTGGGGTCGCGCGGAACCGAATGTCGGCCCCTCAGCACTATACCGTTTTTTGACAGTGACCTAAATATGGCCGCTCAGCACTTTAGAGGTTAAGAATTAACTAGTTTAATTATTATATTGAAAATAAACATACCTCTTGTAAAATTGGAACAAGCGAGTGGTATCTGCCTGCAACATATACTTCCCCAGCATCAAGGCCCAGTAAAGTAGCTTCACCTCTATCTACCCAGTTCATACATTCTTCTGAATCAAATGCCTGAAAATATAACTCCTGTATTTATACTGTACAAAGACAATGCCGTTAAGTGATAATAATCTATATGTTAATATTTAAAGTATGTGCTGCCAAGGTTAATGTTAAGCATTACTATGCAGCAGCAAAAGATTTTCTTTTAAAACTTTAAACAAATTACCCTTACCCTTTTGCATTGTAATTCAATGTAGTCATTGCCAAATAGACCCTTGTCCTGCATTGAGTATTTCATTAACATTTCACATTTTTCTTGTGCCAATATTGAAGTTGTACACCAAGTTATCACTTCTTCTCCTTCTACTTTAGGGTTTTTCGATAGACTATTCACTGACTCACTGCCATAAAAGTTACAATATGCAGAGGCTGAAAAATAAGTGCTTTTTTGTATGATAAAAGAACTAGAGTAAAATTGGGACTGTTTAAGTTCTGCCTGTAAGACTGTTTTGAAAAATTACATAGAACTTATGCATGCATGCATACAGCCGACTACAGCATCACAACAGAAGTATAGAATTGTTTACCGAAATACTTACAAGTTAACATCAAAAGAAGAACGAAAAGGTAGACCGACTCCATAACTTATTATATTCTTTACAACATCACCGTATACTAGAAAATTTAAGGGTAGGTATTTTTTTATAATATTTTCAGTTTTCTTGTTTGTTCTGAGCTGGGGAACCAAACACCGACCGAAACACCACACTATAGATTACTTGCTCGCTCAGTGCACCAACCACACCCCGGGCCGGGCTGCGTTCAAAATTCCAAACCCACCCATTCTCCAGGAGCAATAAATGTCAGTCAATAAATAATGCTATAAATTTTCAAAGATTTTATGTCAAAATTTAACCGTCAAGACCTAGCTTCTTGGTCAAGACTTAAATGTTGCAAACTCAGAGCGTAGGTTTGGAACGTATTGGGATCCGCCGGGCCAGGGCTGCGTTTCAAACATGTGCCAAACCTACACCACAGATTACATAGCGTCTTCATAAGCTTCACCCTTTCATCTTAGTTTTGGAACGTGTTGATTATGACGTTTTGATTTCGGATCGGAATCGGATTGACTGACTTTGACGTTTTATTTTCGGATTTACGAATTTCGTAGTAATTTTTCGGCGAGATTTAAAGTCCCCTATTTCAGTTATCAAAAACCCTCAAAATCTAAAAAAATAACAAATTAATACGTTTTTAATCTCCGATTTAAACGTGCTGCAATAGTTTTGCATTAATTTCTCGAATTTGAAGCAATTTCAGAAAATTATTTAGTTCATCCACGTGCTTTATTGTATCGGAATGGTAGTATTTACTTGCGGACACTGTGGGGAGTCGGTGCAGAAGCCTAAAGTTGAAAAACACTATTTAACAAAATGTAGAAATCGTAATCCCAATTTATCTTGTATGGATTGTTTTAAAGATTTCTTGTAAGTATTAAAAAGGTTTTTAAATTGTAGAATAATTCATATTTTATTTATTAGACGTTATTCACATCATTCAATTAGATCTAGGCCAAAGTAGGTGTGGCCTTTGTTTTTATTATTTAAATTGGGTTTTAAGCTCTGAGGTTAAAGGGTGCTGCAAATTATTTTATTTGATCTCATGCTTTAAATACTTTACAAAAGATTGTGAAACAGCTTAGACACTGACCCAACTTTAAAACAACCAACAGGTGATATAATGTACTAAAGTTCATAGTAACAAATACCTGCATTTCTATCCCATCTACACACAGGGTTTACTCATCAGACAGCCACATTCTTACTGCTTGATGTGTGGTATTTGTGTTAGCAAAAAAAAAATAATTGTCTGAAGGGAAAGGATTGCCACATTTTCTTACAATCTTTCCTCCCATTCTCTGATTAACACAAAAGTGTTTCAGGATTGAAATTGTTAAACAAATGCAAAATGGACTGCGTGGAAAGAAATTCTTAGTGCCAGCATTCTTGACATGTACTATTATATATTGCTTACTGATAATTTCCAAAAAACCTGACTCATTTATACTACTTTTAAATAGTTTTTGCTAAGAAAATTATTACTTACTCCATTATAACATTAAAGTCATCGAAATAGTCTAATGTTAATGGAGGTTTTTGTTGATTTATTATTAAGAGAGACAAACTTATTAGCAATCCATGTATTCACCATGCGGGTGCCGTGTGTATCGTGTGGGAGAGAGAAACTCTGAGCAGTTCCCGGGACTTTCGACCCAGGTGTAGGTTTAAAGAGGCCCCCTTTAAGATGCACATCAACGCTCACCTTCGCTGCCCGCCCTTTCTAGGCAAATTTGATAGGAGCCTTTTAGTGCAGCATTAGTTACTTGTTTCAAAATTGAACTTACTGCAGTTCTCAACTACTTTCAGAAGGTTATAGAGAGATTTTGCTAGTATACCTCTTGCTTCTGCTTCTACCGCATAGAAACTAGATAGCCATTTTTAGTTAGTTCATTGGTTAGATCGTAATATTTATTCAATTTTATTGTGTGGTTGTTAAGAATGTTAGTTTCCCATGGTATAGTAAGCTCTATTAGTACTATATGTTTGATGTGCCTGGAAAAGAGGAATATGTCTTTCTTTGTTCTTTCCCCCAACTTACTAGGTTACTCTGGTCTGGGAGAGCATTGAGATAGAATTTTAGTAGAGCATGATCATGTAGTAATGTGCGCCACTTCAGAGCTAATGAAATGCAGAACTCACCTTTGGCTAACTCAATTTGCATTACCAAATTCATTTTCTTCGCAATAAAGCTGCCACCTGGACGTCCTAATTAGGGACTTATTAGTATAATACGATAAAATAAATATTACTATGTTTCATCCAATATATTGAAAGTCAGCAACCTTTCCAATTTTATTGTATTCGTCTTACGAATTTTCGATTAGGTCACGTGTCCCGACGCGATCAGGCCACGTGTCCTGCCGCGGGTTTAAAAGTGTACAACGCCGCTAAAGAAGGGTTCACCTCAAAAAGAACCTTTAATACATACTGAATGATTTTGATTTTGGTTAGTCTATAATCTGATTACTGATTTAAATCTTAAGTGATAGCCATAGCAATCCCGTTAGGCGATTGTCCCCTGGAATGAGTCAAATGACACACAATCTTATCTTGGAAAAAAAATATAGATAAAACTAAGAAAAAAATACTAACTCATTTATTTTTTTCATTTCAGTGGCCAAGACTATGAAAGTCACATCAAATGTATAACAGAAGAGGAGAGGTACTCTGGCAAGGGATTTACTGCTAAAGAGAAAAAAGGAGAAAAGAAGCAAACTGCCTGGGTGGAAATGTTGCAGTCTGTATTGGACGAACAGAGAAATGCCCCTGCCAATGTCCTGAAAATTGTAGAAACTATAAGTAAGCATAATAACACACCTAGAAAGAAGCCAAAGTTTTTCAACTTTGTTAAAAATGTGTGTGGACAAAAGACAAGTCCCAAAGATATTGATCAAGCTTGGGATTTGATTTCAGTAAAGTTATCAGCTCTAACAACTAATGGAAATCAAAATAAAAATAAAGATTCCTCTGACCATGACCAAGCAACTAATGGTGATGCAAAGGAGAAATCAAAAAATGGTGAGGTTAATGGTAATGGTGTAGAAAATGATGATAAATGTGAAAGTGTAAATGGGAAACAAGAATCTGATGAAACAGAGAATGCAGCAGGGAATCCAGATAAAGAAAACATAGAATCTGGAAAAGTAAATGACAAAAAGTTGTCAAAAAAACAACGCAAAGAAGAGAAAAAGCGATTAAAATATGAAGCTGAGTTGCAGAGTGCTGAGGCTCCACTAGCCACTGCAGAAGAAGAAGAAGGAGCCGATGCTGCCAATAAAAAAGGGAAAAAGAAGAAGAATAGGACTGAGTCAGCTGCTAAAGATGATGATAATAACCCAACTGACAGCAAAAATAAGCATAAGAAAAGGAAGCGACAAGATACTACAAGCAGTGCTGTTGAAGTTGCTGTGATCCATTTAGACAATGCTGAAACTCTTCCTGTTACTGCCGAAAAAACACAGAAAAAGAAATTGAAAGTTGATGAAATAGCCACAGAGGATAGTATCTGTCTTCATGATCAGAATGTTGCTAAGTCTGAAGAAGTAGAAGAGGTGGGAATCAGAAACGAAAAATTCGATTGGCATGAAGTCATTTTGTCTGTCTTGGAGAAGAAAGGTAATGAGCTGCCATTTAAGCGTTTGCAGAAGAAAGTTCTCTCTGAATACACAGAAATGACAGGGAGAGAAGTGGATGACAGAATTGCTGATAAATTTATAAAGAAGTTAAAGAGTGCACCTAAAGTAAAAGTTGATAAAAATAGAGTCTTCTTGGAGGAATGAATGTAAACTTCCAATAGTTTTCATGACAAGATTATGTCATTTTTATAATGAATTAGTTGTAGGAAACTTAATTTGCAACATAATAATATGCTGGCTGTTTAGGTTTTCCATTTTGTGTTTATAATATAATTGCATTTATTATCTCTGTGAAAAATATTCTGTTGCCTCTTTTTACATGATAAAATGAATGGTAACAGAAAAAAATAAATAAAAAGATGATGTACTGAAGTGTTATGTTAATATTATTTCACTGTTAGATAAGAGTTTCTTAAATTTCCTGAATGGGTACTACAAATTTAGGGCTTTTACATTTTGCATAGAGTTTTGAAGCATATTGCATAAATGTGTGAACTTTGACTCCACTGTGCAATTTGTAAAAGTAGTATACTTGGAAGTTCAGGATATACCTTAGGAGGTACCTACATTCCGCACCTACACTCCAGGTGCAACTTATAATCAAATTTTACATGAGTGTCATACATTTTATATCAAAATCGAAACATCAGAGTAAATAGTCATGCAACTTTTCACTCTGGTGGGGTGTAGCAACCTACAGTCTGGATCATCTGGATGCCCAGATGATCGGGACTGTAGGTTGCTACACTGTAAATAGGTTTTAGTAATTAAAAAATAAAAATTTAATCAAATAACTTAAAAACTAAAATCTACATAAAGATAAAAAAGAAGCTCAAGGTACAGACACGACAGTAGGGTTCTTTTGTCTTATGTCGTCATCTGTAATATTATATTGTTTAGCAACAGGTAGGGTACAGTTTCTTAAACTGTAATTATTTTTCGGCGGGGATAGGGAAAATCGATACCGAAACCTTTGGATACGTACATTGGATAATCCACGGAGATAATCCACGGATGACCGCGTAATCTTAACAATATGATAATGAAATGGATGAATTTCATCAAATTGGGACTTAGGCACAACCAATTCTTTAAACTAAGAAAAATGAATTACATTGTAATACAATTTACTAACTTAAATATACCTTCAATCCAATAAAATATGCTTTCTTTTAAAAAGTATCTTTATCTTTAAAAAGTATTTAGAAAATATTTATTAAAAGTATATAGAAAATTGTTTCTAGTATTTCAAATACTTTTTCCAAAGGTATGTTGTATCTGTTTCCAAATACTTAAGTACCTAGTCTCTTGTATTTTGTGTTTTAGATACTTTTTGTAGGGTATCCTTTACATTTCTGTCTATGTCACTATTAATGTTTTCTTCTAAGGATTTTTTAATAGGTAAGTCATTTTCTTTCACCAAAATTGAACGACTATTACTCTTAAACTAAAAAATCTATCTTAACCATTATAGTTTTTCTTGAAAGTTTATGAAAAGCACTGTTATCATGAATTTTTCCAGGTTTTTCAAGCCAATAGCTTAGCTTTTAGAGGGGGGATGGAAGCCCTGCTCAAACAAAAATTAGGACTTTAAAGTTCAATATTTCGCAAACGGATCCTTAAATCTAAAACTAGTCCTAGGAACCCCTAAGTATTTTAAAGGACCTATTCAACGATATCCCACACAATGGGGTAGATGATGAAAAAAATCATACCCAGGTTACATGTAAGTAGGAGATCTACACTAAAAAATATTTTTCAAAATTTTCTTCTATCATTTTGTCGGCGCTATCGATATACATATCTCCACAAAATTATTGCTCTCTAGTGCTAATAGTCTCTAAGCAAAACTGGGGACGGGCAGACGGACATGATGAAACTATAAGGGTTCACGGAACCCTAAAAACCCTAATCTACTGAGATATCTCCACTGGTCGCTACCAGTTGGGATATATGGAACTTTCTATTCCATATATCCCTACTGATCCTCACTGGTAGGGATAATTGGATTTTATTTTCCATTTATCGCTACCAGAGGGGATAAGTTTTCAAAGAGTCTTAATATGATTTACTAAGTGTTCCTGAAATTCTTGTGATTGTAAAGCTTTTTTTTATAAATGTGTTTCTGATGTTTCATTGACCCAGAAAACAATAAAATTGTAATTATAATATTATATTAATTTTTATTTTAACACAGATGAAATAATTTTGCTGAAACATGGCATTTCAAAATAGATGAAAAATCTTATTAAAAAATTCAGTTTACACGGATTGCTAGTAAAAAGCTCGGAGGAGCTCGATGGCGCGAGTGGTAAGCGCGTTCGTTGAAGTTATGCAACTTTCGCAATAGTCGGTCATTGCATGGGTGGTGATCGAGCTCCTCCGTGCTTCGGGAATATCCGGTTGCGATAATTGGAAGAAAAACTCCAAGTATCCTTACTAGTCGAGATATGTCAGTAAGGATATATGGAACAGGTTATCAAAAGTACTTGAGATACCCAATTACTTACTTAAAAATTATTAATTAAGTACGTTTAAAATAAATCATATTTGTTTTTAACGTTTTTAATGAAGCCCAGAGTCTCAAACTCTGTCTTTATTCAGCCCGCCATACCCACTCCACGACTATTGAAACCCAAGCTGTGTTTATTATTCGCAAACACTAAACCAAACAATAAATCTAACTTTACGTAGATAGTTAATAGAAGATCCTTACAACGCAATCTTTATTAGGAGCAATATAACGAGATATCACCCAAAGTCATGTCGGGTGATACCCAAATAGCCATTTGGTTAACTCATTCCAACACAGCAAGGCGCCATATACGGAATATTATAACATTCGCCTTCTAATAACATTTACGACATGCAGGCGCAATATGGGTGATATTAACCCGTTTTATATGATGTACAGGCCATTCGACAAGTCGTTAACCATAAACAAGCCATGAATGGGCTATACATATATGAATATTCGTGGTGAACCCTAAAAGGAACAAACGGTCCTATGTAAGAAACTACTACCTATCACAGATGTTTTTCTTTCTTATTATTTATTGTAATGACGTATCTATGGAGAAGTATTTTATTGCTCAAATTTTTGCCGACTAAAAAGAAAGCTAGATAACGCTTAAGACCTGTAAGTATAATTTTACTGTTTATTATTTAGTTTTAAACTTTACAGTTTGTGAAATAGTTTAAACACATAGAAAGACTTACTTCTTGCCTGGCCCCCTTGTCTTTTGAAGCGATTGTGTTAGCGATTTATACAGGGTCAGATTTAGAGTTAGTCCTGGGGCAACGAAGGAATGGGATTGGATGGATTTGCACTTCCACCGCTGGTTGATGACCCGTCGAAATTAAGTTATTTTTTATCTCTTTTGTGGGGGTCCCTGGGTAACAGCCCCACCTGCCCTGTCGTAAATCAGGTCCTTGATTTATATCACACAAAGAAAGCGTTCCACTAACTCGTTTCCTAGATCAGGGGCCCAAGCACGAATTTTAACAGCCGTTATCGTAACGTATCGTCAAAGTTACTATGAAAACTAAGCAGGATCACCCCTACCGTACATAGGAACAAAAGTAAAAGCTCGTGTTTGGGCCTTGGACAGGGTTACCAACTCTTTTTGTATCAAATATAGGTAGTATTTTCGAAGCTTTACTTCTAAAATATAGAAGCTGGCAAAAAATAAAAAAAATATAGTACCTATGTGGTTAAAATATTTACTTTATTTTTGAAATTAATATATTTTTGCTGCTCTTTGCCTTACTAATAATACAATAATAATTTCTAATAATTTTAAAGAAAACTTTTACTCTCAAAAATATACTTTAAGCAAAATATAGTAGTTTCGCCTACTATATATTTTGATTAGAAATATAGTATTTGATCCCCTAATATAGTAGGATACTATATTATATAGTGGGGTTGGCAACCCTAGCCTTGGACCTCAGTATAGTGTAGCTTAAATACAATCTGTCATCAACATCAGGACCATGAACGATGCAAGCTTCGCTCAACAATACTAGCATTGTCAGTCGAAGGATACAAGTCAACAAGTCAATCGTCTCAATACCGCCTATAAATTGAAACGTGCTGAAATCTGAAATTTAATTGGATAATAATAGAAGCGTAGAGAGTTCACTTTATTATAACATTATTTAACACTAACATGATGTTAAAGTTAATGCTGGCACTTCGCGTCGCTATTTGTATTTGCTGATTGTGATTTTCAACTTTTCATTCCTTATTGAGTATCTAGGTATCATGGATTAACCGTATTAAGAACTACAACTCAATACTCAATGTTTTATTGTTTTCCATAATGTATACAATATGTTACAAAAAATTAATATGTACAATCATGGACCCTGTCGGGCACAAAAATCAATTAATTACAGAGGGAGAATGACACCTATGATTACATAAAAACGCTAATAACTGCTATAACGACTATTACAATTCAGAATTTATATTACATATTTACAATAAATTAAAATAAGTATTAAATTTCATTTGATTCTATAAAATCACGTATAATAACAATAATTATGTGTATAGTAATTCATTCAATTGATAAAAAGTTGATACTGGGCCCAATTCTGGCGTGATTCTCTAAACTTAAAACTAAATTTAACATCAGTCTCTCCTTTTCATTCTGTATAGAGAATGACAAGGATATACTGCTGTCAAATTTAAGTTTAGGTTTAGAGAATCATGCTAGAATCGACACCACTGTCCAATTATTAATTAAGGTTATATAAAAACAAAACACTATATTGGTGTCGATTCTAGCATGATTCTCTAAACCTAAACTTAAATTTGACAGCAGTATATCCTTGTCGTTCTCTATACAGAATGAAAAGGAGAGACTGATGTTAAATTTAGTTTTAAGTTTAGAGAATCACGCCAGAATTGGCATCAGTGTCAATTATGTGAATAAATTAAATTATTTGAATATTCATTAACACTATCATCACATTTTAACATTTCAAATTCATTTGATAACTAAAAATAACATTTATTAAAATCAAAATAAAATAAAATCAACACATTATATAATTTTCAATTGTATAAATAACTTCAAATCATTTAAATGTTCATTTACACTGTAATAACATTTATTAATCAATAGAGTTTTTAAACGTTTCAAAAATATACTTTCTGTAGAATCGTTTTTTATTTGGTCAGGCAACTTATTGTAAATCTTTATGGACTTGACATGGGGCTAGATGAGTGTAATTTTTTCAATCTCGAGGATTGAGCAGTTCTGATATGCATTTTTGGGTATGTCCTAGAACTCTCTCAGAGATTCGTTTTTTATCTCCTCAATCGTTGTAAAAAATTTCATGGGTCTTTACAATCTTGGGAACAGAAAAAAGGCGCAGGGAGCTAAATCTGCTGAATACGGTGGCTGAGGCATGAAAACGTAGTTGTTTTTGGCCAAATAATGTCTAACAAATTCAACAATTTTGGAACGAAATTTGCTGCCACACGCTTCGTGCCCAAAATTTACGAAAACATTGCATGGCATGAGCCAACAGATATGCCGACATCCATGATGATTCAATTCATGCAACTTCTCTGATTCTTCTTCACTTTCTCAACATTTTCATCGGTTGGTGATGTGCTGGGGCGTTCAGAGCGAGCGTCGTCATTTTCATCTCGACCTTCTGTGAATAGTTTAAAGCACTTGTAAAAATTGTTTTGATTCGGATACTCTCACCATATGCCACTGTCAAAATTCAGATGTTTTTGAGCACTTCATTCCATTTTATTCCATTACATATGCAACTTTTTGATATTTTTTTTCGATAGCAGTAAATCGCCGAACACACAAAACACTTGTCTTATTTATGCCTCTTACAAACAAACTAAACATACTATATTGCTAGGGCTGCCATCTCTAAAATGTGGCAACCAGGACAAGACGCGTGATAACCCCGGATTTTGGAGCCCAAAACCCGGACAGACCAATAAAAAAGCAGTTAAAAATGTCACAAATGATAATAATAAATATTTCCAACACTCACACCAACTAGCCTAGCCCCAAAGTAAGCACTGTAAGGCTTGTGTTATGGGATGCTAGGGTAACGGATAGAATACGTATACTGTACATATATACGTATATTTATACAGGGTGGTCCAACTAGTGATTTCAACAATTTTTTTTTAGATTCCTCGCACCTGGGGGTATCCGAAAATACCTCCGCGTTGTATGTTCCATGTATGTTCCGCGATTTTTCTTAGTTTTCGAGTTATAAATTTTTCTGTGTATTTTTAATGATTTCTGCCAGCACAGCAGTTAAAGTTAAAGTTACTCAAAAAAGGCTTGAAAGTTGGATCTTTAGTTTTTAATAGGATTTACTCAAACGTTCAACTTCAATACAAAAATACAAAAAGGAGTTTCCATAGCTTCTGGCTAAAATTAAAAACTCCGCATGCTTCTAAACTACCAAAAATCATAAAAAAACATGTACTTAATCAGCCTATTTTTGTTGTAATTGGCTTTTGAAGGCGGATAGGCTAAAAATCATTGAAACACGATTAAAGCATTAGACATTATTTTATCTACTTTTTTCATTGTTATGGTAAATTAAACCTAAAAATGTAATTTCAAATTAAATTTAATTGAAATTTCTGTAAAATAACTTTAGCATTTTGAATTTTATAATAATTTCGGTTTCACTACTAAGATTTAAAATGTGAGCAAGAATAAAGATCAAAATGGCTAGTTGGGAAATTTCCTGTTTTTTGATACAAATAAAAACCATAAATTACTGAAAAATTACTATTTATTGCAGTAAATTTTCAAAACTCCTTCCTCCAACTTGAATATACAATTGACAATGTCTTAAAAAGTTATTTTTTAATTGTCTGAAGCTACTTGAATATTCTTGCTTTTATTTTTTTCCGCTTCTGTAAGTTTTTGTCTCAATTCTTGTTCGCATTTTAAATCTTAGTGGTGAAACCGAAATTATTGTAAAATTACACAGGCTAAAGTTATTTTACAGGAATTTCAATTAAATTTAATTTGAAATTACATTTTTAAGTTAAATTTACCATAACAATGATGAAAAATCATGTTTCAATGATTTTTAGCCTATCCGCCTTCAAAAGCCAATAAGAACAAAAATAGGCATGCGGAGTTTTTAATTTTAGCGAGAACCTATGGAAACTCCTTTTTGTACTTCTAAATTGAAGTTAAATATTTGAGTAAATCCTACTAATAACTAAAGTTCCAACTTTCAAGTCTTTTTTGAGTAAGTTTAAGTAATTGCAGGAAGCTGAGTTATTTTTTTATTAAAACAACATTCAAGACAATTTTGTCACAAAAAAAACTGCAAAATACCTACTACGAAAAAAGATAAGAATTTTTGAAACCTCGCTGGCAGAAATCATTAAAAATACACAAAAAAAATATAACTCGAAAACTAAGAAAAATCGCGGAATATACGTGGGGTATTTTCGGATACCCAAGGTGCGAGGAA
Organism: Chilo suppressalis; assembly: GCA_902850365.2. NCBI lineage: Eukaryota > Metazoa > Arthropoda > Insecta > Lepidoptera > Crambidae > Chilo > Chilo suppressalis. Next base: position 10,820,935 of record OU963895.1, on the reverse strand, counting down.
TCTAAAAAAAATTGTTTAACGTCACTAGTTAGACCACCCTGTATATATGTACATATTAAACATCCATGACTGGAGTTCACATGCTCGTATTAATCACACAAACATCTGCCCCTACCAGGATTCGAACCCGGGACCCTTCGAGTCGGTGACATCATGAAACCCGGCGTACAAACCACTCGGCCACGGAGGTCGTCTTTTTTATGTTAATGTAGGCAAAAGAGCTACCTATCCACCTGATAATAAGTGGTCACTGCTGCCCATGGACACTTGCAGCACCAAGGGCCAATCATGCGTTGCCGGCTCTGAATGAAAAGGTTCATCTGCCTTTTTAAGATAACCATATCATAGCTATAAGAAAAAAACACTAAGGGAAGTGCGTTCCAGATCTTACTGGTACGCAAAAGAAAGGAACACATGGTGCTCGAACGCCAGGCGTCCAGATGGTGGGCGTGAAACTTCTCTGCGGTTTGTGATGCTGTGAAGAAGCTTGGCCACTGGCATCCGGTTGAATAATTCCTCGGAACACTCTCCATTGTATAGACGGTACAACACGTACAAGGAGTTGCGTCCTTGTGCGTGTTGTACCGTCTGCGTAGTTAAAGGGTTGCAACGCGTGCGTGAGCTCACCATCATCGATAAGTCAAACTGCCCGCTTTTGCATCCGGTCAAGAGGAAGGAGCTGGTATTGGGGTGCTCCAGCCCAGAGGACCAGTACTTTGTGTAATAACACCCGATATTCGTCATCAAAACTTAAAGTTATAATTAGATTAGTTCATCCTATGGACGCCATGACGATTAATACGTCACAATATCAAATCTATTGTAAGCAAGTATATTTTAAGAACAGGCGCAGGCATAGAATACAACCTATTGCGCAGATAAAGGAGCTCTGACGTGGAATTTTATATTTAGTAGCCGCTACTTATTCAGAAAATTTTGCTAGAATTTTCGCTGTTTCGAAAGATTGCAGGAAAAAGAAACCTTTTAAGTCTTTGGTAATAGAAATTGCAGACTAAAAAACATTGTTTTTGAACTTTATTGTAACTCAAGCTTTTCATGTTTTAATTTATAGGTATGACTCATGATGTAACTAGGGGCTTGTTGAAAGCCAGTGCTATCGTTTTTTTCATCCTTATTCCAGTTAGGTAGTTATGTAGTCTTTTGTTCTTCAACGTTTCGAAATTTGTTGAAATTAATCTGTTACCTGTTACTGTGGTTTCTGATTATACTCCTAGGCGTCATGGCGATGTAGCTATAGGTTAAAATAGACAATTCTTCTTTTTTAAATTAATTATTGCGTAAATTATGATGTTGGTGTTCCTATTTCATTCATTAATATGACCCAAAGTTGGCAAGACCTTACTTATTTTATAATGGACAAAATATGGACAATTGAGTAAGTTAAGTAACAATAAACATATAGTACATACTCGGTAACTTGTGCTGTGGGCAAATTCACAGGAACCATGTGGCACAGGTACTTAAAAAAGTTTTATACTGTAAGTAAGAAAGTTGGTTTTTATATCTTTAGGAGGTTATTTTAATTTTGTAAGCTGCCAAACCAATTGTGTAACAAAAATCCGTAAAGCCTTTTTAAAGTTCCGCCATGGATAAGAGCGCACTCATGGGAATCGATCGCCATAATATTATAGTTTCATTACCGTTATCGTGTAAATAGTTTAATGGAAGCTTTAAATAAAAAAAAAAAATATTCTTTTTTTGAAGTCTGTTAAAAAGCTCGCACTCCCAGATTAACACTGCACTAAGTCAATATAGCTCATTTTCCAGAATCTACGAAAAACCATTATTTCAAGTTTTGTCGATATTATTGCGAATATTCTCATTTCATGTGTGGAATCGCATGTGAAACAGTATTATATAGTTTAGTTGATTCAAAACGTGTTAATAGTTGTGCTGGGCAGCTTACAAAATACATTAAGATAGCTTCCTAAACATCATAGATAAAAGTCAAGTCTCGGACTGTAGGTAAGTAAAGGGAGTAAATTTTTGCGTACGTACCTATGCCGCATGATACCCAAGAATTGGCCCACGGTACAAGTTAGAGTATGTAAGTATGCCTTCATTGTACAAACTAATATTACTCGATTAACCATATTACATCAGAAATAAGTAAGGTCTGGCGGACTTGGGATCTCACTCTATTATGTATCTATGTGAAATATTATGTAAATACATAATAGACGTGTACACGGAAACATAAGAAACAAGTTTTTAAGCCCCATTAACAGCGCATTATACGAACAGTTAAAGTGCAACAAACAAATTGATCACACACAAAGTAGTCGCAGATGGCCACTGTAAAATGTGTCATGTTTATGTAATCTCAACAGACTTCACTGCGCAATAATAAGGTTTGAAATGCATTAGTGATCGTAAAACAGCACAGAAACTTAAAAGTGATTTTGACAAATCAGTGTACGATTACAATGTTTATTGCACGTTTAACATAATTATAAAATCACACTAATATTATAAAGTCGAAAGTTTGTGAGTGTGTATGTTTGTTAATTCTTCATGTCTAAACGGATGGATCGGTTTTAATAAAAGGACATTGTTCAGCGTCCATACACAGTTAGCCTAAGAACCAACAATGATGAAATATTATTTTCTAGGTTCAAAATCGTAAGTAAATGACTGTAAAAGCAAAGATTATTGACGGACACTTCTGAGAACTTAAATTATTAGGAAAACTAAAATTTTTTTGAGGTTATGTTTAATATTCAATGAAACATAGGTCAACCTATGAATTTAGTATGAACTCAGTATGAAGTGAATTAATATTACAACTAATTCATTTTATTCGGTGCGATTTCAAAGAATAACTATTAGGAAAAACTTGGTTAAGTAGGAATCATGAATAAAATAAAAACTGTAGTTTTGCTTCTTATTTATTGACTATTTTTCACATAATTGTATCATATTGTTTATTGTATTTATTTGTATATCACATGTATATTGTGTAAATATGCAGCGTGAATGCGTATCAGGTGCTCTTGAATAATTTGGCAGTATGATCCTCTCAGGATGTTGTGGCACAGGTTCACTAGCACTTGGTAATAAGGGCTCTGCTCTTTGGTAACATCGATGGCATATTAGATAGCCGAAATAGTTAAATTAAAGGTAAAATAATGCAAATAAACACACACAACAGGTAATCCGAAACGAGAATGCACTTTCCGGTATATGGGTGCGGCCAGAGTGCACTCAGATTCAGATTCAGATTCAGATTCTGAAAACAAGCGCGAGAAATAAACAGTGTAGTCTAAGCAGGTTGCCTGCTTTTTCTCGCGCTTTGTTTTCTGAGTCTGAATCTGAATCTGAATCAGGAGTGCAATCTGGCCGTACCCTTCGACTACAATGTTTATTTCTCGCGCTTGTTTTCGAAATCTGAATCTGAATCTAAGTGCACTCTGGCCGCACCCTATTAAACTACTCTTTGGAATGCACGAATGCCACAGATTACTACGAATGCAAACTGCATGCACCACAACCACAGAGTAACAAGTTTTATGCCGGTCCTTCACTTGACAACAGTTTGTCCTTGTCATGCTTAATAAGAAATGAAAAGGACAGACTGATGTCATGTTTTAAATTAGCAAATACGAATAGCCAAGTGAAGTGCCGGCATTAGGAAGAAAGAGTGTTTTGTTTGCAGCGCTGCCATAGATTATACACATAAAATGGTATTTATTGTCTCAGATTATTTTTTAACTTTTTAATTTAGCTTACTTAACTGGAAGTGTCCGTCACAATCTAAATACTGATAATTATCGCAAAAAATATACTAAGAATTATCATAAATGCCAAATTGGTGTTGGTTCTTAGGCCAATCTTAACATTGTCCTTTGGTATGGAGGTAGCTGACACACTGGATTAACACATAGGCTACGTTTTACTGCGGGAAAATATCACTAATAAACCGCGGGTAACTCCGCGGGGCACAGCTAGTAGATAATATTTTTACGTCCGTCTGGGGAAGCAACCTCCACCTTATAGATGACCACAGTAAAATAACATTACCTTTTGGTGATGTTGTGCTTTTGCTGGTGAGTAGTGTTCCAGGGCTTTTAAACTATGTTGGCGACCTCCGTGGCCGAGTGGTTTGTACGCCGGGTTTCGTGGTGTCGCCGACTCGAGAGGTCCCGGGTTCAAATCCCGGTGGGGGCAGATGTTTGTGTGATGAATACAAGCATTTGTACTCCAGCCATGGATGTTTAATATGTATTTCTATATAAATATGCTTACATATGTACAGTATATGTATTCTATCCGTTGCCCTAGTATCCCATAACACAAGCCTTACCGTGCTTACTTTGGGGCTAGGCTAATTGGTGTGAGTGTTAGAAATATTTATATTTATTTATGTTCTACGGAGCGAAATATTCTGATCCGAATATTTCAGCATGCTAAAGGTCTTTACCTACTACACCGTACCATACCATAACCGCAACCGTACCGACACATGCAATAAATTATTCTTTCTGACAATTTCTATGAATCAAAGAAAATTACTTGATCGTTCCCTCACCGGCCATGCACAACCTACGATATAATGCACGGTCATGGTTTGGTATGGTATAGTGGGCAGAAATCTGAAGTGCCGTATGGATCATTTTGGTTCTCCATTTGTGGACATTTACATTCCGAATGTAGTTTCAGGAAGAAATTCCGAGAACTTATTCCCTTGAAGCCAGAGTAAGCCTAAGTTTGTTCAGGAGGCTAGCAGTAAAAAAGACAACGTAAAAAAATAGCGAAAATGTCTCGTCTCAAATGATTCGTTCCACAGGAGACCTCTCGGAAGCTTCATTAAAAATCCCATCCAGAAATTCTTTCAAGACTAATATTACATATTGTTTTTTTCTGTGAATAAAGTTTTTTTTATAAGTTTCACTTATTAAAACAAAAACGGACGTGTGCTGTTCACATGCGATCGGAGTGAAACCTACAAAAATGTGGATACGTAAAAGTCCTCCATGACCAGGGCCTACATTCTGTAAAATAAAATAAATTCTGCGGATCCTATGCGGAAATGGAAAACTCGCGGATCCGCATTGGATCCGCGCGTGAAAATTTTACGTTCTGCATAGGTTTTCTGTAAGATGCAATCTCACTTACGATCACATTTATTTCGATTTCTGACAAATGTCAAATATCTAATATTGGCTGCTTCTTCAGATATGGCGACATTTTGCAGTGTAATGGCGTAATGCATATCAAACGAAAGAAATCGAAAGTGAGATTTTATCATACCGAATCGCCCTACGGGTACGTCTTAAAGACAACACCTGAGTTACAATTCAACTCTTCAATGTCTTAAGCTGGGTGTTGATAAGTCAGTCAATCAGAGGTCCAATCAAGAACTTTGACTGATCCGTAATCGTATCGTCATCGTTAAATTTTGTACGGTAGGAGCTAGTTTGTTCTTACGTCTAGTAGGGGCGCACTGCTTAGTTTTATTATAAAGATTGACGATGTGATATGGCTACGGAGCTCAAAGATTGTGCTTGAGTTGTGGCTTTCTCTCTTCATCTAATATATAAAATTCTCGTGTTACGGTGTGCGTAATTGAATTCCTCCGAAATGGCTCGACCGATTTTCGTGAAATTTTGTACGCATATTCAGTATGTCTGAGAATCGGACAACATTTATTTTTCATCCCCCTAAATATTAAGGGTAAAAAAAAAGTAAGGGTGGACCTTAAATTTTTTTTCGAACCATCGACCACTTGATTCGACCTCAAGAGACCGATTGCGTTGTGTTATCTGTCTTTTAGAATAAATGTTAAATTACGAAAACCTCTACCTATCTTGTGTCAAATACTCTACTTCCGTTTCATCGAATCTCAAGTCACAACGATACTAAACAAGTTTTCACTTCAAAAGTAATATAGTAAGTAGGACGAAATAACCTTTTTCCCGGACAAGAAATGGTCGACGATAAGACATTCGCCAGAGGCGAAGTGAAATCATGACTTTTCTTATTACGTTTTTTTAGGGCTGCCAATCAATATACGTATCCGATTGATGTCATTAAATACTATGACCTATTTTATATAAGGGTTAAATTAGGATGGATTTATAAGGCTCAGTTTTAGATCTCCAAGCACTTTAATTAATTCTCAATTTTTGATGGATTGGTAAATAAACCTGTTTTAAAATATTTTGCCCGAAAATTGGTAGTTTTTTTTTTATTATGTAAACTTGGACGCAACCTGTCCAGTATCGAATCAATTATCGGCCAGTATCGAAGAAGACGAACTCTGTGGTCGAGTGGTTTGTACGAGAGGTCCCGGGTTCGAATTCCATTGGGGGTAGATATTTGTGTGATGAATACGAGCATTTCAGTCATGGATGTTTAATATGTATTTCTATATAAATATTCTTATATATGTACAGTATATGTATTCTATCCGTTATTCTAGTATCCCATAACACAAGCCTTACAAGCTTACTTTGGGGCTTATTATTTAAATAGCATACTTTGAGTAAGGCTTTTTTCTAGCAGATTTCCTCTGCCTATACAAATCATATTTCTCAGATTCACGAAAGTTTTCTTATCTTGAGACAGACCAAATGCACTAACGAATTAACCAGTACGCTATCAAGATCTTCATTTTGATGATTTGTTTTATAAATTATGAAAACTTGCGAGTAGTTAGTATGAATTAATAATGTCTTATTTGTCAACCCTATTACATATCAAACATCTAGTTATGAAGTCGAAGGTTAACTTGATATTGTAACTACCTAATGTAGAAATGGGTTTATTCTGTAGCTACACATTATGTTTGAGGATTTTAATTACTACCTATAGAAATCTGTCAGCTATAGTCGGCATCAGCATTGTGAGCATTCCAAATAGTAAAAAAACAATACATGATACCTACATCCATATAGAACACAATATTTGCAGACACATGACATCATGGAGTACAAAAAGAGAACAGTTATTATAATATTGACAAAACTGTTACAAGATCGATTGAAACCATTTTTTTTAATACATGCGAAAAACAATGAGGCATAAAAAGGACCATGGGCGAAAAACACCCAGCTGCGCCAAAAATGTAAAATTTGCCTTTTTTATTATGTCATCGTAAAAAATATCCTGGTGGTCGAAAGATATACATATGGGCATATCGATGCGCTTTTGCACAGATAATTATGACTTAGGACGAAGCTAAAGAAGTAAGCTTTCAAACAAATGTAGTTTAAGCCGTGGCGGACGTGGGTGCAGCGTTCATACATTTTTGCCCATTGTCCTTTAACAAACATGTTATTATGCAACATATTTCCTAAACATTAAAACTTAATTAGAATTGAGTACCATCGCGCTTGTCCGCTCGGCTTATCTCATTAATCTAAACGAGACATGCTTAATGAATTATCGATTTCTAGAGGTTGGATTGGATGTTACTCCCATCGCAGTTTTCTCGCAGTTCTTATTCATGTGCGATTCAGGGAAGCTGACGAACGCTCACCTCTTCCTAATCTAAAATCCGATGACACAACAGGAAGACAAGACTCGCCTCGTCCGTCTTATTTATAAAATCAGTGTTCAGTCACGCTTACAGTTTCGCAGACGTCTCCGCGGTATATTTATATAGGGCGAAAGTATTTTGTTTTCGGTGCGACGACGACGCTGCGCCGACACGCGGTGGTATTTCAGCGCCGGCGCTTCGCAAAGTCTGCGCGTAATTTAATAAGCTTAGAAAAAGTGTAGAAGAACTGCAGTAATATGGATCTTCTCGACGTACCCCCTAGCCGCTTACCACCGCCACCCCCCAAAGATAAACCACCAAGGCCGAAGATAACTCTTCAGATACCCGGTGCCAATTCGCCGCTGACTGCCAGAGGAATGCAGACTACGACTCCTTTCCATTTCCCCACAAAGCATAAAGGACGGGCGCCCTTGACTCCGGCGTCCCATGTCTCCGACCCTACAAACCCATACTTCAACCCTTTTGTCAACATGTACCATAACAAAGCGTCAGAGTTCATGTTCAAACAGTTTGAAGGTTTCAAAGACTTCACAATGAACACGGCAAAAAGCGGTTTGAGTGCTGGCGAGAAATCGGCCTTTTGGTTTGTGAATAAACTTAAGATTTTGTCGAAGAAGTGGTTCACGCATTTCTTTTTGACTCTATGCTTGGTGTTGTACAGTATCATTGGTGCGGCAGTTTTTATGGCGTTAGAAGGTGAGTGTTATGTTTTTAGAGATCTACATTTTTTATTATATTTACCCAGATTGATGATTCAAATGAAACATACTGACTGCATATTGTTATTTGTTAGATTTCGTTTTATATGAAAGGTTATTTTTCTGTGATTATAAATCCGATTTGTGACTCGAATCCGCGATGTTTTCACTGAGTTATTGTTATTATAGTTAGAATACTACTTCCCCAGATAGCGAAAGGTAGCTGGTTTCCATCACATATATAAAATAATAAAATTAACTTTTTCTGCAAGTATTTTAATATTATGCCTATACATTTTTTATAGTACATCTGGAGATAAAACTTACCCCCTTTTATCAACAATCCAAAAATAAACGTTACATGTAATTTATATCATAACTATTTGACCCGGCGAACTTCGCGGCGCCTAGCAGTCGATGAATGTGGTTATCTTAAAATGTTAATTTTAATTAAATGCTAATAATTAAATTAAGGATTTTACAACGGCATTAAAGCAAATACAGAACAATTTCTTAGTTTATTAGGATGATAGAGAAAAATAAATTTCGATAACTTAAATGGCGTATCAGCGAAATTTAAAACGGAGTTAATAATTGGTTGCTACGTATTTGCCCAATATTCTCCAATCATAGACATCTCCCTGGCCTAGTACGTTAAAACTTCTTGGGAAATTAGGAATGGTTCTAAATTTTTAGAAACTAAAACCAAATGGAGTTAAATTTATGTCACGTTGAAATGAAAACTGTGATTTTGATACTTGAGTACAGGGTTGAAGTTATATTCATCGTCTTCTTACCAAAATAATAATAATAAATTCTTTATTTATTTCTTCACATAAGTAGAAAAAAGAAACAAACACAACAACAAAATAGCATTGCAACTTGTCTTATATATAACCTTTTTTTTTTCCAACACACACCAATTACCCCAGCCCCATAGTAAGCACTGTAAGGCTTGTGTTATGGGATGGCAGGGTAACTGATAGAATACATATACAGTACATATATAAGAATATTTATATAGAAAATATAAATACATATTAAACATCCATGACTGGAGTACAAATGCTCGTATTCATCACACAAACATCTGCCGCCACTGGGATTCGAACCCGGGAATAACCTTTGAATTACAATATCATTTTGTAGAGTGTTCATATCTATTGAGTTGGCTATTTTTGCTACATTTTACCTTTTTAGGGTTCCGTAGTCCTGACAAGGACTTTGTTTTTATATACATACTAGCTGACCCAGCGAACTAAAAAAATAGGGGTTGTCCAGCGGACAAAATTGTGAATCTAAACCATTCTCAGATCCCCTTGAACACACACAAAAAATTTCATCAAAATCGGTCCAGTCGTTTAAGAGAAGTTCAGTGACATACACACTCACAGAAGAATTATATATATAAAGATAGACATGTAGTTATGATAGAACATACAACTACATATTACAGAAATGTTGTGTGCCATTTCAAGTTTTTCAGGAAAACCATGCAAAACAATGAAATCAATCCATCCATAGATATTAAAATTATATGTGTGTGTCTGTCTGTCTCTATGTTACCTTTTAAATCTATACCGAGTAAGCTGAAATCTGGTATAAATATACTTGGAGTCCTAGGAGAAGACGTAGGACAGTTTTTATCCCAGAATTCATCCTTTAAGGGGGTAAAAAGGGCGGAAGAAGTCGCGGACACCCACTAGTACTTAATATTATAAATGCGAAAGTGTGTCTGTCTGTTACCTTTTCACGGTTAATCACTGAACCGATTTAGATGAAATTTGGTATAGAGATAGTTTGAGTCCCGGGGAAGGACAAAGGATAGTTTTTTTCCTAGAAATCATCCTTCATGGGAGTGAAAACGTGTCCTGACGCGATCAAGCTACGTGTCCTGACGCGAGTTTAACATTTTCTAACCATTACAAAAAAGTTTACACTTCAGAAAAATAAAAAAATGTTCTATGTGTGGCATTTCTCGTTAAACTGTTTATTATCACCCATATAATCCGAACTAAGCTTCATATCATCTGAATTGGACTGCCATTGATATTTTATCTTATAATGTAAGTTAGTGGTCAATCAATATCGATTCCACCTCCTCCGATCGATTCAACTATTTTTTTTAAATGCCTCTTGTAGCTCGTGAAGTGAGCTTTAAGTATTTTTTTATAACATGTAGTACTGATATATTCTAATTTTGGTAGGTAATTGACTCATAACTTGAGAATGACTACCCATTCCTTTTTTTTCAGTTTTTTTGTACTCTGTAGTAGGGATGGTACGGAGCTTCGGTTCCGGTTCCGTTAAGTCGGAACTTCCGATTACTATTATACTTTCGGTTCCGACATTTTTTAATCGGAGGTGTAAATCGGAGGTCGAAGCATAGATAGCGGGCGAGTGCGGCGGCGTGTGCCGACCGACTGTTATGATTCGACAGGTTCATACGCGTCGCGCGGGGAATCGCCCCTCCCCCGACCCGCGCACTCTATTGTCAATTATTTTTTCACTTGTTAACGCACACGACAGCACGACACGTTCATTGGTTAAATAGATATTTGTTTTGATTTTTGCGGCTTATTATCAATAAAAGTGATCTGTTTTTGTGTTGGACAATGAAACCTAAATCAAGTTGTATTTGGAACTACTTCATTCAAGTTAATTCGGATTCGGCAAAGTGTAAACTGTGTATGAAGACGTATTCAAGAAAGGGAGGTACGACAACGTCTTTAAAAAGCCATTTGAAGTCTGTCCATGCCACTGAATATGAAGAAATATTTATTTCTTAACTTTAGTTAGAAACTGAAAAAAAAAAAACTGTAAGTGTACAGCCTTCGACTTCGACGCCCCTTCAGAATGCTAAAAAACAAATAACTTTGAAAGAAACTTTGGCGAAGAATACAAAATGGTGCACTTCAAATCCTAAATCTATGGAAATTGACAAATTGATTTCTAAAATGATTGCTTTGCAAGATCTACCCTTCAATTTTGTGGAAGGTATAGGATTTCGGCGACTTATGCAGTTCATCGTGCCGAATTATCACTTAAGGGGAAGACATTTTTTTACTGAAAATATTTGTGGCCAATTATATGAAACATTAGCAAAACAAATTAAGGATTTGCTCACGCAAATTGAAAAGATCTCATTTACAACAGATATTTGGACCGAACCAAGTTCGAATGTGTCTTTATTGAGTCTGACAGCACATGGCATAAATGGAGATTTTAGAAGACACAAAGTTATTTTAAAATGCCACACATTTGACGGAAGACATACAGGAGACCTAGTTTTAGAAAATATTAAGAGTATGTTAATGGAATGGGACGTCGTAAAAGAGAAAATTCACTGCTTTGTACGCGACTCTGGATCTAATATGATACGAGCAATGAAACTCGGCGACATACCTGATGTCAGTTGCACTATACACCAGTTGCAACTGTGTGTACGAACATTATTAGATTGTGATGAAGACATTAAAGCCTTAATATCGAAATGCAAAAAAAAATTTTTAATGAAGTGGCTAAACAGAACATTGAAACAGAAATAATGTCAATATTTGATGCAGCAGATACTTCTAAAAACGAGGCTGATAATATTGTCGCTCCTGTAGAAAAATGGGCAAGAATGGAATTACCAGCAGAAACTAGCCATAGTAGTAATGTGCAATCAGTTTTGTCAAACATATTATTAAGTAGTGATGAAGAAGACGATAATAATACCACACTTGATAAAAGTCCAGTTTTTGATAAATTTGTCTTCGTAAAAAATATACTAAATGAGTTCAATAAAGAAAAACGTATTAGTATTAGTGATGATCCGCTATTATGGTGGAAAGTTAATGGTAATACCAAATTCCAGCCCCTGCAATCAATTGCTCGTCAATTTTTGTCTTGTCCACCAAGCTCGGTAGCGAGCGAACAACTTTTTAGTGGCGCTGGCCTAATCTACGACCCCTTAAGAAACAGATTAGAGGGAGACAAAGCTTCAAAGCTTTTATTCGTCAAATATAATACGCTACTTTTAGAGTCAATTAATACGATTTAATTTTTTTAAAGCTTTTGTTCGTTAGTATAATAATTATACTAATATACTTATACTATAATTTAATTACTAATTGATTAGTATATGCTACTTCGGGTTTAAATTCATTCTATTTAAACTTGTTGTTTATATGCCAATTTTGTTCATTTTTTATGTTTTATCATAAAACATAAAACTTTTATGTTACAACTGAAACTTAAAATAAAAAAAAAATACTACATAATGTTTTATTTGTCCTTAAATAATAATTCTCTCTCATGTCACCCTGCTTCCGATTCCGATTCCGACTCCGGTTCCGATTCCGGTAAAGCAAATTTAAAAACTCCGATTCCGGCTTCGGTTCCGATAACACTGCTTCCGTTACATCCCTGCTCTGTAGTATCCTCTTATGTAAAAAATAACAAAGACTTGCAGTAAATAAGAAAAAAATACAACTTACAACTCTACCCGATCTCTACAACGACTGTCGGGTTTGCTAGTCACACTAATATTATAAAGGCGAAAGTTTGTGAGTGTGTGCTTGAGATGTTTGTTACTTGTTACTTCTTCACGTCTAAACGGCTGGAGCGATTTTAATAAAATTTGGTATGGAGTTAGCTTACACCCTGAATTAACATATAGGCTACGTTTTACTGCGGGAAAATATCCCTAATAAACCGCGAGTAACACCGCGGGACACAGTTAGTAATTATTATTTTTCATTCATTTATTTTGAGAAAATTAGTATAGTTTGTCCATCATCTAGGCAGGGGCGGCCTTCCTTAGGCATTGTGAGGCTCCGGGCGACAGATCTTTGCGGGGACCTTTTATCCGACTTCGCCAAAAGGATAGTTATGTTTTCAAGTGTATTTATATTATTTGCCATGCTTTACAGCCTAAACGACTTGATGGAATTGTTGTTAAACGACTTGTTGAATGGTTTGAGATGTGTCCTTTAGATTATTTTTATTTGTGAGAAACTGACACACGTTATATCAAAATTATAATAAAAAAAGAAATGATATGACGTTGCACAAATATAAATAGTCCTCAAACTACCTTCCGAAGATGTGTCATCTTTTCATTATTTAGTATTAAAGCTACTGAAAGCAGAATTTTGAGTCACATGTACCTCAAACTACACAAATTTGGCATTAGAAAATATCATGGCACGATAGAGCAGGTGCATAGAATGGTAGGAGCATAGACTGAATAAATGAATATGGATTTTGATGGATGATAATATTGAGGTAGGTGAAATATGAAATACTGTTTTGGAAAAACCACACAAAACACTCTAGGTTTATTTTATTTGGTTTTTATACTTCCAAAATAACTAATAGTGTTTCAATCTCAATATAAAGATGTTAATTTGCATTGACACATTTAACTAGGCTAAGTGCGAATTGCGAAGTTCCCGTACAAACTTGTTACCCACAGTCAGCTAAAACAGCTGTCTTTTATAATTTCAGCGTGGTACGACATGTTTATGTGACGTGGACATTTTTTTACGATTTTTGGGAATTGTTTCGCATAATTATTATGACAATTTCTTTGTTCACCCATGAATATGATGATGACGTGTGAGATACGGGAAAATTTACGATCTGTGTGAAATAGATAAAATTTTAATGTAGTCAAATTAAGTAGAAGAGCTTGTATCAGATATCATACACTTGATAACTGAGTGAACTTAATTGATGTGAATACATATTTGTTATATTAATCCTTTAAATGTTGATATTTACAGTAAATGCTTCAAATTGAGTATACTCAGATTAAAAAATTCCGATTTATTTTGTTTAGCGCAGATTAATACTTAAATTTTATCCATATTTATGCATAAACTCCCGTTACAATGTCCATTGCAGAAGCAAAAACTGCAGCAAAAAAGTAGAATCTCCTTCCTATGCATAGACTTGACACAGTTTAATAGATTGTAAAACTGTGGCCTTGGCTTGTGTTTTCTGGAAAAAAAGAAACAGGTTGCTATTTCATCGCCGATCTCTGTTTATGAAAGAGCTCTGCCCTTAATGGTTTTAAGGTTCCCAGGAAGACAAAAGTAGAAATGCTTTTAACCCATATAGACCTACCGTACCTTATATGGTACAGTAACTTTCTTAAATAATTGCGTCGTACCTGAGGGTAGATTTGTTTTATTTATTTATGTGAATGAGCGAAACTATAGAATACTTTAGTTTATAAAAGACAAAAACGTTATTAGTTTCAGTATTTTGAAGTTTTAATTGGGTTTTTGTCATAAAAACAATAAAAATAATCTACTATGTCTTCGAAAATTCACAATATTTATTATTGATTATATTATTTTGCAGTTTTTTTGTGAAGTTTAGAGTTTAAATAAATGTTTGAAGAACAAAAATGTTTTACAAGTTATTTATATTAGGTATATTTATACAGTAGGTTTATGCATAAGCAAAATAAACGATAGCCATATGTTTTTAGATTTTTGTGTTCCATGGTTTTAAGTCATTGACGTTTTACGATTATGCTTCAAATCTTGAAGAAGGTGACGGTTTTTTCGACCAGGGTCTAGATCTTGATATTTTTTACTGCCGCCTGATGACCTTTTGTCTTCATCAGTTTGGTCACCGCCAACGATGATCAGACTGACTAAGACTCGGGTAAAGAAGATGTCTGTAGACATAAACAATTTGCCTCCAAATTTACTTCAAGGACCAGCAGAATCCACTGCTTTTAGAGAAGAGTCGGGCAAACCATGTGAGTCTCAAGAACTCTTGCAAAAACGTGTAATTGGAAAAAAAGAGGCTTATAAGCTAAAGCCATTACTGGGCTACCAGTTTATCACGTTCAATAGAAAGAAGTCTGATAGAATGGTTTTCCTTGTTCTTTTCTGATGATGTAATTGAGTTGCTGACGACTGAAACAAATAAGTATTTAGAACAAAAACTTGTTCCTGCTGATGTCAAGATGGAAGAAATGAAAGGTTTGATCGGAATTCTGTTAGTCAGTGGCTACTGTCAAGTCAGCAGAAGAAGTATGTTTAAGGGAAAACGCACCTAATCAACAAAAAAAAGATTCTGTGTCTCATTCGCTGGAAAAAATGTTAAATGCCTCTGATTCTGCATTGCATTGATATATCTGTGAAAAATGCATGGTTGCTTTACAGACATAATGGCAATCACAGGGACTTGATGGCAACAAACATAGCGAAAAACCAGGTCCGAGTCGACCATCTTCAATAACTTTGGAGTCGCGATATGACGATAAAGAGCACTGGGTTGCCAAGCATGAAAAGAGAACCAGGTGTGGATAATGTCACAAACGATGTTCAACAAGATGTGTCAATTGCAATATTGTTGTAGACGTGGAATATTTTATTATGTACCATTCAAAAATTAAGTAAATATTTGTGTCGTAATATCAAGTGTTTTGTATGCTTATAGTCCTACTGTACCACATAGGCCCCCCTGTGCCCCCCTTTTGTTATATATTTTTTTCTTCGTTTTTATATTAGTTTTTAGGCTCTTTTTAGCAAGTTTTTGTATAAAAAGCAAAATTTTTACTATAATAATTATCGGTCTATATGGGTTAATTCGTTCTTAATTTATTCAGTATGAGAAAAGTACTCTCTAATATAAATTCTCCATTTAATTACTATTTATTTATTCCCTTAGCAAATGTAAAAAGGAAAAACATTATTTTCATGACTCTGTCGGGGCTATGAACTGTTCCCAGATCTTCCGATTTTCCGGGATATCTCCCGTTACAATGTCCCGGATTCGCAATCAAAACTCCAGCTTTTTAAGAATATCACTGTTTAAACTTTCTTTAAGAAAAAACTGTGTAAAACAAAACAAAACGAAATGCTATGGAATGTAAAATACAAAACTTTATAAAATGCGTAACCTAAAGTATACTTTAACTTCTTGAAATAAAGTTGACTTTTTCGTAAATTCGATCTGGCATTACTGGTGCTACGTTACTGGGATACAATTTGACATAGGTATATCGTATATAAAACCTTTATTTAGCAGCAAATAAGAGCGATAATCGAATTGCCAGTGAAACAATTATCAGAACTGTACTTGAGTGAAGAGGAAGCCAGTAGAAGTGTCAATTAAAAAGTATGCGAAATATTTTGGCACAGTTCTGGAATTCAACTTTTCTCACCTGCGCGAGTATATTCTGAAATGTTAGAAAAATAAAGTTTGTTAGTATTTATTATAACAAAGTATTTGCAGACACGTTGGTTGAAGCACTTTTCACAAATCACTTGTCACTTCTGATCGTTGAGAGTTTTTTACCCGGCTGCGCAATGCAAGAGCGCCAAGCGTGACGCGCAGACAGGGTATAGTGTTTAACTTATTTGACTGCTTTTGCGTAAACGGACGAATGAAACGGTTTATTGCAATTGAATAAGTACAATACCATCTGCCTCATTTATCAGCTTAGTACAATTCAAACTATATTTCAAGTGAGAGCAAATTAAGCGCAGCTTTCAGTTTAGCAAAACCCTGCATGCACATACATTTCGTTCACTGTGTAGGGACTTGCACTAGCTTCACAGCCGCCTAAAGTTTTAATCGTACTATATTGGTACTACTTACACACCTTCATATTCACGTTATCAACGCATCTGAGCTCATTCAGAGGTGCTTTTCTCCGAGGCAAACAGCCCCGCTAGAAAACATTATTTCATCACAGACATAAGCACGATACAAATAAGAAGACAATGATAGGACTAAGATATAGAGTACAATTTATTGCAATATTTGGACTACAAGCATAGACCACGTACACGGCATGAGCCGGAAGATTCTAATTTTTTAATATCCAAAAAGAGTTTTGTTGTCTCCATAGTCTAATCGGCCAAGGACTCAAGCGTCAAATCAGCTTATTTTATTGTGTACACATGCTGTTCCCTTGATAAGTTTCAGTTTGTGGATCGGAGCCTTTGTTACTAATAAGCGGACCACTCAATGCTAGCCACTTTGTATTCGCGGTAGAAGTATTAAGCTTTCAGTCTTCTGAAAGGTTGAATAGGTATGTATTATGCATGCATTATTAAACGTAGTATCTTTGTGCTACGACAGCGGACAAAGCCGCCATAGATGTGTCGTAAGCTGGTCGTAACACATCTACGTCTGCCCCGAGCTGTCGTAGAGCCGGGGGCTAAAAATTAGCAACTTCAATTATGCACTATTATCAAGGTAACAAACAGGTAGTTTGCTATGAGAATACCCGTTTGCGGGTGTCCTAGAAATAAACACATCAAAAAAGTCTAACCAACACGTAACATTTACAGAAACTGATGTTCTGACTTTTTTGATGAGTATATAAAAGAAGACTGCCCCATCAGAATTATTGAGCTGAGCTTGAGCATCATCGTTTCATGCTCAGTGCCTAGCATATAAAACTATTATGGAATGTAATGCAATGAATAATAGTTAGGCTGACATAGTGAGGGCTGCTGGTGTATCTTTGCCCCGTAGCACTGTTATCTGCGGGCTTCACAAATGTCTCTACTGTCTAATGAAAAGAAAATTTGTATTGGTAAAAATCAAGTCGTCTCAGGTATCAGAAAACCACATACAAACATTACCTCCATCATTACATCAGTCCCCGTAGCATGAGCAACACAATTTAAATTATTTTATCGCGTCTAACTGTCAAACTAAAAAGTAATTGAGGGTGATAACAACGCGTTATATATATTATCGCGATGCTCATGCTAGGGGGGCAGGAGTATATAAAAACCGGCCAAGTGCGTGTCATGCCACGCGCAGTGTAGAATTCCGTAGTTGCCTATCTATGTCACTATCAATGTTTTCTTCTAAGAAATTTTCAATAGTTAAGAGATTTTCTTTAACTTAAGTTGAACGAATATTACTCTTAAACTAATAAATCTATCGTAACCGTTATACATTTCCTTGAAAGTTCATGAAAAGCACTATTATCATGAAATTTTCCAGATTTTCAAGTCAATAGTTTAGCTTTTAGAAGGGGGGGGGGGAACTACTCGAACAAAATTAACAGTTTAAAGTTCAATATTTCGCAAACGGATCCCTAAATCGAAAAATAGTCTAAAGAGGATGAAAAAGTAATTTTAAAGAACCTACTTAACGATACCCCATGCGATAGGGTTGACGATGTAAAAAAATCATCCCTATACATTTGGAAACCTAAAAAATGAGCTTACGAGATCTGCGTTTTGGAATAGGTTACGAAATTTGCGATTGAGGTAAAATAAATTATCTTAACCCTTCGGACCTGAATTTATATAAAGCATCAATAAAAATATTTTTAAGCTTTTTCTGTGTATTAGATGTGCAGTTAAGGGATTTTTGTATAAATTAGCGACTTACCGTTTTTAGATTTTTGGAAAATTTGATGTTCATTGGAGTGGACATCAGCTTTTGAGTGTTGTATTAATACGTATTTAATAAATAAATTATTTGTAGTACTATTTGGAAGTAGGTAAGCAAAACTATATAATATTAGTTTATTTATTACTTTACACTGTTAGGATTACTATTGTTTTTGATGAAATTTTGGAAAGCAATTTCGCTCACTAGTAAAACATAGATGTATTTCACATTTCAGGCAGTAAACATGCGTCTTTCCTTTACATCCTGGATTTTTACATCTTGTAGCTTCTTTCTTTTGATCGTATTCTGGCAGATGGTCGACAGTGTCATACTGGATTTCACTAGCTGGTCTTATTTCAGTTCTGAAACGATGTCGTTTTCGTGTAACTGGTAAATTTACTGGACTGCTACCACCAGATGCAGGCCGTCCTCTTTTTCTGGAAGGAATTGGATGCCCCATTTTTATGAGAGCCTGTGCAACACGCTGCCGAAAGTGCAACAGATCTAAAACGTCTGTACTTGGTATATTACAGGTTTTGCAGTCTTCTTGGTAATTCTAGCCAGCTATTGGTTAGTGCTAGGTCAATGGCGTGAAATATCATACGTAATGTCCATTTTTTGGATCTAATAAAGATACGATACAAACTGATCATCTCTGTTGTTATATAATTTGCACAAGTTCAGGACGCGGTATAGTAACCTATTTTTTAGCTACTTTATTCCATCGTCGCACTTCATCTTGGTTTCCTGTTCCAACAAAATTTGAAGCAAGTACTACACCTTTGTTGTCCATCCATTTGATAACAACCACATCGTTGGTATTATTCGTAACTTGATCAGTATATCCCTATCTTTTTTTGATCCTTCCTTATCGGTTATGAGTGGTGGTTTTCCAAAACGATTTATTCTGATCGTTCCTCCTGCATAAATTTCTCTCTCGCGAAGATCCTTCAGCAAAACGTAATTGGAAAAATAATTGTCAAAAAAGAGGTAATGACCAGACCTTTTTATTATTTTTGACAAGGCATTTACATAACCTGCAGATGTGCCATATTTCAAAACGTCAATTTAGTCTAGTAGTTGTAGTTGCGCCTTAATAAATGATAAAATCGTAAACTAATCCACGCTTACCGCAAATTATAAATATCTTTACACCCCATGGCTGTGGCTTTCCTTTGACATATTGTTCGACTTCAAGTTTTCCTCGGAAAGGTACAATCTGTTCATTAACGCTCAATATTTGCTCTAACTTTAGTTATAGACATCGTTTTCTAACTGAATCATATAAAAGACGAACTTTGATAAAACGGTCAGTATTATTTTGTGGAATAGAATTATTATCAATTACATGCAAATTGTTTCTCATCTGAAGAAATCTATCTCTGGCCATATTCTCTAAGAATATTTTCATATCTAAACTAGAATCCCAATACAAACGAATACGAGGAAACTTCAGGTTACCCATTATGATATAAAGACCCAAAAATATTTTCATTTCTGTTGAATTACATGGCTTGAAATTACGGACTTCATATCGCACCACATACAAATTTGTATTGAATGTAAAATCTTCAATTAAGGACTCTGTTATATATTTAGAAAAGTAATCGATGGGAGCGCGAGGTGAATCTATTTCAGAAGGTGCTAGAGCTGACCAAATGAATTGTGGTGATTCAAGCTGTAAATGTTTTCTCCAAATTATTTCATTTTTCGGCTTACTACTTGATCCCGGTCTTGGTTCTTCCTCCTCTAAGTCTTCTTCCTCTACCATATCTTCTTCCTCTTCAGTCATCAGCTATTACTCTTTCGCTTGGTAGACTTATACTACTACCCACACGTACATTTTGATCTTGATATGGTATTACTTGTACAATTTCATCGTCACTTTCTTCGTCGAGATCCGATATTGTTCCATTCTCTAATAAATTTAATAAATTATTCACATCTTGGCTTTTGGATAGATCAAAACCTAAAAAGGAATAAAAATGGCATGTATATTTCAGTACAAAATCTTATGGTAAATACGAACGTTCTACAACGATTGTGACCCTATGTCCACTGAAATGGACATAGCTTCATCTGCAATATTTTATGACAACAACCAACTAGTTTGTGTTTTTTGTAAATGAACATCTTAGCAAATATTATCACTACACACAATTAAAAATATCTAAACAATCGATCAAGTCGTTATAGAGTAAATAAAATAAAACTAAAGACTTACTTGCTTTGTGGATGGATACCATGGCGAACGTCAACACTTGACTAATGATTTCTCCCTACACACAAATAATCCCATAGTGTTTTGTTTCTTGTAACGTTTCTGGGTAAGTCGCCGGTACAGTCAAATATTTACACTAGCATTTTTATTATCCTGTTTCATATTCCATGTAATAATACATCGTGTCCATTGAAATGGACGCTGGGTCCGAAGGGGTAAAAAATAGCAAAAAAATAATATTGTCTTCGTTTATTTGATTGTTTTATTGTTTTGCTGTAAAAGCGAAAATTAATGCAAACTGTATAAAATTTTAACTGCGGTTGTCTGATGGATTGTCCATCCATCAGTCAGCCGCAGTTTAAATTTTTATAGAGTTTGTACTAATTTTCACAGTTGCGTTATCACCTTCGATACGGAACCCTGAAAGCCGTGATCTGCTAATAATATTGCGTGATTCAAAATAACCAAAAGTTTCATTCATATGATTCACATTTTTTAAAAAATTTATATATTAAAACTGTACGTTTATTATTTATGAACATCCCACGCTGTTTTTTTTAATTCTGAGAACCAGTTGAGGTTTGGGAGTGGTGACGTTATGAACTAAGTTTAATTCCTTAGGCAAGCTGGTGACAAATCCTAGCAATACCTATTATTAATACTATTATTATTATTAAATACCTATTATTAAAGTTTGTATATATTTCTTACTCAATCACGCAAAAATTACTCAACGGATTTGGTTGAAATTTGGTATGCATATAGTTTATTGTGACCTGGATTGAGACAAAGGTTACTTTTTACCTCAGAAAATGTTAGGTTCCCGTGGGATCCTCATATAACCAAAGTTAACGCGGACGAAGTCGCGGGCGGCCGCTAGTGGTTTCATATATCATTGCATTATTTGCAGCGATTGTATTATTTTTGGACAACATCTTTTAAGATGGGGATAGGGTGGATTGGGTCTACCCAATCAAAGCTGTGGTTTCAAATGATGTTGATAATATACTTTTTAAAAGGACCTTATTTATCTTGGAACACAGTTTCGCAAATAGAGGCTCGCAAATATTTAAGTTTGTCAAAATTAAATTAAAGTATAGAACTCGGCAAGTAATTATTAGCTTTGGATGTTCAAATGTAAAGTATGTATTAAGTTGTTAGAACCCCTATAAATACTAGGTAAATAAAAAAGTATTTACAGTATATGTAACATTTTTGATAGAGGCCGAATGAACCTAGAAGGCAGTTTGCACTTTGTTGGGTGTGTTTTCGAATTGAATTTTTCCGGTCTACTACATAATGATAGTGGGTGAAGTAAACAAATAATAAAAAAATACCTACTCATTTAGGAGACCTTTTGAAAAGTATTGGAAAAATTTGCCTTATCAGCACTATTATCTTTTAACACCTCTTTTTCTCGAGAAATGTGATATTTTCAAAACATATGTAGCAAAGATTTACTAAAACTGTTACTGTTATGCTTAGTTTGAAATTATTTTAAAACTTAATAGGTACTTAAATACGTACATTTCAGTTTGTACTCAAGTACAAGTACATAATGTTCTGCCATTTCTACTTTGATAACTGTATCAAGTTGATACGTTTATTTAAGGAAGTTTTAAATTTTAATAATGTAAGTAAAGGTCATACAGGAAAAAGCGTGCGGCCTAATAGTGTTCCTGACGGAAGGTTCAACCATATGGGTCCGCCAAGAAGTTTGATGGGTGTACAACTTGGCTCATTTCGTTTTATTATGAAAAAGTTTTTAATGCCGCCATGTAAAGGCCTCTTTGACGAACTTCCACGATCACTGTCGAACAGCTTTCATGCAAAGTTTTTAAGAGTTTTAATAAATTATTATTAAGAGTTGTGTTTCACATGTTTCTGGAATTATGTTGCGTTATGAAAAAACACCCTTCTATAGATTGCTCACTGGCTTTCTGAAACAAGAATTTTTAAAATAAAACATCGCGTAGAAATCTCTCTTTTTTTGCTTATTGATAGTAATTTCAATAAAGATCAACATTAACAAGATCGGCTATATAAACAACTTCAAAAAAATATAGTTTGTCATATTTTTTTTAAGTGCGTAAGAAAATTTATGTTTTCTAATTTCACTTGACTAATAGTCTGAGTATTTGACATTACTACGCAGTTATTTTTGTGTGTGACACCAAATTGCTTACGAAGTCGACGTGATGTCGGCAAAATACTATTTTTAAATAACTGTATTATTTTTAAGGGCTAACTGCCTGCTCTTTATGTCCGAGAGCGAATTCTCAGGAAACGATAATGAGTCTTTTCAATATCAATATTTAAGTTTAAAACAATTTCTTCTATTAAAAATATATTCTGGTAGTCAGTTTTCAGTTAGGAAATGCTTAGAAGAACAAATTAGTTTGTTTAAATTAGCAAATAAAAGTAAGGGTCAATGATATATTTTATGGTACTCATCGGCCAACCGTGATATTTTCTAAAACAAAGCTCGGTCTTGCACCATCCTGCACCAGCGCTGTCATTAGGATCATCTGTAGGTAAATTGCACAGAACAGAAAATGCTTTTTAATTTGTACTACAACCGATTTCAAACGATAAAAATATATTCTAATAGATTGGAAGAACGAACATTGCAACGAGCAGAGCGATAGTTGAAAGAGAAGAAAAAAAAATCTTTGTATTTTGCTGAAAATACCAGCAGTGTTGAATTCCCCCCTAAGACGGCGGCGGCTACAAATTTAAACGTCAAGCATCAAATCAGTTTTAGTTTTTGATTACACAGATAGAGCACGAGTAAAGAAGCGTACGTTAGGTTAGGTTATGACATCTCAATTTCTTGATACAATTTCGGGACTTCCTGACGTCAGTAAATTGTTAATCATGGTTCGGCTAACTTCACATGACAAGAATCTAGCTACAGTTTTTTTAAATAATTTTATATTACTAAAAAAATATATCTTTCTCTTTACGAAGTAATTTTCTAAACAAAAACCGAATAATGTTTAATTGTCAATCTAAACAATAAAAAAAAGGAAATATAAATCATTATTTTCATTCATTTCATTTAATAATATATAATTAACAAATATAATATACATATTATATTTAAAATATATTAACAATACTTTTTTTTTACTTTAAGTTGCCCTTGTCCGATTTACAGCGCTATAAATAACGGTTGAAAATAGAAAAAAAGTACGAAATAAAGCGAAAGAAACATCTGTATAAAGTAAAACCGCTGTGTGTGTAGCGACACAAGATTGCAAATTTCACAGATTGTAATAATCTGTCAATATCTCTAAAGTTTGTGTTTTTTCAAATAAATACGTAGCTACGTTTTTGGTTAAGTTAGTAGAACCAAAAGCAAAGCCTGTTATTTATTATGTTATTTCTAAAAAATACTTTTTTTTTCTAACATACCTACTTACCGAAATTTTTATGCTGTAATATGCAAATAAAAAAAGAAACTCATTAGATTTATAACACACACATAGGTACCTTTGGTAACTAATCCCTAAAAAGTAAAATACTGATGAATTATTATGAAGTATTTTTATTACCATTCCAAATACAGCTTTACATTTACCATTTCTTGATAATGCCGTTTCACTATTTCCTGACGTACCTACATTATTTTGGATATGACTCAGTAACTGAACCAAGCTTAATCCTTGTTAATTTATTATGGGGGATGTGGTATGAAAATATAAGATGGGTATAGGTAAGTCAATAAGTGCTCAAAACTTTGTAAAATGTCTTGTCTATGTTTGTTCTGTACCTACGTGCATGTCGTTTGTTTTACTCTGCATTCATTTTGATACGACTAACGAGTTAGAAAAATACTATTCTCTTCATAAAGGACGAAATACAGATAAAAAAAGCGGCCAAGTGCGAGTCGGACTCGCCTATGAAAAGTTCCGTAGTAGCAAGTAACATAAAAATGGGTGCGTGTACTTATGTAGGCGCGTGAGAAGTTATCCTTCTTTGGCATCGTTTAAAATTAGTTTTTAATTGCATGCAAATAATTAATTACAATAAATTAATAAAAAGTCTGGAAAAGGACACAGTCAATAAAGTTCAGTTTTAATTTGAAAAAATAAATAAATAATCAACATATTCAATTAAAATCGCTACTGAATATAATTTATTAGAACATATGTGATTTGCATTTGTATGAAACTCAAACACGTATTCCGAATATACAAACTAGAAACATGTGGATAAATATTATAAATATGAATACCTATAACTGTTACTTTATTACAAAAAATAAAGATGTGGTTTTTGGTTCTACTACACCAATGGTCAAGAGATGGCGCTGTAGTCTCCTGAATCGCGCTTTGGTTCCGTTGTTCCAGATTAATAAATACTTTTGATAGGCCTTCACAATGCAGTCGTTAGCACCCACTAAATAGAGATTCTATTTCTATTTTGTTGGTAGATTTTCTTAATGTGCGGCGGTAAACACAAAAGTAACAGCATGAAGTTGGTCGCTAAAGCGATTAATTTTTTGTGTTACAGTGATGCACGCGCGCATCTTAAAATTTCACTCTCATAATTTTTTCATAACGCGCCTAAAGAAGTATAACTTCAATATAAAAGTTCTTGTAGTTCGTTGTAACTTAGATCGATGTTTTAATAATACCGTATATTTTCAATTGATTAGTGATTTATGAAGTATTAAAAAAACTGCTTACTAGATCTCGTTCAAACCAATTTTCGGTGAAAGTTTGCATAGTAATTAATGTACATCATATATTTTTTTTAGTTTTATCAGTCTCTTATTTTAGAAGTTACAGGGGAGGGGACACATTTTACCACTTTGGTCTAAGTGTTTCTCGCGCAAACTATTCAGTTTAGATAAAAATGATATTAGAAACCTCAATATCATTTTTGAAGACCTATCCATAGATAGCCAACACGTATGGGTTTGATGAAAAATTTTTTTTGAGTTTCTTTTCTAAGTATGGTTACCTCCTAAATTTCTTGCTTTTTCTATTTTTGTGTGAAAATCTTAATGCGGTTCACAGAATACATCTACTTGCCAAGTTTCAACAGTGTAGTTCTTATAGTTTCGGAAAAAAGTGGCTGTGACATACGGACGGACATGACGAGTCTGTAAGGGTTCCGTTTTTTGCCATTTGGCTACGGAACTCAAATTAAAGGGTACCTATTATGATAATATTTCATTTAAGTTATTTTACTTTGTAGTAAAATTTTCTTATTAATGATGTGTACCCATGAAATAGATATTAAAAAAATATTTATGTTCGGCTTTGTTTTTAAAACGTATTTCGTGAATTACTGTGTGTATTTTAGGTGAACAAGACTAGTTTGGTTAGATAATGAATTCAAACCGAAGATGGCCTACGTGCTCTGATAAAATATTTTCTTATTTAGGTGTAGCTAGTAATAACTCACGAATTTCTTATTAGAAATTGTATAAAGTTTATGATAACAATTTCAAAAGAGCACAAGAACCAGCGAAGAAAGAATCTGTAGCTCTACAACGAGTTTTACAAATACCATTCTTAATAGCGACAACTTTATCGATTTGTGTGATACAGCGTGTCTAGCGATCACTCAAAGAACTGAAATTCTCTAGTATGTAGCCTACTTTGACTTTCTTTATTATTATAGCACGAGCACAAACCATTATCGAAGTCAAATGTCAAGAAGTTTTTGTATCGAAGATTTTAAATCTATACATATAATGAAATGGTAGGAAAGTCAAAACTGTACATTGAATATTTTTTTTAAATAATACTTTGGGTGTGTGTGATCTATAATCGATATTGAAGCCAAAAATAAAGTTTTAAGAGTTTTTGCCTGTATGTATGTCCGGGATAAACTCAAAAAGTACTGCATGGATTTACTTCAAATTTGGCACTTATATTATTAAGAAGTCGGGTCAATATAAAGGCTACATATTATCACGCTATCACCTACGGGGAACGAGCAGTGAACCTTTATTTCTAACTAACCCCACGCGTACGAATTCGCGGGCGGCCGCTAGTTCTCGTCACGTTCATTGTGGCGTTGTTCACATTTCAACTAATCGAATTATATAATGGAGCTTGCTAAGGATACTGATGGTCCTGCTGCTCGTCACCACCAATACGATGAACGAGATTTTCTAGTACCATGTTCTATTGACATTTATTTACTACTAGCTGTTACCCGCGACTTCGTCCGCGTGGAATAGTATCTTTGGGTAGCATTTTTAATTATTTAATAAGAATCATTAGTAGGTATATTTAAAAAAAATAAAAAATATTTGTTTACAGTAGGTATAAGGTACCTATGTATTCCATTGAGTGGCAGAAAGTACCTAGGAAAATTTATTGGTCCCTTATGTCCAAGAGACACTTACAGGGGCCAGCGTTACATTGTGTACAAAAATATTTTAAAATGACCTAATTTAAAACATTCTTATACACAACGTTTGCTGTTATGTTATTATTTTTTAAAATGTGGAGATTGTTTGGACTCGACACTCGCGAGCAGGCAACGTACAGTTGGCCATGCTAAAAACAGTTTTTCTCTAAATTGACACCTGCTACTTTAAGTGTTTGCCCTTGCGCTTTGTTAATGGTTATTGCGAAGGCTGGTTTGAGGGGAAACTCGATTCTTTTAAACTGAAAAGGTAAATCTGTAGGGATCATGGGTATGCGGGGAATCAAAACTTCTTCATCTTTAGCTATTCCTGTCATTATAATTGCTCTAATAATATTGCGTCCTAGCTGCGTTATTTGTAATCGAGTCCCGTTGCATAGTCTCGGCGTTTCGAGATTTCTCATTAACAAAACTGGAACCCCAATTTTCAGTCTCAGCTTATGTGACGGCACTCCTGACAGCTCTAAAGAGTTTGGAAACTCTGTAGGATAAGATGTCACCTGTTCACTGTCCATGACAATATCTACTGACAAATATTCGACAACATCTCCTTGCACATGTGACATCATTTGTTTATTGATCTGTCCCACGATTTCATTGGTCGGTGCTAATATTGCCCTTTCACACAGCCACTCTCTATTCCTCATGTTATATTCCAAACCGGGATGGACTTGTTTTTAAGATCTTCCAAGTTGTGGACAACATTACAAAACAACAAACATGCATTTATCTCATCTGCTGGAGTGCCTCTGGTAATGACAGGTAGTGTCTGTCGAAAATCACCAGCAAGCAGCATTACCATCTCACCCATTAAACTCTGGTTGCTTCTGATATCATTCAGAGTCCGATTGAGCGCATTGATCGCTTTTTTATGCGACATTGTGCACTCATCCCACACCAACAGCTTGCATTGCTGTAGCATTCGGCCACGATCGCTGTTTTTTGTAATGTTACAAACTGGAATTTCCTCATGAGGTAAATTTAATGGGAGTTTAAGTACTGAATGTGCCATGCGGCCTCCATCGAGCAGCGTCGCCGCAATTCCAGAGGAAGCTACGGCAACAGCTATTCCTTTGTCTTTGCGGATTTGGAAATTTAATAGAAAAGTTTTTCCAGTGCCTCCTGGCGCATCTAAGAAAAACAATCCGCCCTCACCATTATCGATTCTATGCACAACAATACCAAAGACTAATTTTTGTTCCGTATTCAATCGAGGAACAGATTCTGATATTTGTTGCTGTAAAGAAGAGACATTGTAGTCCAGTTCTCTTATTAAATCACTACTGACTTCTCCGATTCTTTGTGGCCAGTTCTTCAGTCTTCCCAGATATAGCCATCACTTGGTCTTCAATCTTCGGTCGACCGACGGCAGCGGCGGCGATACAGAGTATTCGTGAGAAGGAACTAACTTCAAAAGCGAAATTTTTTTTTAACTTGATACACCCAAAACTTCTAAATATCATGTTCCTAGGTTCAGTGGTTAAGATTTTGTATACAAAAAGTTTGGCTTCGTAGTTCCCAAACCCATACAACTTTTCACCCCCCTTTTAACCCCTTACAACCCCCTTTTCGCAATAAAAAGTAGCCTATATCCTTCCTCAGGGTCTAGACCATCTGTATACCAAATTTCATTCAAATCCGTTCAGTAGTTTTGGCGTGAAAGAGTAACAGACAGACAGACAGAGTTACTTTCGAATTTATAATATTAAATAGTCTGGATATAGATAATAACGGTCATTTTTATTACCTGTATTTATAACCAAACTAAAATTCTCATATTTCCGTTTCCCAGTACTCATTTTCTACACGTTTTACATGATTTATTTGCTAATTTTGTTTACAAATGTTTGGTTTTTATTCTAAGATAAGCACGGTTTCTCAATATCAATTATTGTCTGTCAATAAGGTCGAACGCTCTGAACGCATCAACAGCCAAATATTGAATGAAGTTCGCTTTCTTTTTTTTTGTTTCCTCCCAGGCGGGGGAGCGGGTGTGAAATCCTCATGGATACCCTACAGCCGGCTGTAGAGTTATGTCAGACTCTTACTGACTAAAACACACCCGTGGGGGGTGCCTATGGCCTTAGGGGACTTACAGGCTTCATCTGATGCGATCAACCCCTGAGAAGGGGATGATGCAGCGATGCCTTAGTAAATACTACTGCATAGTGCGCTTAGAGGACGGATGCACCCTGATGTGCATCCGTATCGGTTTGGGACTGAGCGACTGAAGGTCTCTCAGGATCGGGGGAGCGGGGAAGCTCGCTTTCGGACCTCCCGCCTTTTTATACCCTACCGCGCCGCCACGACCCGTGTCGAGCGCGGCAGCCGTTACACAAAAATAATCCTTAAAGCATGATTCAGTATTCACGTGCGACGGCGCGATGGCTTATTTCATGTATAAGTTTGGTGTTTCTATACCGATTTCTATGATTCTTTTTTTATTGAATAGGTAATAATGTTAACTTTTTTAAATTAGGGATGAGTGAGAGTGTTATAAACGTAAGAGTAAACAAATATAATCGGAATGCTCCGAACTGCTAAGCTATCAGGAGTTACACGTGTTATTGTGAGTCAACCATAAAAGATAGACATATGCTGTTGCGGGATAATTTTTAGACAATTTTATGTAGAATATTTCCGTCATACATGATTTCTATGTAACTTTAACCATTAAGGCTGCACACGCGACGGAAGCTTAAAAAATAGAGTAACTTCTCCCGTTTTTCCAATATTTCCCTTCACTACTCTGCTCCTATTGATTGTAGCGTGATGAAAAGTATACTATAACCTGCCCAGGAGTATGAAGAATAATTGTACCAAGTTTCGTTAAAATCTCTCGAGTAGTTTTTGTTTCTATAAGGAACAAACACACAGACAGACAGACAGACAGACAAAAATTTTACTGATTGCATTTTTGGCATCAGTATCGATCACTAATCATCCCCTGATAGTTATTTTGAAAATATATTTCATGTACAGAATTGACCTCTCTACAGATTAATTATAAGTATAGATTGCAGAAGCAAAACACAAAAGTTTAGTTCTGACTATGATTTGAAAAAGGATAGTATTAATTTAAAGCATAATAATGCGCAGACTGTTCGTTTTCTAAGTTCCAGGGTGTCGGACAAAGGAAAACTGCAATATCTTTATTGTAACTACTTTGTGTTCAAGAATTTTATCTCTTTGCGTTAGGAATTCTTATGAAAACGTCGAGTTTTACCCTTCTTTGTTTTGATCAACAAGTCATTGAAAAAGTCTCTCGATTTTTAATGAGGTAGCATACAAGAATGAATGCATCTGATATTCAAATTGATATAAATTCAAACGAAGTGGCTCGGGGCGCCAGATTCCAAATTCACCTTGAGAATCGGTGTACATAGGTACTACTCTACCACGGAGGTCGTCTCAAAAGTTACTAGCAAATAAATTAGGATACCAATTTTCATGAAAAAAGAAGCATGTTAATAATCCCGAACGATTAGTTCAAATACGTTTTTTTTTCTCTATGGAGACGATTATAGTGCGATTATAAATTTTAAAATAATACTCTATAAATCATAATGATCGTTTAGTGTGAACTTATACTGGTGACTAGTAAATATTTCGGTGTTTAGTGATCACGCATCCGAAACATGAAATGTTTGGAAAAGTACGTAGGTTGAAGTGGGTGGGGCATAGCGGTAAGTAGATTTAACTTTTGAAAATATAACTTCCGAGTTAATTCGTTAATACATTATAGCTTGAACTTTGTATAATATAATCGCTAATTTTCAAAAGCAGAATCTTGAGAATGTAATGAAATAAAAACAACGGTTTTTTTAGTTTTCTATATTACGGATATAAAATTCGCAAACTATTACATAATGACCTTAGAATATGTCTAGTTAATTTGACGGAGACTTATCGACACAGACGAGCCATGGGACATGTTGAATTAAGTTAATTCGTAGGTGTGACGGTGCAGATTTCATGTACAAAAAGAAAACCACGGTAAATAGTGACTTAATAAAGTTTTCACGTACAAAAGATGACGCAGCACGCACTCTGACAGACCAGGTACACCAGTCCCAGCAGTAAGTAGAACAGCACGGGTATCGTGCGGCATATGAAGAAGCCGACGTATGCCGCGATGATAGTGAACACTTCCTTTATCGAGAACACCTTCTGGGCTCTCAGGCCGAGGCAGCGATCTGAAGGCTCCTTGTACACTGGAAAGTTGAGTTCTAAGTTGATATTTTATACAGGACATCACTAAAGTACACTCTACTTCACCTGGTTAAGTGTAATAGCCGCCACACGTTAAGTTATTTGATCAAACGGGCTGTTTCAAAAGGTTCGATCAAATATAAATTCGAAAATTCTTCATACCACCAATTGTCAATTTATGTTGATCAAATTTTCCCACACACACACATATAGCATATGCTAATTTGATCAAACTGTTTGAAGAAGTGACTTGTTTGATCAAATTACTTGAACATCTATGGTGGCCATTAGTGGAATCCGGTCGCAAAGTTAGCAGATGCGGCTTGAATTGTGCCAGTCCAGCTATCTTTACCTTGCACCTAGGTTATTTCCGGGCTGTCGGGATCCAATGGTGACACTTTCTTTGAGATGTCATGGGACAAAGGTCAAATTTAAAAACACGCTGTTTTGAATATATTTAGAGTCAGCTTGAGAAAAAAAACTAGGTTTTTATTGTATATGAAATACCATTGGTTTTTGCTACCCAAGTACTTACTCGGCATTTTTCCTTCTATTATTCTAAAAATACCCTGATTTTACTGTTCTTCTACTGCTGGGTATTAGCTGGTTGTTGTTTGCTATTTTACCATAATCATTTTGGCTAATTTATATATTAATTATTTTCCAATACGTGCATGTGTACTGCGGTTGAATGTGACAGCAAGATCTATCATTGTCTTTTTGTATTTTTGAACATCTGCTGTCAAACATTTTGAAGGTGGCCAGTATTCTTAGTTTCGTTTTAATTTTTAAAGATCTAATATAAATCCTATTCTATGCAATATAACTGGCGTGAATGTAGTTATCATCAAAAGCTAATGTTTCACATAATATTGATTACATTTCAGTATAAAAAGAACGGGATTTTATTTCATGTGTGCACATTTCAACAGTATGATGTAGGTACGTACATTTCAACAACTACGTATGATGAATATTTTGATCACTATTCCACATTTCGTGAAGTGTAGCTTCAGGGTAATTATTTATTCAAACCTTAGATTCTTTTTTATTAACGATCGATCCACCGTATACGTACAGGAGCAATTTGCATACAGATATATTAGAACACACACACATCTTCACTATATGTCCCGGGCGGGGTAGGAAGAGAGACATAGTTAACATACATTATGTTAATCTAAAAATAACGCATACAAAAAATCCAAGAAATTATCCTATTTGGTGCGATCTTTTTGAAATTGACGATTCATCTGTATTAAAGTAAACATTATAGAAGATAAGTTTGTGTAGTTCTATATAAAAACTGGCTTCATTAATACTAAGTACTTACTGTATATATTATTCTCGAACAATTTCGGCATAAGTCGAAAATTCATAGCATTTAGCCAACCAATGGTTTTGACGTTTCTGACGCGTTGAAATCAAACGCGCATTCTGTTCAGGCATGGTTGTGCCTGAACCATGCCTGAACTGAGTGCGCGCTGACCTAGAATTTTGTCTAACATCGAGGCAGAACATTATTATACGAATATGGATATTCATCAACTTTGGGCTTTGTTTCAATTTTACCTAATGCGTCGTAACTAGCGATGTTGTTACAGCTTAGACCGATTTCTTTTATACCCTTACAGGGTAAGGGTATGGAAAAAATCGCTATAAAATTTTATACAAACCTTATAAGTATAATTACTTCACCTCAAATAACATGCACAAAACTATGTTATAAGTCTATGACATCGCTGGCGGCAATCGCGTTTTTTTTCCATTTATCCTCAAAGTGGTGACAGAGCCGAGAGAGTAGTCACAACTAAGAATACACTGTAATTTGTTGCATTTTCAGAAAAAAAGAACGCCGGCAGATACATGACTTGTACTCGATTTCGGAGAATACCATCGATCGTATCGCCAGTAAAGAAACGAATCGAAATACAAGATTATTCACGAACATTTGATATACAACATTGTTTAGCGGAACTTGTAGTAAGAATTATGTTATCACTTTTATTTTTTAAAACTGCTTCTGTTTACCTTACAAAATTACCTTATTCCATAAATAAATAGGGAAGGCTTGTGCCCTTAAGTAGTAGGGATATACTTGGATGATACTTACCTTATTACTCTTCCTATAATACAATCTATTGATACTGAAGTTTACCGAAAAGGTAACAAAGTACCCACTTAAAGAGTTTCATCGCCGGTCCCCTGCGTACGGTACCATTAAAATAGAACTACTTATGGTTTTGCATGTCCAAGTAGTTTCATAAAAATAATTTTATTTCGCATAGTAAGCACGTTTAATTAGATTATCAAATTAACCACGGTATTATTGTAAAATAAGTTATATTATAATAATACCAGGGTTAATTTGATATTTGTCGTGGATGATGAATCCTTAAGACGTGTTAATTGGATTTCATTCATTAATTCAAGTTATACCTAAGTTCTAAAGTAAGATTAAAACTACATGATTTTTTAATCCTATATGAAGGTAATTTTGCTTCAGCTGGGTCTTGTAACTGGCCCAAAAACATACTTACTTATAGGAAACAAAAAGTAGAAAATACTATAGAAAACACTATGAAAGGAAGATGTGATAGTTTTGCTAACACTACTTTGGTTTCATAGTACATTCCTGCATTAAATTTAATATTTTTTCCTATATATTATATCAATAAACAATCTACTTGAACTGTCAAATTATGTTTATAATAAAATTAAATAAAAATAAATCGAATGAAAAGAAGTGTATTTTCACACTATGATGGGACATGACTCATACATATAAACAACAGTCGCTCAATTCACGGAACGCACGCTTTTTCTCCCGCACTGAATTTAATGTGACTAAAATAAATAAATACCTTTACATTAAACAGAAATCCCCGGAAAGCAATTTAAGAAACTTATGTATAATATTGAGGTTTACGCATTCGCACCGCAACAACTGTTTATTTACGATGTCGTGGGAGTTCCATACAAAATAATCTGATGAATAGATATTTTTATGCCTAAATGAGAACTAAAGTAGTGGACAGGGGGCGGGATAAGTAGAGATTAGTATTTAGGTCTTTGGGGCGGAAAGGAAAGGTCAAAGTTGCCATTGATCTAATAATCATGAGCCAAAAGGCAATGCTGTATAGCACATGTATATATATAGTAAAAAAACGCCACAATTCTTGGATTTACGTATAATAAAAATGGTAATAATTACTGATAGATGACATACCTATTTGTTTATTCGCAAGACGACCAAACGGTGCGGGAGTCCGACAGGGACTTGACCGTTTTTAACAGACTTCAAAAAAAGAATATTGTCGGTTTGATTTAGATTATTTACGCCTATTTGGGTAATCCTAACGGGGCAACAGGCAACTTGACCACAGCCGCTCTCGGCGCGCCCCCGAGGGACCTCGTTCGGTCATGCGTGCTCCCTGGCGTGTCAGGCAATCGGTGAAGGCTTGGTGCAGAAGTGTTGTCTGTGGTTTATAGTGCGTAGAGCCCTGGCTCATTTCATCGAGCTATTAAGTAGGATGAAACGAGGGGGGAGGAGTCTTCATATATCTTTGTTACAGTCCCTGGTAACAAGGAAGGTGCCCCGCCTTTCCTAAACAAAAAAGGTTATTTACAAACTTAGGTAGATGTGCATCCTTATAGTTGCCTGTGATTTAATAATGATCACGAGCGTTAATGATGACTTTAACGAGGTATGAATTATAAAAGCTGAAGTTAAATTTAACCGGTTTATTTTCTCATACGATCCAGACATTCTGCACGCACACGTATAATTAAATTCCTTCAGCTGACGGGAAAAAATATCATTTACTATTTGAAGAATTTAAAATTTTACTGGTATGTAAGTTTCGGATGTTTCATCACAGCAACTTATTATCTATACATATAATAAAATGGTAGGAAAGTAAAAACTGAACATTGAATATTTTTTTAAAAGAATAGTTGGGGTGTGATCTACAACCGATACCGAAACCAAAAATATAGTTTTTAGAATTTTTGTCTGTTTTTCTGTATGTATGTCCGGGATAAACTCAAAAAGTACTGTATGGATTTACTTTAAATTTGGCACGAATATTATTAAGAAATCGGATCAACATATAGGCTGAATATTATCACGAAACTCCAACCCTAAGGGGGTAATACGGGGGTTGGATGTTTGTATCAAAGTCCTATGTTTTTGAAGTAAGAGACTTGAATTTAACATGTATGCTCTATAGATGGTGTAAAGGTGTAGGTTACTAATAATGTATCTTTAGAAATAAATGCCCTTTTGGGGTCAAAAAGTATTTGCAAATAACTAATTCCACGCGTACGAAGTCGCGGGCGGCCGCTAGTAATTAATAGATTTATTCAATAATTATCGCTCATACTGGCGTTCGATTTTTATAAGAAGAGCATTATATGTATTACTCTAACCAGAGTAAAGTGAATAAATATATAGATAAGGTGTCTTTATTATAATGAATATTTACCGTTTAATTTCAGAGCTCAATCACAAATCTAGATCTCATCTATTAGCTAACAGATTTAAATTCAACATCTTTGTTTACATTATGGCCGGTATACGTACCGGCTCGTTTTTATATAGTTTCGGGATGAGACAGATTTTGTTAAACAAGTTTCAATCGAAAAATTGCCGACAAACATCGGTTAAATTTGTGGAATGCAGCTCTAATGTTGTAAGAATTACATTTGTTGTCGTGTGTGTATAAATAGTATCCGTCAACGTCATACGTTAATATCCATACGTGTTACATATTTTTGCACCCAGGCTTGCGGTGATTTTGCAGTTTCCTTTAACAGGTGCCTCACTAACACCCGTACTCCGCATTGCGGGGATCGCGGTCCTAGCAATGCGAGTCGGATGACATGGTGCATTTCCCATTCCCATTTCATCGAGCTTCAAAGCTGGGTGAAATGAACACGGAGGAGTCCCGGATACCTTCTTCATGCGCCCCCAGTGGCTGAAGGATGCGTAAAGTAAAGCATTTTCCAGACATTAAAAAAAAAAGTTCCTGCAACATACATAATATTGAGCATTGCAACAGCCACGATGGTCACGAGTTGCTGACAGTATGACTACGCGCCGCGCATCGCGACCCAGACGCAGAAACCAGCATCCTTCATTCCAAAATCAAATTATTGTCACCTACTCACCTTATGTTTTAATTGTAATTCATTTTATTTTAACTTTTAAATAAGTTGGAAAATTTTGTTCCTTTTTAATCCTGCGGCTGTAGCCTTCGTATCTGGAACAGTCGGTAGGATTCTCGCGAGTCGGTTCGCAAGTCGCGTTTTCTTCGTTTATAAGAACCAAAATTCGCGTTGACTCTCAAGCTCCGATAACGAGAATCCGAATCTACGTCGAGCTGCAGCCATGAGTATCCAGAAAATGATACCTTAGAAGAGGCCGAAGATGTTGTTTATGATTCTTCTTCTAACCCTAAACCTGGCGAGAGCTCAGAAGATAACATTAACAAGCCTAGAAGATGGACCTAGGATCGTGTCGTTCAAGCCATGGCTCTTTAATATAATATACCATTACCACTATTTCCTACAGGCAGTTGACTTATAGTGGTGGAGCCCAGACGGGGATCTAGGAATTACTCGATCGCCTCAAAATAACATAACACTTCGCACCTTGTGAAGTACTCCCACCACTCCTGAGCCGTTTAGGAACGACATTAAAATTACATTAAACGGCCATTACTTTTGGTCAAAATATTGATGATTTGGTCGTTCAAATCATCAATATTTTGAATAGGAGCTACTAGAGCGTTCTCGTAACGTTTTTGATGAAGGAAAAATATTAATTTTCCGGTTTGCATTTTGTGGGGATGGCCGTACAAGGATGGAAAATAGGAAAAATAATTATTCAAGCACGTCAGACATTGAGAAGGGATGTTACATAAACCCGAAGTTACTCTAAGCCGGCTGCAGATGCTCTTTCTAAAAGTTATGCGTGTATGAACCGTGCAGAGCCGTGCGGAGTTGTGTGAAGTGGAGATGAGCGAAGAAGATTGAATACGAGTTGAGTAGAGCTGTGAATGCATTTTATTTCCAGTCGGTTAAATAATTGAATAAAGCAATGCAACAGCTACGCTCGGCTCTACTTCAGCGCCGCACTGCTCCGCCTCGTTCAACACTCCGCTTTGCCCAGCTTAATTCCACGCGCTATGTACATTTATTGTTATTTGTTTTTATTTAATGTTATTCATCTCAACTCCACATATACTGTTTCCATTGAAGCGGCGCAGAGAATGATGTGTATTTTGGGCAATGCGATTGATATATTTTTAATGTTTTTATTCTCAATTCCACTAATACTGTTTCCATTGAAGCGGAACAGAAAAGAGATGTGTAATTTCAGCAAAGCGATTGGTGTTTTTTTTCAAGACACTGCTTAATGTTATTCTTTCCACCTCCACTAATACTGTTTTCACTGAAGCGGAGCGGAGAAGAAATGTGTATTTTGAGCAATGCGATTGTTAATTTTTTCAAGACACTGCTTAGCTCCGCAATGCACATGCTCCGCATGCTCCTCCGTGTTATGCGGAAACGCAGAATCATTTGCGCACGCACCTCTTTTTAAAGTATCAGCGTTGATTCTGTTAATTATTTCGTTTCATTGTGGACTCGCAAGAATTTTTTTGTTGTAAGTACATATTTATTAGATCATAATAAGACGTTTAATTTAATTGTAGGTAACTAACGTAGTTAACATTAAACTGTAATCTCTCTCTATCTCGGGAACACGTAAAGGCAACGTGTTGAAATTTAACCCATATATCAGGTCTACAGTCCTTCGAAAATGTGAAAAAATAAAACTTTTAAGTAAACGTATAAAAGTGCGCTCGATTATGTTGCGCAGGTACCTACTTTGTACGGAATCCTCGATGGGCGAGATCGACTCGCGTTCGTCCGGGTTTTTTTAAAATACTTCAGCTGTAGGCTGTATATCTTACTTTACTTACGTCTTTTGATCTTACGTAATAATAAAACCTCAGAATAACAAAATGCCAAAGTCTTCCGTCCGTTTGAATCAATTTTGCTGTAATCTACTATATAAAAATAAGTCGGGTTTTCCTTCCTGACGCTATAACTCCAGAACGCACGAACCGATTTCCACGGTTTTGCATTCGTTGGAAAGGTCTCGGGCTCCGTGAGGTTTATAGCAAAGAAAATTCAGGAAAAATTAAAAAAAAATCGTTTTCTTTTAATCACAAAACGAAATGTTACATAAAACGAAGCTATCTGGTGGCGAAACGGAGTTCGCTGGGTTTGCTAGTCATCTCTAATTAATTTCTTTACAGTACATAATTATATTTTCCTCACCGATAAAGGGAACTCAAGAAAAGAACATAGGCTATTTTTATCGCAAAATTTCATAATATCATGAAACAGAGAATAATATTAAATTAAGTCGGTTTTTAGTATAGCATTGTTGTTCGTTCGATCTGTGATTAAATTAGTTGTGCAACTATCGTTTTTGGTCTCCATAGGTTGGGTGGCCAAAAGTTTATTATTCACAATCTAAAACTGGAAACACTTAGATAGAATCCAATAAATAGTTTTTCATAGGCGTATTTACGTAACTGCCCAGAAATTAGTCTCCCTGCGTTGAGCCCACACAAACTAAAAATAATTCGAGTTAAAATATTTTCGTTCCCGTCGTATTCTATTCTCGTGTTAAATTTCAAGAACGTGTCAATGAATTAAAGTATAATGATTAAGGTCGATGGCGCTGTAGTTAGTGCATATTGTCAGTAACCGTGGAAGTTTTTGATACCACCAAAAGATGAGAGGTATCCATCCGTACGTGCTTGAAATACTTCCCCTGCGCACCTTACGAGTCTCATCCTCCTTTATCATGCGAACTGCTACGGAATGGAAAATAGCATAGAAGGAAAATAGCGGAAAGTGTCTTTCGACGTTCCCTCAAGAAGTCCACGGGGAGGTTCCAGTAAATCCCCACACTTTTACTGACTCATAGGGAAAGGGGGATTGACTTGACCGCCACTTACTTTGACTTGATTTATTACTTTGACCACGAGTGCTATAATATTTTTTAAACATTTTAACACTTGACATTGGCTAAATACACAAGCCGTGCGAAGCCATTCAGAGAGAAAAAAAATACATAAAAAAGGTTGCTGGCTCCGTTGCTTAACATCAGGTGTGTTTTTGGTCAGTTGCACGTAAATATTTTATATACCTTTATAAAAACAGCAACTTTTGCTATGGCTTTCAAAGGATGTCATGATATACACCGTGAATTTTGAGTTACCTGAGAAACTTTTAAAATCAGGTAAATAGAAATAATGCGAACAGTTATAAACAGTAAACGTACTGCACCCCCATACAAAATATGGATTTATATCGATTACCAAATATCGTAAAACGGTGAAAATAACATACCTATTATGCAATTATTGCCCGTCGAAAGAAAGTAGATTCTTAACGATCAGAAAATGAGCGTAATGTATTTGAAAACCTTCGGCGGTCAGAAATAAAAAATTAAATCGTAAGCGATTGCCACAGCAATTCCGTTAGGCGCATGACCGCCAGGTGGGCGATACGTGTGCACGCTTACCTTATTATGAAAAAGTGACGAATAAACTAGATTAAAGTTAACATTACATGTTATAATTGAATACCTTGAATAAAATAAAAATCAAGAAAATAAGAAACAATAAAATATTGTGCCAGCTCCTGTCTTTATCTCGTAGTTATCAGTAGTATAGCGAAAATATTCGGGGCCCACTTTACTTCTAAAAAATTGCAAATGCACACACGTATTTCCCTTCCTACCACAAATATTTTACAATTTCCTTCAATTCACCTTTGTAAGTTTTTGAAATTAGTTTACATTTGCGAAAGCTATCACGGCCCAGCGTAATGACTGGCTTCTCGTAGCTATTTTCGTCGTTTTGAAGCAAATGACAGTCATTTATGAACTGTAACTTTTTCAAAGTAAACTTAAAGAGCTTATAGCGGGGAGCCCAAGCTTTAAGATTTACTCGAGTGCGGCAGAATAACGTAGGACCATAGGGCAACCTTATACCTTGTCAAGTACTATCACAATACCTGAGCCCTTTATATAGGGTTTGACATCTAGGGCTGCAAAAAAAAACAATCGGTCATAGGGCAACCTTGCACCTTGTCAAGTACTCTCACAATACCTGAGCCCTTTATATAGGGTTGAACATCTAGGGCTGCAAAAAAAACAACCACAATCGGTCATAGGGCAACCTTGCACCTTGTCAAGTACTCTCATAATACCTGAGCCCATTATATAGAGTTTGACATCTAGGACTGCAAAAAAAACAACAATCGGTCATGACGTTTGGTCCGTCCAAATCGTCAGTCTTTTCTATTCAAAAGACGGAGCGACTGGAGGGCTTTTCGTTTCTAATGCCTTCTATTATATTCGCCTACTTTATACCTACACATACCACACAACCTATACACGAGTAACATGAGGTAGATCGGATTTCCTAAATAATAAAATTCTATTTAGATTTCTGAGCCCTTTGGAACGGCACAATCGACTTTAGACATAGAGGCGTAAAGAAGTATCTAAACTTGCGTTATTGGAAAAGGTTTATTAAATATTTGATGCTCCGCCTTCTGTAAACGCCTTAGGGTATATATTATACCTTAGGATTCATAATGAGCTTCGATGTGCAAATATTTATCGAACGAAAGAACGTTCCTTTGTGATGTGAGGTAGGTACCTACCTACTAAGAAATAAGCCAGCAAAAAGAAATTCTGCTTATAATTTAAATGTGAAAGTATGAATCTTTGAACGAGCATGTCTACTGAGTACTTACATATAACCTGGATTAAGTACTTTTTGTTTCGCATAAAGGTTCAGCAGGGATGAGATGAGAAAAT
This sequence comes from Chilo suppressalis, assembly GCA_902850365.2. Taxonomy (NCBI): domain Eukaryota; kingdom Metazoa; phylum Arthropoda; class Insecta; order Lepidoptera; family Crambidae; genus Chilo; species Chilo suppressalis. Next base: position 10,779,605 of record OU963895.1, on the reverse strand, counting down.
ATCCAGACTTAAAATCTTTATTATGTTACGTTTATTATGTACCATTCGTACAGACATACTTAGATTCATTCCAGTAAGTATAAATTGTCGAAATTGTAAGACTAAAACTATCGCAAGTATAAAATAACACAAAAAGAATGAAGGAAAAACTAAATATATACACACATTAAAAAAAGTTTGCGATCACTTTGAAAAATAGATTGTTTTCTGTGTTACAGAAGACTTTTTTGTAATTTCTTTTTCTGATTAGATTCTAAATTTTCAAATAAGAATTAGAACGTAAAACAATAAATTAATTCAATTGTTTTTCCATATAAAACGACATGCAATCCAAGCTGACACTCATTCAGAAATCTGACTCAGTCAATATTATCTATATTTAAAATATTTTTTCAATCAATCAATCAATGGTCAATCAGCATGGGTAATTTAGCTGATCGACTCCGCAGCCCACTGTTTTGACAGCTGCTCAGAAGTGCTACATCAGGTTGCTGGTAGCCCGCGATCCAACAATAAACGCCACTAAATTAAAATTAGAAATACGCGCCGCCTCCGGACTTGAAGTTAGCACTCAGTCCATTCGGAATTGCTTACACAAGGCTGGATTACGAGCACGGAGGTCTTGGCGAGCACCTTTGATTTCACGGGAACGTCAGCAACGGAGATTACAGTGGGCTAGGCTCCGGCAAAACGAAGAAGACGAAGAGGAAAACATTTGCCAAAACTGCCTCTTCGTTGACGAATCGCGAATCAGTACTCATCCAGATAAACGACGTGTCTGTGTTTGGAGAAGACCTGGAAACTCTGAAAGGCAAAGAATGGCCACTGGAACGGTTCAGCAAGGCGGAGAATCAGTGTCCTTTTGGGGTGGTATTTTGATTGGGGCTAGAACGCCTAATCTCTTATCAAGGCTTCATGACGGCAGACAGATAGAAAACAATCGCTATTGATGCACCAATTTGTACTGGTTGACGATAAAGCGCCCGCACATCGAGCTCAATGAGTCAATGCTGCTCTCCGAGAATACGAAATCACAAGGTTAGACTGGCCTGCCGGCTCTCCTGACTTAAACCCAATAGAGCACGCGTGGGATGTTCTTAAGCGAGCTGCTTGGAACCGGCAGCGACCACCCCAGACAGTGCTGCAGCTCAGGGAAGCTGCTGCTCAAGAATGGGACAAGTTACCACAAGAAATGCTGGATAACTTGATTCTCAGCATGCCCAGGAGGATCTCTGCATGTGTTCGAGACAGAGGAGGAGTTATTTTGTATTAGATAAACAACAATTTATTAATAAAAGATTTTTAAGTTTGGTTAAACTTTCTTTTTATTTCTATCAAAGTTCTATTACAATCGCCTTAGGATTGAATTATTAAATTTTTTGTACTAAAAAATAAAATAGGAAGCGTATTTTTAAATAAAAAAAGATATAACGTAAACATTTCCTCTTGATTAAGTTAAATTTGGAAAATATATACGAAAATATATCAGCTGTTGCATGTGATACCAAACTTTTTTTGATGTGTGTGTGTATGTATTAATTATAAATACCATCATGGTGATATGGCGTTGGTCATTGTTCAAAACTCATAATTGAAAATAGTAATTGGTTTATAAGTAGGTATATTGACATGGCAAAAATAAGGTTGACTCTATAATCTAGCGAATTTTTGTATTCTTAACAAAATAAGTGGAGCCAAATAACAATATTATATTAGACTTTTTTGTGACTGTCGGTTTCATTGTGATGTGGATGGGTAATATCAAAATCATATTTAATTTTCGGAATAGAGTGGCTTTCAGCGTTTCACCTAAAAATGTCAGAGTTCAGTTTAACGACACCATCAACGAGAGCTTTATTCGTTATTCATTCGTTAAAAAAATATAAACATAACACCGGCGATCTCTTTCAAATAACAATAAAATAGCTTTATATTGTCGTCACCCTATAGAACATTCGCAACATTGTGAGTTTGTTACAGGCGAAAATATGTCTTAGTAACATAATAGTAAGGTCGAATTATTTATTGACATCGTGGCCGACGGTTGCGGTTTGGTCGTAAAACGTCTGACGGTACGCGGCCGGGAGAGTAAATAAATGGGAAAGGAAAAACGAATGCTTCTAATGGTGTTTGTAATGATTTTTAGGTCACAGTGCAAATAATATAATATGTATGACAGTTGGTTGGTTAATAAAAAAAGATGAACGTTTTTCCTACCAATTTTAAAAGTAAGTTAAACGTTAATTCATACTTCTACTTCATCAATTTCTCATCATACTTATCTCAGTATTGCATTGAAATGTAAACTATTGATATTTTCTCGTATATTTGCCTATCGCCAGATTTTATATAGTTGATGGGATGGTCAAACCTTAGATTTTTTTGAATAAAATGGTGTTTGCGATATAAGAAAAAAAATATATTGTTTACAAATAAACAGACAGATATAACAAGACAATAGTATGAAGTAAGATTGAATAATAAGTCACATAAATGAAAGTATAAGTGGCCAGGGTGTTCTAATTATAAAATAACTAAACGAATAAGGTTTCAACAGATTTAACAAGTCAAAACTCAGTCAAAGTCCAAAAAAGTAGCGTATGGCCTATGACTAATGAATTTGAAAGATTAGATTTCTGAATCTAGGAGAGTCCAACTTAGTTATATATCAAAATTCAATACAATCAAATCGGGGTTTACACCTCGAGAGCGTTAAAAGTGCGACATCATAAAATAGATTCTACTACTTAAGTATATACTCGTACTTACTATTAGTGGCATTATTGTATGTTTTTTACCCGACTGCGCAATGCAAGAGCGCGAAGTGCGACGCGCAGACAGGGTATAGTGTTTACTTTCCGCAAAAGGAAAGATGTTATTGTATGTTGTTTAGTGACGTCCGATTAAACCTCTTCTTATTAATCTTAGAAGGTTCTTATTCCTACACGAACAAAGAAATTTGGTGACTCATTTGTTTGTCGTACTTTTCGTAAGTTCTTTACCCGCGCACGTGTTCCCACCTTCCTATAATCTGGGGTCCTTTAAGAGAGGCGTGAAGAAGCATTTTTGCAGGCCGGCAAGGTGAGGATGGTGGGTGTAGCAGTTTATAACTGCTGCACCAGCTATCTTCGCGTTTGGACTTTATCACCACTTAACATCAGGTGGGGTAGAATCAATGCCTAACTAGCTATAAAAAAAAGAAGGGATGAGCGAAAAGTTAAGTTTTTACAATAATGGCTCCACCACCCTTGAATATTTGACATGTTTGGATATAAAGTATAGTCTGCTTGATACAAGAACGATATAGTTTTTTAAAACTTTAATTTTCACAACTTCATATTTACCGTTTGCACAGGAAAATTAGCAGCTAGTACTTTTAGAAATATACTTTACATTGCAATTAAAAATTATATTATACATGTTGATATCTTTGAACGACCAAAGCTCACATGAATAAAAAGATACAAACACGTATATGTGTATATACCCAATAATAATATTCTAACATTTTAAATTCGCACTTTAATTAAATGCTTGTTTTATAAAATATTAAAGTAAAATACTCAATAATAATACGAAGTCACGGAGACCTTCGCCAGACAATTTGTTAAGTAGGTAACTTAACTTACGTATTATTATTACTTACCGATAACATACTTGACATGTTATACTTATCGTCAAGTAATAAATAGATTATTATTACCTATCAAAAGGCAATGTGTATTATTTTTTCTTTCATAATCGTAATAAACTTTTCAATCATACAGGCTTGCTTATGTTAATATTTGAGCAACCATAAAATGGTAATTAGATTTGCTCAACGTAATAAGCATAAGTACCAACATGAATTTAAACATGTTTCGTCTGTTTAGGATAATGGTTGCGAAGCGAAAATTTACAATTCAGACAATTCGGAATATAGACCCCAGATTTCCCATTTGTGCAATTACGTTGTATTGTATTATACAACACAGTCAGTGGGTCTAATATCTCAATATCTGAATAACCGATACAGCTGGGAATGTATCAATGGGATAATATTTGTTTTTGTCGCAGGTCAAGTGCGAATTGACCTCACAGGTGAAGGGTATCGTGTCATCATTGTACCTATCTAGTTTTTAGGCGTCGTCTTAATTGGCAACGATCGTACGATGACACGATGCGTTCTTGTCGTGCGATGATTTTCAAACACAGATTTCTTCAGAGGTGTTCTAATACAGCTCGTAAGCCGTCGCACGAGCACAGGTACATTATTTTCATCGCACGATGAGATCACATCGTGCCATCGCACGATCGTTGCCAATTAGGACGACGCCTTAGAATTATTCCATCTCGCTTAAGAAAAGGAGACACATGCAGAGCTGACTTCCAAACTTCGTTGTTCAGAGAGGCACTAGATGAAAAAAAGAAAAAGTTTTTAGAGTTCAGTACCTTAAAATAAAATAATCGACCTAACCTTAAACCTCTTAAAATTGGCTTCTGTGATTTATAAAAAACTGGCTTTTGCCTGCGAATTTGTCCGCGTGGACTTAGTGAGTCGGGTAGCATTTTTTTTTCCAAATCTGCTATTTTATCAATCTACTTACTATTTAAGAAGTATAAAGTTAGGGGTTTTATATTTGAAAACATAAATAACGTGTCAAATTCGGGATAGTTTGAAATTAAGAAAGCAGGACATTCCCTGCGCAATGCAATGAGTTCAATGCAATCAAGATCCAGTAATATTGTAAAAATAAACATCGGATCTCAGATCGGTTTCAGAGCAGAAGAGAGAAACTTACAATATATAAGTATTACGTATTATGAAAAACCTAAAATTATTGTTTAGTACTATAGCCGGTAAAAGGATTACTTAACGATGTGAGAGCTTTAGAAGGTTTGTCAGTATTAGTTGTAATAATTACTGCGGATTATTAACAGATGAACAAAAAAGTACACACTTTGGGAACCGGCAAAACTGTTAAATTCATACGTTCTCTCCCTTCCGATCAACAGTTAAACAACGTATGAATCTTTTTCTGGGTAATCATCGGTCCCAGTTTTAGAAAAAGATCCGAAAATTTGCTATCGGAAACATCACCTCCTAGTTGAACTCTAATATTTTATGTTAATTAAATAATTTTAACTGAGGGTCATATTGGTGAACTTTTAAAACACGCTTTAATCTCATGGGCACGTGTTCCCTTTGGAACTACTGGTAGACTATGACGAAAGTCTCCTGTCAGCAATACAGTCTAACAGCCCATCAAACTTTTGTTGCTGCGTATGTCTTGCAGAGTCCTATTCAAGGCTTCTATACCTTTTTTATGGGCCATAGTACTTTCATCCCAGACAACAATTTTAGTTTTTCTCAATACTTATGCAAATTTGCTCTATTTTGAAATATTAGTTAATGGAGTTTTCACATTTGTTGTCAATAGCAGCTTTAAGTGTCGCCGCGAACGGGCCACCGACCACAACCACAAAACGCCGCCATCGGTATATTTCTTGTAGTTTTCATACATTTTATATGAACTCGAAACACACGGTACGCCGGTGGCCGCCACACGCTACAAATAGTCGTTGCTCGCTTCTTGTGGCACTCCTTATATAAAAGGGCAATATTACGCTTTTTAAATGTGTCTGTGCGTGATTTTACTTGTGGTGAGATGAGCTTCACTTATTTATGACAACAGTCTTGACAAGTGCTTGAACACCACTCAAGCACTTCTTGGTTCACAGTCACGCGCGGACCGTTGAAAAGCCAAGATGCCGCAGAGCTCAGTGAAAAATGCGATAAAAATACTTATAGTACGTAAACTGTCGTTTTTTCGACAGGTGTCTAATCAATGTTTGTTAATTAAACGCATTTGAAGCAAATATTGTTCTAATACATACTATAAACTGATTTAATAGAAAATATTTGTGATATTCAAATGCATGGTCAGTATTAATAGCCGTCTCTTTTCCTCGCCTTCCGTACCTGCTATATTGCTAACAGCGCTTTCAGAATAGCGAGTAACTTTAGTAGCCGCTTCTAGCTTCTCGTGGCGGGGTTTGTGGCTGTGGCGTGTGGCCCGTGTGCGGCGACACTAAGGCAGAGTGTGGTCCGACTATAATAACTTCGACACCCTCCTAATCCTCTTTTACAGGATAGTTAAGGAAAATTAATTTTGATAAACTTTATAATTTATTTAAGTATTCGTGCCACGTTTCAAGTCTGTACCTGAGTCCTGAGCTATCAGGTAATAAGATTTTTTAAGAGGTAAGAGGAAAAATCCTTTTTTAGTGCACCTCTCAACCTTATAAGAAAACTAAGTGTCAAATTTGGAGTTTCTAGACCTAGCGGTTTGGGCTGTGCGTTGGAATGTCAGTCAAGCAATCAGTCAGTTTCTTTTTTTATACTTTGATTTAATAAAGAAACACACGTCTGTTCGCATGTGGTTCGCAACGATGAATCAAATAACTAATAACTCAATTCCCGTGATCAAAGAACTACATATTTACATAGTTTAATGTAGAACCCTCGGTGCACCGACCTACTCGCATTTGAACGGTTATATATTTTTTTTGTAAAAACCATGGTAACCTATCATTATATATCATATATCACGACACTATGTACTAAAAACTAACTTTACTTAAATACATAAATATGGATAAAAAAGTTATTTACATAGGTACCTTACAAAAATTGTTATTCTTACCAATATTACATTATTTCACATGATTGATGAGTCTCGCATCGAACTTGAACTGTATCTTATCGATCAAGGTTGAGACAAATGACGGGTAGATCCGGGTGTTGTTCTTAGTCTCTCCCTGGATTCGTAAACAAGCTTTGGGGAGACGTATCGTCTTGTTTTCTCGTATCAACCTTAGATAAATTTTGTTACGCTCAATTTTGTATCCGCGGCTGTACTATTCTTTGCCTATTTTATTTTCAGAATAAGCTCTCAAACATTTATCACTTTAGCAAGACAAATTTAGGACAATCTCAATATATTCGCTACTCAATAGGCGCATTTAACACGTTCAATGCGTTTACTAAAAGATAATACATGTCGTGGGTGCATCCGTCATGACCTCTATACTTCCATACCCATATTTACTATTGCGTCATGAACAGCATTCTTTTGGAAGGTAACAACTTTCTGAAATTAACAACTATTTTTATATTTTTTGGACAAAAGTTAGTGAATTTATTGCAGATTAAGGAGGCCTCGCCTGAGGTTCTGACCAAAAGTTTCAGAGATACAAAAGCATTTAAAAAAAGGGCTGAATTCATGAGAAGTATTTTGCCCTACCGCACAGCAGTAATTTTCCCGGTTAACTTGGTAGTGTTGTTGGATAGTTTAATAGATTGTATTTTGTCAATAAAGAAACCAGAAAAGTTCTATATGGCCCTATGGCCATTTTTTCCGGTTTCTTTATATCAACAACTTCTTTATATCAACTCTATAGAGAGTTGATGACGTACGAACCGTTTTAATGATATTCATCAACGAGGCCTGTCCCTGTAGCATGGTATCACTATTTAAACTATATCACGTTTTCTATCGCGCCTGTCAAACTTTATAGCAATTTGACAATTGAGCGTGATCAAAATGAGCCATATATCATATCGCGGTGCTCATGCTAGGAGGGGGGGGGGGGGGGGGGCTGCTCCTGTAGCATGATGATATGAGTGATATGACAACTGTCTGTGGTATTAAGTTATGTGTACTTGCAGGCCGACCGGCGAAAGACGTACCGCTCACAATAAGAAAATGTCATAATCTTCATTTTAAAAGTAATCCTAAAGGTTTGTAAAAAATAAATAAATAAAAAAATTAAGTAGTTGAATACATCGATCAGTGGGATAATAATATTAAATATAATTAATTTACAATAAAAGTAGGTGCATAATCTGTATTGTACAGTTTTATTACCACCAAAAGTTTCATTATGCTGTTGGTTAAGATTTCGAATCATTATCACCACCGAGCTAAGTTTCGATTATAAATAGCGCTCGTATAGAGCCTCCTCTTAGGAGACCTCTTTTCCTTTTCTTTGACCTGAGTCTGCTTTTAGTAAACAAAGTTGAGTTTAAACTTCAAGCCGATAGTTGGTGGCTTCGTCTGTTAATATTGAATATAGAGTACCAACAAGGTGTACCTGATTAAGAAGTTCGGTTTTCTTAGCCACCTAAAATTGGTCACTCCCCCAACCATTTTTTTTTATTAATTAGTTATTCTGCTATTCGGGGCGGAAAATAATCCAAAAAATCAGTGCTCATTTGAGTCGGTTCAGCCTTTTTGCAATTATGAGTGTTCTAACATGACTTTGTTTTATAACAAAGTCATGTTAGAACACTCATAATATGGTAACCTATGGTGTCTGTGCGGAAAGAGAATGGGCGTGGCGAAAAACGAAACTAACATAAAGATTTTTGTTTGGCAATCAAACCCAGCAATCTGTAAAACGTCAAAGTTTTGTATTGATACGCATTTGTTTGTTGTTGAGATTTCTTGCGGTTTTTTGTATTTAATCATGTCTAAAAGGGTTAAAATCTTACAAATAAGGTAGAAAAGCACTACAGCGCTCTCCAATCTAAATCCCATTCTCTTTCCGCACAGACTCTATATAGATGGTACTACAGACAGTCAATATCGCGATTGTCTATAGGCCGGAATACTTTACATACCTGTAAAACGGAACAGTAGCATGCATGATCGTTAACGTCATGTGTAAGTAACTGGCACAATGTGACTATCGTGCCAGTATTTGCAGAGCTAAACTTGCATACAATTTACGTCCTTGTATTTAATTTTAGTTTAGCTTTTGTTTTTTTTCCTTTTTAGCTTTCAAAATGTATCTCTAATTTTATAGATCAACAAAAGGTGCCCTGCGGTTTCACCCGCATTAATTTGAGGAAAAAAGTTATAGTGTGCCACCCTTAAAAGATAGACATATGCTGTCTCAGACTATTTTATAGAAATTTAAAAAGGTAACAATTCCGTCGTACATGATTTTAGTGTAACTTTTACCGTTTACGCAGCGCACGCAAAGGAAGCTCACAAATGAAATATTTTTCCCCTTTTTCGCAATATTTTTCATTAATGGGGAGCATTCCTATTAGTTATATAGTCTATAGCACAAAAAAATGTTTTCACCAGTACATCCAGAGAATAACGCGTTCAACCAAAAAGAAAATCAAACAAAATCTTCAGTTTTATAATACCTATTAGTTTATATGTAATCAATACTTCTCTAAGTTTGTATTTGGATTTGTGTCGTTTTCTGTATCACTGTCAACTCCATTGTAGTATGGCAGCCAGTGTCATTAAATCGCTTTATCATTATGCTGTTTTGGTGGGCTGTATCAATAAAAATACAGTTAAATCACTTTATGCGACTCGAGTCAAAGATTAACATAGCAAAACGAAGTCGCAATGTTAAATTAAAACAAACGTCAGACAGAAGCGATTCAAGAACAGTCGACCAGCGGTACGGTGCCGTTTTCACTCGGTACGGTATATAAAACTCCTACCATGTTATCATTGAATACAATTTTTTTTAAACTTTTACCACCTTATTTCAAAACGTGGACTTAAGTTAGTCCTGTTTTAAACCTAATGTTGTCTCTGTCCTCGTTTTAGCAAGCACAAGTGTCAGCATCAGTTCTATTCCAGGTTTAAGTTTATTCTGCGGGAGCCAGGTGTGACGTCCGTTCGGCGGTGTGCCTCTTAAAGGCGCCGTCGTCTGTAAAAAGATTTTTACCTGCGTTATAAACAAAAAGTCTAGGTATTGTACTGAGGCGGTTACTGTTCTCTGACATAATATTGCTAGCATATAACCAATTTTTGCGAGGCCCCAATATTTCGACACTTACAACAATCCTGCAATCCCACTAAAATAATTACTAGAAAAAGCGGGTAGTCGCCGCAGTTGGACCGGTTTTATTAGGGATATGTTAGGGATGTTGTTGGCGTTTGTGCTCTTTAATAACATAAAGTATCTTTCCCGTAAGCATGAATGTCATGTAAATTGTAGAATTAGGTGCACGCATTTTGTCCGTCTGGTACTACTTACGCTGTGAAACCTTGACGAACGTAAACATTATATATTAATAAGTATGTGTTCATTCATATAATTTTGACGTTACTACTACTGACTAAGTTTAATTACATAGCTCTTAATCTTACTATAGCTTTAACTGGCCTCGCTTGGACAGTTAATTATCACTGTCAAATTATGACCCCATTTTAAGTATCGTCAATTGGTGCAACCACGGTGAAACTCACGCTAATAGTTTCAGACTATCTATTTCAGCCACTCATCCTAAGCCCTTCAATATAATTGTATATATAACTATGTTTTAATCAATTACGGTTTTCATAGTCTTAGTTTACTATATAGTAATAATATTATGTAACTGTATAGCACACAGTTTTAGTTATAAAAACACGAAACTCGCGCGCGAGTCGAAAATACGTTCAAGGCCCAATGGTAAGGTTTCCTGTTTCCCTTATAGCAGAATCCGCGAAAAGGTAATTCGTGGCACGCATAAATTATTCCAAAGCTTCATAACATTAATTTATGCCCGAGGCAAAAGCAAATAGGAACGCGCGCCTGAAATAATAAATACGCGACGCGTTCTAGAATCAAAACCTTTTTTTGAAACACTTTGCGAGCGCCAGCCAGACCGCCGATTATGTTCGGGTTAGAATAAATATTTATTTTGAGACATCCTAATGTGGTGTAGATGAATATGAACTTGATAAAGAACCATAAATATTTATGAAAAAGGGAATATGTACATTTTCAATGGCAATGTGTTACTTTTATGGATGATATAATTGGACAGAAACTGGACATGTGAAATTGTAGTTATTCTTTTAATTTTGAATTATTTTATTAAAAAAAATTGTTATAACTAGCTTTTACCAACTTTGTCATGTTTTGTTAGTCGTTGATAGAGTCCTTAATCCACATGACAATGAAACTATTAATCCAAATGCATTCATGTATCTAGGTGACAAAAATTTTATGCAGCTACGGGTAAAATTAAGGTCGCCAAAACTTTACTTCATGCAAGATTCGGGCAATGAATAAAGAAAAATAAGGTGAATCTCATTTTAATTTCTTTTTCAGTCACTTTCTATTTGTCATTTCGCACCAAAGAAATATTATTTTAGTGTTTCACACCATAAAAAACCTAAGTAAAAAAAGGGCTTTTTTTCCACTTGTAGCAAATCAGAAATTACGAAAAGTTAGGTTGCTTTCAATTTGTTGCTTGCATTGCTATTTGATCGATACCTACCGAGTACCATTGTTTAGTTTAATTACACATAATTAAGATCGAACAAGCCCAAAAAAACACGTATACGCGTTTTTTTCGGCGACCATTTTGGTTATTGACATTTTTCGCGTAAAAACGCCAGGACTATTTCTTAGAAGTATCAGGAACTTTAGAACTCAGCTGCATGCGAGAAGAACTCACATTTGTATACGATCTGCTGCAAAATGTTATGCTACGGGAAGTTAGCAGATCATTTTCCCAATTGATATTTTCCGCCATAACTATTTCTAAGAGTATCAGGAACTATAGAACTCGGCTGCATGCGAAAAGAACTCACATTTGTTTGCATTTGGAAATGATGTGCTAAGTTCACTGACATGGTCTTTATTGACTTATAAACAATACATTATATGCGATGATTCAGGAATTCCCGAACAGAGTTCAACACTCGCTCATTTATTCAACTGTTAACATTACTAATACGTTCGCGTGACTTCGTAAAAAAATATCGTTGTCAATATCCAGGTAAGTAAATATTGCTTTACTAACAAACTGATTAGTTTAATTTTTTTCTCTAGATATAAATATTTAAAGTTTTATAGTAATTCTTAGAACTCATTGGTGAAAAGACAATTTTCGTTTTTTTTATTTGAATACTAAATCTTTAATTTTTATTTACTATGGGTAGTTTGAATCAAATCTAAAAGTATGCAAGAAAAAAAGAAGACAATAAAGTTGGTTACATTCGTTCTGCATTAGAACTCAGATAAGGCACGGTAAAAGTTACCCATTTAGCATTTGAGTTCCTACTGTTCCATAAAGTTAAATACGTTGCTTGTTCCAAAGATTGGCCTGTTTACATACATGCCTAGAATATCAAATGTACTCCAGACAGATTCTAAATCCAGCCGCATGAGATGTACTGATTTGCATTAACAGGGTTTTACTCTAATATAATTTTCATACATAAATGTTTACAGAGTTCAGAAATCATAGCAACAGTATGAGGAGAAGGTTGCCCGTGGGCCTAGAGAGGATTATTGGGTGTTAACGACTGAAGACGTAGATGGGATCATGGGTAGATAGGGTAGCTTATCTCATTCGTACGAAGGAGTTGGATTGGAGATAATATATTTCTAGTCACCCACCTGATGATCGGCTATCCTACGAAATAAATAGCAAAAAATATAAAGATCTAATAACCCCTCACTTTGTAATAACGCCTCTGCGGAATGAAGAAATAAACACGATGAAAATTTTAAAGTTCTTTTACGTTGCCTCAATTATGTTTAGTTACTGGACATTACTCAGGCTTAAAAATAGTGGAATATTAAAAAAGTCCTGCCCCGACTGGGAACCGAACACGGGCCACCGGCGCAGCAGAAATGGTCAGATTTTTTTAAAAGCAATTATAAATTTAATGCTACATGCTAAAGAAGACCGAAACAATTTGAGGCGATGTAATAATAGTTTCACTTTAATATGTGATCCACCTGAGTGGACTACGGGAAAAAAATATTTCCTGGGATGGCAAAGCAAGTAGACCATGGGGAATAAACGGTGCTTTTTATGTGTTAAAGGTAGTGAATAAGTATCTTATAAACGAACGGTAGTTGGCAACCATAGATATACCACATGAAGCGTTTTACTAAACGCAGGAAAAATACAACAAAATGTGTTTTTTTAAGGCTGCGGCACGGAATGTTATTTGTACCGTGGCTGCGATCCGGTAAGAAGAATTCTTACTCTGGCGATAATTTTTGTTCAGTGGAAAATTTATTTGACCAGTTCCCTATGAATAGGCAAAAAAGGTTGGAAGGCTCGGGAAGTCTCTTTAAAAATAGGTCACTTGGGTGCGTTCATTCTAATACAAAATATGACTTTCTTATTGCCCTTTCCGTTTACAAGATGTCTTTATCCATTTCCTGGCTCTTACTAAACTCACTTTCTTTTTTAGTAATAAATCCTAACACTGTTCATTTCATATTTTCCCGCTGTTCGAGTCGAGACAGCCCTGCCTTCTGCTCTCGTTTCAGTTGAATAACTCGTTAGAAATTTATTTAATACATGCCATGTCATAATAATTTGCATTTCTCTAAGGTTGATCTCGACTCTTTATGTCCGCTATCATGAAAGTAGAGCGGATCCAATTTTTTTATGCGTGCAACGATGAAGTTAATGTAACACGCAAGCTTTTGCCCGCGGCTTCCCTCACGTTAGATTTGATTTTGAGTTAATGTGGTGCTTCATACAAACTTTGAGCATTTAGGCAGTCTATATCATAGTTAGTTTTTATATTGTGGTACTATACTGTAAATAATAATTTGCCGTGTGTGTCGGCCTAGAATAGCACAACCCCATCTCGTCTCATGGGTGTCGTAGAAAGCAACTACGGGAATACAGCCAGCAGAAGACGGGAGCAGCGTCTTCTCCTTCAATCCTATGGTCATACTGCGATCGCCAACCCGCCTGCCAAGCGTGCCGCTTAGATGTTAAACACAAACCCCCTTAGATGTTAAACACAATTGAAGATCTGCTAGCTTTAGCCACGGTAGCAGCTATGGCAACGGCGGGGTAATGGGTGCTTAGAATCCCCGGGTAAGATCCGGCTACCACTTACGACGACTGGACCTGGCAACCTGCAACACACCCACACTGAGGACGGACGCTTTAGTAACACTGGGATATTATTGATTTATCTGAAGTCCAAGGAGAGGGAGAGGACTCGATAATCCTCAATTCCGGTAACTTATTATACCGGAAGGGCGACCAACAGTCCCTAGGCGGTGTCGGGTATATTGCCCACAGGTCCCTTGTTAACAACGTGATCACCATCGAAAGTGTGTCGGTCAGGGTAGCATACCTTATACTCAGACTATTAAACGATATTCGTTATTATTATTCTTAAAGCTTGATTCTGGACTTTTTCCAACTTACAAATGTGTGTTTTAGCACTATTGTAGTGCAAAAAACAGCCATAATCTATTCTACTTCTTATAATTGAAATTTAAAGCGTTCTAACATATTTAGGTTGAACACCGCACTTTGCACCAGCTAAAACTTTTAAAATATTAAGGTTCTTCAGAGTTTTGTTACAAATTTCATTTATGTGCTTTGCCCATCTTAATGATCTAGCCATACACCCAAGTATTTCATATTTTCTGTAGATTTTTTTTGTTAATTTTCTGATAAAAGTGTTATTTGTTGTAAAAACAATATTTTGACTTATTTATTGATATCTTTAGATGTATTTCTTGATATTTTCTACAAAAGTATTTAATGAATTTTGTCTAGCAATAACTCTGTCGTCCAAATTCTTATGTTTAACAAATATTACAAAATCAAAGAGTGGGTCTCAAGATGAATATACCCGCTCTAGTTAAAATTGGGAACACTACACTCTAAGTTGTCGAATTTACGTTTAATTGGGACAGACAGTCCAGTTAGGTAAGTCCAACTTTGTGAAAGAGGTCTCTCGTATTCAGCTCGGATGGGCAGCATTTGGGAAGCTATGAAAAATCTTCGCGTCCAAATTACTCAAGTCGCTCAAGACAAAAGAGTGTGTTGCCAGTGACGACCTATGGAAGCCAAACGTGGTTCTTTAGCAAAAAAATAACGAGCAATGGTGAGAGTGATGCTCGGTATTTAATAGAGGAAATCCTTAGGAAAACCGATATCGCTCGAAGGATTGCTTTGTTGAAGTGGCATACAAGAAAAGGACAAGGACTTGGATACAATTTAGGACAAGGATATTATTGCAGACGTTGTTACAACCAAGGACAAGGATATAATTAGGGATGTGGATACAATCAACACAAGGATATAATCAAAGACATGGACATAATCAAGGACAAGGATATAATCAAGGATGTGGACACAATCACGGACCAGGACACAATCAAAGCGTGGACATAAGGACAAGGGTATAATCAAGGATATAGGCACAGTCAAGGATCAGGACACAATCAAAGACGTGAACATAATCAAGGATAAGGATATAATCAAGGATGTGGACACAATCAAGGACCAGAACACAATCAAAGACGTGGACATAATCAAGGACAAGGATATAATAAAGAATGTGGACACAATGAAGGAATATAATCAAGGATGTGGATGAAATCAAAGACGCGAACACAATCAAGGACAAGGATGTAATAAGGACGTGCTACAGATTGCTGGGTGCTAACGACTGTAATGCCGGGACCAACTTCTTTCTTCTTAAAGTGACTTCGAAAACACGGAAGAGCTTGAGTTGCTTAACTTTTACAAACGCTAACCACTGCGCCAACAAGGTTTTCAAAACTAAGCAATGAAGAAGAAAACGACAAGAAAGAAGTTTTTTTTAAGCTATTGTATAGCTTTTATCGCGGGCTCTCAACACGGGGACCGAATCAAAAAATTCTGTAACGAAAAAACCTTGCGATAGTGCATGTACCAATAGAACACAATTTTCGCCGTTTTAATATCAATTTAAACGGCGCAGTGTGTTAAGTTGTTGCCAAGGGACTAACGTTCGACGCATCACCGCGGTCGTCGGTTCAAATTCTGCACTCGTATTTTTTATTTTTAGTTATTATTTTTTTCATTTTTTTATATATTTGTTTTAGACCCCAGCACACCTGTTCTTATTTTTATTTGTCTCCCTTTAATTTAGACTTTATAATATTATAATTAAAATTTTTGGACTAAAGATGGTAAACTGTGGAGCTTGTGGAAGTTTTTTGGCGCCGGGCAATGCTGTTGTTTGCTGTGCTTGCCCAATAAAATATAATAAGGCCTGTCTCGCCATCCCGGCAAAGAAAGTCGAGTGTCAGCAAGGATTGGATATGCCCGAACTGCAAGAAGAGCACACGCAGGGGTGACAACACGCGTACGCCTGTAAATGGTATCAGCGAATCTTCCGAGCCCGAAAAACCGGTTGCTGTACGGGAACCTGTCGACCTGGCCAGTGGCTCTCCAAAGGAAGATGAGGTCCAGGGTAAGGCCAAGGAGAACGCCGCCAGAAATAATCACACCAGTGTTATAAAAAGTATGCTGGCCGACTGCATGAAGGAGATGGAAAAAAAAATGTTTTTTTATCGGTCACCACGCTCAAAAAGTCTAACATGAATTAATATCAAAGAAAAAACTTGAATTAATATCAAAGAAAAAAACTGCATAATTAAATAATTATAATTGCATAAATTGATAAAAATGCTATGCAAAATAGCTTTACCGCGGCAGTCCCCGAGTGCCACACGTATTTTTATTTATTTTGTGTTAGAAGCTGGATGTGTATTCGAGTTTCATGAAGTTTGATGACATTCAATCATAAATATTATTCTTTGGACATCGTAAAACCTAGATTATACACCGGATCTTTTTAATGGACTTGGTGAATTGCCAGAAGACACTGTTGACGACATTATAGCTGTACCTACACCTATTAGTTTAGGAAATTGTTATTAAACAAAAGTGTTCTAAAACTATGAAATCAACATAATCTTCTTTAAAATTTTCGCTTATTTATCGCTGATGAATTTTTAAAAGCTTATATATTTTACCAGGCGTAGACAAACACAGGAAAAGGATTGAGGTTTTATTTTACACGAACCGAGAAAAAAATGTGTTTTTACCCAACAGTGCCCAACACCATCCATTTTCCAAATTTTATCCAGTGGATTGAAAAAAAATCTTTCATACAGAGCTCTTCCTGACAAATATAACAAAAAAAAAAATCGTCTAATTGATACAATCTTCGGACATCTGCGCGTACATACAGTCCGGCAATTAATTATTATTTATACGTATAAATAAAATAAAATTGAATAATATATACGTGAAACGTGATTTTCCTCGATTCGTTTTGTTCGATCTTATTTTAATATTTTACTTTGGTGCAAAACCCATCGTTTGTGGGTCCGATTCTTACTCCAGTTCCAGTTTATTTGTCTAATACTGAGTAATTTAATTTTATGCCATTAGTGTCTGAATATTTGAAGGGAATATTTCGTTGCGTTTAATAAGCATACATATATGCTTAAAAAAGGTTTTAGATTTTTTGTAGCAAAAGACTGCAATCATATCTTCCTATTAAGTAATCAGTCTTTCTTCTTCTTCGAAAATCACACAAGTTAAAGATAAAGACTTAGAATACAAAGACGTATTCGTATATTCGTCGCTCGCACGATTTTTGGTGAAAATATTACGACGACGTGTCTGGGATTAAAGTGGTAGGAGGGTTTTAATATGTTTTTTTAACTCCTTTTGTAAACTTCGTTTTTGACGGTGAGCGGCGACCATAGATTACAGCTGCATGAAATACTAAAGTACCACTCGAGTCATTGCTGACCCCATACTCAATTCCGTGGAAACCTGGGACTATTGCACGTGAGGGTAAAACAACATCACCAAACTGTATTAATTTTTTCACCGTAGTCACCTGTATAGTGGAGTAAGTTACAAAACAAACGGGCGCTGCAATCGAGCGGGTAAATCCGTTAATCCGTTTTGCCCCAATTCTCCTAAATAAAACTAAAGTTAAATTACCCTTTTTGTATTGTTATTTCTGTAGAGGCACAAACAGGGACATCGATTATTATCTTTTAAGTTTGATTATGTAAGTTTGATGCCTTTATGTTTTACGATAACAATAAACACTTGCTTTAATGGAGCATTTGAAGGGCACGCTCTTCTGGTGCATCAGATATTCTCTCAACTTGACTAATATAATTGTGGATTGAAGTATTTTGATCGGCTTATTATGAAAATAAAAATATAATCCTCTTTTCGAAACACGTGGTTTTTCTCTATAAAAATAAATCAAAGATATTGTTGTTTTACCGATGTAAAACAACAATATTTTTTATTTATTTTTACTGAGAAAATCCGCGTGGGGTGGTTGAGAGTATCTTGCCGTGTGTTTACAAAAAATACGGCGTACTAGATGTTGAGTTGTTACCTGTATGTAAGTACTAGGCAATAACACTTGCTAGAAGTATGTGACGAGTAAACATCGCTTGAAAATGTCTTCATTTTAATTTAATTGTCAGCAGTAAAATTATAGATAGCTAGGCATAAATTGCTGGAAATCTCTTAACAACATAATACATGTTTTCTACTTGGAAAAGTATTTTAAAAAAGGGTTCTGCGTTCCTGATTTTCATTATCATCAGTCAGTCACGTTTAGTCGGTCACCCATCCAATGACCGACCATTGCGAAAGTTATTTAACTTTTACGATCGCAGGCCGCATGTGTTCACCACCTGTGCCATAGAGCTCCTCGTTTTCCTGATATTTGATATGATATTACTTGCTACAAACAATCTCTCAAACTTTACACCTGTTTATAATTTTAGTATGGATAACATCCCAGTTTTGTACCCTCTAAAATATGTTTAACTGACTCATAAAATTATCTTAAAGCGACATTCATACTGTCATTTAGCAGTTCAAACAAAACTTTAAGGTGTCTTCCATAATCTGGGTCAGTGGGTTGTCCTTAGGCCGGTTATACTTTGGATGCTTTTTCGTATGATTTTAACGTACGAAAACATGTTATAAATGTGTGCGAACAGTTCATCATGTTTCTAAAACCAAATCTTGGGATAACGATTGCATAGTCCTGCTATATTATCCCGATATTTTCATAGAAGGTGCAAAAACTTTTGTGAATGTGCCTGAGTTGATCCCAAAAACATTTTATATTTGAAAAGTAAAACGTAAGTTTAAAATTTTGCCATCAATCCATAATTATTTTGAGGGCAGCACTCTTCGAATAAACGAACATTATTTTAAATGGATTACTAGCGAACCACATCCATTTTGCAACAATAATAATTATTTTTATTCTATAAAATGAAGCCTTTTTCTCTTATGAATAAGGTAGATTTCTACCGGTGAAAGAATTGTCGTGATCAATTCAGTAGATCCGGATATTTCTTCAAATAATACAAAATCCATCATTTTTGTTATTATTATGGAAGTTTAGATTATATACAGTACACATGTACCAATTTAGTATTATCTATACTTATAATAAATCTGTAGAGATGTCAATTCTGTACATGAAATATATTTTTAAAATAACTATCAGGGGGTGATTAGTGATCGATACTGATGCCAAAAATGCAATCAGTAATTTTTTTGTCTGTCTGTCTGTCTGTCTGTCTGTCTGTCTGTATGTTCCTTATAGAAACAAAAACTACTCAACGGATTTTAACGAAACTTGGTACAATTATTCCTCATACTCCAGGACAGTCGCCGCCGAGCAGCCATCTTGTGCGCAAGCGTTTGTGGCACTCCGTGTGCATACTGATTTATTCTCGAAATGGTGAAATGTGCGAAGTGTTCGAAAATTGTTACCAAAAAATCACCTGGACTACTATGCTGCAGATGTTCAAAATGGTTCCATGCTTCATGTGCATCTATCTGCATGGATCGATTGACAGCTTTATCAAGTACCGACGCTGTGGATTGGAAGTGTAAAAATTGTGCACAATCATCTAATTCCAAGCAAAAAAGATTATCATTTATAGTACCGGACCCAGAAGATGAGGAAGGCGATAATTCTGACCTGGAGAGTGGCATAACCAACTGCGAGTCAAATAACAGCATGATTAAGCAAATACTGAGTGAATTGCGAAAGGAAATCAAGGATGTAATTAGACAGGAGCTACAATCAACTTTAAAGTACTATTCCGACAAACTAGATGAATTTACCGTAAAAATCAATACATATGAAAAAAATAATAAAATTCTTGAAAACCAATGTAGTGATTTGAAAAATAACCTAATCAACATGAATTTGAAATACGGTGTTTTAGAGGGTAAAATAATTCAGTTAGAACAACATTTGATTTCGAATCAGTTAGAAATATGCGGAATAAAAGAGTTGGAGGAAGAAGATGTCGAAAATATTTCTC
The DNA here is from genome assembly GCA_902850365.2 of Chilo suppressalis. Classification (NCBI taxonomy): domain Eukaryota; kingdom Metazoa; phylum Arthropoda; class Insecta; order Lepidoptera; family Crambidae; genus Chilo; species Chilo suppressalis. Next base: position 10,759,436 of record OU963895.1, on the reverse strand, counting down.
GCACAGTGGCCGAACACATCAAACAAAACCCTGATGATGTGATTAAATCATATCGAAAACGTCGCCCGCTTTCTGCCGCTAAAACCAAACATGGTGAATCCATTCCCACATCACCTATCACCGTAGTACTACGAGAGGGTGCCAGAGACCAATGGATGGTTCCTGAAAAAAAAATCGAAACCACCCCGGAGGACCTTGGACTGACTTTGAGCGGAAAATTCTACCTTCGAGAGGCTTTATCACCTGGCGTTGGCTTCTTACTGTGGAAAACAAAACAAGAATTGAAAGAGAACTTCAAGTTTATCTGGTGCAAAAATGGATCCATTATGCTCCGTAAAGATATCAACGCAAAAATAGTGCATGTGCGTTCCGTTTCCGAATTGGAAGCACTAAAAAGGAGTCTAACTAAAAACTATCCAAACACCACTCCAACTGTGAATTGAAAGGACTAACCAGATCACAGCAGGGAAGTAATTTAAAACATTATAATTCAAATTGTTAAATATTGTACTTAATTCTATATAAAACTAATGGCTACCATTGTATCAGATAATCCTAGTAAAAACATAATTGAATTTAACTGCAACTATCTTAAAGAATTTGCTTCTCAACTCATTGGTGGTTCTTTGTTGTTATACCATGTCAATATTTCTTCACTACTTAAAAACTTTGCTCAACTTGAATATATGATATACAATACCAACCATGTTATTCACCTAATAATGATAACTGAGGCCAATATTCATAGTGACAGTGTAAACATTTATAATTTGCAACATTATACATTATATCATGAATTGAGACGTCATAGGAGAGGTGGGGGGATTTTACTATATGTTCATGATAGCGTTACATTTATTCAAAGTAAGTGTCAGACCTATACTTTTGAAAATATAATCGGAGAAGTAGCACTAAACAATAAACAAACCATTGGCATTTGCATTGTATATAGGCCACCAGACACCAACAAAAATCAGTTCGTCATTGAGCTAACTAATATGTTGAAAAAATTTCAGTTAAAAAATAGTTTTATTGTTATGGGAGACATAAATATAAACACTAAACTTAGTAACCCAATCGCAAGTCAATACTTAAATGCAATTAGTGCCTTAGGACTACAATGTGGAATAACACAATACACACGAATCGAAAAATATCGCGATCATATCTCGAAGTCGTGTATAGATCATATTCTTATTCGCAACGTAAACAACTGTGAGGTGTATACGGCTGGAGTGAATGTGTCACCGGCGGATCATTTAGGGATAGCGTGCGCATTAGTAGGTATGTTGCACTGTGATCAGTCGCCTTCGCCGTATGCACGCGCGCAGCTAGTCACACGGATAAATAATTGCACACTAAGAAACCGGTTAGCTGATATCGATTGGACCGCGCCACTTTCATACTCTGACCCAAACGATATTGTTAATTACATATGCGATGGCTTCTCGAATTCGTATAGAAATGCGAGCTATACTTTTATCACGAACAGCAAAAGAAAACTTTGTGAGTGGGCAGACCCCAAACTAATGTATATGTGTAACAAACGTGATCAATTGTTCAATATATGGCGCCAAGATGAGAGCAATCTCGCTAAGCGACTAACATACAACAGGTATAGAAATAAAACTAACAAATATGCTAACAATAAAAAAAACCAACATATTAAGGGAGAAATATGTAAAAATTTTAATGATTCACGTAAAGTTTGGCAATTGGTAAATAAATTGACTGGTAGAATAATAAAATGCATTGATGACTTGCTATTAAAAATATTTTGCACTGACCCATTGACTTTAGCCAACAAATTCAACTATGAATTTAGTAATAATATTAGGAGCACCTGCATCTCCTGTGACGTCCCATTATTGAATCCTTCCTCGTATGAAATCATACCGGATAGGTCAATGAGAATTAAAAAGGCTAGTTATAGTGACGTGTATAAAATTATAAAATCTATTAATGACAAAAAAAGTCCTGGCTATGATGGAATACGTGCTAGTGATTTGAAATACTTTATTCATAATATGGTACCTGTATTAAAGCACCTTATTAACTCTTGCTTGGATACTGGAAAATATCCAGACATGTTAAAAATTGGGATAATCAGGCCCATCTATAAAAAGGGAAATCATGCCGACTATAATAATTATCGGCCCATTACCATACTCTCATGTTTAGATAAAATAATAGAAAGATATATAGGAGACGAGGTAAATAATTTTCTAAGATGTAACTCCATAATAAATTGTAGGCAGTTTGGTTTCCAAAGGGGGAAAAGTACAACTCAATTGCTAAGTAAATTTACGGATGAGGTTAACAGTTTTTTAAATAATAAATTGCAGGTTTTAATAGTATTTATTGACTTTTCTAAAGCTTTTGACGTTTTAAATTATGAGATATTATATAAAAAAATAATGCAGAATGGTATACAGGGCCGCGCTTTAGAATTATTCAAAAATTATCACATAAACAGATTTGCTACAGTCAAAATTTCAAATAAAGTTAGTAGTATGACTCCAATTGATAGGGGCACGGCTCAAGGCTCCATCCTCGGACCAACTGAATATTTACTCTACGTCAATGATATGGTGAATTTAATAGGCGTGGACCATGTATACCAGTTTGCGGATGATACCTGCCTGGTTGTAGCTAGCAATAACATTACAGAAGCTCAACAACAAATGCAAAGCAAATTTGATTTGTTATGTAAATGGGCCCACGATGTGGGATTAGTGCTAAATGCTCAAAAAACTAAACTTTTGCATATTCACTCATCCCACAACGTGAGCACCACAATTCCTAAAATTGTTTCACATAGCCATAACTGCCTTCACGCACCGGTGCCGCAATGCACTTGTGAATATATTGAAAATGTTAAAAGTCATACTTATGTTGGACTTGTGATCGATCGCAGACTTAGCTGGGGTCCACATACAGACCATATCTGTGCAAAGTTAAGATCTATACTTAGTCAACTCACAATCCTGAAACATAAGTTACCTTACAAAATTTTAAGATTAATATATTTATCACTAGCTGATTCTGTCATTGGATACGGTTTGAGTAGCTATGGTAGATCATATCATACTTACCTACAAAAAATATATAAAATACAACGGGCAAAGCTTAGAACTATTGTACCATTAAAAATTAAGTTAAAGTACAAAGATGACGATAAAGGATTGTTTAAGCACTGTAATGTTATCAACGTATATGATAAAATTAAGTATTTCATCCTTAAAGAGCAGACTGACCGAGACAAATTGTTAATCCATTATCAAAGACCATTAAATCTTAGGAACTTAAAAAATAATAATAATTTATTTATTACTACAAAGTACAACAATATTTATGGTACCAGAACTTCTATGTATTTGTTACCCTTATTCACGAATGAACTACCAGAGGCTATTCAAAATAAAATAAAATCTTCTAGACCCTTTATTAAAATGTTAAAAGAATATTATTTGGAAAACCAGACAGGCTGTTTGGTGTGACTGGCTGTTGAGCGACTCTGCAGCATAGATAAATCATTAAGGTTTTTGTGCTGTAATCATGTTTTGTATTGTATGTAAATTAATTAATAAATAAAAAATAAATAAAAAAAAGGTTATAGTATACTTTTCATCACGCTACAATCAATAGGAGCAGAGTAGTGAAGGGGAATGTTGGGAAAACGGGAGAAGTTACTCCATTTTTTAAGCTTCCGTCGCGTGTGCAGCCTTAATTCACAGACGAGTTATAGATATATTTTATAATAATATTGTAAGCGTACTTAGTCAGGCATCAACAAAAAGTAGTGTAAGGTGTAAACAGAGAAATAAATGCTTGTCGGGTTGGAATAAGCATGTTGCTGAAGCTCACAGAAAAGCTAAAATTGATTATGAGATGTACATTTTGTATGGGAGACCCCTTAATGGTCCAATTTATGACAGCATGTGTAATAGTCGTAAAGTTTTCAAATCCAGGCTCAGGTACTGTCAGCAGCAGCAGGAACAAATTAAAATGGACGCGCTTGCTACACAACACTCAAATAAACAATTTATGAAGTTCTGGCGTAGTACTAAAAGTCATACAAATAGTAAGGTGAGTTTGCCTGCTGCTGTTGATGATGCCAATGATCCAAAGGCTATTGCCGATAGTTTCAAGCAGTTTTTTGTGGTAGAGTCACCGCAGCAGCCACCCTATGCCTGTAACGCCGCCCAAATGCACAGCGATCAACCTTTCAGAATAACGAGCAAGGAAGTGGCTGTTATAATTCAAGATATGAGCAGGGGAAAGTCACCTGGCCACGATGGCTTAAGTATTGAGCATCTGAAATATGCCGGTCCTCACATCCATAGGCTGCTGTCTTTGCTTTATACCTTTTGCGTCCGTCATACATATTTACCGCCTGAGCTAATGAAAACTATAGTAGTACCCCTAGTCAAAAACCCCACAGGAGATGTAAGTGACAAGTCTAATTATAGACCCATTTCTCTAGCTACCACTCTCGCCAAGGTCTTAGATAAGGCTTTGGATGCTCATCTGAGCAAACATATAAAGCTACAGGATTCCCAGTTTGGATTTCGGGATGGCTTGTCCACTGAAAGCGCAATTCTTACTGTTAAGCATACAATAGATTATTACATTAAAAGGAAAACACCTATTTATGCATGTTTTCTAGACTTGTCAAGGGCCTTTGACTTGGTATCATATGACTTACTCTGGGCCAAGCTTTGCGAGTCAGGAGTCTCAAAAGAGGTGATAGACATTTTCCGCTACTGGTACGGTAATCAAAGGAATCTGGTGAAATGGGGTAATGCTTTCTCTGATGAATATGCGTTGGGCTGCGGTGTCAGGCAGGGAGGTCTCACTTCACCGAGATTATTTAATTTGTATATAAACCAGTTGATCGAACGACTCAGCAATACGCATGTTGGATGCAGAATTGATAATATTTGTGTAAACAATGTAAGCTATGCGGACGATATGGTGTTGCTGAGCCCCTCGATCAACGGCATAAGAGAACTCATTAAAATATGTGAAGAATATGCTGAACAACATGGTTTAAGGTATAATGTTAAGAAAAGCCAAATTATGATCTTCACAGGAAAAAACAAAACACCTAGTAATATACCGCCTGTAACTTTAAATAATGTTACCTTAGATCGTGTCTCTCACTTTAAATATCTAGGCCATGTCTTGACTGAAAAATTGAATGATGATCTTGACATTGAAAGGGAAAAGAGGGCATTATCGGTCCGTGGCAATATGATAGCACACAAATTTAATCGATGTACTGCAGACGTTAAACTGACACTATTCAAGGCATATTGCCAAAGTTTTTACACCTGCAGCCTTTGGACCACTTTTACTAAAAAGTCGTACAATGCCTTAAGAGTTCAATATAATAATATCTTTAGGACTCTGTTGCACCTCCCACGATACTGCAGTGCATCAGGCATGTTTATGGACGCACACACAGATGACTTTTATGCTATTATCCGCAAGAAAACCACCTCATTAATGCAAAGAGTTAGGGGGCGTAGTAATGGAGTCTTAGGTTTGATTGCTGAACGGCTGGATTCATCACTTTTTAATAGGTTTACTGACTTGCATCATCAAAAGAATGAAATGTAATAGAACTAGATCATAATTAATACAAAATAAATTTAATATCTTCAATTTTACCATTGACTATTTTTTATGTTGACATTTTATTTTGTTTTGACATATTTTATTTTATTTTATTTTTATGTAACATCTTATGAAATCTCATCTTATGAAATGCAATTATGTAAACAGTAGCTATTATAGAAGGAATTGATTCTTAATATTAATACTTTTGAATACTTTTACTAATATAGTTGTAAGGGCAAATGTTGCTAACAAAATGGACTGTATTATTGTCTGATAAAATAAATGAATTGAATTGAATTAATGATTAAAGTTACATAGAAATCATGTATGACGGAAATATTCTACATAAAATTGTCTAAAAAATATCCTGCAACAGCATATGTCTATCTTTTATGGTTGGCTCACTCCTCATAAAAGTAACTCCCGATAGCTTAGCAGTTCGGAGCATTCTGATCATATTTGTTTACTCTTACGTTTATAATACTCTGACTCATCCCTAATTTAAAAAAAGTTAACTTTATTACCTATTCAATAAAAACAAAACAGAAATCGGTATAGAAACACCTATACATGAAATAAGCCATCGCGCCGTCGCACGTGAATACTGAATCATGCTATAAGGATTATTTTTGTGTAACGGTTGCCGCGCTCGACACGGGTCGCGGCGGCGGTAGGGTATCAAAAGGCGGGAAAGTCCGAGAGCGAGCTGTATAAATCTGTTTTCTGCGTCGCTCCCCCCCTGGGGGACGATCGCTTCCGATGAAGTCTTAGAGGCCTTCCCGGCCAGAGGCAGCCCCTACGGGTGTTTTTAGTCAGTACGAGTCTGACATAACCTTGCAGCCGGCTGTAGGGTATCCATGAGGATTTCTCACCTGCTCCCCCGTCTGGGTGGAAACAAAAAAAAAAATAAAAAAAAAGAGAGCGAGCGAGCTTCAATATTTGGCTGTTGATGCGTTCAGAGCGTTCGACCTTATTGACAGACAATAATTGAGAAATATTGAGAAACCGTGCTTATCACCGCGACTTTTAGTCTTTAAATAGTTTATTTGAATTTCTTTTGTTGTTATTTTGTAAAATAGGTATTAGTTGTTTTGGTAGTGTTTAAATATTCGTTCAAATTAAAAATTATTAAGCGTAGGTACTTTTATTAATTAAAGTAGTTATAAGTATTTATTTTTAAATGAATTAGGTATAGGTAGATAGTATTGCACAGGCGTTTCAGCTTTATTTTCATTTCTTTTTTGTTGCGAGTTGTATATATTTCTGGTTATAATTCTATAAGAATATAGGCCCGGGCTTCCTTCTCATGAAATTTGTTTAAAAATTGGCATTCCGTTATTCTGCTCCGAAATTTAAGACCACCACAAATTTTCAATGGAACTCGGCTTAAAGTAACCCAGTTGCAACAAAATGTAATCGAGGCTCAAATTTTAACAACAGGTTGCGGTGCATCTTTATTCCCAGAATTCCCATAATACCAAATAATTTTCCATTCCAATTTAAAAGAACGCAATACCCAGTATCGGTGTGTTATGCAATGACAATAAATAAGGCTCAAGGGCAGACTTTTCGTGTTGCTGGAGTAGATCTCGGTGTCAGTTGTTTTTCACATGGTCAGTTATATGTCGCTCTTTCCCGGGTTAGCAGTCCTAGAAATTTTTATGTTCACGTGCCGGACGGGTCAACTTTCAACGTACTTTACCCGGAAGCTTTGCGCTGAAGTATTTTCATTCTATATGTACTTAAGCCTCATGTGAAAGCGATCTAAACAATAGTATCAATACATTAACATAATAACATACAAGGAGTTACACGCTGATGGTCTCGGGGCACAGTGATAATAATAATATTCTGCGGTTCTTTATTGCGATATTTTTAACAGTATTGTGGATTGACATATTATATTTCCCTACTAAAATACGAAAGTTAATCTGTCTGTCACATCAAAACCACGGAACTCTGAGGAAGGACATATGCTACTTTTTTATGAAAAACGACGAAAACGCGGACGAAGTCGCGGGCAAAAGCTAGTTTTGAAATAATACGTTTCGAAGTTTATTTTTTTTTCAATTTACAATATAATGAACAGATATAAATATTTTGTAATATTCATATATGCCTCTACCCAGGTCCTGTGTATCTAGATATTGTGACAACACATAACAGAACAACGTGTTAAAACAAGCAAAGTGTACAGCTAGCAACCAAAACATTGTACCTGTATCACCAATGTTATCTTACAAAAAATGTGTTAAGATAAAATAAATAATAACTCCTCCTGTTTTTAAGCCATTGAAATCTTCGACATCTGTACGCAGCTTTTAAAGAAAGAATTTGTAGCATTTTCTATTTTCATCCAACAACTCAAATTTACTATCACAAATTAAAAAACCGAAACCGGAAAAATCATTTGTTTTTTTCTATATATCTTACAAAGTACATAATGAATAGGCGTTTTCAGTATTTTTTGTTCAAATACAGCTTATTAAAAATCATATACCAAAATTTCACATTCCTGGCTAGTTTCGATTTTGGCTTCGCAGGCCCCCAATTCTGTTTTTGACAATAAAAAATTATAAAATACTATTTATATTTTACTCAACAAGTACTAGACAATAAAGTATCACATGCTGGGGTTAAAAAAGAAAAAAAAATCAGTCCATTTTCACGTATGTGAAAATAATTAAATTGAATTTTTAACCATATATTCAGTTTGGGACATGCATTCTACATAATTATAATACAAAAAAAACAGTTCTGTTACTCATTCCGTTTGCGGTCTAGAGACCCTTGACATAGGGACAGACATACAGACAGACGACAGAGTGACAGCAATAGGGTTCCATTTGGGTACGGAACCCTAAAAACGTCAACTGTTATTTTAATACAAAACGCAGATCTGTGGCCACCCTTATATCTCGAATTTGAGATAAATACCTATGTCTTGTCGCCGGTTATTATGAGTTTGTTGAGTGTGTGTGAGGGGGGGAGGTATGTTAATGTTAAAAATAGGGACATAGTATGTGTTTATTAATAGGTTAAATGTTATGAAACAGAAAACATCTGTTAACGTGGTTCGTTTTTTCTTTACGACTAGCCATTGGCGCTTATTTTTGTAGTCTCCTGAAATTCGTAAATAATGATTTGGAATGTAGCTTATCAAAGCCACATGGTTCATTGCTATCAGTATTACTGGATAAAACTTTACATTAGTTCAGTTGGTCCAGTTCCAATCTGATATTATCTTTAAAAATATTATTACTATTCAAAGGACAGATGTTCACTGCATAAGATCTTTGATTAGAGCATAAGATACGTCAAAATTATAAAAGTTATCATTTTAGAATTATGTTTACTTAATTTAGTTTTACAAAGGACAGCTTAATTTTTGTTTTTTTTTGTAATTAAACTTAAGAATGTATTGAATTATCTCATTTTGGTTAAAAGATTACTTGTTTTCTACTTTCATGGTCACTAACATAAATAGTAATTTATGTTATAACAACTAGCTATCGCTAAAAACAAGGTACATGGTAACAATCTCGTAATTGGAGAAGTTTTATGATGTTGTTAATATTATATTTAACATGACGGTATTAAAATATAGATCAAAAGTAATTAATCACTGAAAAAATTTTTGAAATCCATCTATAAATGACATAGAAATAAATTATTGAAGTTTACGTATTTTAGTACGGAACGTCTGTGGTTCGTGATTCGCCTGTGACGTCATTTGACTTATTCAATATCACCGCACCACGAATCATTCAATTTCCGAGTTGCGCTAGGGTTCTTGCTTCATTCGTGTTTATTTACGTACAGTCGTTTGTTTCTTTTTTATTTATGAGCGTGTAGTTTTTATTTCACTATAATGGATGAAGGCTTCTTCAAAGGGCAAAGTGATAATTTGGCTAATATTGATATATACACAGTAATGGATTTCCCCCAACTACAGTTTGTCTATAAAGTCGTGACATTAAATGATGGTGCCACTAGTATGCATGTAGCAACCCTATACAGTCGGACCAAAATGATTTTGATACTAGTAGTTCATTCAAGTAAAATAGGTAATTAATAAGACACACTATACAGTCTTATTTTGTTTCTGTTTTATATATAGTAGGTACCTATGCTTATAAAAAGTTTAGCCAAGCATATTTAATTGAATCAGAATAAAATTATTATAGATAAAATAGTACTTTATAGTGTAAAAGTGTGTAATGTTGGTTATTACCGCTGAGGTGCCATTGAGACCAGAGCCGTTAGGTAATCATCAATACACACAAGTATCATCATACGACGTTTTTTAACACACTTGTTAAGAAAATAATACTAAAAATCATTTTATAGTATATAGTTTATTTAGAGAAACAATTTGTAAATGTGCAGTTAGTAAAATTAGTGATAGGTATCTTCACTAAAAGCATCTGGCCGTGGTTCTTTATGTGACCATTTCTTTCTTTGGTCGGCCTTGCCTGTTTTCCCAGGAGTTTCAAACTTTCCCTCATTCTTAAAACCTTCGTTGACTATCCGATTCTATGATTTTCCTGAAAAAAAAAAGTAATAAAATATGTAACGGAATAGTAACAATAACTTATTGACATGAAGCCATTAATTCAAAATTGGTAGAAAACCTGACTGAGAAGGTATCAAAAGAAATGGTCGTACTACAATATTAGCTATTAACAATGTCAATCTAACCTGAAAATGTGCAATGTAAACAATGCCTTTTTTGATCTCAAAATCGTAAATTGAGTAAATTTGTAACTTAAGGCAGATTACAAACAAATAGTTACACGATTACGTACCCGCCATAGATGCTGTTGGCCCATAAACATCGTCCAAATCCCACAAAATTCGTCCAGGTTGGTAGTCTTCGAAACATCGCTTTAAAAATCTCTTCCCGCGTGCCACTCCGATTTACTTTACTCATTTTTATACCTTTCTGCGTAGTTTTGTCTTAATTTATTTCAAACTTTACAGTTAAAATTACAGTTTAATCGAAACAATAAAAAATACAAAAGGAAAACTGTTCCACAACTGAAACTCGATGACAGCTGATGTATATAAGTTTGGTGTTGCCAGACACATGAATAATGTTAGTTCCTCAAACATTCATGTCACGACTTTATAGACAAACTGTAGTCGATGATTGACTAAATTTTCTGTGTCATTTTCAACCTGTAAATAAATTCGATATTCACAGTACTCACATACATATAAAGTAAATAACAAATATATTTACATAAAATATATAGTTATTTTTACTGAATAAGTTATTCCGGACCTACTTACGATTCAATAGGTATATCGATCAGAAATAGGCACCTATTATTAATAGTTACTAACATCAAAATGATCTTCACACACATATTTAGTGCTTTTAGGGCCAATTAAATCACGCTTCATTACTTTGCACCACTTTTTTCTTGTTGTTATATTATTTGGTACACGAAAAAAAATTTATTGGGATTTTTAATTGTTGTGCTTTGACACATAGGAACAATACAATATTTGTAGGCATTTTTTTTAACTTCTGCCATCGGGTAATAAACAAAATGCGAATCAAACGGCGCAAGCAACTACACAACAATACATTCGTACGTACTCAGCGAATACGTGCTGCGTCGTCTGGGTCAAATGACGTCACACGATGGAGCGCCGCGTGTAATAAAATTATTCTTGCGAACGCAACTTCAAAGTCCCATAACTTTTTAATTTCTTGAGATATTTTATTAATTCTTTCACGTGTTTGTTTTATTTTACTTAATTTTTTATAATTTATCTATAAAAAAAAATGAAAACTTCTTCATTACTATAAAAGATTACTTCTTATGTATATAGCATAAGCAAATATTATTAAAAAAATGATCTATTTCTCCGCAAATTGGAGGTGAATGAATTTAAATTAATATTTTTTTTTAAATATATCTATATTATTTGTTTCAGGCACCAACGAGAAACTAGAGTCTACTAAATACAACAAAAATTTAACTGAAGTCAGAAGAGAAGCCGCGACGAAACTACTAGTCATGTCCACAGAATTCTCCAACTCCAATGTAAAATTACTATCACTTACATGAAGTAAAACCACCGTTACCGCAAAATATTCACCATCAACCTATTCTTACCCTTAGCACGAACCAATGTCGAATTCGAATCGTTTGCGAGTCCGAATTGTCATTCAAATGTGTACTGATTTTTAGTTCTCATTGCATCCTTTGTGGCGCTGCTGTTCAAGTTTCCATACAAAAATTTTACATTGACATTTCCGACTCGCAAACTATTCGAATTCGATATTGATTCGTGCTAGGGGTACTGTTCCCACTGCACACATTCTTGTGGAGCACAGGCCTTCCCTATGGATGAAATAGGGACTATGGGCCATAGCACACTGGGCCGGTGCAGATTGGTAGGAGCTTACGAGTGCAAAGGCCCAAGCAGGAATTTTTGACAGCTCCTTAATGGATCGCATCGTCTAAGTTTGTATAAAAAATAAAAGCAGCGCCCCTATAGGACGTAAGAACAAACTAGCTTTTTCCAAACAACATTTGACACCCCCTCAGGTTCGAGAGGTCTAGAGGCTCCAGACGGAGAGGAAACTTCCCCCATGGGGATATGCCATCCGCCTGGAATACCTCTAGAGGCACTCGCAATTCTAGGCTTGAGGTCCCCTTAGGATCTCGCCGTCCCCAAACCCGGTGACGCTGTAAAGGTCATCTACGACCAACAGCATACACACTCAAAAAAAAAATACAGTGACGATACGTTAACAGCGCTGTCAAAAATTCGTGCTTGTGCCTCAGATGCAATTGAGAGCTAACGACTGCAGATGCAGCTGGGACTGCCTTGAGACAGCAAATTTTTTATCACCCATCCTTTGACCGGTGTAAAGTTGCTTTTTTACAATCTCAAACTAAACAAACGCGTTAACAAATATGCCATCCAGCTCCTTGATAAAATACCCAACTGTGTCGGTGATTGCAAATAACTTTTGAATCTGAGGTAAGTAAATAGTAACAATTGCGCCATTAAGCTACTCCAAGGGAAAGAACTGTCTAGTGTAGGTACTTTGAGAATGCATCGAGCAGTTTTATGGACAGGAACGACGTTACCTATGGTTATATAACATCTTGAGAATAACCAAAGAAACAAACTTACGCAGTAGAAGTTTTTGTATGTAAATTTGCTCGAGATCTTTGTTGAGGTATAGTGGTTATTAGTATTACATAAATAGTGCTATGATGCAGTGCGTAAAGGCAGAAACATAGTAACGTGTCGTGGCGTGTCATGACGTGCCAGAAGCACATCGGTTTCATTCATTTATTATGGTTAGAGACATATTTGTAGGACACTTAAGTAGCGTGTCGTGGCGACACGCTACTTAAATATCATCGTCGTCGTTATTTGAGGGGCAAAGAGCGCCTGCCTCTTTTAAAACAATTCCTTCTATGGCAGAAATATACTTATGTGACGCGTCAGAGAGCTCATGGTTTCATACATTTAGTACGGTTAGAAGGATACTTGTGTCTCACGATGTGTCAGTGACAGCGTTCTCACTCTAACCGTACTAAATGTATGAAACCAATAACTCTCTGACGCGTCCGAACACAACACGACAGATAAGTGTAGTTCTGCCATAAGTAGCATCGAATGTGGTCGTCCCACACACGGGCGCTCCATAGGCTACCGCTGCTACTGGTCACCAATTTATTGTTCAAATGAAAGATTAATGTAAACAATAGTGTCCTTCTTCGTGGGAACTTTGTTCATAAGCTTTGGCGTCGGACATACTAATTGAAAGCGAATACGCGATCCTCGCTAATTGATGTAAATGTTGGTCGTATTTATACCAATTTCTGTAAATTCTTAATGCAATAGGCTAGTTGACCCTTTTTGGAAAAAGGTTTTAAATGGTTAATAAATGTTCTATTAGACCGAAAAAAAATGTATTGTATTTTTTTGAGACCTAAAAAGCTACAAATCTTTAATTTTAAAATAGATTTTTCATGGACATACAAAAACGCTATCGGCCATTTTAGTCTATAGATTATCTATGCTATGACGTTAACTGCAGTAAACACATAGAGAAAGGTAAATAAACAAAAACTCGTAAGAAAATAACTGACTTTATAATAAACAAAAGATGATTTCTAATAAATACCCCGAAAAATAAAGTAATTATCATTATTGTATTGTACGAGAATATAAAAACACAGCCTTGAAGATTCCAGGAAAGTTGTGAATTAAAAGTGCCGAAAGAAATTAACCTACGCAACATTATTACACTTATTCATATGTTGTATCAGTTTTATGTTTATTACTACATTGTAATACTAAATACACTGTACTTACATAGATGCCTTGTCGTTTCTCTGCTCCGCAGAGCAGAAATCGGGGTTTAGTGAAATAAATTCACCAACCATGAATGCGTCAATTCTTGGCAGATTTGTGCTTTCTGTTTTCACAAAGCCGGTATCCATAATTAGTTTTTTCAAAAAAAAAACAGTAAACGGAAACTTTTCTAAAGTTAAAAGTGTTTTATGATAAATTAAGTCAGACGAAAGAATCCACCCACAGTAACACGCGAATGACATTTAGTTGTTTACCATATGAGACGTCACAATCATGGCGGATGTGGCGAATAACGTTTTTAGTGTTTAAAAAATATAGAGTAAAAATTTTTTTTTAAAATTAAATTTCTACAGTAATCTTCTGCTTTTATGAAGTAAAATCGATATATTTAGGTTCCTTAGACCAAATACTTTAAGAAATAAACATTTATTTAATACAATTCGACATGAGTCAACTAGCCTATTATATATGAATGAACAAAGTTCGCACAAACTAGCGACGATCGTGTAATCACACGTGCTGATCACAGAAGACGGGTTGTTCCGTACTCATCCTATGACGTCTCATGAAGAGATAAAAATTTTGTGATGGCAATTATAGACATCACAAATATCCTCAGAACAAGAATCAAATATCTCAAAGTTCGTCAGGTCGACGATTGTCAAAATATACATATAATTAGTTTAAAATAAAAAATCTATTTTTTGATTTTCAGGATGGTGTCATTGCCCTAATGAGTCGCATTGAGGATAGCCTGATGCAGTATGAAAAAAATTACACTGATTATATTACCAACGTCAAAAGTAAAAAAACGTGGACATTTTGGAATGCTATGTTCTATGCGGGAACTATTTATACCACCATCGGTAAGCATCTTGTTTTATGCTTAGATTATAGAACCAAAATAATCTGAGGTTTTATCTATATCGACAACACTAATGTGATGAGATCTAACATGATGAACCTTACAATCAGTTGAAAAAAATAAGAGTCGAATATAACTTGAACTACAGTTGCAAACTGTATAATATTTTACTATTCATTATTATTGAATATATGTCTTGCTTTTTTACTACCCTAATTAGTTAAATTCTTAATAGTTATTTGCTAGGTACATTTGACAATGTGTTGTTTTTGTTAAATATTGGAATATTATTCACTCATAATATTAACTTTTCGAAACTACAAGCGATAAACCAGAAGATTGCTCTTAATACACCGCAGGCGCTAACGTCAGACGCCGCACGTAATGTTTGCTTTGTTTTTGAAATCAGGCGCTTACATTTTGCTATTTTGACAACAATTCAACGTGAAAGGCACACTAGAGGCGCAAATCCAATTGTTTCGATGTCACAAAGACTGCACTCGTCGTTAACACGTTCAAAGCTTTAATAGGTACACTGTTTATTTATTTTCGTTTCAGTAGGTAAACTCGTCCTTTGTGACACTTCTCTCGGGTTTACAAAGCGGTAGAGACATGTTTGATATAAAGAGAATACCTCGCCGCAAATGTTTTAGGGATGAAATGCGGCTATTAATTATATTTCATTTAGGCGTATCTCAAATACAAGTCTCCGTAAAATTTAATAAATAAAGTATTTAAACAATTTTAAGTATGGCTGCTATAAAAAAAGTAAAATTAAGTTTTATTTTTCGGATAGCATGGATATTTTAATGCAATCGGGAGACTTCTTAGTACTTATCTTCTCATAACAAAATATTCCCCCGACTGCACTAAAAAATTCCGTCCTATTCTAAAAACTTTTTTAACGGCAGTATTTTTTTTAACATTACCAATTATTACTTAATTAAGACAAAGTCGAGTTACGTACAACCACAGGCTTGTGTTGGCTGGCATTTT
The DNA here is from genome assembly GCA_902850365.2 of Chilo suppressalis. Classification (NCBI taxonomy): domain Eukaryota; kingdom Metazoa; phylum Arthropoda; class Insecta; order Lepidoptera; family Crambidae; genus Chilo; species Chilo suppressalis. The sequence continues at coordinate 10,743,595 of OU963895.1, read as the reverse complement.
TTTTTGTATTATTTACATATCTAATTTTAAAGTTAATGAAATATTATACCCTCCAGCGATATTTGCAAGTAAATGAAATACGACGGCTGATCGTATAAGCTCAAGCCTTTGTGACTTATAAATACTAATTAGTTCGGTAATATCAATCAATCAATCAAATCATGTAGTTACAGAGATGGTTAAATACATGTTATAAAGTACGTTACATGAACCCTGTCAGGGTATCGCAATTAGGGACACGATATCGAATAGAAAGTATCGATACTGTTCTCATGAGTAGGATCGGAAAAAAAGTATCTTACTCGTTAAAGTATCGAAACAAAAGTATCGATACTTCGAAGTATCGAGTACATTTCATTGGGCCTGATGAGCAACCCCCCCTCTCCCTTCGGTTTAAAATTGAAAGGAAAACAATCAAATTTTATTATATTACGTATAATCAAAAGCAAAAAAGAACATATAAAATCACAGATTGCTACATTATCTAGCTCTTAAAAATGTGTAATGTTAATACAATCAACTGCAAAACTAAACGTGTGTAATTAAATAAATAATGAACAGAAAACAGCTGAAATTTCTGACAGTAAAAAAGAGTTCATTAATATAACATTCATAATCAACATTTTAATTAAAAAGATAGAAATCTTAAACAATATAAAAGTATGGTACTTTTCAGATTTGAAACAAAATAAACTTACTTTTCTTGAATTTAATTCATTAAAAAATATTATACCCAGTTATGTTAACTTGAACCTAACTTGCGGTTAACGGCGGCCATTGGCATGCTTCACTTAAGATTAGACGAGGTTACGACCGTCTTTTTTTCAGGTCTGTGGTTTCAAATAGGTATACCCAGCACAGACAGAATAATAGTGTTACACTTGAATCAAATACGGCTAAGCGAAAAGTACAATAAACAATCAAACACACTTCGTAATAATGTGGTCGCTAAATAAACTATGAAACCAAACAAAGCGCAAAATATACACAGTCACAGATTGGAAAGAATTTGAATATGTCAGTTACTTCCTGTCCTAATTCGATGGCATCATCTATTCGTCTCAGGATACACTTGATTGCTTGTGCTTCCAATTATATCAACGCAATGCAATGTTTTAGAAGGTTTGCTATGATTCAACAAGATGGCGTTGCCATCAATATGAGGCCCATATCCAAATTTTTAAAGGTATCGCCAAATATATTTGCCAAAAAGTACTCATTTAGTAAAAGTATCGAATACAAAGTATCGAGTAGTAAAGTATCGGTATCGAAAGGAAAAGTACTCGATACCAAAAAGTATCGATACTTTTTTCGTGTCCCTAATCGCAATACTTGGTGTTCTTGAATAGAATTTATAATCTAATATACAATTTAAATAAAATTTTCTTGAATTTACGTAATATAAATATCTACTCAATCAATCAAAATTAATATATTTCATCAATTATCCCATAAAAATTAATATTAATAATTAATTTGAATTGAATTACAAAATATTAATAAAATGAAAACCATGTACATACCAAACTACTAAATATACTTTATTAAGCAATTGATACATAATATTTTATTAAGCAAGGGGGGCTCACTGACGATTATCTAAATTCTTAGGATTCCTAATGTCCTAGAAAGCTGAAATTTGGTATTTAAGCAAGTATATATGTAGTAAGTAAACACAAACAACAAAAAAATGGGTGCGTGTACTTATGTAGGCGCGTGAGAAGTTATCCTTCTTTGGCATCGTTTAAATTAGTTTTTAATTGCATGCAAATAATTAATTACAATAAATTAATAAAAAGTCTGGAAAAGGACACAGTCAATAAAGTTCAGTTTTAATTTGAAAAAATAAATAAATAATCAAAATATTCAATTAAAATCGCTACTGAATATAATTTATTAGAACATATGTGATTTGCACTTGTATGTAACTCAAACACGTATTCCGAATATACAAACTAGAAACATGTGGATAAATATTATAAATATGAATACCTATAACTGTTACTTTATTACAAAAAATAAAGATGTGGTTTTTGGTTCTACTACACCAATGGTCAAGAGATGGCGCTGTAGTCTCCTGAATCGCGCTTTGGTTCCGTTGTTCCAGATTAATAAATACTTTTGATAGCCCTTCACAATGCAGTCGTTAGCACCCACTAAATAGAGATTCTATTTCTATTTTGTTGGGAGATTTTCTTAATGTGCGGTAAACACAAAAGTAACAGCATGAAGTTGATCGCTAAAGCGACCAACTTCATGCTGTTAAAATTTTGTGTTACAGTGATGCGCGCGCATGTTAAAATTTTACTCTCATCATTTTTTCATAACGCGCCTAAAGAAGTATAACTTCAAAAATATATAAAACTAGGGGACAGTTTCTGCAATTTTGACGCTGGAGGTCTGAAAATTAAGGTACAGGTCTGAAAATGGATATAAGGAAACCTTGATATTATAAATAAAAAAAATAGTTATAATAATATAACCCTTTATAAACAAAAAAAAATCTAAAGCGCCATAATTATACTTCACTTTATAAACAGTAGTGCGCGAACGTCTCCTGCCTCCTGGGTCCACGCAGTAGCTAATAATAATTATCCTTGACAGCGAATGCGTCGATTGTCGATTGGCTTAGATATACACCTTACATAATAGATGTAGTAGGCAAAAAGTTGCATTTAATCCAGTATTCGTCTAGAATTTTACGTTACTTTGAACGTTGTCGATTTTTCTACCGAATTAAAAGGGTACATGGATTGTGAAATAGTTTCACTTAAAGAAGAGCTGGGACTTCATATGCCGGATTATGGTTCCTGCCTCTTCCATTCCTTGACATATTTCCAGTATGAATAAATAGACTTTGAGTTGGTGTCGAAAGTCAGGATTTATGATATTGTGCGATATACTGTATCCTTACGTGAGCTATTATTGTATACTTGTGCCAAAAATGGTGAAATCTTTCATGATTCCGATTGTTATTCACGTGATATGTTGAAAAGAAATACTAATGGCGGTAACCTCCACCCCTAAAAATAAATAAATAAATGTCACGTCAAATGTTGCCAAAACGAGACTAGACTAAGACAAAATATGTAGTTTTCTCTACTTACTTTATTTTAGCAAAATACTTACCTTACCGTGAGGTAAAAAAGTAGTTATTTTTTCACTGTTTTTTTTTAACCGCCATTAATATTACTCGCATTTGCATGTACTCGTATAATTTAGTATGACGAAATCAGCTCCAGTCACCGTAGGGTCTCATTTAATTTTAACATATTGAAAGTAAAATTGTTACTGATGTAATTAGATGAAACAAAAACCATTTTCAATGTCTAAAGTGTACCCAATAAACCAAATGCAATATCGTAAACTTATCCATATCAATAAGTTCTCTTTTAAGATAATCCAAGTTAACTTTAATTGACTCCAGAGAAACAATAGTAACAAGTAACAATAACGAATTCCTAAACTTTGTCAAAGTACATATTTACGTGCTTAATAATGTTTGAAATCGAAATGAATTTGACCCCTTTTCGAAGATTTCTTGTGATTACGGCGATGCGGCGGAGGTGTCAGAACGTTTTGGTACAACTTCTTATTTTCGGTGCACGAAAATATAGCTATACTAGCCGATGCGAATGTCGGTATGGTTGTTTTAGATTTGGAACCGTGCCCAAACGGGCTTGGCGCTTCTGCTCAGTCACAATTCGACTCAACAATCGAGAGTTTATTTCGAAAATCGCGAATTTATTATTACGCATAAACACCTTGTAGTGCATTAAACTTAATATTTGCTGAAGTGTGTACAAAGTTAAAGGAAAATGGATGGAAGTTGGCTACGTTCTAAATGTGGGAGTGTTAAAAATAGATTTTTTTATTAGATTGCTCCGTTGTGCTCGATGTATAGTTGAGAAGTTTGTTTTCGGCAGCGATCTGTCAGAGGTAAGTTTACGTTACGTTGACTCTAAATTCTTGGCTAAGTTTGTATGCCATTGCCTATTGGCAGCTGATAGGTTATCTAATGCCAAATCAAAAGGCTCATTGACTTCAGTATTTTGTGTCGCGTTATTCGATAAACGTGTTCTCCTTTTACAGTTGCGGTAACTTTAAAAGTAAGGTGATGAGTGAAGAGAGAAACGAAGCGGAAAATAGATTAACCCTCCTTATCCCCAAAATCAAAGCCGAGTCCGAAGCCCAAACCAGTGGTCAATTAGTTTCTAGATCGCCTGAAATAATAAAAGACGACATAATGGATAATGAACCAAAACAAACGATGTCTATTAGGAAAAGAAGGAATCTCTCAAAAAATAGAGGCCAAGCAGCTCGTCAACGAGAAAAGACTCCTGAACCAGGAAGAACTCCTATTCCACATGAAGACACAACTACATCTGATGATGAAGAAGTAAAATCCCAACCACAACGAAATTCAAGAGAACTTGAAGCTGAAAAAAACTATCTTGAAGTGAAAAGGTTGGTCCAAGAAAGAGCTACGGTGAAAGATCCAGTATATGATATAGATACCGAAGAAATTCTAGAAGCTAGAGTTACAGCTGCTAACGAAAGGCGAAGACGGAGCATATCACCTTTTGCTGTACCAGATAAGGAAGAATTAAGCAGACTAGAAAGAAAAGGAAGTTTCATCGATCCATCAAATAAATTGCTGTCTACAAATTATAATTTGAATCTAAAAGATGAAGATAACAATAGACGTAGCTCTTTGACTATCGAACCCCCAAGAGAGAATAAACCTTCATTATCTACACCAACAACTGCTTCACCAATCGAAAAAGGGTTCCCATATCCTTTGCCAACAACACCCAAAAAATTGACGGAAATTGTATATGATGATGAAAAAATATCTGACAGTAAAAATCAAAAAACTCCTGAAAAGAAAGATGAAGTTTTTACTTTTGAAGAAAAGGAAACCAAACAAAGCTTGAAAGCGGCTCCCAAAACACCTGAAACCCCGACTACTCCAGGAGAACTTGTAACTAAGGTTATTCAAGTGGAGAGAACACCTAGTAAAAAACTAACACCGGATAATAAACCAAACGTAGAAATTCGGGAAAGAATCGTAAGAACTCCTAGTAGAAAAATGTCAGCTGATGTAAAACCAGTAATTGTAAAGCAACCTGTTAAACAGGTGAATGATGATCATCAAACAAGAGCGCCTCCTGTAAAACCAGCACGAAGTAAATCATCATTAAGATTTGGGGTCAGTTTTTATATGAAATTGTTTTTGATTTTGTTTGTTGCTTTGTTAATAGCGCTATATTTCAAATTTGCCTAAATATTATAGAAGTGGAAAATTATCATCATATTTGTAGAAATTGACTAACTATAATAAGAAGAAAACTAATCATATCTGTAATGACGTTTGCAGAGTAAAACAAGTGAGAGTGAGATGAGTGAAGACCAAGCAAATCAACTAATTACTAATGCTCCAGGACAGAGGCGCAAAGTGCAACCTACACCTAGACGTTTTATGAAAAATAGATCTCCAAGGGCAAATAGATCACAATCGATTAATAGATTTGATGAAACAAAGGTAACAGATAAAACTGGAACCGGAATGAGTCAAACAAGTAAAGAAATTATTGAACTTATGCAAAAAGCTAGAGCCAGAAGTTTATCTATACCAAAAGAAGATCCAAGACTTCCATCAGCATATAAATATCAGTCAAAAAATTTACAAACACCTAGTAAAGCTCCTTCCACACCAAGAAACACAAGAGGTATATCCTGTCCTAAAACTATTCAGATAATAAGTGATAAAGAGATTTTGTACGGTTTATCCGCAAATCAAAAAGGTGATTTGGAGCAAGGCAAGCGAAGCAGACAAAGCTCTGGATATGTCGATGCGAGTCAGTCAGAGTACACTTCAAGTTGTTACTCAACCTCACCAAGCGAAAACGAATACGAATTTGATTTATCCGAACGAACCGCTGAATTAACACGAAAACTGAAAATGCTCAGTGAAGAGGTGGAAAGAGTTGAAACTAGAAGTAATATTATTTTATCAAAAGAGATTTCAAATGCATTTAAAGATTCTTCAAAGAACCAAAAGCCCAGGTTACGTAAAAAGTCAATAACGACTTCTAAAGTTGAGGTTAATAAACCTGGTGTTCAACAATCTTCTGATACTAAAGCAAAAAATCCTGACCATGATATTAAAAAAGAAAAAGCAATTATATCCCGATGGAGAATAATATCTTGTTGGCAGGAATTTAAGCGTGAACGCAAAAAGGATTGTGATAAAATACGTTCGCTTAGGAATAGATGTATATGTGACTTGTTGCTTTTGATAATACTATGTGGCTTGGGTGGTATGATGTTTAAAACTTTCGAGGGTTCTTTTGAAAATACTTTTAAATGCGGTTCTAGAAGTGTCAAGCGAGATTTTATTGAAGCGTTGTGGCGTGGGAGTCATTATTTGCGCGAAGACGATTGGAAGTCTTTAGCTCGTAATAAGCTTCATGAATTTGAGAATCAGTTACAAACGGCATTCGAAGCTGGTGTCACATCGTATAGTGGACAGCGTTCTTGGAACTTCATGAACTCCTTTGTATATTGCCTTACACTAATATCAACTATTGGTAAGAACATCTTTGTGAAAAGGATATAAATGAAATGAAATTATTTAAATTGAAATAAAATAAATTATCAATAAGGAGGGCACCATGACCTACCACGCAAATCAGAGTGGGTGAAAGATGTTAAGGGCTGCGAATGCATCCTTGACCAAACGGCTTAACGTGCTCTCCGCAATATAGAAAGAGGTTGAGTTAAAAAAAAGTGAATTGCAAAAGTTGAATCGAATATCTGGTACTTACTAAAAATAGACATCTATTTACTAGACTAACTTATTTCAAATATTATCAAGTTTCGAAAAGATTTTTTCGCTACAGATAACTGCGATTTTTTTTTTCAAAATATTTATGTATTGGCGTCATTGATTGAGATCATTATAATATATATATTCAACATACCTTTTTATATAATAATGATAGTTTAGAAGCATATATATCATGTTTTTTTTACTGTTTGAATTTAGATTGACTAATGAAAGAATGAAATTATAATAGTCCAGGATCCCAGGTTTTTTTACTATCAATGGTAAAAATGTAAATTCGATACCTCTACAGAATATAGTACCAAGCGTTTTCTTTACAAGTCTCAAAGATAACTTTTTAATAATAATACTTTTTCAAGTACATATTATGTTATTTTCTGCATTTCATAGTTTGAAGTAAGTAGTTCATTTCGCAAAAAAAAACTATCAGCGCCGTAGTAGAATTAACACAAGGAAAATAATCAGGTTCCCTTATTTCGCTAATCGAACTAATGAAATCTTGAAAATTATTATATTAAATTATTTAATTACATAAAATTTACATACTTAATTAAAATAAATGTTTGATATCCACACTAACTTTTGATAACTCAAACGTTTTCTTTAATAACTCTTTAACATAAATCAATGCAACTATAAAAAGCAAGACCTATATTCAACATGATATTGTAAAATATTGCAAAACGTAAGTTCCTTCTTTATTTTCTAACATGTTTATTTAAAATATTCCAGGATATGGCCACATTGCACCTAAGACTACGTATGGAAGAGCGGCAACAATAGTTTACGCTGTAATAGGAATACCACTGTTCTTGATTGTGTTGGCAGATTTTGGAAAATTGTTTACGAGAATCATCAAGTTCTTCTGGTCTTTTATTCGAAGGTTCTACTATACTAGAAACTGTCGAAAGGTCCGAAGAACCGCCCCCGTACAGGTAAATATATTATTTTGTCAATTATAGAACAAGTTTAATCTAAGTGTCCTTATTTCTACCATTGAACCTTTAAATTATCTTTGTCAAAGAAAACTTAGTCATTTTAAATTAATATTTTTAATTCCATATAAATCAGAATCAGTGAGCCAAGCAATTAGAATTTCTGAGAATCGCCATTGGCTTAAGTGAATACTATTAAATATACTTACATAAAAATAAATTGAAGCAAAATTATATTTCTTTGTTTTCGTCTAAATTTACTTGTAGGTATAACTATTTATTAAAATATATACGAACAGCTTTTTCTGAGATTTTTTTAAGCATAATTTATTGAATACTAATAGATATACAGAAATATCGTCCTTTGAATTAAATATTGTCGTTAGAAATACAAAACTCAGCTATTTGATCCTTTCCAAGTTCTCAACATATTTAAAAATGTTTTGTTGATATTTTATTTTGTTAATGTTTGACGACCTCCGTGGCCGAGTGGTTTGTACGCCGGGTTTCATGGTGTCGCCGACTCGAGAGGTCCCGGGTTCGAATCCCGATGGGGGCAGATGTTTGTGTGATGAATACGAGCATTTGTACTCCAGTCATGGATGTTTATATGTATTTGTATATAAATATACTTATATATGTACAATATATGTAGTCTATCCGTTACCCTAGTATCCCATAACACAAGCCTTATAGTGCTAATTTTGGGGCTAGGCTAATTGGTGTGTGTGTTGGAAATATTTATATTTATTATTTATTTATTATCTTACAAGAATGAATGTAAGGTCGGGGAAAACAATGTAAATGTTCTTTTTATTCACAAATGAGTAATGATTGCGCCGCGGGCTGTGCGCTGTCTACATTCCCCTCTTTTGTTGGTCCACAAAGCAGTCGGAATTAAAGGACGATATAAAAATAACAACAGTTTTCTAATTTTCAGGAGGTAATGAAGGGACTGAATATCGTGTACGATGTTGTTCGGAGACCGTCTCAAATATTCAACGAAGAAGATATTATCGAGAGTAATGAAAGTCTTCCACCGCCAATTACTAGAAAACTGAGTGACGTGCCACCTCCTTTGCCACCTAAGCCAGGATCAGCTATAATCATAGATGAAAACGATACCGAACCAGAAACACCAGCTCCGTCAGTGTTTGAAATTGATGATGAATTTAATCTACCTATATCGGTAGCTATAGTTATACTAATCATCTACATATTTATTGGTGCTGTGATATATTACACTTGGGAAAATTGGACGTTCTTTGAGTCCTTTTACTTTGTCTTCATATCCATGTCTACCATCGGCCTTGGCGATTTAGTTCCCGATCATCCCCATAGGATGATGGCCTCCATAATGTATCTAGTGTTTGGTTTAGCATTAACTTCTATGTGTATTAACGTTGTCCAAGTGAAACTTAACGACACCTTTAAACAAGCTAGTGCTAAACTTGGTGCCACTATAGGATTGAAGGTTGCAGAAGAGGACGGCAGCCTGGTAGCAATCACTCCACCACCCACAGAAATAGTTCCAGTACATAAACCGAGAATAGAAAATGAAGAGAGCAAAAGTAAAGAAATAAGCTATGAATCCAAAGAGAATGAATCAAAAGAAAATGAATTTAACCAGAATGATAATAATGATAAGAATAGGTAGACAATACATTGGTGCTAATATAGTAGTATTGACCATAAGTGATATTGTTAGGTATAAACTAACTTTTAGATTTTTTTACATGTTTATTGTGTTGTTGTTTATGTGTGAATAAATAAAGATTTTGTAATTTAATCAATTTTTATAATAAAGATTAATTTTAAAATATGCTTTTATTTGTTGATCTAGTTATTGTATCAATAATGTTGATCTTTAAATCTTTGTATTGTCATTATATTTGCACATTTATTTGACATAACTGGTCCACTTAATTTTAATTGGAATTTATGCGAGGATAATACACGATAGCCCAAGAAAATTAAGAAATTTAGCGGGATCTGAATTTCATTGTTTTGTATCCATGATTGTAAATATTGCGAATTATCTACACATTTAGGTTGCGTTTCCATAAAAGCGGAGCTGTGCGGAATTGAGCAGAGCGGAACCGTGTAAATAGGCAAGTGTTTTAATTGAAGCTGTGCGAATATGTGCCGTGCAGAGCCGAGTGGAGCTGTGTGAAGTGGAGATGAGCGGAGTGGAGCAGATTTAAGATAAGCTAAGTAAAGCTGTAAATACAATTTATTTGGAGTCAGTTAAACAATTGAATAAAGCAATGCATCAACTACACCTCGCTCAACAGGACAACGCTCTGCTCTGGCCAGCTTAACTTTACGCGTCATAATTTTAATGATATTATTATTATTATTATTTTTTATATGAGAATGGCTGGTGTGGCAGGTAAAACTGCTGTATCAGCTATGTTCACGTCTGGACTTCACCTTTACTTAACATCAGGTGGGGTGGAGTCATTTGTCGGACCTATCTATAAAAAAAACTTCTCAACTCCACTAATACTGTTTCAAATGTAGTGGAGCGGAGAAGATATGTGTAATTTGAGCATTGCGATTTTTTTAAACACTGCTTAGCTCCGCGCAGCTTCGCTTATGTGAAAATGCAGGCTATCACACTTTCACATAAACATTGATTTAAAGGACATGGCAAACTTCAATACAAACTTTTTGTTTCCCTTATTTGTTTCGTCTATAGAAATGAATTATTAGGGTTTAGATTCTTGATTTAATTTATCCTTTTTTATCACAGGAAGTCTGTATTTAAAGATATTTTAATTTCAAGTTTTGGAGGTAATGTCATACCAAGTACTACAAAAACGAATTATGAAAGTAAATTTAAGAGTACTAATAATAATTATAAAAGAAAGTACGCGGGTGTCCCCGAAAAAAAAAGGAACTTATTTGGCTAGGCACAGCAACGCATAAGCGAACTTTAGGAAGCGTTGCGCGGTGATATAAAGCGTACCACCTACCTTTAGGAGAAGCATTTTTGCAGGCCTGCAAGGTGACGATTGTTGGTTTGGCAGTTTTTAATTACTGTACCAGCTATCTTCGCCTTTGGACTTCATCATCACCTAACATCAGGTGGGGTAGAGTTCCTACATGCCTATATAAAAAATAATAATAAAGAGATAGACCCAAATGGGGATAAATATTCGCACATGGTGAACGTTGAGTCCGTGACGTGCACTCGCGCGGACATTTTTTTCGCAATTCAGGTTCCGCCTTGACGAAAAGACTTGATTTAAACTATTGTATCTAAATGACAAAAGGTAAGAATACAACGATGCACGAACAATTGATAAGTTATGCAACTATAAACTGGCATATTAATAGTTTGCTTACATCATGATTTTAAAATTACCCATATTAGATTGATTTTTAACTATGAACATCACTAAAGTAATACTCATATTATACTAGTGACTCGCCTGGCATTGAATAGATGCATTTTATTATAATGCGACTAAAATATATCGCCTATAGGTCGAATCTATATATAAGTGAAAAAAATGAAATCGTATCAGTAGTTATAAATAAAACAACTACATAACAACTGGTAGAGGAAATTTTCCTAAACATCGTTATTATGCTAGCCGCAAAGTAAGGATTGTGTTATGGGATAGATACTATTTGCGTGATTATATTTATCAAAAATACATATTAATATGACTTAGGCACAAATGCTATGAGCATTTGTGCCTAAGTCATATTCATCAAACAAACATTTGCTCTCGAACCAGAACCACTGAGAAATCCGGATTCACACGAAGCGATTTAAATTGATCAACTTTTATCGTTAAATTGATTTTCTTCAATTTGCGTCGAAAGTCTGTTCAGATAGTTCAAATCGCATGCGATTTAGCAGTTGGTCAATTAAAATCGCCCCGCGTGTATAAGTGACACCTTGATGAAACCCGGCGTACATACCATTCGCACTATGGAGATCAGTTCCAGAGATTACTTCCTTCAAACAAAGAAATTACCTTTACATTTATTAGTAAGTAATATTTAGTAATTTGCATTAGTATAGACGACTCATTTCCGTAGTTTAAAATTAATCCACGATGCCTATAGTTGTGATAGTTTACGGGCAGAGCTCAACTAAAACTTAAAAACAAGTTAGGCGTATATCAGTACCTGTAGGATTTGATCAAAATTCTCCTGAATAATTCGTATAACAACGTTATTAACCTTAAAAAACATTATGGTTGGTTTGTCTTTGAGAAATGAGTTCAGGATTAATTTCCGATTATAATAGGAAATAATGCTTAGGTACGGCCACGTCAGTAAAAGCTCAGCGCTCAGGCAGGATATTTCCAGGCCGCTTCTTACTCTCTCTCAATGGAGGTTGTTCAATAATATTTTTTTCGTGCCATTGTGGCGGTAATGGAACCTTCATGAAAGGCTTCGCAAGAATTTAATTATGCTCCCCTGTAATCCAACCGAAGGATGTTTGCCAAGTGCCCTTTTTGCCGACGACGACGACGCTTGAGAATGCGACCGCTTTGAGCGTCAACTTTTTATACCTAGGTAATGGGAACAGTTAGTTTTGATTTTGTCATATATTTACGAGTTCTACGTACGTAGATTTCTGTTACGTGTAGCTCTGTGTTACTTATGAGACGTGTATGAATGTGATCTGAATTGGTATTGAGTTGGTATTTTTATATACAAGGACTTAGACAAATGGCATTCTATCTATACATTTGAGCGATATAAAATAAATAGGTATTTATAAGAGCTTTAAAATAAATATTTATTTCAAAACAACAATGAAATTGCTATGTAGATAAAACAATAATTGTAATGTTAATTATAAAAAAAATCTTTAGATTATAGAATTTTGCCATATTGTTTATGATTAGAATATTTCAAAGTTTATTGCTTTAAAATAAGTTTTCGAATAAAAAGATTTTGTAGGTAGAGTGCGTGCCAGTTAAATATTTTGTAGGTAGAGTACGTGCCAGTTAAGACTGTGCGCGACTGGTTGCGTGACCAATGTTGCCGGTTATGTGATATAAATTTTCAACATACATGAAACAGGAGATGAGGAAACATCTAAACAGCTGAGCCAAGAGAACTACAAATAAAAATATTGTACAAAATATACTCAAGGATAGTTCTTAAATATATAAAAGGTACTGTATCTACTTTTTATGAAGTGTTTTTAAATAAAACTAGTTTTTTACGGGTTAATGCACGAAACTTTATTTATTTATTGACGTTCGTAGCCTTTACAGGCTACGTCGTCGGAATCATTTTTTTTTAATTAAAAGCCAAACACTGGCTTTTCAATTAAAATTAAACAACATTTAATACTTCTCCAAATGTTTTATTGAGTATTTGGAAGTTCTTCTATATTTTGTGTAATAGTGGTCTTCCAGTGGGTCTTCGATCATTTCGTCGTCAGAATAGTGTAAGTTTTTATCGTCGCTTGTAGGACCAATTATAAATTTGTCGAGTTCTATATCCAAAACTCTGTCTAATTCGACATATTGGTGTTCCATTTTTTCCACGTATTGTCACACGTTAAACCATATGAACGTTGTTACAGTGTTGAATGCTGCTTCAGTTGTTGAGGATAATTCGCTAGTGGCTTGACTCACATTTATCTTTTGTCATTTTTCTCTGCAATACGTCTTTAAGATACTGCAATCAGGAGCGTGAAACACCAAAACACCTTCTATGTGCTAATGTGGGCCTTTTATCCAAAAACGTACTATTCATTTGGGACAACATATAATACGCCCATCAAGGAAATCAAATCTCTAAAAGCTAGAAACATTTTGAGCTTTTTGGAAGCTGTCGGGCTAAAAGAGATATTTTAACTAGGTGGCGAGTCACAATAGATCTTTTAGGTCGCATTGACTACAGTTCCTTTACGACTACATAGCCCGTAAAAATAAAAATAATAATACGTCTTTTGACTATAGTCTATATTTTTTCTATCGGATTTAAATATCACTGCGTATGGAGGTAAGTGCATGACCTCATGTCCATGTTTATTTAATAAATATTCGACTTCATATACTGGGTCTCCTTAATTTTAATTTTTTAATTCGTACAACTGTGGTTTCGTCCAGTAATCTTCAAACGGAATACTATTATTTAACAGCCATGCTTGCATTTCTGCTTTGAAATTTTAGGTGCTCTATTTATTTGTGTGGAATGATATGATGTCTGGAGTGCAAATGCTCGTATTCATCACACAAACATCTGCCCCCACCGGCATTTGAACCCGGGATCTCTCAAGTCAGCGACGCCATGAAACTCAGCGAACAAACCGCTTGGCCACGGAGGTCGTCCAAAATTTTCTTTCCTGACGACAAAAAAATATTGTGTTGTTACGTGTCGGGATGGGGTTCGAAATTATATGCCAGTTCACGCGTGACAGTTCTTTATTCACCACACATTACACAGTTAACACACAATGTTAATCACAATACACTCACAAAACACTTTACTTCACTATACCAGCCTCAATCGTACTTGAATACTTGAACGTTGATCGCCTTTGTATCCGTTTCAGTAATTCCAATTCTAAGTTTCAGCTGCAGTTCTTTCTCGAGTTATTTCAGTGCAGTGCGTTCAGAAATACCTAAAACGAACAAATATATTATAATTATACGACATACTTAAAATACAACAAATTACCCCATACGAAAGCTAAATACCATGCATTGACGACCTCCGTGGTCGAGTGGTTTGTACGCCGGGTTTCATGGTGTCGCCGACTCGAGAGGTCCCGGGTTCGAATCCTGGTGGGGGCAGATGTTTGTGTAATGAATACGAGCATTTGTACTCCAGTCTATGTTAAATATGTTTAATATGTATTTCTATATAAATATACTTAAGTATATATGTACTGTATATGTATTCTATGCGTTACCCTAGCATCCCATAACACAAGCCTTACAGTGCTTACTTTGGGGCTAGGCTAATTGGTGTGAGTGTCGGAAATATTTATTTATTTATTTATTTTAATGGTCACCCCAAAAACTACCTGTCAAGAACGCAGTATGTTCTGTTACTCTTATAATATCATCATCATCATTTCAGCCGAAAGACGTCCACTGTTGGACATAGGCCTCCCCCATAGATTTCCACAACGATCGGTCCCATGCTGCCCGCATCCACCGGCTTCCCGCGACCTTTACCAGATCGTCGGTCCACCTTGTGGGGGGCCTGCCAACACTGCGTCTCCCGGTACGCGGTCGCCACTCGAGGACCTTTCCGCCCCAACGGCCATCGGTCCTGCGAGCAATGTGCCCTGTCCATTGCCACTTAAGGTTTGCAATTCTGTGGGCTATGTCGGTGACTTTAGTTCTCTTGCGTATCTCCTCATTTCTGATTCGATCACGCAGAGAAACTCCGAGCATAGCCCTCTCCATTGCCCTTTGGGTGACTTTGAGCCTTCTTACAAGACCCATTGTAAGCGGCCACGTCTCGGTTCCGTATGTCATCACTGGCAACACGCACGAATTGAAGACTTTCGTCTTGAGGCACTGCGGTAGATGTTCCGAGAAGATGCTACGTAGCTTCCCGAACGCTGCCCAGCCGAGTTGGATTCGTCGATTAACCTCTTTCTGGAAGTTGGACTTGCCCAGTTGGACTATTTGTCCCAAGTATACGTACTGGTCAACAACTTCCAGTGTAGAGCTCCCAACAGTCACTGGAGTGGGTACGACATGGGAATTCGACATGATTTTCGTCTTGTCCATGTTCATTTTGAGACCCACTTGTTGGGACACCCTACTGAGGTCGCCGAGCATTGTGCCAAGGTCATCCATGGTCTCAGCCATGACTACGATATCATCTGCAAATCGAAGGTGCGTCATGTACTCGCCGTTTATGTTGATGCCAAGTCCTCTCCAGTCCAAAGTTTGAAAACGTCTTCCAGCGCAGCTGTAAACAGTTTCGGTGATATAACGTCACCCTGTCTTACACCACGCTGCAGCTGGATTGGCTTCGTGTTTTGGTCCTGGAGTCGAACTGACATAGTGGCGTTTTCATACAACGACTGCAACACTTCGATGTATCGATAGTCTATTTGGCACCTTTGGAGTGACCGAAGCAAGGCCCATGTCTCGATCGAATCGAAGGCTTTCTCGTAGTCCACAAACGCCAAGCATAATGGCAGGTTATACTCTTCGGTCTTCTGTATAACCTGCCGCAGCGTATGGATGTGGTCTACGGTACTAAACCCTTTTCGGAATCCGGCTTGTTCGGGAGGCTGGAAGTCGTCAAACCTGCGCGGGAGACGATTCGTGAGGACTCTCGAAAACAACTTGTATACATGACTCAGGAGCGTGATGGGTCTGTAATTCTTCAATTGGGCCCTGTGTCCCTTCTTGAAGAAAAGCGCCACCACTCCCCTATGCCATGCGCTAGGCGTTTTGCCCTCGAGTATGACAGAGTTAAATAGCTTCTGAAGAGATTTCAAGACTGGTCGTCCACCTGCTTTCAGAAGCTCGGCTGTAACTCCGTCATCACCCGGCGCCTTTTTGTTTTTGAGCTGTTTCAGAGCTACACTAATCTCGTACAGGCTGACGTCCGGGATATCTTCGGTGTAGTGTCGGGTTAATTTGGCTCTTGGGTCGGTCGCCTTTGTGACAGGTACTCGTGATGTCGCGTATAGCTGTCCGTAGAAGCTTTCGATCTCAGCCATAAGCTCAGGTTGCGACGAAATGATTCTGCCGTCCTCTGTCTTCAGCTTCGTCAGCAAACTCTGTCCAAGAGACAGATTTCTTGCGAACACTTTCGAGCCTTTGTTCCGCTCGATGGCCTCTTTAATACGATCAGTATTAAAGCGGCGTATGTCGCGAGTCAGAGACTTCGAAATCTGCCTATTGAGCTGCCGACGTGCATCTTCAGAGGACTGCAGACCCATCTCACGCCTTTTCTCCATGAGCTTGAGAGTCGGCTCCGAGATCTTGCTACGTTTTTTGGTACGGATGGGCTTGCAGAACTTCGAGCCCACCGTAAGGACAGCTTCAACAAACCTGTCATTATAATTGTCCACGTCTACGCAGCTCTCTAGGCAATCGAAGCGATTTTGCAGTTCGAGTTGAAAGCGCTCGGGGTTTTGGATCTGGATGGCTTCAGGACGGAGCGTGGACTTCATCAGTCGATTCCTTTCGGCTTTGACATTTAGATTCAATGTGCCTCTTACCATTCGGTGATCGCTTCCCGTATTGAACGAATTGATCACTGAGACATCATTGAATATCCGAGTCTTAGTCGACATGATGAAGTCAATCTCATTTTTTGTCACGCCATCCGGACTTTTCCAGGTCCATTTTCGATGCAGCCGTTTTCTGAAGAAGGAGTTCATCATAAAGAGTCCCTCCTTCTCCATGTAATCGGCTAGCATTTGACCTAGGAAGTTCCGGATTCCAACTCCAAATTGCCCCACTTTCAACTCATCATCGCCACGTTTGCCCAGCCTTGCGTTGAAGTCCCCCATGACAACGGTGTAATGGGTCCTAGAAGCATGCATTGCCCGAGAAATATCCTCATACATGACTTCCACTTCCTCGTCGGGGTGCGTCGAGGTCGGAGCGTATACCTGTATGACCTTCAACGAATACCGTTTGGTGATTCTGAGTATAAGGTACGCCACCCTATTCGACATACTACCGATCTGTACAACATTGTTCACGAGAGACTTGTGGACAACAAACCCGACACCACCCTGGGACAGATCTTCGCCCTCCCGGAAATAGAGCAGGTTGCCGGATTTAAGGACCATCGTGTCCTCGCCCTCTCTTCGGACTTCAGATAGTCCTACAATACTCCAGCGAATCCTGCTCAATTCTTCCTCCAGTTCCAGCAGCTTCTCCTCGGTCCGCAGTGTGCGTGCGTTGTACGTTGCCAGGGCCAAGGTCGTTTGACGGGGGATTTTTGCCGCCCGGGGATTCTTCGCACCCCTGGTCCCGGCGCCGAGTCGGCGTCCGTCAGCGCCGCCACGGACTCCAGCACCGCCGGGCACTTGGGGCCTCTCATTATGTACCGTCATTTTAGGGGGGTTTTGGGCCGTCTCCCACCACGCTGGCCCAGTGCGGGTTGGTGGGGAGCGCCAGAGCCTCGTCCGTTGGTCGGCAGGGTACACCGCGGGCAGGTGAGGTTGGCTTGGGTGCCGTTGGGTGTTAGGCGGCACCCCTTATACCCTTATAATATATATAACTTTAAATGAATTTTGGCATGATGTTTTCTAAAGGACATTGCTCGTTCCGCATACATTGAATGCCCTAGAACGCCCAGCAATGAGAAAATGCTAGTTGTGTTCGGAATCATTCATAAACTCTAATTAGGCATTTGTTGAGATACGGACAACTTGAGGAACCGTGGCCTACTACAGAATGTATTTGATTTTGAGGTTATAATTATTATACTTAATCGTAAAAGATGTACACTTTATATATTCTGAATAGATTTAGTGTTTACCTCTATGTAAGCACTTAAATAATATGCATTAAATGAACATAAAATGCAATTAATAATAAAAATAATAAATGCTTATATTCATATTGATTAATGAGTGTTATCAGTTGGCACCTACGATACCTATACCTTACCTGTAGTAATAATAGATTTCTTTTCAAATGAAATGTTCAGTCTTTCCATTTACCTGTTTCTATATTTTACTATCGGTAATTAGGTATGTACCTGATTATCATTATGATTTTCATAAAAATAAACAGATTTTACATGGGATGGGAGTATAAACTATCTTTACATAATTTCAGAAATAATCTTTTTATAAATATAATACTAGTAATAAGTATTATTAACTAAGGTTTCTCTATTTTTCTTTTGATAAATACCTATGGTCGCCTCTAATGCATTTATTAAAGTAAACAATCTTGGCACAACTTTTTAACAGAATCACCCATTTAATAATAAAATATTAACGAAGCCAATAAACTATAAAATAAATCGTTATTATAAACTGAAACCTTTTGAATCCAGTTATCAGTTGATTTTTAATGCTGTTTTTTCAATAAAAAGGAGTGCCAATTTGGATGAATAGACTGTAGTATCTAGTAACAGAACTTTATTTTTTTATTTTTTTAAACAGATTGTCCGTTTACTATGATTAATTGCTAATATGTTAAAAAAATAATAGAAAGATAATAGTGAAGTGCCGTGTGCGTGCCGGCCTAGAATAGCACCACCCCTCTCGTCCCGTGGGTGTCGTAAAAGGCGACTAAGGGAACACAGCCAGCAGAAGACGGGCAGCAGCGTCTTGTTACAATATCTTGGCTGTACTGCGATCGCCAACCCGCCTGCCAAGCGTGGCGATTATGGCAAAACCCCCCCAAGAAATGAGTAGCACAATTAAAGATTGGCCCCCAGTCCCCGGCAGCCCTGCTATTCCTAGCCACGGTAGCAGCTATGGTAACGGCGGGGCAAGGGGTGCTAAGAATCCCCGGGTAAGATCCGGCTACCACCTACGACGACTCGACCTGGCAACCTACAACACGCGCACACTGAGGACCGACGCTAAGCTAATAGAGTTGGAAGAAGCTATTAGTAAGTTACGTTGGGATATTATTGGATTATCTGAAGTCCGAAGAGAGGGAGAGGACTCGATAATCCTCAATTCCGGTAACTTGCTATACTACCGGGAGGGCGATCAACAGTCCCTAGGCGGTGTCGGGTTTATCGTCCACAAGTCCCTTGTCCACAACGTCATCACCATCGGAAGTGTGTCGACCAGGGTAGCATACCTGATACTCAGAATATCAAAACGATATTCGTTGAATGTCATACAGGTTTATGCTCCGACCTCAACGCACCCAGATGATGAAGTGGAAGCTATGTATGAGGAGATCACTAAAGCCATGCATAGCTACAAAACACACTACACGGTTGTGATGGGGGACTTTAACGCAAGGTTGGGGAAGCGTTGCGGTGATGAGTTGAGAGTGGGGCAATTTGGAGTTGGACAACGGAACGCCAGAGGACAGATGTTAGTAGATTTTATGGAGAAGGAGAACCTCTATATGATGAACTCCTTCTTCAGGAAACCCCAAAATCGAAAATGGACCTGGATGAGTCCGGACGGTAAAGTCCGAAACGAGATCGACTTTATCATGTCGACGAAAAAGCTAATATTCAATGATGTCTCTGTGATTAACGCCGTTAAAACGGGAAGTGATCACCGGTTAGTACGAGGCACATTGAATATCAACATTAAGCTCGAAAGATCTCGAATGATGAAGTCGACGCTCCGACCAATACCTGCACAACTACAGAACCCCGAGAGCTTTCAACTCGAGCTTCAAAACCGCTTCGAATCCCTTGAGAACAGCCTAGATGTGGACGATCTGAACAACACGGTGGTAGATACTGTCCGTACGGTAGGGTCCAAGTATTTTAAAGCCCACCGTACCAAAATTAAGAAACTCTCTGACAAAACTCTCCTACTCATGGAACAGCGGAACGAAGTGAGACTACAGAATTCAGGAGATGCAAGTCAGTACCGGCAGCTAAATAGACAGATATCACAGTCCTTGACGAGCGATCTTCGCCGATTTAATACACATTGTATCAAAGAGGCTATTGAGCGCAACAAAGGCTCCAAAGTGTTCGCGAGAGAGCTGTCTATTGGGCAAAGCCAATTGGCAAAGCTGAAGACTGACAGCGGTAGCATCATTTCGTCTAAGGCTGAAATCCTGAGGGAGATTGAGAGTTTCTATGGACAGCTATATTCTACGCAAGCACCTGTTGAAAGCAAGGCTAGAGACCCCAGAGCCAAGCTTACTCGACACTACACTGAAGATATCCCGGACATCAGCCTGTATGAGATTAGTATGGCTCTCAAACAACTTAAAAACAACAAGGCGGCGGGCGATGATGGAATCACAGCAGAACTTCTGAGAGCGGGCGGTAAGCCGATACTTAAAGTCCTCCAGAGGCTTTTCAACTCCATCATCCTTGAAGGCAGAACGCCAAAAGCATGGGCCAGAAGTGGGGTTGTCCTGTTCTTCAAGAAAGGTGACAAAGCACTCTTGAAAAACTATCGACCAATCTCGCTTCTTAGCCATGTTTATAAGTTGTTTTCGAGAGTCATTACGAATCGTCTCGCACGCAGGTTTGATGACTTCCAACCTCCCGAACAAGCCGGTTTCCGCAAAGGCTTCAGTACCATAGACCACATTCATACGCTGCGGCAGGTTATACAGAAGACCGAAGAGTATAATCTGCCATTTTGTTTGGCGTTCGTGGACTATGAGAAAGCTTTCGATTCGATTGAGACCTGGGCGGTGTTACAGTCTCTCCAAAGGTGCCAAGTAGACTACAGGTATGTCGAGGTATTAAGGTACCTCTACGAAAACGCCACTATGTCAGTCCGATTACAGAACCAGAGCTCCAATCCTATCCAATTGAAGCGAGGCGTGAGACAGGGAGATGTGATATCTCCGAAACTGTTCACAGCTGCATTGGAGGATATTTTTAAGCTTCTGGATTGGAAAGGACGAGGCATTAACATCAATGGCGAGTACCTTTCGCACCTTCGTTTCGCCGATGATGTAGTTCTTATGGCTGAGACCTTGGAAGATCTTAACACGATGCTCGAAGATCTTAGTAGTGCTTCCCAAAAAGTGGGTCTTAAGATGAACATGGAGAAGACGAAAATTATGTCAAATGCCCATGTACTACCCGCTCCAGTTAAAATTGGGAACACTACACTCGAAGTTGTCGACTGTTACGTCTACCTAGGACAGACAGTCCAGTTAGGTAGGTCCAACTTTGAGAAAGAGATCTCTCGTCGTATCCAGCTCGGATGGGCAGCGTTCGGGAAGCTACGAAAAATATTCGCGTCCAAATTACCTCAGTGTCTCAAGACAAAAGTCTTTGACCAGTGTGTGTTGCCAGTGATGACCTACGGAAGCGAGACGTGGTCCTTTACTGCGGGTCTCATAAGAAGGCTCAAGGTCACGCAGCGAGCAATGGAGAGAGCGATGCTTGGTGTTTCCCTACGCGATAGAATCAGAAATGAGGAAATCCGTAGGAGAACCAAAGTTACCGATATCGCTCAAACGATGGCTCTGCTGAAGTGGCAGTGGGCGGGACACGTAGCAAGAAGAACCGATGGCCGTTGGGGCGGAAAGGTTCTGGAATGGCGACCACGCACCGGACGACGCTCTGTGGGTAGGCCCCCCACAAGGTGGACCGACGATCTTGTGAAGGTCGCGGGAAGCCGATGGATGCGAGTGGCGCAGGACCGATCGGTGTGGAGATCCTTGGGGGAGGCCTATGCTCAGCAGTGGGCGTCATACGGCTGACATGATGATGATGAATAGTGAAGGACATTCTTTTGGGCATGCTAGGGCCGATTTCGTCGATGTCCTTTGACCACTGAAAACTATTAAAAACGCAAGACACTCTACACACTCACTACACCTGACATAACAAACAACATGGCGGTCTGCGATTAGTTCCGATTTTGGCCACGCGCAGACTTCACTAACGCGCACGTGAAGTAATGTTCGTTTCATGTGTTCTCATTGGTAAACTACACTTTGTGTGTAGTGACCAGTACCACCAGCACGGACCATTATCGAATTCGAATAGTTTGCAAACCGAAATGTCAATGTCAAATTTTGTATAGAAACTTGAACAGCAGCGGCACAGTTTTTCATTCGTAACGACGAACCAATATAGAATTTGTAACCTTTGCTAGTCTGAAATGTCAAATGTGTACTGATTTTTAGTTCTCTGTACATACTTTGTGGCGCTACTGTTCCAGTTTCAACAAAATTTGACATTGACAATTCACACTAGCAAACTATTCGAAAACGATATTGGTTGGTGCTAGGGGTACAGTTTTCACGAAGGTTGCTTAACTTCCGCAATAGCAAAACGAACGAGCATGTCGCGGTACCAACGAGCTCCACTCTTCTTTGTATTATTGCAGTCAAGTAAGATTTTTCCTCGTTTTATAACATCACACACAATACAGAGAAATGATGAGGCCGTATTCCGAAATCATAACGTTTTCTTTAACGCCATGCAGAAACATTGGTTAGAGTGGGATGTCGTTCTACTGTGCTTATGTGATGTCTCGCTCTCACAACAGAACTTGGATGGCGTTGAAAGTCCATAATACAGTGTCAGTTCTCTCGCTTCATTTCCCAGCTTGCATTGTGCGCTAACTGAATATCCGGAGGGTGTCGAGTATTGTTCCCGTGTACCGGAATAACCACTAATATATCTGTTACGTGATACCTATATATACTCATAATATTATACTCAGCACAATTTCAAGAGAGGTAGATTTTCCCCTAAAATTGAAAGCTGGTACTTATTTTGAGCAAATAGCAAAAAATACTGTAGGTAAGTAAATTCCTAATTTGTCTTAATTAAAGGTTTTGCTGACTTACTTTTCATTTCATCATCATTATCATTATCAGCCGATGGACGTCCACGGCTGGACATAGGCCTCCTCTAGGGATCTATAAACACAATGATCCTGAGCTTTCCGCATCCAGTAGGTCATCCCGACTCGCTTGATATCGTCAGTGATCCTGGTAAGGAGTCTACCGACACTGCGCTTCCCGGTGCGAGGTCACCATTGAAGCACCTTAGGACCCCAAAAGTCCATCGGTTCGCCGAACAATGTGCCCCGCCCATTGCCACTTCAGCATGGCGATCCGTTTAGCTATGTCGGTTACTCGAATTCTTCTAAGGATTTCCTAATTTCTGAATCGATCACGTAGAGAAACACCGAGCATAGGTCTATCCATCGTTCGCTGTGCTACTCCGAGCCTACTTATGAGGCCCATTGTTTATTAGATAACATTAAACAAATGAGCTCGCTAAAATAACCCAGCTTGAATTGGAGCGTCAGTCTGGTGAAGTAGCCCACAACAGAACATCACTTCCTTCTGGTAGCACTATGTTTCCTTCGACGAGTAAGGTTTTCAGCACTCCAAGAGATAGGGGACGGGGTAAGGGTAAAACTATGCGTAATAGTTAAAGGCTAAGGTGGTCTCTTATTTTCAGTCGGGCCGTAATGCTTATTTGCTACCATATTATTATAATACGAAAACAAAACTCGTATAAGTAGTTAGTTTTGACCGAGTGTATCGTTTGGCTTTTTGTGTACTACCTACTTAGAATAGGACAATAATAAAAATAAATCATTAGCCCACTTTTTAAGAGTGAAGGCGCTGGAGACGCTAAACTTAATTATATGATTGGTCTTCTGATCGATAACAAAAAAATTGGTTTATTATTCCGATTAAATTATTCTATACTCATTGTAATAATGTAACTTAATGTTTTTAATAAATAATCCAAAAATGTCTTAACCGATGTTTCCCAAGTAATAATTGATTAGACAATACCTATATTTACGCGTACACAACAAACACAATCGAAGAATTGATCTGCTAAAACGGTCACGCTTTACGCATGGCGGGCTGCAGGAAAACCCTAGAGTCCGCCACTGTTCCATTGTTGGAGTTTCAAAACCAGATTGTAAACACTTCGAAACAACCTCTATCGGAATTCGGATCGGATTGTGGTTTCCGACACTTCTAGTTCCGCTTTGATGCTCTAACATGAAAGTGAGGAGCGTAAGGCAGTTTGTACCTATGCTTTGTACACTAAATGTGTCAAGGTTGGATCGTTTTGACCTGAGGTTTTGACTTTCACGTGCTTTCACTTCGCATCACATAGATAAACAAAAATAACACTGGCTTATAAAAAGTGGAAAATATAAAAAAGGCATTTTTTCGGATGAGAATCGAACCAAGGCCGCCTGCGCAAAAAGTTACCTTTCAACCACTGAATCACCGACGCTTTGGAAATGTTCTGAATTTTTTGTAACAATTAAAATTGTAATGCGACATGCTAGAGATTAATGAAAATTTTTGTGGCGATGCAACAAAGATATTTTCATCCCACCACCTCGGAAAGTGTAATTTTGCGCTTCGAAATCTGGCTGGAAAATTCTATTTTATTCGCTTGAGCGGCAAAGTAGATTTGAATTTAGAACATCACATATAATGAGTACTCAATATAATTGTAAATTCAAAACGTCATTAAACCTATTTAATGTAACCTCTATGGTGCCAAATTTATGATTAGAACTTTTTAAATTGTGAAAAAATTTAAATTTGGAACCTTCTTGGTTTCTTTGTTTTATTTGCGTGCTTCGCGCCATTCTAGTTTTTCACGTTTTATTGCTTAATATAATTAACATAACCTAAAAACTGTACAAAAAAATCAACTAAAATGAGTGACATTAGCGACGATGAAGTTTATCTAACGCCAACTGAGTTAACTGAAACAGTTAATAATGCGCAAATGAGCCTTCTCCCTCAGCAATCACGAGAGAAGTATTTGAAACAGTACGATATATTTAACATGTGGCGACTAGCTAAAGGAGCAAAAACTTTCTCCGAAAACGTTTTGCTGGCATATTTTATAGAATTATCTGAGACCAAGAAAGCAAGCACGCTATGGAGTACGTATTCAATGCTAAAATTAACAATTAAGATGAAGAAAGACGTTCATATCGACACCTATCATAAATTAGTGGCATTTTTAAAAAGAGCCTCATCTGGTTATAAACCAAAAAAATCGAAGGTTTTCACAGCATCTGAAATTGCAAAGTTTATTAATGAAGCACCTGATTCCGTATATTTAGCGGCAAAAGTAAGTCAATACGTGTAATTTTTTGTTGTTGATAAAATTGTACATAGTACTTACAATATTTTTAATTTGATTAATTTATTTACGATTATAAATACTTCTTTTGTTACAGGTTGTTCTTATTATTGGTATAACCGGAGCATGTCGAACAAATGAACTTACACTACTTAATGTCAATAACGTATCAAAATATTCTCATAATTCTGATGAATTGCTATTAATTAATGTACTAAATACCAAGACAAAAAAAGACCGCAACTTCGTTATTCGCAAGGAATATGTAAACATTGTTCAGAAATATCAAGCTTTACGTCCTTCTAACACCCCAATTGAACGATTTTTTCTACAATATCGCAACGGAAAGTGTATCCGACAACCTATGGGTCAGAATAAAATTGGCAGTATTCCACGAGAAATAGCAACTTTTCTCGGACTTTTAGAACCCCCGTTATACACCGGTCACTGTTTTAGAAGAACCTCAGCCACACTTTTGGCCGAATCAGGGGCTGATCTTCTATCGCTTAAGCGCCATGGAGGCTGGAAGTCTAATTCGGTTGTAGAGGGATACATAGAGGATTCAATCCAAAGTAAATCAAAAATTTGTAATAGTATCGTGGAGGCCATAACGCTGAAAGAACCTCTGTCAGATTCTTGGTCTCGCCCTTCTACATCTAAAATGAGCCCCCATAAGATTGGAAACAATAGCCCTCTCTCGCCAACATTTACGCCAATAGAATCCAATGAATCGGCACAACTATTTAAAATTACTGATACGAGTAGTTTACCACAAAACAGCGCACAATTCACAAACACCAACATAACATTACCTAACAAAAATATTAAACTTAACATAAGTAACTGTAGCAACGTTACATTTAATATTTCTTAATTATTTTCTACTTCTTATTATTTTCTTCAATTTATAGATTATCTTAATGTGTTTTAATTGAAATAAAAATATTTTGTCATTATAAATTGTTTTCTTTTTCATTTTGTCATTTCCTCGCTGAGGTGGGATGAAAAGTTACGTATTGCACTCGAGTGGAAAGATTTTTCACCTTGTGCTCGTTTGTTTCCCTCGCTGACGCTCAGGATTCTAATTTAGAATCACTCGCTGCGCTCGTGATTCAACTTTAGAATCCTTCGCTTGCTCGGTCATCCAAATCGAGCACGCGGTTAAAAAGGAACTTTCCACTCTTGTATAATAAATAACTATTATATAAAACTAGCTGACCCAGCGAACTTCGTACCGCCATAAAAAAAATAATTAAAAAAACATTGTCCAGTGGACAAAATTGTGAATCTAAACCATTCTCAGATCCACTTGAACACACACAAAAAATTTCATCAAAATCGGTCCAGTCGTTTAAGAGAAGTTCAGTGACATACACACTCACAGAAGAATTATATATATAAAGATAAGAGATTCAAAAATAAAAAGTGTTTGTAATTAAGATTCGTATTATTTGATTTTTATGACGGCACCTAAATATTGGAAACTTTCACAAATTTCATACTCAGATCAATATTAACACTATTCAAGAATGTACTTTGTTCAACATACTCATCTAATAATAATAAACTGTTCTTGTGATTTGTATTAATACCATCATTGTTTTCATCCAACGAATTAGATATGAAAATCGTTGATAATATGTATGCATACGGGTAGTATAAGCTAATGTCCTTTTCCACGTCTCTCTGTACGTACTATATCTATATATTATTATATCTCCGTAAGCCCGCCCTGCAACGGATTTAGATGCGGTTTTCATCAGCGGTTGGAAAAATTTTCACAAAAGACATTTCTTTAAAGATTATTATTTAGATTAAGCACGAAAACAAAACCAATATTCTACACCGAAACGATAGGTCGCTAGTAAAAGTAATAACAAGCTATAAGTAGGTAATTTTAAAAAAGTGGTACTTATAAGTATTAAAAGAAAATGTTTTATGCTCTGTTTTACCCTGAGGTTTTACTGATGCCATCCTCGTCTAGGCACCGGTATTAATTATGCTTTTTGATTGATCACTGAAAAAGGGTGCGACCGAAACACGGTTCTTCGATTAGCGGCGGCTGTCCTTACTTTGAATGAATTTCAGTTGCCGAAGGTTAGCTTTTATAAAATTTCAAAGTCCTTAAATAAAACGAAACAAAAACGGATCGAGGCAAGAATTGGGTGCGGATTAGGTTATTTTTAGACGGGTATTCGAAGTATTTTCATGTAGCTTACGTATTAAAACCTAATTTAACCGAACCATTTCATTGCATATATTCTGTCGAAACACCTTTATTATGTGTTGTAATTCCGGGTAATTGTTATAACGTATTGTATTTTACAGGTTATTGGAGAATTTTGTGATAATTTGAAAGTCTTGGAGAATGTTTGTTTTGTAATTTATTTTTCAACACAGTTGCTCCAAAAATATTTTTACGGAGGTTGTATACATTGTTCGAAAGTTCAAAATTACGAGCCAACACCCAACGAAGCGTGCGCTAAAACATATTACCGCACGCTCTCATACATGACACCGTGCATATTCTTTACGTTTTTTTATTTCGGTCGAATCTCACTAATCTGAGCGGCGCCGTGGGTTAGGATGAGGAAGGAGAAGTATCTTTATCAGAAAGTTGTTAAACTAAATGAGCACAGGAGATTGGTAGGTGATAAGGGGATTGGTGGGTAGGGTGATAGTGGGAATTGATGGGTGATTGGATTGGTGGGTGACAATAAGGTATTGATGGGGTATAATAAGGGATTGGTGGGTGATAGTGGGGATTGATAGGTGATAATAGGGGATTTGTGGGTGAAAATGGGGATTAGTAAGTGAAAAGGAATCGGAGGGTGATATGGGGATTGGAGGTGAAAAGGGATTCGAGGGTGAAAAGGGATTAGAAGGTAGTTTTGCCAAATGTTTTCCTCTTCGTCTTCTTCGTTTTATCGGAGCCAAGTCCGGAGGCGGCCCGTATTTCGTTTTTAATTTAGTGGCGTTTATTGTTGGGTCGCGGGCTACAAGCCACCTGATGTAGCGCTTCTGAGCAGCTGTCAAAATAGTTGGGCGACCGCTACGGGGTTGATCAGCTTAATTACCCATGCCGAGGTACCTTTGCAACGTCGGTACAACACAGGATTGGGATATGGCAACTCTTCGTGCTATTTCTCTCGTAGAATAGCCTTATAAAGTTACAATTCTGCCTCGTAAAGCTTCTGATAATCATCGTGGCATTTTTTAAATCACAACTCTCCGTGAAAAATATTTTAAATTCGATAATATTGACTAAGTCAGATTTCTGAATGAGTGTCATCTTGGATTGCACGTCTCTTTATATGGAAAAACAATTGAATTATTTTATTGTTTTACGTCCTAATTCTAATTTTAAAATTTAGAATCTTATCAGAAACAGAAATTACAAAAAAGTCTTCTGTAACACGAAAAACAATCTATTTATAAAAGTAATCGCAAACTTTTTTTGATGTGTGTACATAAGGTAAGTTGATATTTTTTTTATTTGAAATTAAATTTGGGACCAGGGTATCATGATTACACCAATCCTCTGTTAACCCCTAGTACTTTTTACCTATTAATAAGTAGTACGTACAGGGTTTTAAAGCAGTACTTTTGCAAGTAAGATAACAGCAATAATTTATCAGAAAATTATCGCAAATAAGTATACCGATGCTATACTGAAGCGATCATTTTGTAACCCATTACTCAAAAAGTGTAAGACTTATCAAAATCATAGTTACGAGAAAAAAAAATTTGAATATTTTACATAACTGTTTTGTTATAACAACAAAACTATTTCAACAAATCCGAGTTTGTCTACTAATAACTATAGTAGTCACAATTTTTTTGTTATAAGTAATTCAAAACTTTTTGCAGTGCGACTTACCGTAAACGCTCTTTTATATCGTATTTAATATTATAACAATATATAAATAATTAAATAATTTTATTCCAGCACTCACACCAATTAGCCTAGCCCCAAAGAAGCACTGTAAGGCTTGTGTTATGGGATGCTAGGGTAACGGATAGAATACATATACTGTACATATATAAGTATAATTATATAGGAATACATATAAAACATCCATGACTGGAGTACAAATGCTCGTATTCATCACACAAACATCTGCCCCCACCGGGATTCGAACCCGGGACCTCTCGAGACGGCGACACCATGAAACCCGGCGTACAAACCAGTCGACTACGGAGGTCGTCAAAAAAAATATAAAAATAAGAGTACAAAATAGTAGTGCAACTTTTTAATAAATATTTTATTAAGACTTTCCTGACTTATCACCCTAGACCGCCATGGGTACCGACGATTGATAGCTGCTGGCGGATCAATTCAATGCGGATCAATCCCCCCTCCCCCTCATTTGGATAAGCAGCTGCAGAATCCTTTAATTTTCCTGACTCTTTTTTTAATCCAAGTATTTAGGTATATAGTGAAAAATAAGTTGCGATGCGATTTCTCTAAACCGCAGATGTTTCAGATAGGTAGTTATTACGAAAAATTACCAATTTGTAAGTTGGAACTCAGAAGTTCTATATTGGGGACATCTGCGCTACCTAAGTACACATCGGTTTCTGAAGTCGACGTGTGATTGATGATTCTTACTTTACTAACTTTAGCAGTTTTATAACGAACGACGGTACATTCTTGGTAACGCGAACCGAATATTGATATGAAAACTGATGTTAGGTGGACTATTAAAATTTATAAATGACGAGTTGTGTATAAATTTTAAGACGAGTTTCTCAAAATTTCTAACGCGAAAAGAAGTTTTAAAAATTCCACGAAAGTTCTTGCGAAGATCGCTGTCAAACTTTGTTAGCTTATAAAATATAATGCGATCATTTTTCTGAATTCAAAAATGTACTGTCAAAAAAGAATTCTCATTTTCGACAGTACATATATTGATCATTTTTTAAGATGAAATTACTTAAACAAAACAAAGTCTTTTACTTGTTTAGAAATACGACGGTTTGAGACCTAAGTAAAAATTGTACTTGGCTCATTTTCTGCAGTGTTGTAGATAAAGTTTAGAAAGGAAATATTTCCATTTTCTACAACCTTGTAAAGAAGCTCAGTCGAGTTTTATACCAAATTTAAAATATATCAGAAAATTTTGAACTAGGTCCCTTTCATTATAATGGCGTGACTAAACTTGGTCGTTAGCCTGAATATGAGTGCCTATGGAGTTCGGACAAACGACTAAGTGTAAATGAACGGAGTCGAGTACTCGTTTCGTTCCAACTAGAACGCGGGTGCAGGGTAGTTTGCCCGTGTTCCAGTAACCGAAAGCAATGTAATTATTGCTTCGGGTGCCCGA
This sequence comes from Chilo suppressalis, assembly GCA_902850365.2. NCBI lineage: Eukaryota > Metazoa > Arthropoda > Insecta > Lepidoptera > Crambidae > Chilo > Chilo suppressalis. Next base: position 10,712,789 of record OU963895.1, on the reverse strand, counting down.
ATTCGAGTAATGTCTTTTGAGCACCCGAATATGGGCTAACGACCAAATGTAGGTTTGTTGGGTTGGGAAATGTTTTTAAGACTATCGGTACCGTTCGAACTGTACAGTCTGATTGTAATGATTCCTCGTAGTGTGTATGGCTACCAAATATGTCCGACAAATGACTCCATCTCACCGGATGGTAAGTAAGGGTGGAGTCCAGACGCGAGGATAGCTGGTACAGCAGTTTTATCTGCCACATCAGCCATCCTCACCTTGCTGGCCTGTATATTGCTTCTTCACGCCTCTTTTAAAGGATCCGGGGTTGTAGAAGGAAAGAAAGATGTGAGCGGGCAAAGCATTCCATTTGTGGATATTTCAGAGAAATAATAATAATAACTTTATTTGAAACAAGTTCATTGTACATACAATCATGAAACGTTAAATCTGCTATAGTTTTACAAAACTGTGTTGCAGAATTAATGCCCATTCTCGTTTAATGTGAAAACAGCGTTCCTGTCAGTGTTAAAATAAAACAAACTGTATTTTTACCAGAAAGGAAAATAAAAATGAGATGAAAATATTTATTTGATATGATCACAACCATAGAAGCTAACTTGAAAAAAAAAATTCTGAGTTTATTTCTATCAACGTATTAACAAAATAATACTGCGTTTTACCAAAAAAATAAAAAGAAGACTAAACTAAAACATTTGATTATTATACTCACATTAGAAGATAGGCAAACACAGATAATTAAAATCTATTAAAAAATACAATATTAAACCTACCAGAACACTAAAAACCAGTAAATCATTATATAGAATAGTAAAATCCAATCTAAGACATAATTTTGCCAAATAAGTCACCAAATTCCTTTAAACAGTAATGCTTCTCCCACACCTATATGGCGAAGCTTTGTTAATAAATGCCGCTAAAATTTTCGTTTGAAATTTGAATTAGTCTATAGACGCTAGACGATAGCTTGACTGGCGATAAAACGATGTCGATTCTGGCATGATTCGCTAAACCTAAATTTGACAACAGTGCATCCTTGTCCTTCTGTATACATAATGAAAAGGTGAGACTGATGTTAAATTAAGTTCTAAGTTTAGAGAATCACACCAGTACCCTTAGTACAAGTTTGAGCTCACGAAAACTATCATAGTTTTCGTAAATTATGTTTCTATGTCCATTTTGGTGAAAAGTAACCAAATAAACTTAAAATTTAAGATGACTCAAATGATTTAATGATAGAATTTAGACACTGTTTATTTTTATTGAAACGAAAACAATAAAATCAGTACCCTTAATACGAGTGCGAGCTCACGAAAACTATCATAGTTTTCGTAATTTTAAAACTCGTAATAAGGGTACAGAATCGACACCATTGACACGATAAAAGAGTAATATAAGTTATTTACGGTATTGTTACCATGTACCTTGCTTTTAGTGACATGGTAACAATTCCGTAAATCTATACTAATATTATAAAGAGGAAAGATTTGTATATAAGTATGTTTGTAACAAATTGGCTCAAAAAGTACTGGATCGATCTCAAAAATTCTTTCACCATTTGAATGCTACATTATTACTGATTAATATAAGTTATAGAGTATTTTCAAAAAAGTTAGGATTCCGTATAAAAACTTCGATAATGTAACCCAACGTGTGTAAAGATACCAAATAATAGCCTTATATCGCGTACGCTGCGGAAGTCATTGACGATAGAGCAAAGTGATGTACTAAAGTTTTATAGAGGATACCAATATCTACAAAAAAATCTGCAATACAATATGTCTAATTATTACAGTTATGTCACAACTAGAGGTCCCCTGTGGTGTCACCCGCGTTAATTTGAAAAAAGGTTATAGTGAGTCAAAATTAAAATATGGACATAGGCTGTAGTGGACTTTTTTACAGAACTTTTAAAGGGAAGAATTCCGTCATACATCTTTTTGTGTGAACTGTAACCGTTTACCCAGCGCACGCAACGGAATCTCACAAATAGAATATTTTTACCCGTTTTTGCAACATTTTTCTTCGATGCTCCGCTGCTGCTGGTCGTAGAATGGTAATATACATATAGCCTACAGCCTTCCTTGATAAATGCACTATTCAATACAAAAATATTTTTTGTAATCGGAACAGCACAGCAATGTTGCATTCGGTACAATGGGTCCTAAACTACGCAACGAATTTTTTACTTAGAATGGAAGGTTTATAATTATTATGAAGAAAGTCATTGTGTGTAATACAAGCCTTTGAACAAAAACTATAGTCTACACTACAGCTCTACACCGGAGCAAAGCGAGGGCGGGCCACTAGTAACTTTACTTATATTACTATAATGTTAGTGACTATGAAAGTTTAAAACAATATACGATAAAAGAGGTTGTAGAAAACGATATATTTGTATGTGCAGCCAAAGCATAATTGATAGTTAAATCGTTAATTTTAACGTATTTTAGTACCAAAGCTACGCAAAGCTTAGTCACGCAGGTGTGGGATCAACATAAGTCGGTGGAAATAGCAATGTATTTCCAATATATTTATAAATATCAACATTCCTCCGTCAGCAGAGTCATTCGTCGTTATGTCAGGCAGGCATTAGGGTGTAATATAACAGGGTTGTCGTGGTGGTGCGGTGTTTCGCCGACGCGACGGATGCCGTCCCTCTGATTGATTGAGCTCGAGGCGTCTGTTCTGATCGACGACACTGTTTGTCACTTTGCCGCGTTCGCTTTATGACGGAGCGGCAGAACAGTTCCCCGCCTCTTTACACAGCCTCCATAAAAGCACAAAATAAATATTTCTTGCACTCACACCTATTTAATTGGCCCAGCCCCAAAGTAAGCACTTTAAGGCTTGTGTTATGGAATACTGGGGTAACTCATTGATAAGTATATTTTTTAAAGAAATATGAATGTTTTTTTTATATACTTATGATAAATAAAGAGCCATGATTAGAACAACATATCACGCATGACTCTACAAAAGTGAAACAAGAAACGCGTTATTACGGATGACTCTAGAAAATTCTATAAAGCTTAAAATTAATTAATTAAAAGAAGCTGAATTATAAGAAAATTCATACTCAGTTTATAAACAGTCACCCACCCCCACGCAAGCACTTTCAATCAATATATCTGGAGGTAGGATAAGAAACTAAGGTATCTACTATACTCAGATTATACCCTACGCGTAATCCGCTTAAAAGGACAATGTTAAAATTGGCCTAAGAACCAACACCAATTTGGCATTTATGATAATTCTTAGTATATTTTTGGGATAATTATCAGTATTTAGATTGTGACGGACACTTCCAGTTAAGTAAGCTAAATTAAAAAGTTAAAAAATAATCTCAGACATAAAATACCATTTTATGTGTTTAATCTATGACAGCGCTGCAAACAAAACACTTTCTTCCTAATGCCGACACTTCACTTGGCTATTCGTATTTGCTAATTTAAAACATGACATCAGTCTGTCCTTTTCATTCCTTATTAAGCATGACAAGGACAAACTGTTGTCAAGTGAATGGCCGGCATAAAACTCGTTACTCTGTGGTTGTGGTGCAGGCAGTTTGCATTCGTATCTGGCATTCGTGCATTCCAAAGAGTAGTATAATATATCGGAAAGTGCATTCTCGTTTCAGATTACCTGTTGTGTGTGTTTATTTGCGATTGTTTTTCCTATAATTTAACTATTTCGGCTATCTAATATGCCATCGATGTTACTAAAGAGCAGAGTCTTTATTACTAAGTGCTTGTGAACCTGTGCCACAACATCCTGAGAGGATCGTACTGTCAAATTATTTAAGAACACCTGATACACATTCACGCTGCATATTTACACAATATACATGTGATATACAAATAAATACAATACACAATATGATACAATTATGTGAAAAATAGTCAATAAATAAGAAGCAAAACTACAGTTTCTATTTTATTCATGATTCCTACCGAACCAAGTTTTTCCTAATAGTTATTCTTTAAAATCGCACCGAATAAAATGAATTAGTTATAATATTAATTCACTTCATACTGAGTTCATACTAAGGTCATAGGTTGACCTATGTTTCATTGAATATTAAATATAACGTCAAAAAAAATTTAGTTTTCCTAATAATTTAAGTTCTCAGAAGTGTCCGTCAATAATCTTTGTTTTTACAGTCATTTACTTACGATTTCGAACCTAGAAAATAATATTTCATGCTTGTTGGTTCTTAGGCTAACTATGTATGGACGCTGAACAATGTCCTTTAGGCTGTGTGACATGAGTTGTGGACCGAACCGAATGCCGCCATAGGGCCTACCACGGCGACTGAATTCTATTCTTTTTATTTATGCCTTCTGCGAAACGGGCAGAGGTGCAGGTGCGAGTCCTGTCTGTACTGTGTGTTTCTTTTATAGTAAATATTTTCTATACTAAATGTTATATTATATGTTTAAGAACATTTTGACTCAAAAATATTCAATTTGTTCCATGCATCTGCTACTTACTTAACTGAAATAAAATTGTATATTTGGAAACTTAATACGCATGAAATAGTTTCAGGTCATGCGGCGTACAAACTTAAGTAGGTAGAGTTATATCAAAACTGTTAAATTTCTCGAAGTATTTTAAGCTTTATAATGGTTAATTTAAGATTCACATTCTAATAGGAAATTACAAAGTTGGTGGTCACTGGATGTGTGGGTATTTGTACATACACGCAGGGGCGTGCGAAGAACTTTTAAAAAGCCTTAAAAGCGCCGGAAATAGTGTTAGAACTTTAAGGCCCTTCTTCACCACTTGCTGAGAACCTATACGGAAATTTTATGCCAGAAAATTACAAATAGTTTCACACACAGGTCCTGAATACCAATATCTGTGTTGATTTTGATACTAGTATTGGCAACTTCAGTATTCGAAAGTAAACAACTAACAACTTTTGATAACTATCTAAAACTTTAACAGGAATTCGTGAAGTTGGTCCATAACAATACCTAAACTTATAATACTCCAATCGCTTGATTTTTGTAACTTAATTATCATCATCGTCATAAGCCTAATAATGTGCTAGGCATAACCTATGGATGAACGGGTCATTACGCATCATGCATGCTCACTGTGGATTGATGGGTGCGAAAGACTGCAGATGCAGTTGGAGCTAACGTCTTAATGTGCCCTTTGAAGCACGAAAGATAATACATTTTTTGTCATCCATGCTATGACCGGAAAACCGCGTATCTTCAAGAATCGCCGAAAAAAGTCACTAGGTTTTGTCCCATCCCAGGGTAGACGATGAACGAGACGCGAGCAGAGCTAGAAACTAGCAACGAGTTGACGATTGGCGGAGAGGGTATGTGTAGATTCGATTTCCAATACCTACTCTATATATATATATATATATATATATATATATATATAGCTATAACGAAATATGCTAATAAGACTGGCGATATCTCACGCTTCTCGTTTGTGGAGGTAGTTCTGAGCAAAAATGCACGTGCGCGCGTGCTATCGGTCAAGCGAGCATCGTTGAGTGGCTAAGCTGAGTGAGTATTATCTTTGATAGTTCTTGTCGCTCAGTGACAAACTAGTGAAGCGACAACAGTCAGCGAGCAACTATTAAGTCGCTTAGCCTAGTCGTTAGTGGGACAAATGCCTTACCACTGCGCTATCAAACTGTTATAAGTCTGTCTTAATAGAGACATTCATAGAATGTGTCTAGTCTTGATCGACAAATCCGATGCAGTTGAACTTTCAATCACAAAACTTCGAATACTTTTCGACATAAAGATAGTTCGTAAAGCAAAACTTCTTTCTCTAATACCAGATAGAATTTCAGGATTAACTTTAGTAATATTTGAATTGGTTTCATATATCGAAACTTGATCCTGGATAAAATCCGTACTAATATCAAGTATATTACATGTCAAAATACATAAAGGTGCATGTTTGTCAGTTTACTATCATGAAATTCAACAAATGTATGTAAAATTTTATTTTAATGGCGTGTCAGCAAGATATTTGATTGTTTTGCTGCATGAGTTACAATCGGATTAATTTTGTTTAGTGAAGCCTATACTGATATTGTGAATGGTTTGCTTTTTATTACTTCAGGAAATTACTTTTTGGATTAGACCAACGCTACTGAAACTTTTTTTTACTCGGGCCATACACCCATATACTTAACTGTGAGTGGGCCCATGACACCTTACTATTCGGCATATCTCCGATGCTAACGGGCCGCTTTTGTTGATTCTTTTTTTGTTTGAAAGAGTTTCTTTGCGCAACATTGATTCGGTGAAAATATGGTAATTACTTTTTGAGATTGTCGACCAGGCGCCTATACTTAAATTAATGTTACTCTGGCTTATAAAAAGTGAAAATTAAAAACCTTTTTTAACAAAAGTAAAGACCTTAAGTTAAGAAATACTACTTATTAGATGATAGATCTGAGTTACCATTTACTCCTTGAGTTGACATTTCCTCCTTGGATTAAGTTGACAGGGCACCGACTGGCACCGATACCAAATATAAATTGCAGTAAAGAAAATTTATTATTTCTTAATTTTTAGTGGTTTTGTAGGTATGAAGTCGGTATTTATTTTTGTTAAAAAAGTTTTTCTGTAGTATTTTCTGTTCGTAAGAAAGCTATTTTTTGTGGAAAAACTGCTTAAGCATAATCTAAATCTTATAAACAGTACCATAATTCCATAAAAAATATATTGCTGTTGAGCACACAATACGATCGCAACGCAAATATATATGTAGTCTAGATGACAAAATTTCTAATAAAAAGTGGAAAATATATGCTATTTTATTGAATTTGTTTTATAATTTAAGAAGATTCTATGGTATTTTTCTCAACTCGGCGATGGCGGTGGTGTTGTACCGGGCCACATCGTAAGGGCAAGAGGGCCGCATGCGGACTTATAATAAGGGCCAATGTTAAGGGGGACAATCTTTTTTTAGACAGAAGAGCAGATGCATTAGCTGCAACGTGTCCTAAACCACGCAACAAAATGTTCACTATTAGTTAAATAAATTTTCACGGACGGTTCCTAATATATGAAGAAAGTCAAGCCAAGCTTGAGAAAAAAAACTATAGTCTACACTACAGCTCTACACCGAAGCAAAGCAAGGACGGGCTACTAGTATAAAATATTTATACAATTGGCGCAGTCGTTCAGAAGTTATGCGCGTATATTCATTATGGCAATTCATTTTTATTTATATAGGTTGTACGAGACGACCGCCTTACGACCGAAACGAGAAGAAATGATCTTACGTCGAAACAAGATTGATTTATAAAATGTATCTATAATTTCACATGTATCGGTTGTATACACATTAAAAATGATTATTCCCTTGTTGTCTTATTAGAATGAGTCGGATATCGCAATAATAGATAGCTTTGCCCATAGTAAACGATTGTGATATTGATTGTTCAGAGCGATATTCCGTCTCTTTCTCTCCAACAATCTTATAAGAATTTCTCTAAACGATCGCCACGACGCCAAGCGGTGGCGCGGGGAAACTAGTTAGAATATTGATAGTTCCGACCTATAGGAGGGACAGAGACTATAGGCTGTCCTTTTCTAACATCTTATAAGATTTTACCTGAATTGTAAGCATTCGTAAATAGTGTGTTTTTATGTTTCGATTTATTTGTTTTATATCTTATTAGGAAATAGGTAGTTATAAGAGTAATATATCAAAGTTTTGTGTAAAGCGTATTAATAGTTTAGGCATAATTGAGGAAAAAGTTAAATATAGTTTTTTACGAATAGTCGATAGGATATAGGTATAATTGTAATGATAATGACGTTGTTTTGTGTGTTTTTACTTCCTCTATAAAATGATATATGATAGTTAGACATTAAGTGAATGTAAGTAGGTTTTTTAAGACTTTTTAATTTGTAATCTTTATAGGGCCGTAGAGCTGTTATTTCTTAATATTCTTATTAGAAACTTATTATATTAGGTAGATAACGCATAGGACTACATAAATAAATAGGCATCACATGTAGAAATGTACCGTGTAGGAGACAAAATCTGTTTGTATAGAACGGTTTTCTAAGACATGTTGCGCTCCCCACCCGGCGCGCCCGGAGCGCGTGGGTGGGGCAGCGGAGCCCCGTGGCAGGGCGAAGCCCTATGGAGTGGGAAAGTATAAATATTGCGGAGACCTATTTTTTGCGCGCCACACCTAAAATATCATGCTTACATGCTTATCACACATAACTGTGTTAAAAATATGCCTATTTGTATGCCCGATGTATGTACAATTAGTTATAAGCTCGCACTTATGTAATTTTTGAGAAAATGAAAAATAAAATATAGCGGGGGTGAGGTAATGGATCGCTGGCCAGCTCAGTCCTAGCATATAAAATTCGAGTCGGAACAGGCTCCGACATGCATTCAGCGACAGGCGCTCCTACCCTAAGGAACAGGAAGAAACACCAAGCGGTTCACTCTGGAACTGAAGCCTCCTCTCACCGGCCATCCATTATCAGCGCCCACCGATTTCTTCAATACCGAACACCAGGGGTTTTATTCGCCGAAACTACAGTCGATTACAGTGAAGACTCCTGCGTGTAACTTCCTCCACCCCGCAGTACGAGTCGGTAACTGTCCGCTACTGCGACAGCCCGGCGTCCCGTACATAGGTAGATTAATATATATGAGTAAAATAACTATTTTAATTATTAAACCATCATAATTATGAATCTATAATACAAATCAATGTCCCATTAAACCACCTAGCTGTTTAAAATGCAGGATTAGAGAATTTCTTTTTCCAAGTTGTCTGTAGCACAGTTTACATCAGGCAGAGCGGGTAAATTGCAGGTCTTTTTAGAAAACGACGACTGTCGCAGTGAATTTTGAAGCTCGCGATCATATTTTATTAATATTTCTCAAACATGGTTCGAAATTCGAGCATTATTTTTACAGACTTCTTCGACAAAGGTCGCAATCGTTGTACTGACCAAATACTAGTACATGCAAGCGGCGGCCAGCAAAATCCATATATGACGTGGTTTGCATAACTAGGCAATGATGGATTTACATGTTTGCCTCTTTACACGTTCGGCCTCTTATTCTGGCCGCTGTAGTAATGTACATCTCTCTAATGATGATAAAAAAGAAAAAAAGAAAATTGGGCTTGCCGATACATTGAGCTCACCCAAGTGCTTAGTCCAGTAGCAAAATGTGCCGCTCCAGTCAACCACACCTGAACTCGTGGAATCCTGGAACGTTACTCGTCTGTAACACGACACCATTAACAAGTAATATCATTGTGCTCTTCTGTAAGGTAAAGGTTATCTCCCTTTGATTTGACAAATAAGCGTTCAAAAGTCGACAACAGTAGATTATTATAATAAAGTCATGTATTCACAGGGAAACATTGGTGTATAAACACAGTTTCAGAAACTACTTGTTAGTGAAACAATTCGATTATGTTTCCGAAATACATCAATTTCTTGAGTTAAACACTACGTTTTTCTTATGGAAGAAGCGCTCGAATCATCCTAGCGGTGTTGGGAAAATGAAACAATTCAGATAAACAACAAGTACATACGAATAAAGTAAAAATATGTATATAGGTACTTTGAGAAATTTAATAAAACCATAGCGAAATCAAAATTCATAATTATGCAGTATATAATAAATGTATGCAGCAGCCACTACTTTCTCTGACGACATAAAACGACTACTAATATGGATGTCACAATACCTGAAAAAATAAAAATAATTTAGGTAATGTTTCAGAAACTTTGTCTCTGAAACATTGTTTATCAGTGAACACATAGCTTAAGCTTGCGGCATCGAGCCGAGGCGAGGGGATGTTATGACTCGCGCTTCGCCAATCCTAACCCTAATCTAAAGTGGGGATATGTCGGTAGGTAGGTAGGAATAGATGGAAAGGGGCTAAAATCACAGGGATGATAATCAGGGTAGATTTGATGACCTCCGTATCTGAGTAGTTTGTCCACTAGTTTTTCTTCGGGGTTCGATCATCGGCCGTGTGAATGTATTATACAATTCTATGAGTCTGAGCGTTTATGGTACCTTTATTGTTTCTGACTTTCCTAACACAAGTGCTTCTGTCTGCGACAGGACATTGAGGCGCCTTTCATACCGGATCGAGGCGGTATCGTGCCGTTTCTGTACAGATTCTTTACCGAGTCCACGTAATCAAGTCCTCACTGAGACGTTTTGGTAAAGATAACTTACTGAGCGCATACACAGCTCTCTGTACCGAATCCATAATATAGAATCCAGAATACACCACGATGCCTGGTGATGTTTCCAAGTACAGCAACTTTAATAATTGCTTCCCGTTTGTTTTATAATCCTGTAGCTATTGAAGAAATAATGATATCACTAGTCATATTAGGGGTAGCAAGGTATAAATATTTAAGCTGTACGTAACCTCACAATACATAATTTATTTATCTCCACGCCGTGTTCATGATGGGGTAGGCGGAAAGAGCGCCATATAATAACATATAGGGAATAGTTAGTGCTGTTTACTCGAATACATGGCGAGAATGTATAATGCCCCATATTTATGTACCTACTAGTGACCCGCACTAGTGGTTTTTGTTTTTAGACTACAACCCTATATACATTTTTATTTTCACCTTCAATGAAAAAAAAATCCAGATTTTTTTTTCGGTACTTAGATACTTACTAATATTATAAAGCTGAAATGTTTGTTTATTTGATTTGCCAAGACTAGACTTTTTATTTGTTTTTTGTGACGAGGGGAAATGCAGTTACGCACCATACCGTGACGCTGACTAGACGCACGGCGTGTGTGGGACTCGCCGGCACGGGAAACAGTGCCGACCCTACTCAAGCAGGACCAGTGCGGAAGGCCACACTGATCCTACTCCACTAAAACCCTCCGGTACCCTCCTACGCCCATATGGGGGCTTCTCAGGATCGACGCACCTTAGTGTGCGCCACTTCACTGGGACGCCCCCGGGTGCCAAGACTAGACCATATGCCGCCATAATTATGACTCGCTCTGTCAAAAAGTTATCAGATCTGATATAGAGCTAAGCTTTTAACTCTACACGCCCTGACTCTATAAGGCCTAATCAATGTTGTTTCAAAACACCTCGGTCTCGTCTACCTTTAACAGAAAAGTTATGAACAGTGAATAATTTTTTCACCTTATGTCCATCTCAATGTAGGGGAAGTTAAAGAAATAAATTTTATTTTAAATGTCCAAAAAATTGTGGCGATGTTCTAAGTCTGAAATGTTTCAGTTAAGATCTTAACCTTTTGGCTGCTCCTTCAGCATATGCTAAGTTCCACAAAAATGTTTTTGTATTCTCTCTATTGTTAATATATGTGTAGCGTAGTATGGCCGCTAAATTGTCGATCTATATTCGAGGTAACTGCGAACTAAGCTACTAAAAAAAAGTGTATTTTTTAACTGAATGCTGGAAATCTCTTATATTTCGAATTATAAAACTGAGCCACAACCGAGCATTCTCTACCCTCGAACTCAAACTCTCATTTTCATAGAGTTTATTCATTATGTTTTTATAACGGGCTATGAAATATACCTATGTTCCTAAAAAGGCCAATTGTAGCGGTATTTGTAAAACGATTGTTTTCTTAAATATGTCCCCTTTATTATATTAATTGTTTTTTTACATAGAAATATTTATATTACAAAAGCTTTAAACCACTTAATGTATAAAAACTTAAAATTATAATTATCTTAAAACTTACCTACTTAAATTAAAATAAATTTACAAAATAAGAAATATATCACTCCCAGTGCCGCCGGCAGGAATGGTGCATAATAGGCTGGCAGCATTTCCTCTTTGGATAGCAAGGCTGATCGGTTGACCAAGGTAGCTATGTACACAGTCAGGTCATAAGTATTTGTCACACAGTAAAAACTATTCTTTTAGAATGCTGGCCACAATAAAGTTTATTGAATTCGTATTCGAATTGTTCATGAAAATAAAAATGTGAACTTTTTTGAGTTTTACTCATTTTTAAATATGGAGTGGACGCTTAAAGAAGACCGTGTTGCAGTTATTGCGTTGCATCGTTGGTTACGCGCCAATTCAAATTTTTGACATACTGAAAATTTTGAATATAACCAAAAGAATTGTTTATTGTACCATCAAACGATACAATAAAGACTCTAGTCTAGATGACAGGCCAAGAAGTGGTCGCCCTCGGTCTGTTAGAACTCCAGCAGTGATAAAAGCTGTGAAGTCGCGAATTCAAAATATCCCAAACGTAAACAGAGACTGTTGGCCCTTCATATGGGGTTAAGCAGAACCACGGTGAAAAGGGTGTTAAATGAGGGCTTCGGGCATATCGAAGAAAAACAGGACATCGTTTGAATGCTCGTCTAATGGACCTGAGACTGAAGAGATGTAGCGCTTTGTTGAAGCGGTACGCGGGAAAAAAATATAGGGAAATTCTTTTTTCGGATGAAAAAAATTTACCGTAGAAGAGAGCTCCAACCAACAAAATGATAAGGTGTACGCACACAGTAGTGAAGAAGCGAGCAACCGTATTCCGCGTGTCCAACGAGGACATTTTCCATCCTCGCTCATGGTATGGTTGGGAGTATCTTATTGGGGCTTAACAGAGGTACATCTTTGTGAGAAAGGTGTAAAAATGTAGTTGTGTATCAAAATACAGTCCTGACGAACCTTGTGGAACCTGTTTCTCATACCATGTTCAATAACTGGCACTGGGTATTCCAACAAGATTCGGCGCCAGCTCATAGAGCGAAGAGCACACAAGACTGGCTGTGAAATCGACTTCATCCGGCACGAAGACCGGTCCTCCTCCAGTCCAGATTTGAGTCCGTTAGATTACAAGATATGGCAACACTTGGAGGAAAAGGCGTGCTCAAAGCCTCATCCCAATTAGGAGTCACTCAAGACATCCTTGATAGTTCGTGTTGTGATAGACGACTGGCCGCGCAGATTGAAGGCCTGTATTCAAAATCACGGAGGTCATTTTGAATAAACTTTATCGTCATAAGAATCTATGTTTTGTTAAGTTCATTTTGGTATATAAATGGTTACATAATGAATAAACTTGTTTCAATTATTTTATATTAAACATGTAACAGAATTTATGATCTGACTAGGTATATATGCTAGGTACCAGCATTTTGATCACCAGTTACCTTAGTGAGTTTCTTAGATAATTCCTTAAAGAAGTAACGAGCGCTTGGGCCCCGTGATCCCATAGTCTTAACACTAAACGGCACAAATATGTAGCTCACATTGAGAGCTGAATATTAGCACCGCTTGTAGCACTTAGCAGAGGCCGCCGTTGTGCCTGCAGCTAGGGAGGTACTACCTGTATGGCACGGAGCACGCGTATCCACGCAAGTTGCATCCCATACAAGAGGACGACCCTGCTTCCAAGGAATGATCATCTTTCCGTAAGGTCTCTTGCCATCGTCACAGAAGATGCCACTAGGCTCTATAACCGCTGGCACATAGACAACGACAAGAGTCCTGCGGATGACGTCATTGCTGCAGGCGTGCCAGGAGACTCGACCAGCATGTGAGGAATGATTTTTAACATTTTTTTGGGAGAACTGCTGAATTCGAGGCCGAGAGGCAGGAATGACTAAAGAATGAACAGAAGGATTTAGGCGACAATTCTCCTTTATTTTTTGTGTGAGTGAAGAACAAGTACTATTTTGATTAATACTTATGTAAAATTGTGTAGGAAATTATTAGGAGTTCTGCCCACCTCTTGGACGTGTTTGCTCTTAGCACATGTTCGATACATTGTGATAAAGAAACAGCGACTGAGGGCCTTGCAGAACGAGGGGTTCTTTTTAGAACGGAAAGGGCATTTTTAAAATTACCAATAGTTTGCCAAAGTGGTTGGTTGCCCGAATTTAGAGATGGAGAAACTGCTGGCAAAGAAGCAGGAGTATATGTGCCGCTGCCAGCGTGTATATTACCCCCGGTTACCTTTAAGAAACCAGGGTTGTGAACACTTAGGACATTTTATTAATTGTACGCGCTGTCACTGCCAGGGACGGAATTTGCCGACATGCAATCAGAAAGAGCGTAAAGACCAATAAATTAATATTACACTAAACTATTAAAACTAAAAAAGGCATAAAAAACAAACATGAATTATATAAAAATACAACAAACTAACTTCAAATGACAATGTAATTGTCTAGACTAAACAAACTCATCCGTCAAGGTTGCCAGGCCGCCGGAGAAATTCAAGCCTCCTATGGGCTAAGTAATAGCGGATACCAAGCACCAGGCGCGGCTGTCCAAGGTGTCCTTAGTAACAAAACAGCTGATTTTATGTACAAAAAGTCCACATAAATATACTGTAAACAGCTTGCCCACAAGCGGGGTCGTAAAGAAAAATTTGGGCTGGTAAAATATGGTCCTTTTTTCCAATTATGGGTTATGAACAATTTTAAAATTTAAAATACGTGCAGAGGAACTTGACAGTTCTGATTTTTTTTCACATAATTATGTTGATTTGTTCTTTGATTTTATTCACAAATAAATTGATAATATTTTGATGTATTTATTTTGATAAATAATTTTAATAATTCCAAAAATTGGTCCTCACCTATATTATTTTATGAAAAATTTGCGATTATTAAGTTTTTCGTTTGCATATTTCAAAACTTTCAGTTAAGGGCGAAAATATTTTATTACAAATTAATTTTGGACTGCAAGAGCGGTATTTTAAAAGTTTGGTGGTTCGGTTAAGCGAAAAAGTTGATATAACATCGTAAAGTATTTGCGTGGAGGTTGTACATATACCTACATAAAATACTGATATTCAATAATCCTTTTAGAAAAAAATTGTAGAAACGCGTATGCATGGTATAAGTTACATATTTGCTTTTTCATAAAATATTAATCAGTAAAATTTCGGTTGAGCATCTTGGTGTTAGTCATTGTAAAAGTCGATGCACTCTGCTAGGTTCATGACTTATAGTAAATTAGGTGCTTGTTATAAAGGCCCACATAAATACTTGCAGGGTAATATGCCGAGAAAATATTTTAATTGTGTTCATAATTGTGCATTTAGTAGTATTTTTTAAAGTCGTATTTTAAATCGTATTATAAATGAAGTTGAGGCTAGTTAAGGTTAAGTTGTTAAGCGCAAGTGTAATAGATATATAATGAGGTTTAAACATGATTAGCTTTTAAGTTTGACATAAGACTAAGTTTCGGAAACTACTAAGTATTATGCGCCCAAAGATATAAAGATTAACAACTTATTTTTGACAGGCTGTCGAATGCCTCGGGTTAGTCATAGGGCTTACGATAGCCTATGATGTCTGATTTTATGGCTTACACAAAAAAAAACTAGTGTAAATGCAATTTATTACAATAAACCTTGAGTTGAGACATTTGATATTTTCGATACGGTTCTTCTGTTCCATATTCTTTTTTGCATGTAATTATTTAAAATATTTAATAATTTAGTCAATTTATTCTTAGTTTGAAAGCTTTTATATTTGGTATATTCCTTTGCAAAATCGTAGTGATAATATTTTGATATTTCTTTGACCAATAGATTTTCTAAATTTTTTAAATAGTCAAGTTTTGTCACTAAATATTCCTTTATTTCGAGTACGTTGTTCATGTTTATAGATCCTTGTTCTGAATAATATTCTAAAGTAGCAATGGCATTGGTTTCGCTACTTAATTCTTTAGAAATTTCTTTTTTCATTAAAATATATTGTATCATAATTTTATAAAGCTCTTGCCCCTCGAATTTGCATACACTGAAGTCTAGATTATCATAGTTAGTTAGACATTTAAAGCTTTTGTTCAACTCGACATTTATGTGCTCGCGAAAGAAATTTTCAACAACAACGCGCTCATTATTAATTCCAGCGCCACTAAAGCCTGATTTGAAATTCTGAATGACCAATAAATTTAGGACGAGGCTTGGAATCGAGACGGGAAGTAGTTCGCACGGGGGATCCATATGACTGTATCTGGACCAGCCAGTGAGAATAATCCCATTAAACGTGTAGGAAGCTTCACCACCGAATTTGTAGTCAAGGATGTACCGCATCCAACGAAAATTGTTGAGAAATCGTTCTCTGACGTTCATCATTGTACTGATCCTGCCGTCGGCACCTTTATAAGCGGACGCGATCCAAATGTGAGGAAAATTCTTATGGTAAGCATAAAGGTTTTTATGCGTCACTCGCAGTGTCGATCCATAGTCCCAATACACTGGGTGTACGTTGTTGAACGGCTCGATATTTAACCATACGTAGGCCTTTATATCCCTCAGCATGTCATCCCAGATGAGAATTGTCGTTTTCGCACTCAAGGAGTTCACGACTTCGGATATAAACCGTACATGTTGTAGCAACAGATCTCTGCGAATGTGAGAATAAAGACTTTAATGGCGTTATAAAACTGACATAACTTCGTAAATGGGACGTTGCTCTGTTTTATTTAGACTAGGAGCATAATTATTTTTGTTAATATGTAGTTAGTTTGCCAGAAGAATATTATTGTTGAACATTGAATTGGAGACATTAAAAACGTGATTTGGATAGAACATTAAAGGTTATATGCACTGAATTTATTTATTTATTGACGTTTCGCATCCTTTACACTGTTAGTTCTTTTTGTTTGCATGATTTAACATAAGAGGGCGATAGAAAGCCTCTCTGAGTGTGTTTCGCCGGTTCTTTTCAGAAAGGTCTCCCAATTTTAGAACCGGTGGTAGTTTACGTTAGTTGGGGTCAAATAAAAATACTCAAAATTATAAAAAATAATTATGAACATTAGTTTTATTAATTAAATTATCTAATAAATTCAAGCACAGACAATAAAGTTTTAAAAATCTTCCAGTGAAATATCCGAACGCTCAATAAAAGTCTTTCGAAGGTAACTCGACAAAGTAATATTACTATAGTAATCATTATTCTGACGACGCATTCCTGAAAAGGATGCGAAACGTCAATAAATAAATAAATTCAGTGCATATATCCCGTAAAAACTGTTTTATTTAATGAGTGATGTGCGTGAAAACCTAAGAAACAAATATATTAAAGGTTGGGTTAAATTCGTAATTTGCGGAACGGATCCTAATGTACTCTTAAAAGCAATTTATGTTAACAATATTAATAGTATCACAACTAAAGATATAAATCGTCATTACAATCACTAATTAATGTCAGTGATGGACTTAAAGCTGAAGGTGTCAGCAACTGCTTAATCAGATTGTTATTCTCAAGGTAAAAATATTTAATGATTTGGAATAAATAATGTTCGTATTTATAATTTTTGTAAAAAATTAACATACTCACTGGTTGTTTATAATCCCCAATCTCTCTTTGCATTGTTGGCATTGGTTTAAATGAAAAACTTCATCGCAACCGATGTGGACAAAATTCAATGCAGTAACAGTCTCGTGGAAACATATTATCTGTGAAATTAAAAACAAAAAATGTATATCTGACGTGTCTGACCATAAAAGTAGCTAATACATATAAAGTTTCATCCGGAGTCATTCAATATGTATATTAATAATAATAATCTTTATTTCTTCTTCCACAATCTACAAATTCCATGACAACTTATTATACTTTAATTCTTATATAAAAACAGTAAATAGATTGTGAGAGACTGGTGCCTGAACTAGGCAGAACGCCTGTATCTCAGAGCACCAGGACTCTTCCTCCCCTGGAGAATGTACATTGATCAAATTATAAGGTCATTGATCTTACATAGCACAGGACTTATATTGCACAGGACTTCCATCAATTCCATCATTAATTTTTAAGAAAGGTAATAAGGACTTATGGAAGAAGCGCTCGAATTGTACACCTTACATACATACTAAGGACAATAATAATACTTCGTGTTCATAGGGCAATCAAATTATAGTGATATGGGTTATTGAGGCTGTATGGTATGTATATAACAATTGCAACTTACTTGTTTAATTAATTCCTCTAGAAAGAGTAAGCTCTCTATTTTACTAGGGCAGATGGAATCTGGATACAATGGATCTTCCCTCAAATGTTGGAATTCAGCTAGTTTCAAAGCATATTCTAAGTGTCCAAAAGTCTGTATCAGTGGAATAATCTCAAAGCCTGACTGTTTGGCTTTACGAAGAAATTTCTTGAGCTGGAACAAAAATCACATAATTAAATGAGAAGTTCTTTATTTTAATATTAACTCATTCAGGCGGCAGTTGCCGAGATTTATATTAAACTTCGGAATATTTATTAGCCTATTTTATAAATTTCTTGAAACTAAAAGTTGACACGCTCAATTATGTTTCATAATTAACGGGTGATCAGGATCTTATTATTTTCGATATAGTCCGGAAACTTTTGCCTACAGTAGACCTAAAGATTCTAGTTCACCTCATCAGGTGAACGAAGCCTACTATTAGTATATTTCTTACACCTGAGTTCAACGACTATATATTTTGATGAAATCAAGTAAATACTAGTTGGAGGCCTTAATCCACAGATTAAGTACAGGTAAGTTGTGCTTTACTCTAAGTGAGTGTATAATTAGATCTTTAAAATTTACTTTACGATCTAAGTCATCTTATCGGTTCGTAAATATAATGGTGGTGTCACAGAAGATCCGGAAGCCAAACTAGGCAAAATGCATGTTTCCTTTTTGTATTTAACACCATACAACAACATAAATAATAAAGCATAAACATTATACGCAAGGGCGATAAAAATCTTGTCAAGTCACGAATTTATGGCTGAAGATATAAGGTACTAAATAGGGTCATAAAGGTTTATGTAATATGTCTTTTGGGGGCCACAAATTATTCGAAGGGTCTCTCTTCACTCAATAATAGTATTATGCCTACTTTAACTACAAAGACTAAGATCACGCAACTAGGTCATTTAAACATAAACACATAAATTAATTTTTCTAAAACCTTTTGCCAAGAGTCAAGATGGCCGGTGTAAAGAGACTGATTACAAAATTTCACATTTCAACCTAAATTATTTGCTTTATCTTTCATTTATTAGTATTTTAATTACAGCTACAGTTTTAGGTCTATTTAATGTCACTTTTTTAAATTATGATTATGTATGCGTATAAAATTAGACTAAAGGTACAAGTCCGACTGAACCGCAGTCCGCAAGCCGCAGGCGACACTCCTAGTTTATGTGTTTTTTTTTATAGCTAGGTAGGCAAATGAATCTACCCCACCTGATGTAAAGTGGTGATAAAGTCCAAACTCCAATCTCTAAGAAATTGATTTCTCTGAATCTGCAGCCGAGGCTTCGGCGTGCGGCGACCGCAGACTGCAGTTCCAGTGGTGTCGAAAATCGCAGAGAGGTCACACCAAAGATATGCCCTTCCTCTGCACCAATTATATGTTTTTTAATCTGATTAGAATAAGTTACTTCTTCGGTTTGACTTTTAAATAAAAGATCAGATGCATTAATTTTTTTTTGGCATAATATAGTAACAACAAGTCTTCATCATCTTCCTCTTTTAACAAAAGACACATTAGTAAATTATCGGGAGTTGTCCGACATTGTGTTTCGCACGAAGGTAATAGAGTGACTAAAGCATGGTTATATGCATTGTGCAGTCGCGGCATGTCGCCGCTCTCGGAATAGAAGCTGTATCGACCGCAGGCAGCACTGCGGTCAGCCATAGGCACTAGCCGCAGTGTCGCCTGCGGTTGCAGTCTGTAGCCCATTGCGGAATTGTACCTAAATAGGAAAACCTTTTGAAAGTTTTTTACCTTTTGGTAAGTTGAATGGTAAGCTAAGAGACAAGATATAATAGATGCAAGCAGCACAATAAGCATCTATTTGAGTACATGGCTGGCATTCTATTGGGCTACCGGTTGGTGGAATGGCATGGCTCGTGCCTTCTACAACAAAGTTCCTGAATTCTACATCCGTCAGGGGCATTTTTTGAGTAAAAGTTCTTAATTCAAATTAAGGCTTCATTTTTGTTTATCACATTATTGCATCTTTAATGTGAGTAGTTACTGTGACATCACGTGGGGGTCACGAATTTAATATAGTAACTTGTTAACAGCACTGTTTTTACACGCGTTTTCTAATAGAAATATAATTTTACTTTTTATATGGATTTAATTTGAACCATAAATAACTATAGTTCTCCGTTAAAGGAGCTCGATGGTGCAAGTGGTTAGCGCGTTCGGCTGCGATCTTTGAAGTTAAGCAAATTTCGCAGTGGTCGGTCATTGGATGGGTGGCCAAAAATTTACTATCTCTAGCTCCTCCGTGTTTCGGAAGGCACGTTAAGCCAGGGGCCAAAGTCCCAGCTGCATCTGCAGTCGTCAGCACCCACCAATCCGCACTGGGTCCACGTGGTGGGTCATGGATCAATCTCCCTATTCCGTCCATAGGCAAGGCTTGTGCCCCAGCAGTAGGGACATTAAAAGCTGATGATGATGATGGTTTTAATTTGAACCCTAAATAAACATATTACTCCTTTAAACATCTTTGTTATTTGCTGAAATAGAACAAGGCGTAAAAAATAGTTTTTAAATTTTAATAAAGACTGGTGAAAGTGGGCCTAAAAGATATTTTCTCTGTTTAGTTTGAGGCTAAATTTCTCTTGTGAGCTGTCCAAAATTTCTTTTTTTTTTGAGTTTAGTATACTTTTAAAAGTATCTAATTTGACTATATATTTTTATCAAGGTTGTGGTTAACTCTAATGCAAAGATTTTTTTAACCACAGTCTATATAGTTCTAGCATACAGCTTTAAAAATGAGTACTTGAAAAGAAATTAACAGATCAATATACGGCATTTCACTGAATAGTTAAGTGTGCTGGTTTGTCTCCAGGCTGGGGGCCTATCGCTTATCGGGATTGGCTTTTGGATATGGCTATAGCTATAGCTTATATTATTTTGTTATTTCTGATCGCCGAATGCTTTCAAATACCTCACGCTCATTTTCTTTAATATTGTTATTACCAATGCAAAACGAAAAAAAAACAGTGTGAGGCATTTGAGGTTTTCAAATGCCTCACAAAAATAACAAAATGAAATCATAAGCTATAGCTATAACCATAGCAATCCCGTTAGACAAAAGGCCCCCTGGCCCCATAAGTCTTAAAATAAGCATATTGTTGTAAACTTTCATGGTCACTAGCATTATAGTAAATGATGTTATTTACAGGATACGATTTACGAGGTACATGGTAGCAATTGCTACCATGTACCTCGTTTTTAGCAAGTCTCCAATATTTCGGCACTGTTCCAAGCGTCATGATCACGGAGTAACTAAATTAATTGCGGGTAGGATGTTATTCGCAGACATATCGGTCTTTGTTATTTTTGTTGAGTGTATATGCTGTTAGTTGTTGATGACCTTTACAGCGTCACCGGGTTTGGGGACGGCGTGATCCTAAGGGGACCTCAAGCTGAGAATTGGCGAGTGCCTCTAGAGGTATTCCAGGGGGATGGCATCTCCCCACGGGGGGTTCTCCTCTCTGTCTGGAGCCCCTAGACCACTCGAACCTGAGGGGGTCGGCTCAACTAGAGGGCGTCTCTGAGACTCGGACCTCGGCTCTAGTTAGCTGTTGTCGTGAGTGGCAGGGAAAAACGCCCAGCTCTTCGCACTCTTATCGTACGGGTGCGGTGTCTGCCTAATGCTTAGCTTGTGTGCAAGTATGCTAGCTGTGTAGTGTTGGTGTTTGTGGCCTGTGTGGGAGGAATCGGAGGCGACATATCGGTCTACCTTCCGACAAAATCCTTTATTGCGTACCACTGTTCACGTTCTCACTATTCACTCGAAACTGTTCTCGACACACAACACTCACAGTATCTGATCGCTACACGACTAAAAGCAAGGCACATGGTAGCAATCTCGTAAATAACATTACTCAAATAAGCATATAGTGGAATAGCTCACCTCAACTCTGCTGTAACAGTATTCGGCACTCAAGTTGGCTAAATTACCTTCATATGGGAACATATCTTCATATTCCATGAGAAGGCCATTTACCCCATACCTTCTCATCAAAGGAAAAAGTGACTCCAAATAAGTCAGCTTCAGCGGTGTCCCCTTCAAATCGATATGCACAACAACATTGGGTAATTCCACCGATGAAAGTGGCAACTTTTTGTTAGCAAAATAAAATTTTTCACTTAGTAAATATATAAACAGAATATACAGAGATAGGGCGAACACAGTCAGTGCAAAGAATTTAGTTTTGATAGCACTGAATCTTAATATTAAATTAGTCATTTCTTGTTGAAATTTCACATAGTATGTTCTGAATGTGAATCCTATCTCCTTTTTTTTTTAAGTTTAACGGCCTTGGATGGAATTCATACAGCCAATTCTTCATTAGTATGACTTCATATCAGATTTATCTTTGACAGCCTATCTCTTTCAAATCACTAGTGACTTTGATTAGTGCAATAATTTATGATTAAATACTTTCTAATCTTTGGTTTTTAAATAAAAGTAATTTGCGCTTCATTTTTTAAAGGCAATCCATTATTTATTGTAACACTGCTTTTTATATTATTTAGATTAATAATAAAAGTAATCTATTAAAGTTTTTGAGCCTGCAATTGAGCGAATACGTTAAACAAAACTTTATATAGGTACGTATTTTCAAATGTAGTTATTAAAAACTGGTTATCTATAAACAGAACGTTCTTCGCCATCAGTCAACTTATTACTAACGGTAATGTAAGAGTTCCTTAATAGTTTTAGCACTTCTATGGTATTCCTTGAGTCGCTACCAGACTACCAAAGTACCTATAAATTGGTTATGTATGTATTACCTACTTTAACTTTAAGTTGTACGGTCGCATTTAAATTAAATGCTTCATAACTTTCATGTTGTCTTAGTACTTTATTTTTGAACGCAGTTCCTTTTCGTACTGTTTGGCGGATGGAGACGAGGTGGGTGTAGGTTAGGCACCTACCTAGACAACAAGCTAGGCACCTAGCCAGGTAGCTGAGCGGGTAGCTAGATGGGCAGCGAGGTGGGCGACCAATGGCGGCGGTGATTGTGGACTTGGTTTAAAGTTTTGTTTAGTGACCGGGAGCGTATGCGATGGACCGGGAGTGTCCGTACTGGGCTCATCCCGCACTTTGACACTTCCACACTGGGCCCACTCGGCACTGGGCCCATTCCATTCCACACTGGGCCCATTCCATTCAACACTGGGACTAATCCTCACTGGGCCCAGCCCAAAAAAATTTTTCAAGAATAAATGCAAACGGCAACGGCTTCTGAGTCGCGCTAACATTACTTTTTTATAAAAAGTATATATGCACTTGAAAAGATCGGCGGTTAAATCGCATCATGCCCTTTTCAAGGGATGATCATTTCAGATGAAGCTTGTAAGGCCCTTCTGCTCATAAACACGGGTGAGTTTTAGTTTAACCTTGAAGCCGGCTGTAGGGTATCTATGAGGATGCCACACTTGCTCCCCCGCATGAGAGGAAACAAAAAAAAAACGCTGTTTATCATTCGTATTTAAAATAATAATAATATCAAATTGATTGAGTTTGAGACGCAGTTTGAGTTTGATTTAGGTATTTTAGTTGAGATACATAGATTGATATTAATTGGTTTTTCCAAAGAAAAAAAGACTCATGCTCAAATATATTGTGATAACTACAGGACAACTATGGAACTCTACACTGCGCGTGGCACGACACGCACTTGGCTGGATTTTTAATATTATGGCCGTTATTCCAGAAGCTTCCGCCACCCCAATGACAGATTTCACACGAGCAGTTGCCAAATTCAATGATATTAAAAATTTCTTCACAGTTTTACGGATTCCATATTCAAATAATAAGCCGCGAAGTAATTAATAGATCTGGCCCACCCACCGTAAAGGCGAACATTTATATCATTGCATCTTGCTCATGTTCATAACGACGCAGTCTACCACAGAGCCCACGTCCCAGGGAGAACGGTCAATTGACCATCATTAGCTGCATTTCCTTCGGTGTTAATTGCATCATGTAATTATACTCTTCGAACGCAGTTTGGCGTGGTTCAACTGAATGAAAGTTAGGTGCTCCGTTTCGATTTTGACGCAAGCGACTAAATGAAATCAAATAGTTAGTTATTAGTGTTATGACGGATTATTATCAAACAATAATTATGCGTGGTAATTTATCGTGGGAGAGCCACACAGTAGCTTAGGCTACTGCATGAATGGGCCGGCTCGACCGGAGGAATACCACGACCTCACAGAATACCGGCGTGAAGCAGTACTTTGTGCTGTGTTTCGCCGAGTGAGTGAGGCTACCGGAGGCCCAACCCCCCCCCCTTTTTCCTCATGATGGCGCAGTTAAATAGGATAATACCCCAGGGGGGGTACCAGCTGTTTTCACGCTGGAGAATCCCCCTCTGGACGTCCATGCTCAGAACTGTTTCCTGGGGAGGGCGAAACCGCGCTCAATACTAAAAGTGCTCGAGGCCAGAGCAAGCGTCATACGACACCCCCTGCCACGTTTAACGTGGATTTCTGCAACATCAGGGGTTTACACTCCAACCTTAATGCTGTTCACTACCACCTTCAGACAGTGCAGCCGGCCTTGCTTTTTTTGACTGAGACGCAGATATCCTCTCCAGCCGACACCTCCTACCTCCAGTACCCTGGGTATACTTTGGAAAATTCCTTTGTACCACGGGCTGGGGTATGTGTGTACGTTAAAGAGGGTATCAGTTTCTGTCGCCTCAGCAACTTTGAAGGTAGGGACCTCTCCATCTTATGGTTGCGTGTAGACGTCAATGACCATCCCCGCGTCTACGCCTGCTTCTACAGGTCCCATAGCGGAAATGCTGAAATTGACCGACTCTATGATCACGTCCAGGTGGCTACAGACTCCGTGCTTCGGCAGATCCCATCATCCGAAATTGTGATCCTTGGTGATTTCAATGCCCACCACTCCGAATGGCTTGGATCGCCCACTACCGATTATGCAGGCAGATCTGCTCACGACTTCGCCTTGGCCTATGGTCTGACACAACTGGTCACCTCGCCTACGCGAATCCCAGATGTCGAAGACCATACACCTTCACTGTTGGACCTTCTGCTGACTTCACATCCGGATAATTACAAAGTGTCCATAGATGCCCCTCTTGGCTCCTCGGACCATTGTCTAATCCGGAGTATGGTGCCACTCACTTACTCACCGCGGCCGCAATTTGCTGGCTGTCGTCGTGTGTGGCACTATAAGTCAGCAGACTGGGATGGGATGCGCACTTTCTTTTCATCCTACCCTTGGGGCCAGGTTTGCTTCTCGCAGAATGATCCCAACGTCGCTGCCGATTCTGTCGCCGATGTTGTCCTTCAGGGTATGGAACTTTTTGTTCCTTCCTCTGTGGTTCCCATTGGTGGCAAATCCCAGCCTTGGTTTGGTCACAAATGTAAACTGGCATCTCGCCAAAAACAGATGTGTTATCAGACCTGGGCAAATGCAGCGGCGGTCGTGGATAACAACACTAGCGATCTCAAAAAGAGGTATAACTTGGTCTCCAGGTCCTGCAAAAGAGTAATTGCCAGAGCGAAGTCAGAGCACATTAGCAGCATTGGCGAGAGATTAATAAAACTTCCCTCTGGAACCCGCGCGTTTTGGTCTCTTGCCAAGGCTGTTGAAGGAAATTTCTGTAAGCCATCCCTTCCACCCCTGCACAATGGCGACGAATCGATGGCCCATACTGCAAAAGAGAAAGCGGATCTTTTATGCTCACTCTTTGCGTCTAACTCGACTCTAAATGACAGGGGATACGTACCGCCGACCATCCCGCGGTGTGAGAGTTCTATGCCAGAGATCCTGTTCACACAAAGCTTAGTGCTTAATGCACTCTTTTCCCTAGTCATACACAAGTCGAGTGGGCCTGATGGAATCTCACCAATTGTGCTGAAGACGTGTGCTCCTGAGTTGGCTCCGGTACTAACGCGTCTTTTCCGGCTCTCCTACTCTTTAGGTGTCGTTCCGAACTCATGGAAGACAGCTTTAGTGCACCCGATTCCTAAAAAAAGGCGACCGCTCACTCCCTACTAATTAAAGGCCTATAGCCATCACCTGCTTGCTCTCCAAGATAATAGAGTCCATTATAAATTGCCAGCTCCTGCGGTACCTAGAGGACCACCAGCTGATCAGTGACCACCAGTACGGTTTCCGTCAGAGTCGCTCGGCTGGTGATCTACTAGTATACCTGACTCATCGTTGGGCAAAGGCGATCGAGACCAAGGGGGAAGCATTGGCGGTCGGTCTGGATATCGCGAAGGCCTTCGATCGGGTTTGGCACAAAGCGCTTCTTTCGAAGCTTCCTTCTTATGGGCTTCCTGAAAAGCTGTGCGTTTGGATCACTAGTTTTCTTGCGGACAGGAGCATCAAGGTCGCAGTCGACGGTGCATGCTCGGACTCCAAATCCGTAAACGCTGGTGTTCCGCAAGGCTGTGTGCTATCACCTACGCTCTTTCTTCTTCATATCAATGATATGCTTCAAATTGATGGCATTCATTGTTATGCAGACGACAGCACGGGTACAATATATCACGGGAAAACGTCATCGAGTGCCGGAACAAACTTGTGTCTGAAGTCGAAACTTTGTGAAACCAAGTAATGAATTGGGGTCGAATTAATCTAGTCCAATTTAACCCTACGAAGACACAAGTATGCGCGTTCACCGCAAAAAAATTACCATTTATCGTATCTCCTCTTTTTCAGAACACTCCTCTAACTGCCTCAGCTAGTATTGGAATTCTTGGCGTTGACATATCGAGCGACGTCCAGTTCCGGGATCATCATAGGGCAAGGCCAAATTGGCCTCGAAGAAGCTTGGTGTGCTCAATAGATCGAGAATGTACTTCACACCGGCCCACCGACTGCAACTTTATAAGGCACAGGTTCGGCCTCACATGGAGTACTGCTCTCATCTTTGGGCAGGGGCACCCCAGTATCAGCTTCTCCCTTTAGATCGCATCCAGCGCCGAGCGGCTCGAATCGTCGACGACCAGGACCTTTCCTATCAGCTTGATCCTTTGGGTTTCCGTAGGGATGTAGCTTCGCTCTGCATCTTCTATCGCATTTATCACGGGGAGTGTTCTGAGGAATTGTTCGGATTAATTCCAGCT
Source organism: Chilo suppressalis (assembly GCA_902850365.2). Taxonomy (NCBI): domain Eukaryota; kingdom Metazoa; phylum Arthropoda; class Insecta; order Lepidoptera; family Crambidae; genus Chilo; species Chilo suppressalis. Next base: position 10,685,690 of record OU963895.1, on the reverse strand, counting down.
GCTGCATTTCGCCATCGTACATCACGACAAAAATTTCATCCCCATCATCTTGATGCGTGGCTATCCACAACCGTTCGTTTTTGTCGAAATTTTTTACCACGTACGACAGTGGAATATATTGTCGCCAGCAGTGTTTCCGGACCAATACGACCCAAAAACCTTCAAAAAAAGAGCGTACTCCTTCCTTAAAGGCCGGCATTGCATTTGTGATACTCCTGATGTTGCAAGTGTTCATGGGCGACGGTAATCACTTACCATCAGGTGAGCCGTCTGCTCGTATGCCCCCTATAACATAAAAAAAAAAATCGAGCAGACTTTCTGAGCAGTATTCTCACCTGAAGTAAAGGCAGTAAACATTTGTATGATAGAAGGAAAGGACATGGCTAAGAAACTGCCCTTAACGTGTATAATTATTTCGCACTAGCCTAAGTAGGAAATAGAAGGATTGTATATAGGCTTTTGTTTTAATTTTTCTCTCAATATATCAATCAATTTATTTGTTCAAATATGAGAACATAATTTGGTGTTACATAATTATAATGTCCATTCATATTTTACCCTATATGGGTGTGTAACAAATTAGGTACTGTATATCTACAAAATCCTAAATTGTCACAAATCAGTAATTGTACTTAAAATTATTTATTAAGTAACTTTTCCCCAGGGACGATAAAAGTATACACTTGTGAAATGTGCTGCGCTTCAAATTCAATCTTCAATTCAAGTCTGATACAGCTTTAATACAATAAAAAAAAACTGAAGATTGTCTTAAATCTGACACTGACAAAAGTATAGTAAGTATTCTTCAATTCCTTAAAGAAAAGGAATGGATCCATTTAGAAAAGAAAAAGCACCAAAACGAAAAAGTTTTCCTGCAGCTTTTTTTCTTAATTCAATCTCATTCTTTAAAAGGCCCTTGTTTCGGATATCCCGTTATCAAGTGACGAAGGCAAAATAAAGTGGCCTGTTAAGTGAACTGCTTAACACCACTGTTTATTGGTCCCCAAAGAGGGTCCAGCCAGATATATGGCAACGGTTTATTACCCGAAAGTACTGTTGGGAAACCAAAGAGATTGTACAATGAATAGGGAACTTAATTTATTCGGATTACTGTTAAACACTTGAACAAAATTAAAAGAGAAAATAACTGGTCTATTCATTGTTTATCATAATTTTAATCTGTGTAAAATCTAATTAAGTTTCAGAAAGGTTTTCGATTTGTGAAAAAACCGTTTTTTTAGGATTTCGTACCCAAAGGGTTCTAAATGTAAACCCTATTGTTAAATCCCTGCAGTCTCCTTCCATCCATCCGTATATCTCATGAACTTGTAACAGGTAGGTAGTTGATATGTTTGCAAAATATATACATTATCTTTATTGACGCTTTAATAACAAATTATAATAAAAATGTGTGTGTGTCGTGGAACACTCGAGTGGAACGAAGTTAATAAATCACATTCGTACCAACTCCTCACCAACCGCACTGGGCCCGCGTGGGGCGAGTCATGGCCTAATTTCCCTGTTCCATTAAAAAAAAGTATCCTACCCACCAATCCGCACCGGCCCCAGTGCGAAGTATGTGGTTTATTATTCCGTGTATATTTACAAGGGTACAGTCAACTGGCTCTGTGTATTAACCTGTTGTTGTGCACCTTAGCACTCTGGGAGTGTCACGGGGTTTTTTAATTAACACATTTTAATTACTAGGCGTGCGCGCCTTAAAAAGTTCAGTAGTGTGGCACTTCGTTAACAACAGAAAATTATGTTACTAACATTTATGTTACTTATTTTGAATTAAGTCGCAGTGCCTTTCAGCCTTTTTATCTAGAACTTGCAACAGCAATAGGTGAAAGACAAAATAAAATCTATACTTATAATAAATCTGTAGAGATGTCAATTCTGTACATGAAATATATTTTTAAAATAACTATCAGGGGGTGATTAGTGATCGATACTGATGCCAAAAATGCAATCAGTAATTTTTTTGTCTGTCTGTCTGTCTGTGTGTATGTTCCTTATAGAAACAAAAACTACTCGACGGATTTTAACGAAACTTGGTACAATTATTCTTCATACTCCTGGGCAGGTTATAGTATACTTTTCATCACGCTACAATCAGTAGGAGCAGAGTAGTGAAGGGAAATGTTGGGAAAACGGAAGAAGTTACTCCATTTTTTAAGCTTCCGTCGCGTGTGCAGCCTTAATGATTAAAGTTACATAGAAATCATGTATGACGGAAATATTCTACATAAAATTGTCTAAAAAATATCTCGCAACAGCATATGTCTTTCTTTTATGGTTGACTCACAATAACACGTGTAACTTCCGATAGCTTAGCAGTTCGGAGCATTCTGATAATATTTGTTTACTCTTACGTTTATAATACTCGGTATAGAAACACCAAATTTATACATGAAATAAGCCATCGCGCCGTCGCACGTGAATACTGAATCATGCTATAAGGATTATTTTTGTGTAACGGTTGCCGCGCTCGACACGGGTCGCGGCAGCGGTAGGGTATCAAAGGTCCGAGAGCGAGCTGTCTAAATCTGTTTTCTGCGTCGCTCCCCCCCTGGGGAACGATCGCTTCCGATGAAGCCTTAGAGGCCTTCCCGGCCAGAGGCAGCCCCTACGGGTGTTTTTTAGTCAGTACGAGTCTGACATAACCTTGCAGCCGGCTGTAGGGTATCCATGAGGATTTCTCATCTGCTCCCCCGCCTGGGAGACCGAAACCGTGCTTATCAGCGCGACTTTTAGTCTTTAAATAGTTTATTTGAATTTCTTTTGTTGTTATTTTGTAAAACAGGTATTAGTTGTTTTGGTAGTGTTTAAATATTCGTTCAAATTAAAAATTATTAAGCGTAGGTACTTTTATTAATTAAAGTAGTTATAAGTATTTATTTTTAAGTGAAGGAGGTATAGGTAGATAGTATTGCACAGGCGTTTCAGCTTTATTTTCATTTCTTTTTTGTTGTGAGTTGTATATATTTCTGGTTATAATTCTATAAGAATATTTTAGTTCAAATAGTCACTTAGATTTTATGTGTAAGGTAGCTAAAGTTAGGACCACGTATTAGTTGTTTTGGTAGTGTTTAAATATTCGTTCAAAGTGTAATTTAATCATATAGGATGAATGTACGATGGCCCATCGAAAAGGAGTAGAAGCGGTAGACAGAACTTTAAGAGATATAAGACAAAATGATCGACCCATGGGCGGTATCACAGTTTTATTTTGTGGTGATTTCCGACAAACCTTAACGGTAATACCACGGGGAACCCGAGCTGCTGAGGTTAGGGCTTGCCTGAAAAGCTCTTATTTGTGGCGTGATATACAATCGGTGCATTTGACTATAAACATGCGAGTGAGAACTGTAGATAACCCGGATGATCGTGAATTTTCTGATATATTATTAAAGAAAGTACCTTCACCAAAGATATCCACTGCTACACCAAGGAAAACTTATTCTGACGCCTGAGTTATGTTGTATAGTGCAATCCCAACAACATCTTACATCGTCAGTTTACGGTGACGTAACAAATATATTAAATAAGAACAATTCTTGGCTATGCGAAAGGTCCATTTTAACTCCTCGCAATGACCAGGCATCTGAGATTAATAATAAAATACTGTCGAATATCCAGGGGTAAAGCAAAGTTTATAGTTCAATAAATAGAATGGCCGATGAACAAGAAGCCACTAATTACCCGATAGAATTTTTAAATTCTTTAAATATGCCCGTACTTCCTTCTCATGAAATTTGTTTAAAAATTGGCATTCCGATTATTCTGCTCCGAAATTTAAGACCACCACAAATTTGCAATGGAACTTGGCTTAAAGTAACCCAATTGCAACAAAATGTAATCGAGGCTCAAATTTTAATAGGTTGCGGTGCAGGAGAAACCATCTTTATTCCCAGAATTCCCATAATACCAAATAATTTTCCATTCCAATTTAAAAGAACGCAATTCCCAGTATCGGTGTGTTATGCAATGACAATAAATAAGGCTCAAGGGCAGACCTTTCGTGTTGTTGGAGTAGATCTCGGTGTCAGTTGTTTTTCACATGGTCAGTTATGTCGGTCTTTCCCGGGTTAGCAGTCCTAGAATTTTTTATGTTCACGTTCCGGACGGGTCAAATTTCAACGTAGTCTACCCGGAAGCTTTGCGCTGAAGTATTTTCATTCTATATGTACTTAAGACTCATGTGAAAGCGATCTAAACAATATTACCAATACATTAACATAATAACATACAAGGACACGTTACACGCTGATGGTCTCGGGGCACAGTGATAATAATAATATTCTGCGGTTCCTTATTGCGATATTTTTAACAGTATTATATTTCCCTACTAAAATACGAAAGTTAATCTGTCTGTCACATCAAAACCACGGAACCCTGAGGAAGGACATATGCTACTTTTTTACGAAAAACGACGATAACGCGGACGAAGTCGCGGGCACAAGCTAGTAGAAAATAAAGTAAAAAAAAAATCTGCAGATATATTTACAAGAAATAAAGTATTTACAGATTATAAAAAAATAGGGGTATGGTATGTGTGTGAAGTGTGGGCTGTGAAGTGGAAGTGGTGAAGTGGGCGTGGGTCGTCGGCGATATTCTCCGTTGAGGCTTGAGGGTCTGGAGGACGTGCTGCTGGCAGACGGGCTGCACTCCTGGGAGGCCGAAGCGCTCCTGTTCCGGCATCTCTTAATATGGCCTGTCCTTGGCCTGCCCTGGTGGTGGCTGGCGGGCGTTGCTGGTAGGTTGGCCGGCGAATATCGGCCGGTGGCAGGAGCTGGTGGAACGGCAGGTGTCGGTGGGAGGCGGGCCGAAGCAGTTGGAGGCTGGCCGAGGTAGCTGGAATCCGGGCGGAAATACAATAAAATTAAATAAATAACAGAATATAGAGAAATGCCGGTAAGTGTGTAAGAGAAATACAATAAAATTAAATAAATAACAGAATATAGAGAAATGCCGGTAAGTGTCCAGCACTCTGGAATAGTGATTTTCAGTACAGATAGAATTATTAAACGTATTAACAAAATGATGAATAGTGTGTGATATTTTTGAAATTGTGTTTCCAGAAATACATAATAAAACATATGTTGATGCCTGATGAATATTGATGATGTTAGATGATAAAATGTGTGAAATGGAACCTATGATGGTCGAAACCATGGGACGATTTCTGGGGTACGTTACAGACTTTAGTTTGAATGAGAAATTTGTATCGATAAACCGACCTATGATTTTTAGGATTCCGTAGTCCTGACAAGGAACCCTTATAGTTCCGCCATGTCCATCTGTCTGTCCATCCGAGGCTTTGTTTGGAGACTATTGGCACTAGAAAGCTATAATTTTGTGAGTTATATCAATCACGCCAACAAAGTGGCAAAATAAAATTTTGAAAAAATATTTTTTTTTAAGTTAAGGGGAACTTGAATAGGTCCTTGAAAATGACTTAGGGATTGCTGAAACTATGTTTTGATTTCGGAAACCATTTGAGGAATATTAAACTTTAAAGTGCTAATTTTTTTCGAGAAGGGCGTCCCCTCCCTTTAGAAGCTTAAAGTTTATGCTTGAAAATCTGGAAATTTCATGATAATTATGCTTTTAACGGTTACGATAGATAATCGTTAATTTAATGTATTAGATACTTAATAAAAAATCCTTAGAAGAAGACATTAAAAGTGACTTAGATAAATTGCTTATAATAAAGACTTCGACTGAATTATTGTGGTAACGGAACCCCTGATGTTCATTTAAAAAAATTACTAGAATCTTCTTATAAGTTTATGTAATATATACGAGATATTGAAGAATTTTTGTCATGAATCGCATGAATCCGCCAAGAATTTATGCAAATTGCTTACACGGAAATTCTCCTACGCAATGTTATTTCAAATATTTTGCGAAATATCTGAATAATATATCTTCAAATATTCCCATGATACAAGTTCATAAACAATACATTTAAACATAGTTTACAATTCAAGCAAGATCACTGTTGAAGACCTGTCAATATTTTAAGCTATACTTAGTTGAATTATTTATTTATATAGGTACAGTGGTTTATCGCCATCAAGGGCCGTACTTAATGGAAGAAATTATAGTTAATACCTCTGGGTTTGTTTGCCAATTACCAAAGGAGATACCAAATAGGTAGATTTTTGGAGCGAAGTTCATATTAGGACGGTACGGACTTGACGGATGAGGTCTAGGCGAAAAAAGTGTAAAAACTCCGTCACAACAGTGTAGAGAGAATGGAGATTAATTTCCCAATGTGGTGGACAATTTTGGTCTTGGCGAGATTTTGTTTTTCATAATAATTTCTCTGCACCCAGTTTTGGTTGGTAACTTTTACTTCGTTCCAACCGAGTGTTTTACGATACTCACGTTAGCTTTTTTTTCTTAAAATATTTCCTTTTTTTGTAATCACATATCCATGGTACAGCCAATTTTTTTCTATAACAATTTTCTTTGACGTTCTCTCTACACGACTTTAAACGAGTGACAACAACAAAGCATGGTAATACAGTTTTGAGGTTGTCCGAATAAAGGGGCTCATAAACAAAGCAAATTCCGTTCATTTTGAAAGCTAACAAATTTATGTAGTAGCTAACAGCCCGATAGAATTACCTATAGGGACATAATTTTAGAGTCCTATTTCTCTAACAGCCGTTCCATGTGTTTGAAACTAGACAACACTGACTATTAATTGTTTCTAATTGGTTGTTGTAACTCACTGCGCCGTTATTGCTCAACTGCGAGGGCATTTAATACCTACAGTAGTAAAGCCTAAGCAATCACAACATTCTAGAATATAATAGGGAAGTTACTGGTTTTAAAGTTTATTTATGTTATGGGGGGGGGGGGAACAAACACATGGCCGGCCTGATGATAAGCGGCCACCATAGCCTACAGACGCTTCATCATCATCATCATCATCAGCCTATTAATGTCCCCACTGCTGGGGCACAGGCCTACTCTATGGATGGAACAGGGAATACAGACGCTTGCGATACCAAATTATCACTCGCGCTGCTGCATACCCTGAACTTATCCCCTACCCCGTGGAGCCCTAGAACCTTAGTCACCTACAGAAACACAATACCAAACGGTAGTGTTCTTTTACTCTGGTCTTCTGTAAGGTAGAGGTTCCTTCCCCAGACGGACGCTCCAATTAGAGTGGAAAATCCGCAATGCCCTACCTCTCTTGGGGGGTGGTGTCATCGCGTCCGCAGGTAACACCTTTAACAGCCCTGTACGTGCCCCCTGGGTGGTGCTAAACGTTGACAACGCCGAGTATCGGGCGGCGGTAAATAACCCGACCCCCCTGTGAAAACAGGGTGGCTTCAGTGGCCATGGGAGCTAAATAACCCCAAAAAGACTGGTGCGGAAAGGAAGGGGAATCTACCGCAACTACACTCCCAAGAAAACTATGAAGGACAAACACACAAAGAAGGATATGTCATGCCATCCGGCTGACGACCGGCGCCAGGCTGAGTCCGGGTCTCCGGGTGTGAAATTGGCTACCGGCTACGTTGCAGTGAGACAACAGGCTGCAGGTAGAAAATGGACTACTGTTGGTCAATCGACATCAGGACATATCCGTAGAAACCAGCTACTCAACATAGGCACGTGGAATGTTCGTACTTTGATTCAACCAGGGAAAGTGGAGATCCTAGAGCGAGAGATGGACAGATACGGTCTGGATGTGTTAGGTATCAGTGAAACTCACCTTAAGGACAGTGGACACACCCTAACTGCTAGCGGCAAACTGAAGATTAATTCTGGTAGCACTGACAACAGCTTTAGCGGGGTAGGGTTTCTGGTCTCTAAGAAAATTAAAGACAAAATCTTAGGCTACGATGCGGTCAACGACAGGATAGTTAGATTAAAACTTGCGGCACATCCATATCCTCTCAATCTTATTCAGGTTTACGCGCCAACATCCAAATCTTCGGACGATGAAATTTGCAACTTTGACGCGGATCTATCAACTGTATATAATTCTATTCCCAGTAAGGAACCCACTGTTCTCATGGGTGACCTAAATGCAAAGGTTGGCGATACATCGATGGATGATCACCTAAGGGATGTTGTGGGCCGATACGGCATGGGGCAAAGGAACGAACGTGGGCAGCTATTACTGGATTTCTGCGCTGAGCACGGTTTTACGATAATAAATACTTGGTTCCAACAACATGTCAGACGATTATATACTTGGACATCATCAGACGGTAACTACAAGAACCAGATTGATTATGTACTAATGGGTAAAAGGTGGAGATCTTCTGTCCAAAGCGTTAAAACACGACCTGGAGCTGACTGTGGTAGCGACCATCAACTGCTACATACAAAGGTTAAAATTCGCCTGAAGTCGTTTAAGAATTTCCCTACCCAAAAGCCAATTAAGCTTGATCACACTGCCTTAGCGAAATTCCAAGAACTTGTAGAAAGCAGACCTCCTTGTTCTAAGAATAACCCTTTTATTTCGGCTAATGATGCATGGGGTGATTTTAAAAACACAGTCTTGGAGATAGCTAAAGAAGCAGTTTTAGCTTCCAGTCGTGATCGACCAAGAGCTGAATGGATGACTGATACGACTTGGGAAGCGGTGATGGAAAGAAGGTCAGTAAAAGAATCAGGCTTAACAAATGATGCCACACGTGAACAATACTTAATGCTCCATGCAAAGTTTCAAAAACTGTGCAGAAAGGATAAAGATGCGTTTTTAAACCGATTGTGCGACGAGATTGAGAAGGAATCTAACACATTGCACGCGGGTGACATGTTTCGCAAGATCAAGTTGCTTACAAAGGAATCCAAACCTCAATCTTGGACTATTGAAGATGCTGAAGGAGTCCCACTAATAGACAGACAAGCAATACTTGAAAGATGGCGGAGCTACTGCCAAACGTTGTACAGCGACGATTCCAAAGATCAAGACGAGGTGGTCTATAACGATGCTGACAGGGAACCCAATATAATGTTGCGCGAAGTGGAAAATGCAATTGACAAGCTGAAACTGAAAGCGTGTGGTGGCGACGGAATCACCGCGCAAATGATCAAGCGCCTAGGTACAGATGGCATCAAAACATTACACACGATATGCCAAAAAGTGTGGGATACCGGACATTGGCCTGAGGATTGGACAGAATCTATAGTTATTCCGCTGCACAAGAAAGGATCCACCCGCAAATGTACAAATTACCGGACCATTTCACTGATTTCCCACGCCAGTAAAGTGTTGCTACATATCCTCAACAAACGGCTGGAACGTTATATCGGTAGGCAAATAGCAAGAGAACAGGCTGGATTCGTCAAGGGCAAGGTACTCGCGAACAAATATTAAATATCAGACAGCTAATCGAAAAAAGCCGTGAATTCAACGTTCCAATGGTGTTATGCTTCATTGATTACGCAAAAGCCTTTGATTGTGTAAATTGGGCCAAAATGTTTGCGGTGATGGTGGAGATGGGTGTGCCTAGGCATCTGGTCTCCTTGGTGCAGAATTTATACCTTACTGGCAGGAGCAGGGTGAGAATGGATGGTTATGTCTCCGACTCCTTTAAGCCAGCTCGTGGTGTACGTCAGGGATGCATACTATCACCCCAGTTGTTCAACCTAGTTGGTGAGCACATAATGCGCAGAGTACTCGAGGACTGGAAGGGTGGTATTCGAATAGGGGGCCAACTTATCAATAACTTACGTTTCGCCGATGACACGACCATAATAGGAGCCGATGAACGAGAACTGGCTTTCCTACTGCGCAAGGTTCAAGACGTCAGCGTGGAATATGGCCTTTGTATAAACCGTGACAAAACCAAGCTTATGTTTGTCGATAGAGTTGACAAGTTGGTAAGAACATTTGAGCTGAGTGATTTAGACACAGTTACCAGTTTTGTATACCTGGGATCACTTATACGCAATGACGGGGACTGCGAGGCGGAGGTGGTCAGACGCGGACAGATGGCAAAGGCTGCCGTGAAGCGATTGGAGAGGATCTGGAAGAACAGAGGAATTACTAAATCCACTAAAGTGCGGCTGATGCGAGCCCTGGTCTTCTCGATTTTCTTGTACGCTTCCGAAACCTGGACGTTGAAAGCACGCGTCCGTTCCAGGATTGATGCATTTGAAATGTGGTGTTAGCGCAGAATGCTACACATACCTTGGACCGCACGAAGAACTAATGCATCTATCTTGAAGGAGCTGGGTATCAAGACGCGTCTCTCTTCTGTCTGCATGCAGCGCCTCCTAAAATACTTCGGTCACGTAGCAAGGAGAAGCCCGGATAATTTTGAAAAGCTTTTGGTCGTTGGAAACGTGGAAGGCAAGAGGAGTAGGGGCAAGTCTCCATCCCGGTGGTTGGACATAGTTAAAGAAACTACGAATGGCAATTTGCAGGCGTCCATCCGCCTTGCAGAACACAGAACGGTCTGGAGATCGTTGGTGAAATGTGCTGTCCCGAAAGGTCACGACCCTCAGCCATGAGGAAACGACGATGAAGAAGAAGAAGAAGACCTCTCTTGAGTTTCTAGGAAATCTATTAATATCCTTTTTTTTGTTTCCTCCCAGGCGGGGGAGTGGGTGTGATGCAAAATCCTCATATAGTCAATATGAGGAACACCCGTAAACGACGCCAGTGGCCGTTAGGGCCTTACAGGTTTCATCTGATGAATATTACGAGTAATATGCCTCCGCTGTCCATCACTGAGATCTATCTCTTGAAAAGTATTTTAACTGTGTATTTGGGGTTGTACCACAAAAAGGTTATAGTCTAGTCAATGCACGAGAATAAACCGGAATAACTTGCAATTCTGCCCATCAGCACCAATTTCTCCTCCCTCCCTCTACTTTAAAGTTGCCGAGGGTTGCTATTTCCCTGGGGGTGGATGCCACCTCTTCTTTTTTAGGATTAATACACTAAGCAACTTTTGTTCCATAAACTTTCAATGTATCCATTCCCATACTTATTTTTAATAAAAAAAGTAAAATTAATATTCTAAGCAACTTTTGTCCCATAAACTTTTTACTGAAAGTAAATACTTTTCAACTTAATCGTGAAAGGAAAAGTAATTTTTTTAACAAAAAAAATAACTTTTTTCCTCGATTTTCTCCCCGAAAAATGTGACTTTTGTTTTTTTTTTATTTCTGTTCTATTTGGGCATTTGACGTTCTTCGTCAAATGAACCAACCTTTAACAAGCTATTACTCAATTAGTATTCAATAAACGAGTCATTTAAACCCAGCGTTTAGTTTGATTTTTTAAAAGCTATATTTTTACTTGTATTTTATTTTTTCATAAACACTTATTTTCAGTGTTATTCATGAAAAACTATCTGAAGACATGGTTTTTCTTGATAGTAAAATTGACGCTATCTCTCTCGAATAAGTCGAAAAGTATTGACATTCAGTAAAAAGTTCATTAAGTTGCTTAGAATTAGTCAATATATCCATTCCTAAACTTATTTTTAATAAAATATTTTTCGTTCCCGAGAAGGGGTGGCTTCCGCCCCCGGGGTAAAAGCAAACCTTATCACATAGACAACTATGAAGAGGAGTGTAAGTGGAACCCACAGTCAAATGGTTGGTGTTTGGTAAAATTATTAGCGAAAACCGTGCATGGATTGGACTATTAGGAAATGTTTCAAACCAGGTTGAGGAAAATTTTGTGTGGCATTTATTTCGGGAACTCATGTTTAACACCATTATTTCAGTAGGGCCACAGTTTTTTGATAGGATGCATCCTGTGGCCGCTACCACAACAAATAAAAATGAAGTTAAAAAAATATAAACTCCTGTTTCGTGGCCTGCCAGATTAGAATTTCGGTACGTCTTGGTAGCAGGGTGGTAGGTAGGTCAGAAGTCAGACAGTTACTTTAAATAACAATAGGTGCTGATACGATACCAGAGTATAAATACCTAAGATAATTTGTCTTCTCTTGTAATCTTTTCATTTTTTACATTTGTATTATTTGTCATTATAAAAATAAAAAGTGTGTCCATGAAATTATTACGTTTCATGAGGTACTTACAGCTCACAGCTAACTTCGTGTTTCAATGAAGTTTGTTTTATTATTATTATAAGTGACTGACTGAGTCAGTCAACTGAGACTCAGTAATGGTAATAAGATTACATCAATATCACCCTTTGTATATGGAATTCAAAAACTATTATCAATATCGCTAGTCGATCGAGCTCGATACAACCAACTTCCTGAACAACACCTACAGTACTTGATAGACTCGATTTATCAGCGAGTGAATTAATTCCTTCTAAGCTGTACTCGTATATCTACACAGCAGCATTATGTTATGAATTATATAATCAGTCAAAGGAACTTGAAACTTTGAGCCTCTGATAAACTTGAAACTCGCATTAATACCTTACCTTTTAAGGTCCACATTGTCATCTTTATAACATAGTATGAAGGTTCACTATTGTTTGTTTCAGATGCAGCCAAAAATTGGTACGAATTGGAAGGTAAAGGGGATCTGAAGGGTCATTTTGAATTGATCATTTGAAAACGGCCCGACTTGTTGATTGCTAGCCGTCCATAATTTATAAAGGCTCAGGCACTTGTATTGTTTTCAACGATAGAGGATTATTACTTTCGAGGATAAATGATCAAATGCCGTTTTCGTATTCTATTTTGGATCTAAACCTACAAAGGGAAGAGTGGGTTTTCGTGAATTCTTGTTTTACTTTCAAAATGAGTGGCTACTAGTACATCAGTGAAGTTTCTCTCTAGAAAATTTGCTGAAGTGTCGTGGTACACTCGGTTGGAACGAAGTTAAAGCTAATAATATTCATATACCACTCACGAGTATATTTCACTGAGTCCAGAGCAGATTGGGCTTAGTGCCCTCGCCTATCCATATCAATAACTCCCAATTCCATTAAAAAAAGTATCCTACCCACCAATCCGCACTGTGGCCGTGTGGGTCATGGTCCAAACCCCAATTTTCGTCAAATTATAAATAAAACTTAAAAATCAAATGCACAGCCATCGCCGCCTGTGGTCGCCCTAACTGCCCATCTGGCCACCCACACAACTGCCAAGCTTAGGTGCCTCGGGTTGTGACGGAAAAATATTTAGTCCAGTCGGAATAAACATTAGACCTATTCTAAGACACCAGCGCTTAGCCAATTTTTTCCTAGATAGTATAGACCCCCACGAATATGCCCTCCATTTGTCCCCGCTAGAACCCGTGTTTTGTAGCCAGGAAAATTGTTTAAACAAAGAAAAACCGGTTTTTTTGAGTTTTTTTGCTTGTAAACGGGGATTTTGAAATTTTTTTTGAATCAAAGTTGTTCATTAGCTTGCCCCCTACAAAATCAGTTCTATGAAAAAATAACGTGAGATTGTTAGTTTAGCAGTAAATTGCAATTATGTCGGTTTTACGTTTGCAACAATTCAACATGTTATAATAAACATTTTGATTTCTAAAGTAGTTTATCATGTGGGTAACGCCACTCCCAAGAGAGTCATGTAAAATTTATCGACCTGTGTCGCAAACTTTAGCAACAATTCTCAATCTCCGAAAAAAAAGTACTTGCCTGTCCCGTCTTTCCCAGAAGGCGCACAGCGGGGAAAAAAAATTCAGGTGATTCGATTCACCAAGAATTTTGAGGAATCGATCGAGTAGAAAAAAATCGTTGGTAAAAATGTTCGTTTTTGGACGATTTAAATTTTTTTTAAAAATTGACGTAGAATATTTTTTTTTAAACTAATGTATTTTTCTCTCCTCAACTCGAATATACTATTCTGAATATATATATATATATATATAATATATATATAATACTAATATACCCTGAGAATTCCGATTATGAACCGGAAGAAAAAAGGACGAAATTAATTTAATTAGAAATATAGAATACAACGCCGTCTTGTAATCGAATTTTAGTTAATAGTTTTGTAAATAATTTCTGTACATAAATAAACTGAATTTTTAAAATTTTCAATCGTATATTCGAGTTGAGGAGAGAATATACATATACATTAGTTTAAAAAAAAAAATTATTCTACGTCAATTTTTTAAAAAAAATTAAATCGTCCAAAAACGAACCTTTTTATTAACGATTTTTTTCTACTCGATCGATTCCTCAAAATTCTTGGTGAATCGAATCACCTGAATTTTTTTCCCCGCTGTGCGCCTTCTGGGAAAGACGGGACAGGCAAGTACTTTTTTTTCGGAGATTGAGAATTGTTGCTAAAGTTTGCGACACAGGTCGATAAATTTTACATGACTCTCTTGGGAGTGGCGTTACCCACATGATAAACTACTTTAGAAATCAAAATGTTTATTATAACATGTTGAATTGTTGCAAACGTAAAACCGACATAATTGCAATTTACTGCTAAACTAACAATCTCACGTTATTTTTTCATAGAACTGATTTTGTAGAGGGCAAGCTAATGAACAACTTTGATTCAAAAAAATTTTCAAAATCCCCGTTTACAAGCAAAAAAACTCAAAAAAAACGGTTTTTCTTTGTTTAAACAATTTTCCTGGCTACAAAACACGGGTTCTAGCGGGGACAAATGGAGGGCATATTCGTGGGGGTCTATACTACCTAGGAAAAAATTGGCTTAGCGCTGGTGTCTTAGAATAGAAGTCGGTCCAAATTATGGCTATTCCGACTGGACTAATTACAATATTTTCGCCTAGTCTATCCGCCATACAATTTAATCTTCTTAAATTTATTTTTCGCAACACAACATTCTTAGACTGTATGTCCTTCAATGTTTCCTATAACTCCACCATACCGTAGTTTAGGTGTTAAAATTTAGCAGACAGACAAACAAATAGAGTATCTTGAAAATCATAAAACACATATTAGTATAAATTTTGTTTCTTACCCAAAGGGTAGGTACCAAATTGCTGAATCTCCGCCGTCTGTCTGGTCCGTCTGTCAGTAAGTGTCTTATGAATCATAGAATGTAGAGTTTAACTTCTCACAGAACATGGTGTTGTCATGTCATGATGAATAATAAAACATCAATCAAAATTAAAGGAGAGACCCCATACTAGAAACAAAAGCAGTATTTCCTGTTTATTCCCTATAGAGCATGATATACTGTAGTCAAATTTACATATAGCAAAAAAACGAAGAATAGCCATGTGAAGTGGTAGCAATAACAACAAAAATCACGATTTTCGATTTAAACTTGTTCGATTCGAAGTCACTTTTCACATCACACACAATACAAAACTGGAGCCTTAAATACGCTTCTAGGAATAATGTTTTCACCATGGAAATTCGCAAATGTGAAATATGGGTCAATGACAAAAGTAGTATTTAGGCTCATTATATTTTCATTTCCTTGTACGAATAAATAAAAAACGTAGCTACCCAAGATGGAATTTTGAGTTAACAATGAAGTAAAACATAACGCATTAGGCGTGCCCAAACTCTAGCCTGCTTCAAATCCCTAGTTAAGGAGCATTTCTTGTCAGATGAGCATAATTTTCATTAAAATATTGCTACGGTAGTAGTGCTGTTGCATTATATTGCGATATGTGTCAATGTTTGTGTATGCCTATATATTTAGTTTGCGTTTATTTTAATTATTTTCAATAGACTACTTACAAAACTTTTGTCTTGTTTTCCGCACAACCTCCCACATTATTATTATCGTGCTTCCTACTTTTTCCAGCTTATTCGGTTGTCTGGAAGAAATCGCTGATTAGCGATAAGACCGCCCTTTGTGCAGCTGTAATTGTTTTGCCTTGTAGTTGTATTTTATTCGTGTTATTTATGTTACTGTTTTGCAATAAAATATTATTATCTTATCTTATCTTATAACGCACGTCGCAATATTTTTTAAGGAAAAGATTTTTTAATAAAGCTTCTGCTTACCATTAGGCCAAACATGTATGTTATGACATAGGAGAGACCTAGGAGAGTTGTGACAATTTTTAATTTAATTTATGAGAAATATATCACTCACTAAAAAACAATTACAGTTATGGCTTATGTGAATAAATATACCACCATTCCTTCCCTTTTCAAATCAGTTATCAAAATTAATTAAACTATTACGGGTTTTGAGAAAATCAACAAAAATTAAAACTACCCGCTCTGTCACAACTCTCCTATCACCGAGGTAAGTTGTGACAGATTCCGAGGTAAGTTCTGACAGCTTTATATTTAGACTATTTGAGTATTAAAAATCACCATAACATATTAAAAATAATGAAACATGTTTTTCTTTCCCTACCATAAGTAATGTAATCATCTTTTACCATATCAAATACCTATAACTTTGTCATAAAAAGCTTTTAAGTAATTATGGCATGGCTTCGAGATCTTCAAGATTATATTCAGTCCAAAATGTGATGAAATCTCATAGGTAATTTTGATAAAAGCTTTTGCATTCTAGTCATTGAACCCACGCCTCATTACTTATTGTGCATTTAGCATAATGCATTTTGCTTAAAATCACAACTTTGTCCGAATAATAATTCATATTTTCTAAATACTATGAAAACACAAAAGATCGGTGCAACGTTTTGAGACTTAAATAACCATACAACTTGAGAAAAAAATAACATAACAACGCACATGTGTTAAGACATGGTATAAATTCAATCAAAATTTTGAAGAAAAAGTTACTTTTAGCTTTGTTGTTTAGCGTTTTTTTTTTTATTTGTAGCGTTTGTACATAGACGTCATAATTATGCAACCTCTTCTGTTGCGTCGCCGGTGGGTACTGAGAGAAATAGCACGCATCTAAAGCTACAAAAGAGCGTTTTGCTATCTCGCTAATTATTATAGGTTGGGAAAAATCGTCTGTGTAATAACTCTCCTAGGTCTCCCATAATATTTAGATGATTACGTACATTTAAAGGAAGACATTCATAACGAATCTAGATGATACAAGCAATCAGGATAACACACAGGAAAGTATAATTATGTTATATTGCGTCACTTGGTTAATATAAAAAATAAATGTTTGTTTTAAGTTCATGCTCGGGAATACTCGGTTTCAACGAAGTTAATAGTAGATTGTTTACTAAGGTAGCAAATGATTAAAAGCGGGAGGGTTTTTTAGATAACAGACTGTACCATATTTTAGCACACTTATATTCTCACTACAAAAGGAAGACCCTCAGCTATCTATCTATTTATAGAAAAATGAATCATCGAAAAGTATGTATATGCCTTACTTTCGAACGACTGAACCAAATTGGATAATTCTTTTTTTGTGTTCGTAATTACAGGACAATATATTTTTTAAAGATTTTTTTCACGAACTCACTGAAAAATTTAATGCAAGCAATATTTTTAAAATAAAGTTTGTTATTCCACCACTACCGCAATTGACAACTCGCGTCACGACACGCATGAGTAAGCTGAACTTATTTGTTGGCATTCTCTCCAAATCAGTAGTGATAAACTAGATCAATAAAGAAATGTAACGAAAATTGCAGGAAAATAGCATATATAAATCTGGCACAGAGGCACAAAATGACAGACATTATAATAAATAAAATAAATAAATAAATAATCAATCTTAAAGTAACTCCGTCCACTATCTCGCGGAATTCGGACGTGAAAGGACATGGTAAATTTTTGTATGAGGCACTGCCCTAGCAATGTATAAATATTGTACTTAGTAATATTTAATGCTGAATGGCTGAAAATCTATAATTTACATGAAAAATAGCTCAGGAACTTCTGATAAAGTCACAATCTTGAAAATTATGAAAATTTTTATTACGTCATCACCTTGTTACCATTGATAAAAGATGGTGCTAATTATTTACTGCCATCAATTTCGCATTTTCTCAGAATCTTTCCTCCCATTTCTCTGATTAACACTTCACAAAAATTATTTTCAAAGCAAAAATACAAATTATTTGTTGTCATCGGCCTGACAGGAAATCGTGAAGGTTTATTTCGTTCATTTGCAAAAATCAAAGGATTAATAATCATACAGCCTTTTCTACAGCCTGATCAGCAAAATAAAATCTATTATTATAGGCGTTCAGTGATTGGTTATAATAAAAAATAGGGCCGAATCGAATATGTCACAGTTTTTAGGAGTTTGGAATTAATATTATTTATCTCGATATACTTACACAAATATTTTTTGTGCACATTTATTGTTAATTTATTTTTGTAAAACGGAACAACTTCCTTGTGAAACAGAGATAAAGTAAATTTTTATACTTTTACTAGCTGACCCAGCGAACTTCGTACCGCCCTAAAAAAATAGGGGTTGTCCAGCGGACAAAATTGTGAATCTAAACCATTCTCAGATCCCCTTGAACACACACAAAAAATTTCATCAAAATCGGTCCAGTCGTTTAAGAGAAGTTCAGTGACATACACACTCACAGAAGAATTATATATATAAAGATAATTTGATTATTTCACGAAAGTTATATGAGAATAATAAACACGTTAAAATTAATAAAATAATATTATAATGTTTTAGTAATTTTATAATATTGAATGTTTGTAAATTATTTACTCAATCAAGCAAAAACGACTGAACGGATTTGGAATAATTTGGTACGCATGTACTTTACGACTTGGATTGAGACAAAGGATACTTTTTATCCCGCAACAATTTTAGGTTCCTGTGGGATTCTCCAAAACTAAAGTCAACGTGGACCAAATAGTGGGTGGTCGCTAGTTATCAATAAAAAAAAGTTATGCTTAAGAAGTTTTATCGTATTTTATTTTTTTATTTTAAATATAAGATAAAAGAATTGAAATGGGGACTAATACTTTATATAGCGACAGTTAATTTTACAGATGCATCAGCTATTACATGAATATAAATTATAAATAAATGTTTGTGCTCCAAGACAGCCTGCGAGAATTATTACTTAACAGTTTTCACTTTCAGTATTTTCCTCTAAGCGTGAAAATAAATACAAGTTTCTATGTAACTGCGAACTGTGTAGTTTCTGTTTGAGTTAACGGTCCATAATAACAGCGGGGTACCCTTGTTAGTAAATTATACTTTATGTAGTGCGAGAGAAAGTTACAACTTAAATAAATAAATATTGAACAAGCTCACGTCCATAGTTCCAATCTAAAGGTAAGTAAACGAAAGACTTGTGCCGAAAGTAAAACACGAAACAACGAGGCAAGATAACACACAATCACCCAGAGCAGAAACAATTTGGGAAAATATAGTAAATTAGGATTTTACTGTCTCAACTCAAGAGAGTTCTACCTTATAGACGAGCACAGTTAAATAACACTACCTTCTGTAGGGGTTGTGTTTCTGATGACGAGTAGGTTTCCATGGCACCTTAAACTGGGTAGGGGATAGAGTTGCGCTGCTTTGCCCTGCTGCGCAGTGTGTGCGGGTACAGGCAGACCATCTGGCCACGTCATGGGCAGCAGGAGGTGTGACCCTAAGCCAGTTATTAGGGGAAAGCCCGCAAAGGCTCTTCGCTGCTGGAGCCGGACGAGGAGATATCTGAATGACCCCCAGGTCGCTCGGAAACTCCACGGTACCCCCCGCTACGCGCAGTTCTACTCTGCTCTCCTCGAGGAGAGGACCGGGTGTCGTAAGTCAGGGGATGGGGCGCTCGCTCGCGTGCCGTTGGCGATGGGTGCGGGACGACGGGGCGAACTACGCTCCGCCTCCCGCTCGTCCACAAACCAGTTATTTTGGGGGTGGGAGCGCCGGACTCGCATTGCACGGTTCCTGTGATGTGAAGTTCCCCTGATACTCCTGGGGAGGTGGGTCCAATATCTGGCGGGGCGGAGAAGTGCTAACGAGCGTGATACCGCACACAATGCCCACACTCTCGGCACGCATTCGAAGGATCCTTGGAGTGTGTGCCGGGTGACCGGTGCAGGAGTAATTCAAGGATTTTACTGGGAAGGGGTCTTTCACCGAGCTACAGAACTGGGTGAAAGGGGCGGGGAGGAGTCCTCAGATATTTTTTTTGCAACTACCGGTGGTGAAGAAGACTTCAATTCTTTACCCGTCACAAAAAAAGATATACCATGATATCGCAAGCGTCTTTAGGCTATGTGGCGGCCGTATATCTGCAGGGATAGTTGGTTCGAACTCGAAAATAACAACTGATTTATCACTTTTCAACGCATTTGTAACACTCCTTTTGATTTTAAAATTCCGACGGTAGTATACGACATCAAACGAAACTCATCCCTAATCCTATGACGTGTAAATACGATTTTCACTAACCTTTTTTGGGTGTGTACACGGTGGATCCCCAGTAACGAGATAATAAAACGAAAACAACCATAATAAGCCACAACAAAGCATGTTCTTCTGTAAATGCTTCCTAAGCTAATTTACTTGGGCATTGTTCATAAATTCGTGTTTGCCGTTTCTTCATTGTGTGGGCTCTGGTATTATTTAATTATTCAAGATGATTCGTGATATAGAAGCCGGGTGGATGGACCCATTTGAAACTTTAATGCGTATAAGTTTAATAAAATGTTGGGTATCTCAGGTTAATACAGCTTAGCTGAATACAGAAACGTTAATGTTTGACAAATAATGGATGGTTTTAGCACAAGGAAGAATCCATTGCTTAATGTGCCCAGGTGGTTTTGTCTTCCCCGTATTACCACCGGATACAGCGAGCATACCTTTTTCGTCGATATTCGATATATTCGAACAAAACTCTTGGTTTCGACATTTATTATGCGCAAGGATGAGGAATGGAATGTGCTCACAACGGTTGTGTGCATGTTGTATTGTGCGGTAACATTTATTATTGATCTCTTTAAGGCTAAGTAAATAGCCATATTATACCTAGACTAGCTTTTGCCAGCGGCATATATCCTTTAGTTTTATAATTTTTCATTATTTTTTGTCCTTGGCGGATAAAATCATGGACACAAAATAGAGCATTATCTAAGGATACTGTTATATTCTATGCTTTATATTCTTCTCATTACGTGGTGTATATATATTTCGCGTAAGCATCGAATGGCACACCACCCTCTATACCTCCGATAGACGTCTCGGAACAGTCTGTAATAGACTTCAATCAGCCGCTACCACCCTCGGCGATTGGTTCTGTAGATGGCGTATCAAGGTTAATCCGGAGAAAAGCGTCGCGATCTTCTTTAGCACGACACCGCTTCCCACGCGTTCTCTTCCGAGCATCCAATTATTTGACCGGGTCATCCCCTGGGAGGACCGGGTCATCCCCTGGGAGGACCGGGTCAAGTACTTGGGAGTTACGTTAGATAACTGATTAAGGTTTTCACCTCATCTCAAGATAGTACGCGATCGCGCTGCATTCATTCGCGGCAGGTTATTCTACCTCATTGGGCAGCGAAGTTAGATGTCGCTTAGGTATAAGTTGACAATTTACAAAACTTGCATCCGCCTGCCCTATCATGACCTACGCGAGTGTTTGCTTCGCCCACGTACCGCCGTCGCGTCTTTAACCACTACAAACGCTGCAAAATCATATGTTGTGCTGTGCCACGGGTTGTCCGTGGTACGTGCGCAACATCGATTTGCATCGTGACCTCAAATTAGATTCCATCGCGAAGTATATGAAGGACGCGCATCATCCAAACCCCATAGTAGTTAAAGCAATTAGTTATCATACCTCCGCCCCCCCGTCCTTCAATCGTAGATCCCTCCGATTTCGTCGGCCTAGGCACGTCTTAGACTACCCCGACGACGAAATTACCCGCGCCAGTGTGCCTCCGATTCCTCCCACACAGACCACAAACACCAACACTACACAGCTAGCAAACGTGCACACTAGCTTAGCATTAGGCAGACACCGCACCCGTAGGATAAGAGTGCGAAGACCCGGTCTACACAACGACACGCTATACCAGGTTGTAACGTACGAGAGTGCAGCGCTGGCTTAAGAGAGAGAGTAGAAATGTAATAATTTGGAAGAAAAGAAAAAGAACTCTATGAACTACTAAAAGAAAGATAGAAATTGTACAAGGCCTAATACAAAAGAAGAGAGAGAGAGAAACTTAAAAAACTAAAATAGTCAACTCCACTCGTGAAATAACGGACGCGCACTCGCACTTGGTAATAGCCCGCACGCACACACGTCAGAGGGTCGGTTCGGCACTACGCACACTGCAGAGGTAGGAGAGCCGGCGCGCTTAGGTGTAGAGGCGCGCTCGGGAGTAGCGGCGCGCTCGGGAGTAGCGGCGCTCTCGGGAATAGCGGCGCGCTCGGTAGTAGCCGCGCGTTCGGGAGTAGCTGCGCACAGAGGAGTAGCGGTGCACCCAGGAGTAGAAGCGCGCCCAGGAGTAGTGGCACGCTCAAGAGGAGCAGCGCACGGCAGGAGTGGAGGCGCGCTCAGAGGTGGCGGCACACTCAAGGTCAGCGGCGCACCAGTCAAGCAAAGATGACAGTATGCCGCAGGAGAACCGGAGATCGGAGACACATCACGAAGATAGGTTTCCGCGGAATATATTTACGCGGGGCCTTCTTGAGTCCCGGGCCTATGCCAAAGGCCCGGCCAGATCTACAGTGTGTAGCTTGTGAGCGAAACTCGACGACTGGATCAAGATGCCAGGCGCTAAGGGTTTTCATACCGAATTGCCTGACATTCAATTTTGAAATCCTAAAGAATAAGAAGAAATTAATAGAATGAGCCAAAACAAAAGAAACATTTTTGAATTTTGAAGAAGACATTTATGGTCTCTCTCGGCAGGCACATACTTAAGAGATTAAACATTAAAAGAGATGAAACTATTTATAAGTGGAGAAAAAGTTATGACCCAGAACTGACGTGAAGCGTCAATATGAAAATCAATAGTTTAAACAATAAGAAATCATAAGTAAATATTATACGTGGAAATGTGTATAATAAATAAACATAGAAAAAGAAGCGCCGTGAAACGGCGAGTAAATAGATACCGAGACAGTACCACAAACATAGTATTTTGAAAAGTTAAAAGCCAAACATAGGTTTTCAATTGATAATTTAAAACTAGCTTATAATTAAGAATTGGAACGACAGACAGACACGCCACGAGTCTCAGAGACGCCCTCTAGTTGAGCCGCCGACCCCCTCAGGTTCGAGTGGCCTGGAGGCTCCAGACGGAGAGGACACTCTCTCCGTGGGGAAACGCCATCCACCTGGAATACCTCTAGAGGCACTCGCCAATTCTCGGCTTGAGGTCCCCTTAGAATCTCGCCGTCCCCAAACCCGGTGACGCTGTAAAGGTCATCTGCGACCAACAGCATACACATTCAAAAAAAACGAATGACACTTGGTAGAGCGGTTGTGGTCGGTACTTCAGCGTCATCGGCAGATTCAGTGGCGGTGATCCGCCGCACAAAGTGACGCCATAGCTGCCTCATGGCTGCTTTACTTGTGCACACGTGTAAAGGATCATTTGTTATTGCTTGGTCAGTCCATCTTGTTGACGATCTACCGCGTGCTCGGGTGCCTTTTCCCGTTTTCGCAACATTTTTCATTGATGCTATTAGTCTTATCATGATGTTATACAGCCTATAATATTCCACGACGAATGGGCTATCTATCACAAAAAGATTTTTTCAATTTGAATCAGTTTTTCTTGGGTTCAACCAAACAAACTTTACAGCTTTATGATATTAAGAATAGATACTTATGAACGAACTACGAACAAAAACTACACGAAGATGGACTTCGTTGCGCTCAGAAGTTTGAGTGTCATATTATGTGGGCATAGTCTTTTGCTTTAGTGGTAAAAATATGACAACACCTCACGTTAATTCATACTTCTCTTCTCCTCTCTCTTTAATTACAGGCACCAATGCTTTTAACAGAAAAAAAATATTACTCTTATCCTGATTATTTTAATTGTTCAGTTATATCTCATTTACAATAGTGTTAATTAATTACAAAGCACTGTTTCATAAAAGCTATTGTGTTAAATCCACCAAACGTTTGGATATCAATTAATATATCTAAGTGAAATTTAGCCTGATGTAAAACGATTCTAATCTGTATTGTCACGTATACGGGTGTGTTATATTTTTGATTCACGTCCGAAACAATGTATCTTAACGTTTTGTTTAACACAAAAATTCTCAATATACATAAAAATGCAAAAGATAATGCTATAAGTAATTAAGAGTCTTATATTTGAGAAGTTATAAAAATCTAAAACAGTTTTCTTTTGAATTTTCTTTGAATAAATTGTATTAAGGATTCAGCGGTTCTTCTTTTGTTTCACACAAAATATAATATAATACCGTTATTTTTTTTATTGTTCTATGATAATATCTCTAATCATGACACATGAGAAAAATCTACTTTATTTTTTTAATGATTCACAGTGTAATATAAACTCACATAGAGAGCGGTAAAGAAAAAAATAAAATAAAAGACACAATTAATATGTGTGCGGAAGGTCATTGGTGTGCTTAACTCAAAGGGATATTGAAATCAGCAACAAGGATGAAGGGAAAAGAAAAACTGCTCTTCTAAGTTTCAGTTTACGCTTTTAGTGAAAAGAAAAGAAAAAACTAAAAACGGTAACATATTCAAGTAAGTTTAGTTTCACAAAAGAAAAGTACAAAGGTGAGAAGCTCAGGATTGGCCGACTATAACGCTATTTTCTACCAAAGTATCTCCCTTAGGGAACTAGGTAAGAATCCTAAGTATCAGGCGTCGATACACCGGCAAACTTGAAATGTTTTCGTATAAATAAGTCTACGGAAACTGGAGAATCCACTCAGGCCTGCACTTAAGCCTGTTCTTTGAATAGGAAACTCCTTCGGATGATGTGACAATGAGCGAGGAGCAGAGCGACAGGCGTAGCGTTTTACGGTCGTAACATAAAAAAAATAAGACGCTGATTCAAACCTTAACATGGTTTTGGACGACAATTTCTTCTTCAATTTGTGTTGAATGTTTCAGCATTATGGCTCTTTAGACTATATAAATAAGCTTCGACTTGTGGCAAGATTAGATTTAGATTGAAGAGGAAGGCAATAAAAAATAAAAGTACAGGCAGCGTTAGTCTACAAATCAATTGCTTCTTTTTTCCCATTCTTTAAATGTATATGAGTGCCAAATGCTGCTGTATCTCGGTCGGTGGTTCTGGTAACGGTTATCAGAGACCTAAGCACGAATTTCGACAGCTCCGTAATCGTATTGTGACCTTTTTTCCTCCCCTATCGAGGGGATAGAGGAGAAAAAAAATAAAAAAAGTTGTTTTAACAAAAATAAATAATTTATTGGAGTTATATTTGACTATTACCACACTATGGTTACATTAAATGGGTATCAATACTTAAATTAAAACTAAGGGACATCTGTACTCCTGTATATATGTGAAATGGGACGCTGGCACGCTTGGCTGATCTCATTGACTAAACTAACTTAATATCCTAAGGTTATTATTTTAATGAAAGATTTCGGCCAAACCCTCCGCCAGTCCGCCGACTCAGTCGCGGAGCAAAGGGAGCCACCAAAACACCACAAATCGCGGGCGCGATTCACCACCACTCGGGGGGAATATATCGCCCCGACCAAACACCTCCTGTATTTACAAAATCACAATCAACTAAAGCCCACACCAAGCAGCGCTCAACCCTAACCAGCTTACCAAGGAGTACAGTATTGTTTATAAGTAAGGCTTATTCATCCTAAGTATATGATAATACAGGCAATGTAGATAGGAACAATTTAAAAGGAATTTAATTCTACCACAATAAACAGAATACACGGATGTGTTCTAATAAATTTTAAGATACTGTTTCTTTCTATATATTTTACAATAAAACCACGGCTGCCGACTAGTTAACGAATTTAACACACTTTTCTAATTTATGTTCCAAAGGTGGTTCACAATCAATTACACAAATCAGAAACTAATTCTAATAGGAAGAATAAATAGGAAGCTAATTCTTAATTATAAAAAAGAGGCGACTCTAAGTTATTCAAACAATATAGTTATGACTCGACTGTAATTTTCCTAAAATATTAATAAAATAATAAAATAAAATGCTACTTATAGTGTTGTTTCAGATATTAAAGGGTTATAAATGAACGGGGAAATAATAAAACATAATTTTATAGTTCAGGCCAAACTACCTCCGAATACTTTTATTCAGAGTAGAGGTTAACCCGAGACGGTGGAATACCAATCCCTACCACATCACTTAATCCATGTTTCTGCGATTAATAAACCAGGTTTAATCCCTAACGTTAACTCTGAGGGAGTGGGTTAACATTACAAAGACATTTGTACATACCTTCAACGGAGGTGGGAGAAGAAATGTGTGAGCTGGCCAATTTCCAGCAGCAGCTCACGGGACAGCACCACAGAACAACGGATCACAACCTGGAAGCACGCGATAATTAAGAATAAGCAACAAACAACACTATGTATCGATAATTGTGAAACCGAAGTTGGTTATACGTCACGTTCGACTTACCGTATCTGACGGTTATATCAACTTAGGTGTGTGTTCCTGGAAATCCTCCCCAGGGTTTCAGCAACACACTCACACAGCTTCCAACACAGCAACAACAAATTCAGTCTGGATTCTGTAATAAAAATTACCCTCTTTTACGACCGAAAAATCAAACTAAAATCGTTTCGGTGAGGAATCGAATCAATCGATGGCCACATACCTGGACCGAAGAAAGTTACGCTACCACATCACCACTACTCCACTCTTCGCCACAAAATTCACCACAGCAACTTTTGAACCTTGTTCAACCGAGTTCCAGCCCAAAAAGAACAAGCCGTCGATGCCGGAATAAAAAACTCACTCTCACCAATGCGTTCAGAAACTGCCAGTTTCAGTCTCTGGACGTATGATTTGGCTTGACTACATCAATTTCATTATTTTGTCTATAAAGCCATTTTTGAAGACCCACAACTTACACTTGTACAATAATGTAAGTAATACAAGAGTAATAGTTTTATAACAAGTCAATGTGATTAACTCACAGAATCATCACTTAGCCTTTCCGAACGAAACCAACTGATTTCGTTCCACCCAAACACACCTTAACACGCAAACGTAAACGTAAGGAAGTGTTCTTTTATAAGTTGTTATGAAAAGTAAATATTTAAATGAAGTTTAATCGAACATTAGAGAACGAATTATGCAAGATTAGATAATATATTTAAATAAATGGAGCAAAAAGGTTTTATGATCAAGGTTATTATCAGTTGTGAACGGAACGCAAACACATCACTTGCTCCAACCGGCTGTCAGAACACGGGCTGTCACAAGTATTTGTTTGTGTAATTTGGTAAAATGGGAAAGCCGTATTTTAAGAAGATTAATAATTAAGTATTTAAAACTATGTTAATTTCGTGGTAATCTCTAACAATCGAAGAATGGTACTATGGGGACAATAATATGATGGCCTACGTCACACCATCACTGAATGAATCACCAAATTAAAGAAAATTAAAGGATTATTGTAAAACAGGTAAGCGATTTCTTTTTAACGAAAAAAAAAGTGTTACAGTATCGTCAACGTTAAATATTGTATGGAAAAAGCTACTTTGATCTTACGTCCGATAGGGCTGCTTAGTTTTCATTGAAACTTTCACGATGCGATACGATTGAGGAGCTGACAAAATTTGTGCTTGGGCCATTGCGGTATCTAACGGCTGACACGCTCGCTAATCTATGTAATGTGGTAGCAGCCTTATTTTTGTATCTGAGGGTAACTTCTCTCTTAACCTATTTAACTAAGTCGAAATTAAATGAGGCGAAATTAAATTTAACAAAATCATACGTTAAATATATATCAAGCAATTTCGTACGTTGTTCCGTTGTTTTAATTAACACAATAATCTCTTGAAAAATCCCTATTTTTGGTAAGTAAAAGTAATTGGATCCCTGTATATGAGAAATTATTAATAGAATAGTTGGATTGGGTAATGAGGTTATTCCTTTGAAAATGAAAACATGTTCCAGAATAATTGAAAGTTTCAGTATTTTTAATGCAAATAAAAAAAAAAGATTTTGACGTATTGAGAACCTCCTCCGTTTTTGAAGTCGGTTAAAATACGACGGATTTTAATACAAGTACACGTCTCTATAATGATGGAATTTGAAAATGTTGTTAATTACTAATTCATTTACGTTAAAATTGTTATTATTACAAACTTAAAGTTAATTAAAGTGAACTCTGTGAAGAAACATCTAGATTTTTGATAACTCATTAGGCGGCAGTCGTCGTCTAGTAGACGGCAACCGTCGACCTGTCGACGGCAGTCGTCGACTCTCTTTGACGATAGCCGCTCGTTTATATGAAGCCTTAAGTTTGAATGTAGAAACAGGTGCGGATTTCAAAAAATCTTTTCCTTCGAGGAAAAGAATTTCGAGGAAAAGGGAAATACAATTGGTTTGGAAAGCTTATTACTTTGTTGCTGTAAACAGTAACTTCGTAGGGAAATGATTTTTTGCTGTCCGTATAAAATTCAACGTAAGTAGCCATTTAAATATAAATAAAGTTTTACTTCTCAACTTGATATATTGTTTGTGGTTTCTTATATTACTGCGTCATTTAAGCACATTAAACTTAGTCATTTTATGTTTCCATACTCACAGGGTAGACGATTTTTAGCCGGTTTCTGCCCAGGCCGGTGTCAGCTAAGCTTGTTCACGAGCACGATCTGTACATTTGTACCGACCCCAAACCGTCGCTAGCGTCTGTGTCGTTAACAAACCTCCATGGTGTCCCATTCCTTACTGACGACCGGACGTAGACACAATTTATAGCCCTGCCTATACCCGGATACCAAATCGTCTCGTTAATAAGCGACTCGAAACCTGAAAAACCTCTTTATGAAACCTCCGATGTTCTTCAGTTTAGTTCCGATAGTTGACATTTTCATAGAAAGTGTATTTCTATTATTTTTTTTTTCATAAAATATAGCCACGATATAAAATAACTCTGGAAGTGAAGCCAAATTTAAAAATGTTGACTAAATATCAGCATAATTACAATTGTCCAAGTCACATTAAGTATGTAAGTTTTCCTCCACCTTGCACCCTTCGACAAACCAATAAACATTATAATATAAATAACGAGTCAGAACACGAATGGGAAGTCTTCTTCCCAGTTTACATACATGTCAGCAGCTTTATAATGGAACGGGATACGGTCGAATTGAGCCATAGGTTAGAGCTGTTCGCGAATAAAATGCCTTTTTGCTGATTCCTTCAGAAGCTTCCATCCGAGGAAATTGCTTTTGAAGTGGTCTTAGTTTTGGAATATCTACAAGAAAACTGTATGCACCAGTTTAGAATCGCGAGCCTAGTAAATTTTTAATGCGATGCAATTGCACTTTTAGATTGAAATCTAACTGAGTTTTTAGGAATTGTTTCGGCGGAGTAGTGAGTACGACTTTCATGTACTCGTATATGACTTGATTTTATTAACCTACTTCAAGAAGGAGGAGGTTCTCAATTCGTCAGTATACATACAATTATTTTTTATTGTTGTTCGAGCAATTATCCGGAATTCGTTGACTAATTTTGATGTTTATTTTTTAGCCATATTAATTTGGTTAAGATATGATGAGTACTTACGGAGAAAACAAGGGAACTCCTCAATTACAAACAGTACTTAATACGTGTTTGGTTAATTTTTAGATATATGAAAAAGCAAATGCTGGCCAGGTACCAAATAGTTAGGCAATGTTTCTCGTCATTATTAAATGCAATTTAAAATTATCAATTTAACATTCTAAAAACCGACTTCATAAAAACAAAACCAGTAAAAGCAAAAAATAACACATATTCTTTATTTATGTCTAAAGTATAATAGAAAGTTACCATATTAATATATTATAAAACAGACAAACATTTTACTTGCTGCGCGTTTCATTTCAAGTTCATTATTTTATTCGGAGTATTCTGACTTGTGAACATCTCTCAACTTGTGTAAGTGCAAACCAATGTTTACTTTATTTGTTGTATGAGCTTAGGCATCTCTTTGATGGAAGAAGACCAAGTATAGGTTGTTGCTGTATTAGTTTTGCATGCGCACTGGTAACATTTAGATATCATGCAGTATGTATCGCATTTTACCGATGCTCAGCTCAGTTGGAATAACTCAGTGCAAGTTACCCTTTACGGAACTCGAGAGACTAACAAAGTTAGGATTGGTTGCCTAAGTTTTCTGACTTAATTATATTAAATGGTGGAAACTAGTTTTGTCACAAACAAGCAATTTCACTGTATTAATTTACAACCACCCAAATTGGTAGTGCATTTACATATTTCCATAGTGTAATGTCGTACGGAATTTGTGGTTGTGTGGGCAAACGCCGCCGACATTCAAACTATTTTTGTGCTGCAGAAGAGAAGAGAAGAATCCTTAAGAGATAAGTTTAAAGAAATTGGCATAATGACGGAAGAATCATAATACATAGACGAAAAATTATTACAAAAAAATATTAACTTGATCCTTTAAAACAGTGATGTTCACAAGAAATAAAAATAAACTAACTTTACCTGTAAAGGCTTCAGAAAATCAGTAATTCATTTCATTCAAAACAACAAAGACCCAATCAATATTCAAGAGTTAACCATAGATAAATTCAAAGATACTTTAAAAAAGCTTATTACAAAGTGTTTGATTCTCTTACAGACAAAATTGCTTGGGTTTGGATGGTCCCAATCATTACAACAGGTCTTATAAATGAAATGAAATATCATGATTGTATCGACGTTGTAACAATATAATGATTTGTAAAGTTTGTTACATTATTCTTTAAATGTTGTGGAGTTTTCTCGCTGGTTTCTGACCGCACCTAAAAATATGTCTTATAGCAAGTTACTTTAAAAAATGTATTATTTGGACGATCCAAACGAGTTGTACTGTATGTAATGCATCCGATTTGAATAAAGAAATTTTGATTTTGCTATATTTTTCATAACATACTAATGTTATGACGACCATTCATCCAGTGTAAAATGAAAGTTATAAGTTTTTCTGTCGGTTACTTTTTCGCTCCTAAACCGCTGAAACATTCGAAATGAATATTGGTGAGTATAGACATAACGGGGATCTCGGAGAAAGAAGAATGAAAGTTATAATTGGGTACTTAAACACCCTCCATGAAAACGATAAATTATAATTGAAGAACTACGTCACCGGTTAGTAAATCTACAGCGGGAGACCAAAGACATCGACATCTTTTATTTGTGATGAAAAAAAAAACAGATATTACGAGAGACAGCTATTCGCGGGCAAGAAACTCAAATTGGCTTAAAACATAACTCACTTTTAACATTAAACAACATTGTAGGCTTGTGTTATGCAACATAACACGGAGAGTTGAGAAATTGTTTCGGTTGTACTTTCATCTGCTTAAGTGGTTAAAAAAGTAAACCTATTCACTACAATTACCTTTGTTATATACAAATGTCAGGTTACGTCACTCGCTGTAGCTATGAATAAGGCGTTATCTTTATATATATAATTCTTCTGTGAGTGTGTATATCACTGAACTTCTCTTAAACGACTGGACCGATTTTGATGAAATTTTTTGTGTGTGTTCAAGGGGATCTGAGAATGGTTTAGATTCACAAAGACGTGTAGACAGGACAACGTCTGTCGGGTCCGCTAGTAATATTATGAATACTTAAACTTACCTTTAAGTATTGAGTTACATAATACAAGTTCGGCGGCACCACGAAACAAACCATTCGCCCACGGATGTCGTCAATGTCATTATTTTAAGATTCAGATGTGAGAACCTTCTGTGAGATATATATAGATTATAAAAATGCCAGTTTCCGGCAATTTCACCTGTAGCTGTCTGTACTTATCCTAATAATATTAGTAAATTAAATGTGAATGTTCGCATGTTTGTATGTTTGTTATGCCGTCACTTCACTTGGCTATTCGTATTTGCTATTTGTTAAGATGAAATTTAGTTCGCGTATAATTTAAAGCCTGGTTTTTTTTTATACCGGAAAAGTAATAGGTTTCTGTGGGATTCTCAAAAAACTCTTAAAGTTTTGCGGACGAGGTCGCGGGCGGTCGCTAGTTTAGAATATAGTTAAGTCTTCACTTAAGACTAATACTATAAAGGATTTTAGTTGGAGCTTATAGCTAAGCTCCATGCTAAGTGGTTCATCATCACTATATAGTTTGTTTTGTTCATCCTTATAAAAGACATTGTTTATATATCAAAATTGGCCACAGGTTATAGACGCGATGACGGCTTTTTGCCAGAAATAGTTTTCAGAGATCACGCTTATCGTAAAAGGATTTATATTATTATTAGTGCGGATTATTAAAATTTTATTTTATAGATGAATGGTTTTTACCGAGGCACGAATTTGCGAGAAACTGTTCCCGAATTTCAGAACTTTTTAGAAGGTAATAAAATGTAACTACCGATTTATTACAAAATTAAGAGTTTCTACTGAGGGACTTAGTTTAAGCTTAACTTTGCCTCTGTTTTCGTTTACCAAAAAAGGTGATAAAGTATTACTTTTGGACTGGGTTTAATTTTAAGGTTCGAATTCAACATAAGTATTATTTAGATTTATCCGTTAGACTTTGCCATCGGGTGTACATGTAAGCACCGTCGTTCTGTATACTGAAAGTTCATAACTCAAATAAAGCGAACGCAAAGCTGAAATTCATTTACACCTGTTCAAGTTATGCTGTTTCATTTTTGGGTTCTATACCCGAGGAGGGAATACGGAACCATATTACTTAGTACTCACGAAACGTGATACGTAGACATTTGTAATTTTCATAGAATATGTAGGTAGGATTTTTTACGAGTATTGTCGCTATCACGATGATAAATAAAAATAAATATAAATAGGCAAACTTTTGTTTGATGGATATAAGCTTTTGAGCCACGGCGGTTTATGTATACAAAAAACGTGCATTATTATAATATGTTTTCTATTCTTTGAACTAATATAAGTATCCCATAGTACAAGCCACAGTGTTTACTTTATAGTACAAGATCCCAAGACTACC
Organism: Chilo suppressalis; assembly: GCA_902850365.2. Taxonomy (NCBI): domain Eukaryota; kingdom Metazoa; phylum Arthropoda; class Insecta; order Lepidoptera; family Crambidae; genus Chilo; species Chilo suppressalis. Next base: position 10,652,762 of record OU963895.1, on the reverse strand, counting down.
AGGATTTAATTATTTTCTCATGGACAAAATATTCTCGGGCTGACAGTGGATCAAGAGCTTACCCTTTACAAAAGAAAACATTGGACAATCGTGTAGTAAGTTGTACAATGAATGTATACATACTCGCTAACTGGTGCTATGGACCAATTTTCAGGTATCAGGTGATATATAGGCACGTAAAAATTTTACTCTCTTTATTTACAGTTTAGGGACTGATTCTTACTTACTTTGTAGAGAATATTGTAAACAATTTAAAATTAATACTGCCAGACATATTCTGTCCGCAGTATTTATTACCGACGGAGCAGTCTTGGGATCTTACTCTATCTGAGTTCAGCTTATTGGTGTGAGTCAAGGAAATATTGTTTTATTATTTACGAGGTGACCTGGCGAACTTCATACCGCCAACCAATCGATGAATGTTGTTTATCTTTAAATTATAAGCATAACCAAATGAAGGATTTTACAATCTAAATAAAAAATACAAATAAAAGTTCCATAGTTTATTAAGATACTAGATAGGTATTTAATGAAAATTCAAAAACGTGTATTTCAATCGCATCTAAGCGAAATTTTAAATGGGGTTAATTGGTTGCCAGGACTTTGTCCAATAATCTTAAAACACAGCCGTCCCTTAAATTCTCAGTACCTCAAAACTTCTTTGCAAATAGGAATGGTTGTATATTTCTGGACACTAATAATAAATAGAGTAAAATAGTTGTCATGTTGAAATGAAAACTATGATATTGATACTTACAAAATAAAAATTACACACAACGTGTTAAGAGTATTTTTTTTAATTTCAATCTCTCTCTAGATTTTTGTAGCTATTTTTGCACATTTTCTCCTTTTGGTTTCGATTTTTAATTATTTAACGCTGTTACTATTTGCAGTACAAATAAGCCGTTAACGATGGCGGAAAACCAAACGTAAACCTTAGAAAAATTATTTTCTGAATAATATTTTTCCCGTGATTTTTCCGATATTTTAATAGTTATTCTGCTATTCGAGGTGGAGATGAAAACAAAAGACTAGAGCTCATTAAAATCAGTCCAACCGTCCTTGAGTTATAAGTGGTGTTACTGACACGACTTTGTTTTATAAAAGTCAAATAACACTAAGGCTTCATCTTAACGAGCGGAAACACATACAAACCAGCCTTTGCGTCGCCTCCTTTCAGCGGCAGCCGTCGACTCACCGCGAAATGACGGCTGGTCGACGATTGCCGTCGACGAGTTGACAGCTGACGGCTCGTCGGGGTCGGTCGTCGCCAGGTTACGGGCATAGCTGTCGACGAGCCTACGACTGCTGCCGGGAGGTGGCAACAGCTGCAACTGCGAATCGTTCGTTTGTATGAAGCCTTATTCGTTGTTTTGCGGTAAAAGATAGCAGAGGGATGATTTCTTAAAGCCACTCTGTGATATATTATAAGCCACTACTACTATAACCCAGAAAACTATTAATTTTGAAGTTACGATGTGCTGTAAATTGTGAGGGAGTGTATAATAAAAATATTTATATGGAGTTTCGTTTTAAAATTCAGTTTTTCCGTATCAGTCTGAATTTTTTATTGTCTCCCATAAAATTAGGTCGTAAACTTTTAATACACACAACACTAAGACTGTATACAGAGATAAGCTCTTTAAGCGGAATGTTTTGTGAAGAGGATAAAAAATATATTTCATTTCGGTTGAATTAACTTTTTCCATGACAATGGCTCGGGTCATGATGACCTTTATTATGACAAAAATACAGATATGAAAAATACTTCAATGCGGCTAAGTGTACTTGGAATTTAAATTCCTTATAGAAAGGATGTCGGGCAAAAAATTGCCATATATAACCTATTACTGCAGTGGCCAGCAAACGAGGCATTGACGACATGACGAGACGAACGCGTAAATGTGGCCCGAGGCAAAGCCGGGGCACACATCCGTAAGACCATCCATGCCTAGTTGTGGCAATGGCTTAATAGTGTTTTCTCAAATAATGTGCGTAAATTAAAACTAAGCCTGCAGTCGTTTTCACTTAGTGTTCAATATAATGCTGAGCGCATAGATGAATGATTGGTCTCGCTTCACTCTGAAGCGAGACCAATCATTCATCTATGGCTGAGCGATACACACGTCAATTACGTGTTAAAATTATTGCTTTGAAATGCCAATATGCGCGATTAAAGTTTGCCGAAATTATAAAGGACGCATAAAAACAACCAAAAAAGTCACTTACCTTCATCTTAAAAAATAGAAATATATCATCATATTAGTTAAAAATTTTACGACTCCATCTTGACATTTATGATGATGATGAGTATCTCATTACAAAATTCCCCAAAAAAGTAAGAACTGCTGCTGTGGGTAAATATTTTGATTAGTGGCTTAATCAAAATATTTACCGACAGCAGCGCGATGCAGGAAAGATATTTTTTATATCAATGCAAATTTATTTGTTTCGAAAACTGGATGGTATATAAAAAAATAGTATCGATTTTTAAAACTCAAAAGGAGTTTCAGAGGCTCGTACCCATGGACATACTATAAATAACTAAGACAGTACTTTTACCGATGAAACGGGATGAGTGAGAGATATAGAACAGAGACCTTTAATCCTTTTATAATAGGATGACCGTAACTTTTTTTTAATAAAATTAAAAGTATTCAACCTATAATGTTGATTTTGTCACTGTTTTGTGACAGTTGTGGAATTCAAAAACTCACCTATTTCATCTATCCATATCAATTCACTGATTACAAAAATGTTTTTTTTCACCTACTACAACTACCTATCATTTCGTTTCATTATTTTAAAGGACTATTCAAAGTGCTTCATAATCCATACCAAATATTAAACCGATTTTTGTTTGACAAAGTAAATTTTCAGTAATGACATTTTTAATTCTACTCGGTTTTGTTTATATTCTACGACCAAGTTCGTATCACAGTTATATTTAATTGTTAGAACTAAAGTAATACAAAATAGGAAAAAATCGCGTCTTCACCCCTAAATTTGGAAATAATAACTTCAAGGCAACCTAACGGATTTCGTAGCAGATTTCCACTGCTACATAATTTCAAAATACATATTAATTTATTTTTGTCTAACTGCCGAGATATGACAAAGGAAGGTTAGAACCGTTGGAGGTTGCTAGTTTTTTGTTTTAATAAAGTCCACTATTTCCAGGCTACCTAACGATCCCATAACAAAAAGTCGGTGGGTGGACATCATAACAAGAAGTCGTAGAGAAGATTTCTAACAACCAGCAACACGCTTATTATAAACTACGGTTATATGCTAAGATCATTTAATAAAAAGATTTAGCAAGATTGTAAAATAAAAGTTTTGCGTCACAGAGGTATGTATTGTATAATATGTCAAATTTGAAAGATAAATAATATTAAACTACTAAATTCAAGGCCATAATCATCATAATATGAAAAAATGGGTCTAATTGTTGTTTGTTTCTTTATTATCATGGCTGCTATTTTAGTTAAACTAAATAAACATTTTCAAAAATCCAACTTTTATATGTTTTGCAGATGTTTCATCAATATACTAATTTTGATTTAATTAAGATTACCCACTTTTTTGGGGAATGTGGCCTAACCTGGTATCTTACACATGTGCACCGAGACAAAAATAAAGACTTTTCGCTGACATTTCGCGAGTTTACGATACAAGATTCGTGTGTTTTGTTTTGCGTGTCAAGCACACAAGTGTCTATGGTCAGTTTTTATCGCAGTGTTTACGAGACGATGCTCTATCTAGAGAGTAAATAATCAAAGGGATTTTCATACAACTTTTGCTGGCCGATGCTCGCATGTATGTGGCCAGTACAGCGATTTCGATTTATTTTGAAGAAAGTTGTCAAAAAATTGCTCACATTTCCAAGCGTGTTTGAGAAAAAAACAGCTACCACATGAAAGTGAATTGATTTGGAGCCGTGTTGGAGCCGGGAAAACCTGATATTAAGACTCCCCACCAATCTTTGACCGCGTTTTGAAGGTAGGACGCGTAGGTCAGAAGTGAATACAAAAGATTGGGTAAGGATTAGGCGGCATTACACCTTGTCTAATATTTTACTTTCATTTGAGTGTTCTAAACTCAATTCAAATTTTGTTTAATACTATTAAGGGTTGCTTTCCAATTACAGCATTATAGCGCATTATGCGGCATAATGCTTAACGTTGAGTGTTCCAACTACAGCAACGCTTCGCACAATTGAGCACTCTCAAAAGTGATGCTTTCGTGTGATGCGTGCAATCGTACCAACTTAGAGACAGAAAATTAACAAGTGTTTTTTCTTTAAGTTGGCATTGATCGAAATGTTTTATTTATATGTTATCGTTAGTAATATTATTTATTGTTGAAAAATTATTAAAGCTTTCGTTTCATTAAATAGTTTTTTTTAAATAATCAAAGTTCATTCAAACTGTTAAAAAATAAATATAAGTATGGATGAAGGTACAAACATTGACTTTTTTTTTCAACACTGAACTTAGCGCACTCTGCTGGTGCATTTGAAAACTAATTCACGTTCCAATTAAGCGTCAGCATAATTGGGCATTGTGCGGCACTGAGTCGCATTATGCTCTGTAATTGGAAAGCATACTAGAATTCTCTAGGAAGAAGCATTTTATGTATTTCGGGAAAATAATTAATCAAGCAGCTTAATAAATATCATATTTTTATGCATTTTCCACAGCATTCGAGAAAGCCCATGAATATTTTGATGACTCCTCACAGATTCGTAGAAAAATTCTCACGTCTCGTTCGGGAAATCCTCATGTCAAAGATTTCAACTTATTTTAAGGTTTGAAATCAGAAACGGTAAAATCTTTATCACTCGAAGATTTTTATGCTTATGCTGGGCTCAAGTGGTTTGCTACACAGAGATAAAGCGATTCTCATTTTTCATGTACGGTCAAATGGAATACTATACGAAAAAAATTGCTTAATCTCAATTTCCGACTTATCGGAACTACAACTGGAGTTACCCTACAGGAACCTTACATTTTTCCAAGATGATAAGTATCAATCCAGGTAATTAAACTGTTTATGTTTATGCAGGCAAACGGTTGTTCACCTGATGTTAAGTGGCACTGCTGCTCATGGACACTTGCAGCACCAAGGGTACCACAACTTATCCAAATCAGCCATTTTTACTTGATTGAATAACAAGCATACAAACTTTCATATCTATTTTATATAAATCACAGAAATGTATTATAAAGTTAAAGACTGCACCAAATTGGAAAGTTCTTTCTCTGTTGTGTTTTTCATTATCAGGGCAAGTTTTGTAATAAAGAAAATAAAAAGAACGGTATTTTTTAATTTATTATATTAAAATTAAGTAAGGCAGAAAACTATTAGAGATCTTCGATATATTAACAAAACATTGACAGCGGCCAGCGGCCATGTACTCACGGAAACAAATATACTTATAAGTGTTAGTGTCGTAATAAAATGTTGTTTCTTTTATGTTTGTATGCAGAACAGCATTTGTCAGACTCCTCCTGAATTGCCAGAACAATTTGTATTCCATTCAGTCCGGGTCGTGTCTGTGTTGTTCTATGTACGAAACAGCTCATGATTTGCTGAAAGACAGGTTTTGAGCCGTAACTGTCAAATCCTGCTGTGCAGAACTCACGCAAGCGTGTATTTCTCAGATGTACTAGGGTCTTAGTCTAGACTGGACAATTGAATGCACTTTGTAGGATCACGCATTTACATTGCTCACATTTTGTACGCAAATTGTTCACTGTGTGTTAGGTTAGGTATATGGTCATGGACATAGGAAAACCACTTTTTCACCCCCTGTATGTCCTTAAAAATGAAGTAGGGTATTATGATAATGTTTGGAAAGTCTACTAGACGAAAAGGGCATTCATTGCTCGTTCCCCATACATTGATTGCCTTAGAACGCACAGCAATGAGAAAATGCTAGTTGTGTTCGGAATCATTCATAAACTTTTATTAGGTATTTTTTGAAATACGGACAGCTTGAGGAATCGTGGCGTACTACAGAATGTAATAGATTTTGAGGTTTTATTTATTACACTTAATCATAAACGATGTACACTTTATATGTTCTGAATATATTTATTGTTTACCTTTATGGAAGCACTTAAATAATATATATTAAAGGAACATAAAATGCAATTAACAATAAACATAATAAAAAAGTGCTCATAAATAAAACGATTTTTACGGGTTATATGCACTGAATATTTATCTGACATTTCTATATGCTCATATTCATATTGATTTATGAGTGTTTTCTGTTGGCACCTATAATACCTATACCTACCTATATACGAAGTTACTCCGTGATCATGGCGCTTGCAAACAGTGCCGAAATATCGGAAACTCGCTAAAAACAAGGTACATGGTAACAATCCCGTAAATAATTTATATTACTATAATGTTAGTGACCATGAAAGTTTAAAACAATATACCTACCTAGTTAATATAATAATAGATATCTTAAAATGAAATGTCTAAAGGCTTTCCATTTGCCTGTTTTTATATTTTGTTATTCGTAATTACGTATGTACTTGATTATCATTATGATTTTCATAAAAATAAACAGATATTAAATGAAATGGGAATAAAACTATCTTAATATAATTTCAGAAATCTATAAGTGTAATATAAATACTAGTGATAAGTATTATTAACTAAGGTGGTAGGTTCCTAGTTCTATTCTTATGTTGATAACTACCTATGGTCGCGGATGTTGCAGTTATTAAGGCTCGATTTTAAGACTGACTAGATATCGTACGCTTGAAATTGTGTGGTCCAATTGTCCCTTTAATATCAATACACGAGCGATAGAAAGCTTTTGAATTTAGATGAGATAGTCTCTTAATGCTCTAAAGATGGCATCACAACCAATCGTGTGGTAGTTACAGAACTTTTAATTTTTCATTTTTTACCACAGAATGTCCGTGTATTTAAAAGGAGATTCGTTTGTGCATGCTGGGGCAGGTTTCGTCGTTGTCCTTTTAACACAAAAAAACCCGTGCAAATTTGGGTCGCGTCGATTTAAATGACAAAAGTGTTTGCAATTTTAATTTTCAGGACCATTCGTAGTAAAGATAAATTCATTGGTATCGAAAAAATTAAAAAGGCACGAATGTTTATGTTTGGAAATACAAAACGGAGGTGATATTTCTGTATTGCTTAATTAGTAAATTACTAAGACAGGTCACTAGTTAAATAATAAAAGTATTTTAAATTTTTCAGTATCGACAAGTTTACTTATAGTATCCCTATATGGGAAGGCGCAGCCAAAATAAAAATGCTAAAATTAGAGCAAGCACAATGGGCTTTGCGAAATATTTTGCATTTTAAAAATTAAAGATACCTAACAGACAGCTGCCAGCCTTTTGGTCACCTGTCACTTCGGTGAGTCTCTTTGATAATTCCTAAATAAAGGAATAAGCGCCTGTACCGCATGGGCCCATAGTCTCAACACCAAGCGGCACAAATATATAGTTAGTGGTAAAATTTTTTATACATAATTATCGAACTTGCGTTGAGGAAAACGTCGAGAACCAAACCAAAAATTTTGCAATTTTTAGCGTTAACTACTGTTGTCCTTATCACACGGTATTTGATGCGTGACAGCAATAGTTTTTATTTCAAATACCTGTCTCTCAAAGGTTTTTAGCTCGCATCCGCTCTTCTCTCAATTTAACGGGACTTTTCTAGAATGCGTCGATTGGCGATCGGCGCCGAGCATCTGACAGTTTAGTTTCAAAGCGATAACAGTTGAATTTCAACAGCGATTTCGGAACGAATACAAAGGCGATCAAAGTACAAGTAAAATGTTCAAGTGCGATTGTTTAAAGACTTCTATAGTGAAGTATAGTGTTTAGTGAGTAACATTGTGTGTTAACTGTGTGGTGAATAAAGAACTGTCAAGCATGTACTATCATATAATTTCGAACCCCATCTAAACACGTAACAGTATTATTGTATTCACAACATAGATTCACGCTACATACTTAAATGGGAAAGGAAGATAAAAATTTAAAGGCAAATAATAAAAAAAACAATTTAAAATATCTCGTTTCAGACAGCAATAAGACATTCCCAAGTTGTAAACTTTTAATGTTGTCAGCCTATCTTTACAGATGGAGCTTTTTTTGAAAAGTCCAGTCAAATGGACGGCATTAAAGATAAGGTGTTACAGATTTGTCCGGTGTTTTCACGCCACTTGAACAACACCTTCTGTTTAACTTTATGATGGGTGCGCAATAAAGGCTTTCACCATTAGCACTAAAAGCCTCGTAAATTATACGTTTTATCTCTCTTCCTTTACGGCGGACGCGTGCGTCCCAAATGAGACGCCCGCCCGCGCGTTTTGTGGACGATACACTTTAGTTAAATGCTTAATATTGTGTCGTGTTCGTGAGTCTACATTTTCTCATGTTCTTTAACTGTCAACCGAATTTGCAACATTGGAATGCTGATAAAATATTGTTTGTGACGTTGGTGATATGAATTGTGCTAACAGATGAGTTTGTTGTATACTGAGATTTATATTACATATAAGTATTCTATATAAGTATAGAAAGACCTTAATTTTTTTATTCTCTCCTCCTCCAAATGTTAATTTGTCTTTTAATGTAGGTAAAGATTTTTATTATTTATTCTTTTTAAGTGGTGTTGTTTTAGTGAAGGCGGTTTTTAGTTTTATGAAAAATAATTTTAATTTACACTTTTCATAGGCCAGAGTGACATACACTCACTTAATATAGGTTATCTGGCCTGCACCATCTGTTTCATATCTTTTAAAAAACCAAACACGAATTCAGTACCAACTGTTTGCAATTATGAAGTTCCATATTTTCTTCGAAAGTGCTCATCAGATTTTCACCAAATTAAATGGGACCATATCGCCAAAAAAAGGTTCTAACGAAAATATAACCATCAAAATCGCACACGCACATCGGAGACGTACGCGAACAACTATTAAAAAAAAAACTGACAAATTGCGAGCTCAAGATCCTATTTGAAGCCGGTTTTAAAGACTGAATTATATAGTAGCCTTAAATGTTACTTCTATCTTAATTTAAAATTCTTTGATTAAAAATAAATACACTGCCGTACAGCGAACGTAGTTCTTTGTTAGTATTCTAATAATTTAAAATATGGTATTTGAGTTTGATATTAAGCATAGAATAGTTTAGTTGTAAGAGTAATCGATCGGATAGCGAAATCAACTGGGTAGTTTTAGACAATTTACTATCTATTTATATAGCAGTAAAATTGTTCATAATGCTCTTGTGAGGTTGGTAATAGAATTTTATTAAGTTAATAACGTACGCTCCCTGTTTCAGAGTCAGAGGTAATTTATATGAAAAATGCCTGCGGCGGGCAGACAGGTAGGAGCGGAGTTTCTACGTGATTATTTAAAGCCTCCTTTTGAGGATCGTGTACAATGAAGAATTAAGATAAGCGGCCTTACTTATGTTGTAGTAGACTGGTGTTTTTGAAGTTCACTTTATTCATGTACTTTAAGCTCGTTTATGTGAGAATCTTAGATGTTTGAATAACACTAAAATTATAAGCACGCAAACTTTCACACTCGAAGGAGCTCGATGGCGCAAGTGGTTAGTGCGTTCGGCTGCGATCGTTGAACTTTAGCAACTTTCGCAGTGGTCGGTCATTGGATGGGTGACCAAAAATTACTATCTCGAGCTCCTCCGTGCTTCGGAAGGCACGTTAAGCCGTTGGTCCCGGCTGCATCTGCAGTCGTTAGCACCCACCAATCCGCACTGGGCCCGCGTGGTGGGTCATGGCTCAAATCTCCCTATTCCATCCATGGCACAGGCCTTCCCGCCTGTGCCCCAGCAGTGGGGACATTAATAGGCTGCTGATGATGATGATGAAACCTCCACACAGTGTCAACGGTAGTGCTAAGCAGAATTTTAACAAAATTTTAACAAGTTAACTACTTCATTAGTTGTTTCTGTTATTGTTGCGTATTAAAGCAATTATATTTGTGAACTCAAGCAAGGGTTGAAGTTGAAACTCTTCTCAAATTAGACTACTGGTGGGTGCCTGCGACTTCATCTGCATGGAAAAATTGCATAAGATGAATTTATGGCATAAAAACTTTATCGGTTCAGTAGTTTAAATGTGAAGAAGTGACAGACAGGTAGATACACAGACACACTTTCACATTTATATTATTAGTATGGTTAGATTGATTTTATACTATTAGTCGAAATTCAATCTTTTTTAGTTTGAATATTATTAATGTACTTTTGTCAAAGATTATTTTCAGAGATAGCCTATAGACGCTTCATCATCATCATCATCAGCCTATTAATGTCCCCACTGCTGGGGCATAGGCCTTCCCTATGGATGGAATAGGGAGATTGCGCCGTGACCCACCACGCGGGCCCAGTGCGGATTGGCGGGTGCTAACGACTGCAGATGCAGCTGAGACCAACGGCTTAACGTACCTTCCGAAGCACGGAGGAGCTCAAGACAGAAGATTTTTGGTCACCCATCCAATGAGCGACCACTGCAAAAGTAGCCTAACTTCAACGATCGCAGCCGAACGCGCTAACCACCCGCGCCATCGAGCTCCTCATATAAACTCTTGCGATACCAAAAATATCATTGGCAACTACTCGGACATATTTCCCCTACACCATAGGGATTGGCCTTGGAACCTTACTCACCGACAAAAACACAACACCACTAAAAGATAGTGTTATTTTACTGTGGTCTCCTGTAAGGTGGAGGTTACTTCCCCAGACGCGCGCTCCAATTCGAGCGATAAAAACCGCAATTCCCTACCTCTCTTGGCTTTGTTGAACCTGTGTATGAAGCTGAATACATTTTCTTCATGATGGTTGTTTCTTGAGAATACATACCTTCAATTAGGTATGTATTCTCAAGAAACGCTCCCACATGGGCGTAGGAGGGTACCGGTGGGTTTTAGTAGGTAGGACCGCGCCGGGGAGTCCCACACGCTGGGGGGCGCCCAGCCAGCGCGCGGTACGGACGGTGAATGGATTTCCCATCGACAAAAAAAAGTATGTATTCTCTGATGGCGATGTTGAGAATAAAAATAGTATAAGATTGAACCAAGATAAAAATAGTCTCTAGATTACAAAAAAAAAAGTTATTTTACCTTTGATTGAATTCTCAGTCAGTTTTTTGCATTAAGTGTAGGTAGAAGGTTTCGCGCATTAGTCTATTGAAACGAGGGCGAAGCTTTTTGTCTTTCATAATAATCTATTGTTTATAACTTATATTAACTCTTAATATAATAATTATAACAATAAAATACTAAGATTCAGTTCACTAAATTCATTATCCTAAAAGACAATAAAATTTTTCGATTATTATTTTAATATTTCCTGCAACAACACATGTTATAAAACAAAAGCGTTTAGTTCACGTACTGCATAGTAAGTAGATTACTACAAGAGGCCAGTCAGTACCCTACAACAATATTTCCACACGCTTAATAAATAACAAATCGTTGTTTTTTATCGAATCGGGTCTTGAACCAATATAATTTTCCCTAGGTGAAATGACGTGAAAGGGCACTTATTCTCGCCCGCTGCACCGTAGGGAGGTAATATAAAAATTACTCACGGTAGACGTGTCAGCTCCGAGCCGAGCGTCGGCCGTAGCACGGTCAACTAAGACCACATATAATTTAAACTAGCGACCACCCCCTACTTCGTCCGCATTAACTTTAGATTTTTGAGAATCGAACAGAAACCTTACATTTATGCGGGATAAAAGTATCCTTTGTCTCAACACAGGTTATTAACTACATGTTTATCAAATTTCATAAAAAATCGTTCAGTAGTTTTTGCGTGTTTGAACATAACATTTATAATATTAATGGGCGCACACGCTATACCGAGCGGCAACCGAGTAACGGCCGAGCAACGGACATTGCTCGGAAACAACTCGGGCCCGCCTCGTAGTGATTCTATATTATAATATACAAATCCATTGACATTTTACACTATTTTTTCTCTTACTTGGCTAGGCTCAATAATTGCTCGATCGAGGCACGTCTTTGTAAATTACAGGCACAGAACTGACATGGTGACCGTGCTGCCGCGAAAGCTCGGCTTGGACCCGCCACGGTCTAGCGTGAGTAATTCTTTCTCTGAAAAATGCCGGATCTGACGAGAGAATCTTTGTATCTCCCGGGAGAGGTAATTTACTTTGCTTGGTATTTTCGTCATGTAGTGCATGGATTGCCCCAAGATGTGTGTACGTAGCAACGAGAAACGTGAGCCGTATGACGCTTATTGTAATATCTCGTAGAACGTGCGAAAAAGTCACTACGTCAGAATACGGTGTTTTGCTCGACACCGCTGATTGATCTTTGTTACAATTTAGAATTGAAGTGTTTTAATGCTTGCTTGAGTCACGTGTTCATTTTAAGTTATATTGAGCTTGATATTGTAGCATTATAAAACATGAAATATAATTGACAACACTGAGTGCAGCAGTTGCATTTTTTGAGGTTTTTTTTTCTAATCTGGTTATCTACGAGTTTACGAGTAATTGTAGTAACAAATTGATCATGTAAATTATACACAGAAAATATGTATGAAAAAAATTTAATGGCCTCAAATATTACAATAGTTATTATTGTATGAAACATACATAAGAATGAATGGATTAAGTGACTGGAATGAGTTCAGTTACGTTTTGTGCGTCGCCGAAGTGGCTACTGTACTACACTTGTTAAAATTAATTAAAGAAATACAGTTCATCAAAAATATCCAGTGTGGCTTCATTTACTGCAAACCCAGCGACCGCCACAATTATGATATTATTACAATTACCATAGTTTTACCGCACGCTCTGTTGTAGCGCGTAATTTCGAACTTTCGCGCAATGGATACAACCACCGTTAATGGTTTTTTTTTCAATTAAATGTGTGGAAAATATATTTTTTGTAATTGAATGGGAAATAAGAGAAAGCTATGTGATCTTATAAGCTTGTAAGCTGAGTAACAAAATTAATTACGTAGTTATTGAATAGCATCAACGGAAGACCTGGTAGGTAGCCACGTTTCGCTGAAATCTCAAGGGTGTTTGAAGTAAGGACAGTAGTAAGTGTAACGCGATTTAAATTTTATCAAGTTCAGAACTGAACTTTAAAGTAGCTAGGATACGGCTGAATTTTGAAAGGAGCTAAGGATTTCGTTCGTTGTTAATTAGAACCTTAAATTTTCTATCAACTTTGCACTCGTCCAGAATTATGATTATGAAATATATATTAGTATATTACTCGTAAATGAGAGGCAGGGCAGAGTGGATTTATATATATCTTTCTTGAATTAGAGTTCCCGTTTCGGAAGTAACCTTTAACTTACAGAATATTACAGTGAAATAACACTAGGTACTTTTTTTTGGTTTCTGCCAATGAGTAAGGCCGTTTGTCCACCGCCTTTGTCACCAGATCATCACCGAGAACGGGATTATATCTGTGCAAACTCAAGATGACGTGACGAACCCTCTGATTCCGTCGGCCTGGGCACGTCTTGAGTACCCCGACGACGAAATCATCCGCGCCAACGCGTTTTTTTTTTTTTTTTTTTTTTGTTTCCTCCCAGGCGGGGGAGAGGGTGAGAAATCCTCATGGATACCCTACAGCCGGCTGTAAGGTTATGTCAGACTCTTACTGACTAAAAAACACCCTTTATTCATGCTTATGGCCAGAAGGGCCTTACAAGCTTCATCTGAAGCGATCACCCCCCGAGAGGGGGATGATGCGGCGCTGCGTTAGTTTAAACTAGTGCATAGTTTAAAATAACGCAAAATGCGCTTAGAGGACAAGTGCACTCAGATGTGCACTTGAAACGGGAGGGGACTGAGAGGAATCGAACCTCTCTGTGTCGGGGGGGCGGGGGGGACTCACCGCGGGTGTTGGATCCTCAGCGGCCAAGAGGGCCGCGAGATCGCGCGTGAGTTTATTGTGTATGACTGTGAGTGCGTGTTTGGGCCTGCGGGGCCTGAATCGAGATGGAGTGTGTGGAGCGTATCCCGACGCCGATCTAATGAGTGTGTTAGAGTGCTCTTCTGCAGCTTTGAAGAACCGTTCCGAGCACTCTGTGAGGTGTGTTTGAATTGTGTCGAGTTGAAGGTCCCTGTGGAGGTCCGCGTTGCGGACGTACCACGGGGCCCCTGTGGCTATGCGGCAGAAGCGATTTTGAAGCACTTGAAGTTTGTTCAAAATCGCTTCGTCCGCGTGTGCGAACACTGGTGACGCGTAAGTGAGGACCGGGCGTATGCAAACTTTGTAAAGCGTTCGCTTGTTACGAAGTGACATTTTGCTGTATTTACCGAGCATCGGGTGGAGGCGGCTCATATAAAAGCGCGCGTTCGCGACTACGCGTGTGATGTGTGCACGGAAGGTGAGTTTTTTGTCTAGTGTGATCCCTAGGTATTTGACTGTGCGGTGCCACGGTATTGCTATGCCTTGCATTCGCAGAGACCGCGCACCGTGTTGTATGGTTTTGGTGCGGCGCTTGGGATCGAAGCAAATGGCCGAAGTTTTGTCCGGATTTACGTCGATTCTCCAATCGCGGAACCAATTCCCAAGTGTTGTGATTGCCGGTTGGAGCTTGGCTATGATTTGATTGGTACTGGCTCCCCTAGAGTAGAGGGCCGTGTCGTCCGCGAAGAGAGCGAGCTCGACACCCTTGGTCTGAGGGATGTCATTGGTGTACGCTGTGTATAGCAGGGGGGAGAGAGCGGACCCCTGCGGTACACCGGCTCGTAGTGGGCGGGGCGTGGATAGTGAACCTTCGTATCTATAGCGGAAGGTGCGGTTTGATAGAAAAGAGGCTACTAACCTAACTAGGCGGTCAGGTAACTCTAATTGATATAATTTAAAGATTAATCCGTCGTGCCAAACCTTGTCGAAGGCTTTGGCGACGTCGAAGAAGACTGCAATAGTTTTATATTTATTAAGTTGGAAGCCGCTTAGGGCGTGCTCCACTATGCGATGGATCTGTTGGGGGCAGGAGTGTTTGGCTCGGAAGCCGAATTGGTGGTCAATGATAATAGGATCAGATGGTGATAGGAGGTGCTCTCTTAGTCTGGTCAGTATGGTTTTTTCGAAAAGTTTCGCCATTGCCTTGAGGAGGCTAATAGGGCGATGGCTACTGGGGAGGTGCGCGGGTTTCCCGGGTTTGGGGATGCCTATCACTATTGCTTCTTTCCAGGCGGCTGGGAAGTAGCACAGATCAAAACATGCGTTAAAGAGAATTGCAAGCAAGGTTAGCATTTGGATGGGAAAGTGCTTGAGCGCCTTGTTAGAGATGCCGTCGGCGCCCGGGGCCTTGCGTTGCTTAAAGTTTCTAATGGTCTGTCTGAGTTCGTCTGTCGTGACGGGGTCTAGGGGGTTGTCAATGAGTGGAAGGGCGGCCCGCCGGCGGACCTCCTCCTCCACTCCGCGAATATGTTGCGGGTTAGTTTCCTGCGTACTAGGCGTGCATTGCGCCGCTATGCTGTCTGCAAAACACTCAGATTTTTCGTCGTCTTCGAAGGCGACGGTGCCGTCGGGGCGAGTGAGCGGGGGGGTGTGAGTGGTGACGTCGCTACGGAGCGCTTTCGCGATTCTATAGTACGCAAGATGGGATGGGGTAATGTCCGCCATGAGTTCCTCCCAACGGGAGTGTCTCAGAGCGGCTAATTGGGACCTAACTTGTCGCTGAAGGCGATTAGCTGTAGCCCTATACTCGGGGGTGGGGTATAATTTGGCTCTCCGGAGAGCGGCGTTTTTGGTTTGGATTAGGTTCCGGATGGCCAGCGGGAGCTTGGGCTTTGGCAGCTCAACCTCCCGCGAGTTCTCCTTCGCCTTCTCGGTCACCAGTAAAGTTAAAGACTCTATAGTTTCGTCAATCTTGTCGGTGCTGTCGAGACTGTCCGGTGAGTTAGGGAACGGGGACTCGGGGGAGTCTAAAGCGGTCTCGAGAGCGGAGCGGTATCCGTCCCAGTTGGTGAATAGCCTCTTAGGGGGCGCGGGGGCGTCTAGTGGGTCTTGGGGACCTAGAACTAGAGACACCGGTCTGTGATCTGACCCCAGGTCGTCGAGCGTTTCGATCGAGCTGAGGCGAAGCGACACGTTTTTAAGGATCGCGAAGTCCAGGACGTCGGGTCGGTTTTGTACATTGTCTGGGTAGTGGGTGGGCGCGTAGGGACATATGACATCATAGCCAAGCTCCTCGGTTATGTGTAGTAATCTGCGGCCAGAGGTGGTGGTGGTCTCGCATGTCCAGTCGGTGTGTTTGGAGTTAAAGTCACCGAACATTATGACTGATGTACCTAATGAAGTGAGTGTTTCGAAGTCTGCGCGGTGAGGGTGTGTACCTGATCTAATGTAGACTGAGGCGATGATTAAGGACTGGTGTCCTGTCATCGCCAGCCTACAGATGGTGGCTTCCATGTTTGTGAGCGCGGGAGTGGGTATAGGTGTGCAGTGTAGGTTGCGTCTATAGTAAATTGCGGTGCCGCCGCGCGCGTTGGCACCGTCGTTCCGGATTAATTTATACTTAGGGATCGACAGCCCCTTCATTTGAGTTGGTTTGAGCCAAGTCTCCTGAAGGAGCAGAAAGTCGGGTTCCCTATCTTGCAAAAATAATTTAATTTCGTTGAGGTTGGATTTTAAGCTGCGCGTATTAAATGACACAAGCGAAGCGCCTTTCGGCTTGGTACGCCCGGGGTTCAGTTGTGTGATTGTTATGTTAGTGTTTTGCGCGGTCATAATTTAAACAACAGTGGTGTTTGTTTGAGTTATCACCGCGTGTTTTGTGTATAGTGTTTTTGTTTGTGTTCGGAGTCTGGTTATTTTCCAGTGTTATAATGATTGGAAATTTAATCGAACGCGGCAACGAGTTCGGGGTGTTCGGCTATAGCTATAGCCTTTTCAAGTGGTGTTTTAGCTAGCCGGAGCTTCGCGGCGAGAGTGTGGATCTCGGCGATATTCACCCTCTTGAGCGAGGAGCGAATAAGCGCCATGTCCTCGGCCAGAGAAACGTCTTGGGCTGGCTTAGCTTGTGTTGTTGGTGTGGTGTGTTGTGGTGGGTGTGGTTTTGGGCGGGCCCTGGCTGGTCCCCAGGCTGTCGGGGGCGCCGGGCTGCGAGGGGCGGCCGCCTTGGGTAGCCCCGGGAAGTTTGTGGTGGTGTTATTAGGTGGTGGTGGTGGGTGTGTTTTTGTAGCCGTGGTTGGCTTTGTGTGAGTGTGAGTGTTGGGCCTGGGGCGTGGGGCCCGCGGGCAACCCCTGTAATTGGCCGGGTGGCCTTCTTGGCCACACAGCACGCATGCGGGTGCCCCGGGTGCGTCACGAGTGCGGGTGCACTCCTTAGTGAGGTGGGGTACGAGGCACTTGACGCACCTCGGGGCCGCCGAGCAGTTGGCTGCTGCGTGGCCATATAATTGGCACCTGTGGCATTGCCCAGGGGTGCCTCGCCGGTGTGGGGCCTCGACTTTGATATTGTCGAGGCCACAGACTGTGATGGGACCTTTAAAAATGTCCCTAGCTGCCGGGACCGAGGTCAAAATGACAAGAGCCAACGGGTATTGCTTCCCAGTCCGGCTGTGCAACTTGTGCACTGCCTCGGCTGGGAAGCCTTGGTCGGTTAAGTCGTTTAGAATAAGCTCGTTGGAGAGCTCGAAGGGGACTCCTCTGAGTACCGCGCGGACTTTGCGCTCCTCGGGGAGGGCGTATGTGTGGTACGGGATTGTGTGAGTGGTTAGTAGCCTTGTGAGGCTCCTAAATGTGTCGATTGTGGGTGTGGTGATTTTAATGGCGTGACCAGTGTTCGACGCCTGTGTGTAATTTATGTTCTGAGCTTTGCAAAGGTCCGCGACCTTTGCCCATTGCGCCTTATCGCGCAGGAAGACGGGCGGCGGCGGCTTTGCCTTGATAGGTGCGGCGGTGCACCTATTGTGTGGTTTTGTAGTGTTGTGTGATGTTGTGTGGGTTTGTGTGGTCGGTTGGGCGACCGTGAGAGGGGTGAGAGGGCTGAGAGGGACAGAGGGCGCCGTTGGAGACGCGGTGTCTGCGCGGCGCTTGGAGCGCCGCTTCTTCTTGCTCACCACAGTGGTGAACACGGAGTCGTCTGACGCCGACACAATGGTCGAGTCAGAGTCGCAGGTCGAGACCGGGCTCGAGGCGGGGCGCTTGCCCGCGCTCGAGGGCCCGGGGAGGCAGGGGGTGTCGGGGCGGGGGGGTTCGGGGGAGGGGCTGGCGGGCGAGTCGCGCATGGGGCGCGCTCTCGCGACGAGCTCCCTGATGGCGGCCTCATCCAGGGTGAGGCCGAGGGCGGAGAAGAGGGACAGTACTTGTTGTGTAATGTCCATTTTGTGATGTGTTTGTGTGTAGGTCTGTGTAGTTTGTTGTGTGATGTGTGTGTAGGTGTGCCCTGACTGTGGCGTGAAGCCACAGGTCCTAACACCCTATGCGACACCGATGGACTCCCCTGCCCGCGGCAGGGGGTCGGTTGAAGCTGTAAGAGATGTGTTCCGATATTCCTAGCGAATATGGGAACAACCGTCACCCTTGGGAAGGCCCAAGTGCAAATGGGATCGGGTCTTCCGGTTTCCGAGCTCAGGAGAGCTCGAGACGTACCGGGGCTACGCCGACCAGTTTCGTTAACACCGCTAGGTATCCACTGGTCCAAACTTGGATCTCACGTATGAGCGCAGGCGCGTCGAGTCGACTCGGAGCAGGCAGCTGTGCGGCGGGGCGCACGGAGCAGGGAGGCGGCGGTGCGACGTGGCGCACGGTCCGCGGTCGGAGCGAGAATGATGTGCAGCTTCAGCGCCAACGCGCCTCCGACTCCTCCCACATAGGCCACAAACACCAACACTGCACAGCTAGCATACTTGCACACTAGCTTAACATTAGGTAGAAACCACACCCGTAGGATAAGAGTGCGAAGACCCGGCCTACACACGACACGTCATACCAGGTACAGGTATGTAACTGGACGTTATTCCCCGCCCCCTTACGACAACGGCTAACTAGAGCCGAGCTCCGTGTCTCAGAGACACCCTCTAGTTGAGCTGACCCCCTCAGGTTGGAGTAGTCTAGAGGCTCCAGACGGAGAGGAGACTCCCCTCGTGGGGATATACCATCCGCCTGGAATATCTCTAGGCGGCAATTCTCGGCTTGAGGTCCCCTTAGCGCCGCTAAGCGACGCTCGCCGTCCCCAATCCGGTGACACTATAAAGGTCATCTACGACCAACAGCATACACACTAAAAAAAAAAAAAATACGTGACGGGTTTGCTGTGGACAAGCGGGTTAAGTATATGTATGTGTCACTACCTCGGCGCCGTCAAATTGTTCTCGTTGATGTCCTGGTGACTAAAAATAATTAAAATAACTGTAAATTTCACAAAGTTTTAACTTTCTAAAAAATTAAGTCGATATGAAGAAATACTGATCACGACCTTTGACCTTGACCTTTTGTTCATGACGCACTAAGTAGTGAATATAGGTATGGATAGTATAGAAATCATGACGTACCCACGACAAGTTTTATCTTTCAGTAAACTTATTGAACCAAATCTTTGCATTGAACATGTTAAAACTAGAAAGCGTTTTAGTACGGTAATATTATCTTTACAGTATTGTGACTCGGCCCTGTCCTTGAAATAACTGCCTACGGCCGAGCGGGGCGTGGACACGCGGTAGGGCTGCCCGCCTATAGTATTTTAATTTTATATACTTTATTGAGTTTCTTTCTAGTTTTGTGATTATAAATATTCTATTTTATATGTAAAAAAAATGTGTTGTGAATGAATTAGGAAGTGTTCAATAAAAAACATGTTATTTTTAGGTAATATTTAATAAATAAAATATATATATTTGAGACAGAAAAATATTTATGCCTCGACTGAGACGTACGAAAAGCTTTATTATTAAATTTAATAGTATAATGAATACGCATTCGTATAAAAAGTTTAATTAAAAATACTTTAGAGAAACATTGGCAAGGAGCAGAAAAGGGAATATGTTTAACTTGGTTATATATACCTGCAGCTACTTTACAATTGATATGTTTTTTTAAATGATGTCCGGAATATTTCCTCCATTTTTTTTACATATTCCAGGAAATCCTTACTAGCTACTATTAAAAAGATTGTAAATTATCCTTACTATAGTGTAGGTATCTACTTAATTCAATCGAATATTCACAATACAAATCGCACGTTTAAGCACGGCTAACTGCATAAAAAACAATTCACACCGTTCGGTCCTAGATGCCCACCGAGTGTCGCGCGAACTCGAGTGGCGTAGGTATGACACGTTTTCCGACCGTTTGTATAAAGATAGAATACTGTATAGATAATATTACCGTGGTTTTAGCTCTCCCTTTAGATTCTATGGCAAAATCTTCCAGGTACTTCAAATAATTAATTGTTCACGTTAAATAAGAAAAACTTATTTGTTTCTTAGGTTTTCACGCTAGAAAAACAAATCTAGAATACATTCTAGACACCATTTCACATTCAATTCAAAAAACCAACGACTGCTATTTTGGTAAAATTCCGACAAGGATAATATTGTTAGTTATTCAAAAGAACCCCGACTCTATTGCCAGTTAATAAAGACGACTTTCAACAATCATGTACAATGTGCTTGGTCTACAAGTAGTATGCTAAGCTATAAGCTAAACTTAAACAGCGGCGGTGGTAGCCTGAAGCTTCCATACCGCAGATTGCTCAGCGATTTGCTGAAATGCGGGTTTTATAACGACTGGTTCACACCGATGAACAGCAGTGCAATTCTGTAAGAACAAATCACTTTTCACCGCGGAAGGATAAATGTATCTATTATGTTTTGCTTTGTGATCTATAATATGTATAACGAGAGGAAGAACGTATCGAAATTATCAGGATTTTCAGGACATTCTTGGAAAATGTTTATGACCAAGTCTATGACATTCTGTAAAAATTTCAACTCTCTAGCTTTTGCTATGATATTCTCATAAGAGATACTTACAATCCCTTGGACTTTAGAATTTGTTCGTACATAATAGAACAACACTGTGACATCTTAAATATGTAAATATTGATTTTTCTTGATATATTTTCCGGGTTGTGAGTATTTGGTTATATTTCTTTCGTTCGTAAAATTTATTCGTTCTTCTAATCTCTTTTCGTTTATAAAATCTTATAGAACAAATAATAATTTAAAATTAACTTTTTGTGTAGAAAATTAGTTGGTTGCTGGTGCGTAAGTACTTAAATTCGAACAAAGGAACCCCTGAAGTCCAAAGGTTTGTAAGTATCTCATGAGAGAATATCATAAAAGCTAGAGATTTGAAAATTTCACAGAATGACATATGTCACGTGACATAATGTCAATAGGAATAGGTTCTTATGCAGGGATCGTGATACCTATTTCGGCATTTTCTTCCTCACCTTATCATATTTTGCATGCTAGCCAAAAACATTATAGATCAACTTTTCCTTAATCTTATAGTTATTAACGGGATTGCTACCGTGTTATTATGTTATAATTATTGTTTGTGAGTCTCCGATACTCGTGTTCATAGCACTTGCAACAGTGCCGAAATATCGGGGACTCACAAAAAACAAAGTACATGGCTGCAATCCCGTTATTTCCTATAATATTATTGATTCAGAAAGTTTACAACAATATATCCATGATATTCCTTCGAACGACCTTTTTTGATTCAATAGCGAAGTCGTGTCAAACTTACACAGAAATATCGATTCCGAGTTCCAAGATTTTCACGAAAGACTTGTTTCTGTCAAATGGAGAGAGTGTTAAATTGTTTAAGTACTCTTTACTCTTCGCTCTCATTAATTAGGAAGTTAATATTTATTTATTAAAATGAATGCCACGCTAAAGTCGCTTTTAGTTCTTACGCGAAATGAAAAATGTATAAATTCTGTTGCATTACTCGTTATAGGAGCCTAACTCATTTAATGATCTAAGATACGATTAGGTTTATTTTATAGTTTCCAACGATTAAAAAAACAGAATGCACTACTATTCATCAACTATATCTTTACAAAAACTAAGTATACTTTGTTTTTTAAGCATTTCACTGCTACATGTTTATATAAAGAATTACCTTAATTTAAACCTAGTTAATAATATTTTACTAGAAAAAAATCCACGCGGACCAGGTAGCAGACGGGGAATTCTTTTTAGTAAAATTTTCTTTAAAAACTAAGTAATTAACCTCAGAAATGCGATAGTGCAAAGTGATGCTTATAAGGATTCTGTGACATACCCATCGATGGTGTTTAATGATGTGGCAAAATTACTTAATTAAAAGATAAGGCTTCTGCCAAAAGTGTTATTACAGTTTAGTACGTATATTAAAATGTGAAATATTTCTGTTTGTATGTATGATACATATAATGGTTTGAATATTTAAATAAAATTTGGCCTACAATCTTTTTTATCATGGAAAAATAAACGTCAACGTCACCGTATCAACTCGAGCCGTTAAGTATACTTTGTATGAAACTCCCTACTTAAACGTATTCTAATCGGATTCGTAACGTCATCGTCTCTCCTCGGGAAAAGTTCGTTTTTTTTCGTGAAGCGATTACGTCATCTGCTCGGACTTATAATTAAAGAATATAATGTTTCCAATTAGCATAAAAATAGAAGGTATCAATTAAAAGGTATCAAAATAAAAATAAAAGTATACATACATACTTTTATGAAATATCCTAAGGTCTTTTCGTTTATCTTTTCGTTATGTACGTTTGCACGTGCATATTAAATTGATCTCGGGTCAAATTTGGGAATCCCCATTAAATGTTCGTGGAAGACTGAATATTATTTATATCGCTTTGACCCGGCTATGTTTGGAATATATTTGTCGGTCGCTATTCGCGGAATGCTCGATGGAAATGTTATTCAGCTCTCTAGTTTAGAATCGGAATTTGAAATGAGATGAACTAACATTACCTATATAATTGTATAGCATAAATTTCTCTATGAACTTATCAATAAAATATTTTTGATGTGAAACTTCTTTAGGCACGCTTGAGTTGGGGGCAAGCTGGCGAATGCGTTACGCGTTACGAAATGTGTTCGGGCGAGGCAAACGGGAGTTGAGAGGGGGATATAAGCAAGAGATAGCAGTGCGCGCACATTTTCTTTCCCTCTTTCTCTTATAGCTAGTAAATGAAATATATATATATGTACATAAAGGACAATGGCGAACTCCCATACAAATTTTTGTTGAATTTTTTTTGGCGTCTATAAATGAATTGCATCTTAAATTATAGAGTTTAGATCCTCAATTTGATTCGTCTTATTTCTTTTAATTTAGGAAGTCTGGATTTATAGATATTCTACTTTGAAGTTTTGGAGGTTATGTCATACTAAGTAATACAAAAACGAATTATCAAAGTATTTTCAAGAGTATTTTTATATCAAAATAAAAAATACTTGAACGGAACTATACAAGTATACGGTTCCCGTAGATTAGTGACGAAAAAAATGTTTTTTATAATGAATAATCAGTGGGCGTAGGTACTTACTGACCAACCGCGTCAAAATACTTAATAATACCAAACAGACCAGGGTTATTTAGTTCGAATACAATGTCTGTACTGTAAGTAGTACTTAACAATTTGAAAATGACCACAGCAATAATAAAGTACAAAAAAAAATTCTAATAGTGTACTGATGGGATATTAATTAAATATGAAACACTTTTTTATATATTTTGTATTCCATATCTTTGATCACAATATCGTAGATAGTGGATACCATAGATAAATGATTGGTCTCGCTTCACTCGACTAGATACCGCGCTGTCAAAAAACAACAGCTCCGAAAATGCGGCAACTTATTAATGTAGTGTGTGTATGTCAATTGCAATGATGCTATCAAATGTCATAGATCGTGTAGCCAGCTGCTCAACTGCTACCCAAGTAATAGGGAAAATATTGTAGGTTATAATTATTATGTACCAGGTTATAAATGTAGCTCATAAAATACTTGAAGGAGATGCACTTAATTAAATGCGAATATATCAATATTTTAGTGTACTTATACGACTAGGCGTAGGTTTCTTCTTCAAAAAATGCTTAGGCCTCAATTTATTTTATTTACATATAATATTTACTTGTACATTATAACAGTGATTCAAGTGTGATAAGTTGGTCACTATAAACGAGACATTATTGTAACTCGGTAAGGAAGCTTAGTGTGTAATGATAATAATAATGCACACGAGCTGCATAGGACGTTTTTCAACACAATTGCGACGAAAAAACAAACTTGTAGTTAGTTACTATTATAAAGTTCAACTGACCTTTCTTTGTTGCCAAGTATTTTGACATTACAAAGCTACCTTCAAAAACTTTTCAAAATCGGTTGGTGATAATACTTTTGACTTTCGACCAATATATCCATCAGAACGTCGCTTTAAAAATGACGTCAAGTAACTATATGTTCATAAATCAACTGGCAGCAACAGCCTATCAC
Organism: Chilo suppressalis; assembly: GCA_902850365.2. Taxonomy (NCBI): domain Eukaryota; kingdom Metazoa; phylum Arthropoda; class Insecta; order Lepidoptera; family Crambidae; genus Chilo; species Chilo suppressalis. Next base: position 10,628,261 of record OU963895.1, on the reverse strand, counting down.
TCGCGTTTCGTGCCTCGATAAGTATTTCCGGCGGGGTTGAATTAAAATTGCGCAAATATTATTAATAAATGCGCTCACAGGTTCAATAACGGCACAGGAATATTTTTTAATAAAAATAGAACCGAACTCAATAATACTGAAAATGTAAAATAAGATTTACCGTGAAATCGATCGTTATTATTATCATGATCTCCCTGCTAAACACATACCTTGGTATCGACTTCAAGTATATCAGGCGGTAAATCTATTTTTTTTAAGTCGGTTTTATTTTTAATAAAAATTATTTCATTTTCCTATTTTTAGTTTTACACAGAATACGCTACTAGTTGGAAATTGTACAAGCGTAGATCCACACGGGTAAAACCGTGAGACATTGCTAGTATATTATATACTAAAACCTTCTCAGAAAATGCGTATTTACGCATTAATATGCGCGAAAACCCCATATAATTCGGATCCGTAGCTTTGAGATTATTATCGTCAAACATGCGGCCGGAACAGCAGCAATATAAAAAAAACTATAAGTATAAATAAATGTTTCTTAATACGTTAGTTAAGTTAATTTGTGTTTATAAATATGAAATGTTTTTATAACATTTATGTTTATAAAATAAATACGTTAGTTAAGTTAATTTGTGTTTATAAATATGAAATGAATAGTTTATTTGTCATCTTAACCCTAAAATAATTTTAATAATATACACAATAAGTATGGTAGTTTATAAGCTGAATTGTGAAAATAAAAACTGTGTAAATAAGAGTCAGTTTACAAGCAAATGTATTACAAAAAAGGTTATTAAAAATAATAACAGAATATCATAGGAATAAAAGGTAGATTACAAAGATAAACGTTGAATAATAGAAAACTAGGTTAAGTTTAATTGCAAGTTTAATAGTAAGTTTAAATAACATAGGTTCAATAACAAAATACACTAACAATAAATTCACATTATCAATAAAAATCTCAATCATAGGGACTTGATTGTTGTATACGCGGCAACACCTGAATGACGTTTAGCGTTCATGTTATTTTATGTTGAAATTTCGAAATTTTACTATACTTATTGATGTTATGTGATCCCAGCGTCCTTGTTATTTCTTGTTGTATTATTTCACTACATAAACTGGCATTTTACTTTCGATTAACACCAAATTTTAAATTTACATTCACTACGTACACCCCATACACAACTGTCATGTTGACTGGCTCGGTGAAAGCCAGTGTTGCCAACTCTACGTCTTTTTACGTAGATCTACGTATTTTAGGCCTTTTCTGCAAACCTACTAACTTCAGTGCCAGAATCTACGTATTTTCTTCAATTTTCTTAAATTTGTAAAATAACTTAATTCACTAGAATAAAGAAGAATATTTTCCGTTACTTTACTTATAAACTATACAAATGTTTATTTCTCATAAAGATATATCTAAAAACTCTTGTTTCTTGTAGAAAAGGTTCCCGTTATTGGATTTGTTGACTAAATTAATGCTGGACGCAGGATTTGTGAAAGCAGAAACGACAAAACTCTTTGATATAATAGGTTACATTCATAACCTTAAAATGATTATTTTTAAACTTTAAATCTTATTCAATGAGTACTTGCATTGAATTGATCTTTGAAAAAAGAAATGACTTTCAGTCGATAAAGTTACAGGATTTAGCAAGTTTTAAACATGATTGTGTTCATGTGTAAGTATGTTTATTTCTCTTGGCAATTTAAACCACAACTTTTCTAAAGTCTTTTACCAAGTGTATCATGATAACTACTATATTTTTCATGTGATCTATTAAAAATCATGGTTTTGTAATATTAACTCAGAAAGTTTATTTCCTACGTGCTTGCGAGTGTTTGTTTACAAATGTTTTGACGTCATAGTATAGATAAGTCTATAGATAAATAGCGTTTTTGTATGTCTTCTAGGTAAAAAAATACATTTTTTTCGGTCTGATAGAACAATTATTAACAATTTAAAACATAATTGCAAAAAGTGTCAACTAGCCTATTTAACAACAGTGCATCCTTGTCATTCTCTATACAGAATGAAAAGGAGAGACTGATGTTAAATTTAGTTTTAAATTTAGAGAATCATGGCAGAATCGATACTACCAGTGTCTGTGTCTGATGGTAAATATCTACCACAGCATGGTTAATGCTTCCAAACTCAAACTCTTTATTTGCAAACTAAGTGTTACATACGGTTCTTAAACATAATACATAGCATCTTATGACTAAGTCACCTTCCAATGCAGCGACTTCTCCAAGAACTCTTTGTTCTATCTCCCGTTTTTAAAGAAATTGTCCAAATACTCGTTTTATTCGGTTTCTTCTAACTTCTTCATTTTACTCAGAAAAAAGTACGTAGATCTACGTACTTTTCATATACAAATTTTACCAATTCTACGTAATTTTCTCATCGGGCCTACGCCTTTTTCGAAATCCGAGTTGGCAACACTGGTGAAAGCTCGGGTATGCCGATTTCGGCATAGTATTTGTTGCCGCATTAGACAAGTACGCCGGCGGTATCTAGTCGAGTGAAGCGAGACCAATCATTTATCTATGGTAGATACAATGAAATAAAATACACAGTATGGGACGGAATCAGTTTAAGCGTAAAGCGATGCAAAACATACGAACAACATATTTAAAGTTGATTTCATCACTGAAATCACTTAAAATAAATGGCTTAAAAGCCATGATGCCAAGCCACAATAAAAATAAAAAATAAATAGTCAATTGTGTTTCCCTTTTTAAGTTTTTAATTCCAGACTTAGACAACCCTCCTGAATTGTTTAATAAATCTTTTGAGATTATTTTATTAACATTTCTGATAATGACATCTATAGACGCTAAAGATTTACTTCAACAAATATTTCGCCATTGTCCTTTATACATTGTACACACACACATACACACATATATATGTATATATAAATATATGTATATATATGTGTGTGTGTGATAGAGCTAAAAAGTTTCACTTCAGTCGTGTGGTCATAAGCACACTCGTTTTTTTATGTATATACCTACTATCTACATATAGAAATGAATCGCTGAAAAGTATGTACCTACGCGCATAACTTTCAAACGACTGCACCAAATTGGATAATTCATATTTTATTGTGTTCGTTATTGTTAGACAAGGTTTGTATAAAAGAAAGACATTAAAAGCTCACGGAGAGAAATCAATGCAAACAATATTTCAAAATAGACTAAGCTTGTCGTATTCCGCCATCTTCAGCAATTGACAACTCAGGATACGCATAAGTAATGCTAACTTGAAAATTTTCAGTATGTCGTAAGGGTCGACTAAGGGACTGGTTGTGTTTGGAGAATATTGGGGCAAAGACCTGAAACCCAATCTTAATGCCTTTTAAATAACCTTAAGTAGGTAACCTTCGAAGCTTTAGTGATCACACGGCTCCGTCCACTACCTAGGGGAATACGGACGTGAACTTTCATTCTAAGACACGCTCTAACTCTAAAAGGCCTTACTTCACAAACTCTGCATCTTAGTCACAATATGTTGCTTGGCCAGGCCAGAGAATTTAGAGTTTCCGAGCTTTGGAGTTCAAATACATTGGCCGCCTCTTTCATACCGTCGTGATTAAAGAATTCTCACATCTCTGTTTTCAATTCTTTTTGACCCTAATGCTCCGTCTTATCTGAAGTCCAAATTTAAGTTTTTAAGTTCCACACATTCTCGTCCTCTTCGTTAATCTGAAAATCTTCTTTTGTCCATCCCCTCCCACTGCTCCAGCTTCGTATCAAACTCATTTTGTCTCTAAGCTATTCGTCTCTGGAACGATCTTCCGGAGAGTGTGAGAAAAGCACTCAGTAAACCTGCCTTCAAGGTCCTCGTACGTCAGCATTTCGCTAAGACGTCATAACAATTTCAATTTTGATATCATGATCAAACTCTGGTCAATCCGCCTAATATTAATATTACATACTTGTATTATATTTTATTATTATTTGTATTTTGTTTTATTATAGTATTCTTAAGTAAGTATAGTGGAATTTATTATTGTATATATTTAGGTATTTATCGTATATATAAATATGTATATATATATATACATAAATATGTAGTTATGTAGGTATATTTATAGATTTTATGTATTATAATTTTTATATTAAGTATCATGTAGTTTTATCAATTTTTTTTTCCTTTCACCTTATGCTTTTATTTACTTTACCACATAATGTCTCTGCTTAGCCCGATGGTTGACTGGTAGAGAATGCCAAGTGGCATTAAGTCCGCCATTTGTTATAAATGACAATAAAGAGTAAATAAATAAATAAGTTCAGTCGTTGGCCCCGGCAGCATCTGCAGTCTTCAGTACCCACCCAATTCGTGCTAGGCCCGTCATGTGGGTCATGACCAGTATTCTTTATTTGATCCAAATTTTAAGGCTTAACATGATGACAATTTTAAATTAAGGTAATGGAATCTTGAATTCGTAAATTAAAAAAAACATCCCAACACCACTCTGCTCTGCGATCTGATATACCTATAGCTAAAATATCGTTCATGATCTGTATCTTTATTAGATTTAAATTTAAAGGCTTAACATGACGACTAGGTTAAATTGAGTTAATGGGATCTTGAATTCACAAATTAAAAATATCCCAATTTATTTTTAGACCCTTTTGATGTGTATTTGTTACCGGCAATCTGTACAATCCTGTGAGTTTCGGTCATACATTCATGGCAATGTAGTTCATTCGGTCAGAATCATAAAATCTGTCCATCATTTTAGGGTCATTATACGAAATGGGCTTTTTTAAATCACAAAAATTAAAATATAATCAAATACCATAATCACAACAGAAAACAGAATTTTCATTCGTAAAAACATGAAAAATCATTTTTTAAGTCTCACAGAATTGACGCACGTTTTCACTGAAATGATCTAAGTGATCATAACTTAAGAATTAATACAGTTATGATAATAATAAATGTTCTACCGAAAACCATTAAACCAAGATAACATAAATTATGAAACATTATTTTGATCAATAATTTGAAAAGACAATAAAAAAAATCAAACATTCATGTCCACGGAAATGATATTTAGTAGAAACGTCATTTCTGTGATACTAAATTATAAGAATCTCTGAAGTCATCATATGATAAAAATGTGCAAACTCTCTTATTATAATGTTCTGGGTATATTCAACAGCCAAAAAATTTACCCTGTTTTGTCTCGGAGGCCTAATTTAGTTTTACCTATCAGAATAAATTTCATCGACACGTTATTTAGAGCAATGGTATAGGGAGCTCATTTTCTGTGTTGCATGTAATAATTGTATTGGTGATTATATTTTTTCTAGCCTAAAATGACGACAAGTGATGTCTGAATGACATTCCAAACGACTCAGTCGCCTGGCTTGAAGATAATCTGGGTTTTCTTTTGCCCAAGCAATTTGATGAACTTTCATCGTGCCTTGATAGGTATTGTAAAACTATTCTGAAAAAGAATATGTTTTCTATTGGCCTAATAATAGATATATCACTTATTGGCATTAACCTAACCAAAAGGTAATTTTTTTCCAAAAGTGATTTTCCATTTTTTTTCAAAAATAATATTAAAGTTTGATGATCTGGAATGTCATTCCCCAAAACCACTAGTCGATTATTATGTCTTTTTAAGTAGCCACCTACACTGTCTGGGGTCCTTTTCCATGACCAGACTCTGAATAATGCCATACAAAAGTGTTTGTACTAAACACCGAAAGAATACAAGTTCTGTGAACAACAAGTTCACAGTAATGACGATCACGGGATTGACGAATCATTTTTAAAATCATGCTGCGTCGTGGTTTTAAAAGTTACATATTAATTTATAACTACAACCAAAATAAGTCCCCATGGCATTAATTATGAGCTATGGTGGCAAAGTAAATACGTTACTACATACCAAAAAAATACCTAACCGAATTGACGGGCCAAACTTTACCAGAAACGTATATTACATATATTTTTTTATCAAAACTTCACAGTACATAACCTCCTTGTTGGTTAGCACACACAACTGAACTAACAGCAAAAAGCAGTGTAACCACAAAAAAATTTTGAGATACACCTAGCCTTATAACCTAATAAGAGCAGTAATTCAGTTCTCAAAAATTTTTTGTTGGGTGAAAATAGTAGCTCACGCTATTGATTTAAATTTTTTTTCATCCCACCACCTCGGAAAGTGTAATTTTGCGCTTCGAAATCTGGCTGGAAAATTCTATTTTATTCGCTTGAGCGGCAAAGTAGATTTGAATTTAGAACATCACATATAATGAGTACTCAATATAATTGTAAATTCAAAACGTCATTAAACCTATTTAATGTAACCTCTATGGTGCCAAATTTATGATTAGAACTTTTTAAATTGTGAAAAAATTTAAATTTGGAACCTTCTTGGTTTCTTTGTTTTATTTGCGTGCTTCGCGCCATTCTAGTTTTTCACGTTTTATTGCTTAATATAATTAACATAACCTAAAAACTGTACAAAAAAATCAACTAAAATGAGTGACATTAGCGACGATGAAGTTTATCTAACGCCAACTGAGTTAACTGAAACAGTTAATAATGCGCAAATGAGCCTTCTCCCTCAGCAATCACGAGAGAAGTATTTGAAACAGTACGATATATTTAACATGTGGCGACTAGCTAAAGGAGCAAAAACTTTCTCCGAAAACGTTTTGCTGGCATATTTTATAGAATTATCTGAGACCAAGAAAGCAAGCACGCTATGGAGTACGTATTCAATGCTAAAATTAACAATTAAGATGAAGAAAGACGTTCATATCGACACCTATCATAAATTAGTGGCATTTTTAAAAAGAGCCTCATCTGGTTATAAACCAAAAAAATCGAAGGTTTTCACAGCATCTGAAATTGCAAAGTTTATTAATGAAGCACCTGATTCCGTATATTTAGCGGCAAAAGTAAGTCAATACGTGTAATTTTTTGTTGTTGATAAAATTGTACATAGTACTTACAATATTTTTAATTTGATTAATTTATTTACGATTATAAATACTTCTTTTGTTACAGGTTGTTCTTATTATTGGTATAACCGGAGCATGTCGAACAAATGAACTTACACTACTTAATGTCAATAACGTATCAAAATATTCTCATAATTCTGATGAATTGCTATTAATTAATGTACTAAATACCAAGACAAAAAAAGACCGCAACTTCGTTATTCGCAAGGAATATGTAAACATTGTTCAGAAATATCAAGCTTTACGTCCTTCTAACACCCCAATTGAACGATTTTTTCTACAATATCGCAACGGAAAGTGTATCCGACAACCTATGGGTCAGAATAAAATTGGCAGTATTCCACGAGAAATAGCAACTTTTCTCGGACTTTTAGAACCCCCGTTATACACCGGTCACTGTTTTAGAAGAACCTCAGCCACACTTTTGGCCGAATCAGGGGCTGATCTTCTATCGCTTAAGCGCCATGGAGGCTGGAAGTCTAATTCGGTTGTAGAGGGATACATAGAGGATTCAATCCAAAGTAAATCAAAAATTTGTAATAGTATCGTGGAGGCCATAACGCTGAAAGAACCTCTGTCAGATTCTTGGTCTCGCCCTTCTACATCTAAAATGAGCCCCCATAAGATTGGAAACAATAGCCCTCTCTCGCCAACATTTACGCCAATAGAATCCAATGAATCGGCACAACTATTTAAAATTACTGATACGAGTAGTTTACCACAAAACAGCGCACAATTCACAAACACCAACATAACATTACCTAACAAAAATATTAAACTTAACATAAGTAACTGTAGCAACGTTACATTTAATATTTCTTAATTATTTTCTACTTCTTATTATTTTCTTCAATTTATAGATTATCTTAATGTGTTTTAATTGAAATAAAAATATTTTGTCATTATAAATTGTTTTCTTTTTCATTTTGTCATTTCCTCGCTGAGGTGGGATGAAAAGTTACGTATTGCACTCGAGTGGAAAGATTTTTCACCTTGTGCTCGTTTGTTTCCCTCGCTGACGCTCAGGATTCTAATTTAGAATCACTCGCTGCGCTCGTGATTCAACTTTAGAATCCTTCGCTTGCTCGGTCATCCAAATCGAGCACGCGGTTAAAAAGGAACTTTCCACTCTTGTATAATAAATAACTAATAACACCTGTATAATGGCTATAAATTTTAATATATTAAGAAAAAATAAACTTCTATGTTCTAATGTTTATTTGGATGTGTGAAAACAGATACTATGAGTTCGTTTTAATTCAAGTGTGTAATATAACTTGTTTCCCAGCTTTTCTGACGAAAAATGTGTTTAAAACAGTTCACTGAGTATGACCATGCTTCTGTTTTGATGTTTTTTACAAATTAGCAGATAAGGTATGGTTGAATTTGTTATGTTTTTGGTAAATAGTCACAATAATGTACTAAATAGATTTTTTCAGCTTTTGAAATAACTTATAAATAGTTAAACATCACCAAAGAACAGTTTTTTTTGTACTTCGTATAATGACCCTTAACATCCAACTGGGTAGGCTAGCTCAGGTTTTCTTATAGGCAAAATCTATTTATATTACACATTGCCGGTGGCCCAGCAGGTAAAGCCCAGGCAAAGTATAAAAAAGAAACAAATATTTACAATATTCATACATTGCCTAGTCGCCTCAGGCATTTCATACATTCCATCTAGGTATTGTATAGAATTTTTGAATTATAAAGATTGCCAGTGGCATATACAAAGGAAAATGTTTTTTTTTTTATTTCCGAATAACGCCTAATGCGATTACTTGCTGCACGCAGTTATCAAAAGATTGCCGGATTGGCTCTGTGCAACGGTTACATAGTGTAATTGTATCATAGCGCTATAGCAGCGTTGTAGTATGCGGCATGGATAGCGGGGAAAATAATAAACAGATAGTTTTATTACTTTTCAATTTTATTTTGTAGAGATTGATATACACCTTGTGAAAACAGGTGCGTTTAACTATATACACATATAAGCTAATAACCAACGGTGGTCTTAATTCATCATGTGGACAAATTGGGATTTTGACTAACTTTTTGAAGAGAAAACTTCTTTAGCGGCTTCGTACACTTTTTTTGTATGGGTATAAAATGTTAAACTCGCGTCAGGTTAAACACGTGGCCTGATCGCATCATGACACAGAATAAAATTGGAAAGGTTGTTGACTTTCAATATATTGGATTGGAATTAAAGAAATTCGTGCAAAATTATTCCCCAACCATTCCAAAATATCAAAAATGCTACGTTAATATTCAAGTTTTAACTTCTGCCGGCACTCCCGGAGTGCAACCCGTGGTTTTTTTTTCTTCATCTAGGTATCAAATGAAAAATACGAGTTCAATACACACGTATTTTTATTTATATGCATAATCAAACCTTAACAGAGAGAAAGTCAACAAAAAAAAGGACAACATTGTTAGGGCAGTAGACGTATTGACTAAGGCGGGTGTCCTGCGTCGCCCGGTAAGAAAACTGGCAGTGCCTTAATAACTAGGTCTCTACACCGCCGGGGGCCAAGTTCACGAACAACACTGTACCTATTACATAGTACATGTGTATATAAGTCATTTTATACTCTCTCATGTAAATAATCCATCTATAAAAAAGAAAATAAATTAGTGTCATTGAGAAACAATGGCCTTTTACTCTACAGTGGTTATGCATCTTTTAATAGTTTTTTGCCCCTCTATGAATAATGTAAATGGTTACTTATACTTAGCCTAAGTATTTGTTTTTTATATACTTTCATGTGTGTATAAGTTTTTTTAAAGTAATCTTTTATTAAGCACTAATATGCATATCAAATAATTATGCGTTTTAGTAAATCAATATTGACAGTGTTTGTTTCCAGATCAATAACATATTGAAATCAAACATATTCGTGAAATTTTTATTCAAGCCAAATCAAACAAACCACAACAGTGAACACGATATGGTTGCGTTGTTTTATTAAATAGTTACCAGGAAAACCTCCAAACTACATACATCATCAGATCAGCTCCATATTATAAAAATATTGCATTGTCATCTGAAAGCTCAATCGGAAGCCGGAAAGATTGTAAAATTTAACCTGCGGGATTTGATAACCAAGAAACACGCATATACATATTATAAAGGCTTATAAATTATGTTTTTGAGTTAGTAAAAGAATATAGGTTCCTTATGTTTTGGAACGCACCGTTTTACGAGATATGTAGTTAAAATTACTATTTTTCACCATCAATAACATACCCTACTAAAATATTTCTTCCGATATTGAAGTATATGTAAAAGGCTTTGATTATTTACGTAAAAGGTACCCTATCTATCTATGCAGGTGTGTTAAACATATAAAAACATAAATATTATATAGAAACTTTAGTATTTACTTAGTGGAGTCTGAATTATAATTTTAAAATATTTATATTCACCGTGAATTTTTCAGTTACCTGATGACTTAAAATTTAAGTAAATAAAAATAGTGGAACAGTTATAAACTGTAAACTTTCACTCGCATAAAAAAAATGATTTATATCGGTTACAAAATATCCTAAAACGGCCCATATTTGTAAATAACATACCTATTATGGAATTAATATCCATTTAAATGTATGTTTCCAAAAAATAGGTTTATTTGAATCAATTTATAAAAATTAAAATTGTTAAGGTTTCATAACTACAAATTTTTTTAGCGAACCTAAGGTAACTCAAAATTCACGGTGTATCTTTATGATATTTATACTTTTAAGTATTTAATTGCTAGACGTTTACATCGAAGACCAATTTTAAAAAATATATTTTTTTCTAGTATTTTTTTTTTATATACGACTATTATATACTTCTTATTCGTTATATTATTTTTCATATGTACTCACACAATACTCACAGTATCAGATTGTGTGCCGGGAACAAATGCGAGTGAATAGTGAGAATGTGACCAATGGTAGTGGTAGTATCGAACGCAGTAAAAGACGACGTCAGAGGGTAGACCGATATGTCTGCCAATAACATCTACCCGCAATTACTTCAGTTACTCCGTGATCATGGCGCTTGCAACAGTGCCGAAATATCGGAGACTCATAAAAAACAAGGTACATGGTAACAATCCCGTTAATATCTATAATGTACGTTTCTTAACTCATGTGCCCCTACTCCCAAACTTCGACTGCTACCTTTGGATTATTTTGGTTGATTGACAAAATAAAAATGAGTTTTCATATTTTGATGATCGAACTGACGGACTAAAATGAATGTAGTGAATCGCCCATAACCGTTGATAGGCTATAATAACGTGTACTAAAAACTGGCAGCACACATTGTTTTTTCTATCACTCCCAGTCCAGCACGGGAATCAATTCATTATCGAAAGGATCTAAGGCATTGAAAGAAGGAAAGAAAGAAATTTTATTAGCCTTAAACATAGTCAAAACAACAACCCATAATAGGCAAACTAGGTCCCTGCCTCAGCTTAATACTACAGTAACACCAGGGCTGCTGCAGCGCTGATGATTGTAGCAGGGCCTAAGCTTGATGGCACAGATTGGTATATTCGTAAAGGGCCAATCGCAAAAATAACTACTGTAGGATAGTATTGTAACATCATTTTGTACACTTGGTTAGCATTTCGTAATAAACATAAAATATATAAAAAGAAAGCTTACAAATAATTTTGATATGTAGTAGTTTCAACGTTTTAGGATTCGACCACGTTATTTTCTGTGCCACTGCCAGACTCACTTCTAGGCAGCTGGAAATTTAAAAGTTTAGTAGCGAAGTATGTAATTCAGTTCCACATAGACCCAAAGGAATACGAGGCAATTGAAAATCTAAACTTACACGCTCAACATATTTTGAAATGAGCGAATTCTTTCTGTTAGTTATATTGATGTTCCGTTGTCCTGAAGAGAACTGTAAATTAATGACACGTAAAAGAACTTTACCCCTGATGATAACTAAGGGTGACTTGGCTGCGTAACGTAGGTTCTTGTGATAACAGCTTTACGTACTTTGTGACAACTATCAACTTTAGGCATGCATAATATTTGAAATTCGAATAAAGGCTCTACTGCTATACTTATCTGTACCAAAGTAATAATAGTACATTACGATACGCGTGACCTCGCTCCGCTCGGGCGCTAACTTCACGCCGTGCAGTAATAGACAACTTAGGCCACAAGTATCGTATACTATTTTATAGGAAGTGTGACATAAACCCACCCCGAACGCGGGCAAGAGGGGCGGGGGGGGGGGGGGGGGGTTGGCCTCCGGCCCCCCCGAGGGATGCGATTAGTGTTTTGATAGTAAAATTCATGTATTGCAATCACAAAGAATTGCAATACAGACTGCAAGTCAAACTCTGAAAAGAAAGAATTCCGGTTCAGATTACCATTTTGAAAGTATATTTCAAAAGGAAAAAATCAAATATCATTACAACAAAATAGAATTTCAATGTATCCATGAACGTTTATTCCTTGATTGGCATAGTAAAGTTAAGTTACGCGTATCGTAACGTACTAATTCTACATGAGTGAAGTTGGTCAATTCATTTACACACCGTGCAGAAATAGGCAACTTAGGTCGCGGAAAAGCGTGCGTAAAGTGCGGGTTTAGGTCACACTGTGCTATAAATTATTTTTCAACACTAACTCTTTTCTTTTGTTAAAGTAATGCATTTACAGAGGTTGTTTATATTGTTCAAAAGTTTATAATTACGGGTCACACAAGTTAAAATGTTTTATCGCACGCTCCCATACATGGGGCCGTGCTAATCCTTTGCAGTTTTCTTTTACAATTTTGTTCGCACCTTTCTGGATACGCTTTTAATTTTATACCTTAGTTTCACTTTAATTCTAGAAAGAAAAAGAGACTGAAAGACTTAGTTCTAATTTTCACCACCGGCACGCGGCGCCATTTGAAGGTACGCGCCATTTCCTTATTAGAAAAAGTTTGCTTCATTACTTAAAGTAGGTATAGGTACTGTTTTCTCGCAAATGTGTTAAAAAACGTTGCACATTCGTGCAAAATTGGTATTTACAAACTCGTGATTACGGTAAGCTCTACTCGTTTGTAATAACCAACTTACCGCACTAATACCATAAATAACTATTAATTAAAAAACAAAGTGGAAATGATATAAAAGGGTCTATCAGAAATATTCATGGGGTTGATATACTATGAACTCTTAAAGTAATCTATAAACAGCAGTAAAAAAGTGGAAACTCATTGATACTTTTCATAAATGGAAATCGAGCTGAGTTAAGGGTTTATGGTAGGGTCCCAAGTGTGCTAGTCTATTAATAACAACCTTCAAGTACTTTAGGTGTAGCGCACACAAGGAGAGGCGCGGCAAAGATACTGAGTAGTTAAGAATGAAAGTTAAACCCTAATTCCTATGTCATTAGTTTAAGACCCACTTGCAGCAAATTTGCTAAATCTCGATTTAACCAAAACTAAATTCAACCCATAGAAAAATATCAGAGAGAATGATACTTTGACATTATTTAATGGGCTAAATTTAGTTCTAGTTAAATCAAAATTAAGAAAATTTGCTGCAAGTGGGCCTAGGGTCCCCTTTCAGTAATTTTGCTAAAACTCAATTGAAATAAAACTTATTATAGCCTATACGTTTTTTTTAAACATACCAATTAGCCTAGCCCCAAAGTAAGCACTGTAAGGCTTGTGTTATGGAATACTAGGGTAACGGATAGAATACATATACAGTACATATATAAGTATATTTATAAAGAAATACATATTAAACATCCATGACTGGAGTACAAATGCTCGTATTCATTGCACAAAACATCTGCCCCCACCGGGACTCGAACCCGGGACCTCTCGAGTCGGCGATACCATGAAACCCGGCGTATAAACCACTCGACCATGGAGGTCGGCAAATTGACAATGACGTTTTGAAATTTTTCTATGGAATAGATCTAGTTTTAGTTGAATCTAGATTTAGCCAATTTGCTGCAAGTGGGCCTAAATATTTCTTGGCAAACATGGAAAAGAGCAAGCGGAGCACAGCGCTGCGAAGTGGTCACGAGAGCCGGAGCGCGGTTACTCCGCCGTCTCAAGGCCGCGCTCAAAGACGCCACGACTAGTATCTTCGTCACGCCTTTCCTGATGTACGCTGCGCCTTACGTGGCATTATTTGAAATGTTATGTTACTAGCACTAAATAACTGCTATGTATCCATTATTTTCTGTTGACAGGAGCTTTATTAAAAAGTAAAAAAAATATATACATATAACAATTTCATGATATATTTCTATTGTAGATGACTCTTTTGTTTCGTAGTACGTTATGGAAATAGTAAAATAATGAGCAGCATTTACTTTATAAAAAAACAATAAATAATTGTGAATCTTTGAAAGCCGTTAAAATTACTATAAAAAGTTGCTGAAGGAATAAAATATAGTGCAATGAAAATAAACAAGAGACAAGAATTTTTGTATATAGGTATAAGAAAAAAACGACGGGTTGCACTCCGGGAGTGCCGGTAGAAGTGAAAACTTGAATATTATTATATTGAATAATATTAACGTTGTGCATTTTTGATATTTTGGAATGGTTAAGGAATATTTTTGCACGAATTGCTGTTAATTATCAGTATAAAAGTACTATAATTTATGTGGTAGAATACAATATTTATTTATTGCGCTATCGCACACAAACATGATAATTTACATTACATTAAAAAGTTTATCTCTCAGAAAAACCAACTGACATGAATCAAATTTAAGCGCACCTAGCGAAATCTATTGTAAAAAAATGCATTTTCTTCGCAATAAAGCGAACCTGGACGTCCTAGTTAGACACTTATTATAATACGATAAAATATTACTATGTTTCGTCCAATTTATTGAAAGTTCAATTTCCTTATTATTACCTTTCCAATTTTATTGCTTTCGTCTTACGAATTTTCGATCAGGCCACGTGTCCTGAAGAGAGTTTAACATTGTTTACCCATTACAGAAAAGTGTACAACGCCGCTAAAGTAGTTTTCACTTCAAAAAAACTAACAAAAGATGACCGCATCTTTTGCCTTTACCGAAAGGCTCTCGCGCATACTATAGCCGCGACGCACCGCAGAACGCCGCAACGCAAAATTGCGCCGAAGCAAATTAGACTCGTAATAGGGGAGCACCGCAACGCACTCGCCAATTCTCGGCTTGAGGTCCCCTTATTAGGATCTCGCCGTTCCCAAACCTGGTGACGCTATAAAGGTCATCTGCGACCAACAGCATACACACTCAAAAAAGGAAAAAAACCGGAACGCAACAATTGAATCAGTCAGCCGTTGGCAGTCTGAAGCGATGGGTAGTTGTGACGAAGAACTGTATGCTGTTATTCATCCTGCGAGCGCGATTGCTCCTTGCAACGCGTCATATGAAATACGAAAGTGATTTAGGGAGATTTATTCGGTGCGGTTCACAGATTACTTAATAGTTACGAACCTTAAATTGCCATAAATTAACGTATAATAATCGCTGTAGGAATCCTTTACTTAGTTGCCTAAGGTCACTAGCACGAAAAAGATAGTATTACTATTTAGTCCATATTGATGCATGCTATTCATAATAAAGAAAATGTGTAGCTCAGTTTACAGTGTTCTGTAATCTGAGATGTATAGTAAGAAAATGTTAATCTTTTCTAATCGTCTACGAAATACACCTACTTATTATGTAGCGATATTGAATAATGTTACAGAGCTCCTAATGTGGATCCAGGGTGACATTGAATCCAATCACCATAGATGCATACTTGGAACGGATGTGTTATCTGAGGATTATTTAGTTTTGTATTACCTGAGGTATTTAGCTCTATCAACTCCTTACAGATGCTTTATTTTCGTGATTTATAGGAAAGGTCTGTGCCCCTCCAATAGGGACATTAATAAGGTGATGATGATGATATGATGCTGGTCAAATTAAGCAACTGACGCTTCGGCCGGTCATTGAATGGAACGTCTGAAACGTATCTCTCGAGCTCCTCCGTGCTTAAAAAGGCTTTGGTCCCCGCTGCATCTGCAGTCGCTAGCACTCACCGGTCATGGCCATTCTTCTTACTTCATCCATAGGGAAGACCCTGTGCCCCAGTAGTAAGGACTTTAAAAGGCTGATGATATAGATCTGTTGGCCGAGCTAACATACTCAGCTACTCACATTCCTGCCGCAGTGGTAATCTTGGGTGTAAGAGTGGGGAGGACCCTTAATTGCCTCGTTCATTGTGATTTTATACAAGTAGAGGGCAATTGTCTGCATTTGAATTGCACACATAGCCTACACCGGGTGCGGTTGCAGCCAGATAATTTAGAGGGGGTCACGAACGAAGGTCCCCAGAATTAGTAAATATATTATTTGATATCGCCTAAAGGAAAAGTAGCCACATTTTTCAGCAAAGTCTTTATCTTTGGGTAGAGATCATCGTCGTTAAATTTGATGAAAGCATCGCGGCTAGGGGAAGAAGACTTTTCTATTTGACGTGTGCGATTTTGGGGGAGGTCATGTCCCATTTGACCCTCCTTAGGACCGCGCCTGGCCAGCACAAGCTGGTCTTATACCGCATCTGCTTCCATTCATAGCTCCGTACATTCATCACCCCAGTAACCAGACGTGGGAACTGGGCCGGCTGCTGCGATACTGTCGCACGTTCTGTTAGCTATACCGACTAGCACGCTCTAAAACAATAACTGTGTTTGTATTGTACGACGGCTTCTTTTACTGAGGGCGTTTGCGCAGCTCGTCGTCCTTTTGGAGCCTGTGCGAAGGTTTAGTTTAGGTTCTTACATGAGTTGGCTACAAAAAATATGATTGCACCTGAACTCGAACGATTTCTCGAAGTTCGAAGTTAAGAAACTTTCGTAATGGTCGGTCTTTGGGATGGGTGACCGAAAATTTAATATCTCTAGCTCCAATGTACTTGGAATGGTACGTTATCAACTGTTGGTCACGGCTACATGTTAAGTTTGCAGCACCTACCATAGCGCCGTCGTAGTGGGTCATGGCCCCTCCGTCTAATGCGTCCAAAAGGAATGCCTGTGCTGCAACAGTGGAGGCTTTAATATATTGATGATGATGGTGAAAATTTTACATGTAGACATTCACACCATAATATCCCTTGCAGTGTTGGTAGAGGGCTTGATAGTTAACCTTTTTAAAAACAAAACCATTTGCGCCATAAATCAGCCATTTTGATTTTTAGACATTATCACGACGAATCAAATGGCAACTCCGCATGTCAAAATCCGTTAAGCAGTAGGCTGTAGGGCGTGCCAAAGAAATAGACATACACTCATACCTACATACTTACATACATACGCTCGACAAACATTATCCTCCGCAGTCGACTAAAAAGTACGTAATCTTTTTAGTTTTATTATAATATCTTGAAAATATCGTCTTCCACTATTATAAAATTAACCTAACCTTATTGCTACGTAATAAAGACGTTTGAAATCTCATATAAGATCCAAGGACGTGGTTCCGCTTGTATCGTAATATATTAGATCTCGCTGAACACGTAAAGTGGAGTGCTAAGCATTCAAAAGCCATTTTCTGCATACAAGTCGTTAGGTCGCACATCCGCTCCGTTGCCTCTAAAATGGCGGACGGTTTTCGCACGCGGCGAACCGGTGACACTTAAGTACATCCATATGTTACACTTACAGATGTGTTGAGGTGAGCTAACGATACGGGTGGCAGCGGCAGCGGGAACGAAAGCGGGAGCTGATGCCCAAGTATGAATTTTGACAGCTGCGAAATCATATCGCATCCTATATTAAAACAAAAAGGGAAGATGCGTCACTCGCGGCTCAAAAGTGATCCGCTTAAATTGTGGTGCATGACCACAATTCGCTTTAGTCACAATTGGACATTCCAATGCGTTGCATGTGCACTCAATGTAACAATATTGCATATAATTCTGTGTTATAAAGATAAAACAATGCCTTCGATGCTTTTATAAAGAACAGAAATAGTTCATAATCAAACAACAATGCTTCGGCAATACTTTTCATTCGTAAAACAGTACAATATTTTTTTTCTCAAAAGTCACGGTTTGTCGTGAATGTTATTTACGTAACCGCCATTTTGTTATCAAGAAAAGGACAACAATACCGCTCAGCCGTACGAACTCGGAAGCGGACTCGCCGTTTCGCTCGCGCTGCGTTGAAGCATACAGTTCTGTCTCGCTTGCTGGATTGAATGTTTATATACAGACGTGTGCGTATGTGAAAGTTGCTTATGTAGTTGATTCGAATCATATTTTATTTGATCCTAGTATGAGCGTAACGTATCTTCCCTTTTTATTTTAACCTTAGTATCGCATCGTCAAAGTTTCTTCCATACAAGATTTGACCCTGACGATACGTTACGGAGTTTTCAAAAATTCATGCTTGGGCCTCTATACGCAGCGCAACGAGACCACGCGACGTGATAAACCGAATTTCACAATTTTCACTTCAAACTTTGAAATGATAACACGTACGCCACTGTGTGCTGTGTATGACAGAAATAATCGCAACTATAACATCATAACTTTTTTGCATAAGGCCAAGCAACTACATCTAACCTTTTTTTATACGCCCAAGCCATCTGGTTAAGTTAACCATCTAAGTAGATGGCTCCAAGTTGAGTGATTGTACTTTCCCTCTTCAACAACTTGGCAAATTAAAAGTCAGCCCATTGAAAATAGCTGACCAAAGTTCAGGCAAGCGATTTAAAAGTTCTTTGTTTCTGTTTACCATTGCAGTGCTTGTAGTCAGCAAAACAATCTTATCCTCTTTTAGGGTTCCGTAGTCTTAATAAGCCCCCCCCCCCCCCCTCCCTGCCCCCTTGCCTTCTAAAAGCTAAACTATTGGCTTGAAAAACCTGGAAAAATTCATTTTAATAGTGCTTAAATGGTTACGATAGATTTATTATTTTAAGAGTAATAGTTGTTGATAGGAGATTGCTCAGCTTCCATACATGTTTGGCCTAAAGACCAATAATCATGAAAAATTGTTTCCTAGATTCGAAATTATATATAAATTATTGTAGAAACGAATATTATTGACAGTCACCCCTGAGAACTTTTATAAACCATATATTAAAATAATAAAAAACAAATAAGTTATATAGTAAACTAGGGGAAATCAAGCCAATTACCGAAATTATGGATTAGATTTAGATATATTGAGCATATAGATTAACAGATAGTTGCCTGTTTTTAAAGTTAATGCATAAGAGTAACTCATAAAATCAGGTGTCTTTTCCGGCTATAATAAGGTAGGTACTCTGTGACAGAAACTGTGTGATGATTGTGAATGAGCCACAGATTAGAGACAATTTTTAAACTCTCGTTAACCAAATAAAGCTAAGAGATTTAAGTTCTATAGCCATGTATTCAGTAGCTTCATTATTTTTGTTATGTTTTTGAGATAACCATATTTTAGATTTTTGGTGTATCACACCTTATAATTTTATTTATTTATTAATTTATAGTCAGGGAACGTAGGCCCATAGATACATAGACCTTAAAGTCTAAAATATATACAGATTTTAATGTGTTTATGGAGGTGTATGGCGAAAAATGTATGGCAATAGACTTTATGATGTCGCCTACCATCTATAATAATTGTCTGAGCACATTTGCATCTAGTGAAAATGATAACATAGTTGTGGATATTAATACAGTGTAATAAAAAAAATGATTTATTTTATCGATCTTTACATAATAGATTTGTTTTTATTGTTATATAAACAACTTCGATCAGTCTTTGGCTGAATGTTACTACAGCCATAGCCATTAAAAATGATTCGTATGTTTTCCAAACCGGTAAAATTAAAAGTCCTTTTTAAAGTAAATATATTATACAAAGGTGTCCGCTGAAATCTAATGACTGTAAATTAAATTATAAATTACGACAAGAATTACCGTGTATGACAATATTTTTTGTGCAATTAGGCCAATTTGAACAATCTCCTTTGGTTAGTGTAAATTTAATTGTACTTATTGAAAATTCCTTAGAAGAAAACTTTAACAGTGACATAGATTAAGTTATTATAGCGTAAAACCTTGCATAGAAAGACAAAATATAAAAAAACATTAGTTCCACATAGCTACCCCGAGTACCAACAGTAACGGCTTCTGAATCGCGCTATCGTTATATTACGTTTTAATAAAGCACTTGAGAAGATCGGCGGTTATCATTCCTAAAAAAAATGATTATCGTATTGAGTTTGAGACGCAGCTTGACTTTGATTTACGTATTTTAGCTGAGATACATAGTTTGATATAATAGTTTGTTTTGTAAATTTCCAATAGTGAGAATAAAGACTTCTGATCAAATATATGGTAACGACAGGCAACTACGCAACCCTACACTGCGCGTGGCACGACATGCATAAGCCGGTTTTTGACGTGACAACATCTTATAATTCAATGGAGCCGGCTGCACGCACGAAAAAACATGACTCATGCGGCGTTTCCTCGCTCTGAGGCGTTTCATTTAAGGCTTGAAGTGCAAGCGAGAGCACGCAACGAGCGACAAAGAGGCACAATCGGCCTCCACGTTCGGCAGCGTTCGACATCTGTCTCCCTTCTACTTGAGTGAGCGATGCGTCCGCGTGGATAGCTGCTATACAATAATACATTTACATGTTTTCGTCAAGTATGAAGTGCATTAAAAAGTGAATGTGGTGTCAATTGTTTATAGCAATGATAATTGCGGCGATAAAGGTAATGATTATTTCGATATTAAATATATGTTCAGTGATATATTGTACAATATGCTTGCTTTCATCATTAAAATAAATAGCATCGGTCCGCTAGTGCAGCTACAATCGCTGCTATAATTGACAAAACTATAACAATAAGTTAACAAAACTATTTCACGATGAGTAAAAAATCAATTGCTTTACTATTCGATCGAAATAATTATCGAGCGTAGCTATGATTTAAAAAAATTATATCCACATACCTAAATAATAACAACGAGTCTGAAATGACATATTATCGTGGGAGAGCCACGCAGTAGCTTAGGCTACTGCATGAATGGGCCGGCTCGACTGGAGGAATACCATGACCTCACAGAATAACGGCGTGAAGCAGTACTTTGTACTGTGTTTCGCCGAGTGAGTGAGGCTACCGGAGGCCCAACCCCCCCCCCCCCCCTTTTCTCATGATGGCGCAGTTAAATAGGATAATACCCCAGGGGGGTACCAGCTGTTTTTACGCTGGAGAATCCCCCTCTGGACGTCCATGCCCAGAACTGTCTCCTTCTGGACGTGGACGTCGAGGCTGCCCTTCGTATTCTGGGTGAAACCGCGCTCATTACTGAAACTGCTCGAGGCCAGAGCAAGCGTCATACGTCACCCCCTGCCATGTTTAACGTGGATTTCTGCAATATCAGGGGCTTACACTAGAACCTTAATGCTGTTCACTACCACCTTCAGACAGTGCAGCCGGCCTTGCTTTTTTTGACTGAGACGCAGATATCCTCTCCAGCCGACACCTCCTACCTCCAGTACCCTGGGTATACTTTGGAACATTCCTTTGTACCCCGGGCAGGGGTATGTGTGTACGTTAAAGAGGGTATCAGTTTCCGTCGCCTCAGCAACTTTGAAGGCCTCTCCATCTTATGGTTGCGTGTAGACGTTGATGACCATCCCCGCGTCTACGCCTGCCTCTACAGGTCCCATAGCGGAAATGCCGAAACTGACCGACTCTTTGATCACGTCCAGGTGGCTACAGACTCCGTGCTTCAGCAGATCCCATCATCTGAAATTGTGATCCTTGGCGATTTCAATGCCCACCACTCCGAATGGCTTGGATCGCCCACTACCGATCATGCAGGCAGATCTGCTCATGACTTCGCCTTGGCCTATGGACTGACACAACTGGTCACCTCGCCTACGCGAATCCCAAATGTCGAAGACCATACACCTTCACTGTTGGACCTTCTGCTGACTTCACATCCGGATAACTACAAAGTGTCCATAGATGCCCCTCTTGGCACCTCGGACCATTGTCTAATCCGGAGTATGGTACCACTCACTCACTCACCGCGGCCGCAATTTGCTGGCTGTCGTCGTGTGTGGCACTATAAGTCAGCAGACTGGGATGGGATGCGCACTTTCCTTTCATCCTACCCTTGGGGCCAGGTTTGCTTCTCGCAGAATGATCCCAACGTCGCTGCCGATTCTGTCGCCGATGTTGTCCTTCAGAGTATGGAACTTTTTGTTCTTTCCTCTGTGGTTCCCATTAGTGGCAAATCCCAGCCTTGGTTTGGTCACTACTGTAAATTGGCATCTCGCCAAAAACAGATGTGTTATCAGGCCTGGGCAAACGCAGCGGCGGTCGGGGATAACAACACTAGCAACAGGGATAACAACATAACAGCAAAAGAGTAATTGCCAGAGCGAAGTCAGAGCACATTAGCAGCATTGGCGAAAGATTAATAAAACTTCCCTCTGGAACCTGCGCGTTTTGGTCTCTTGCCAAGGCTGTTGAAGGAAATTTCTGTAAGCCATCCCTTCCACCCCTGCACAATGGCGACGAATCGATGGCCCATACTGCAAAAGAGAAAGCGGATCTTTTATGCTCACTCTTTGCGTCTAACTCGACTCTAAATGACAGGGGATACATACCGCCGACCATCCCGAGGTGTGAGAGTTCTATGCCAGAGATCCGGTTCACACAAAACTTAGTGCGTAAAGCACTCTATTCCCTAGTCATACACAAGTCGAGTGGGCCTGATGGAATCTCACCAATTGTGCTGAAGACGTGTGCTCCTGAGTTGGCTCCGGTACTAACGTGTCTTTTCCGGCTCTCCTACTCTTTAGGTGTCGTTCCGAACTCATGGAAGACAGCTTTAGTGCACCCGATTCCTAAAAAAGGCGACCGCTCACTCCCTACTACTTATAGGCCTATAGCCATCACCTCCTTGTTCTCCAAGATAATGGAGTCTATTATAAATTGCCAGCTCCTGCGGTACCTAGAGGACCACCAGCTGATCAGTGACCACCAGTACGGTTTCCGTCAGAGTCGCTCGGCTGGTGATCTACTAGTATACCTGACTCATCGTCGGGCAAAGGCGATCGAGACCAAGGGGGAAGCATTGGCGGTCGGTCTGGATATCTCGAAGGCCTTCGATCGGGTTTGGCACAAAGCGCTTCCTACGAAGCTTCCTTCTTATGGGCATCCTGAAAAGCTGTGCGTTTGGATCACTAGCTTTCTTGCGGACAGGAGCATCAAGGTCGCAGTCGACGGTGCATGCTCGGACTCCAAATCCGTAAACGCTGGTGTTCCACAAGGCTGTGTGCTATCGCCTACACTGTTTCTTCTTCATATCAATGATATGCTTCAAATTGATGGCATTCATTGTTATGCAGACGACAGCACGGGTGATGCCCTATATACCGGCCGCGCCAACATTTCACGGGAAAACGTCATCGAGTGCCGGAACAAACTTGTGTCTGAAGTTGAAACTTTGTTAAACCGAGTAACGAATTGGGGTCGACTTAATCTAGTCCAATTTAACCCTACGAAGACACAAGTATGCGCGTTCACCGCAAAAAAAATACCATTTGTCGTATCTCCTCTTTTTGAGAACACTCCTCTAACTGCCTCAGCTAGTATTGGAATTTTTGGCGTTGACATATCGAGCGACGTCCAGTTTCAGGATCATTTAGAGGGCAAGGCCAAATTGGCCGCTAAGAAGTTTGGTGTGCTCAATAGATCGAGAATGTACTTCACACCGGCCCACCGACTACAGCTTTATAAGGCACAGGTTCGGCCTCACATAGAGTACTGCTCTCATCTTTGGGCGGGGGCACCCCAGTACCAGCTTCTCCCTTTGGATCGCATCCAGCGCCGAGCGGCTCGAATAGTCGACGACCAGGACCTTTCCGATCAGCTTGATCCTTTGGCTTTGCGTAGGGATGTAGCTTCGCTCTGCATCTTCTATCGCATTTATCACGGGGAGTGTTCTGAGGAATTGTTCGGATTAATTCCAGCTGTTGCATTTCGCCATCGTACATCGCGACAAAAATTTCACCCTAATCATCTTGATACGTGGCTATCCACAACCGTGCGTTTTTGTCGAAATTTTTTACCACGTACGACAAAACTGTGGAATATGTTGTCGCCAGCAGTCTTTCAAAAAAAGAACGTACTCCTTCCTTAAAGGCCGGCATCGCATTTGTGATACTCCTGGTGTTGCAAGTGTCCATGGGCGACGGTGATCACTTTCCATCAGGTGAGCCGTCTGCTCGTATGCCCCCTATAACATAAAAAAAAACAGGTTGGACCAGCCAGCCGTCAAAGGGATCAATTTTCTCCTCTATCAGACACACTGAGGCGGGCTTTTTAAAAACTAGAGTTACAAAATTTTTAATGATGTGTCCAAAAGAACTTTGTACATTGTAAAAAAAAACGTTGTCACGTTCAATTATCGTGTCAGTAAAACGAGTTTACAGACAACCGATTTTTTATGTTATAAGAGAGGCAAACGGCCCGCCTTACTTATCGACAGAAACTTAACACCACCTAAAGGTAGTGTTGTAGGTAATTTTGGCGGGCGGGCGCTCAAATTCAAGCGGTAAAACTGCTTTGGCTTCGACCTCTCCAAACTTAATCAGACATCGCAAATTAATTTTATTAATAAGTATACATATAACATCACACTCACTGACTTGGCAAGATTCTTCAGGCATTTCATTTGATACCAAAACAAATAGCAAACTGCTATTAATTGCACTCAGAAAATTCTCACGTAGATTGGTCCGCTATCCGCTGTCTTCTAGTGCGGGCGATAAAATGGCGGTCGGTTTTCTTGTACTTAGCCAACCCAGTGACACCAAAGCCTGTACCACCATAATATTACTAAGCTGTTCGCTGATATTTTATGAACGCCGAGAGATATTGCGCTCTTTGAAATTACTCACGGAATTAGATAATATTTACTTTAGAAATGTTCGTCATAAAAAGAAGTGGTAGAAGTAGCATTTTGTATATATGTGTATATTTATTTTAAGCATTTAACTACTAGATTTATCAAATCGTATCGAACTCGCACCCTTCGCTATTCGGGCGGATTTGGAGGTTTGTATTTTTTGTATTTATACAAAATACAGAAAATTTTCTTAATCTATTTAATGTTATATATGTAAGTTCAGTTGCGACGTTAATAATAATGTACTATCTCTTTAGTTATTCTCACCTTCCGGTATTTAAACACAATTTTCTACACAGAATAGCCCTGGAACTCGTACTCAGCGAAAGAAACACATCACCAAAACTTTTAATTTCACTGTGGGTAGAGACCTGAAGGAAGGGGGTTATTTTCCCAGATAGGCAAAATCAACTATTCACGTTGCCTCTTTGAAAATTTGGCATTAGTTATAATTCATACAACTCAATCTAAATAATTATGTATCTGATTCGGAGCATGCGGAGTAATTTTTCGTATAAATCTAGACAAGTCCATAGATCAAAGGACTGTAATAGTTTTCAAAGCATCTACGAGTATTAAAAAGAAAACAAGAATTTTATAATAAAAAAAATACGGGCAAATGTTTGGTTTTTTAAATTAAAAGTTGGGCGCTGCGCAAACGTGGAATCTTTTGTGTCTTATGTCGGATACCAATGAATATTTTATTTCTATAAAACCAGTATGAAATCAGCCCAATGCTTTCACTTTACACAATTCGTTGATGATCAAAAAGTGTTCGGTGTCGGTAACGGGAAACTAAAAGACGTCAGTTGAAGACACAAGCAACAGGTAGTGAAGTCAATCTACATATAAAGTGCGATCGAACATCGCACACAGACAGCGTTCACGGACGTGATATCTCGGACCGGTTAGGACTTGAGGCTAGTACGAGTGTGAGTTCCATCCACTTGAGATACCCGTATCTCCCGGGCTACTGTGAACTATTATGTGCAAAAATGGAGCAAAAAAATATTATAACTGTTCAGCGGACGGTTGTTTAAATTCAACTTTAAATGATTTATGGTCGTTTTTTTATTTGTAATATAACGTTAAAATTGCCATATTTTAGTTTAATTATTAGTTTACATTTCCATTTTTCTTTTATTCTCAATAATAAACATTAAAAAGATCCAAGTGCCACTACCACGATAGTTTATTATGTACTAGCCAAAACTGACAATCCTAGTGTGACTTCTGAGCGTAGGTATGAAAAGTGAACTATTTAAATGAGTTTGAGTTCTTTACCTATATACTCTATGCCCGGAGTAGCAACCGACCACTGTGTCCGATCGCCGCTACAGGACAAAGCGACTACGATTTCCTGTGATGGTGTGCCTTGTCGGAAACAAAAAGTGACTACGTTTGCGCAGCCCTTAAGGTGAAGTTACGTATTAAATATGTTTTTTTAATGTAGCACCGTATACCTATTTACCATACATAGTATGGTCTTCAATACCTGGTAATGATTCCTTATATCTCAGTTACATTATTCTATAGATAGATACGGATGAATTCTACATCTACTAACAATTCCAAGTCAGGAGGATTTTATATAATGTGATTGATGTTTCATCGCAATCGCATAATAATGCTCGTTGCTTGTGATACATCAAAATATAAAGAGGGCGCTGCCACCGGAAGTAGGCACACGGAAGTGGGCGCCTTTTGGCGCACCGGATGTGACGTCATTCAAACGCACCTGCGAGCTTGGTTTTTGAATATGCGAACAAAACACAAATGAGAAATAAATGGATAAAAATGTTCGCTATTTTGTAGTGGCTTTTGTTATGTTGCGAGTTTTATGAATGCGGATTTACGAATGAAATTGTATTCATACAGGTTGAAGTAAAAATTTAATAGGAATAGTCGTGTTAAATTGGAAAATAAAAACATTCAGAGTCAACATAGCTAAAATAACACATTTTTGTTTGTCTTAAATTTAAAGGTAGGAGAGAAAAAGCTATGAATAAAATACATTAGCGCAGACAGGGAAAAAGGAAGAATTGTTCCTGATTCTTAGAAGCTTCAGAAAGTTGTAAAATGGATTGCCAATATGTCGATTCCTTGTTGTTTAGGGTGTATAAGGATTTAGAAATATTCAAAATAATACTTATGAAAACAATACCAAGAGGTATCCCAAAAGTCTCTTGTTTCTTTATTTGTAACAAACAATCTGTTCTATTGAAAGAAAAATTGATCTTTAACACAATGAAGAGAAAGTTATTTTATGTAAATCATCAATTTCACGTAGTCAGCTCCGTGACTTGCGGAATTCCATTCAGCAGCTACTAAATGGAATAATAATAATGGATAGTCATCCACATTGTGCCCCTATGTGTAGCCGGAGCCGGGAAGGCACTAACTTACCTTTAGATTAGGAGATATTGGAGGTGGGGAAACCCCCTGGCCTTACTTCCTGTAAATTATAATACTCTCAGGGCAGGTCCTAACAGGGCATGTAAAAATTGATATAGGGAACTTAAAATTGAATCGATTGCTGAGGTCGTAAAACAATGATTTTTTTTTTGTCATGCTGCTGTTTAGAAAATATAAATATATAATGATATCCATTCGTGTGGGAGTCTAACCCACTGGTTAGTTTTTCACAAGTTTTTCAGGTACTATACCCAAAGCTAAACCCTATTAAAATGCCTCCGCTGTCACAGGGCTCTTCATTTGAGCCTGAATTTGTAGACATCTGTATTTTTTTTAAAATGCCTATAATTGTGATTGTTATCAAAAAATATTGAGAACTAGCGACCGTCCGCGAATGCCCGCGTAATCATAAGTTTTTTGAGAACCCCACGGAAATCTAACATTTTGGATAAAAAGTATTCTATGATTAAATCTATGTCATAAACATAATGTCATAATAAAGAAAATAACTACCAAATTTCATCCAAATCCGTTCAGTTGTTTGTGTGATTGAGTCACAAACATACAAACTTTCACATTTATAATATTATAAGCAGCAAGGAAGATAACACAAAGTTAAAAATTTAGGAGTTAATACACACTCACACACACACACACACACACACACACATACAAACATACACAAGAAACAAAAGAGGCCCCAATTTGCTCAGGAACTTAAAGTAAGCTAGTGGTAATGCGCAGAGTTAGGACGTTAGATATCAATATCTCGACAATTCATATCCAATTGTCCATAGAAAGTGCTTTATTGGCGAGGCTTATACGATAACTAGGCGAGCCACTTGTGCACTGATCCCATTTTCAATTGCCCTCATAACAATTTCCATTGTCAAGCTGCAGTATATTATGATAAGCACTTTACGGGTTTGTGAGCCATCATCATTGTGAGCTTTATTCCGATTCTGAAATACATTATTCAGCAAAGTTGTTTTTTATGATAAAAAAGGGTGGCGACCAAGCGTTTGGCTTACCTGATGGTAAGTGGGCAACATAGCCTATAGATGCGATACCAAAAATATTACTCACATCTTTGCCTACCCTGACTATTTAGCTAGGTTAGGCAGGGCAGACAGGGTTGAGGTTTCAACGTGGAGCCCTTTTTTTTATACGCAGGCAAAAAATACTATTTACAGACGACGGCGCCTTTAAGAAGCACACCGCCGAACGGACCTCACACCTGGCTCCTGCAAGCCTTACGAGCCCCAGCAGTGGCTGCCCACTGAGGACCCCGTAACCCTAATACGCATAATATCCGCTAAAAACCCTGCGAATACCCTCTAAGCTGCTTAGCGCGAAGTCGCGGGATCCTCGTTTAGGGATTCTTCCGCGTCTCCGCACCTTGCAGCCTCACGGCCTAGCCGGGGCTCCGCGGCACCTCTCCCGAGGTATTACGGGGACCCCGCAAACGTGCGCAGGATGGCCTGCGCGCGCGCCCACCATACCGCCCCCCGTCCGAAGTGGATGGCTATATGGGTGTACCCATGTAGCTCTCCGCCACCCCCCTTTGCAGGACAGAACTACAAGAGGGGGGCCGCCGTTCCTGGGGGAGCGGGAGGGGGAGCGAAATTCTCCCCATCCTTCTCTCCTCTCCCGGTGGCCAGCGCTCGTTGCCTACCCTGACTATTTAGCTAGGTTAAGCAGGGCAGACAGGGTTGAGGTTTCAACGTGGACTATTTGACCAGGTTAAGCAAGGCAGACAGGGTTAAGGTTTGAATGTGGAGACCTGGAATCTTACTCACTGAGATAAACACAACACCACCAAAAGGAAGTGTTATTTTACTGTAGTCTTCTGTAACGTGGATGTTACTATTCCAGACGGGCGTTCTAATTCGAGAGGAAAGTCCGCTTTGCCCTACCTCTCTTAAATTGCTGGTAGGAACATAATCTTGGCAAGTGCTTTGTATAGTTAGCCGAGTAGTGGCTTGTCTTTGTGTTGTTTTACACATTTGCACATTACCGCGAACAGAGAAATTTGGTGTTTTTTATATTCGACAGTGGAATTCCCTGCTAGGACAAGCGTTTTTCCCTTTTTAAATGATTTCTTTTGAATTTCATCACAACGGTGCCACAGCGACAAAATCGAGGTTGTATTTTTTAAGTAATACCTAGCATGGCTAGTGCGGTAGTAAGAACATGTCGTGGTTACAGTTTGACACTTATTATTTGCATTTAACCAAAAAGCGTGTATTTTTGAAGTAAAACTTATTTTTTGACGGGTTGTAAAGGGAAAAATCCTATGGAATAGATGGAACAGGAAGACGTCACGAGCGTTACAAAACTAAATATATAGACACATATATATGATGATGCGTGCGCTGCTCCATTCCCCTATGCCTTATGCACGGCCTAATTTTAGATCATTTGAGAAAAGTATTTTCTCTTCAGACGTGTGGTCCGTGTACACAATTTTTTGAAGTGAAAACTTCTTTAGCGACGACTTTTTTTGCAATGGGTTTTTTACCCATGTTAAACTCGCGTCAGGACACGTGGCCTGATCGCGTCAGTCCTGACGTCGTAGCACATAAATGATAGTACTTTTATACTGATAATTAAAGCAATTTGTGCAAAATTATTCCATAACCATTCCAAAATATTAAAAATGCACAACGTTAATATTCAAGTTTTCACTTCTGCCGGCACTCCCGGAGTGCAACCTGTCGTTTTTTTTATATTAAAAAGGTGGCGAACAAGCATATGACCCGACTGATGGTGAGTAGCCACCATAGTCTATAGACGCTTGTGGTACCAAAGCTACCCCATCCCCTACCATGTGGAGCCCCGGAACCTTACCAACACAAAAACGATACCAAATTTTAGTGTTGTTTTATTGTGGTCTTATATAAGGTGAGTGTTACTTCCCTAGACAGGCGTTCTAATTCGAGTGGAAAATCCGATATGCTCTACCTCTTTTTAAATGCTGTCTGACATGCGATCTCTCTTTTGATATTTCGTTAAATAACCAAACACGAAAAGCTCATTTGAGGAGTTCTGTCATTCATCTCCAAAAGCATTTATCAGATCTTTACCAAATTAATATGGGACCATCTTGCTAACAAACTCTTCCAAACAAAATCAAAGAATCATCAAAGTCGGTTGGCGTGATATTGAATCATTCGTATATTTGTCGCCCACATTCACATACTTAATATAAACTTAAGGATATGGTTCGCTCATGGATGCCATTTCAGAACTAGACCAAATTGAAATGGGACCACACGGCTAGTACCTACCAGCGTTGAAATAAAAAAAATAATCAACAAAATTGGTTCATCCACTCGTAAGTTCTGAGGTAACAAACATAAAAAAAACAAAATACAGTCGAATTGAGAACCTCTTCCTTTTCTTTTTTGGAGTCGGCTATTGATGTAAATAGTTCAATAATGATCATCATTTTAAAATATCGGACGGCACTTAAGTATGTAGTTGGCTCCAGAATCCCTTTGATATGTATCGTTTATTATAATTATTAAAAAAAAACTAAGATTATTAAACCATTAAACCTTATACCTTGCCTGCCTTGGGTTATTTTTATCATTGCCCTTTATATTGAAAACGAATTTTTTATTCTAAAATAATGAATATTTTCTGTTTCTATCGAAATAATTAATTGCATTTCATTTAAAGCGAATGCACAGTCATGTTTTCGTCAAAGCTAAGGCTATATTGTATTCTATGATTTAATATTGTTCGAGCAATATCGCAAATTAAAATTGACGTTGATAATTTATTTTGTGCAAGGCGTCTGTAATATTCAGACAGGATTATTGAACAGAATTTTTATTTTTTGTTATTAGCAATCGTTACTTAAATATAGGAACAACTTTTAAATATTTACAATATTGTATATTATTATTTTGTGTTGAGACTATTTTTAAGACTGTAGCAAAGTTTGCATATTGCATAATTTTTCTATGGGGGCAAAATAATTCTTTCTCTTAGATATATTAGGCCCACTTGCACCAAAATTCTTAATTCAAAAGAATGCTTATTTATGTTTAAGACATCATTCCATCCTTGTCCATTCTAAAATTCAATTAAAAAGATAGAATGAGGTTACTTAAACATGATTGGCTTCTAAATTTAAAATTATGAACTTAAGTACAAGTAAGCTTTATAGCTCAATTACACTTAGTCGTTTGCCCGAATACAATTGCCAATGGATTTCGGCTAAACGACTATGTATAAATGAACGGAGTCGAATACGACCTTATGCGGGTAGTTTTCGTTCTTCCAGTGTAAATATTGCCTAACTTCGATTTATGTCTTTCGCACAACCGAATACGGGCTAACGACCAAGTGTAATTGAGCCATTAATCCCACTTCAACTTTTGTTTTTGCGAAAAATGCCTTTTCTCCAATGTTTTATCTACCTTGATATTATAACTTTTGTGTGTGTTTACGAATGTTGAAACACGTTGCGTTGGATGGCGTGGCGTACACATATAAATTCAGTCAAAATGGAATTGTATGAGTGAGTTCACGCAGAGGCAATTTTACAGGCTTCAGTTTGTATCTGTCATCGGAATATAATATAAATTCTGTAAGTTGATCAATTTCCTAGTAAATTGATCAATTTTCGTAAGAATGTAAACTGACGAAAGTTGTTCAATTTACTTTCGTTAGCCGTAAAATAATACGTTAGCTGATGCACAAAAATTTTACATAGAGCTACAAAAGTTTTATAGTGGACGTGACCAAGCCAGTGAAAAGTCGGAATGGACCGAACAAAAATTAAAAAATGTGACGAAGATATTATAGGGTATAATTGTACTTCCAGGGCCCAAGAGGTGACACTTGTTCATGCTCAGCTCACGCGTTTGGTCACAACACTAACCTAACCTAACCTAACCTAGTGTAAAGTATCACTGCTTGGGCCCTGGAAGTACAGTTTAGCCTTATGGGCACTTATACAGTCATCTTGTGTGTGAAAATGTTTGCACATGTCTGATCGTACCTAAGTCTATGGCGGCAAGCACCGAAGTTGCTAACGGCGACCAATCAGAAAGCTGTGTATTATTTTACGTAAATATAAATAACGTAAAATTAAACTCTGATCTGGGATTGGTCACAGTACTTAGAATTTTACGTTGATAGGTCATGAAATTTTAAGTAAGTTTATTTTAAGTAAGTTAATTTTAAGAAATTGATAAACTTACGGAATGTATTATATTCCGGTGACATATCCGTGGCGAAACCTTCTGCCGGTTTTATTTGGTAATAGCACCATACAGACGTGATTTACCTTCAGCAATAAAGTACCAGATCATTATTCATATAGAAAATGGCCCCCGTGCTTTTTGTAGCTTGTTGGTTTACCGCTCGCGTTAAACGCCTAGTAACGCGAGCAGTGCCACAAGCACGAACAACTAGCGAGAAAGTATTCGTGTCGCTATCGTCAAGTTTAACATGGAGGGAGCTATTTTGTTCTTACGTCAGGTAGGGGCGATGCCTTGTTTCCATAGGAACATTGACGGTGGCGATACAAATCTCTCTTGCCAGTTATTTGTGCTAGCGGTACGGTAAACGCGCAAATGCATGTGAGCGAAATGTTTAGATAGATAGATAGATAGTACAGCAGCTCTGCCCCCCTAGCATGAGCACCGGGATATTATATATAACGCGTTTTTATCACGCTCAATTGTCCAATTACTATGGAGTTTGACAGTTAAACGCGATAAAAAAAACGTGATATAATGTAAATTAACGGTGGCTGGATGTGACAAGAATAGTGACTTGTAACATTTATCTGTAGAGTGTAATGCCACAAATTCCTTTGTTCATTGCAATTGAGGTCACAGTAAAGACTCTCCCCCTAAGGCGCATTATTGTCAGTCGATAATATCGGATACGTTATTGCGATATTGCGTCACGCTTCCTTGTACCCAGATGCGTTTTTTATCGTCCGATAATTCCCCCACCGACCCGTGCTTGAGTGCTGTTCAAACATTTATTGATAGGGACCAGTATTGCCCGATCAGCTGTAATTACAGTTGATCTACTGTATTTTTGGATCATCTACTATACCCTGTAGTAAAAGAAAAAACAATGTATGGAGGTCACTGTAATTTTTGAAGCTCAGTATTGTACGTGATATTTGTTCGTTGACAAGAAGAACGAAGCCTATAATTAATAAAAAAATGGGTGTAATACATTACCTATTTTTGTTGGTTGGTTGGTTTTGATAATTTTATCTTTTTGTTATTTTAATTTAGATATATTAGCAAGTAAGATTGCACAATTGTAACGCATTTCAATTTTATTCAATTCTTGACATTGATGGACGTATAGAATAGACCCCTGTAATGGAAATCTGTCTGACATGAACCTTTTCTTTTAGATATCTTGAAATTACAGAAAAGTAAGTATGTAAGTATGGGTATAAGTAAATGTTTGATTCGTTTAAAATCTTTGCTTTATTTAGGATAACTTGAATTCTTTTTTAGAGTTCTGTACCAAAGGATGACAAAGGATATTTTGCATGTGAATATTTATAACATAATGTAGCGTAACTTTTTGTATTCAAGGAAAACAGTTTTGTGAAATGAGTCCGTCGCGAGTTTAGTTCTTGTTTACTTATAGAACCCGTAACTTAAATTAGATAACACAAAAACAGACTTTGCATTATCAGAATTTTAGATATTACTTTCCATTTCAACATGTTCAAAATAAATTCTGAAGAAGAAAAATACTAAATGCAAAGTTATAATTGAAATTCTGTACACTCGTCACTTCAGGAATGGTTTTAAGAATATTGTGAATTAATTTATGTCTATTATGAGAACAAGAAAATTGTCATTAAGAGAGCTTTTGATGACGTCGCAATAAGTTCGGTTAACATCGAAAAAATTTATACAAGTAGGAATCTCGACTTTTAGAGTCAGATAAATATTATGTTTGGTGAGTCAATTATTGTGATGAATGAAGTGCATTTTCTTACCTGTCTGGATGCTTATAATTATGTATTTAAGAATGTTTATAAGTGATCTAGTATCCACAGTACAAGCTCTGTTTAGTTTTGGGGTTTGAATGTATGATGGTTATAAAAGTGTCCAAAATTATTCACTGCTTTGTTAGTGGAACAATATTATTATTCCACTGTATAAAAAGAGGCATTTCTTCCAAAGCAGAACTTGAATAACGGAATTGAACAGATTCACACATTAATAGTGTTTACAAATCAAGTACCTACGTGCAGTACATACTAGCTTCTTGACGCCGGTCGCTTGCTTGGATCCCACAGCCACTAAATTCAACAATGTAATTTAGTCTATTCGGTGGTGTCGTGTGAAGTGGTTCGTTACGTTACCTAAAATATGGTTGAGCGAAGTGATGGCTGGTTCATGCGTCATGCTCGTGAACGGGTGCTGCCAGCGGAGATGAGTCTGCTCTAACTACTTTGATATTTAAGATGTAAATGTCTAATAACAAGTAATATAAATAACACTATTTGTATTTATACTGTCTGACACAGCAACTAAAATGCAGGTCAACAATTCATGTATAATTTCACATTATGTAATGAAAGGTGACTTCATGAATAATCTCTGAAGTAATTTTTTCAACTTGACGACTCTGTAAATAATAAAACAAGGATAAAAAAAAACCGTGGGTTAAGTTTCTTGCCGGTTCTTCTCAGTACAAGCTCTACCGCCGTAGATTAACGATGAGTGAGTGCTTGTAACAGCCTAAACTGAATATGATTTTGATTATGATTATGAATTATTTGGTTACATTTTTTTTTATTATTTGTATTAGTTGTACCTACCTTCATAAGTTATTTTAATACTCACCGTTTTTTTTCCATGATATATCATTTTGTGAATGAAGCCGGTCCGTTTTGCACAATGGCGCGGATCATCGAACGCAGACGTCCTATTCATAGTGCCGTCCATTTATCACCGGCTATCATTAGAACCACAGGTCGGCTACATTTCTCCGGCTGTCGCGAAAATACGACCGGATGAATCCGAGACGGTTTGTTTGTCAATTATGCAGGACAGGACTGGTCCTTCGTTGTTTTTTTATGTTAAAAGGGTGGTAAACAAGCACATTATAGCCCACCTGATGGTAAGCGGCCACAATAGCATATGGACGCAATAGCAAAAATATCATTCGCGCCGTTGCCTACTCTGACTCAATCCCTCTTTTTTTATACGCAGCCAAAAGATACTATTTACAGATGACGGCGCCTTTAAGAGGCACACCGCCGAACGGACCTCACACCTGGCTTCCGCAAGCCTTACGAGCCCCAGCAGTGGCTGCCTACTGAGGACCCCGTAACTCTTACGGGCGCTTTACGGCATAATATCCGCTAAAAAACCCTGCGAATACCCTCTAAGCTGCTTACTCCCCCCGTTTAGGGATTCTTCCGCGTCTCCGCACCTAGCAGTCTCCGGGAATAGACGGGGCTCCGCGGCAGGGGTCTCCCGGGGTATCGCGGGGATCCCGCAGACGTGCGCAGGATGGCCCGCGCATGGGGGCTGAGTACGCGGCCTAGTGCTCACCGCACCGCCCCCGTCCGCTGCGGTCGGCTACTTTGGCGTGCCCGTGTAGCTCCTTCCATCGCTTCCCTCTGGAGGACAGAACTACAAGGGGGGGGCTGCCGACGGTCCGTCGGTGGTGGGCATGGCGATAGCTGTGGCAGCAAGGGACCCCCCGGGTAGGGTCATGGGACGGGCGCAGCCAGGGCGCGCCGCCGTCCTTTCCTACCCGTCCTCCTTTTGCGGCAGGGAGCGGCCAGAGGAACATCCTCCCGCTCCCTCTCAGCCGCATCCTTCTGTGAGATAACGTTCTCGCAGAAGGAGGCGACCGCCTCCCAGCTCCGCAATGAGCTCGCGGCGCTGGTGTCGCCAGACCGGGCACTCCAATAAGCTGTGCTCGGCGGTGTCGTCCGGGGCACCGCAATGATGACATACCCTAACTCAATCCCCTGCACCGTAGAACTCTGGAGCCTTACTTACCGACGGAAACACAACACCACCAAAAAGTAGTGTTATTTTACTGTGGTCTTAATAGAAAACCAATGATCTCAAAGCCCGCGTTGACGCGCGCTTTATTAAAACGCGCGTTAGCATGTGTACAGCCTGAATAAAATGTATGTAGTTGTAAACGCGCGTTGAGCGCTTGTCATCTGAACTTGCTCTAATGGTGGAAGGTGGACGTTACTTCCCCAGACGGGCGCCTCGGGTGAGTGGTCTGTCTTAATAGAAATTCCTACTTTATCCTCCCTTTGAAAGAATTCATGAATTCTCTCTCAATGAAGTTACAGGGCTGAGTAAGATTTCATTTAATAATAATTAACATTTCTTTATCAATATTAATGTTGCATTTGTATGATTCCTGCAAGTTAATAAGAAATTTACTTTCTTATTAGCCGTCTTAAACAAAGTTCGTCGCTTCAGAATAGCGTTGTAAAAGGTTCTGCACCCTTCCCGGGGAATATTACCAGGAAATTTCAGTAAGTTTTCAATGTAAGAATGAATAATTGAAATATTCGCGACAATATTGCGTTATAGCCGGAAATTTATAATGAGGATATTCTATATATAAATGTATATGAGTATAAGAAATTGGAATATTTGCAGCAGCACATCAATAGCTTTGATGCTATTTGCACTAGACTAGCAGCTTACAGCGCTGCTCATTTGATACATTTTCTACTATCAATATATCGTAATTATTCTCCTACTCTATTTCATTGAATATTATGTAAGTTAGAGTCAGGCGCAGTCTGAATGAGGGGGTTACTAAACTTATGATATGCACCCTCCCCCCCTTCCACTTAATTAGTAAATATTAACTCTCTGATGTCACAGCGCTATAGGAAGAGTTGCCTGAATTTTCAGCAGTCTTTATTATATTTTAGTATAGCTTTTGGTATATATATATCTTCGCGAACTTAGATAAATGCATCGCAGCATGTCCCCTTTGGCGTGGTCCTAGGGGGAACGGGGGTAGGGGGAACGGGGAGGGGGTTCCCTCTAGGACCACGCCAGCAGGATGGATTGACGACTAAGACGATCATGATATATCGACAGCCAACTTTAATGCAGAGATTTGATGAGAGAGCCCACAACCATGCTGATAGTAAGTAAATAAAGCAGAAAAAAATACAGAAAATACAAATACATATTACAATGGCATAGCGTTATCCAGTAATAACATTAGCCACGTGATTGCGGAATACCACGCTTAATTTACATGAATATAGAGTCCATAATCGATTGTTAGGAAGGCTATTGACATAACGCCCGGCCAAGGCGATTTGTGTCCATTTATTAAATGCAAATCGTAAATACAACAAGCGGTATTTGAAGTACTGTGTAAACGTTTGCTGGTGGACGATTTGTAAATACCGCTGCCGTCAGTGTTACTACACTGACGGCAGCGGTACTTGCATAATTAAAATACCCGTGAAGTTACAAAAATCTCCTAAGTTTGTGTTGTGCCACAATTTAGTGTTCCATTGTTGCCTATCACAACAATACGGACTTTTTTAAATACGAGGCTCAAAAAATTACTCCACCCGATGTTAAGTGTAAGCGTAGTCCGGTCGCGAAGATAGATGATGTGGGAGAAGGTGTGCCGCTCCAGTCATCGTCACCTTGCCGACCAAAACTCTATCCCCTACCACGGCTGAACCCTACTAACCAACAGAATCACAACACCACCAAAATGTAGTGTTATTTTGCCGTAGTCTTCTGTAAGGTAGAGCTTGCTTTTTTAAGGCAGTCGCTCCTATTTGAGCGGGAAAGCCGCTGTGCCTTACCCCTCTTAAAAGCTAAGATTATAGCTTCTTGTTGTTTTCATTCAAAAGCATAATTTGAGCGTGAACATTTAATATGAAGTCTGTACCGATTTTATTTTCCAATATTTTTCATGGTTCATAAATAAAAATTGGTAATGAAACAAAAACAAACATGAAATCTTTATTATTAGTACATCTTCATGACTCAAGCAAGTCCTGAGCTGTTATTTTTCTAAGATTAAAAACTTTTTATTCAATGTTTCATAAAAATCTTTACCGCGAAAGATCGTATACTTTTCGAATTCTAATAGGTTTTTCGGTTGTGATTATTTTGCACTTAATAATAATGTTAGGTAATTAACGAAATTTTAATCTGATGCTGATGGTTCGTTTAGTAAGCTTGGAACGTTAAGTTTTTATTTGAGACTATTAAAACTACTAATTGAGTATTGAAAACTGGTGACAATTTTTTAATTAAATTGTAAAACTTACGTGAATTTTGAATTACATTGAACATTTTTAGCTTTCTATTATTTTCAGCTAGGGCCGATTAATTAATTTACTTTGTATAAGGAAAACGAACACATTGCAGAATAAAGGTAAGGTTTTAAATAACCCATCAGTTTTTACTGAAAATAATGAAAAAAATCTCAATTCTTATTAACTATTTAGAGGGTGGCACAATTAAACATTTGAAGTAACAAGATTTACAATAAGATATGTAGTAACTTAAATTAAAATGAAGATAAATTAAAATTTCACTCACGATCAATTTTTGCTGACCAATTTATAAGTCAGTATTCTAGATTATTTTAAACTTATTAAATGATTTTGTGATGGTTTGGGATAAATTTCGAATATTCAAAAGCTTTGGTTAAAGAAACCTATAATTTACATCCCAGCTAATGATGTCCTTACAAGTGTCACGCTGGCTCGTCTCTCTGCTAAGACTGTCAAAATTGACGGTGATTGGCAAATTTGGGTAGCTATCGCGGAAGTGAATCAACCTTTGCAAAATTCATTTAAAAATAGCTGACCAAAAATTTGTTATTCCGCGTTCCTCTGTGCTTCAGAAGTTACATTAAGCTGATATGATGGTCAAGTTTGCCAATCCCGTTTTTCCCTATTCCCTTCATAGAAATGGCTTGTACCTAAGCAGGGGGATATTAATATAATAATTAATTGTTTCCAACACTCTCATCAATAAGGCCCCAAAGTATATAATGATATTATTATATGTAAAATATAAAGAGATTATAATGTCTTTGACTAGAGAGCTACAGAACTCCATCTGTATGTATATACATATATTGGCTATATATGTATATA
The DNA here is from genome assembly GCA_902850365.2 of Chilo suppressalis. Lineage (NCBI taxonomy): Eukaryota > Metazoa > Arthropoda > Insecta > Lepidoptera > Crambidae > Chilo > Chilo suppressalis. Next base: position 10,588,769 of record OU963895.1, on the reverse strand, counting down.
TGTGTGTGTGTACAATATATACAAGTACGTACATATACATAATTGATTTACTAGCTATAAGAGAAAGAGAGAAAGAAAATGTGCGCGCGCACTGCTTTCTCCTGCTTATATCCCTCACTCAACTACCGTTCGCCTCGCCCAAACATACTTTTCGTAACGCGTAACGCATTCGCCAGCTTACCCCCAACTCAAGTATGCGTAAAGAAGTTTCGCTTCAAAAAAAATGGGTGCGTGTACTTATGTAGGCGCGTGAGAAGTTATCCTTCTTTGGCATCGTTTAAAATTAGTTTTTAATTGCATGCAAATAATTAATTACAATAAATTAATAAAAAGTCTGAAAAAGGACACAGTCAATAAAGTTCAGTTTTTATTTGAAAAAATAAATAAATAATCAAAATATTCAATTAAAATCGCTACTGAATATAATTTATTAGAACATATGTCATTTGCACTTGTATGAAACTCAAACACGTATTCCGAATATACAAACTAGAAACATGTGGATAAATATTATAAATATGAATACCTATAACTGTTACTTTATTACAAAAAATAAAGATGTGGTTTTTGGTTCTACTACACCAATGGTCAAGAGATGGCGCTGTAGCCTCCTGAATCGCGCTTTGGTTCCGTTGTTCCAAATTAATAAATACTTTTGATAGGCCTTCACAATGCAGTCGTTAGCACCCACTAAATAGAGATTCTATTTCTATTTTGTTGGTAGATTTTCTTGTGCGGTAAACACAAAAGTTTACCAAATAAAATTTTGTGTTACAGTGATGCGCGCGCATCTTAAAATTTCACTCTCATCATTTATTCATAACGCGCCTAAAGAAGTATAACTTCAATAAGATCACAGATAGAATAGTAACACCATCAACGGGTAGTGTTTTTTTGCCTTTGGTCTTCTGGAAGATGGAAGCACTATGTCCTAAATAAATAGTTCTCTAAGGCCCGTATGAACAATGACAATGCAGAATGACAACTAAGTGTTGATCTTTACTTGAGTACAGCTAGAAAGGGATGTCGCAATCAGCTCTATATAGCGACATCCCTTTCTAACTAGGCTCAAGACTAGATCAATCACTGAGAATCTTTCTATAATACGGGCCTAAGAATTTTTGAGTATCCGTCCCGCTACCGGACTTTTGCGGTACCAAACTTTTTCATCAATGATATTATTGTTTATTTCCGTCAATTATTGTGTCACTTTGATTCTTGCTCTCTGATACTGTGTTCGCTGACTTGTAACGGCGTGTCGCTCAAATATTTGATGGTGATAAGGAAAACCACTTTATTTTGGCTTCCATTCGATTTCTGATCATTCAACTGTTATTTTGCGATAGTAAGTCGATTCCCGTACTAGGTACTCATAAGAATTTCACAATTTTATCTAATATAAGACATAAGTTTATCTAGAGTAAGTACTATCAGAACTCTACACCGGGTCTATATATATTTTCAGGGTATTTCTGTCAGTAAAAATTAGTAAATTTAGTTAACAGGGACAGGTTTTACTTGATTCTATTACAAGTTTCAATAACGACACAGATTTTGTAGGAGTTTTATGAGGCGATTACCCATATCAGCTTTGTAATACATTTGATAACTATTTTGGGAATTGAACAGGGGCGTTACAAAAATATAATAGTCTCGTTATATTTTTTTTCTTGACATATAAACCGTTCCAAAAATAATCTTCATAAATACTGTTCGAATTCGAATATTAAATCGATAGCACTACCTGCGCCTCGAAGCTCATCCATTTATTCGCATAATAATTTTATTCTTAAATCAACCTCACCAGAGATTAATGTGCAGTCGCGTTTCTTCCCTTCTCCCACCTCAACCCCCGGCCTGTGCCAGTAGCTCGTTGCCTATAAAAAGCCAGACAATTCCCCCTAAGAACCCTTATAACGAGAGGTATTGGATTTCACACCATCATTACACCTTATAGTATGCGAACACTCTTATTATAGGAGGTGAGATTCATATTTTTTTCATTTTCATATTACTTTACGTTGAAACATCCAATCGAAATAGGATGAACTTTTGTTTTCACATTTTTCTGACCGTTTTTTGTTTTGTTAAATTCAAGTACTGCTGTCATATCCAGAAACTACGAGTTTTAATTGGAAATGGAATGTACACTGTTTTCTAAAGTTTTGTTTTTCATTTCATTCCATTCATTGTCCTAAAGTTTTTTTTTCGAATTAATGCCATAGAATTTAGATGTTGTGATGTGTGATAGAGATTTTAGTGTGATTAGTAAACATATATACGCGTGTGCGCACTTTGTCAACGCCGCAGGGGATATATAAGGAGGGTTATTGTATTTCTAAGGAAAAGAATATGAATTCTAGAATAAACATCTCCAGATGTTGTTATAAAACGCTAAAACTGCTAGATTTCTAAATCAGAAGCACATTTTTACTAGAAAAAATCTGAATTTATATCTATATTGATTGATTATAATAAAAAAACAGCCAATTGCGAGTGGTGCGTATACACGAAAAATATAGTACACGTCTTTAGCAGTACCTAGCTACATACATAATACATTATTATATTTGAAGTGAAGGGCAGCTAAAATTAGTAAGATCTGCGATTTCTCATCAGTGCATTCTGTGAAGCGGGTGGACTTAGACACAATAATAAACAAAATAGATATTACAGAAGTTATTATACATACAAAGGGCGCTCGAGCAATGCACAGATATGTCTTCCCGGCCGAGTACTCGGTAAGTATAAACATAGCGGCGCTATATAAAAACCAAAGTTCTTTATATTTCTTGGTGTAAGTAGTGGCACGAAACTCTAGCGCTGACCGTTATTGCGCAGAAGTAAAAATTAAGATGTCTTGAGAGTAACGAGGAGCGCGGTTTAGCGTGCGTTGCACTGATTGGCTCTCCAGTCGTACTCATGCGCAGCTATACCCTCCACGTTTTGTTCAGCGCTAGAGTTACGTGCCGCGACCCGTAAATCCTATTCTAGACGGATGTAATCCAGCGTACCAACCAAGGTGACCTTGCCCATTGCCATCCATCTAGACGAAGGATGTAATCAAAATTTTGATTTGACCTTCAACGTTCTTGGATTACGGGCGCGTGTTTACATCCGCGGTTGGAGTGTGTGGATTACAACCGTTTGGCCGGCGGATTACATCCAAAGCAAACAAAGACAGTTGCGCTGTGGCAGTCGGTGGATGCGCACGTATGCGTGCACGTATTCTTAAGAAGTTATGAATATTCTTAAATTCCAATAACTCCAATAAGTTTGAATGAATTAGACTGGCTGAGAATCATTCGCTGTTGTAACCAAAGCTTCATCCACATTCTCTTTTTTATTTATAACATCATAGCATGTATACTTATTTATTCATAAGCCCAAGTTGACAATCCTTGCCCGACATTTGAGCGTAGCAAATTGAAGTACATACATGAGATTACCATCTGTATCTATTTTGTGCTATGACTGACCGTGAATATAAATTCGTAAATGCAAGCTGGTGCCAAAGCATAATCGGTTACTAATTTCTTGTTATTATGGGTTTCCGTCTACGTTAGTTGTTCCTTTGGCTTATTCCATGTAGGGCGCAACTTATAACTGCAGCCAATTAAGGAGACATCTTGCCTGTTTTAGTTTTCTGTGGTTGATGCGGATGGAAATGTGCCGCTTTAGCCACCCTTACATGCCTAAGTTTTCTGTGGTTGATGCGGCATGGAAATGTGCCGCTCTACGCACCCTTACCCCATCTAAAGTTTCCTGTGGTTGAGGCAGCATGAAAATGTACCCTTATCTTGCTTCAAGTTTCCTGCATGGATGGCTACTTCGCCAATCGGGCGGTTCGGTTCGCTGTGTCATGTTCATGTTTGATCTAAAAATGTCTTATTAAATATCATAATAAAATAATATATATACATAATTCTGACGACGCACCTTGAAAAGGATGCGAAATGTCAATAAATAAATAAATCAATGTATCTATACCGTTGAAACTTATTTTATTTAATGAATGGTGTGCGTGAAAACCTAAGAAACAAATATCATAATAAAATTTTAGTTGTAGCTGGTTAAATCACAAATTTCATCACTATGCATTTTTCAATCGCAGAATTCAATTTGCAAGCAGTCAAGTTTACTATCAAGTTTACCAGTTTATTTGGATTCGTAAAGTGGCACCTAAGAATAAAGATCTTTTATGTACTATATTTTTTGTAATTTACTCTAAGTGGCCTTTGAAAGATTTTGCCGTAATCAATGGGCGGTGTGGGCGTTTCTCTGAATTTGTATAACTGTCGATGGAAAAAAGGCCATTTTTGTATCAATGCCGTAAAAATAGTCAAAAAGAAAAAGTTGGTAAGACAAGAAGTATTCCTAAGGAAATCTCAAAAAAGCATCCGCGAGTGTTGTGGAACACTCGATTGGAACGTATTTGAAACATATTATAGAATCACACCTTGTATTTGGTATTTCAAATGGACACGAAACCTAACATTGGTTTTGCTGTCAAACCTTCATATATAATATATCAGTACAGTGAAGAGTGCATCATATTTACAAATACAGTAAAATTTGCTACATCCATTTTGCAATTTATGCCGAACACATTAAGGTTAAAAATAGGAAAAATTCACATTTTGACACAACCTCATAAGATGATTACTGTACATGTATGCATTTGGCACGAGCATCAATGTTTCGTGTTCGCATACATCTGATGCGTTCAATGCCTATATTCTGGAAAATTTTCACAAGCTGATTTCTGTGCGCCGTTATTATGAAAGTATCGTTATATGATATACATGTAATCATTATAAGATGACTATTATTAATGACCCCGTTGCTGAGAATCGGGTATCTCTATGAAAAAAAGCACATTAAGGGAAAAAAGAAGAATAATTACTTAGAACATTAAAGATTATTTTGTTAAAAAATAATATGCATGCAAAAGCAAAAGCTAAGAATAAATAGGTTATTATTTTAACAACTATTGGAAATCTGAGTAAAGTAGGTACATCAATGAAAAATAAGTAGAGGTGGGGTGGGTATTTTAGGGTACCGAACTCAAAGGGTAAAATCGGAACCCTATTGCTGTCACTCTGTCGTCTGTCTGTCTGTTTGTCCGTATGTCTCGGTCCGCGGTCTCTAGATCGTTAACAGAATGAGTAGCATAACTGAAATTTTACTGAACTGACTTTATTTATGTAGAAAGCATGTCCAAAGCCGAATATTTAGTTAAAATTAAAAAAATATTTTTCATCCGAAAATAAACAAACTATTTAACGGAACCTTAATGGATTACCACACTATTATGGGTATTACACACTACATACTCGTACACCGCAGACCGTTATGGCTTTAACTTTATTAAGTACTGCTACCGAAAAAAACTTTGCTATCTATTTCAAACAAGCTTTTGTCCGCATTATAGTTAGTTTTTAAGAATCCCACAGGAACCCAAAAAATTAAAAGTATCTTATGCGTCAATCTAAGTAACTTATAAAATATATCAAATTTTATCCAAATTTAATCAGCCGCATCTAAAGTGTAATAAGCATTCACGCAAACATAAAAACTTTCGCGTTTATACTATTAGTAGGAAGAAAGTAGAATTCTCATATCAAACCACGTATTGAAAAGCAAAACTTGCGCCGTTCTTTCTCCAAAACGTTGCATTATAAGCCCTACGATCCAAAGCCGGCAGGTCTGGGGGTAAAGCCATTAAAAAGTCGACCTCCGTGGCCGAGTGGTTTGTACGCCGGGTTTCATGGTGTCGCCGACTCGAGAGGTCCCGGGTTCGAATCTCGGTGGGGGCAGATGTTTGTGTGATGAATACGAGCATTTGTACTCCAGTCATGGATGTTTAATATGTATTTCTATATAAATATGCTTATATATGTACAGTATATGTATTCTATCCGTTACCCTAGTATCCCATAACACAAGCCTTACAGTGCTTACTTTGGGGCTAGGCTAATTGGTGTGTTTAAAAAAAAAAAAAGTCAATACTATTATTCTTCATCGTATAGAGTACCTATATATGAAGCATATTACACCATTTCCTTTCAGATCTCCACTATCCAGACTATGCGCACGTACGTACAGTCTGCCGCAGGAGGAGTGGTATGTACTAGGCAAAACGCATACTGAGTTTTAGAAGAACACTAAAATAATTAATCCATAAATCTGTACCACGGGTATTATTGCCATAACAAAAAATACAAACAATAATAAATCAACTCGAACAGTAGTAAACAGTATTTTTAGAAAATCAAAACCACTTCGCGATGAACATTTTTATAGTATTAAGAAATCAATACACTCCATCTATCAGTATATGCATAAGTATGACTCAGAAGCAATAACAATATTAATGAAAGGTTCAATGAATTGGAGCTACATTTTAAAACCAAAATCGGTCAAGCTAAGTTTTTTTTGGATTGGGGACGGCGAGATCCTAAGGGGACCCAAGCCGAGAATTGGCGAGTGCCGCTAGAGATATTCCAGGCGGACGGCATCTCCCTACGACGGATGTCTCCTCTCCGTCTGGAGCCTTTAGACCACTCGAACCTGAGGGGGTCCTAGCTTTGTAATTGATTTATTAGTATTTAAGCAAAATAACATACGTAAACCATAATATCGCGATGTAAAAAGTGAACAACGCCATCTTCTGACAACAGTATTACATTTTAAACTTGATTGAAAGTACTTGAACAGAAAACGAACGTAAACCATATCGCAGCGTAAAAGTCATGTCTTGACTTGACAACAGTAATAATGAAATTTTGTATCACATTCGTAATCATATCAACAGGCCCCACAGATAAAAAATGTTGGACCTCCTATCAGCATACCAATTGAATATTGAAGGCATAAGCGTTGCTACCGCAACTGGCGTTCCGAAGAAACTTTACGTAGCCCCAGATGTACTGTGGCTCTAGACTGGTATGCGGCTAGGATGTAGAGTTAGGAATAGTCAAAATTACCGACAGATAAATGGAAGGCCATACTATCAAATAAATCTGATTCACACACAACAAAATGAAAATTGTAGGTAATAAAATTTTATGTTCTAGTGCTAGAGCGCTACTCGCATGAAGAAAGAAAATTATTTACAAAAAATATATATGTAGATAGATAGAACATAGAACAATTCCGTTAATAGCTATAATGTTAGTGACCATGATAGTTTCAAACAATATTACGCGAAATATATATATATGTGTATATAGGTACACCACGTAATGAGAAGAACATACATCATAGAACTCAATAATTTTGTGTCCATGATTTTATCCTCCAAGGACAAAAAATAAGGTGGCGAGGTAGAACATTACAGAACCTATAAAATTATGTGTTTTTTTTTGCAATTATTTACCCTCGTCCAGTCGGCAGTTGAAATTGATCGTTAATCAGAATTAGCTCGCAAAATCAACATTAACGCGAACGAAGCCGCGGGCAAAAGCTAGTACACTATAAATAAAGCTACCGATATCAGATAATAAATCTTAAAAGCTTAGAGAAAATATAATTCAATTCTTGTTATTCTGAACGAGACAGTCTTAAATTAGAATCGAGATGAAATTAATCATTTTGTACGTGATTTATATTCATTCATTTTAATACATCAGAGGAGTCTTTCAGTGTACCTACAATCTAAACAGGGCAAAAGGAACATCTATGTAGATTATAAAGGTAGAATGGCGATTGGGGTACCTATTGATAGCAATGAAAACCGAAGCCATGAATGGAAGCATACCATAATTGCGCTGCTCCAGTCATATTGAGATTTTGAGATTTCATTCGAATAAAAAAACTGGCTAAGCGCTTATCTGGTCTCGCTTTATTAGGGTTCCATAAAAACTTTTGTTTATTTTTGTCACAACTTATAAAAAAGTCCATTATGAATCGGCATTTTCAGTAGGCTACGTTTTACTGCGGGAAAATATCCCTAATAAACCGCGGGTAACATCGCGGGGCAGAGCTAGTACAGTAGTAGTGCATTAACACCATTATAAACAAACAATTCACATTCTTAATTAGTTTTTTTTATAGATAGGTCCGACAAATGACTCCACTACACCTGATGTTAAGTGACGGTGAAGTCCAGACGAGACGATAGCAGATACAGCAGTTCTACCTGCCACACCAGCCATACTCACCCTGCTGGCCTGCATTTTGCTTCAACACGCCTCTTTTAAAGGATCCCAGGTTGTAAGAGGGAGGGTACACATGAGCGGGGAGAGCATTCCATTTACGGATAGTGCGAAAAAGAAATGAGTTACCAAATTTCTTTGTACGCGTTGGAATTGTGGCCACATTTAGACGGTGACAACGTAGGCCGGCGCGCGTGGTCCTCTGAAGGAAAAGGATATGGATATGAAAAATTTGACGGTTCACATTTCATGTTAAGAATTAAAAAAAAAAAACAACTCAACGAGCTCTAGACAATGATGTGTCACATGATGTTCGGCTTTGGGCAAGTCTTCTACATAAAATACCAAAAATTTCAGTTCTGTAATTCATTCCGTTTACGTTCTAGAGACCCGTGACATACGGACAGACAGACAGACGAAAGAGTGACCTGAAGAGTGTTTATCCCGTTGGGTACGGAACCCTAACAAGTGGCAGTCGGACACGCACACGGACGGTTCCGTATAATTTTTCGATTCAGGATTGAGTTAAAACATTGTCATTCTTTCATTACTAAGCCTCAAACATCAAAAGAGTCTAATGCCGCGTTGTTTCATCTATAGTCAAATTTAACTATGGTGAATGTCACGTGTCAAATACATAGTAAAAGTGACAAATTTTGATAAATGGTTATTTTTCTTTACTATCGATGAAACAACGCGGCTCTAGCAACATGAACATTCGTGAACTTTTTTGACTGACAGACGAACGGACGGACTACAGAGGCTTTATAGAGGGTTTCTTTGTCATTCTTGGAGAACTCTAAAACGAAACGGTGCGTGCTTGAAAACCGTTCCTTCCTATACGATGAAAATGTAAAAACTAATTTCTTATGAATGCTTTTACCTACTATTACTTCTGGATGGATATTTAAATGTTGTCCTATCTGAATCGCGTACATATCTAAATAGCATATTTTATATATCTAAAGAGCCCAGGATATTGCTCTGTTTAATCCATACATGTAACATGTAACTTCCAAATTCATACTATATTTGCGCACTCCAATTCATTAAAGTACATTTTCAGTTTATTGAAAGTTGGTACTAACACTAGCTATTTGATTGCCCCAAAGTTTGGTAGTATTTGTATGATATCCTTCCCTAGAACGTACGTTTCCACACTTGAATGAGAAAAATAAGGTACTTAACTATTATGTAACAACTAAAACTGATGGTGTTGAGCTTGTGCATTGTGTTGCTTAACCCATTAAATAAAACTAGTTTTTCACGGGTTAATGCACGAAACTTTATTTATTTATTGACGTTTCCCAGCCTTTACAGGCTGCGTCGTCGGAATCATTTTTTTTTCTTTTTCTCTGAAAACCTAAGAAACAAATATTGCTTAACCCATTTTACGTTGCCATATGGTAACGTGAGAAGTCAATTCAATTAACAGGTCATTTATCAAATACCATACCGCAGAAATTGTTGGTCCTTTTAACGCAAAGTTAAATGTACTTACTAGTTATTGATAAGAAGCGAATAGTCTTAGTCTTATTCTTAGTAGAACGGCGGGCTATTTCCGCAACTCGACACCCAGTGCCTATATTGCGTGGGGATTGGCATCAGTCCTGCCATTCCAGCTCCTCCAGAAAGCTCAGCAGTCCCCGAATTTTGCTGCAGGCCTCTACTATTGTCTTCGGGCTTCCCATTAGAGAAGTTCTTTATCTTGCAATGCCCCTGCACACCGGCAGCACATGGGCGCTCGATCTCAAATCGAAGCGAATAGTCGCCAATTGTGTTCAAAGTTTGAAACTCGAAAACATTTACATATTGTCACTATCTGGATGTTATTTAGTCTTAAATATAAATCCTACAAAACATTATTTCAAAAAAGTTTCGGGTTCGTTAACTAAATTTTGATTCTGATAATAAGCGTAAAAATGTTTTGTTTTTAATTTAAAAACTAAGATTTCGTGTTATGTAATTGTCATCTAAGTAAAATTGCTATGAATGCCTGAAAATAGCAGCTGGGCCATGAAAGAAATAAAGTTTGGATCTATCACTTTTTCTCGGAAACAATATAATAAACAGCACTTATGTATTTCTTTGATAACGTATGCAAGTTTGTGTAATGATGGTTTTGATAATTGCAGATGAATTTCCTACTCGCATGAGTGCAGCATAGTCTCATATAAAGAAAGTTTGATATAGGTACTCCTTGTCATGGACAAGAATAGTAAGGAAGATATTTATATGGATAAATATAAGTAAATTATTCAACACTTCTGCCTGCGCATAATGCGGATTAAGTAGGTATATTTCACGCGGATCAGGCAGCAGACGGGACTCGAACCCGCACCCTTCGCAATCCGGGCGAATGCACTGACCAATTATGCTACCGCGGCCCTTACGGACCGCGTCGAAATTCTTTCTAGCTATTCTTAAGCTGCAAGGCAGCGCCATCTCTTCGCATTATAGGTAAACCCACAATGTCAAATGAATACTTTTACAAGTATTAAACATTTGAAAGAAGAAATAGCAATTATAGTTATATTTTTTTTAAGGGCCGCGGTAGCATAATTGGTCAGTGCAATCGCCCGGATTGCGAAGGGTGCGGGTTCGAGTCCCGTCTGCTGCCTGATCCGCGTGGAATTTTTTCTAGTTATATTTTCTTTAGATTTAAACATCAAGCAGTTACATGCTTTAAAAATAATAAAAAATATAACTATAATTGCTATTTCTTCTTTCAAATGTTTAATACTTGTAAAAGTATTCATTTGACATTGTGGGTTTACCTATAATGCGAAGAGATGGCGCTGCCTTGCAGCTTAAGAATAGCTAGAAAGAATTTCGACGCGGTCCGTAAGGGCCGCGGTAGCATAATTGGTCAGTGCATTCGCCCGGATTGCGAAGGGTGCGGGTTCGAGTCCCGTCTGCTGCCTGATCCGCGTGGAATTTTTTCTAGTTATATTTTCTTTAGATTTAAACATCAAGCAGTTACATGCTTTAAAAATAATATAAAAAAAAAAAAAAAAAAAAAAAAAAAATAGGTATATTTCAACCTTTATGAATTAATATATTTAAAATAAAAGCTATAGCAACCGCCCCATCAGTCACAAGAAAAGTTCTGAATTGTATTGTTTCGAAGGTGGAGTGAGAAAATGTACAATGTACAATGTAATACCACTGCGCTAGGTAACAAAATTTTCCGTTGGAAAAAGCTTCGACTTTGATTCTGCGAATTCAGTCCTTAGGTAAGTATTTAATGTATATGTAAGGCAAGAGCTAAGAGTAAGTAGACTTTATTTGAGTCTTCGTGTTCCAGTTATGATCATATCGTTGCTAAGTATCAGGTGCGGTTATAAAAAATATTGCACTCATTAAAATACTTTTTAGAGTCCTGTATCTCAACCGGCAAAAATGGAACGAAATTATGATAAAATAATAAATAAATAATAATAAAAATATAAATAATTTAACTCTGAAAAGCTTAAACTACTCGTTCGTTTCATTATGGCCAACGTGATACAGATTACATTTTAAACCATCACAAATAAATACACCTCCATCTACAATTACCTAATTGGTTTCTAGGTAGACCGTGTCAAATTTTTGTAACAAACATATTTAAATTCTGTGTAATGCTTTTATGTGAACCACATAAAACGGAGTGTTACTCTGAAAATGCGCGTTGTTTGTCCCTGATACTTAAAACACACACATAACACAAACACACACACACACACACAAAACATAGAATAAGTTCATTGGCTGTTAGTATGATAAATGGCTACGTTAGAACTAACAACTTTGAATTAGGTTTTAAAATATATAGTATTTATTGCAAACGGAACCCTAACCGGAATTTCCTATTTGAATCTCCCTGATCAACGCTACCACCAATTCACTACCACTACGCCCGTCATTTCTAAAAACCTCAATTACAACGAGAAGTCATCACTGCTATCGAACTCATTCGATTCTACGAAAAGTCCGTTGTGCTCTCTAACTTGTTTCACTTGGCTGGTACAGAAAATAAATGTACTAGATCGAACAACCCGCCGCTTTCTTTCTCTAAATTTTTCTTGATTATTTAATTTCACTAATGCTCTGAAGTATAATAATTTTATTAATGAAGCAAGTGTCTTATTCTAGACTTACATTACTTAATCTTGTGTCCTCTGTGGGGTCATACAATAAAGAATATTGTTATTGTTTATAAAAACAAAAAATAGACGGTGCTAGTCAAAACTGGTGTATAAATCGTGTTATTTATTATGCCTGGACATTATGCTTTGAGCTTGCCAATATCGGAAGCAGTAAATTGTGATTTGAGATAAGCGTATTGTCAGAGATGAAGATACATAAGAAATGATAACCAAAGACTTATGATAAAATATTATGTAATGTAACCTTGAAACATATTCAGTGCTTACTTTGAGGCTAGGCTAATTGATGCGAGTGTTAGATGTCAACTTATTATAGACGACCTCCGTGGTCGAGTGGTTTGTGTCACCGACTCGAGAGGTCCCGGGTTCGAATCCCGGTGGGGGCAGAAGTTTGTGTGATGAATACGAACATTTGTACTCCAGTTATGGATGTTTTATATGTATTTCTATATAAATACACTTATATATTAGTGTGAGTGTTGGAAATATTTATTTATTTATTATTATTATTTATATTCATATGGAATGAAACGATAAGGAACAGATTTTACATGTAAATCTTCAGAAATTTGAGTGGGATGGAAAAGTATTTATGACGTTTGTACACCTCAAGCGTATTATGTCCATTGGCTACTAATTTCCATCAAGTGAGCCTTCTGTACGTTGCCCTATTACATTAAAAAATACTGATTTTAGGCAAGATCGTTTATCACTAGTTTGATTAACTTTCAGCAATTCAGATTAAGATATCGTATAGCTCGACTAAATCGTCAGTATATCCAATAACAATAATAAAACTTTTAGTTCAAAATCTCTCTTAACTATATTATATTGTTTCACACATTAGTAATCTCTTTAGAAAACAATTGTGGTCTGCCGAGCAAACTGAAACGAATGGATCAATGAAATCGGATATATTACAGTCAGTAAACAGATCTACCACAAAACCACAGAGCATTTCATTATGGGTATGTTCAATTAAAAGTTATACCAACTTGCTGCATATATTACAAATATGTACTGAATTTTATACATTCATATATTCAGTGTTAGGCAGCTCGATAGCAAAGGTTAAAGACCGTTTTTGCAATAACCAGTCAAGGGATGGGTGACCTGAAATTGATTCTGTGCTTTCAATGATCACCAGGATTGATCCAAGCTTTATTAGCAGTCATCAACACCCACTGGTCCCATTGTTTCTTTTATATATTATAGGAGGCATACATTAGAACTAAATTCAATTTTCGAACGTTAATTTTAGCGCATTTAGTATCAAAATTCGTCGCGCAGGTGTGGGAGAAGCATAGGAAGAATAGTTAGGTAAGAATCTCAGTGAGTGAGTTTGTGTTTTATCTCAATACGTTATGAATATTTCAGTTTAATCAGTTTCTTCATACTGTTATAATTATGATAGGAGGCATACATTAGAACTAAATTCAAATGTCGAACGTTAATTTTAGCGCATTTAGTACCGAGGTTCGTCGCGCAGGTGTGGGTCGAAGCATAGGAAGAATTCTTAGGTAAGAATCTCTGTGAGTGACTTTATGTTTTCTCTCAATATTTTATGAATATTTCAGTTACATCAGTTTCTTTTTTTATTCATACTATTTTATTGACTACAGAAGAAATACTTTCATAGTCAAGTAAGGGATGATGTACGCTATGCATATGTAAAGAAACTCGATATGTTGTTCCAGAAAATATATTACAAGCACAAGGAAAATCTATTTTCCTATAGAAATAGCTTATTGAGTTCGTTGTTATTATTTTTTGGGCAGAGCAGATTATTCATAACTTCAGCTTCCGTACCAATGGATTACCACAGTTTGAGTTTCTGTAGCGATCTTTGTTATCTGTGCTGTGGTGCGGTAAACTGTGTATTTATCGGTGATCCATAATAGTTCATTTCGATGCTGGTGAGGTAAGTTTGTGATTTCTTACGGGTCCTACGGTGTAAGTCCGAGCTGTGCGATATCTGATGATAATTTTATATAGCGTAGTTTAAATGCAAGATGTTATTGCAAAACTGTGTTCACATTATAATAGAGTGAGAACTTATTATTATCATCCGAAAAAAGTAGCCTTTTATTTGCAATCCATTGAAGAAATAGAGAGATTGTGCCATAATCCATAACTTAGGCCTAGTGCTGATTGGTGATGCTAACGACTGCAGATGCAGCTGGTGCCAACGGATTATACGTTGGGCTATTTGCCTTCGAGGAATTTGAACTAATAAGTTTTTGGTCACTAATCGGTTGACCGGCCATTGTCATTGCGAAAGCTGCTTAATATCAGCGATCGCAGAACCAATACGCTTACCACTTGCGCCATCCAGCTCCTCTTGTGAATCGGATTCGCTATTGTATTACACGTCTCTCTCGGCTGACTATTGTACTACGACACTGCTACGTTGCTTGTCCATTTCAGATTTCAGTTTCACGTTCTCGATTAAATAGGCTGCTTAGTGTTAGCTTCGAGTTAATCTATTCATTTATTGTACTAGTGCGGATTGTACGCTACTGCGTGAGTAATATCAAAAAGATGCGGGGGAAAGTGAGGTCCACTTACACCAACATTATTATGGCGTAATTTTGTTTGACATATAATTCCATCTCGAATAGAGATACATAGAACGAAGATCTAATATGATTAGCTTTTAAATTTATTTTTTATTATTTATTATTCACCTCACTAAATTATACCATTTCAAATGAGCAGATGACTCAAAGAAGCCAAACTCTTCCTTTCTGCTTTAAGTTGTAAAAAAAGAACTGATTGCAGATACAAAAAAAAATTGGGCACGAATCTGCACTTTGTTGTTGTTCCTTCCCGTCCCTTCCCATCTCTTTTATCTTATTTCGCCATGAGTTTTTTTTTTAAATCTAAATACAAAATTGCATTCTCTGTTCCTACTGCAGCGGAAAACTGAACATTCAAATTATAGTCTCTTACGCACGCACCCGTAAGCAGGAAAGCGAGAAGTGCTAGCTGTCTTGTTTGTAGATTTAAAGCTGTTCAATATGTTACTTTGTCTTATTTGGCTATTTGATGAAGTTGTTGAAGACGTTCATAGGTTTTTTTTTGTGTAGTGACTCCATTAAAAATGGATATTTTATAAATCTGTGGCGTATATCAGTAAAAATAAAATAAAATGTTTTCAAATATGCCGCAGCAACGTTTCCCTAGTAAATATTATGGCGTGTTTGCAGGCAGGTGACATCACACGGTTCTCAGTAAAACTGGTAAAATGTGAGACAGTACAAAGTAATGTCACTTCGACAGCATTTTTACAAGCAGGTGACGTCATTTTATAGGCATTTTCGGTCTTGTGACAATACATCAAAAAACTATTTTCTATTTCATAACGTTTGGATTTGTCAAAATTATTTTTGTCAGAATAGTGAAATCGCTCCCAATATTCATGTATACACTGAAAAAAGCTTTGAGTTATTTAAAACAATTTTTATACCTATTTCTTAAAAATAAAGACTACGTTACTATAGCTACTAGTAGACAAGCACTAAAATTAGTTTTCTTGTTACAACAAAACAGTTGTAAAACTTACAAAACTATTTTATTAATGCACACTTGTTCAGTAATTGGTTGCTATAGTATAGCATCACTATACTGCTATTTGCAATTGAACTATTTTGTTATCTTCATCATAATTTTCGGATAAATTATAGCTGTTTATCTTATTTGCAAAAAGTACTTTTCTGCTTTAAAACCTTGTTCATTCATACTACTTACTAACAAGTAAGTAGTGGGGGTAATACCCTGCTTCCCAATTTATTTTCAAATACAAATTTTATAAACTTACCTTATATGCATGCACAAAACAATCTCTACAGCGCGATTCAGCGAATGTACTGAACATTTAACAAAACACGTACTTGTAACCTGTAACTCTCTGAACTTTTAGGCTACCAGTTACAGCACATTTTAGTTTTTCATAGCGTATATTTGTGCTTGCCAATAAATAGATTCAGTGAAATTTATTAATTAGTAAAAGGTTATTCATCGGTTAACTCAACTGGTTTTGTAAATTACTTTTTTCAGTGTACTTGCTAATCATTGGTACTTTATTTTTCCTACTGTCAAATAGCCTATTCTGTTTATAATTAAACTAATATATTTTTTTCAAAAGAGATACAATAGCTTATCTATATTTATTAGAAAATTTATTATTTTGATAAACTTGATGTAATGCGGTTGGTGTTGTTACCACTGAACCCTTATCGCCAAGTTGAAGCAACTAATTAAAAGTTTAAATGATGAAAATCTTGATTATGACCCGTCGAAAATTAAATATAAATCCATTTTCCGATTTTGTTTTGATTAATTGCGAAAAGTTAAGATGGGGTGGGTGTATGCTATTAGATACATAAAATATTTATCCACTAGTTCTTAATGTTTTATTTGTTTGGGTAATATGTAATTGATGCGTTAACAGTATAAAGGGTTTCGAATGGATATTCGTAATAAGACTTTTATATTCTTTAATTTTTTATCAGGAGTGTAGTGTTTGTTTTTAAACAGAGCGTGACACTGACACACGTAGGACAGCTGTTTTGTCTATGATAGCGAACCGCTTACGTCAGCGTAGCTGTCAAACTTCATTGATTGGGTTGGTAGCCTTGAGGGAAGAGTCGATTTTCCTATTCGACTAAAATATTCGCCTTGAGACTTATAAAAAAAAAAAAAAAAAAAAAGTAATCAGGCGGGGAATCTCTGTGGGGGCGCGTGGATGAATGGATGGAGTTTGACAGTTGTTGAATTTTGAATAGTCTTTCCCAGATCGATTTGAGTCCTCATTATCGGGTGCTGTTTTTAATCGATTTTGAATTTTACTCGAAATTGAATTTCCTCGCTGATTTGGGTAGGTATTCCCTTTTCCTCAGCTTACGGCGAGCGTAGGTATATAGTTTCGAGTTTATTCTTCGGTTCGTCTCGAATGCGGCGGCTGTCTGTTTGACTGTGGCCTTTGCCTTCAGTTGAAGTGGGAAACAAATCATAGACACATGTTTGGGAGTAGACGATCCGTCTATCATCTATGAGCAATTGTCAAAACAACTTTTAAAATTTCACAATCTGTTTGTGGTACAGTTAACTTTTCATCTTTTCTTCTGCCCAAAGTATAATAAACGGCATATTATTGTCGTCGAAGTCGTGAGATAGATCCGAAAAGTTTATATCCCGAAGGATATTGGCGGAAAAAGCGCGGAGTCGCTAACCGAACTGAGTTTCGTAGGTATATTGGAGTGGCTCTTTTTCCTACATAATTTGCAAGTTTGGGCTGTGAAAATAACCTTTCTGTTGATATTCTGTATCGTAGGTGGACGAACACGAACCTTCGCAAGGCGATTGCAATAATAAGGCGGTAACTTGTGATAGGAAACAAAATACTTACGGATAGTTTCATATTTCGAACGGTAAGCTATCATCTGACCTCATATTTATTCTCCTAGCACTAATTGAACTGCATTATGCACAATATAGTGATTCTTGTCATCAAATATACCTAATCATTCTTGTCAAGTTAGTGAACGTGGAATTGATTTTCTTCAAACCGGGTGGGACGGGCCCCCAGTCCTGTAGTGATTCAAATTTTAAAGTGTAAACATTGACCGTGAATATCCCTCACTCCCTCACCCACCACAGATGTGGTAATCTATGTATTTTCCCCATATCTGATCATTCTTTTTCAATGTGAACTTCAGGCTTGTACGTTCCCCTCAAGAAATACTGGAGGACTAACAAGGAGACTTTTGTTCTGTGCACGGACCAGAAGGGGCGCGGGAGTTTATTTGCCAGCCGCTCTCCGGTTTTATGTAACCCGGCCGAACAGCAGACAGATTATACACAGCTTAACCTATCATAATCAAGGTATTTCTCTACTAACCCCGGGTGAACGTGAAAAGGAACCACCAGGCGAGGTTGGACCCCGACTTGCCCATTTCCATATATTTACATATACCTATATAACTGGTTATCTCACTGAGAACTAGAATTAACTAAGTTTGTCACCAATATCGATCAAACGAGCCGTAGAACCTCTGAAATCCACTCAATAGCTTATTCAGTCTAGTCTATGTGGTATTTGTGGATAAAATATATTAGTAAGGATTATATTGTAAGTACATGGTAAAGTGTTATGAATGTCTGATATTCATATAATTATAACCTTTCATGACAACTTGTTGGTTTATATACACATTAACTTTGAACTACTGTATTCAGCTTAGATATTTATAATTAGTGAAACATAGTTATTATATAAATAATAAACATAGTTAGACTTGTTGATTTATATAAGCAATAACTTAAAACTACTGAATTCCTATGCTTTGGTATCTAAAGTGGATAAAATATACTTATAACATTATCTTAATTTTTTTGGTTTTCTTTTATTGTTCCCCCGGTGCTCTGAATGAGCGAAGAGAGGGCAGTAGAGGGGAATTTAACATCACATGTGGCGCCCGAACAAGTGGAAACAAGGCTTTGTAGCATTTACTTTGCTCTTTTTTTTTGGTCATTAATTGCTCAAAAAAGGTTGATCGATATTGGTGATTTTTCTTTTTTTTTTTTTTAAATTTTCTTTTTTCTCTGAATTATTTGGCTTATATCCAAAGATTTGTTTATCTGGTTATACTGTGTTGTAAACATAATAATTTGTAACATCGGATGATCGATATTGGCTCAAAATTTACAATCAAAAAAGTCATATTTACTTTTTTATACCCTTATTTAAAGGAAAAAAAAAACCCTCTTGTGTACTGATTTTTGGTAGGTTAGTTCACCAACCTCACTTTTTTGAACCTAACAAGAAGAAACCTAACATTGAGAAACCTAATCCTTTAGAACCTAACAATTTTCAACCCTCAGGTGTGAAACCACACTTGTTACAACACTACTATTTTAACTGATATATCTTAACAGGTAGGTGATTTTATTATCATATTAATTACACTTTGTTATTGAACATTTCTTTATTTTGCCACACTAGGAGTAATTTTAACTTACAAAATGGAACAGAGGCCAATCACTTTTAACTTGTTACACAAAGATGAGTTGGAATATGAAGTCAGAATTAGGGGTGCGAAGCCTGTGGACGGGGTGCCTGCTTTAAAGGCACAAGTACGTGCTTTAAATAATGATTTACCTTCTGATGAAATATTAACTTGTGAAGTAGAGATAGAATCAGAGTTGGATATTATTAGAGAGAAATTAGACAGTTTAGATGATCTTACTTCTCAAACTTCTTCTAGAGCTAGTTCCCTTAAAGCACTGAACAGAATACAATCATTAGCACATCACTTGTTTCATAGACTTAGTCGCTTAGATTCTGATAATGATGACAGCATCGCCTCTCAATTGGAGGCGCTGCAAGAACGTCTGGACAAGTTTCTGGTTAAGTTAGATAACATTATGCACCATTTTAAGAGTAGTTTAACTCAGGTGCCTCCGGAAGAGAATAGCAGAGTCCATGCTGCTTCTGAACGCACTGGGAATGCTTCCCCTGACTCTGGTGCTGCCGTACATAAACTAAACATACGGTTTAATGGGAAAACCTGTGTAAAGGCATTCTTGCAGCGTTTAGAGGAGTTATGTTTGTCTCGTGGTGTAACAGATGGTAAATTGTTCAATTCTGCAGCTGAATTGTTTACAGATGAGGCTCTTTGTTGGTATCGTGGGGTGCAATCCGAAGTACATAGCTGGTTAGGGTTGAAAACCTTGCTTCTTGATGAATATTTACCATCAGATTATGATCATCGTTTATTACAAGAGATCCGGTCTCGCACTCAGGGTTCCGATGAAAGCATAGTGAATTATCTTAGCATTATGCAAAACTATTTTACTCGGTTGTCAAAGTCGCTCTCAGAGGAAGAGAAATTGAATATTGTTCTTTTTAATATTAGACCTTTTTACACTACCCAATTAGCTTTGAATCCCATAGAGTCCTGGACAGATTTGAAACGCAAATGTAGACTTCTGGAAGGTGCCAAGGAGCGTTCCCAACATTTTAGTGAACCACCTAAAATAACCCAGGCTTGCTTAGCTCCAGATCTGAGTTATAAGAATAGCAATAATAGACAACTGCCTAAGGTCTCAGCCGTGCAACTGGTGGGAAATGATAAGTTCTGTGTGCGTTGCCGTGTTGAAGGGCATACGCTGGGAACATGCCGGGAAGCTCATGTTTTGGTTTGTTATCGTTGCGGCCGGAAAGGGGAGACGGCAAGATCGTGTCCCGAGTGCTCCCAGGGGAAAGCTAAGAATACTTCTCTTCCAAAAAACGGGAAGGTGTGAATCGGCGCTGTTATACATTTTTGTCTAAACACGAATGGGATTCGTGGTTGGAAGTAATTCGACGGTTTTTCGATAGTAATAAACAAAACATTATTAAAAAGTGTCAAAATGAATGTCAACATCTGACAGCGCCGATTCACAACACAAGAGGGGATGCTCGTCCATTTTTAAAAATTACTATTTATGAATTAAAATATATAGGCTTGCTAGACTCTGGTTCTGAAATATCTATTGTAGGTAACAATGCAATAAAACATTTTTCTGGCCTTGGTACTGTACATAAGTCATGGGACTTAACACACATTACTACTGCAAACGGTTCGTCGTCTCCAGTGACGGGCTACATATTTTTGCCAGTCACTGTCGGAGGAAGAACCGCCACTATTAAATTCTACTTAGTACCTGGGGTCGCCACTGAGCTACTTTTTGGGATGAATTTCTGGAAAGAATTTAAGATAGCACCCGACGTTCTATCCTTATTGGAGGGTGGTGAGTATTTGCCGGGGGGTAATCATATTGGTTCGATCACTTGTAACGATAGATTTTTACAAGATTTTGAGTCGCTCTCTGAGTCCGAGCGTAGGCAGGCTCAGGAAGTAATACGATTGTTTGAGGATATATCAGCGGAGAAGAGAGGATTAGGTAGGACTCACTTGGTCACGCACAAAATAGACACGGGCGATCATCCACCGATCAAGCAGCGTTACTATATCATGTCTCCGGAAAAGTTGGCCGAAATGAACAAGCAACTAGACCAAATGCTCAAAGATGATGTGGTGGAGCCGAGCAATAGTGCGTGGAACAATCCCGTCACTCTGGCGCAAAAGTCGGATGGATCTTATCGTTTTTGTTTGGACAGTAGGAAACTCAACGCGATTTCAAAGCATGACGCCTATCCTTTGCCGTATATCAGTAGCATCCTGGACCAGCTCCGTGACGCGAAATTCCTGTCTTCAATCGATCTTAAATCGGCATACCATCAAGTATTATTATCACCGGATTCCCGGGAAAAGACCGCATTCACTATTCCCTCCCGCGGGCTATTTCAATTTAAGGTCATGTGTTTCGGTTTGACCTCAGCGCCTGCCACTCAGCAGCGCTTGATGGATAGTTTGTTTGGGCCGGAGTTTAATAAGCTGTTGGGATCCGGGTCACCAGATTTTAACCCGGATAACCATAAAATATTCATTTATTTGGATGATTTAATAATTTTAACTTCCTCGCCTGCTATGTCCGAACATCTTGATATTCTACGTAAAGTCAGAGATAGATTGTTGGAGGCTAATTTAACTATTAATATGGGGAAGTGTCAATTCTTTAGAAGACAGTTGAAGTATTTGGGTCACGTGGTTGATGAATATGGTTTGCGTACCGATCCCGATAAAATAAGAGCTATTGTGGATTTTCCCATACCCGCTAATAGAAAGGAGGTGAAACGTTTTCTGGGAACTGCATCATATTATAGGCGATTTATTAAAAACTTTAGCCATATGGCCGGGCCATTAAATGCTCTCACTTCTACGCGTAAGGGTGCTCCTCCCTTTAAATGGTCGGATGAGGCAGAGCAAGCATTTCTGGACTTGAAGTCGGCTCTTACAAGTGCTCCAGTTTTGGCATGTCCGGACTTCACGAAGGAATTTGCAGTTCATTGCGATGCGTCCAATTTTGGCATTGGAGGTACCCTCACCCAAACCGTAGACGGCCAGGAGCATCCGGTCGTGTATTGTAGTCGCTCACTTACCCACGCCGAGCGAAATTACTCGGCTACCGAGCGGGAAGCTTTAGCTGTGGTACATGTAGTCGAGCATTTCCGTCCCTATCTGGAGGGTAGTAGGCCATTTCGTGTTATTACCGATCATGCTAGTCTAAAATGGTTTCTGAAGCTTAAAAATCCGACCGGTCGCTTGGCGCGTTGGGGTTGTAGATTATCACCCTATAATTTTGTAATAGAACATCGCAGTGGCTCACAAAATGTGGTACCTGACGCGTTATCCCGCTCTGTTCCCGTGGCATCTATAGGTATCACTGACGCCACAGCCGACTCGTGGTATAATAATATAATTAAACGTTGTACGGACAAACCTAGAGCTTGTCCAAATTTTCAGATAGTTGATGGTAGGTTATACCGTTTCACAAAAAGTAGTAATAAGCTCAGTGGTGATTACCAGTGGAAACAGGTTATCCCGATTGAGAGTAGGGAATCTATAATTAAACAGAACCACTCTGAACCAATCGCGGCTCATCTTGGTGTGGCAAAAACTTATAAACGTTTAAAATTAAGATATTTTTGGCCCGGTATGTATAAGGATACCGTGGATTTTATTAAGAGTTGCTCGGTTTGCAACGCATACAAACACAGTTCACTGGCAACTCCTGGGTTCATGGGAGAACCTAAAGTTTGCTGTCGGCCATTCCAGTGCATCAGCATCGATTTAGTTGGCCCACTGCCGATGTCCAGACAGCAAAACAACTATTTGCTGGTAGTAGTGTGTTGCTTTACAAAATATTGTTTATTATTTCCTTTACGTCGAGCTACGGGTAGGGTGATTGCTCAGCGACTGGAGGATCATGTCTTTTTGATTCATGGTATACCTCAAACCGTGATCTCCGATAACGGATCGCAATTTGTAAGCCATGAACTTCAATCTTTGTATGCCAAATATAATATACCACAAGTCCATTTGGGTCCTGTGTATTGCCCTCAGGTTAACACTGTCGAACGTTATAACCGTACTGTCATCACTGCGGTGGCCTCGTTCGTTGAAAATGACCATAGATCTTGGGACGTGAATATTCATAAGATCCAGTTCGCTATGAACACCTCTGTGAACGAATCCACGTCATATACTCCGTTTATGTTAGTTCATGGTAGGGAGGCTGTGACCGATGGTAGTATTTATGCCGGTTTCAACGATCTTGACGAGTTAGTGATAGTACCCCGGGATACTCATGCGTCTAATCTGGGTCATTTAGGTGAAATCTTTAAAGAGGTCAAGGACTCACTGCGAAAAGCCCACGATAGGAACGTTAAATATTATAACAGGCGTCGTAGGGATATTTCCTTTAACGTAGGCGATTACATTTGGAAACGGACGTATAAACAAAGCGCGGCTCATAAATACTTTTCAGTCAAACTTGCACCGAAATATGAACGTTGCAAAATAATCCGTAAACTCTCCCCACTCGTTTACGAGCTCGAAGACGAAAACGGGAAGTATGTAGGCAAATGGCATATAAAAGATTTCAAAAGCGCTGACCCCGAATAGATATTTAGGTAGGGACTTATCGCCGTGGATGTGGCGGCCGACGAATACCCATTCCGCCTTCTGCCCGGCGTGACGTAGAAATCGTCAATGGGTCTTGGTATCACACTGCATCCTAGATACCCATGTGTGTGTTCGTCCCCGATAGTGTGATCTCTTTGTTTGCCACCTAATTAATGCTTAAACACTTAATTGTCTCTTAACTTTTCCAGGAGAACATTTTGTTAATGTGCTTGTTAGTTTTTTACCTACCAAGGCATTTTATTGAAGTTGCTAATACAAAGGAAAACGTATTAACAACAACTTTTATCATAATATCCTATGATGAGCATAGAATATTTATGATATTTTTTTTATTTCTCTCGGGAGACAGTAAATGAGACACACGATGGACGAACGCACAACATGTAATTTTGTGAGCAAATCGCCTTTGACCAATAACATCTCTTTGGTTAATTTTCTACCATTATGTTTTTCGCGGTATAACTGGTAACATTATAATTTTTTTTATTATATCTATTTTCGGAGCAAAGATGCTTGCGGGACGGCCTTGAGTGGTATACACTTTGTGTTACTATTGTCATTTATTATTATCTATTTTTGTTACAACTTAGAGATTTATCAATGATTTATCGTTCTGTATGTTTATTTTTTTTTTTAACTTAGCGGTTTATAATATTCTATTATTTTATACAACATAACTTAATCATATCTTAACTAAAGTACATAAGACATGGGGATATACGAACGAGGGCGTTCGACGAATTCCCTACGTGAATTCTGCCGTGAGTGGGGGGATACTGTAGTGTTTGTTTTTAAACAGAGCGTGACACTGACACACGTAGGACAGCTGTTTTGTCTATGATAGCGAACCGCTTACGTCAGCGTAGCTGTCAAACTTCATTGATTGGGTTGGTAGCCTTGAGGGAAGAGTCGATTTTCCTATTCGACTAAAATATTCGCCTTGAGACTTATAAAAAAAAAAAAAAAAAAAAAGTAATCAGGCGGGGAATCTCTGTGGGGGCGCGTGGATGAATGGATGGAGTTTGACAGTTGTTGAATTTTGAATAGTCTTTCCCAGATCGATTTGAGTCCTCATTATCGGGTGCTGTTTTTAATCGATTTTGAATTTTACTCGAAATTGAATTTCCTCGCTGATTTGGGTAGGTATTCCCTTTTCCTCAGCTTACGGCGAGCGTAGGTATATAGTTTCGAGTTTATTCTTCGGTTCGTCTCAAATGCGGCGGCTGTCTGTTTGACTGTGGCCTTTGCCTTGAGTTGAAGTGGGAAACAAATCATAGACACATGTTTGGGAGTAGACGATCCGTCTATCATCTATGAGCAATTGTCAAAACAACTTTTAAAATTTCACAATCTGTTTGTGGTACAGTTAACTTTTCATCTTTTCTTCTGCCCAAAGTATAATAAACGGCATATTATTGTCGTCGAAGTCGTGAGATAGATCCGAAAAGTTTATATCCCGAAGGATATTGGCGAAAAAAGCGCGGAGTCGCTAACCGAACTGAGTTTCGTAGGTATATTGGAGTGGCTCTTTTTCCTACATAATTTGCAAGTTTGGGCTGTGAAAATAACCTTTCTGTTGATATTCTGTATCGTAGGTGGACGAACACGAACCTTCGCAAGGCGATTGCAATAATAAGGCGGTAACTTGTGATAGGAAACAAAATACTTACGGATAGTTTCATATTTCGAACGGTAAGCTATCATCTGACGTCATATTTATTCTCCTAGCACTAATTGAACTGCATTATGCACAATATAGTGATTCTTGTCATCAAATATACCTAATCATTCTTGTCAAGTTAGTGAACGTGGAATTGATTTTCTTCAAACCGGGTGGGACGGGCCCCCAGTCCTGTAGTGATTCAAATTTTAAAGTGTAAACATTGACCGTGAATATCCCTCACTCCCTCACCCACCACAGATGTGGTAATCTATGTATTTTCCCCATATCTGATCATTCTTTTTCAATGTGAACTTCAGGCTTGTACGTTCCCCTCAAGAAATACTGGAGGACTAACAAGGAGACTTTTGTTCTGTGCACGGACCAGAAGGGGCGCGGGAGTTTATTTGCCAGCCGCTCTCCGGTTTTATGTAACCCGGCCGAACAGCAGACAGATTATACACAGCTTAACCTATCATAATCAAGGTATTTCTCTACTAACCCCGGGTGAACGTGAAAAGGAACCACCAGGCGAGGTTGGACCCCGACTTGCCCATTTCCATATATTTACATATACCTATATAACTGGTTATCTCACTGAGAACTAGAATTAACTAAGTTTGTCACCAATATCGATCAAACGAGCCGTAGAACCTCTGAAATCCACTCAATAGCTTATTCAGTCTAGTCTATGTGGTATTTGTGGATAAAATATATTAGTAAGGATTATATTGTAAGTACATGGTAAAGTGTTATGAATGTCTGATATTCATATAATTATAACCTTTCATGACAACTTGTTGGTTTATATACACATTAACTTTGAACTACTGTATTCAGCTTAGATATTTATAATTAGTGAAACATAGTTATTATATAAATAATAAACATAGTTAGACTTGTTGATTTATATAAGCAATAACTTAAAACTACTGAATTCCTATGCTTTGGTATCTAAAGTGGATAAAATATACTTATAACATTATCTTAATTTTTTTGGTTTTCTTTTATTGTTCCCCCGGTGCTCTGAATGAGCGAAGAGAGGGCAGTAGAGGGGAATTTAACATCACAGGAGCAGAAATACATTTTTGTTTATAAAGTTAAATAATTTTCAGGCCGTACTTGAGATCTTCGGTAGTTTTAAGGTTTATAAAAAAAAGGAGATTTAAACCTAAAAGAAGAGCTATATAGCACAATCGTTATTATATTATTAACTGCGATTGCAGAGGTTATGGAACTTATGCAAAGCCCGGTCACGGGATGAGTGACCAAAATTTGGTTACTTCCTCAGTACTACGATAGGTACAAGTGTGTGTTGTCACAAAGTAAAAGTAGTGACTATGATATTAGCCGTATGCAATGCTTCGAGTCCAGTCTTGAGTTCAGCTGATAATATTTTTTTAAATCAAGAGTTTACGTGACTATATTTAATACTTCAATAGACGCCGCTCTTCAATTGTCACATGATTTCACGTTTGATGTGACGTAACATAGATGTCAAGGATCGACGGTCAAGACACTTTTTATGGTAATTTTATCCAATTATACACTTCTGGACACATCTATTGGCCCACCTTGTATTTTCAGTTTCGTTTGGTCCTAGCTAAAATTTTATATTAGGTCGAGCAAAAAGTTTTTATGCAGTTTTGAACCTGGCACAATCACAATTTCACACATTCATGATATGGTACCACACAAGCCAGCTAATGGGCCCAAACTAACGCGAGCCCACCGAACAGCGCGCCTTCATTTCGCACGCAGTCATTTGAATTGGACACAGCAAGATTGGAGCCGTGTACTCTTTTCTGATGAGTCTAAAATTGTGTTACATGGCAATGATGGAAGGAAGAAGGTCTACCGACGTAAGGGAGAGCGTTTCGCACAATGCTGCTTTGAAGAGAGGGTTGCTTATGGCGGTGGCTCATGGACTGTCTGGGGCGGTATATCCGCGAGCGGCAAAACTCAACTTGAGGTTGTTACAGGACCACGGCTGCCAACATTAAATGCTGAAAGGTACATTCGTGAGTGCTTAGAACCTCAAGTGATACCATACGCGGACTATGTGGGCCCAAATTTCCTTTTTATGCATGATAATGCAAGAGCCCATGCGGCCGGCATCGTCAGGGAATATCTTCGGGATGTGAACATCACAGTTATGGACTGGCCAGCCAGAAGCCCGGACATGCACCCCATTGAGTACATGTGGGACGAGCTAAAAAGACGTGTTAGGTTTCGTCAGCCAGTTGCCCAGACGATGCAGGAGTTGAAAACTGCCATAGAAGAGGAATGGGAGATGATCCCTCAAAATTTCATAGAGCGGTTGATAAACTCTATGCCTAATCGTATGAGAGCTGTGGTAGATGCTCATGGAGGCAACACGCGTTATTAAACTTTATTATACCTTTATTTGATAACACATGTTTTTTATTCAAGAATCAATTGCCTTTAACAAGGCGCATATCCGACTTGTTAGGCGTAGCTCCATGTCGTATGGTATTCTGAATTCAAATATAAACAATACGATCGAAAAAGATGGTAAAATGTATCAGGTTTAAAACTGTATCAACAGTTTTTGTTCAATCTAGCAATCATATTTCGGTAGGGGCCATCGAAACCTATACTCTAAGGCGGGCCAATAGATGTGTCCAGAAGTGTAACACATAAATCAACAAAGTCTTAGATATTAGTTTATCGAATAGAATAGTTGAATTTGATTAATTTTATACGTCAAATGTGTACTGATTTTAAGTTCTCGTTACGTCCATTGTAGAACTACTGTGACGACGAAGGAGGTCGGCCTCCTTAGGTCGTCACAGTACAAACCACTATGTACGCCTTGTACGCCGGGTTTCATGGTGTCGCCAACTCGAGAGGTCCCGGGTTCGAATCCCGGTGGGGCAGATATTTGTGGGATGAATACGAGCATTTGTACTCCAGTCATGGATATTTGATATGAATTTCTACATAAATATACTTATTACATTATAAATATTCTATCCGTTACCCTAGTATCCCATAACACAAGCCTTAGCTTAGGGATAGCTAAACCAAATTAGTTATTTTTAATTATTTACAAAGGAACATATGTGAACATATTTTTTTTAAATTGGGCGATTCTGTAAACTACAATCTCACTTCTGATTTCGGTAGACGCCATTACACGACTGTAACGTTACACTTCCCTACTAGAGATAGGTGAGTGTTGCACGAGCTTAAAAGAAAGAATACAAATTTAAAATAGAAACACCACACGGCAAAATGTCACTATGTCTGTAGAAGCAGCCAGTATTAGATATTTGACATTTGTCAGAAATCCGAATAAATGAGATCCTAAGTGAGATTGCATCTTATGGAACACCTATTATGCTGGTCTAAAGATCAAAATAATCTCGTGGCTCTTATGATGAATTTATATGCTTCAGAAGTTACGAGAGTATATATGAACATATTTTACACGAAAATATGTTTTGCTTCGGCGTAGTCGGGGAAAATAATATTGATCGTCAGAAAGCATGTCAAGTGGTAAACGCGGAGGCATTGTTAAGTTATACCATGACCAGAATCATGATTTAAGTAGGTTATTAGAGAATTAAATTTGGAGTTTCTTGGTATATTTATTAATACTCTTTACACTTACTGTATATAAAATATTTAAAATATAGTATTCTACTCGAAGGACCAGTAGTAACATGAAATGCGTATCTAGCTAGGCCATAATTTGAGAAAATTATATAAAGTCAGCAGTTGTTTCATTTACAAAATCTTCGCAAAAAATTGAATTGTTTTTTTAAATCATACAACTTAAAACCCAGGTCTTATTTTCAAAGATAACTTTCTTAATTTACTGTAACTTAGTTGTATAAGAGCATTATACATAATACTAAGTTTTAAGTTATGCAATAAAAATGTAAACTCCGATAGCGCAGTATAAACCTTAGAGGTTTAGATGTTATCGCATGCTATTGTTTAATGATATTTTGAATATGGTAATAAAAAAAAAATATTAAGAAAAGCATAACTAGCAATTACATGTGTGTGCGAGGCGTGGTATGTGAAATGTAAAACTTGAAGAATGTAGTCTTTCACCTACTGACATGTTCATGTGCGACGATGCTCATTTCCCCTTGTTATTGTCATCAATTTCTAGAGGTTTTATAACTATCAATGCATACATGCCTGCCTGAATAGGTAGCCAATTCACTTAGCGGTCGGAATAGTCCTACATCGACCTAACGCTTGTCGGATTATGGAGCAATAGACGCGACATTATCTGGGGACAGATAGTATTGATTGCCTGCGATTGTTGATTTCCCCTGCCCTCGCTAAATTGGCAAAACCTATTGTGGTGTAATGAACTATAGGACAGTAGTCCAGAATGTAGATAGATTACTCGATGGTTTCAATCGTCCACCGTTGATTTGTTTGAAGAAACATTAGTTAACGTCGCGTGCTTTTGTTTAATTAAAACTTCATTTCACGTAACGGTAGCTAAACATAGTATCTACTTTACTTCACCTCATTTTAAGTATGAGTGGAGATCAGTTACACAGGAGAGATGTGTTGTATCAGGCATCCTCACTATAATACTTCACATAGAAGAAGCATTTGATATAAACTGACAAAAGCAACGCCTTAATTAAATAATTTAATTGTTTTTTGATGTCTTTTAGATAAACACTGATCAATAATTCTATAGGTAACCGGTCAGCGCGTATAATCCGTCTCGGTAAATATAGCCTCACTTGAGGCGTGAGGTCTTATTTTAAATTAGTTCGGTTAATACAAAACGAAGCTAATGACTTGTAAAAATATTTTATTTTGTGGGTCATAAGGTTGATTTCACATTTTCCTTTTTTCTCCTTTATAGTTTTTTTCCAAGTATTACATATAATTTATGAAAGTAATACAAGATAAAATGTCGTATGTGCGGAATAACATTTTGTTATTTGTATACCTTATTATTTTGTTAGATAGTTGTCATTAGGTTTAACTTAAACTATTTTAAAACATATCTTTGTTCATTTGTTAATCGAATGTAGGTGCACAAGTTTAAACATATGCGGACAGTTTTTAGCTTTGATTTTGTATGTAACCCGTTATTTAAAGAATTGTTGATAGTAGTAAAACATGATTAATATTATTTAAAAAATGATATAAACGACACATAAATGCTCAAGTGCGTATTTAAAAATAATATGGTTTATTGTATCTTTGATACGTTACCATTTTCATATCGTGGAGTGGGAAATCAATCTATCGACAACGGGGAAATTAATTTTATGGATGATGTCAGTTCGCTTATTAAATTTGCGAACAACGCAAATGGTAATAAATCTTTATTCAATAATGTACAGTCGAAGAATTCGGCGGTTTACCTCTCTGTGGGGCGTAAATCGTGTGTCTTCTAACTCTATAGCTTACAGTATTTTCCTTACATTATTGGGATTGATTCAAGGGATAATCGCATTATTATATATATAAAAAAGGATTGATTATTCTAGTGAAAAATGTTATTCCCACTTACTGTTTTTGTGGATATTATTCCTTTCCTATGTTCGTTGTATCTCTTTAGTATTAATATAGTAACCACGTAAGTTGTTTATTATATTAAATCCATTTTTCAAAGATCGAAAACGCGTACAGACCAGTTTAATTAAGCCACAGTTAAACTGTACAACTAAAAATAATAATAAACGTTTATTTCTTTTAAATTGTTACACATTTTGTGCATAAGGTTGGAGCGCTGATATCTGCACTAGTTTAAAAACTGTATTGCAGATACCGACGCCTTCCGGCTTAATATCAATACAATTTCGTGTGAATAATTAAATTTATATCTATAATTAAAATGTCACTAAAAGAAGATGGTAATAAACTTTTTATTTCTTCCCCATAATAAAATAGTCTACAGGATAAAGCTTTTACTAGTTACCTACATCTTAAACGGCAAATACATATCTTAACAAAATGTGTGTGTGTTTGTGTGTATGTATTTGAGTGTGTGTGTGTGAGTGTGTCTGTGTATGTATATGTGTGTATCAGTATCTCCTTTTAATTTTGTATAGAGAATGATAAGGATGTACTGTTGTCAAATTTAAGTTTAGGTCTAGAGAATCATGCCAGAATCGACACACGTATGAGTATTACCAGTACAAATAAATACTGCAATTGTGGTTAACGTGAAAATTTTGCTAATGATACAAGCTGCGAGTTTGCAATACGAGTAACTATGTTCATACATTGCAACCTCGTTTGCATCCACTTCTGGTGGAGTTAATTGTCTTAGCTGAATAACGATGGCGTGGGGTATGCTTTAAGATATAAAAGACAAGTGTTTTTTCAGTATCCTAGAAGTTTTAAATTACGCATTAGGAAAGGACTGAGTGGTTATGGTAGCTAAAAACTCCTGAACGCGCATTAACTAAATGTTTGTCAATAGAATAATATCGGAATAGAGATAGAATGAGAAATAAGGTCGTAGCAGACATGTCAACTCGGAAAGGATTGTCACCGTATCAACTCGAGCCGTTCAGTATTCCTTGTATGAAACACCCTATTACAATAAAAAAAAATGTGTGCACGGACCACACAATTGAAGTGAAACTTCTTTTCTTAAATAACATAACATTAGGCGGTGCCAAAAGTATAGCGGAATGGAGCAGCACACACATCCCGCGCACACGCACACGCACACGCACATATATATATATGTATATATACATATAGTCGTGTGACGCTCGTGACGCATTTCTTTATTCTGCACACACCATAGATAGGTACTCAAAAAAAACTGTGAATATCGAACAGCTACGCCACCGGTTCGCAAAACTACGGCGGGAGACCTTGAACTGAGAAGAACCGACTAGAAACTCAGCGAGGGCTGTTTTTTCTCCCTGTATTACACATACTTCATACTCTCTTCTTATATAAACCATTATTTGTGAAGTGTTTAAACGAGTAAACATTAATTTTGCATCTTATGACTTAGACCACATCATCCGTTATGGACAGTTAACTCAAAGGTAAGCATGTGCGTTAGTTCTCCAATATGCTGTTCCATATCAACATGTTGGCACTTCATATGGTTAAAACGCAGAAAGTGGTATAAATGTTTGCATGTTCTAGTTATTCGGCCGAAAATGCTAAAACAAATAAATGAATACAACAATACCAATTACAAATACTTTATTTTGATACAATAATTTCCTATACAGTATTGCGATTGGGAATTTCTTTTAAGTAAATATATACTTGTATTAGAAATTTCCGCTCTTCGTGCTAAAAGACATGGTACATTGAATTATTGATCACTAAGTAAATAGTAGTGAATTTCAAAGCTTTTTTTCATTATGCAGTTTTGATATATCTGTCTCATGTCTGATACATAAGGTCTGATAAATAAATAACTTAAAAACTTGTAATACGATCGAAAACAACAACATGTCTGATGAGTTGGTGCCATAGAGTAATGCGGCCGATGCGGCCAGGAGTGTAGTCGGCATTCACAGCGTTTCCCTCTGTTGATTATACCCCGCTGTTGGGCCAGCTCAAAAACAAAACTAAGTTGCGCTCGGATGTTTCACTAGACTGAGTCAAGTCGCGCGAGACAAAAATTCCAAAATGTTATGTAATATTCTGTAAAACATATCTGGAATATTAAACTTAAAAAAAGAATAGTGTGATCACATATAAGTAGAATTATTAATATATTATTTCTATTAAGCCACTTAAACACAAAATTCATATTATTTTGTTAAAATTCAAAAGTCGGACTTGTTTGACAAAACAATCGACTCGCCAGTACAAATTCCAGATCTATCAATAAAAAATCTTAAGTTTCATCTATGCCCGATTTAACGATGTATTATTTTATGTGAGTGTCGTAATTAGAATTTTGTTTTTGCGAAAGTATGTTGGACTGAATTTGTGTGCATATTCCTCTCCCCGCAAAAAGCGGCAGAATGATTTCAGTAGTATTATGTCATGGCTTCTCACCTCCTAGCCGCGTCGGCTGTGTTGCTCTATGGTTGGTACTTAAAGGATATTTTAGTATTTAAACTACATACTACTACTGCGTCATTATTGTGTAATAAAAACTTTGAACTATTATGCTCATAAAATATGTAAAAAGCAATGTCATATAAATAAACAAAACATGTCCGTAGAAGCACGGACCAATAGGTACTAGTCAGAGGCGAATTAAGATTTGGTACGGCCAATAATAATAATGTAGTTGTGTATTTATTTATTTCGCTTAAATATATGCTTCTGCATAGATTAAACTAATCTAAGTTGGACTATTTAATATTGAAATTGTTTAACTTGAGAAAAGCTTAGGTTATGACTTAAATTTTATGCATATTAATTCTTTGTAGTCTGGTAAAACAAAAGACTGGCGCCAATAGGCGTTACGTAACGAAGCGGTTTATCCTCCCATAAGAAGTTATCACTTTAAAACCAACAGCGGTGCCGTAACGCATGATACATTTTAAATTTGAATCTGATAAACGAATCTTCACAGTAACAATGAATCGAGTTGATACTTGAATTCGAGTTCAAGTTCTGATAATAAGATGTCAGTCATCTTGGCAGTTAGCTGCTTATTCTAATCAAAGTTAGCTGTGAAATGAGCTCATAATTACTAATAAATTGGCCTACCTCTTCAGCCACTGTATTTTAATGGTTATTAACTAATTTCCTTAACTTTTGAATATCTGTAAATGACAATTACCAATTGGTCGCTACAATCCGAAGCAAAAAGCTACTCTATATTTAAATCTTTGACTGTATCCTGTTTCGGAACTTAAATTCGGTTTTTTGTAGATTAACATAATATACATAAAAGACATTAATTTTTAAGAACAGTTTTTGAACACGATTTATTATTTTTTGTTACCGTTGATGTTTCGGATCTTTTACAGGCTCTGTGGTTGCAGTTTTGCGACTTCTGTTTTTTTATATATATAGGGAGCAAACGAGCTGACGGCTTCCTTGATGGTAAGTGAACGTCGCCCTTAGACTTATCTTTTTTTATAAGTGTGTATGATGTTGGTCGTAGATGACCTTTACAGCGTCACCGGGTTTGGGGACGGCGAGATCCTTAGGGGACCTCAAGCCGAGAATTGGCGAGTGCCTCTAGAGGTATTCCAAGCGGATGGCGTCTCCCCACGGGGGGAATAGCCCATAGACACCTGCAACACCATAAGTATTACAAATTCGATGCCGACCTCAAAGGAAGGAGTACGATCTTTATTGAACGTTAATAACAGTTTTTTAGTGTTTCGTTAAACATAATCGCAAAAACTTATGACTTGAACTATTCCATTAGATATGGACAGTTAGTGCGGCAGTGTGTTTTTTGAGCTTCGTTGTCGATGCATCAAAGTCGAACTAACAAGTTTGGGCGGATGCAAAAACGAATATATAGCCACCGTGTGTCTGTGTGTGCAGAATGAAAACTGTTTGGTTTCAAACTATTAGTTCGACTATCCTTTTAAAAAACACCATTGAAATTGAATTATCACAAGTTGATGAACGGATTTTTTTGCAATATATGTATTTTAGGCGATGTAAAAATACTCACTATGTAACTGGAAGCATATTTCCAATATGGGAAAGTTTGAAATTTTCGTTTATATTAATTGGTTTCATTGTAAGGTATATTTACATTTCAGTTACATTTCTAACACTGCCATATCATTTAATTCTCTGTCAATTAGGAATATGTGCATGTGTGGGCTGGTGAGCACAGAAGCTATGATCTAAGGCAATGTACCTACTGGCAATATATGTTCAAAAAATGACGAAATAAAATAAAACAAACAATACCTCCACAAATTATCTTTTCTCCAAACTGAACTCGAGACCGCGACGTCCACCGCGTATGTTGGTCCATCCCTTATTCCTTGTCTACGAGTCAATTACGAGCAAGAAAATATATCATTAATATTAATTGCTTTGTTGACAGGACCATTTACACGAGGGAAGTTAAAATTTGGTTGATCTACAAAATATATTATGTACACTGTGAGAAACAACCGCGGTCTCGTCAAGACAATATTAACAAGCAATGACGTGATGACGTCATGTTTTTTTTCATTTATGTTTCTTCATTATGGTACCTATAAGTTTTTTTTATAATGTTAATGAAAATTCACTTCACCAGTTGGCGGTACTACTACTTTGGCGTAGTCTTTTGTATGAAGCTTTTAGTACAAATTAATCAATTATTTAAAATTGATCCACTATACAATATAAATAAAACTCAAAGGTGACTGACTGACATAGTGATCTATCAACGCACAGCCCAAACCACTGGACGGATCGGGCTGAAATTTGGCATGCAGGTAGATGTTATGACGTAGGCATCCGCTAAGAAAGGATTTTGATCAATTCTACCCCGAAGCGAAGCGAGGGCGGGCCACTAGTATACACTATGACGAATTACGAGATCTGACGATGACGCGGCGATCAACCTCAATGTCGTTCATCATCTTTTAATTTTGAATAACAAGTGAATGCGTCACAGGAATGCAGCATACTTTCCAGGATTCGACGTCTTGACGTGCGTCGTGGCACTTTGCAATGTTGTATCATGGAACGATGCCGAATCGTAGCACAACGCGACGTCGTGTCGTGTTCTTGTATAAGAGTGCCCTAAATAACTTTCATTTTAGACAACTAACATGAACAAATATGTTTAATACATTGATTAAGCATATTGTTCAGGTCCGGATTTGGATGCCTTGTGGCAACGAAGGAGTCCGGCCACTTACAATTTGCACCCCCTGGTTGGTAAACCGTCGAAATTTTTTTTATCTCAAATACGGCCCTGTATTCGGTCCGTTGATGAAGTTGATTATCAACTTATCTTCACTGAAAAATCAAATCAAATGGTGACGTTTAAATTAAAAAAACTGGGCGGGTGAAAAGGTCGGACGCACCCACCCTTGGTCTTCTTGTAACTGCAATACCCACGGAAAGGATGATAAAAAGTTGAGGAAAAAAAGGTACAGAACCCTAAAAAATAGCACAGAACACACCGGATATCCGCCACATTGATTGAGGAGTTCGATGATGCAGGTGGTTAGCGCATTCGGCTGCGATCGTGGAAGTTAAGCAAATTTCGTATTAGTCGGTCATTGGATGGGTGACCAAAAATATATTATTTCGAGTTCCTCCGTGCTTCGGAAGGCACGTTAAGCAGTTGGTCCCGGCTGCATCTGCAGTCGTTAGCATCCGCCAATTCACACTGGACCCGCGTGGTGGGTCATGGCCCAATCTCCCTATTCCATCCATAGGGAAGGATGTGCCCAGCAGTGGGGACATTGATAGGCTGATGATGAATACCTACATGAGTAAAAGAAATATTACTTAAAATTCACTAATATGTTCGAAGCCAAAGTATTTTAATATTAATTGCGATGAATTTCCACTAAAATATTCCAAGCTTAATATCAACGTGTACAATGAAGTCATTCAATAGAAAGGTGATGATATTGCATTGCTCCCGATCAAACACTCGCTCGTTGTATAGTTTTAATATTGAATATGTATTCCTCTGTAACAATTTATGACTTATACTTTGAAAACAGCCTCGCTTCGATTTGATATATTTAGTTATTCATTCTTTGGCGACTCGTTCGGCTTCGACAGAGATTGCAATATATATATTCGAAGTTTTTTGGACTTTCCTGTTGCGATAAGCAAAAATTTTCTTTTGTTAAAAAGTGTATATATCTCCGGTTTCATTATTCAAAAGTAAAAACCGGAAGCCTTATAAGATCAGTTTGTTTTCTACCTGTCCATCCGTTAGTCTGTTGGTCAAGATCCTTTATCTAGAGATCGCGTTTAAATAACAGGTATCGAACTTAAATTTAAACCATATACTCAGGTCTATCTATGGTCAAAATTTTAAATTTACCTGTAGATAATTTTTCAAAAGTTATATTAAAACTGGGGGCCTTAAAAAGAGTTATGAAGAGAACCTTGTACTTACTCCCTTTCATATAATTGCTCAATTTGTTTTGAAAATTGTTTCTTGCTATTTTGGGACTTTTTTTACGCTTATTGTTAGTAAATTCGTTGACTGTTTAATGTTATCTATTTGTTGACATTATGTGATGGAAGTTGACCTCAATACATGTTTGGAAGTTTGATGTCAGTTTTCAATTTGACAACACTGTATGAAATAAAACAGTGAGAAAAAAGCAGCCCTTGCTGTGTTTCTTGCAGGTTCTTCTCAGTACAAGGTCTCCCGTCGTAATTTTTGCGAACCATTAGCGTAGTTTTCGACTTTCACATATGATTGTAAAAGCCTAATCTGAATAAATGATATTTGAATTGAATCCAAATTATATGAAGTTTTAGTCTTTTTATCCGAAATATTAATAATGCCCGTAACACTGCAATGCAGAATACGCAGTTATTTTATATTCTTGTCGAATTTATGAAATTTCAGTGAAAGCATCAAAGCTGAAATTGGGCAACTTTCAAAGAAAGGGGTCTACAATTTCAATAGATGGGACAGTCATTCATCTTTTATCATTATTTAATTGCGGCACACCCTTCAATGGGGGCGGGCGTAGGTATCTTAAAACAAGATCCGTTAATATTGCGGAGTGACATAACATTTTATTGATGTTTCATCAATTTTCGTTAACTCTACTCTGACATTACGTACAGACGTAATTCTGTACTTACCTACCTAAGAAATTAATATTTAACAGTGATATTTTGAAAGTTCGTTCTGTGTTTCATATTAGTGAGTGCCCGTGACTTCGACTGCTTGATTTAATTGGTTTCTTATAGAAACTTCCATCTCGTTTTTTTCTCCCATAAAGGATGATATATGGGACAAAAATTATAATATGTCAAATTTCATCTAAATCGTTTCATTACGTAACTTAACTGTACTATTACAATTTATATGCGAAGTAGGACCAAGTAAATAGCTCGGCGCACCGGGCAACCTCTAGGCTGGCTCTAGTCAAAAGTCAAAGTCAATAATTATTTATTCAAATTGGAAGCATAATACAACTCTTTTGAATCGTTCTTATTTTGATTAGCTTTCCTTCAAAGACATTAATTTTTTTAGCTGTGGAAGAAAACGGACGAAAAAAAAACCTCATTGCTTTAATTAATATTCTAACAATATTTACAAAATCTGATATTGAACCTTTGGACCAGTTTAAATCCAAGCATTTGTGTCTGAAATATAATCAGACACATCATAAAAGGCTTATAAGTTTTTTTTTGTAGTTTAGCTTTAAATTTATTTATGCTAAATTGTTGGATATTGATAAGGACTTTTGATTTTAAATGAATAATTGATTTTGTGGTTCCTAGTAATTGGTATACGTATATTTTTCTCTCTACTATTAATCGTGTGCTCATTTAAAAAAATATAGGAAACAATTTAATATTTTTTCGAACATACATTAAATTTTCATAAATGTATTGAGATACAACTGCAATTATATCGAATTCCTAAATCTCTTAAAGAGTGTTTAAGATTGTAAATTAGTTAAAGATGGCATGGAACACACACCACAAGACCGGTGAGTTGCAGGGACGCCCGCGTTCGCGTTTGCACTTTTACACCACTTAGCATCAGGTGGAGTAGCGCCATTTGCTCACTTAAATATAGCGAACCGAACGTACTAACTACTGTGCCATGATCCACTACAGGAACCCTGACCCCCTTATTAATAAACGAAGAATAAACGTGGATTACCAGAGTTATCGACATAGCCCACCGGATTAGCAAGTTGAAGCGGCAGTGGGCTGGCCATATTTGCCGAAGAACTGATAACCATTGGGGTAGATGAGTTCTGGAGTGGAGATGCGTCTAGGCAAACGTAGTGTAGGAAGTCCTCAGGCACGATTAAGTGACGATTTGCGCAAGGTGGCTGGCAGGAGCTGGATGCGAGTAGCCCAAGATCGATCTGAGTGGCATGCATTTGGAGAGGCCTATGTCCAGCAGTGGACGAAGATAGGCTGTTGATGATGATGATGAAACTTGGATTAATTACACCATGTTTTGTCTCTGTTCATTAAATGACAAATGGCATTTGAGTGACATGAACAAAACTCGGCGTAACTACTTTAAGCTTATTCCTTGTTTATTAATAAGGGGTACTGAGTATTGGTAGGTAATAACGACTGCATGCACATTGCACATGCATCTGAAATCAACGGCTCAACGTGCCTACCAAAGCACGGTTTGTATATGGTAGGATATTGGGAAAACTAACAAAAACAAACCTCACCGAAAAAATGCATTATTTTATTTTATTATATTAATTTTATTTTTTTTAATATCTGCGTAGAATAAAAATAACCGAGTTTTTGGTTTTTTATTATTATCTCCCTCTTTTTTTTCCCACTTTTTACCTGTTTTCCAGGACGAAACGTTGCTCAGTTGCAAGGATCTGTGGTTTATCAAATATAATGTAATGGTTTGGTCCCCCTAATGCATGTTCACACGCTGCAGACTTATTTTCGCGCCTATGTTTATTAACATTTAATTAGAAATAAGTCTGCAGTGTGTGAACATGCATTAGGGGGACCAAACCATTACATTAGATTTGATAAACCACAGATCCTTGCAACTGAGCAACGGGAAGATGGTAGATATATACCACCAGCTTGGGAACCCATTATACAGGAGATAAAATCCCAATCCGGAGCACACACTGCAAGACCAACAGATACTATTCGTTCTTTTTGTTTGCATAATTTAACATAAGAAGGAGATAGAAAGCCTCTCTTGAGTTTGTTTCGCCGGTTTTTCTCAGGAAGGTCTCCCAATTTTGGAACCGGTGGTAGTTTACGGTAGTAAGGGTCAAATAAATAAACTCAAAATTACAAAAGAATTTTAAATGAAGTACTTTATTAATTAAATTAAGTAATAAATTAATACATAGACAATAAAAAATATAAAAATCGAACAATGAAATAACCGAACGATCAATAAAAGTCTTTAGAAGGTAGCTCGACAAAATTAAATAAAATTTGATTCTGACGACGTAGCCTGTAAAGGCTACGAAACATCAATGAATAAATAAAGTTTCGTGCATTAACCCGTAATAAACTGGTTTTATTTAATGAGTGATGTGCGTGAAAACCTAAGAAACAAATATGACTGACAGAGGTTATAATTCTTTTACGGATCAAAACTCACTGAGAGAGATTTTTACTCTTTAATGGATCACAACAAAGTTAAAAAGTTTTTTAACTATTTGGTTTGGGTGTTCGAGGTAGCTTCAACTTTTAAAGAGCTTTCTTACGGGAAGGACTCAGAATATTAAAGTGAGCACTTTCCTCAATGACGATATCCCAGTGACCTACGGTATGCCGCAGGGCAGTTTAATTGGTCCTAAATTATTTTTAGTTTTTATCATCGACTTAACTCAAACTCAAAAAAACATTACATCATACATACAGTCCTTACCTTTACTGCCAAGAAGCAGTTGGCAGGAAGCTGAAAATTTTGCTCAAATGGGATTAAACGCTGCGACTGCCTGGTTATCAAATCATTTACTATCTCTTAACACGTCAAAAACCAAATGTAAGTCATTTTCCATTTGAAACAAGACAAAACCTTCCATATCACCCACTTTGATTGCCCACAATTGCCCTAACCCTGATCTGTGTAATGCCAACTGTCCTGGTATCAATCCAACTCCTACCATTAAATATCTCGGCATTATACTAGATCAAAACCTTAGTTAACAATATGATATTGATTCCCTTTCTTCACGAGTCCGCAAATAAATTTACATTTTTAAAATGTTGAGGCATGTTTCCCCCACCTAATATATTAAAATCTACAAACTATTCACTGTGTCAATGTTTAATTGGTTATTGCGTTTCTACATAGGGAGAAACATACAAACCACATAATATGTTATCCCTCGAGAAAGCCCAAAGAGCATTACTCAAGGTGAGCACTTTCAAGCCACGTATGTACCCAACACCGGAATTATATAAAGAATGAAAGGTCTTCAATATCCGGCAAATCTTTATACTAAATGCTATCTTAAAAATACATTCCCAAACACCCCTAACTAAGTCTACGGCGAGACGGAAATACAATGAATATCTTATTATTAGGCCAAGAGTAGAAATTACGTTAGGGTGTTTCTTCTAGGGTGTCAAGCCAGTGCGAGCTGATAGCGGAGTACCATACCTATCTATTTAACCCCCATGTATATTCTACGAGTTTTCGAGTTAGATTTGTTTTTCGTTATTATTTAATTTCAACGATAAGACAACTTTAAAAAAGTATAACTTCTTTTTGGGTCGATTTTTCTTCGAATTAGAATGCGTATTGTTTGTATCGTATATGTTTGTTGTAAAATAATCTCTTTCCTAACTTTAACCTAAGATATAAAAAAAATTGAATACTAAATAAAAATGAATTGAATAAAACAGAATGGATTTGCAATTGAAATAAAAAAAAAACGAAAATAGATGTTCCATAACTTCTGGCTAATTTTGAAAACTGCCCGACCTCATAAGCTTTATTAAAATACAAAAAGAGATGTACTAACTGAGGCATTATTTGCTGAAATCTGTTGTTGAAGGTGTTGTATCGGAAATCGAGTATTTTTATAATTTTATAATTTAGTAGTATCTTTGCATATTTTGTCAATCTTAAGTTTTATTATCCCTTTTAGTTTAAGTGGAGCTCATCCGAAAATAAAAATAATCATTATAAGATAACTAATCACTCGAAACTTCTGTTATCCTTCGCCTCAGGTATTTTTATTTTACGCTTAAATAATAAAGTGTCTAATCGTACGTTAAGGACTCGCGATTGAGCTTGATATTAAGGCTGTTTATATGATACGGATGTGTTCTTTAAAAAATAACGAAATAAAATCTAACTCGAAAACTACGACATGGGGGCTAAATTGATAGGTATGGTACTCCGCTATAAGCTCGTACTAGCTTGACACCCTAAAAGAAACATCTTGTATATGAGATGTGTAAATTAAAAACCAATACTAAATATGAACATACGCAAAATAGGAAAAATTAAAATATGATAATAATGGCAGAAATCATTCACTTACACAGACGAGGGGATATAATAGTATATTAATCTATACAATTTATATAGTCTATCTAATTTACAGGGAAGGTTTATTATTTTATAAGCATAGAATAAAATAATTGTGCATAATACAAGCATGAGATCAAAAACTGTAGTGTAGATACTACAGCTCTACACCGAAGCGAATCGGGGGCGGGCCACTGGTCTTTAATAAAGTTGCAGCTAAAAGGCAAACAAGTACCAAAATTTCAGTGTCAACAAGTATTGTAATCCTAATCACAATACGTATCTTTATGTACAATTAAAATCAACACAAGTTTCGAAGCACATACTGTTTTAATAAATCAATACTACTTCAGTGAATCAATAACTGTAAAAACCAAATAATCATTCGAAGGCACTAATTCTTTACGGTCAATAAATCGTGTGGAAAAGATAGTATAAATAAACACGAAATCTCATTTCCAATTTTATAAGCAGTAAAATGCCCGCTCCCGAACGAGCAAGGAATCGCATGCCTCTTTATTGTCTCGATGTGCTATTCTCTAACATATTCGTAGCTCACCGTTGAATTCGATGGCGAGCGTTTCGAAAAAACGACGTGGCGTTACAATTCAAATAGAAGTAGGGCATACCAGATCTTTTGTCTGTGGGACTTCACTTTACAGATGACCATAGTGATAAAACATAACTTTTTGGTGTTTTTTCGTTGCTACTGTTAAGAAAGAGCGTTTGTCCATCGCCGCCTACAAACTAGAACGAGATGATGGCGCCGAATTATAGAGATTTTCCTGTGTGGCAATCACCGGCAGCATGAGACCATCACCCACCGCCGCTCTACGGGTGGTGCTGGGGTTGCCACCTTTACATCTTGCTGTAAGAGATGAGGCGTTACTAGCAACCTTCAGGCTCGAAATATCCAGCATCCTAAATAGCGATTCCAGAATTCAACACATACGTTAATAGGGGGATGCAATCAAGCTACAGCCCATCATGGCATCACCCAGCGACAAAACCATGAAAATACACTGTTTCCAAAAACACTGCAACATAGAACTTACAGTTGAGTCGCACGACTAGTCAGGTCTGGAAGAACTCAAGATTTATCCTGATGGATTAAAAACCAACATCGGAACTGGAGTCGGAGTTTTCTCGAATGACTTAAACATCAGAATATCCAGGCCTCTAGATATGCTCAACACTGACTATCAAGCAAAATGTGTTGGCATCATACAAGCAGCACACGCCATAGAGGCCAAGAAAGTGACGGACACCCATATCCGTATACTTTCCGCCAGTGCCTTAGTTCTTCAATCCTTAAGGAAGAATCAAATCACATCAAGGTTAATATTAGAATGCCATAATGCTCTAGAAAGCGTTACGGTACAAAACCGAAATACAGTGACAATACAATAGATTAAGAGACACAGTGGATCACTTAGTAACGATTTACCTGATGAACTTGCGAGGAGAGGTTCATATACAAAGGCCATCGGAGCTGAACGGAT
Source organism: Chilo suppressalis (assembly GCA_902850365.2). Classification (NCBI taxonomy): domain Eukaryota; kingdom Metazoa; phylum Arthropoda; class Insecta; order Lepidoptera; family Crambidae; genus Chilo; species Chilo suppressalis. The sequence goes on along the minus strand of OU963895.1, from coordinate 10,544,635 downwards.
TGTTCCCATTCCCTTCAATCAGCTGAGAACCGGATTAAGGGACTACCACAAATACAAGCGATGGAATGGTGGACACCAGAGTGTAGGTAATCCAAGGAGCCTATGCCATCCTTAGACACAGCTGACCAGGCGCCTTCACTGATAGTTCCCTAGGCAGAGCATGAATGGAGGCCTAAGAAACGTTGGTGCATGTGCTCCTTGCGAAACTCTCGGTACACCGGAATCTCTCACGGATGCCCTGTGAAGACTGGGAAGACTGATCTGTTTCTGGGGGGAGGTGGGCTGGTTAGAGTAATTATTTACGTACAATGGTCAACTTAAGGAGTAAGTGCTGTAACTATATCCTCTAACATAGATAGAACGACGCCGAAGTAGCGATACATATATTTACTATAGCCGTTCGTCCACCGCAAGCCCGTCACTTCATCTTGATCTTATACAGAAATAATCTCGTTCGCGGTCCAGTGATGGAGGCGGGGGACAAACGACTTTCACGAGGTTGTTACATGGGTTAGGATGTCGATGCCCTTGATGCTCTGGGGCATGAAGATGCCCCATGATGCCGATGAAGATCGGGGTGGGTCCGTTCGCGGACAAACACCTGCGTTATGCAGCCTGCTAGAATGGCCTTCTTCTCGCTCCCCCAGTGGTTGAAGTTTAGACAGCGTGCGAGTGATAATCTAATATCGTAAGCGTCGTTAGACATTGGTAATCGCTTACCAAAATGCAGGCATAACGCTTGTTTGTCACCCTTTTTTATAAAAAATAAGGTATTAAAACTATTGTCTGACTTGGGATTTAAAAAAAACATACAGTGAAACTTATTTCAACACCTCATATTTTTTTCGTTCATCTTTAGCCATACCACATTACATTTTTTATTGTTATTAAAAATTCAGACCTTATCAGCAGTATTGGTGGTTCAGTGGTAGAGAGCTCGCCTACTACGCGGGCGGCCTGGGTCCGATTCCCAACCGACTTGCTCGGTTGGGAATCGGACCCAGGCCGTCTTATTTATTACAGATCTTTAAAGTTTCACTTGCAATTTTGTACTTGAGTGTAGCATATTTTTAATTATCTAATATATAAAATTCTCGCGTCGCGGTGTTTGTGGTTAAACTCCTCCGAAACGGCTTTCCCGATTCTCATGAATTTTTGTGTGCATATTGGGTAGGTCTGAGAATCGGACAACATCTATTTTTCATCCCCCTAAATGTTAAGGGTAATCCACCCCTAATTTTTTTTTCAATTTTAGATATTTTTTTTATGATACAGCGTTAGTAAATACATATAACCCTGAATTTTCAACCCTCTACCACCAACCCTTATTTTTATGGCGGTACGAAGTTCGCTGGGTCAGCTAGTATTATATATGTCTTTCGAAGATACTGAAGATACTGCAACGTTGTAATCAGCTGACGTTTTCTCTTAGAATAGCATGTCGGAAAATCGAAAAGGAAAAAGAATCAAATTAAATTGATATAGTGAACCTCTTTAACTAATCCATTATCAACATATAAATGTCGACACACTTCACTATCAATTATTTATAGGGAGACAATTGATACAATTTATTTATTATTAAATGCAGTAAAAAAACTTATCTAACTATCAAGTCTTTTAACTAACGTCTTGTAACAGATACTTATCTATTTTTACAATTATCACATAGGGGATTGTCAATTTGATCTCAAAGCTTATAAGAATTTTGATATCCCTGCCCCACTAGCACGAGCATAGCGATATGAAATATAAAGCGTTTATAACGTGCTCAATTGTCAAATTACTATGTAGTTTGACAGTTGGACGCGATAAAAAACGTGATATAATGTCAATTGTGATAGTCATGCTCCGGGGAAATCAATTTACATTATATCACGTTTTTATCGCGTCCAACGGTAAAACTCCATAGTGGGGCAGGAATACCAAAATCCTTATAAGCTTCGAGATCAAATTGAGAATCCTCTATGTAATAAATGTAAAACTAGATAAGTATCTGCTAAAAACATCAAAATTAACTGGCGAAATCCGCAGTGCAAAGTGAGTTTTTCTTACAGAATAGCACTGCTGTGCTATGCTATGTGGAAAACTGTCTGCTGTGTATATATATTATGTGTTTTATCGTGTATTACTGTCATAATTCAAAGTAGCTCATATCACGGTGCTCATGCGAGAGGGGCAGGATCAGGAGTAGCCGATTATTCTATTCGATACGGTGGAGCAAAGGCTCACTCGTGATTATGATCTTCAGAAGCAAGCCTTAACATAACAAGAGGTCAATTTCCATAAATCTTGTGAAATTAAGGTCTACTTGCACAAACGTTCATAAATAAAATTCAAGTCAAGTCCAATTTAAAACATTAGGTACTCTGTCATTTTCAACTGTTTGAAGTGAAGTGCTTAGATATTAAATGAGGGTAAAATACGATTATATTTTTGATTTTTTCAGAACTTTAGTTCAATGTCCATAAATATCATCATTTATCTCTTCAGTATTTTAGTATTCAAACTAAGTAATTTTGGTTCATAAGTATTAGTCGACGGTGCATAAAGAACAAATTACTACCGTTTTGGAGTTTTAGCTTAATTTTCCGTAATTTATTTTATTAGTAGAATAAATAAGTGTCAGGTGTCAGTGTCAGTGTCTTTTTAACCACCTTTTAAACCTTAATTTACTTAAAGATTTTGTTACAATAAAAGAAAGCATACGTACAAAAATGACCAATAATTCAAAAGACCAATATTTTTTATTAAAGTCTAATAGAAAAGCAGAACGAAATTGTCTTAAAAAACTGCGTCTTCAAATGATTACTTGCACCTCCTTCCATCATTTGTCATTGGTAGTTGGTTACAGACAAAGAAAAACGGGGAAAATACTACTCTGGGAGTCCGTTTTCCCCAATTCGACACGGAACATTGGAAAGGTTAACCGCTTCTGTTCGCAACGGCTATCCATACTAATTAAGGTTCCTCTTTCGGTCAAAGGCAATTTTATATAATCACTATTAAATATGAATCTAAAATTTGGAATCAGTATTTAAAATTATAATGATTTACGTGAGCTACTGAAGATAATATTGATTATATACATACCTTCACAAAACAAAGGTTGTGATAAGTTTTAACAGGCCTAAAGTCGTGAACTTACACATTACTGTACCCGTAGCACGAACCAATATCGATTCGTAACGTTTGCGAGTCCAAAATGTCATTGTCAAATGTATACTGATTTTTAGTTCTCGTTACGTACTTTGTGGCGCTGCTGTTCAAGTTTCCATACAAAATTTGACATTGACATTTCGCACTTGCAAACTATTCGAATTCGATAATGGTTCGTGCTAGGGGTCGGTCATACGATAATAATATTATTTTAAGATCCTACTTGCTTTGGAAGGCACTTCAAGCCTTTGGACCTGGCTGCATCTGCAGCAGCACACACAAATACGCACTGTGCCCTAGCATTGCATGGCCTGTTTTCCCTATTCCATCCATAGGGAAGGAACCCAACATCGGGGACATTAATTGGGGGCATTAATAGGCTGATCATCTAATAATGCATAGACTTGATGACACAGTTATTATACAGTGTTTCTACTGGTGAGCAGTGTTCCAGGGCTCTACGGGGTAGGGGATTGGGCCTTGGGATTCAGGCCGGCAAGGTGAAGAATGATGAATGATAAATGTCTGGAGCGGCACATATTCTGCCGCATCATCTATCAGGTGGGGTGGGTATTTGTTAGGCCTCGTATAAAAAAATACGGAGATTAAAATCTAAAAAAGACAAATAACAATGATAAAAAGTTTTTACAATTGTCGAAGACGGGAATAAGAAAACACCTAACAAGATAAATTGGAAAAAGGAAGATTTATCTAACTTATTTAAATACCAAATCAATTTAACACAGCCCCGTTGAAATGAGGGGCAATTCACAAGGAGCGCGTATCGAAATTAAATTTCAATATTTCGTGGTTACACCTGTAGAAACCGGAATGTATTCGAGAATTCACGTAGCTGTTGTTTTCTGGTCGTTTTTTTACAAAGATTATTCTAACAATAAGGAACACATAAAAGAAAGAATTATCCACTTTAAATGCAAGTTAGCGCTACATACATTCGTTCTATTCTACTGCTATTTTCATATTCGAACTTCAACTATCACTAAACATAAAAAATGATGTGGATTTATGAAACCACGATGATGCAAGTGAAACTCTTAAAATCGCTTTTAGTATTTTTGTTGCTCTATTTCTTTGTTTTTTTTATATATATTTGTAATAAGCGCCCTCTGTTTCGTTGTTTTTAATTTCCGTAGAGATTATTTCGAGAGAAGGAGAAAGAGTATAAGAGCTCAAATCTAAAGAAAAGTTTACTAGAAAAAAACCCACGCGGACCAGGTAGCGGACGGGTCTCGAACCCGCACCCTTCGCAATCCGGGCGAATGTTTTTTAAACTTAATGTTTTTTATCCGTTACCATGGCTAAAAGTGAAAGGTGCGCAGATGAGGTTGCGCACAAAAACATAACGAGGTCATTAATGTCATTCATCGATAGATTTTACTCCTCACATTTTTCTCATACCGGGCCCCTTATATATGCAAATCGATTCTTGAGTAAACTCCAAAAATATTTATTAGTATATAATATTATTTCCATCAGTTGGTGTAGCATTTTAATGAGATCCGTTCGTAACAATTTAGAGGGACATCCCTCATCTCGATTAAAAAAATGAAAAATAGGTATTCTGAAATAATGTTACTTACTTATTGCGAGACTGACTTCCGAAGTTCCAATTCGACAGAACGAAAAAATATTAAGGAATTCCAGGGATGAGTTGTTTGCCATTTAAATTACGACTTTGATTCGTCATCTTAGAATTCATTTTGCGACGACAAAACAGAAAGCGATAATGAACTTGCTACCCAAAAAAAGTCAACACATTTTTGTGATATGAATTCTAACAACGTTAATTTGGAGAACTCGCTTGGTTGTCGAATATATATTTGCAGTATTGGTTCATTTACTGTGTGACGAAATTTTAACCACGTAAACCATGTGTAGTATACGTGATTTACGCTAACAGTGCTTACAACCATACTCAGAGATATCAATTCTTTTAACTATAAAAAAATAATGTTGCTGTAATTTTCTCTAAAATAGTTATAGAATAGACAAGACGTCACTTTGACAGCCATTAAATTTAATTGAGAACAATATTCTATCAACCTTCAGGCATACGTATACGAGTTACGTATGAGTACGCTACTTTAATGTGCCGAACAAAATGTAGCCATATCATGTTTATTTGTGTAATCACAAAACAGTGATCACAATACTTTATATTGCGAAAGAACATAAAATTTGACCAATTTAAATTGTCTGTAGTGTCCTATTATCCGTTATTTACATTGAGAAGATTGGATTGAAATAACTTATTATAAAATGTGTACGCTAACTCCTCCTTAATTGATTTTGATGCGAATTTTGCCATTAATTACTTATCTATGTATCTATCTATTAAATAAATAGATGTTTTATTATATTAATAAAATCATGCCTGAGTACAAAGACGTATATATATGTCAATAAGAAGGCTAAATGTCAACGCAAGGGCAATGGAATGGGCTACGCTCGGATTTTTTTCGCAAAAATAATCAGAAATGATGAGATGCACAGAAGAACTAAGGTCGCTGGCGTAGCCCGAAGAAGTGTAGTAGTAGTTTAAGTGGCAGTGAGCAGGGCACATTGCAAGGAGGACTGAAGGTCGTTGGGGCGAAAAGGTCCTCAAGTGGCAGTCGCGCACCGGGTGACGCAGCGTTGGCCCCCTACAAGGTGGACCGACGATTTCGTGAAGGTCACGGGAAGGCGTCGGACGCTGGATGCGGGCGGCGCAAGACCGATAGTTTTAGAATTCCTTGGAAGCGGCCTGTGTCCAGCAGTGGGCATCTCTCGGCCACCGATTTGATGATAACGGGTATACGCCAAAACGAATCGAGGGCAGATCACTAGTAAAAATATATTAAAGCTGATGTTAAAGCAACTTTTAAATCGAACTAGAACTGAATATAAAATTTTGTTGGAATAACATAATAAATATTGTCATCTGCATTCGCTTTGAAATCCTCTATCACAGCTGCATTCAAGTAAGTACGAGAATGATCCTATTTCCTCGTACGTTCGTAAGTAAATATTGGAGATGCACTTTGGAGAAAATATGATTACACTTGCCTGTTAAGGTTATTCTACACTATCATTGGATAATCATTATTTTTTACTTTAGCGTTCCATTTAAAAGTTTACGTGTCTATAAAATATTTAAATAAGTAAGGGAAAATCAGCTACTGGCGCATAGTAATAATTGCCTTTAGCTTTGTTCCAAGTCCAGCGTGCAGCTGCTATATGTATACGAAAAAGCCTGTTTAAATCACAAATTTCTTTTATCATAATTGTGTCCATCTTTCATTGATCCATTTCATACAAATAGACTTGTGGAAATTAAACTCTGTCTAGTCGAGCGGTGCAGAACTAAAATAAGCAAAAATCTCATTCATTTCATTTCAGAATATATTTTTCATTCATAACTGGGAGTAAAGAAAAAATAGAATTCTCTACAAAGTATCTTTTCTGAAACATTCTGACAGGCTGAAACGAATTCTCAAATTATAGACGATTAACTAACAGACAGCTTGTCATTGATTTTCCATGTCGCATACTTGTCTAACTTCATCGCCTATCACATTACCTTAAAATTAGATCTTTTTAAAGGACATGTATCCATTATATATGTTTCTTGATTTTCCATCTTCAAGCTAATATAAGTTTCGAAAAGTATGACGTAGGTATGAAGAAGAGGTTTTGACGAAAACCGACGCAGGTGATATTCATCAAATGTCGTGCTATGCAGCAATTGGTAACCGCAACGAATGATCCAACGGATACAACTGTCAGGTAGGTACTCCAAAGCCGTAAGTTTTTTGGGGACATATCGAGCGAATATATCAACATAACGGTAAGCTTTGCTACGTGAAAAATGTTCTTTTTTAAGTCGTCCGTTCTCTTTGCGTGCATGAAAAATTGATTTGCTAATGTAATGCCTCAATTTGCGGGAGCCCTGATTGGGGGAGTGATGTCTTGTAAATTCGTGTTCAGAATTTTCATTTGAACAAGCTCGTTGTCTAAATCACAATGATTGTTTTTAAAGTTCCCCAGTAAAACGGTTACGACAGAAGCCTATTCTCGCAGCTGTTTTTTTGTCAGTCGTCTGTGTGATGAATTCAAATAGAATTCAATTATTACTTATACTGCAAATTATTTGAATATGAAATCTTCTACGATGGTAACCTCAAGGTTTATGCATTTTTTTTATCAGTCCTTATGTCATATCAAGTCTGTATTTGACGATGGTAAATTAGTGATCAAAGGAAGATTAACTAGAGGTTCTCATAAAGGTAGGAACCCACAACTCGATTTTCTACCTAAAATGTGAAATTTTAGGTAGAACGCAAAACTAAATCGCGTCCAGCGCGCGCCCGCTGCGGCCGTGCGCCGGACGGTATTTCCTTCAGACGCGGCGGGGTTCGCCCTATCTCGCAGCCGCGACGGTCGCTGCTTAACCGCAAAACTGCGGTCAAAACTCACGTTTTGAAATAAAACAGACCAGCGGCCGCCCGCATCGGGTGTGTGAAAAAATCGCTCCATGAGTTCTGAGCAGTATAGTTGACCAGCTTTGTCCACATCAATTCACTATATTAAATTACACCTCTTGATTGAATTCTTGATCGAAATATATGCGATTTATTTAAATTATATATGCCTTTTAAATTTTAGTACGTAATATCTTGTGGTACCTGTTATATTATTTTACACTAGTTTTTGCCCGCCACTTCGTTCGCGTTTTCGTCGTTTTTCGAAAATAAGTAGCATATATCCTTCCTCAGGGTTCCGTGGTTTTGATGTGACAAACAGATTAAGTTTCGTATTTTAGTAGGGAAATATAATATGTCAATCTACAATACTGTTAAAAATATCGCAATAAGGAACCGCAGAATATTATTATTATCACTGTGCCCCGAGATCATCAGCGTGTAACTCCTTGTATGTTATTATGTTAATGTATTGGTAATATTGTTTAGATCGCTTTCACATGAGGCTTAAGTACATATATAATGAAAATACTTCAGCGCAAAGCTTCCAGGGAAAACTACGTTGAAAGTTGACCCGTCCGGCACGTGAACATAAAAATTTCTAGGACTGCTAATCCGGGAAAGAGCGACATAACTGACCATGTGAAAAACAACTGACACCGAGATCTACTCCAGCAACACGAAAAGTCTGCCCTTGAGCCTTATTTATTGTCATTGCATAACACACCGATACTGGGAATTGCGTTCTTTTAAATTGGAATGGAAAATTATTTGGTATTATGGGCATTCTGGGAATAAAGATGGTTTCTCCTGCACCGCAACCTGTTAAAATTTGAGCCTCGACTACATTTTGTTGCAACTGAGTTACTTTAAGCCGAGTTCCATTGCAAATTTGTGGTGGTCTTAAATTTCGGAGCAGAATAATCGGAATGCCAATTTTTAAACAAATTTCATGAGAAGGAAGTCCGGGCATATTTAAAGAATTTAAAAATTCTATCGGGTAATTAGTGGCTTCTTGTTCATCGGTCATTCTATTTATTGAACTATAAACTTTGCTTTCCCTCTGGATATTCGACAGTATTTTATTATTAATCTCAGATGCCTGGTCATTGCGAGGAGTTAAAATGGACCTTTCGCATAGCCAAGAATTGTTCTTATTTAATATATTTGTTACGTCACCGTAAACTGACGATATAAGATGTTGTTGGGATTGCACTATACAACATAACTCAGGCGTCAGAATAAGTTTTCCTTGGTGTAGCAGTGGATAGGTATCTTTGGTGAAGGTATTTTCTTTAATAATATATCACAAAATTCGCGATCATCCGGGTTATCTACAGTTCTCACTCGCATGTTTATAGTCAAATGCACCGATTGTATAAATAAATGAATAAATAAAATAAGCCTTTATTGCTGTAAAACATTAGAATAATACATATTATGTAGTTCCTATTGCTATTTACTATTTACTTTATCTATACTATTGCTTAACTAAATTTTTGCTATATACTATATCTAAACTATGTATTACTATTACTAAACATAAACTATTTATTTTATTATTTCAGAGCTTGTCCTTCGACAAAGGCCTCCTCTAAAGCTTTCCATTTTAATCGGTCTTTTGCTAGACGTATCCATTCTGGGCCTACCGCCTTTTTTATGTCGTCTTCCCAGCGTTTACTTTGCCTGCCTTTGCTTCTTTTGCTATCACGTGGGTACCATTCTGTGACTAGTTTTGTCCACTTCTCTTTTTCTTCTCTTAACATATGTCCTGTCCATCTCCATTTCATGCATTTGTACACAGTATGTATATTTTTGAATTTAGTACCCTTTATAGTCTGTAATCTCACCTTGTCTCTTCTTCTGACTCCAACTACGCATCTCTCCATTCCATTTTGGCATACTTTGACTTTTTTGAGTTGCTGTTCGGTTAGTGCCCATGTTTGGCATGCATACGATAAACATGGAAGGACATATGTATCAAATATTTTTCTTTTCTCTTTGATATGCATGTAATTGTTCTTCATTACCTCGCTTAGAGACCAAAACCTTTTCCAGCTATTTGCAATTCTCCTATCTATTTCCTTCTGCATTGAGTCTTCTGTGGATACTAGTTGGCCTAAATAAATATACTCGTCAACATACTCAATATCTACGTTTTTGTGCCCGTTACTGATTTGAATGCTCTTCCTAATTGAGTTGGTCATTACCTTCGTTTTTGATGGGTTCATTGATAGGCCGACCATGGCGCTTTCATCGGATAGTTGTTACAGCATGTCTTGTAAATTTTTAGGGTTTTCAGAAAACAGGATAATATCATCTGCGAAGCGTAAATGACTAAGTAGTTCTCCGTTAATGTTAAGACCATTTTTTTCCCATTGCAGGTTTCTAAAAATCATTTCCAGAACTGCAGAAAATAGGTTCGGTGAAATAGGGTCGCCTTGTCGGACACCTTTTTCGATAGGGAACTCTTCTCCTGTTTTTTCTAGCTTAATATTAGCGGTACTCTTGGCATAGATGTTTTTGAGTATTCTGATGTATTTAGAAGCAACTCCCTGCCTTTCTAGTGCCATCCAAATGCTGTTATGTTCTATGGAATTGAATGCTTTATTAAAATCCACAAACCCAAGATAATAAGCTTTATTGTACTCCTTGTACTTTTGAAGCACCTGTCTGACGACGTGGATATGGTCTATTGTTGAAAACTTGCTCCGGAATCCAGCCTGTTCTCTGGGTTGGTTTTCATCTAGCGTGATGGCAATCTGAGATAATATTATCTTTGAGAATATTTTGTAGATGTTTGACATTAAACTTATCGGTCTGTAATTGTTCATATCTCCTTTATCGCCTTTTTTGTGTATTAATATTATAGTTGATTTCGTCCAGTCTTTAGGAATATTTTCGGTCAGTAAAATATCATTAAATAATTCTGTTAATCTGGGAGTAATTACTGGTGTTGTGTATTTTAAAAGCTCGTTAGATATTTGGTCTGAGCCTGGCGCTTTGTCTGATTTTTGTGAGTGAATTGCTTTTGTAACCTCTTCCTGTAATATTGTTGGTACTGGTTCAGAGTCTGTCAAATATTTTTGTGTTTCTCCTTGTGATCTTCTTTGACTTTTGTATAGTGTTTTATAGTAGTCTGTCGCAATCTTTAATATCTCTTGTCTTTTACTTGTAGAACTTCCATCCTTGGTTTTAATGTTCGTCATCCATGTTTTCGTTGGATTTAATTCTTTTATAGCTTTCTTAATCCCTCCAGTTTTTTCGATATATGTTTTAATCGTTTTGTCTCTTTTTGTTCTCCTGTCTTTTCTTATGTGTACGTTTATCATTTTGTTTAGTTCAGATAGCTTTTGACGCGATTGATTATTTTTTCCTTTTTGTATAAGTTCTTTTCTCTCACTGATCAATTTTTTAGTTTCTAGAGATAGTGTGTTTACAGTTGGTTTGTTTGTTTGCTTAATTTCCGTTTTTATTACGTGTACCAAGTTGTCGTATCGTTCTTGTATTGACTGATCCTGTGTTTTTATGTTTTTGTTTAATGCAATATTTAGGTTATCGAGAAACACACCTTTTTCCCCTGAAGGTAGTAGTGCAGTATTGTACATTTTATTATGAATATATACCCTTTTTTGTTTTTGTGTTCCTGATAGTGATGTTGTAACCATCCTGTGGTCTGTATGAAAATTAAGTTGGTTAACAGTATCTATATCTTTAAATAGTTTTCAGTTGTTGGTCAAAATAAAGTCGATCTCATTTTTATGCAGGCCGTTGGGTGACATCCATGTCTATTTTCTGGACTTCTTTTTCTTATAGAATGTATTTAGAATGCTTAGTTTGTTTTCCAACGCGAAAGTGATTAATCTTTTACCGTTTTTACTTCTTTGGCCATGCCCGTGTTCTCCTATTGTATATTCTTCTCCCTTGCGACGGACTCCTATTTGACCATTAAAATCCCCCATGACGATAAGATTTTTATATGAAGCTTGTATGGCTAATTGTAGATCTTCATAGAATTTGTCAATCTTTATGTTATCTTCTTTTTTATTTGGTTCAGTTGGTGAATATGCTTGGATTATGGTCCACATTTCTTCTTTATCTTTATGTGTAGGCAGTTTGATATTGAGGAGTGCTATTCTTTCATTGATTCCTCGCAGTTCTTCTTTTTTATTTGCTAAGTTGTTTTTGATTAGGAAACCGACTCCGTATAATTCTGCGGTCTCACCAATATAGTGTAGAATATACTTGCCATTATAGTCCTCAATACCTTCACCAAGTCGTCTCATCTCGCTGATTCCGATTATGTCCCATTTAATGTTTTTCAAGGCCAGCTCAAGTTCCATTAGTTTTTCGGGTGTTCGTAGTGATCGTGTATTCAGGGTAGCTATATGTATGTCCGAGGTAGATTTTCTTGTGTCACTGTTTTTTCTGCTTAGAGGGTCTTGGTCTTTTTCCCCCACGAGGACCAGTCGGCTTGGGGGAGGGTTTTGTTTCTCAGTTTTGCTCAGTTTTTCATTTGTGGTAGGTTTGGTTTTCCGGTTTCCGATTATTAGTTGCTATTGGTTTTTGTTGGTTGTGCAGTTCGAAAAAGAATTTGATCTGTTTCTCATTAAATCAAAAGCGTTCGCCCGGTTGTCTTTTAAAGTCCATGTAGTTTGTTTTATGGTTGGGTTTTAGTCTGTGGTGACGCAGACGGTTCCCTTTTTCTTTTTTCTGTTGTTGTGTTTTCCCTTATTGTCGTACTTAAGATAAGCGATATTTCCCTTCTTTTTTTCTTCTTCTAATTTTGGGAGAAGCTCTTTCCTTTTTTCCATTACTTTTTTTGAGAAATCTTCTTTTACGTACAAGTCCTTTAAATTCTTTTTATTTTTCATGATTTCATCTTTTTTCCATGAGTTTATTAATGACAGAAGAATTGGCCTAGGTTTATCGTCTCCAGCTATCTTTCCAAGTCTATAAATTTTGTTCACATCGCGTTCTTCTATATTTATACCTAAATCGTTCTTAAAAGCCGTCTTGATCCTATCCAGTATCTGAGTAGTGGATTTTTCACCCTCATTTAATCCGAGGATGACAATATTATTGCTTTTGTGTTCTCTTTGAAGGTATTCTATCTGTTTCTCAAGAATTTTTATTTTTGTTTTTAAAACTTTATTTTCTGTGATAATAGGCTGCAATTTTTCCTCAATTTTTTCCATAATTGTGTTAGTAACAGACTCTGTTATTGATGTTGTTTGGTTTGCTAGCTCTATTTTCATTTTGTCGAATAAAAGTTGGAATAGATCTTCCATTTTAAGTGAAACGGATTTTTTTTTTTTTCTTCTACTGGCAACTTTGTAGAGCAACGTTGTACACTATGGTTTTTCAAATGTCAATAACACTATGGGTGCGGCCAGAGTGCACTCAGATTTAGATTCAGATTCCGAAAACAAGCGCGAGAAAAAGCAGGCAACCTGCTTAGACTACACTGTTTATTTCTCGCGATTGTTTTCGGAATCTGAATCTGAATCTGAATCTGAGTGCACTCTGGCCGTACCCTATCACAATATTTTTCTTTTGTTTGTTGGTATTACCGTCGAATGGATGACAGATACGTCATACGTATAGGTGTCAGACGACAGATGATAATGCACTTTTAGATTATGTTCTCAGATATTTTTCGTATTTAATATTACACTATTGCGTATTTTCACAGTAGTTGTTCTTGTTTTCGAAGTTCTTGCACTTTAAATATCACAATTATTCTTAATGTGTGTGGGAGCGACGCAGAAAACAGATTTATACAGCTCACTCTCGGACCTCCCGCCTTCTGATACTACCACTGCCGCGACCCGTATCGAGCGCGGCAACCGTTACACAAAAATAATCCTTATAGCATGATTCAGTATTCACGTGCGACGGCGCGATGGCTTATTTCATGTATAAGTTTGGTGTTTCTATACCGATTTCTATGTTTTGTTTTTATTAAATAAGTTATAATGTTAACTTTTTTAAATTAGGGATGAGTCAGAGTATTATAAACGTAAGAGTAAACAAATATGATCAGAATGCTCCGAACTGCTAAGCTCCCGATAGCTTACAGTTACACGTGTTATTGTGAGTCAACCATAAAAGATAGGCATATGCTGTTGCGGGATGTTTTTTAGACAATTTTATGTAGAATATTTCCGTCATACATGATTTCTATGTAACTTGAATCATTAAGGCTGCACACGCGACGGAAGCTTAAAAAATGGAGTAACTTCTCCCGTTTTCCCAACATTTCCCTTTACTACTCTGCTTCTATTGATTGTAGCGTGATGAAAAGTATATTGTAACCTGCCCAGGAGTATGAAGAATAATTGTACCAAGTTTCGTTAAAATCCGTCGAGTAGTTTTTGTTTCTATAAGGAACATACACACAGATAGACAGACAGACAAAAAATTTACTGATTGCATTTTTGGCATCAGTATCGATCACTAATCACCCCCTGATAGTTATTTAAAAAATATATTTCATGTACAGAATTGACATCTCTGCAGATTTATTATAAGTATAGATAAACAATACACAAAATGAGAACTATACATAAATTATAATAAAAAACAAGTAATTATCCAATTAAAATAAAATATTGTCCACATTTCTAAAATTGATTTTGTCGAGTATGTGTGGAGCGATAAATATTTTTAGATCCTATATATTATAGATACTACTTGTACGTCAGTTCCGGAGTCCAATTTCAGTATCTTGTTAACAGCAGATGGCCAATTTAAAATATTTGTATCATCATTACACTGTTGTAACGGTGTGGCAAACCGCAACTGTTTCATCTTTTGATGTCAGTACCTCTATATACTTTACAATACATATTTGGCTTTTTACTTAAATGCCTGCCTACTGCTAAAGAGAATTGAGCAGAAAATTGTTAGGCTGAAAGGCAAACATTATTGTTTGCCTCTACTCTGAAAGAGATTTCCTAAAACAAACTCGTTTGTAACAGATATCCTTGCGTACTCGGCTCCGCACACTCTTTTTAGTTAGATAGTGTGTAATAGGTTCGCTTCGCTGAAAGTGGATGGCGGACATGAGTCCTACAGTTGAGTAGTACATCGCAATATTTAACTTTGAAATTCAGTATGGCAGTACTTGATGTCAGATGATTTTGTTTACCGACGTCGAAAGTGGAGAATTCTCAATTTATCGAACTTGTATTTATTGCTTGCTATTTCTTGAATAATATGAAATCTTTTAGTAAATAATGTTTCGAATAGGGCCAAAAAATAATCAAACAAGAACTTGGTATTTTCGTGTTATCAATTTCAGTTCATCTAGATATTATCTAAAGATTTTTTCCTGAAAACAAAAGCCAGCGGCGCTGAGCCTTATTAGACTGGAATCGTCTGTGCTGTGACAGCGCAGAAGTCGGGGCGCGACAAAACGGATTAACTCGCCTCGAGTGAGAAAGTTTATACGCAATCGTACAGTGCGCCCAAGGTCTTGTAGCACTTTTATGACATTGACAGGAGGGCGCTGCTGGTGAAATGTAATGAAATCTGGGTTAATCAGTATGTAAACCTCCTCACTTATGGGGAACATTATAATTTAAATTAACTCGGAAACAATAATAGGAAATATAAAAGGAAATATTATTAACACCTTCATATATAAACAAAAAGGCTCATTTATACCTTCCTAAAATTAGTTCCGATTTCGTCCACGCGCCACAAGATCTTGGTTACGCTGTATATTGCTAAGCCCACGCACACGCGCGGACTACAAGACCTCGCCATCCGCGCCAGCTCACTAGTCTATAGAACTCGCGGTCATGAAATCGCCTCGCCCCGCAGTCTGCGTTGTGCCTAACTGGACCGAGCAGACTTATTTATATATTTTTTTCATAAAATATAATAAAATCAAACGAATAGGAACAATCAAGTTCATTAAAGTGAATCAATTGAGTGATTATGATATAATTGTCGCTGCGTCGAACTCTTTAAAGATTAAGTGTGCACTCATTAAGGTTAAATCACATTGCGCGATTAAAAATGGTTGCCTCTAATAATTATACTTTTTATTCCAATAGATAGTAATGAGTACGTTTTGTTGGTCTTTGACATTTTACAGGAGACGCGTGGGTGGTGGAAACTCAAGGCGCAGCCTACATCAGGAGACATGCGACGAAGATACTACGTGCGATGACTCCGAGCGCGGCCAAGAGCCACAGAGCGGCGCGCGGCTACTTGAACGCAGCGTAGAACCGGGGAGCGGAGTATTCGCGTGCCGGCTCTCGTGGCCGCTTCGTAGCACTGTATGCCGCTTGTGTGTTGTTCCATGTTTGCCATGAAAATTTTAACCTTATTATCTTATGATTTAATTTCAGATTATGATATAGGAATTAGGGGTTAACTTAAATTGTTAACTTCTCAGTAACCGCGCCGCGCCTCTCGCAGTGTGCGCTGCACCCGTTGATTAAGACATTTACAATCACAAAAAGTCCGGCTCTAGGTAATAATTGATTATATTTTTCACTTTATCTCAGAGTTATTTAAAAAAATATTTCTTTATTCAAAATGTCAAGTCAGATTCAGTGCTGGCAAGCGGAATAATATGACAAGATAATATTATTATCTGCTCATCAAAGTTGTAATAATAATGTAATATTTATAAATGTAGATTATTAAACTCAACTGTGCTGAAATATACAAAATTTCAAATTAGAAACATTGTAATTATTGCTACATCTTGTGTTATTTGGAAAACAATTAGCAAAAGCACTGAACCCAGTTCTAATATCAAATCTCATTCTGTTTGTTGTGCCCTTGAGACTAGAGATGTTTCTGACTAGTTTGAGTTTCGTTAGTATTCGTTTGCTTCGTTAGATTATATTTCTGTTGAATTGGATTTAAGTTGATGAATTTTATAATATAAATATTTCTACGTCAATTTATTTATTTATACGAAGATAATACATTTACATAACACAAACTTAAAAACTATATAGCTTAACCTACTTACCTACATAAATAAATAATTTACAAAATAAAAAACGTATCACCCCCAGCTTCGCCACCAGGAATGGTGCCTAATAGGCTGGCAGCATTGCCGCGTTGGATGGCAAGGCTGATCCGTTGACCAAGATAGCTGCCAGCCTTTTAATCACCAGTCACTTCGGTGAGCCTCTTTGACAATTCCTTAAAAAGGGAACGAGCGCTTGGACCCCATGGGCCCATAGTCTTAACACCAAACGGCACAAATATGTAGTTCTCAATGAGAGTTGAATATTTGCGCCGCTTGGAGCACTCTAGTATTTCTAATTATATTTTAATTTAAAAGGTTCATATTACTCTGGTCAACACAATTCAAACTGTTACCAATTTTCCAATGTACTAGGACCACTAAAAATAGTATATCAGCACAAAAAAGGAAATCTTTTGTGACATCGATACATATATTTTCGTAATAAGTATCAATATATTTTCGTAATAAGTATCAAAATCAGCTACACTTCTATAAATTATGGGAAATATTTAAATGATTCTCAAAAAAATATCACGTCAGCAGTGCTATTTCGTAAAACTTTGAGGTTACCAATTGAATTTTGAGTTTTAATTAATATTTTTTGATGGTCATTTAATATAATATGTGCTTTAAATTATTGCTTAAGGTGTAATAAATACTTGTAATTTTTGTGAATATTTGGAATTTTGTAGGTCACTCCTAAGTCTTCAACAATGATGTGCTGGTAATCTTTGACTTCATTTCCCGCTCATTTTCTTCATTATGGAAATGCACCCTATTTTTCATGAAATCATAAGAGTCATCGAATGGTGGAAAATCTTGCCCGCGACCATCAAACAATAATTGTCAAAGGTTCTCACCAAAAAGTTTTTTTCACATTTTCTGACAAGACCCACCCGCTGCCGAACCTGGAACCTACTTATTAATTTCTTCTGGCTTAGAAGATTATTTGGACACAAAACATCTGACGCTTTAACCAGTTTCCCATTTAAAAATTTTGATGTATACTTTTCGAGTGAAACATAATTTTTGTGTGCCCGTAAATACTTCGTCTATAATACAGTGTGGTGAATTCAAGTAATTATTATTTTTAAGGTTCCTGCCTCAAAAGGTGAAAACGGAAACCTTATAGGATCACTTTGCTGTCCATCTGTCTGTCTGCCTGCCAAGACCAGGGAACGCGTGGAAGTATCGAGAAAAAATAAAACTATATACCGAAGTCTACATTCAATTGAAGCTTTAAAAAAATTAAACTTCTAAATTAACGCAAAAAGATACAGCCGTTTATGCCGCAATAACGTATATTTCGACACTCACATGGGAATAAAAAATTAAGGGGTTCCCATTGATATAGAACTATGGAATTTGCAAGTACTATCGTGTTATAGTACAAGTACAGGAAAACATATGAAAGCTATATATTGGCTATTAAATCATAAAAAATAAAATATTTAAAGTCTGTATACGTACCTACATATTTGTGCGGAACCCTCGGTGCGTGTGACTCCGACTCACACTTATCCGGTTTTTTTAAGAGTAGAAACTAAAAAATATTTTAATAAAATAGACAGTAATTTAATCTAATGATGGACTGATTTAACTTACTGTCTGTGTAATTGTTATACAGTAAAAAAAAAGGTTTTGAAATTGCAGGAACTGCAGAAAGATTGGCGTTGCCGCCGTCACTGATATCGGAAATATAGGCGACCATTTTCGCATAGACGAAGGGTCGCGGTGTCACGGTCACGCGTTGCGGTCGCTAGGAACATAATGCTGCCTTAACGATACCCCACACATCCGAAACAGCTGTTCAGACATTTAGAATTTATGATGGAATAAACATTCATTCATTAACCTTAACACAAACAGTATAGGGTATTATTATAACTATTACTAGGGTCAAGTGGGAACATTTGGAATATCTGTGTATAACATCCGGCCATTTGACGTCTCATGACAGCTACTTAAAATAACAGCATTTTGTAGATGCACTCGGCAAACACGGAGTAGATGAGACCATCATATACTGGGTAAGCAACATGCTCCGTAACAGACTGATCAGACTACAGGAAGACAACGATATCAGAGCATTGGCGACTAAAGGATGTCCTCAAGGAGGAGTACTGTCGCCTCTGCTATGGAATGTAGTCATAAACGAATTAATCTACTACTACTAGCTACGCGGACGACCTGGCAATCATAATCCCGTAGTTAAGTCTGCGAGCACCGCTTGTGATGTTACGAAAATAATTAGGTCCAATAATATTATCATCAGCTATGCAACAGTAGTATGGTGGACCAAGACAATCCAGGTAACGATGATTAATAAGTTAAGACGTCTCCAGAGGTGGGCCTGCTGTGCAATCACCGGCTGCATGATAACCTCTCCCACATCAGCACTGGAGACTATACTCAATGTGAGACCACTCCATTTATTTATACAACAGGAAGCTGCTTGTACAGCCACACGCTTAACCATGCTGGGGCTATGGAGGGACAACAACTCCCCACATACCAGTATCTTAGCAGACATACATAGGCACTTTCCGTACTTTGCAGCAGTAATCGACCTTATTCCTAAGACGTACGTATTCGACAAAAAATATAAAATACAAATTTATTTGTTTCTTAGGTTTTCACGCACATCACTCATTAAATAAAACTAGTTTTTTTACGTAAAAAAAATTGATTCCCACGACGTAGCCTGTAAAGGCTACGAAACGTCAATAAATAAATAAAGTTTCGTGCATTAACCCGTAAAAAAAAAACTAGTTTTATATAAAATACAACTGTATGAAGACGCTCCCGACCGTTGTTTGCACAAGGAGCTACGAGTCTACACAGATGGTTCAAAAACCAACTGTGGGACAGGTTCGGGTGTCCTCTCCGAAGACCTAAATATACACAATAGACTTACCTTACAATGGATTAAAGGACACAACGGCTCAAGGGGTAACGATGCGGCTGACTGCTTGGCTAGAGAGGGGTCCAGCAGGACGGCCATTGGCCCGGAGTCAATTGTACCCATACCTTATCGACAGCTGAGAACCTGGATAAGGGAGCGCTATTAACGACAACACGATGAATATTGGATAAAACACACTGACTGGAGGCAAGCTAGGGAAGCCGTTCCTAAGTTAATCAGACTACCTAGACAATCCCTGAAACAAATCGTGGGTATACTCACGGATCACGACTACTTCAACAAATACCTTTATAATATAGGTATTTTTGACAGCACTCTGTGCAGAGCCTGCCTGGAGGAGGAGGAGACGAGCGCCCATGTTCTGCTGGAGTGCAGGGGCGATGCAAGACAAAGGACTTCTCTAATGGGAAGCCCGCGGACACTAGTAGAAGCCTGCAGCTACATCCGGAGACTGCTGAGCTTTCTGGAGGAGCTGGGATGGCAGGACTGATGCCAATCCCCACCCAAAATAGGCACTGGGTGTCGAGTTGCGGAAACAGCCCGCCGTACTACTATTAGGACTAAGTGCTTCTTGTTACACTGTGCTTCTTGTTACACTCTGCCTCATATTACACTTTGCCTCTTGTTACACTGTGCCTCTTGTTACACTGTGCTTATTGTTACACTGTACCTCTTGTTACACTGTACCTCTTGTTACACTGTGCTTCTTTTACACTGTGTCTCTTATTAACTGTATTTTTTGTTACAATGTGCCTCTTGTTACACTGTGCCTCTTGACCCTAGTTATAAGGCAGTTTTTTTTATATTTTACTGACTTCTACGGGATAAAGGATGATCACCGTTTTTCCAATATACGAGAATTCACAAATGAAAATCGGTGGTCATTTTTGAAAATGTATCTCAGGCTCTGCTATTTCAGTTAATTGAAACGGCAACCAATTCGAGAATATTAGCTTATCGAACAATCTGTTGAACAATGTACAAAGTTCCGTAAAATGTTAGATGAAACGAAAACATTTTCAATATGAAAAGTCAACAAAATGTGGTGAAATCGTTAAAGCATTTGAAATATTTATTGGGGGTTTCTTTAACGTAGCTATCGATTAATCTAAATCCTTAAATTTAAATTTCTGTTATGACACCTTTTTCAAAATAAGCTTTTTTTAGCTATTCATTAAAAAACTTAAATTCAAAAGTAACTTTATCCCCGTTTAAATTTTCCATTTTATACTTCTAGTCGGAGAGATCACCGCTTGAAAACCTATAGATCGCCGATCCAAATAAAATTATATATTTTGCTAGCATTCATATATACTAAAAGGGTGGCAATATTTGTTAATCCAGAATTTGGCCGCAATAAGAATTTTTTACCCCAGTTTCGGTTGCCTTTTTAGAGCACAACGTATGTATCACCGATCTGGATGTGTATGTACAAAATGTTCGTTTTAATGTTTATATTAAAAATATCAGAGGGTACCCCTCATTTGGCCGCAGCCCTCCGGCACCCTCAATGAAATGATGATATTTTGGGTGAATTTTATGTTAACTTGGTGTTTATTATTCCTGGAGAGAAAAAAGAAGGTGCCACTGTTTGTTTGGCCGCCCTTCTCCAACCCCTTTTTATTTTACCCGAAGGCTTACCACCGGACAAGTTTGTCGTTCGGATTTTCGTCATTATCTCAGAAAGCATGAACTTTATTATAAAAGTAATTATTAGGTAAATTAAAGCCAAAGAAATTTTCTACAAAATTGCTTGAAAAACTTCTTTGCCTACAAAACACTACAAAATATGTTAAAATATGTAGGAATAAGGGCGGGGCATGTGTTAGGTTTATATACAGCACAAAGATGGCTAAAACTAACACATCACCTATTTTACCATTCTGCGTCCCGTCTGGTAATTTGGCTAATGGTCTGGGGAGCGAGCGCAGGTCGTGTAGATCCCCCAGACAAGCCTGGCTGTTCTCCTTCACGTGGTTGCCGCCTGTTATTGGTCTGATTCCCTATGAAACAGACGTAACTGAAAGAGTCAGATGATTTCCCCCCCATCCACCAGGAACAGGGAGACGGCCTGGTGGTGCGTCAGCCTCTCCTGCGCTAGGACCTGCGCAGCATCGCCCTAAGCAGGGATGAAGGGATCCTGGTGTTTGAGCGGAAAGGGTAGCTGCGGCACCCCGGAAGCAACACAGCATTTTGGCCCGGATTTCCAGACGGGAACTTCGTGGTGTAGCCGACCACGAGGCAATGGTCAAGGCGTCCACCGTCTATGGGTCGCCGGCGAGGGGTGTGGGGGTCGCTTTTAACATCCAGCGTTGGACTCCGGCCATGCTGAAGGAGCAAGGTTGCATAGAACCACTGGTAGTTGGGATCAACTACCAGCCATGTAGCTGCAGTTCCCGATGTCGCGCTGAGAGGAAAACCCTGTGCCCCTATATCCTCACCACAATCCTGGTGCCTCGATTTTTAATATCGGCATGCCAGTTGTGGGTGGCTCTGTGGCGGGTGGGACTGGTGAGGATGAATTTTAATCAGACACGTGAAATGGCAGATAACAGATCGCAAGTAAAAACAAACGACAAAGAATAAGACCTGGTGAAGGGGAAACCCAGTTTCAGGCAAAACACAGAAACTGACAGACAACCGTCGTTGATCCTGGTGAAGGGAAAACCCGGTTTCAGGCCGACGGGGACAGACAACAGACCATCCACGTCCAGTGAGTTGGTAGACCTGGTGAAGGGGCAACCCGGTTTCAGGCAGCAACCACAGGACAAGACAGACGAGCTATACTCCTGGCAGGTCGCTACGCACCGACGTAAAAATCGGCGCGTGGAGGACAAAAGCAGGAATCCAACCCAGGATACACGACAGAACACGGGCCGACTGAAGCACGGTAAACGTGCTAGGAAGGCCCGCGACAGACTTCTTTCATCGGAGACCACCAGACAAACGGATGCGGGTCAGGTTGGAACCCAGGACCAAGGACAGACAGACGGACAAAAGAAATGGACTGACAGACGGACGGACAAAAGACAGACAAGAAGTGGACAGACGGACAGACAAGAGGCCTCAAAGAGGCCTAGACTAGATGACACGGTGTCACCGAGGGGGCAGCATAAAAAGCCCAAAAATGACGAACCGCGTCGCTGTTCTGGGAAGTTCTCCTTCGCCGACGCAGCTACTGCAGACCTGCTGGCGATTATCACCAGCAAAAAGACAGGACACATTAGTGCCACTCATGCTGGGTTGGTCCTTAAGGCTCTGGAGGAGGCCGTTGTGGAGGAACTGCTAACAGCAGAATCCTCAACGGACGAAGCCCCGAACCTGAAGGGAAAACCCATCATTGGTGTGAGACACCCAAAACACTCGAGTGGGTCAGGAAGGTTGTGGACAAATTGAAAATACCCGGGGTTCACGACTTGGTAGTGCAGCGCCAGATAGACAGGCCGAAGAGAGTGGTTTGCGGCCTCCTCATCCCGGGGACGCGAGAACCGCACACAATCGCCAAACTGCTGCGCTACCAAAACAAGTTCGCAGAAGTTGACCGATGGATCCTGCACAAGGCCATCGCAGGAGACGACAGCACCTTCTTGGTGTTTAGTACGACCAGGGACATCGCGGAGGGGCTACTAGCAAGAGGCAGATGCCTCTGCTATCTGATGGGCTCTGTATACGTCAGGTTCAGGAACCAGGGTGGCCAGTACCTGGAGAGCCTGCCGCCTCTAGAGGAAACAACATCTACTCCGGTACAGAGCACGTCTAGACCAGCCGTGACACAGCAGACCAATGAGGACACTCCAGTGGTAATGGAGTCCGCGTCTGAGGAGAAGGAGGATACAGACGTGGTTGACGAGTGGGTGGACAAACTTGGGGGAATCGACATCAGTCAGGAGGTTGATGTCGACGTGCTTCTCGCCTCAGATGGCGCCCCAATAGACGACAGTTAAGCTCCTGCAGACGAACCTCCAGCACAGTCGCACCGCAACGGCTGAACTAAGGAAGTGGCTGGAGGAGAACAACGACGGGGCTATTACTCTGGTCCAGGAGCCGTGGATCAGATCAAACACCATATGTGGCCTCAACAACACTGGTGGTAAGACTTTTTACAACCCAGGGAACCGCGCACCGCGGACCTGCAATGTATGTTCAAGACACCTACAGGCAAAAATAATGACACAATTTTGTTCTAGCGACATAACAACAATCCAAATAATACAACAGTTAAATCCAAGTGTACCTGTCCTGGTAGTTGCCTCTGCCTACATGCCTGAAGGATAGGAAGCTCCGTCACGGGATATGCTGAGCTGGTGAGACACTGTGAACAAACTGACAAGGCGCTGATCATCGGCACCGACTCCAACCATCAACTGTGGGGCATGACGAAAAGCAAACAAACGAGGTGAGGAACTAGTAGATTACCTATTCACCACAAACCTAAATATAATAAACACAGGATCTGAACCTACTTTCGTAACAAGGAGACGCAGATCCATCATCGACCTTACTCTTGCATCAAGGAGAGCAGCGGGATTGATCTCTGACTGGCATGTGTCCCCAGAGGCATCCTGCTCTGACCATAGGTGGATTAGGTTCAACATCATACAGCGTGTTACCCAGTCACCCAGACGCATACCCAGAAAAACGAACAGAAGTCAATACTGCAGACAAGTAACTCGATCACTGCGACATATGCAGTCTGAAAGTTTAGACGAAACCAATAAAATAGACGAGACAGCTGAGGAATTAACAAGGGTAATTATCTCATGCTATCAGACAGCCTGTCCTCTCAGTACACCATCATCCAACTCGGATGCCAGCCAGTCATGGTGGGGTCCCGAGCTATACAAACTGAGGAAAAAGGTAAGAAGACTTTTCAACAGGGCCATGAACACGTGTGACGACCAGGACTGGGATGCGTACAAAGATGCCAAGGCTCTTTATAAAAGACGCATTCGACACTGGAGCAATGGGTCTTGGAGGAAATTTTGTTCTGAAATAGACTCATGCACTAAGGCAAATAAGGTAAGAAAACTGCTATCTAAAGACAGGCAGCAAGACATAGCACAGCTTCGGAAAGCTGATGGCTCCCTCACAGATACAACGGAGGAGGCACAGAGGGTACTACTTGAAACCCACTTTCCAGGCTAAATCATACACACGACACACACTTGGAATGACACCAGCTGGACCCCCACGGAACATTCCTGGAACACTGCAATAAGAACAGTGTCTAGGGACAAGTTAAGGTGGGCCATTAACAGCTTCCAGTGTCTTTGTTACGATTTGTACCAACATGTATTTTTGGATTTTAAAAATCAAGAAGAGCAGGTAATTAATTGGCTCCAAAAAGAAACAGAAGACGTATTTCAGGTGGTTTTCAGGAGTTTTGGGAGCGATTAAGAACGCTGACTTTGAGGCGTGACATCAAGGTCACGATAATTGTTAATACCTCTTAAATTCATTCCTAATAAACCAAATTTAAGTGCCATGTAACCAGTTCCTATTTTTAATAAACACTTGAAAATATTCAGGTTTATTATTGAGTAGTCAGACTAACGAAATTTTAGTTACTATTTATCTAAAAATTTAGTTTAGTTATCTACATTACATTATGGAAATAATTGTGAGAAAATCTTATCTTTTTTGCGCTGAATACAGAGAAATTCAACGGATAAAACAGAAAATCCATTTCACAGTTTGCAGTGGGATTTTATTCAATTGGAAATCAGTGACCTTGCCAACATTTGTCGTCTTTCTTGGTTACCGAGTAGAATATTCAGCTTTGCCAATTAAATCGTAAGTACTTAACTTTTTAATATTCTTAGACAGACCGTAAGATAAGCTAAGGAAATAAATTAACATCTTATAAATGATACACGCTTAAACTTTTTTTGACATTTCGCATCAGTCTGCGTCTTTGGAACACACACAGTATGACCAGATATATTATTACTTTTTTTTTGTTTACATGATTTAACATAAGAAGGGGACAAAAAGCGTCTCTGAGTTTATTTTCTCAGAATGGTCTCCCAATTTACGGTAGCTCGGGTCAAATAAATAAACACAAACTTAAAAAAGTATTAAATAAAGTACTTCAATCATTAAATCAGCTAATAAATTCATACAAAGACAATACAATTTCAATAATCTTTTAATGAAGTATCCGAACGTTTAATAAAAGTCTTTCAAAGGTAGCTCATCCAAAATTAATAAAAATCATAATTCTAACGTAGCAGCGTAAAAATAATGAGAAACGGCAAAAAAGTAATAAAAAAACGCATTTTGAACCCTTTTATGCGTGTTTCATTTAATCACTGGGGTGCGTGAAAACAAAAGACAAATATAACCAAATCAACTTATATTTTTTATCTTATAAATTGTGTGATTGAATTAAGGGATGAGGAAACTAAGACTTGAATGGATACACCGATCTATGGTGGTTGAATATGATAGATGTATAAGATAGGAATAGGTAGTTGTAAAATTGAGATAGGTAACAGTAGTTCAATAATAATCATAGGTAAACACACTTAAAGTTAAACTAAAAAAGAACAACAGCTTAAGCACAAAATGACAATAAGGTACAGAAATAAATATACAACAGCTAAAAGCTTTAAGCGCTAAAAAATAGCTAAACGGAAACGCAGAAATGTTACTCAGTCACCTGTAGACTAAACAACGAAAATAAAACAATCACTCGAATTTACTAAACGTAACAAAGAAGTGACGTTAATAAAAAAAATTGTGTGTGTCAGCTCCGACGCACGACTGGAGTTTACTCCTTAAGTTCGATAGTCTAAACAGACGCAAAAAGAGTTTATTTAACTTAAAAAAGATTGATACTATATGAAAGGGTAAATTAACAAATTAATGAAAATAATATACATATATAAATATATATTTATTCATTTCATATACATTTATTATAACTAATCGACGAAATATTTGACATTAAACTTTTTACAGTAGTCAATTTCAGATGTGCTTACATATATCATTAGGAATGTTGATAAATTATGTAATTATTATTATCAGACTATTATTATTTTTTTAAATATTAATTAAATCAACATTGTCTGCATTATTAATTACAGTGACAAGTGGTTTATGGTAACTAAAATAAGACACATGGACGTTCGTAGATACGTGGTTCACGAATCTTGAAAATACCGCATCAATGGTTGTACCACACCTCGTTGTCCCCATTGCTCTATCAGAAACAATATCTAAATTTAGTTCAGATTTAAAAAAAAATATTAATGTCAATCCGTCATCTTTGTTTGTCAAAGTTGCGCGACATAGGATGCGCACCAAAAACGTAACGAGGCTTTTCATCGATAGATTTTACTCCTCACATTTTTCTCATACCGGGGCCCCTTATATATGCAAATCGATTCTTAAGGAGTAAACTCCAATATTTAAAAAAAATGCTATATCTCCACACGATGGAGCTTCGGCAGCTTTACTAAGCTTGACGACCGTTTTGTAATCACGAAAAAATATATATTTTTATATCGCAAGACAGCTCCGTAGTAATTGGCCATTCTTTCATATTCTGATGTCAATTGGAAATTTCTATAACCCCAGCAGTACGTAAACAAGACATTGATGATGTTTTTAGTGTTGTCGCACGGAAATATTTCTTATGGCTACAAACAATAAAAGGATCGGCTTCGTGGAATATTGACAGAAAGAAGCAAAAACAGAAATGTTTTGTAAAAAAATATTTGGATCATTTCAGAAAGAAAGAATTAAGTCAAAACAAATAATGTTATTCGGTTGCGGACTTTGCTATTGGAAATAATGTGAAAAACATATTCCTTTAACTTGATTGTGTTTGATGTATGTAGGACCATTGAAATTTGAAGATGGTATTTATTGAAGTGAGAACATCCAAAGGATATACTTGGAACCTTTATCATAAGAAAAAGAGCAGGTAATA
Organism: Chilo suppressalis; assembly: GCA_902850365.2. Lineage (NCBI taxonomy): Eukaryota > Metazoa > Arthropoda > Insecta > Lepidoptera > Crambidae > Chilo > Chilo suppressalis. The sequence goes on along the minus strand of OU963895.1, from coordinate 10,517,129 downwards.
TCTAGCCTATAAGAGAAGGTAGTCTTATCCTAGGATAATATTAGAAGATTCATTATCATCAGCCTATTAATGTCCCCACTGCTGGGGCACAGGCCTTCCCTATGGATGGAAAAGGGAGATTGAGCCATGACCCACCACGCGGGCCCAGTGCAGGTTGGTGGGTGCTAACGACTGCAGATGCAGCCGGGACCAAAACGTCTTAACGTGCCTTCCGAAGCACGGAGGAGCTCGAAATAGTAAATTTTCGGACACCTATCCAATGACCAACCACTGCGAAAGTTGCTTAAATTCAACGACCGCAGCCGAACGCGCTAACCACTTGCGCCATCGAGCTCCTCATTAGAAGATTGAGAGATATAAATCCTCAAACATCATTCTCAAAGCTTAACCTTTGTGACTAAAAACGGCAACGTTTGCCAAGTCGTGTCTGGCTCTACAATTATATTGTCATGATGTGGACTACGCGGACATATAAACACAGTTGAATTTCATCTGTGCAGCGTTTTTTAAGTAAATATAAAATAGTTCCCTATATTAATTTAGCTTAAAATCGTGCTCAGAGTGATGAGATCAGGCAAAGGGTAAATTAATGATGGTTAGATAGGTCGTTCTCAGTTTGTGTCATGTTAGACTAGATCTAATGATATTTCATAGAAGTAGGAATCGAAATTTGCCATGTAATATTTTCTACCTAAGTAGAGGATAATCGCTTACCTGTGTATAAAAGTAAACACCGACAAATTCCTTCAAAGGAACGGAATAAGCGCAGAGACACGCTACTTAAGTCATTAAAAGGAACTTAGCTGACTTACATAGTGTAGATGGGACTTTAGTTTTTCCACTAAGTGTAAGGGTTGCCACTTAGATCTGGTTGTTATTATGGTGGGTTATTTTTATATGAAACGCTTATAAAAAAATATTTTATCCATAGTTCTCATTAAAATAGATATACCTAAGTAATAATAAATAACTGGCGAAAAAAAAATCTCAATCTCTTAATTTTTTCACAAAAACAGATTAAATTGGATATATATATTTATGATATAAAACGAAATTGGATATATTTAAATGAACAAGTAACTGATGAAAATAAAATCTCAATGAATTTTATTTCAGGAAATCAAATTAAAGTGGAATATTTTTATGCCAGATAAAGAAAGATAAGTCCGTATTTAGCTCTATATTTATAAAACTCATTAACTTGTATTTTGATGCGGACCAACTTTTGCTTTAATCCGGATTATAATCAACCTGCGTAAATTAATCCCGTTAAATCCGTATACTCTTTCCGGCGAACGACCGAGTCTTCTATTGATAGAACAGAGAATTATATGACATGAGTAAGGAAGGAACAGTTACGAATTTATTCAAATCAATATTCAATTAATCAGTTTAGGCTTTACGTGCGCTTACGTATAACTCGAAAGCTACGCCACCTTTTATTATTTTTGTAGTTACTTATTGTATGAAGCTTTGTCTCTACAAAACAGCACCATACCATACCACTCTTATTGCTTTCCACAGCTTCTACGCCTGAGTATTGACTAAGCCTTTCCCCTGTCAACTTCCCTGTACCTATCTGCTGCCGCTTCGCTGTGGTTTTACGTCTGCGTCTCCATGGCTCTACCTGCTACTGAGCTACTATCACCGACCTACCAGCTGCAGAGCTACCCGCTGATCTACCTGACCCCCTCAGGTTTGAGTAGTCTAGAGGCTCAAGACGGAGAGGAGACCATGGGGGCCATGGGGAGATGCCATCCGCCTGGAATACCTCTAGAGGCACTCGCCAATTCTTGACTTGAGATCCACTTAGGATCTCGCCGTCGCAACCCCGGTGACGCTGTAAAGGTTTCAGATGATCTTTACCAACAACATACACACTCAAAAAACAAATGCCGACCTACCTGCGGCCGCTCAGCAAGATAAGTTCCCAACTATCTTCTGCTATCCACAGAGCGATCGCCTGTTGAACCACCCTTGAGGTAATTTATTGTATACTAGCGGTTGCAACGAAAAAAATAAATAAATTTAACAGTTTTTTGAGAATTCCACAGGAAGCTTGCATTTTCCAGGATAAAAATCCAAATGTCTCAATCCAGGTCATTGACTATACGCGTACCAAACTTTATCCAAATCTGTTCAGTAGTTGTTGCGTGATTGAATAACAAATATAAAAACACAAACTTTGACATTTATAATATTGTAGGACTTTACCAATATACATCTGCACACTGTTTCTCCCAATCCTTTTATTCTGGTAGGGAAAGGGCTCCGTTGCAATGACGTGAGTGATCACTGGCGCCTATAACGGACGCAGCGAAATGTTTCTATTGGCGGCTAGAGGCCGTCAGTGCTTACTTACACACGCGCACTGCATGAAGCTTTGCCTCTGTGCGTCTTTACTCGTGTGGTTATATTTCGACTGATTTGAAGAGGTTCGTAGCGGGGGCAGCCCTAATCCGACCCAGATTTGGCGCTCCCAGAGATCTGCGAGGAAATGGAGGCGATTTCGCGCCATTCACATCACACGGACGAAGGCACACTCGTCCCGAACATTATAGATCAAACAATTGTGAGTGCTTACCTGAAACGCTTTATTGACCTCTTTATATTAATATTTAGGGGACCTTTCACTATAAATAGTCTATGGATCTTGTACTTTGTTACTTGTTCATTTTCCTCTGGTTTAGTTTTTACGGAGAGATGTTTTTGTGTGTTTTAAAAGGGACAGAAAATATTACTTACGAAACTTTTTTCTGGGTGATAGTTATCTGCAAACGGTGAACTAATGCAAATTTTATTAAGAGGCATACTGGTAATTTGTATTTTACGACGTTTTCGTTAAAAAATTTTTGACAACATTATCACAATAATGATAACCACATTAACTACTGCTCTTTTATGCTTCCTTTGAAATGAGGTTTTCTATCATCTATACTTATAATAAATCTGTAGAGATGTCAATTCTGTACATGAAATATATTTTTAAAATAACTATCAGGGGGTGATTAGTGATCGATACTGATGCCAAAAATGCAATCAGTAAATTTTTTGTCTGTCTGTCTGTCTGTGTGTATGTTCCTTATAGAAACAAAAACTACTTGACGGATTTTAACGAAACTTGGTACAATTATTCTTCATACTCTGGGCAGGTTATAGTATACATTTCATCACGCTACAATCAGTAGGAGCAGAGTAGTGAAGGGAAATGTTGGGAAAACGGGAGAAGTTACTCCATTTTTTAAGCTTCCGTCGCGTGTGCAGCCTTAATGATTAAAGTTACATAGAAATCATGTATGACGGTAATATTCGACATAAAATTGTCTAAAAAATATACCGCAACAGCATATGTCTATCTTTTATGGTTGACTCACATTAACACGTGTAACTCCCGATAGCTTAGCAGTTCGGAGCATTCTGATCATATTTGTTTACTCTTACGTTTATAATACTCTGACTCATCCCTAATTTAAAAAAGTTAACATTATTACCTATTCAATAAAAACAAAACATAGAAATCGGTATAGAAACACCAAACTTATATATAAAATAAGCCATCGCGCCGTCGCACGTGAATACTGAATCATGCTATAAGGATTATTTTTGTGTAACGGTTGCCGCGCTCGACACGGGTCGCGGCAGCGGTAGGGTATCAAAAGGCGGAGGTCCGAGAGCGAGCTGTCTAAATCTGTTTTCTGCGTCGCTCCCCCCCACGATCGCTTCCGATGAAGCCTTAGAGGCCTTCCCGGCCAGAGGCAGCCCCTACGGGTGTTTTTTAGTCAGTACGAGTCTGACATAACCTTGCAGCCGGCTGTAGGGTATCCATGAGGATCATCTGCTCCCCCACCTGGGAGACCGAAACCGTGCTTATCAGCGCGACTTTTATTCTTTAAATAGTTTATTTGAATTTCTTTTGTTGTTATTTTGTAAAATAGGTATTAGTTGTTTTGGTACTGTTTAAATATTCGTTCAAATTAAAAATTATTAAGCGTAGGTACTTTTATTAAATAAAGTAGTTATAAGTATTTATTTTTAAGTGAAGTAGGTATAGGTAGATAGTATTGCACAGGCGTTTCAGCTTTAGTTTCATTTCTTTTTTGTTGTGAGTTGTATATATTTCTGGTTATAATTCTATAAGAATATTTTAGTTCAAATAGTCACTTAAATTTTATGTGTAAGGTAGCTAAAGTTAGGACCACGTATCAGTTGTTTTGGTAGTGTTTAAATATTCGTTCAAAGTGTAATTTAATCATATGGGATGAATGTACGATGGCCCATCGAAAAGGAGTAGAAGCGGTAGACAGAACTTGAGTTTTACGTAGAAAAATATTATTTTCAGGTTATAATTTCACTAAAACGTGCCTGGGATGAAGGAAGTTGACATATAACAAGCATTAATGGAAGATGTTTTCAACTCGCAGTGTATTCACGCAGAATAAGAGTCAGATAATGATTTAGATCTTAAACGAAAAATGGTGTACTTATATGATGTCGTCATTACATCACGATAAAGTAATAATTGACCCTGAAACATGATATCATTAAAAACTTACTATTATTACATTTTGTATTTATACCAAAAGTGGGGTAATTTTTAATGACTTTTTCTTAAACATATTCATTATTAGTTGTTTAAATGATTTAATTTTCTAATAATTGAAATTGTCGGGTAGCGACAAAATAAATTTAAAAAAATGAAAAGGAGAAAACAGGAAAAGGTTATAGAATATATATTTACAAGAACAAAGTATTTACAGAAAAAGAATTTAAACAAAAATAGGGGTATGGTGTGAATGTGTGAAGTGTGGGGTGTGAAGTGTAGTGGTAAAGTGGGTGTGGGTCGTCGGCTATCTTCAGAGGCGGCTTGAGCGAAAGGCCGTGCTGCAGGCAGATGGACGGCGCTCTTTGAAGGCGAAAGCGCTCCTGGTCAGGCGTCTCCCAATTCTTGGTTTACCCTGCTGGTGGCTGGCAGGAGCTGCTGGTAGGTTGGCCAGCGAAGTGGCGGGACACCCGGAAGTGCTGGTGGAACGGCAGACGACGCTGATATGAGGGCCTAAGAAGCTAGATGCTGGATGACGCTGCTGGAGTCCGGGCGGTAGTAGGGGTCCGCCGATGAGGATGACCGTGAAGTATTGTAGTATAGTAGTGAGACGTTTTTTTTGAAACGCTTTTAGGTCTTTGCTCGATTCCCGGGGCAGCTGGCCCTGGGACAAGGCCTTTTAGTAATTTAGAGCTCGGTAGCGAGCTAACAAAAGTTAGTTAGGCAGCATTTGCCGAAGAAATGGTTGAAAGATCAGGGTGGTTCGGCCTTTTATAGGTCCGGAACCATTTCAAATTTAGACACGATTCGAATCGAACTAAAAAGAATCAAAGTAGGTGGTTTGTGGAGGTTGAATCTTAGATTAAAACAAAAAGGGTAGATACGGTACGCTCATACTTGCATCAAACAAAAACTGATCCCACGGCAGCGCGAACGGGACAGCGAGATCCGCGTCAGTGCATTACCGACCCGAGCGAAACAGCACTTTAAGTTTTAACGGCAGCGAGAACGAGACTGCGTGATCCGCGTCACTGCACTACCGACCAATCACGCGACCAGTACTCGACGTCACTACCGAATAAGATTCATAACAAACAGCATTTTTTATGAAAATTTATATTTTATAGTAGTTACGAATGAAAAGTGATGCCGTAGGTTTTATTTTTAGTTCTTGAGCAATTTGAGCACTTTTTAAAAACATACTTGGTATTGTTTTATCATAAAAACACAAAATATTATCAATATTTCTTTTTGGCGTTCACATGTACGTCGTTTGCATTTCAAGTTGTGACTAAAGCGATTAGGGTCGTGGACCACAATTTGTGTGGATCACTTTGGTGAGGCTAGTGCCGTATCTACCCTTTTTGTTTTAATCTAAGGGTTGAATAGGCATAGACCTAGTTTGAGAGAGTATCCGTGTCATAGGTAGCCATGACCACGGAGAAAAACATGAAGACAACAATTATTTCAAGAAAATAAATAAACAAAAATACGACTTAAAATAAATAAAATCGGAGAAAAAATATTTTTCAAATTGTGCGTTTTCAGAAATGAATAATATAAGATAAGAATAATCAGGGTCGAAGTTGAGGTACGTTACAAACTCTCAAAAAAAAATTGTCACAGCACACATATCAACTCGAAAAGGGATTGATACCGACTAGCTAGATATTCATACTCGATATTTCATAATTTCAGTTCTAGAAACAAACATAAACTTGATATTCCAATTTTTAGATTTAGAAAAACACAACGATAATTTAAATTACGCAATTGTATAGATTTGTTAAAGTGAAACTTCTTTTCGGACCTGGTGTAAATGGAAAAATCCTATAGAAACCATGAAATGGAAATGCGTCGACGAGCGTCTCACGACTATAATTATATATGTGGATACGTGCGCAGCTCTTCCCGACGAGCATGGAAGTTGGAGGGTAACTCTTCGAAGGCAGATACGCAACGAGCGCCACACGCGACAATATATATTTATATACTCGTAAGTTATGTGTGCGCTGCTCCATACCCCTATGCCTTGTGCACTACCTAATGTTATTTAAGAAAAGAAGTTTCACTTCAGATGTGTGGTCTGTGCATACAATTTTTTTTTAAATAAATTGCCTCATGCCTATTTTTCTAAGCATATTTTTAGAAAATGCGTTAAGAAAAAACACTGTTGAGCATAGATACTATTAAATCCAAAATTATTAAAACGCTCGAAATGTCTGAGAGTAGCCCATTCATACCTATTCTTTGCTTCTTAAAGTTAGCACAATACAATAAATAAAGAATGTAATTATTTACAATTGTATTGGTAACTATATATTGTTATTTAATTGTCGATCTTAGAGGTATACGCTCTAAGGTGTCGGTACTTCTGAATAAGATAAAAAAAATATCGCATGGTATTCGTGTCAGCAGCAGCCTGAACTACATGTTCAGTAGTAGGAAAAAAATGAAGAACGATTCAAACTTTTAATAAGTAAACTCGAATAAAGTTTATTTTCATTTCATTTCATCGATTAATGTCGGACCACTGTGTGTGTGCTACGCTACGACAGGGATGAGTAGAAATTAAATCAACATTGTGATGTCACATGCTCTCGGGTTTGCTCGGTAACTGTGTCGACGTGTTATCGGTACCTAGGTACTGAGTACAATTTTTTTTTCTAGTATGTTATCCCAAAATCTTTTAAGTGCGAAAAATTAAATAAGTTTTGTTATAAAACGTATTAAAATCTCCCCACTTAACACACTTAATACTACTTCTGAACCATATTTCATATTTGCCGCACGAACATCCCGCAGGAAATGGAAGTTGATCGAGCGGTATTCACAGCTGCAGCGTGCCTTCATAAGCTTCCTTTGAAGGTTCCACATTATTGCAAAATACCTCAGCTGGACTGGAGGCGAAGGAAAAATTAAAACGCATGGGATGCCAACTTGCTCTTGACTATAGTTAGTCTATCAAAGGAGATGACTGATTTGATTTAAATCAAGCAGAAATATGTAGCAGGGCCGTACGACCAAATGACAACTACAGAAATTAAAATGAATACCGAAAAAATTATAAAGAATAAATATAAGGAAAGAAGATATAAAACAAATTTTGGTGATAGTGGAATCGGTGAATAGTCAAACAGAACTCAGCTGAGGCGGGTGTGAAAATAAATATTCCACGCCGTAAAAAAGGTAGTATTCAGATATTCTCGCATTCTGTTCGAGGTTTCTTATCTACTTACACCTAGGACCTAGTATAGTGCATCATTATCAGCCTATTAATGGTCCCCATGCTGGGCACAGCCCTTCCCTATGGATAGTATAGGGAGATTGGGCCATGACCCACCACACGGGTGCAGCTGGCCAAGTGCGGATTGGTGGCTGATAACGACTGTAGATGCAAACGAGACTAACGGCTTAACGCACCTTCCGAAGCATAGAGGAGATCGAGATATTAAGTTTTGGTCACCCATCCAATGATCGACCATTGCGAAAGTTGCTAACTTCCACTATCGCAGGCCGAACGTGCTATCCACCTGCGCCATCGATCTTCTCACGCATATAATGCACTAGTGGCCCGCCCTCGCTTCGCTTCGGTATTTTATCCCTTTGGGAGTAGAATTGATCAAAATCCTTTCTTAGCGGATGCCTACGTCATAACTTTTACCTACATGCCAAAGGACAATGCCCATACCCCGTACCATATTACGTCATAGATATATTTACACCAAAAAAAAAAGAATTTAATTTATGTGTATGTATGTATTGACTTTTAACCGATTTTTAACCACATTTAAAAAATAATATAAATGATGCTAAATAATTAGCAATTACCTACTTCCACAAAAAATTACGTATCCGTATGTCAAAAGTTCATTTCCGAAATCTAGCACGTTCCGATAACAGTTGTCTGTTATTTCCGAGGTGTAACAATGAACATAAAAATCTTTGTTCGCCTTATAAGCTTTAGCCATTGTTTAAGTAAATAAGATTTTAAAGTATAAGATAAAATATGTAAAGGAATCACATAATTTTATTTTATCTCACCATTTCATAAACTCAAAATATACATTCATGGCGATTCGGAACGCTTAATTACGGAACTGCCAGTGTCAATGTCAATTTCGTTTTTGTTGTGATGATGGTGATGATGTTTGTTTTGTTTGTTTGATCGACGTTATTCTTGCTGCTTTTGAGTCGATTTGATAGTTTTATCGTTTAATTAATTCACCACGTCTATAATAATTATTGACAGTGATGAGATAGTGACTCTTTTTTGTGGATATTCGAGATAGTGACTTTGAAGTGCCATGTCGAGACAGTGACTCTGTAGACGCCAGCCGACGTTGAAATTACAATAACACTGCTAACCTAATTGTAATTTAACTAATGATACTACACACATCAAAAGTGTCTAGGGATCAAGCATTTTTATGCGGATTTCTTGAGATTGAGATGTGGCTTTGTAATAAATTTATGATTTTATAAATTTATATGGATCCTTTTTGGTGCATTTCATAATTTGAATCAGGAACTGTGAATCAAATTCGAGTAAAAGATGAAAATCAGCTGTCAATATTTTCCCTATAAAAACATACAACGCATTGAAGACATTATTAGTGCTACTGTTTCCCTACTACTGATTAAAACCAACGTTATTATGGAGCGGCGACGTCATTTAAGCAGGGAAGAAATGCTCAGAGCCGTGGGAATGATAGAAGCTGGTTCCCGGCAACGTACTGTGGCTTTAGCTCTGAATACAAGTCAGAGTGTTATCAGTCGACTTTGGACACGATACCGAAGCACTGGTACCGTGGCTGAGCGCCATGGAGGACGGTATCGCTGCACCACACGGAGACAAGACCGATACATTCAAATCTTAACTCGAAGAGCTCCAACAATAACCGCCATGATGTTAGCCGTGAGGCTTCATCACTCTTCAGGGAACTTAATTAGCGACCAAACAGTCAGAAACCGCTTGCATGAAGTGAACCTTCATTCCCGAAGACCGCTACGGGTACCACCTATAGCAATGCACAATCGTAGGATTCGATATCAATGGGCTCTTGAACACAGAAATTGGGCAGAAGAACAATGGCGTTTCGTGTGCTTTTCTGATGAGTCTCGTTTTGGTATGAGACCGGATACAAGACGTATACGACACTGGAGAACCCCTGGACGCCAACAGCGATTAAAATCCTGCCAGGAAGTCCATCCTTATAGTGGTGGAACCATCATGGTATGGGCGGGTATTTGGATCGGCGGAAGAACTGAGTTGATTTGGATCAGAGGCAACCTCAACGCTCAAATTTATGCTGAGACGATTGTATCAGACGTCATCGTTCCTCTACAAGTGCAAATCGGCCCTTATTTCAGTTAATGCATGATAATGCACGACCGCACACCGCAAGAGTTGTAAGACAGACTCTCGCCGCAGCTAACATCAATGTCCTGCCCTGGCCTGCTCAGTCGCCAGACTTGAACCCGATTGAGCATGCATGGGATATGCTACAGAGAAGAGCTCTGCCGAATATGGAGGGTATCCAGTCGCAAGAAGACCTTTTTTTGTTGTTGCAACGAACATGGGCGGCCATTCCACAGCGTGATTTGGATGAACTCATTTTGAGTATGCCAAACCGATGTTCTTGTGTTGTTAGTGTTCGCGGTAGAAATACGGATTATTAATTGTTTAAGTTACCCAATAAAATTTTAGAGAAAACTGTTATTTCAGTCTTTTTTTCGAACTTTTGTGTTAGTGGTTCAAATGTCAAAAATCCCTTTATTAGGAAAATGGCAAATTTCTTTATTAATGCAAAGGTGACTTGGTTTATCGTTACTGTGACAAACGAAAACACTTTATTTGATGAATCCTTAAAGAAAATTTTAATTAATATCAATCAGGAGAAAAGTTATTGCAAAAATATATGTTGATCCCTAGACACTTTTGATGTGTGTATAATATCACGGTTCTTACAATGCACAGGGTCGCAGGTAGCGACATCTATAATAATCACGCTGATTCAAAATTACTAAAATGTTATCATCAAACGTTTTCCAGCTTATGTAATTTTTTTCTAAAATGTGGTTAAACATTGACAAAATATTGTTGATAGTAAAAAGTTAGATAAAAACTAAACTCTTGAGAGTAAATTTGTTTTGATGCAAGTTAGTACGGATCAAGAAAAATAGGCATTGTCCTTTCAGCCCGATGCGTCCAGTAGTTTGGGCTGTGCTTTGATACATCACTATGTCAGTCAGTCTCCTTTGAGTTTTATATATATAGATGTATGACAATAACTTCTATTAGACTACACAGTAATATTTCCAACCTGTTTGAAGATGTCTGAGGTCTTAGCAGGAACGTAAATATTCGTTAACCGGCAAGATTTGTCATACGGCTGTCATACTATAAGACACTGAAAGTTTGCACTATTAATCACCGTAGACGGAAATTTGTCATGTTTACTCGATCTTATTCCTATCCATTAGGGTTTAAAATTCAATTGCAATTTAGAACAATCGTTGTACAATTTGTACATCTGGTGGAACATTGGCATCTCGCCATGAATTTGGAAACTTTGTTCTGATTCATTTTATAGAAGTAAACCTACTTTAGTTTCACCTCGTAGTTTTCAGTAAATTTTTATCTATTGTTGTAGTTGTATAATGTGGTTTGGAATATTACGGTGTTTATAAAAAGACTTAAAGATGCAGTTTATATTTTCCATCATTAACATTGAGGCCTATTTTTCTTTTGGGTTTTCCTCACATGCTGCGCGGGCTCAGTGCAAATTGGTAAACGCTAACGACTGCAGATGCAGCCGGGTCCAATGACTCAAAGTATCTACCCTTAGCAGCACTGGTTTCGAGATAGTAAATTTTTGGTTCTCATCCCATCATCGAACTCCTTATAATAGTCTACACAATATAAATGGATTAGACTCCTAGATTGGGCTAATGTAGCAAAAAAATGAATTTAGTTATTTGCAGTCTGACTTAAGAGCAGACTGAGGAACTACATTTAATATGTAAATAAATAATAGATACCTTAATGGCTAAGATAGTTTATCTTCTATAATATAAAAATGAATCGCTGAATGTATTGCTAAGTGCAAATCTCGAAAAACCGATTTCGATAATTCTTTTTTTAGAATATTCCTTGAAGTACGAGGATGGTTCTTTCGCGGAGAATAAAAATTGCCTGAAAAAGTCAAAATACAACAAACGATTCGTAAAAATACTTAAAAGTCAATTTGAACTTTAATATCATACCATAAATTTCAAATGATAGTGGAGAGGTTCCGGGAAGGCAGAACAATTGAGTGACGTGATGTCAATGGATGTTTAGAAAAGGCAAATATACCATTTTCATTTTTTTTAATTATTTTAGTCTACATTACAACTCTACACCGAAGCGAAGCGAGGGTGGGCCACTTGTATGATATATATTTTACCGACTACCTTTACCTTTTAAAAGCATAAATTTAAATAATGTTAGACCTCGGAAAGCCTGCAATACAGGTACAATTATAATGTAAACTATTTCAGGCAAACTTGATTATTGCACACAAATGTATGTAAGTATAGATTCTTATTTGAATTTAAATTGACCTATTTTTTCTTGAATAATTTATTATTATTTTATTTATCATATTACTTGTACACCAGCAGTTCCATCCTGTCAATGTCAAGTGCCACAAGAATTTGGACGTATTATATTAGGCGGTGCCAGAAACTTTAAAAGATCCATGAAGTTGGCAGAATTGTCCAAGCAGACAACAGCCAGCCTTTACAAAAATAGAATAGAATACTTAAGATTTTGTATTATGCCCAAATTTTTAGTGTTTTCTTTCTCCTCCTCCTTCACTACCCACTTGACAAAATTATGTAATAGAAAAATGAATAGATTGTTCAATACAGAATATATGATTTTAATTCAACGGAGACAAATATTTTGGGTGTAATTTTTACGTCTACAAGGAAAAACACCTAAATCATTAAAAATGTTTAACGAAATAATAAAAGCGAGCCAGAAAATCGTTCAATCTTTACTTACCTAAGCTCAAGAGTAATTATTTAAAGAAGTGTTTGTACCAATGGACGTAAATATAGCATTTTTTTCGAGAGTCATTCATACAGTTCCTTGAAATATTTACATAGGACTGCCCTCGTTCTTGCTCCAATCTTCAACAGATGTTTGACTTTCACGAAAACATTTAATGCCCAAGTGTAATATTATTGTCTTCATTAAATTATTTATTGTATTTGCATTTTTACAGAGAAACAAAATAAATTACAATAGGTAATACATTCGATTTCATTTTCGGGAACCGTTAATTGATGATGATTTTATTGAAGTGATATTGTTTCTGATAGCTAGTAAGTTTTCTAAGGTTCCACGGGGATGGCATTTAAGTAGGTTAGGTACCCACTGGCCATGTCAGAGGCTCAAGCACGAACTTTGTCAATCCGTAATCGTATCATCATCGTCAAATTTTGTTAGGAAGGAGCTAGTTTGTTTTTACATCCGGTGGGGGAGCTGCTTAGTTTGCATAGAAACTTTGACGATGCGATACGACAACGGAGCTGTCAAAGTTTGTACTTGCGTCTCAGAAGTTACATCACTTCCATGAACGCAGACACACAGACAGGCCTCCATTACTCCATGTACTTGAACGCGTTAATTACCTACCGAGCGGTTGATCTTCGATGATCAAAAAGTCACTGGGCTGTCACAAGCACTCGTTATCGCACTTTGCACTGCGTTGCAGCGTAAAACATCGATTTATTTGCATTTTGTAGTTATTATTGAATACTGCAAATAAGTTTAATTAAGTCTTTAAATATTACGTTATAATCTGCTTTGGTTATTATTAAATACTGTATATAATATACTTGACTTATTGTTGCGTCCAGCCAATTATAAATGTTTTTGGTGACTCTTCGGTCTATGTATTGAGCTGTTTGCCTGCACAGCGAAAAATGGAAGATATTGTGCGGCTTTTACGGAGAAATGTCGATCATTACCGCGTCGAGACGTCGTACCGAGAAGTTGTTTTTATAAGAGCAATTTTTTATAACTTTACCCGCAATGGTGAATAAAAAGTGATATAAATGCAATAAAAATATTACCAAAAAAATCCCTGGATTGGAGTGTAGCCGGTGTGGGAACGTAATACATGCAGACCCTACGTGCACAAAACTCTCAAACAAGCAACTCAACACCCTTCGCAACTCGCCTGGCATAGAATGGAGCTGTGAAAACTGTTTGGCCAATCTATCGCGGCGATCATATTACGTTATTCCGGATGATGAAGCTGATGATGATGAGTCTGATACTGGTGTCATTGTAAACTCCAAAGCCATAAATACTCAAAAACTGGTCCAGGACATAAGCCGCGAGTTAAAGAAAACGTTTCGAGAGGAGATAAGAAGTTTAGAAGCATCCTTGGAGTTTCTTAGTGATCAGATAAGTACTATGGAGCAATCTCTAAAGAAACAAGATAGCAAAATAATAGAACTCGAGCATAAAAATCAAGATTTACTTAATAAAAACAAGAATCTTGACCTCCGAGTCAAGTGTAGTGTATACCTAATTAGGTAACGTAATTAGGTCATGTCGCAATCCGCTATTTACGTAGATAGTTTTAAGCAAGTAGCAAGTAAGCAATATTATTAATTCAATTATTTTGAAATGTTTTATTTCACTCAATAAACGGACTTCAAACTATAAACTATGTTTCCTTAAATAACCAACGATAGGCTAATATTAGACAAGGTTCTAGAGCAATCGGTGCAACAATTTGAGCAAAATAATCTTTCCTCCTCCTTAGAAATAGCTGGACTACCCGAAATCCTTAGCAAAGATGTAGAAACCCTTTTGGAAAAAGTGGCGTCAACGTTGGAGATGGACAAACAGGACATACAGTCTTTCCAGCGGCTACCGGGTTCTAAAGCTAGAGCTGGTGCTATTTTTATACAGCTGAAAACTGTAGAAGCTCAAACACAGTGGATAGCCAGTGGCGGAGAAAAAAGTCTTACTGTTGGAGCTATTCTCCCTGATGTTCCTGAAGAGGAAGCTACTCGGAAGGTCTACGTGTGGGAAGCCTTGACTAAAACTTTAAAGGCCCTTTTGTATAATACCAAAAGTCAGTTAAGTAAATCATTCAAGTTTATTTGGTGTAAAAATGGTAAAGTGTTCGCTAGAAAGTCAGATAAAAGTAAAATCTATCATATTCGATCAAACCAGGATATAACCGGGTTAGAAAAAGCTGTAAATAGCCCTTAATTCTTTGTATCTTTTCAATAAGTATCATTACAAAGTTTTGTAATATTATGGAAAATCAGATATCTGAATTATTTTACTGTGCTTCAACTAATGATTTTTTTCAACAGTTACCTACCAACACTTGCTTGAATATATCGTGCATACACATTAATATAAGATCATTAATAAAAAACTATAATAAACTACTGTTACTTTTACACGAATGTATGTTTCCCCTAGACATACTAGTTGTAACTGAAGCTGGAATTTTACAAAACATAGTCAACTTATATAATATACCAGGATATACTTAATATGTACTATCAACT
This sequence comes from Chilo suppressalis, assembly GCA_902850365.2. Classification (NCBI taxonomy): domain Eukaryota; kingdom Metazoa; phylum Arthropoda; class Insecta; order Lepidoptera; family Crambidae; genus Chilo; species Chilo suppressalis. Next base: position 10,501,996 of record OU963895.1, on the reverse strand, counting down.
AAGAACGAACAAGAGAGGTGGCGGTATTATTATCTTTGTGAAAGACCATTTAAAATTTACTGTAATAGAAAATAAATCATTCTCATTCGAAAGCCTAGTGGGCATGTTAAAAATAAGTTCAAATGAAGTTGTTGTATTGTTTGCATTGTATCGACCACCATCCACTTGTAAAAGCATTTTTGTTAAGGAGAGAGAGAGAGGAGAGAGTTTTCTTGATAGGTGCATTTCGAAATTTCACGTTAAACGGAACTTTCTGTTGATCGGTGACACAAATATAGATTTAAAATCGGTAACATTATACACTCACTCATACTTAGAAATGCTAATCGAGCGCGGACTGATGTGTGGTATCACAGATTATACTAGAATCGAGCCTAAGCAAGATTTGGTTACAAAAACATATATAGATCATATATTTGCGCCTTTCCCCACATCACGTCCCTACTCAGCGACGCTTGACGTAGTACTAGCCGACCATCGGGCAATAATTTTTTGCAGCACTAGCGATATAACCGATGTTTGCGTACAGAATGTTTCAAGAACAACAATTGACCAAGATATATTATTTAATAAATTAAAGAGCGTTGAATGGTCTAAGACTAACCGAATGGAATGTCCCAATGAAATTTATACTTTTATCAAAACTTCCTTCTTACAATCAATTACGAAGGCGTCAAATAACAATAATTATATATTAAAAAATAAATTTCGCTGTTTCAAAGTGCCGTGGATAGATGATAACGTTATTCAACTGCGTGAAAATATAATAAACTTTTTCCTTTGTGGAAATGTGGTGGAAATGATCCCTCTGTAAGATTACAATATAACTAAACTAGAAATAAATGACATAAAGTTTTGGAGATCAAGATAAATAGCTATTATACAAATCAAATTAAAAATACTAGAAAAGTCTATAAAATATTAAACCATATGCTAGGTCGAATTACTCACTCCATTGACAGTGTAATAATTAAAGCATTTGAAACCCTGCTTCCTACGAAAATATTAGCTCAAAACTTTGCACTTGAATTTGAAAATTCTCGCATTGTAATAATCCAGTAAACCATTATAAGCCCACAAACTCAAGTATCTTGTTACAAAAAGCGACAAGTAGTAAAATACAGACCATACTTAAAAATATGAATTCTAATAAGGCTTGCGGGCCTGATAATATTAAAGTTTCTCATTTGAAAATGATAAATAAAGACATATCTATTGCAAAACAGGTTTGTATCCGGATGAGCTAAAGAAAGGATACGTAAGACCTATACACAAGAAAGGTAAATTAAATGATAACTCTAATTACCGTCCTATAACATTGCTTTCCTCTGTGGATAAGGTGGTAGAAAGATATGTGTGTGAGCAAATCTATGACTTCTATAGAAAGCACAACGTCTTGTACAAGGGTCAATATGGATTTTAGAAGGGGAAAGGTGCTGACAGCCTGTTATCTTGTTTTACTGATGAAATTAACCAACATTTAAATAATAAAGATCAAGTATTTGTGTTATTTATCGACTTTACACGTGCTTTTAATACCTTAAATCATCAACAATTGATCAATAGGCTAGATGATTGTGGTGTTCGAGGACCTTTATTGAAATGGTGTGAAAATTACATGAATAATCGAACGCTGAATGTTAAAATTCATAGCGATCTAAGTGACTCCATTACAGTGACGCATGGTACGGCTCAAGGATCCGTACTAGGACCTCTTTACTTTTTATCATACGTGAATAATATGAACTCATTGAGTTTAAGAGCGTTAAGCACTGCAAATGTCTTCAATTTGCCGATGATACTTGCCTCATAGTTGCCGATAAAGATCCACAGAAAGCGCTTGATAAACTGCAGGCTGACTTTATTGCTATCGCTAAGTGGTGTCATGACCCTGGGTTAGTTATCAATCCTAACAAAACTAAACTTGCGTATTACGTCCCCTTAAATACACCAAATCCCTACTACAGACTTAATTGCTCATGTTCACGACTGTTCCCACACTTTTAGGTATAGGACCTGTGACTGCCCAGTTATTGCAATCGTTCAGTCATATACATATCTTGGTGTTAAAATAGATAGCAAATTTCACTGGAGTCTCCACGTTGAACACGTCTGCAATAAATTGAGACAGTTTTTAGCTAACATAATAATTTTAAAAGACCGAATTCCATTTAAAGTAAGGGTAATGTTGTATAACGCACTCGCTGGTTCTTACATCCGATATGGGCTTATATGTTATGGACGAACTTATAAAACATATAGTGACCTAATTTACAAACTCCAGTTAAAAATAATAAAAACTATAGTAAGCAAAAAATTAAAAGGCAATTTTCTGGTGACGACAAAAAAATATTTAATCATTGTAAAATATTACCGGTCCACATTCAATTTCAATTAAACTTATTAAAGGAAATCTTTTTTAACGAATTTCTCAAGCAAAAAGTGAATCACCTGTTTTTACTCGTGCTATTGCTCGAAACTAGCTTTGTACGAAGCGAGCAAATAACGTGTACGGTAGGAGAACTACTGCCTTCCTAGTCCCGCGTATGATCAACGAACTACCCGCGGATTTAGTCAATTGTCTAACACCGTTGAATGTTAAATACAAGTTGAAAGACTATTATTATAAGACCTTGGAATGCACCTAACTGTATCCTATAAACACAGTACTTTAATTTACTATTTAAGCTAGTCCCTGGCGTGTAATTAGCATTGCTACAAACCTCTGTGGTTTTTCTAATGCTGTAAATATAAAATTGTAACTATTGTTTATAATGATAAATAAATTTAAAAAAAAAGGCTGCATTAGGCTAGTCATCATTTGGACGCGCATCAATTGAACGGGGATCTCGCGGTTCCACGCTTAACAGCGTAGAGGGTATTCGCAGGGTATTTTAGCGGATAGGATACTGTAAGCGGTCTTGAGCCGCTCAGACTGCTTAACGGCTTCTCCGTTTCGCCCCCCAGACTAGGTGTGAGGTCCGTTCTTTGGTATGCCGTTTAAGGGCGCCAACGTCTGTAAATAGGGGTTTTGCGATATCTGCGATATAAAAAAAAGGCTGACCTGAACTCCTACATACGGAAGAAAAGGCGGGATGAAGTAGGCTACAATCGCTGTAGGTAGAGTCTGTGCGAAAAGAGAATGGGATTTGGATTGGAGGGCGCTGTAGTGCTTTTCTACCGTATTTGTAAGGTTTTACCCCTTTTAGACATGATTAAATACAAAAAACAGCAAGAAATCACAACAACAAACAAATCCGTATCAATACAAAACTTTGACGTTTTACAGATTGCTGGGTTTGATTGCCAAATAAAAATCTTAATCTTAGTTCCGTTTTTCGCCACGCCCATTCCCTTTCCGCACAGACTCTATACGAATTTTTGTAGTGATCTGTGACAGGACTCCCTAACCACTGCATCATCGAGTCCCTTCCACCTAAACAAAGCTTAATTATCAAGTGAAATTCAGCTGTTTGTTTTCCCGTCTCCCAACATAAAGGAGAATAATAGACAAACATTTTGTCAACCTTCTACACTATGGGCGATAAATACAATTAAAATTAGCTATTCATGGATTAACATGGGCTTGACGTAAAGATTACGAACAAACTCGTTAAGATAAGAACGCCTATATAAATTGAAACCAATAACCGAACTTTTGTCTATTAATATCGGTTATCTAATCTATGCTAAGCGGTAAGGGGCGAGCGAAATGTTTGACAATAAACTAAACTTTACAATCGGCTTACCCAGAAAAGGATCGGTGGGTTGACGTAAATAGTTAACTAGGTATAGGAGATTGTCTTTATCAGAACAAAAACTTTTATGCAATCATAAACTTATTGAGTAGTTTCCTTAAAGCGTCCTTTAAGTTAAATTGGGCTTTCTCATTATAGGTAGGGAGAACTTTGTTACATTAAATAGTCCGTGTAACCTCGTTTGAAATCGGAAAATATATTTTTTTTACTCATGAATTCGGGTGACGAACATCGTTACTGACGTAAATAAATATTACATTTTTGATGGCTTTTGTCAGCATAGTGTTACCTATACACAACAAGTTTTTTAAACGCGCCGTCGACGCGCGTTTTAGCGATACAGGCGCGATATGCACGCAATGAGACGCAGCCTGTAAGTATTTGCAAACCTGTATAAATTCAAACATGAGTGTGTAGCGATATAAAGGAGATGCTAACGGTACTCTGTACGATAAAAGCGCGCCATGTGGTGTGCTTAGGCCCTATGATTCTAGTTTTGCAACTTGTCTTGTTGTATCTGATTCTCTTCGATATGATGAGAGGGAATTGATTGAGAAACTGGGAAACTAAAAATATAGTATATATCTACTACAGAACAACTTGTTTTAGATGAAAATGGACAAAATTTGTAGATCTATTGCGATACCTACTCTGTTAAGAGTCATCTCGATATCAAACACAAGTCTTTCGCGATTTTTACTTTACAGGAGCGAGAGATATTAGCCTGATTCGTATAAAAGGCATCCCGTGTAAGTACTGACGTTACTTTTTGTGACAGTATTTAAACCGTAATGTGGTAACCGTGGTTTTTACTTTATCAATATTAATGCAATATCATATTAATGACAAACTTTGTCTATTAACTATTCACAACATGAAACTAGAGGACGGTAATTTTGTTTAGTAAATAATTTGAGAAGACCTTCTTCGTCCCCTGGGTCTCTAGTGCGTGACCTCTCAATTAAATATTTAAAAGAATGCTATTTATTTATTCCAAGTTGGTGTAATACAAGTTCGCAGGTATATTCTAAGGGTCAAAGTACATACATAGAAAACATCGACTATTTTGTAACCTATGTACAATATCCATATCTTTATGCTACAAATTGGTTAACCATTGATATTATACACATTTTATCTAACAAACAATTTCTGGTTGAAGCTATAGAATTATAGATGATAGATATAGAATTATAAGATGTTGAATATATTTCGAAAATAATTATTAGCATTATATTGTCTTAAACTTCCAAGGTCCCTAATATAATAATAATTTATGTTATTGGTGGGATTGCTACCATCAACCTTGTTTTTTTTTCTTAATAAAAAGCATTCTGTAAGATGAGAGTGATTCCGAGTAATCATAGGTATCTCAGCACTTTTCTGCATAAATCCAAGCGCAATGCGCGGCGTTCTGATCTTTGCGCCAACTCCGAATTGCTCAATGGTTTAGCAAAATTGACGCTCCAAGTTAGCAGCATTTCTCGAACGGTTCAATTCAACTGTCGCCTTGGCAAATCTACTCAGCTGTCAACTTCACAGCAGTGCCGGAACACTTTGAAGTAGTGAGCTAACTCATCCGGCGCAGAGCTAGTGCAAGTTATCCATCTAAGTCTCGTAATACAGAATGACATCTAAGTGTCTATCTTTACATGAGTACAGTTAGAAAGGGATGTGGCTATGTATAGCACCCTTTCTAACTGTACCCCTAGCACGAACCATTATCAAATTTGTATAGTTTGCGAGTGCGAAATGTCAATGTCAAATTTTGTATGGAAACTTGAACAGCAGCACCACAATGGACGTAAGGAGAATTAAACATCAGTACACATTTGACAATGACATTTCGGACTCGCAAACTATCCGAATTCGATAATGGTTCGTGCTAGGGGTACTGTACTCAAGTAAAGACCAACACTTAGATGTCATTCTGTAATACGAGCCTAAGGCCTATAGACGCTATATTATCGGTCTATAATATCGGATGCGTTATTGCAATACCTGTTTTTGGGACATTATGAATGAGAACGGCTACGAAGTTACGTACTGTTGCGATAATAACGACGCAATATAAGTATGACGAATTATCGCGATAACGCATAAGATATTATCGAGCGATAATAACGCGCCTATTATGGGGGGAAGGCTGTAATGCCAAATTCTGGTAAAACAAGGAGAAAATGAAATTGTTACTACGTGGTCTTTAGTGTAGTGGAGGTTTCTTCCCCAGATGAGCGTTCCAATTAGAATGGAAAATCCACTGTGCCCTTTTTTTTCATTGCAGGTAAAAAATACTGTTTGCAGACGACGGCGCCTTTAAGAGGCACACCGCCGAACGGACCTCACACCTGGCTCCCGCAAGTCTTACGAACACCCTAGTAGCTGCCCACCGAGAACCCCGCAACTCTTACGGGCGCTTTACGGCATAATATCCACTAAAAATTCCTGCGAATATCTTCTACACTGCTTAATGCGAAACTGCGGGGTCCCCGTTAGGGATTATTCTGCGAATCGACACCCAGCAGTTCCCGGCCTAGCCTCCGGCTCCACGGCAGGGGTCTCTCGAGGTATCGCGGGGACCCCGCAGACATGCGCAGGATGGCCCGCGCGTGGGGGCTGAGTACGCGGCCTAGTGCCCACCGTGCTGCCCCCCCGTCCGCTCCGGATCACTTCTAAAGCGTACCCGTCCAAGCAGCCCTCTGCCGCCCCCCTTTGCAAAACTACAAGAGGGGGGCCGCCGTTTCTGGGAGGGGGGAGCGGGAGGGGAAGCGTAGTTCTTCCCGTCCCTCTCCCCTCCCGGTCGCCCACGTCTTCTTACCACTTCTCCTAGGAGAAGAGGAGGGAAACGAAGGCGAAATCCACTGTGTCTCCTGAAAGTTCATAATAATATACTAAAAAGTGTCGCCGTTATGAAGTTATTGTTTCAAAAAGACCTTGAACCAACAATGAAAATGTTATTTCTTGTCCAAGGACAAAATCAACGCAGAATCGATTGTCGTTTAAACGCACCATAATCATAAATGTTGAAAAATGTGAGGGTAATTAACTAGCCAGTGATTAAGTTATTAACTTAACGTAAATGCGGATGAAGATGTGCAAAAGAGACCCAACTCAAAACTCAAGTGGAATAGTAAATGAAGGGGCAATCAAGTCGATGTCTCATTTAATCCAGTCTGCACGCGATCGATCAAATCCATATTAAACTTCTTTTGTACTGGAATCGAGGACGTTAATAATAAGCTGACGATGTAATCGGACAATCCATTCATACTTGTAATTACTCATATTTTTTTCTTAGAGCTAGCTTCTTTAATTGTTAAATCATTATCTGTGTAAGATAAGTTTATTATTATATATTACATAGGTTATAGCGGTTTTTTTTTCAATTGTCAATATTATACATTTCAGTCAGTATAAGACTGCAAGTTAATTATTTAAACAATAACAACTTGCGACCGCAACGTGATTGAGGTGCTGATTTAGTTTTTATCATATTCATCATCATCATCAGCATCAGCATACTGCACTGTTAGGGCACAGGCCTTCCCTATGAATGGAATAGGCAGATTGGGTCATGTCCCACCACGCGGGCTCATCGCGGATTGGTGGGAGCTAACAACTGCAGATGCAGTCGGGACTAACGGCTTTACGTCCCTTCCGAAGTACGGTGAAGTTCGAAATACTATTTTTTTTGTCACCCATCCAATGACCGACCACTGCGAAAGTTGCTTAACTTTCATGATCGTATGCCTAACCCGCTAGCCACCTGCGCTATCGCCCTCCACCTTGCAGAATTTTAGCGCCATTTTATGCGTCCATTTTCATCTCGCTATTCTGTAGCAACCCTTCTCAAATTGGACATATATGTCAGCTGTTTAAAAAAAAACTAATGTGCATGGAAATATTGGTATATGAAAACCGTTGAATTAATAATTAATTTGCAGCTGTCTGTCAACTACGAGTATGTGCCTGACAACAGTTTGCATAACAAGATCCAAATGTTCTTTAGGTACTAATAATTTCCATGCTTAACATTACCGCTAACAAGATTAGAGATGGTTGCGTGGCTTAGGGCACTTTGTATTATTTCATTACAAACAAGGCTCACTGAATCCTATAGTTCGTTAGTAACATCAAACCGTTGAAACTTGTATAATGTCCAAGTGAGTTCGTGATCAAATTTAAACAGAATTGTTAATTAAGTCTCGGGAGCAGGAAATGTCCGAATTGCAATTAATTGTAAGGGAGAAGGGATCGTTATCTTTAGTAGTAACCTTTGCACAGTTTCTCACTCTCTTACTGTTGGATTTTGGAATGTTTTTTTAACATGTAAACTAAATAAAATATACATATTAACATCACATGAAATATCTTATTCCAAAGTCTTATTCAGTCTGTGGTATCACTAAAATGTTGAAAATTTGCGAGATATATGCCTGAGAACACAGCCTGATTTATTATGTCAAAAAGAGTGAGTGCATGGTCTTCCGTCGGAGTGGAAAGTTCTGTTACCATCCCTTCTATAAAATTGTATGAAACACCTCTTCAATTTGTGGATAAATTTATATACTTAAGTGATATCGTTACCTCAGACCTGAAAGACGATGCAGACATTGAAAGAGAACGTAGGACGTTGTCTGTAAGGGTCAATATGGTGACTCGCAGGTTCGCTCGTAGCTCCGCGGAAGTTAAACGTACTCTTTTTCGAACTTATTACACCAACTTTAGTACTAGCAGCCGTGGTTACGCCATACACAGAAACAGAACAACGCTCTGCGTGCTCAGTACAATAACGCGTTCAGAGTGCTGACGGGGCTGCCGCGATGCTGCAGCGCATCAGGTATGTTTGCTGATGCACAGGTGGACTGTTTCTTCACCAACACACGGAAGCGATGTGCATCACTGGTACCTACCAGTGATGCACATCGCTATATGTACCTACATAGGGTTCGGACCAGTTACAACAGCATTCAAAGCTTGTTTGCAAACAGAATCGACTGTCAGTACATGCATCATTGTTGCACGGTACATGTACTGACTAATAGTAAATATAGACATGTTTTATTTATTTAATATTATTATTGAGAAAATATTGACTTGTTATATTTATTTATTATTGAAGATGATTATTTGTAAATTAATTTAATTTTAATTGATTATTTGGTTTTTATTGGGTGATATGGGCTGCTGTTGTCCGAAATAAATAATTTTGTATTTTGTTTTATTTTATTGAAGTTAGAAAGCGAATTGTACAGTTATGAAAATAGATATACTTTATAACTACGCCATTCATCAAGTGTCAACATAAGTTTTACAATTTCAGATCCTTCACAGACTTTTTGGATAATTGGAAAAGAACGAAATCTCATTATTTAGTTTTTTTACGTCATTGTAAGGCGCTTTTAAGCTGAACATCTTGAAATAAAGCGACGAACGTTTTAAATCTTGTGATTTGGTATGAAACCATTTGTTAACGTGTCCAACTAGTAATTGATCGATCTTACTACCAAAACGCTGCTTGGAACTTTACCAAGAACATAATTCTATACCGTAACCGTTGTTTTTAACGAGAATTTTAAGACGAAAGAATTGAATGTCGACCGCTCTCGAATGAGGTCAAGTTATGCAAATAGGCAATTAGCACTTTACTAACTTTTCACGTGAAACACAACGCAACAGTTTCTACTTTCTTTAGGCTTCGTTTTAGATGTCTGTTTCTTAAGATGGCAATGGAATGTTACTTAGCTGACCGTACAAATTACATTCTTTACGAAGCTTTGAATTACAATCTAAGTTGTTCATGTTAAATGTATGGACGATCTAACTTAGGTACTTAAATTAAAGGTACGACAGATGTTATGTGTTTTGCAAAATTTCGGAATTAAATAAACTATCAATGAAATTATATTAGCCGATGAGCAGCAAAGTATCATTTGGGGAAACATGTATCAAAGTGGAATAGTGAACGTACTAAAGGGTACTTTTTTTTTCGGTGGGAAGTGCATTACGCTTACCCCGCGCTACGGGATACGCGGGGTTATGTCGGACTCTCCGTGGCTTGTGGAGTGCTGTACCGCGGCCTACCGACTAAAATCCAGCGATGCCCCACACATACTCCTTGGCGCGAGCACGTCCATCACTGCAGCATCCTCATCGTCATCTGACGAAAAGGACGTGCCGGGGAGGGACGCTTCGCTGCCGGACAAGGTCATGGGAACTCGCGAGAACACATCCACGACCTCGTCGGCGTCTGCTCGCCCCACTCACTCCCCTAAAATGGGAGGGCCGGTGATCCCCCGGGGCATCCAGGGGATCAGCGACTGGCGGCAACTAGTGCAATGCAGGGCCCGGGCTTCCCGGGCCTGGACCCCGCTGGTTACCGTCAAGAGGAAGTAGGCGGGCGTACATCCGCCTCCTCCGCCCTAACCTTCGTCGGCGGCAAGGAGCGGCCTCTGGGTCTTCTTCCCGGGCCCTCTCCGCGTCCTCTTTCTGCGTCATGACATCGACACAGAAGGAGTTTACCGCGTCCCACATCTCCTCCCCCTCCAACATGACGCACACCACGTTTTGGAGGGAGAGATCTTCGCCAATGATGGCGGTCAGTTCACGGCGCCGCTGAGAGAAGCCTGGGCACACCTCTAAAGTGTGCTGTGCGGTGTCCTCAGCGGCGTCACAATGGTGGCACTCAGGGGTTGGCTCCCTACCAATGAATTTGCACCAAGTAATAGGAGGGCGATCCGTGGCACCGGTCCGCCCACGTGGTGAGAAAGGGGTGCATGGCCTCCAAGGTCCTGGACAAAGTGCCAGAGATCGAGGCTCCTTTGGTCTTCGAGCTCCTCAGACCACGTGCGGAACGCTTCAATTTGCGCCTCCTCCAAGAAGGAGGCCCTCTTCCTCGGCGCCGGTCATCGTCCACTCTGATGCGATAGTACTAAAGGGTACCTACACTATATGGAGTTGATGAAGTTTTACCTTGAATATTCCTTTTTTTAAGTCATCATACAAGTTACTTTCTCAAAACAAAATCTTAGCGCTATATCAAATTATTTCATGAACACGAGATTCTGTAAAACGATGTAATTAGAATTATGTACTCAGGAGTTGCGGGAAATTACTTGGTTTTGTTAGACCTCTCATGTTTAAAATAGAACGAGCTTAGATTTCGCCGAGATTCGATTTTGCCACGTGTTTAATTAATTACTTATAACATACTTTATTTTGCCAGGTCAAATTCTCTATCATTTACTTGAAGTGGATTATAATTGTTACTAGAAATATTTTCAGTTATTTACTATAGCAACGAAAGTTATGAAAATCTTAATCATTATAATATTAATAAGTTTGATGCCAGGAAAAATAAACTTGTTGCTTTGCGAGTAAAGGACAATTCTAAAAAAAACACCCAAATCCGACAGAGACGAAATATGTCTCAGATTTTTAGTATTATTAAATGAAACAATACACATATTGTATAAGTAACACCACCAAATTCGATGGCTAAATGGGTGAAATTGCTATTTTTATTTGGCAGCATGGAAAAAGAATTCAAGGTGTAGGAGGTGGCATCATCAAAATCGATGGCTAAATGAGTGAAATAGCTTTTATTATTTATTTTACCTAAAATAACTATATATTTTTCATAATTACTTCTGCTTACTTGTTGCTGTAATGTAACTAGTTTGACTAGTTGCTAGTGTTTGTACACATAAAAAGATAACATTTATTCAGCTTCTAAATCTATGAGCACATTCTCTAAAAATGTTGCAGGGTGGTTAAAATATTCTTGTTATCTAGTCCACCCAAGATAAGGAGCGGAATTTCAGTGATATCAACAAAACATGGCGTAACTAATCTAAGCTTATATATTCTATCTATAGCTGAATGAACATTTATGAAAATATAATATGTGAAAGAAAAAAATATGACGCAAAAAAAGTCAAACCCATTACTTTAACACAAGATTTAAGAACAAACTTGCTGTTACATGTTTTAGACTCCAAAATCAAGAGTTTCATTTCTGAGTTGTAGTATTGCACTGTTTAATAAAGTTTCCCAAGATCTGATTGAGCTTCCTCTGACCGTAGAGTACCTACCACTACGCGCCACAAGTGGCCGTCTATACGTGTTAATTAGGTGTTTAATAACATAGTTACTAATTTTATTTAATAACAATAATGTTTTATATCCGTATGTTAGACTTCAAAGTATTTATCCATGGGCCTATGTAGCCTGATCATAAATAAAAAAATTAAAAAAATGGGCTGATGATAATTAGTTAACACTGAACTTTTGAATGTCAACTTAAAACAAAAGTTTTTTGTAACAATATTGTGTTATTATAATGATAACCAAACATCAAAGCTTACACGATGAACATAACAAACTAACTTCACGCTAAATCCGTTTTATCCTTCAACTAAGGTCACACCAGAGAGCTTAGGTTAAAACATACGTATACGACGGATTACTTCGGACCGAGATGCCTTGACCCGCTCCTCCCCGGAGTCGAATCTCGACCCAGAAAGTGTTGCCTTGGAGTCCCGATATGGGAATTAATAGACCACTAACCGGTAACTAGGTATATTAATGGGCCGAGTGTTTTTGACGTTCCTAGTGCGGAAATTGGTTATATGTCTAGGGTTTGATATTTGGTATTGACACTTCGACGATTAGATGTGTTTGAGGTAATATACATGACTTTGTTATGGTTCTTGAGAAATTTGATTGAAAATTGATAGTTTTTACGAAATCCCTCGTAGAGTGGTATGAAAGTAAAATGGTTCTCAAGGTGTAACTTATCTTTGTGGTCCTGGCTAATTAAAAAAAAATTTCTTTGGTGATTGGAACTTTTACTAACAATACCCACATTCCTTATTCAAATTACGTTTTTGTCACTTATTCATAACTTTAACTAGCGATATCCACATTCCTCATTCAAATCACTTTTTGTGCCTAGGTTCCGTTCCTCTATTACTATTTTCTCTCTAATGCTCAGTCTCTGTAAACAGAAAACAAACTAGTTATTTTATTTCGAATAGATGTGATTTTTTTTTACATATGCCAGACGTTTTTGAATCGCTGCGCTCAGAATTCTTCTTTAGAACCCTTCGCTCTTCTCTAGATTCAAAAAACGCTGTCGCCTCTGAAATAGTTCTTTGCTCTTTTACTAGGTTTCAACCTTTAATAAACACAACACCACCAACAGGTAGTGTTAAGTATTGCATTGTTGTCTGATTTATTGTGATGGTTATTTCGCCATATGGGCGCTCCAATGTAAATCCTCTATGCCCTACCTGTCTTAACCTTTGTTGATTGTGAAATAACATTATTTTCCTTTTTACAAGATTTTTTTTTCTCAAAAAAGATTATACAATACACTTACTGAGAAAAATAAAGTTTTAAAGTAATGAATATAACACTTGAGCGTACACACACAATAATGAAATCAACGTGGGTAGACCAAAATTTGAATCGCAACTTGCACAGTTGCACTAGACAACCACGGATGTACAGAGAACGGTCTGTTTGGGATCGATTCTAGATGCGGCATGACATGTTTGATGTAAATTTTACTGACTAGGTTTAATTTTTCTATTTATTTATGAACTAAGCAGTTAATTGCTTTAAAAATATATTAATATTGCTTTTATTTAACTTCTTATTAATTTAATTTAGGTAGTTAAAACAGCTTATGTACTTAATTAAAAAACTACTTGTTTTATTATAGTTTATCATTATAGTAGGTATATGTTTCACAAAATCTTATTAATTTTAATTTATTTTCCCCAACAAAAATAGGATATAAATATATCTGTCTATTCAATGTTGTATATATATTTGTAGTTTATATTTATTATGATATTAATAGATTTCTTCTAAAATGTAATTTTTAGCTGTCTTTTAAAATTTATCCTTGACTTTGCATCTTTTATTTTATGGGGGTGTTAAATGATTTGCATTTCGTAGTTATTTTTTTTGTATTAGAGCTTTTTTAACAAACGTTAAAGAAGTGTCTGGCCATTTTATGTATTAAAATGCATGTGAACTATGCTTGATATTAATTGTTTTAGTGTCCTCGTAGATGATTTTTTGGTGTGCGGTAATTATAATAAAACAATGATTTCATCAATTTATTTTATGCTTGTTTTTGTTATCCAGAATGAGGACAAGATACTTTTCACTTGTTTTCTCTTTAAGAATTTCGTTAATAATTGTAAGTTGTAGTTTATCATTATAAATATTATTTTTTGCTGAGAAGACAATAAAATTTGTTTCAGTTGTGTTGATTGTGAGTAACTTTGATAGGAACTAGTTATTCAGTAAATTTAAATCATTCTGTACCTTTGATGTTGCTTTGATTTTGCTGTTAAACCTATGTGTTGTATATTATTAATGTATATCGAGAACATAAGAGGACCCAAAATGGAATCTTGGGGAACACCGAAAGTAATTAACTTAAGGGAGCTTTGATATTGTCCAATTTTAACAATTTGTTTACGATTATGAATATATGATTTGATTTTTAATAATGTCGAAGGAGAGTTATATAACTCTGACCATAGAAACCTAGATAGTAGGAGCGGTATGCGCGGGGCGAGGGAGTGCTATCATTTATCTTGAACTGCTGGGTACCTACTAGCGGCGTAGAGCCTCGGAGCGGAGTAGCTGTGTGCTCCTTGCCCTATCTATGTTTGCCATTAAATTTAAAAAATATGATATAAGAAATAGGATATACGAGTAACTTAAATTGCTAACTTCTTAGTATCTTCGCCGCGCCTCTCCTGGTATACGCTGAGTATCACCTGGTGTGCGCTGCGTCTAACACAAACTTTAAATTTTAAGAAATGGACGATATTCTTCATATTGTAATTTACAAGATTTTTATTTCCATACTTACATCAAATAATTAAGGAACTGATGACAATTAAATTAAATTGTTTAAAATGCTTATATTTAAAGTTCTATCGTTCGCTCGAAAGGTCAGTCTCCGTGAGGTCTTCAGTATGTAGTTGTAAAGTTAGTTCTAAGGGTTCCGTAGTAAATAGGTACAATAACTATAAAAAAATATGTTTATTCGATATTACAATGTCAAATTATGTATTTTATTATTATGTACCTAAGTAGTCTAAAGCAGAATGAGCAAATCCATCTAGATTGCGCTTGACACCTTTATGTATCAAAAATCTTCTCCTGAATTATCATTTCATATGTGTGATTATTATTTAAATATTAAGCGGATTTTTAAAATAATAAATAAATGGCTATTAAACTAAATAAAAATTCAACCACAGAATAGACCATATAACCATAGACAAAAGTTGTATCACCTAGTCGATACTATCGTAGGAAAAAACTTTATTATATTTCTTTATTTAAATATTCTAAACAAAAAAACGACTGTGCTTATGACCACACGACTGAAGTGAAACTTCTTTCATATTCTAGCTGTAAGAGAAAGAGAGAAAGAAAATGTGCGCGCGCGCTGCCCTCTCTTGCTCCTACACTGTGATACAGACAATAGGCCTGCACTGTGCTTAGATATACGGAATGTATTTGGCTATGAGTTTCACTTCAAAAAGAATAAATAAAACGTTTTATTATAATTGGAGGCATAGAACAATTGTAAATAGTCTGAAACATTTTTACCAACCACCGTAAATGACAACGAAATAATGATCATTCGTTATTTCGTAGTAATTTTTTACTTTGTGGTCTTCGATGCGAGTTGTTTGATTTTTGTATGGATGGATGGATGGATTATTTTACCCAAATCGCCTATTCAGAGGGCCTGGGTTCAAATTCCGGTGAGGCAAAGGTTTGTATGATGAACACGATTTTACCAATATTATATCACGATAAATAACATTAAATTCATAAAGTTATCATCTGTAAGACCTGTGTTGTGACTATCTCACTGTACCAGGGATTGACCTCTTTCATTGCATCTAAAAAAATTACTTGTCTGCGGACTATTTTGTTCATCAAAATAGACCGCATACAAAAACTTTTGTTGCATACAAAAGTTTTTGTATGCGGTCTATTAGTAGTCTTAGATTAAAAAAGGGAATATATTTTTGTTTAAGTTATTAGTTATGTTATATATAATTACTTAATCATATATAAATAGGTGTTGTGGTTTGAACATTTAAAGCATTTATATGCTTTGAAAAATTAAACATTTATAAATCGGTTGTGTAGGATATCGATTCCTATAGAATCGAATCGAAATATACCATAAGCAAGTGAACGTAGCTGTCAACTTCTATTTCCAGTACTAGTCTGTGTTTGTTTGTTCCGAGTGACTTACTACATACAGTTTTCACTTTTGAATTGAATTTGTGTTTTCAGTGGTCTATTATGGCAGAATAGTTCTAATATTGAGTTGAGTAATCCTCCGTTAATAACTATTTTTTGGGAAAGAGAGAATTGGACTCAACATTGTCCTTTAGTGATTCTGTGACAGAGATATTTGGACTCTTAGTTTATTGCAATTATTTCTGTTTACAATGGCATCTGTTGTTACACAAAAAAATGCTGGCAGTGTGTATGTAAAATGTCGATTTGGATAAATGTGTTATCAATAAAAAGTTAAGTATCATTATTAAAATATTTTGTCTTATTTATTTTTGATTACTAAACCTTAAATAATATTGTATCCATTGTTGGGTTGACAGAGCATCAAAGGTGCAGCTTGAGAGTAAAGAGAATAAGTATAAATAGCACTCATATAACCGCACATCAACAACGCCACAATTATTGAATCTGAGATGTTTGGAATAAATAGAGATAGGTAACAGCTCACCAACGCAACAGTTTACGAATATACGCTGTCCGCTGATAGGATTTTACGAAGTGCATTAAATTTTTGTTTCACTCCCAGTCCAAAATAGAAGACAAAAGGTCACAACCTAATTAAATACAGTTTAAAGTAGTATACCTAGTAATAATTAAGTATGGTATAAATATCTAATTTAATCGAATCTACATATGACGGAACCTTAAAATGCTTACGTAATTTAATATTTTCTTTAAACCACCACTTAAGTTTCTAATGATATTTTGCCTACTCAATATACACCTGATTCCCTATTGTTTAACACTTATTCCATTAAGACGCAATGAAAAAAAAAACCAGCCCAACTCCCATAGTAAAATGACCATTCTCCTTTTGAATTCCAATCAAACCACCTCAAAATCGTCTAAATCTTAGGTTATGCACGTTCAAAGTAGAGCCCTGTACCGAAATTAATTACATCACTCGGCCTGTCCTAACCGTTCTGAAAGTCAGAAGGGAGTAGATTTACTGCTCCCTCAACCTTGGACTCTCTATCAAGTACATTCGAGGCCATGTTGGTAGATACAAAATAATATGCCAATGTCTGTATTACTTGTAGCAACAATTACACAACACAATTAGTAATACGAAACTCTGTTCCAAGCGAGCTAAGGAAAAAGGGAGTATGAGGCAACTGGTTTCAGAATCCGTGAATAGTGATTGCATCATCGAATGGACGATCAATATTGTAGGTATTTTTACTCAGATCCTAGCTTATTCCACATATCGTTTTTAGTATGCTAGATGAAGCCCCGTTCTTCCCATGGTCAGAATACCTAAGGCCCTGTGTCCCAGCAGCGAGTATACGAACTGGCTCATGGTGAAATTTTTTTTTAGTGTAACTTTAATCTTTTAAGTAGAATGCATAAAGGTACGTAGACTCGAATGAAAACGTAGTAGATGTCACAGTGTTTACTTAATATTAATGTGATATTTTTTAAGCATTTCACTGCTACATGTTCAATGTGAAAAATTATTCCTAGAAAAAAATCCAATCAGTCCTGGCAGCAGACGGAACTCGAACCCGCACCCCTCGCTACCCGGGCGAATGCACTAACCATTATGCTATCGCGGTCCTAACTGACGACGAATTTTCTTTAGCATTTCTTAGGCGGCAAGGCAGCGCCATCTCTTCGCATTGTAGGTAATCCACAATGTCAAGAATACCTTTACAAGTATTAAACATTTGAAAGTAGAAATAGCAATTACAATTATATGAGAGTCTCCTTATGAGACAAAATTTTTTAAAAGATATATATTACTAACATATATTTAGGGAAAATTTCACTTACAAAATAATAGTTTACCATTGACACGATTTTTGGATTTACTCGAGCGCGGCAGAAAAACACATGGGGAGCAACCTTGCACATAATTAAGTACTCCCACAATACCTGAGCCATCTATGTAGGACCGAACTTCTAGGGCAGCAAAAACAAAATTTCAACAAACGCCATGTGGTTGGGTCCAAATCATCAGTCTTTTGAATAGGAGTTACTGGAGGGTTCACGTAACATCCCTTCTCAATATCTGACGCGCTCAGTTATTTTTTCCTATATTCTACCCCTTCGTACGGCCACCCCCATATCATGCAAACCGCGGCAGATCAATATATTTTAATTCTTAGAAACGTTACACGATTTGGGTGCGACCGAAAGTCATGACCGTTCGTTGAAATTTTGTTTTTGCTGCCCCAGACGTTCAGCCCTACATAGAGGGCTCAGGTATGGTGGGAGTACTTAACTAGGTGCAAGGTTGCTCCCCATATGTATTTCTGCCGCGCTCGAGTACATCCAAAAATCCCCGCTTGGGCTCCCCTACTATAACGATTTAGTCTTACGTTAAAATTGACAGAGAGCAAGTAATATTAGCCAGCACCCACTGTATCGGAAAAAACTGTTATTTGCAACCTTTATAAACGCACCTCCATAACACAAAGGGAATCTG
Organism: Chilo suppressalis; assembly: GCA_902850365.2. Taxonomy (NCBI): domain Eukaryota; kingdom Metazoa; phylum Arthropoda; class Insecta; order Lepidoptera; family Crambidae; genus Chilo; species Chilo suppressalis. Next base: position 10,483,456 of record OU963895.1, on the reverse strand, counting down.
TTTTCAGCACAAAATAATCGGGTAATTAAGCAGAAGCAAATTCAAACCTCACCGATATACATTCAAAGCAGCGGCAACACTCTGCAAACATTCACCAAAAGAACTTCCCGAAAAGGAAAAGGGCTCCAGTTTTGTGGAACATTCAGCACTTTTTTGTTCAATTACACGGATCTGCTAACGCGGGTTATGAAGCAATAAAGGCCTTATAAAATGTACCTAATAATCCTGTTTTCATCGACTGAACAGGGTTAGCGAGGTCAAATGAAACCACTTTAGCACCGAAATCTACTGTGGTAATAACGAAAATATATAGAATCTCGATTGGAGTTTCTGACAATTTCAAAACAGATTTAAGAAGAACAGATAAGATGTTTTCGCAACTTTAGTACATCGATTCCGTGTAAGAACCCTAGTTCAGTCAGTCAATACAGTATATAACTATAGTGAAGGTAATAGAGAAATTTCAATTTCTTAAAGTATTAATTCCACAGAATATGAGGGTAATGGAGGCCCTGAGTGGGTACTCAGAAAATATAAGTAAGTGTTCATAACTTTAGATGGAGCTGAAACCACAGATAACAAATTTTCGGTCACCCATCCTACTCTGTAGTCATTGAACTAATTGCCTAACTTTTAACGACCGCAGATGGAAATGCCACTTTCGTTTCTATTTCTGAATGATATGAGATATAGAAAAAGTCAAAGTACTCATAAGGGGCGTATTAATACCCTCCTTTTCATACTCAAAACAAGAATGAATGAATGGGCTTTTCACGGTGCGTTACATTACAATCGCCCACCATCACGCGAAACGGGTTCAAAAGGGTCCTTTTATTGTTGAAATATTTTATGCCTTTGTAGTTACGGAAATTTTATGATGACGAGTGTTATTGTCCGAGTTTTCGAGTTGTGATTCTCGGGAACTGATTCTGATTTATAAATATCGTATCTTGTCGTAAAGTATTAATAACGCAAACACTAATCACACGATTATTATGTTCCAAGTAAATGTTCATACTACATAACTGTAGCATTCATGAATCATAGTTAGACCTGAAAAATAAATAGAATAATGAGAATGGGCTTGGTGTTAGTTAATGGATACTTAGGACTGGCTTTCGGTCCTTTCGTCATAAGATAATAGAATTTTTGGTCACCCATTTCTATGAGCTATAGTAGTTGCTTTAATTTTAAAATCGCAGACTGAAACCGCTACCGAGCTGTTTTCTGGTTTTCAAAATAAACGCCTAATTATTGTGTGGTGTCTGAAAAAATAAACAGATTTCCGTTTATCAGGATATAATTCATTCAGAAACATAAAGCTGTGAATGTAATTAGAAATTTATTTATATTTGATGAGACAATAATCCTACTAACATTATTAATGTGAAAAGTATGTTTGTTACTCAATCACACAACAACAACTAAACGGATTTGGATGAAATTTTGTACGTATATAGTTCTATAGTACAGATATAGTATAAATGTAACTAACTGTTGGCGCTCTCAGGTGCTTTCAAAATCTATGGAGCTTACATAGCGCTTTTCGGCCATCTTTTTGGCAGGACAGTCAGCAACAGCCGTTTTATGATTGCACGTATTTTGGAAATGCAGACATGATGCACATTTTGGTGGTTCGGCTTTCTTCGAGCACTCTTTAACGGCGTGACCTAATTTACCACAGTGACAGCAGGTGTTGTTCTCTTCTCGTCATGTTTGCCTGCGTGAGTATACTGCTGACACCTGTGTAGCACCTAGTTACTAAGGTAAAGTATCCTACGGGGTACGAAGGCCAGTTTATAAACACTCTCTTTTTATTTATACGGGCCTTCCGTGCGTTTGTTGTAACTTCTTTGATATAATTGCAGCCTTAGGTCCGTCCTTTTTTCCCGACTTATGACTTAGTTTGATAGAAGTCACAAATGAGTCAAGTGTTATGTCTTTAAGTATACCGGCTATGTTTTGTTTATAAGCACTTGAATACTTCCGGTTCGGGCATAGCTGCTGGTACTCCAATAAGGACAATTCTGGGCTTTCGTTTAAATGTGTCCCCCACTTTGAGGCAGAAGAAGTAAATGACGTCGACTGCTTAAGCTTCTCGATGTCATCCTTGGTCTCGGTTCTGGTGATGACACTACTGTTTATCGTCTTTCGTAAACCCCTGATGTGCAGCTTCATCTTTTGAGGTTTGAAAATTTTCTGGGCAAGGGACTTGGTTTCTTCGCTCGACTTCAACTTAACCTTGGGATAGATAGTAACCGAGCTTATGGTTTTGGGCTGGACTACATTTTTCTTAAACGTATCAGCAAAGGAGACAGTTCCTGCTACTGGTATTGACGACTCAATACTCTATTTGAGATAAATCATGTTTTTCTTTAAGGCCTTGGAGTGTTTGTTTGTTAGGTCTGCATCGTTTTTTGCTTCAGGACACTTCATGGCATAAATTATTAATTCTCAACTTCTGGTTTGAATTAAGCTTCCCTTCTGTTGCAATAGTGCATACCTCATTTAGGTATAGCTCAATGGTTTTTATCCAGGTTTGAACTTCGGCGGTCAAGACGTCTTCTGGAGTAGGTTCTTCCTTTAGAGCTGATGCCGGCAGTGCGGTCTTACGTGTGGGAATTGGCACGTTAGCGCTACCGTAAAGGGTTTTACATTTTATTTGTTCTTATAAAACACCATACATTTTAATAAACACACTTTAAATTAAAATCTAATTCATTGTGTACTGATTGACACATATTAAAGCAATTTCTCAATGACTAGCTAGGTCACGATTATACAATTGATCATTTTACAAAATGATTTTTACCGATCACACCATCAGTCGTATCAGCCATCATATCAAATGAAGCGTGGGTGTATGGCATTTCTGCTAGTCAACGTTTTTCCTTTCATCTATATAGAATTTAATACTTAGTTCTGGACTGCGTTCTGAATTTAAAGTTATATAATCTTAGTTATATATTTTTTAAGCATTTAACTGCTAGATGTTAAAATCTGAAGAAAAGTTTATGAGATTTTTTTTAACGCGAACCAGGCAGCAGACGGAACTTATGTGACATTTTCTTAGCAATTGCGACTGATTATATATTTTTTCTACTTATATTTTCTTTATTGAACATTATACGTAACCATTCAATGTTAATTAATATTTTGAATTAACATTGCAAATATTAAATACCCTAGTTAGTTATGTTTTATTTTTTTAGCATTTAACTGCTAGATGTTTAAATCTAAAGAAAATATTACTAGAAAAAATTCCACGCGGATCAGGCAGCAGACAGGACTCGAACCCGCACCCTTCGCTATCCGGGCGAATGCACTGACCATTATGCTACCGCGGCCCTGACGGGCGCGTCGAATCTTCTCTAGCCTTAGGCTGCACCCTAAGTAGTTTTGTAAATTTGAAGGTAAGACATGAACAAGCGCAAATTCACTATTGATGCGAAAAGATTCTGCTAATTTTTGTATAACAATGTTTTCCTCAGATTAAGACCTAATTTTACCAACCATTGTTATTCATCTAACAGATTATCAAGTCCATTAAAAGGACTGTAATAGTTATTTATTATACAAGAGTGGAAAGTTCCTTTTTAACCGCGTGCTCGATTTGGATGACCGAGCAAGCGAAGGATTCTAAAGTTGAATCACGAGCGCAGCGAGTGATTCTAAATTAGAATCCTGAGCGTCAGCGAGGGAAACAAACGAGCACAAGGTGAAAAATCTTTCCACTCGAGTGCAATACGTAACTTTTCATCCCACCTCAGCGAGGAAATGACAAAATGAAAAAGAAAACAATTTATAATGACAAAATATTTTTATTTCAATTAAAACACATTAAGATAATCTATAAATTGAAGAAAATAATAAGAAGTAGAAAATAATTAAGAAATATTAAATGTAACGTTGCTACAGTTACTTATGTTAAGTTTAATATTTTTGTTAGGTAATGTTATGTTGGTGTTTGTGAATTGTGCGCTGTTTTGTGGTAAACTACTCGTATCAGTAATTTTAAATAGTTGTGCCGATTCATTGGATTCTATTGGCGTAAATGTTGGCGAGAGAGGGCTATTGTTTCCAATCTTATGGGGGCTCATTTTAGATGTAGAAGGGCGAGACCAAGAATCTGACAGAGGTTCTTTCAGCGTTATGGCCTCCACGATACTATTACAAATTTTTGATTTACTTTGGATTGAATCCTACATAAATCCTAATCTAATCCTAATCCTATGTATCCCTCTACAACCGAATTAGACTTCCAGCCTCCATGGCGCTTAAGCGATAGAAGATCAGCCCCTGATTCGGCCAAAAGTGTGGCTGAGGTTCTTCTAAAACAGTGACCGGTGTATAACGGGGGTTCTAAAAGTCCGAGAAAAGTTGCTATTTCTCGTGGAATACTGCCAATTTTATTCTGACCCATAGGTTGTCGGATACACTTTCCGTTGCGATATTGTAGAAAAAATCGTTCAATTGGGGTGTTAGAAGGACGTAAAGCTTGATATTTCTGAACAATGTTTACATATTCCTTGCGAATAACGAAGTTGCGGTCTTTTTTTGTCTTGGTATTTAGTACATTAATTAATAGCAATTCATCAGAATTATGAGAATATTTTGATACGTTATTGACATTAAGTAGTGTAAGTTCATTTGTTCGACATGCTCCGGTTATACCAATAATAAGAACAACCTGTAACAAAAGAAGTATTTATAATCGTAAATAAATTAATCAAATTAAAAATATTGTAAGTACTATGTACAATTTTATCAACAACAAAAAATTACACGTATTGACTTACTTTTGCCGCTAAATATACGGAATCAGGTGCTTCATTAATAAACTTTGCAATTTCAGATGCTGTGAAAACCTTCGATTTTTTTGGTTTATAACCAGATGAGGCTCTTTTTAAAAATGCCACTAATTTATGATAGGTGTCGATATGAACGTCTTTCTTCATCTTAATTGTTAATTTTAGCATTGAATACGTACTCCATAGCGTGCTTGCTTTCTTGGTCTCAGATAATTCTATAAAATATGCCAGCAAAACGTTTTCGGAGAAAGTTTTTGCTCCTTTAGCTAGTCGCCACATGTTAAATATATCGTACTGTTTCAAATACTTCTCTCGTGATTGCTGAGGGAGAAGGCTCATTTGCGCATTATTAACTGTTTCAGTTAACTCAGTTGGCGTTAGATAAACTTCATCGTCGCTAATGTCACTCATTTTAGTTGATTTTTTTGTACAGTTTTTAGGTTATGTTAATTATATTAAGCAATAAAACGTGAAAAACTAGAATGGCGCGAAGCACGCAAATAAAACAAAGAAACCAAGAAGGTTCCAAATTTAAATTTTTTCACAATTTAAAAAGTTCTAATCATAAATTTGGCACCATAGAGGTTACATTAAATAGGTTTAATGACGTTTTGAATTTACAATTATATTGAGTACTCATTATATGTGATGTTCTAAATTCAAATCTACTTTGCCGCCCAAGCGAATAAAATAGAATTTTCCAGCCAGATTTCGAAGCGCAAAATTACACTTTCCGAGGTGGTGGGATGAAAATGTTTTTTCGTGTTCCATCAAACTTTAACAGAGGATTTTCCTCCGTGATGCGGTGTTACACTTAATCACAGGCATAGAGGTCCGTGACTTGATTAACAGACGATTTATAAATGTCAAACTACGTCAAAATTAATATCGGTATAGTACTATTTACAAAGATGAAAATGTTTTAATTAACTAAATAATTTGGAAAGCAGAATACGCCTTACGACATTTTCAAAACGATTTTGAAAGAACACCGTGTTTTTTCATTCTTATACTAAACTTGGCAATCAAATAAAAGACATTGTGATAAATTACTACTTACAATAAAAAAAAACATAAATCCCAGAAACGTTTTTAATGGCCCGCCCTCGCTTCGCTTCGGTGTAGAGCTGTAGTGTAGACTATAGTTTTTGTTCTCAGACTTTTATTATACACAATGAATTTCTTTATGTAATTATAAACCTTCCATGAAAATTGATTTAACTGATAGTGAAAATCATGTTGCGTACTTTAAGACCCGTACCGAATGCCCCATGTTTTTGGTTGAACCCGCAAATCTCAGGAACCACCCGTCCGATTTGAAAAATCTTTATGTGTTAGAAAGTGCATTGATTGAAGAAGGCTTCAGGTTATAGACATTACGCTGCGACCAGTAAAGACGGGTAAAAATATTCCAATTGTGAACTTCCGTTGAGTTTGCTGCGTAAATGATAAAAGTTACACAAAAATCACGTACGGCGAAATCGTTTCCCTCTAAAAGTTCTATAAAAAAGTCCGCGACAGCATATGCCCATCTTTTAAATTTAGCTCACTTTAACCTTTTTCCGCAAATTAACTCCGGTGAAACCGCAAGGGACCTTTAGTTGTGACATACCTGTAATAGTTAGACATATAGTATCGCGGACTTTTTTGTAGATATTGATTTCTTCTATAAAACTTTACTACATAACTTTGAAAGAAAGAAAGAAAATGTTTTATTCAGTGATACGAATTAGTACACACCTTATACATAAATATAATAAATTAAGTATAAACATTTGCGTCACTAAAAAGGCAGTCCACTCAGCATGTGTCGGATGTCGTAGACTGTCCAACGCTGGTCTTCCGTAGTTACCATGAAAAGTAGGGACGTGAGTACGAGTAGCCACTTAGGTAGAAAAATTTAATTAAATGAATTATTAAATGTTTTAAGCTTAATATATTCGGTACTAGGAAGTTGCTGACTATAAAACTTACTACATACACATTATATGTAATTATTACACAAGAATGTAAATTAGCACGGCAATCAGCGAACAACACAGCAGTTTCCTCGAGTTGGAACTTCGTTTTTCTGTAATTCTAGCAGATATCTTTTAAAACTACGTTCAAAGGTTACGATACTACAACAGCCTTTACTTTGCCCTACTGTCAATGACTTTCGCAGCATAAGCGATATAAGGTTATTTTTTGGTATTTTTTTCACAACCTGGGTTACGTTATCTAACTTTTTTTAAATACCCTATAGCCTATGTTCAGTATGGATGCAGGATTCTAAACGTGAAATATTTTTTCCAATCGGTCCAATAGTTTCGGAGCCTATTCAATACAAACAAACAAACAATCAAATCTTTCCTCTTTATAATATTAGTTTAGATTTCAACGAGCAAAAGCAAGGCAAAAAAAACAAGTGGTTTTGTATCAAATCTATCTAGTGAATGTTATATCAGTTTTGGGCTTTTGGCTTTACCTTATTATATTTCCGTGTAAATTAAGACCCGTTATTAACAAATAATTACATTTTTATTTTCATTTCAAAAAATGAGTGAATGTTTTTCAATTCATTCGCTTGATTGTTGATTTAGTACTAATGGTTTGTTACATTTTTAATATAGGGCGTTAAATAATTTAACAGCCTTGTTAGTTTAAAAGAACCATTAGCTAACAAAATATTTAACGAAGTTTGATGAAATTGAGTCTTAATAAAACTAAAAATTTACATTTACTTACTTTAAATTGTTTTTAATGAGCACTCCAATATAGAATACGCAAATAGACGCTTAGCTCTTCGATCAACAAAGGTTTAGCTATTTTATATTTTCTTCTTTCAAAAACTCTGGAAATATTTTATTTCATTTTTAAAAATACATGTAGGTTACAGCTTTGTCATTAAAGAAAATTATCTATAGAAACGTGTAATAAATAATAATCTAAAAATACAAATAAAGATTAGTTGTAAGCGCCTTTGGTCGCTAAAGGTCATTACATTAAATCTCCAAGTAAAAGATTAATCATAAGATTTGTACCAACGCAGCTCTTGACTTATGCCAACGCAGTGGGAAGCTCTTGATGGCAATCTATTTCGAGAGCGATGTAAAGTAGATAATACTATTACCTGCCGTAATGGAATATGGGACTGTAGGTGGTGATGACATCTTCAGGAAAATAAAAAGTTGGTTCGGAGTAATGACGTATTGTATTCTGTTCAGTCCGACATGGATGTGGAAGTGAGACAAAGACAAAACGGAGAATATTGATAATTGACAATCAGCCATAGACATTAATTGAGAAGTATTGTAGCATTTTTTACACAACAATCAGCCTAGCCCCAATGTAAAGCACTGTAAGGCTTGTGGTATGGGATACTAGGGTAACGATAGAATACACATACTATACATATTATATAGAAACACATATTAAACATCCATGACTGGAGTACAAATGCTCGTATTCATCACACAAATATAACCCCACAAATACATATAATATCTGCCCCTACCGGGATTCGAACCCGGGGACCTCTCGAGTCAGCGACACCATGAAACCCGGCGTACAAACCACTCGACCACGGAGGTAGTCTTGGATTCGATGCATTGGATAGATACATGACAACAACCAAGCTAAGATACACACAGTATGCCAGCTTTCCTGACAGCACATTTTCCGTCATGCCTTCAGGTAGATTCTGCATGTAGGTATGGTATACAGCACCAGAGAGCTGGCTAACCACAGGTTTGAGGATAGTACTACGACGATAGTCGTCGGTAAAGGGCATAGAGTAACACGGAAGGGAGTAGCCATAGCGATATGATTCAAATCATCATTTTGCATTTTTTTTGAGGCGGGAATATGCACAAAAATTCAATTTAACATACCTGCATGCGTAAAAATCAAAACTTCGATTACGACACACAAATAAACAATGGCACAATACGCTGCCAAATTCCGCACACATCTATCGTTTATATGCCAAATTCGACTGAGGGAAAAGCTGTGTATGCCGACTTCCCCGTTGACCGTCAGCCGTTTTTGTTATTGGTAGATAGGGGTCGATTAAATATTTTGCCAACAATAGGCTTGGTATTGTTAAATATAATAAAAGCAATAAAGATAAACTAGTAACATAATACGAATGCAAAATTTAATAGAAATTAAGAATTGTAAAAAAATATAGTTTGAAAGAATATAAACGAGAAAAGAATAACTCGCAGAAAAGATCATGCCGGAGAGAAAAGAAAACCTCTCAAAAAAGAAAGACAAAAATAAAAAAGAAAGAAAAGGTCCTGCCACTGAGTGGGGAAGCCGTTAAAAAAGAAATAAAAAATATAATAAAACCAGGGTTAGTTTTTCTTTTTATTTAATTATTTCTACATTTCAAATGATACCGAACTAAAAACTTTGATATTCGTGCCGAATTAATAATATAACACCAAAGTTGTTGCTTCCTTTACGATATTATCGTCCTTATTTCATCCAGGGTAGGGCTGTGCCCCAGCAGTGGGGACATTAATAGGCTAATGATGATGAATAGCGAAGACGGTCGAATATTGAGGTAATAAATAAAGTGAACAGTTTCCACACCGTTACAGTCTCTTTCGTTAATAAACGTGAGTGTCGTGGAACACTCGGCTGGAACCAGGGAACGAAGTTAAAAAAAACGGTCAAGTGCGAGTTCAACTCGCGTTCAGAGGGTTCCGTTCGCAGAAATTATATATTTTTTAATCTAATCCAAAAGAGGTACCTACCTATCTACTCATGGACAGACTTGTGGGTGGATCACTTTCTTTTTTTTTGTCGGTTTAAAATGTAATCTGTCCCTGGCCATGATAAATATTTATTTGATACAATCAGTTGAGTAGTTTAACATTTTTAGAGTAAAATTACGTAGATGGAATAGTCCACTATAAACTAATATGAACCTACTTAGTGTCTACGTGCTTCAGTGCCAGTTTTATATTGGACGTGAATGGAACCAAAACTAGGCACACTATAACTTTCCTTAAAGGTTTTCCTGTAGTTATAGAAGTTATAGAAATCTTACAAAAAGTTGTGGGAAAATAAAATGAATCACCGAAATGTATGTACGCACAAAACTTTCGAACGACTGCAATGAATTGGGATTAATTCTTTTTTGTATGCGAAACTAGCTTAAAAATTAAAAATTTGGCCGCTATCGCAACCAGTTGTCTACTATGATATTTTATTCTTTCATATAAAGTGTTACGGGTGTTAGTTTATAATATTAGTAGGATTAGATGATTCACGTTTCATCCAATGCGCGCAGATACGAAGTTTGTTGATGTACTTAGACGCCCTAAGGAGGAGGAGCCGGACGAAATTAAACCGGTGAACGAAAAGATTAAACCTTGTTTTTCGGTAGTTACGAAAGTTGCCAGTCACTTAACAGGCTGGTGTGGGAATATTTAAAATAAACAGAAAGAATGATTTATACTCGCGCGAGGAACGAACAAGATTACTGGCCAAGAAATTGAGTGCTTGTTCAAGCCATAAGTGTGAACAATGGTTTGGTGATAGTAAAATACTTCCGGGTACATATATCGGTCCACCTAGAGTTTAAAGTTATGTTGGGCCCTAGCTAAAAATAAATGTAACGTTGAAAAAAAAAAATTTAAAACCATCTTTTTCATGTGTTTTTAAAAATATATTATTATTGCTTAACCTAACCTATATTTTTGCTACTGACAGTTGAAACTTACAACACAACACTTAGTGAGCCGATATATGTATCTGGAGATGTATTTATAGTCATAAAGAGTCGAGATTTACATAACAAATAAACGTTGGAAATCATCACACGCATTATATTCATATCTTGATTTTTTCAAGGAAGCGACATATAATCATAATATTGTTAAAAAATGATAGCGCGATAAAGGTACAATATACTATTACATAATTATGATAACAGTGCAAATTATTAAATCTTATCAATCTTCATTGACAATGCAACATTTACAAAAATATCTACATACCTTATCAAGAACACAATGAGACTGCGAATTGAAATTCGCAAACAATTTGAATAATATTGTCAAAAGTACACTTGGTGATACACAAATGATTGTCATTGCGATAGAACGAAAAGGCCTCACCACGGTTTTGGATAAACAATGTTGGTATTCCTTAGCCCCGGCAGCAAACAAATTGAAAAGTATAAATTTAGATTAGACACCGATGTCATTCGATATCTTTCATAAGAATAATCAAACTCCATTGTGTTCCAGTAAAATGGATTTCATTTGAACCACCTGCGGTATCGCAGGGACGTTTGTTTATTTCTATTTTCATTTTTTTTGCAAAAGACTAAAGACTTTTTCGACAAAGGAGCTCGACAAATAAATTATAAACGTGTTTCTTCGATGGCGATTTTGGATTATAATGAACTTTCACAATGCCATGTTGTTGACCAAAAATTTTCTGCCTTGAGGACCGTCGGACTTTTGAGCTATAAAGTCCGTACTACAACTCAAAGCTCATTCGCAGGACAGAACGCGTTGATTTTTACTCGCTTTAGAGTAAAACTATCGAGTATGGGGCACTACGAGGCATGTTAAACCGTTCGTTGGTCCCAGCAAAATCTGCAGTCTGAGAACTCAGCAATCCATACTAGCAATGTGCGCTGGGTTGTGACCTTTTTCATGTCTGAGAAAGATGACCTCGATCGTTTATAAAAACCCGGTAGTTACTATTAAATAAAATAAAACAGTGTTTTCTTAAGAAGTGGTGAGTGCCAGTTCTGCAAATACTGTTAATTAAAAAATGACAGATATAGAATTTTATTTGCAACGTTATTGCTGCAGTGCTCTTTGATCTCTGTATCGCGAAAATAATAAATTCCATTTACATATTGTGTTTGTTAGTGGTAATTTATTTACATCTTAATTCACATCGCTATGCTCATGCCACGTTCCATTTTTTTCATATTTCGGTCCATAATTCAATATCCAGATCCGATAGAGTTGTATAACGGCTAGCCAGGCACACACTTTGAATTTTAAGAAACGAAGACCAAGTAAAGCATTTCTAGAATGACACTAACTTTATTCGTTACCTCTTTTTGAGTTTAAAGACTGAGAGGAGACTCCCCCCGTGGGAAGATGCCATCCGCCTGGAACAACTCTTGGCACTCGCCAATTCTCGGCAGGAGGTCCCCTAGGATCTCGCCGTCCCCAAACCCGGTGACGCTGTAAAGGTCATCTGCGACCAACACCATACACGCTCAAAAGAAAAGAGGAAAACAATTTTCTCTAAAAAGTAAGAGACCTCAAGATTCTTTTGATAAAGTCGAAGACAGTGGTATTTGTGTATTAAAACATGAACATTCCAATAAATCGGTATTGAATGTTCGGCAAAGATAAATTTACATAGGTCTACCTCGAACACGCGGCATACAAAGCTGTAACTTATTGAATGGGCTCGTAATATTTTGAATGTGGCTCAGGGTGCGGAAAAGTATAAAACGTGCCGGCAGCCAGTTTATTTGAACAGATAATAAAAAGCTACGAAAGGACAACATAGCTTTTATTAATATTTGTGATGGATATTTTATTTATGTGGCTGTATTTGTTTAACCGATATGAAAACGAATTTCAAAAGTAAACAAGACTTGATTTTAGAGAAACATTTTTTTTTTTAATTTCAATTTACGATATGATCCGACGGCTAAAATAATAGATATACTTATCCTTCACTTAATCATAAGTTAATACAAATTTTAATATATTTCCAAAGTGGGTAGTACATTGCAGTTCAGATCAAAGTATGTGTATAATATTTTTACATCAGTATTGAGTTTGTCAAATAATATAAATTAAACTTGTAAGTATATTTAAAATATACAATGAAGTATTCTGTATACTTAAGCAACTTTAATTCGTGGTTATTTTTTTAAGACTTTTGGTTAACAAAATCGATCAAATTGCCGAAATATTATAAGATCAGTAAAGTGTGCATTGTTCTACATAATGGTGTCAGAGTTGAGAGGTTATGGGGTGAAATTAAAGATTGACCCATGCATTCTTGACCATCACACCAAACCACCACCAACACCAGTGTTAAGGTGGAGAAAATTCTCCCCGATCATCACACTGTCATACTTTTCAAAGTTCAGTGTGAAGGTATTAGCCTTACTGGACTCACTCACACATGAGGAGGCACAATTTCCGCGCCTTGTATGAAAAATGATTCTGCAAATACTAAACGCCTTTGCAGAGGGACTCCGAAGCATTAACGACGGCGATTCCGAGGAGATTATGAGCACATTCTTCGAGTTCAAAGTTGGAAAATTGCTTTCCCGCGATACATCCAGGGGCATTCGAGCATATGACACATTATACCTACATCAATGTAACGGCATCGAGGCGAGTCCGTAATAAGGGGGAAGAAAACCGGGTAAGTATTTTCCGATATCCCACTTGTTAAGATACAATGTAAAAGACATGTACAGCTAACCCCGAAATTGTCGAGAGCTCTTGACGGTTTCATTCGAATTACGTGAATGGAAAACATTGACGCTTAATTTCGTCCGGATTACTGTTATGTGGGTGAGTACATTGTGTCACACGATGATTTTGCAGGTTAACGGGTTACGGAAATGTTTGGGGTACCAACGGTGATTTTGTGAACTAAATAAGAATGCTACATCACTATTGTAACTATGTGTGGATAAGTTGTGAGGTTCTAGAATTTCTTATGAAGCTAAAACTAGTAGACATTGTAGCAAACACATCCAACTGGACCGTCACAAAAAAGACGGTAAACGTAGTTTTGGCAACTGTTTTGGTTTTTCTTATTTATTTAAAAGTAAAGGATGTTGATTAGTTTCCTTTACTTTTAAATAAATAAGACTAACCAAAACATTTATCAGAAATATGTTTTGTGACCGTCCTGCTGCTTGATGTGTTTGCTAGATTCAAGTTAATGCATTTCTTTCGGCCACACTCAGAGACTGCAATCAACTTCAAATTTTCATTCATATAGATGCTATCGCTTTATTTGGCTAACTCCTAATTGTCCATAATACCTATATCTTAGCAGAGATCTATTGAATAAAAAAATATTTTTTTTTTAACTTTTCCTGGCCGTGCGTTTGTGACGAATGTATCTTCGAGTAAACTTGGCTTCCGTGGCTTCATAAGCTATTCATAATCTCAAATACCAAAAAAACACGTTAAAATATTGGTTCCATCCACAATGGCAGTCGTTAGCACCCATTAAACAGAGCTGGGTCAGTTGTGTGGATTATGACAAGATTTTAACCCATTGTCGGTAATATTTACAGCTTTAGAGTCGTACCCAGAAATTTCAAATAAATTTAATGTCAGATTAAGTATATGACGTAGTATGATTTTGATAAATCGAGTTTTCGCGAAAATCTTAGGTATTTATTCTTTTAAACTTTTATGGTCACCAACATTATAGCTATTGACGGGATTGTTACCATGCACCTTGTGAATAGTGAGAATGTGACCAATGGTATCCAGCGGAGGGGGGTATCGAGCGCAGTAAAAGACACGTCGTCTTTTTAGAGGGTAGACCGATATATCTGCCAATAACATCTACCCGCAATTACTTCAGTTACTCCGTGATCATGGCGCTTGCAACAGTGCCTAAATATTGGAGACTCGTAAAAAACAAGGTACATGATAACAATCCCGTTAATAGCTTTAATCTTACGGCGGATAATTAAACAATGGTGATGACATTCACACAAGGTTAGGCTAGTGCTGTAGCTATAATGCGCTAACCGAGCGAGCGTAGTGACCGTGGCGCGGTAGTGACCAGAAAAGCGTCTGAGTATCCGCGTTTTCGCAGAAACCCAATTTCGCGATAATTCGATTGACAAATCATCCCACGACAAATACACGTTGTATTTTACTCTATTGTTATAACAAAAAAAGTGACAGCAATAACTTAAATCAAACTTCAAAGTCAATTCTCGTCTCTGAGTGTGGTCGTAAGGGCCTCAGATAATGGTGGTAGTATTGTTGCACATTATAGTGTAACTATTTTTAAAATCTCGTGACAAGCTTTAGTAAAGCTTTTCACAACGGCGATGGTAGCGTGTCGAGTACCCCACGTAACGGTAAACGACCGTGGTAATTTAAATGGTAATACTGAAAGCACAAGTGAGAAAGTGAATATTCAAGTAATTCGCTGCAACGAACGGCCAGATAATGCTGTTGATAGTGTAAGTTACAATGCATAACGCAGGTTGGACACGAAAATACAGAAGCGAAGAGAAAATGAAAAGCAAAATATATTTTTGCAGACCTTCTTAGCAAATAAGAGTGTAAATCGCATAGAAATCCTACTAAATACTACATAAAAATTTCCATAAAAACTTTTTGACATTTGATGCGTTTTAAACTTTCATGGTCACTAACATTATCTCTTACCTATTAGACAAGTCCGTCCGTCTGTTTGTAGTGCTGTTTCAGCGACCAAACCGTAAGAGATAGATAAAGAGAATATTTAAGTTATAAGTTAAGAATAGTCTGATAAGACTACAAACCGGATTTGAGTAACGTAGCACTTCCGGTTTTCGAGAAATCACGAATTTCAAACGAAACCACACAAAATCTCCGAAGTTCTCAATTAATTATATACATTTTTTTTTAAATCAGGTTTTGGTGAACATTTGGTTCACTGGTTTGCTAGTAGCTATTAATGGGATTGTTACCATGTACCTTGGTTTTTATGACTTCGTGATCATGGCGCTTGCAATAGTACCGAAATATAGAGACCGAGACTCATAAAAAACAAGGTGCATGGTAACAATCCCGTTAATAGCTATTATTTGATGCGTATTTAGATAATATATATTAACTTTAAGATCGAGATCGAATTAACTATTCGAATTCGATATTGGTTCCCGCTAAGTGTACTGGCCAATCAAAAGAAATAGCTTCTTCCTTACAGAAGTCCACAGTTAAAAAAACAAAATTTTATTGGTACTTGGTTTTATTGTTGAGTAAGGTCTCCAGGGCCTTTTAAGAAATGATAAGCAATCAGGTGGGCAACGTGTAAGACATCCTGAAATAGCAAGCGTCTATGGACTACGTTGCTTTGATACCCTATATTAATTTAAATATTTAAAATTTAAGGGGACATCCATTTAATTTGGCGTATTTTTGTCGACCTTCATATTATCTGTTTAATTATAATATAAAACTTTGTATGGGTACACAACCCTTCGTATAGCACTTCGTCAGATTATTCTTATAGAATAATATTTTTAATTAATAAGAAAAAACCGGGTCACTAGCAAAACCGTCAAAGGCTATATATTCAATTAGTTTACAGTGTACAAAAGGCTGTACGTACAAGTGGCTTTCCTGTCACACACTTGCAAACGTAGCACATGAGGCATATCAAGGCATTCCTTTTAAAGTAAAACGTACGGCTTAGAGTGGTTTGCTACGGACACCATCTACGACAAAATGGTCTAGCTACGATACATTTTATGTAGCACAATCGAAGCCATTCTATTTAAATACTTCGATCAATATTCATTTCACAAATTTTTTGAAAGTTTTTTGAACATTTATCGGTTTTTTAAATCATCATCACTAGGATGTGCACCAATGCCTATGGGCTTTCCCTCTGGATGGAATAGGGAGATGGGCCATGACCAATCACGCGGGCTCCGCACGGATTGGTGGGGGCTAACAACTGCAGACGCAGCCGAGAAGCTCGGATTACAGAGGAGCTCGAGATAATAAGTTTTTGGTCACCCATCCAATTACCGACCATTGCGAAAGTTGCTTAACTCTCATGATCGCAGGCCGAACAAAGTAAAAACCTGTGTAATCGAGCTCCTTCTTTTAAATGTTATAATACAATGATTCGATTTCAATAATCTTGTGGGGAGACTATTTATACGGATTGCGATGTAATAATTTCCCATTGCAAGGGATCTCATATTGGCCAAAATTCTTTTTTTATTATATTTTAACATTATTTTTGATGAGACGGTACAATTATATGCATTTTGTGTATAAATAATAAATATTTCCAACACTCACACCATTTAGCCTAGGCCCAAAGTAAGCACTGAAAGGCTTGCTTTTTGTGATGCTAGGGTAACAGAATACATATGCATATACATAATGTAGAAATACATATGCACATCTATGACTCAGGTACATTTTTTGTACCTTAGCAAATGTTACTATGATGAATGTATACATGCATGTATACATGTATATATGCTGTCGCTCACATCAATGATTTCTGAACATTAAACACTGTTTAAAATACAATTCATTCAGTGTAAAATGATAAGCAAAATTGCTATACTACTTTCTGGACTAGTAGCTTTATGCTCCGTAGGAGAAAATAACAGAGTTATGAACCTGAATGTTTTCAGGTAATATGGATGATCTCGATACCGAATAATATGGGTGACGACGGGGTAAAGTAAACAAAATTCTATTTAGTCCGTCAGTTAGATAATCGAAAAATAATGGACACGTATTTTATCTTTGGTCAATCAACCAAAAAATAACAAAGATAAAGCGCGTCAAAGTTTGGGAGTGGTGGCTCGTAACGTCACTTTTAAGTACAAATTGTACCAAAACGTGACGTCATGCGACTTTCAAATCAATATATCTCTGTAATGTTTTGATTATGTGAAAAAAGAAAAAATACGTGTCCAATACTTTTTGGTAATCAAACCTAAAGCACGAAGAAAAAAAAAGTAAGTCGTCATCCCTATGGAATAAAACTAAATTAGGACTTTTTGGCGGGCTCGGGAAGCGTCACTTTAGCAGTTTTGTTTTTTTGTTAAAATTGTATTGTGGCAGATGTTAGTATCTAATAATGGTGGATTATTAACAACTAAGCGTTCGGCAACATGCACAAGTGTTGGCAAGTGAAACGAAATAGCGGAAAGTGTCTTTCGACGTTCCCTCAAGAAGTCCATGGGGAGTTTACAGTAAATCCCCACACTTTTACTGAAACATAGGGAAAGGGGGATTGACTTGACTGCCACTTACTTTGAATTGATTTATTACTTTGACCACGCGTGCTATAGTATTTGTAAACATTTTAACACTTGACATTAGCTAAATGCACAAACCATGCGAAGTCATTTAGAAAAAAAAACATTAAATTATAATTCCAAGTCTTCTAACACAACTCTAACCCCCTTAATAATCAACGAATAATAAGCTTGGATTAGTAACTCCATGTTATGTCTCTGTTTCTTGAATTACAAATGGCATTTGAGTGATATGAACAAAAAACGGCGTAACTAGTCTCAGTTTTTTCCTCGTTTATTGATAAGGGGGTATAAGTTAGTATACTTAATTTGATTTCATATGTATTACAATTGGTGATAATTATTTTTATACTTTAACAAAATAAAAGCAAAGTTCAAGTCATTACTTGGCATTGCCTCTGTTTTTATGAAAGCTATGAAATATAATTAGTTTTAAATGAAACAACCTTCTTTCAGTACTTACAAACAAAAAAGGTTGCAAAACCTCATTATTTGTCTTCGTCTGGTAGATATTAAAAGTTCCAGCCACATTAAGTACTAATGGAATTAGAACTGATGAAGTTCTAAAAGTGGATGTTCAATTTGTTAAACATTACTTAATGTCGGCCTAGCTAAAAGCAGGCTGGCTTTAATAACTAAATCCATTAGGCAATACTTACTCCTTTCGAGAAAATAAGAGTTAAGTAATACAAAAGTATTAATAATAACACAACAAAAGCATTTCCAAGTGTTTTACTGTGGAAATGGTGTAACATTTCCAAGTTCGCAATATCACTTATTTGGCGTAGATTCCACACGAAACTTATTGGTCATTACTAGTCGTATTCTATTGTATTTTGTGCTTTCCACCTTTAAAGATAAGACATTAAATATCATGACAAACAAATCTTGGCAAGTTTCAATGTCACGCTATGTTTATTTATCTCGAAAAGTCGCAACTTTGAAAGTAACAAAGGTCGACTCGGCCAAAGCTCGGCCCTACGTTCTTTAAGTGTAAAAAATTCATCTCATTCGTCAAACAAACAATAACAGCGTTTATTCCTTTGAGTTACTGTCTCTTTGTGTATTGCTTTAATTTAAGCGTACTCTTATGGTATAACGAGGCATTTTTTTTTTAATTTGATTTATCTTGCTAATATTATAAATTTGGAAGTTTGTAAGTTTGTAACTCATTACGCAAAAACGTGGTTTGTACAAGTGGGGTGGACAATACAATACTTGTAAACCTATTTACTTGAAAAAGAATATAATTTTGAAAATAATGGCAACGACTTCAGCAGCCCGTCTCTTCTATTAAATGATTTTTATCAAAAGTAAATCAGGTCTTATTTTTTATGTAAATGCAGGCGAACAATCTGACAGTTCCCCAGATGGAAAGTGGTCACTGTCGCCTATAGCTCCTTTGCGTTGCCAGCTCTGAATGGAAAGTCGTGTTACTTATTTCTGATCAAATAGAAATCTAAAGAAACCAACTTCATATTTTTGTTTTCAGAAACGAAATAACAGCTTTTTTATAAATATGCCATGATGTAGTCCCATTATCACTCAAGACAATATTAAAAGGTTAAGTTTACGCGCATTGAAAAGTGACAAGAATTAAAACCGAAGTTGGGGAACTAAAATGTGATAAATACTTCCTCCACAATTATTAAAATCTTAATGGAATAATGCCTGATTTTTTTCATTACGGTTATCAGTAATGCTATTATGTCCTAAATCTAACTCTCTTTCGTCAATAGATCACAATTTTCAATTGAAGAGCGCAGTCAGTCGCTAAGAATACTCAGAACATTTTACTTAACATGAGCCAGACGTTGCTTTGATGTTACACTCGTCAATCTCGTATCATTTAAAGTGTACCCTCCTTTTTAGAAAATAATACGATTGATTTTATCGCTACGGTATTATTGAAATAGATTTCACGAAACGGTTGAAAATGAAAATTCATACGTAATTAAATCGAGTAATATCAGGGTACATTTAAAGTTTCAATACCCCTAGCACGAACCATTATCAAATTCGAATAGTTTGCGAGTGCTAAATGACAATGTCAAATTTTGAATGAAAAAACTTGAACAGCAGCGCCACAAAGTACGTAACGAGAACTAAAAATCAGTACACATTTGACAATAACATTTCAGACTCGCAAACGTTACGAATTCGATATTGGTTCATGGCTACAGAAAATAAACCGATTATTTAATGTGCTCATTTCACACCCCAAACTGAGCGAGGCTCGGAATGTGGAAACTTAACAACTTATAATAATGCAATATTATATTTAACCATATTTCTTCCGTCATTCTAGCGAAAGACAGAATCACCACGATCGCATCAATCGATTTTATTAAAACGATAATGTAATTTATAATGTTACCATAGACATATAATAATTTATGATAAATATACACGGTGGATAATGTGAATATGACTGAAGTCCATCCGCTACAGGTGCGCGATGGTCGTAGATTTTCTGCCCCACCATTTTAGTTGAACTGTGGACGTGGAGATGCAAAGACGTGCGTATGGCTGCGGAGCATCACCTAACCACGCGCCGTGGGAAAACTAAAAAAGTGTTTGTAATGCATCACGATTAGCAGTGTTGATAAATTAAACGGGTGATTTTTCTCTTTATAAAATATAATGATAAAATCGTAAGTGATGAGTGCTTGCAAATTATTATCAAACTGATAAGATTAAGACGCTTCGTGTGATAATTAAAATTGAAATTTAATTAATTTGTGCTGTAAATAGTTGTTGAAATAATATAAATGGACTTAAGTGAACTCATGGACGTAGACATAAAGTCTTGTGTCTTTAAAAAGAACTGCTGAGGTGTGCTTTGGAAATGTAAGTAAGTACGCTTTAGTTTTCGTCGCAACTTTTGAAAAGTTTTTGTTGTTGCGGGCAAATGATAACTGTGCTTTTACATTGTTCATTTAAATTGTAATGAAAATATTTATTGACTGATTTCGAAAAAAAAATGTTTTTTTATCAAATAAAAAAAAAGAATTGTGGAATAAAATGACTTTCTTCTTAATTAAAGAAAAGTTTAGGGGTTGAAGTTAAAGTCATACTTTTCTAGCATTCTTAATTATTTCAAGACAACTTTTGCTGTTTAATCGGTAAAACAGCACAAATTAAAATGTACTTTTTTCTTTATTGAACTATTTATGTGTGGCCTGGAATGCGTTATTCCAAATATTCTTCTGATATTCCAGATATTGTTTTTCAGTTGAAAACATTCAGTTGAGGTATTTCCATTCTGGAAGCAAAAGGGACCAAACATAAAAAAGGATAGTACTCGTATTTTATGTCTCGATTTCATACAGTACTCCTATGGGGTTCGTACAATTTCTGCGGAAAAAACAGAATTTAGAGTTTCTTTGAAATTTCCCAATTTCCTAAGCAACTTTTCCAATTTTTCTTATTATAAAAACTTTATTATGAATACGACGAATACTTTTTGTAGAGTAGCATTTGCGTGATAAGTTTGTCATTTATTTAATTATTGAATTTGGAATGTTTATATTTTTACGTTTGTACCATAAAAAAGGTATTTTACATTATCTGTACCTTAAATTTTGGTAAAGTGTGTGTTGCGATTTCATATACTGCGAATTGCTGCTTTTGTAAACCTATTCTAATTGTCGGACATTGGGATCCGTCGACAGGAGGTGATGTAATTCTTTGAAAAAGGAAAAAATTAACCATATTTTTATTTGGTTCTGTAATATTCTACCGCACCCGGAACTGAACTTCCACAAAAACGGAGCTGTGCGGAATTGAGCAAACTGCAGCCGTGTAAACAGGTAAGTGTTTCCATTGAAGCTGTGCGATATGCAGAGCGGAGCTGTGTGAGACGAGCGTAATGGATCAGATTGTTGATAAGCTGAGCGGAGCTGTGAATGCATTTCATTTGCAGTTAGTTAAACAATTGAATACAATAGCTTCGCTCGGCTCTACTCCGCCCAAAACCGCACCGCTCCGCCTCGCTCAGCATGACAACGCTTCGCTCTGCCCAGCGTAGCTCCGCGAGCTATATATTGTGATGTTCCTCTTCTAAACTCCACTAATACTGAATCCTATGAAGTGGAACGGAAAAGAGATGTGTATTTTGAGCAATGCGATTGGTTATTTTTTTAAGACTCTGCTTAGCTTCGCACAGCGATTATTTTGCGTTACAGTAGGAAGCTTCATACAAATAATACTGAACAGCTCGAGTTCATATGGTGAGCTGACTCAAATCTGCAAAAACTTTACCCGGATACAAATCAAACACTTTTAGTGCTATGTAACTAATTTCTATTTTTTTTCTAACCGCATAAATGCGTATATAAATGTCTGATAAAATAAAACCATACCGCGTTTTAAAATGTTGCTCATCGCCATCTACAAAATAGGTAACCTTACAACCCTATTTTACCGCCTATTTAAAAGGTTTTGAAACTATAAATATGCATACTTTAATTACTAATTATTATTAGCAACAAAGCAACGCTTGAAGTAAATCGAACGACGAAATAACCAGTTCCATACAGGGGTTACTCTTCCCCACCTTTTATAAGATTTTTGTGAAAAAAGTAGCTTATAACTATATCCAAGGTCACATCTATCTGTATACCAAAATTGTATGAAAGCGTAACAAACTAACAACAAGTCACTTTTGCATTTATAAGTAAGGATTTCAAAAAGTATAGAAGTCTTGCTGTTTTCATTTTGAGCAATAGTTATAAAGGACATGGTAAAATTTTGTATGAGCGACTGCCCTAGCAGTGTATAAATATTGGATTTAGTAATATTTAATGCTGGATGGCTGAATATTTATAATGTCTATAAAAGAAGGCTCAGAAACTTTTGATAAAGTTACGATCTTGAAAATTATGAAAACTTTTACTACGACATTACCTTGCTACATTGATAAAAGATATTGCCAATTATTTACTGAGCCAGCATTTTCCCATTTTCTTATAATCTTTCCTCCCATTTCTCGGATTAACGCTTCAAAAAAGTATTTTTATAGCAAAAATAAATACAATTAATTTGTAGTCGACGGCCTGACAGGAAATCTGTGCAAAAATCAAAGAATTAATTATATGAGAGCCTTGTCTCAAGCCTGATCAGAAAATTAAATCAATTATTTTAGGCTTTCGCTGATTTTTAATAACAAAAATTAGGTATAAGTATGTTATAGCTTTCAGGAGTTTGGAATTAATGTTGTTTATTACGATATACTTACACAAGTATTCTTTTGTGTACATTTATTGTTTATTTATTTTTGTAAAACGTTTTTTGTTTTACTTTTGATGCAGACTTAAAGTAAATTTTTATACTTTTAAATATTTGGTTATTTCACGAAAGTTGTACCTACGGGAATGATAAAGACGTAATAATTAATAAAAAAAAAATATTATAAATACTGTTACGGGCTACTGCGATATAATAATACACGTTAAAGGCAGTTTCTTAGCCATGTCCTTTACAATCTTTATAATGGTTACAAATAAGTCTCAGTAGATTATTAAACATTCCAATATAATGACATTCCAATAGACAAACACTAGGTACTTAGTACCTTTGATTTATTTATACCCTAATAGAGCAATTCAAATAAACCACGCAAAGAAAACAGCTCATATTACGTGCAATGTGTGCGTGACTTTAATGTCAGATTTATTAAAGCGCTCATGTGTGCGTGTGTAGCGACGAGCATATCTACCTACCATATGTAGAAGGTATTTTTTTGGCCTCTTTCGTGCAATTAATACTGTATCTAGGCATGTTTAAAATCAAAGAAACAATGATTATAAAAAAATATATTAAAAAAATAATTGGCCGATATGTGACGACCTCCGTGACCGAGTGGTATATACGCCGAATTTGAAGGTGTCGCCTAATCGAGAAGTGCCGGGTTCGAATCCCGGTGGGGGCAGATATTTGTGTGATGAATACGCGATGTGCATTTGTACTTCTGTCATGGATGTTTAATATGAACTTCTATGTAAATATACTTCAATATGTATCAGTATATATTCTATCCGTTACCCTAGTATCTCTTTACAAAAGCCTACAGTGCTTACTTTGGGGCTAGGCTAATTGGTGTGAGTAAAAAAATAATACAACCTTATTAATCTTAGTTTGTCCTAATACACGCTATACGTCTTCCATCTGGGCCAGCGACGCTTAAGTTATGACGACTGATGAGTGATATATTGTAAAACATTTTGAATTATAGGAATAGCAGTTAGTGTGAGTCATTAATTACAATATTTTTTATCACATCTATTCGAAAGGAGCTAATTTGTTCTTTGTTTACAGGGACTAAAATAGAGTTTTAATCCCTAGGGAGTAAAGTGTTGGTATTGATATATAAACACCAAAGAGATCTTTTTATTAGATTATTCCATTTTTGGAAACGGCAAAGATAATGCCATGCAGCCACTGTCTTTTTTTTATTAATCTTCTTTTTTGTCTACATTAGAATGTGTCTGTGTCACGCACTATAATGTATATTAGAGTGTTTGGCACGAAATATATCGAGTCAGCTTTCTCGATAAGCTTCTGTGAGGGAGTCAAGATTACAAATAATTTCTCACGTCCACTTGACCGGAATAGCGTATATTAAAGATTCCACTAATTCTTCAGTTCTTTGCGCATACGGTTGTAAATCAAAATCACACCACTTTTATTTCACAATATCCTCATCGCGCCTGGCCTCATCGGCCATGTTGCTCTATGTCATCGCACAAAAAACCCCCAAAGAGATCAATCACCAGCATTTTATGGATAAGTCACAGAGTAAACCGACGCGAGCCCGCCAAATTAAAAAGAAAGTTTGTGAAAGATTACAAACGCGCGAAATACATCATGCCTTCATTCATATTTGTTACTCAAATTCGGTTTTTTTAAAAATGTGTCTCTTCCTCGAGTAGTGAGAATGTATATACCTATGCTAATGATATTATAAAGTCTTATTACCAACAAAACCCGCCCGCCCGCGAACAATAAATAAAAGCATAATATTATGAAGAAAATGCTAGAAAGGTGAAACCTTTTACAGAAAATGTGTTTTTGATCTATTTCCAAGATGGTCTTGTTGTTATTTTATGTAAATAAATGAACGTTCTTTTATTACATATTTGTAGTTACATTTACACTTATTTTATCGTAAGGAGCGATAAAAAAAATGAGCGTCCAGCAACAACGTCGGTAGCAACACTTAAAGCTTGAGTGACGTACTTTGATTCGTCGCTGCGCTCAGGTTTCAAAAAACTATCTCGCCTTTATAATAATTTTTTGATACTAGATTATTTACTAAGTAATCTACTATTTGATAACTCACTTTTTGTCTCTATTTTGACGTATTTTCAGTCCACTTCTTTGCAAGTCAACAAAATATCCCTGTTCTTATATTAATAGGAAATTTTGCTTTTTGGTTTGAAAATCAGTGAGTTAAAATTTAAACCATACTCAGATCTACGGTTCCTAGCAAAATGAAAAACCCAAACTTCTTAGTAAAAAAAAGATACGGCTGTTTATGTTGCGCATTCACTTTGTACAAAACCCTCGGTGTGCAAGTCCCACTCGCACTTGTCCGGTTTTTTGATATTTTTATGTGTAGATTTTTTATATAATTTTGAGCGGAAACAATAACATCAATAATTTGAGCGGATTTTTTATATGTATATTATTTTGAGCGGAAAAAATAACACGCAGCTGATTTATTAAGTGTCAGCAGCGCCATATGCACATGATGTTGAGATTTTGCTGGGTTATCTAAAAAAGTCAGACTTCACTTCCTTCACTTTCCTTCACTTCAGAATGGAAGTTTAACTTAGATTAATCGTATCAGTTACTGAATGTTTGCGTAAACAAACGTTCATAATTACAATATATTACGTTTTCTCCTCCACAGTTGTAGGGTATTGGCAATATTGAGCACCAGCTGTAGTACAGTCGTTCACAAAGTCTGTTCAACCCTATTCCCTTTGTATAGACTCCAGTTGGACGCAAGAAAATTCCAATTTGAATAATTGAATCGAATCTTCGTTGGTTTGTTGGTTAATGATTTTCATTCGGTTATGGATTATACAGTTTTGGTTTTCCTCAATATAATTCCTATAACTTTAATGTTTGTAATGACTGTGCTGTTGTGTTTTGAAAGCTAATATAAATAGTACTGTTCAATAATAAATTATTATATTTAAGGGGTTAAAATTTTCATAATGGTATATAACAGTTCCTAAATACTCTTCTATAAAAATGTTTAAATATGACAAGAGGCGAACGTGCAAATATTTTACAGACATATTAACTTTAATATAATTGTATGTATTTCTTTTTGTGACACAAGACAAAATACAGCAGTTTCCTTTTACCAGTGCTACTTTGAAATTAATTAATTGACGTAGGTAATTGTATTTATATATTTAAGCATTTAACTGCAATTTGTTCAATTATAAAATTTTAAAACAAAATTTTACTAGAAAATAACTCACTCGGTCCAGGTCTCAGATGGGATTCGAACCCGTATCTTCAGTTTGGGTAGTGGACATCTATTTTAGAACGATTTTTAGATAAATGTGTCCATACTTGCTTCCTGTTAAACTTAAACTTTTAGTATTAATCTTACCAATTAGGAACTTTATTAACCTTTGGATGTCTCTATATAATGTATTTTTATTATATTTTTATTTTAAGCATTTAACTGCCAGATGTATTTGTATTTTAAAAAAATAAATATTTAGATTCGTCATAAAGAAAAATGGCCCCAAACTCGGTAACCCCAAAGAACTAAGCACTAATAAAACACCAAAATACAGATTAATATTTAGGTATATATTAAGAAAAAAAAGTATGTAAATGAAATAATCTCACAAAGGAATTAAATATTATGCGTGAGTTGCACAAACTTACTTTAACTTTACCTATTCAGTTAAAATACTGGTTAGGTAAAAAAACAAGGGTGCTTATGACCACAGGACTGAAGTGAATTTTTTTTAGCAGATGGAGCTATGTATATGTATAATAGCGGCCGCCCGCGATTTCGTATGCGTGGAGTTAGTTAGAAATAAAGGTTCACTGCTCGTTTCCCCATAGGTGATAAAGATACAAAAAGAAATGCAAACGTACTGCAGTCTGTATCTCACTTTATTATTTTTATCACCTAATAACACATTCCTTTCATAATAATCTTTCAAAATATGTCATGTTTTTTTATCGAAATTTCACGAGTTTGATTCCCAGTTGTAGTAGGTGATTTTTAAAAAATCTGTGAATGCAGTTCTTATTATTATTAAAAATAAAACGATGTGTTCTTTCAGTGAAATATCCTATCTTCAATATTTAATATACTTTCCCTTCGTGTGAGGTAGCCGTGGGACGCCCTGTATATTGACCCGACTTCTAAATAATATTCGTGCCAAATTTGAAGTAAATCCATACAAGTACAACTGGCAAACAGACAAAAATTTTAAAAAATATTCAATGTACAGATTTGACTTTTCTACCATTTTATTATATGTATAGATATATATGTGTGGGTACAATATATACATGTATAGTATACACATATTTCATTTACTAGCTCTAAGAGAAAGAGAGAAAGAAAATGTGCGCGCGCACTGCTTTCTCTTGCTTAAATCCCCCACTCAACTCCCGTTCGCCTCGCCCGAACACACTTTTCGTAACGCGTAATGCATTCGCCAGCTTACCACCAAGTCAAGCGTGCGTAAAAAAGGTTCACTTCAAAAATCACGATAATCGAAATCAGGTAATAATTTGATGGTGACAATAAACTCTCCAAGCGAGGCCAATTATGAAATGAAATTTTATTATACTTTATTCAAATTGACTTATAGAAAGCTCTTTTGAATAGTCTTATATTCTTTCCTACCACCCACATATTCAGGACATCTTTTAGCTAATGAGAAGAATGGGTGCAAGAAACTCATCAGCGTTTAACAAAAGTAGCAACATTTTTGTTTCGTAGGTTTTCACGCACGTTACTCATTAAATAAAACTAGTTTTTTACGGGTTAATGCACGAAACTTTATTTATTTATTGACGTTTCGTAGCCTTTAGCATTTACAAAAAAAAAATATCGCTACCAACAGTACAACGTCCACTCACAATTTGATTGCTATGTCATACAGTATAAACACAAACAGTAAAATCTTAATAGTAAAGCAGTAAAGAGCAGACTCATTCCCGCTGGCAGCATCCGTTCACGTACATGACGCATGAACGAGCCATCACTTCGATTAACTATATTTTAGAGAACGTAACGACCCCGTCTCACACGACACGTTAAAGTTATAGTAAAATATAACTCCAACTTAAACTGCCTCTGTGGTGCAACTCATCCTAATAATGAGGTACCCAGTTATTGGATAATTACTTATAATTGAAAATATTTTTTTTACTCAATTATAAGAATTGACAAAATAATTAGACAATCACGATGACATAATTCGTTAAGGAAATGTCTCAAGACTCAAACTTATGCCGCTTTCCAAAAAGAAATACATAAGTAAATGCCAAGTTTGCGAGGACAATTTATGGAGATTCACAGCATTTGGAATCCTATAAGCAAATTAATTAAGAGACAAATTGCTTTGTACTCAACGAAATTGCGAGTTTTTACCTAACGTTTAGATCGATATGGGCGCAACGTTTTAATTTGGCTTTTAGGAACGCAACGGAATGAAAATTTGCGTTGTTTATAGCGTACTCTGGTTAATTTTTAGATAAATGCTTTTTTCAGCTCCGATATTTTTTCATGTTTTTCGTAATATCTGATGCATTACAAAATATTTTTAGGGCCATAAAATATTCACACTGTTTTTGTTAGTATTGGAAAATTCATATCGTTGGACTCTGTCTAAAGGCAAATTTTATTTCATATTTAATTTATTGTACAATTCATACGAACTTATGTTAGGTACTTCTTAGACCGTTCTTCTTTTTTTTTCAGCCTGCCACCAGTAGATATTATCCCGCCACTCAATATGGTTATCACTCCTTTTTAACTTAAGCTCAGTCTGTATCACCCTGCCTTGTGGGTTGAGTAGAACGATATTTTCCTTCGCAACTCACCTACGCACTATGGATTTGCGTGCAAGGATTTGCGATGACAATGTATAGCAGGGAAAGAGCAACACGGCCAACGCGATGGTAATAAACTTTAAAGAGTATGCGGTGCTAAGCCGAATTTATATTTGTTTGTCGTATTGTGTAGTGACAGGCTCTGGTTTTTTAAGTACCGTTTATATCTATGTATATTCCGCGGAACTGATGCCTTCTGATGCAGTTTGCCAAAACATTATACCTTTTGTAACTTTTTTCGTTATATTTACCTTGGTGGCGTTACCTTACTCAAAACGATACTTATGCGTTCCTTTTTAATTGAAAGAAAATTAAGGTAAATGTTATTAATTTACCAAATGCCAAATCCGTTTACCTGAAAATGATAAGTGATTTCTTTTACGATCTTTGTTTTCATATTTTAGGTAATATATTATATTATAAGTTACATAAAATAAGTTTTCATCTTTACTTTTTATTAACTTCTTTTGTTGACAAATTTTTATTGACTTAAAGGATTAGGCTTTTTCACAGGACTTTTTAAATTCCTAAATGGTAACCCTAGATGTGCCATCAGACGGCCGCTACCCCGCCCTTCCTCATTGGAATCTCTTCTGATGTGTCACATCACATCAAGCTATCACAGAACATCGCAACACACAATTTAAACCTTACTGTACTAAATTTGTAAAACCGATACCGCTCTGAGGCGTCACAACATGACAGACAAATATAAATCCGGCTTTAGTTATTTAATTAAGAATTCGAAGATTTTAATTCAAATTGTATGCACTACCGAAGGACGACAGATTCTCATCGTAAAGCGTAGAATATTTAAGATGACGGGAGATTCTCGGTTGAGACCTTTTGAACTATAGGAGTAGAAATTTTTAGTAACATTAATATTGGTGTGGATTTCAATCAAGGTTAAAATTATACCGTTTATGATTTATAATCAGACTAAGTAAATTTGATATTTTTTGTAGGAACGGGCTAGCAACTTATAGGTAATAATAAAAATCTGTGAAAAATTCACACTTCTAGACCTAGTGGATCTGTGTTGATCGATCAGTCATGCAATCAGTAGCTTCCCAAATAAAGTATAATTTTTAATTAAAATTTTTGGAACTATTTGCACCAAAATTAACGTTAATAAAATCTCGCCTGTTTCCCAAAGCGTACCCCTGAGACTATTGATCTATAATAAGTATAGCTGCGAATCTGACTTAGATATTATATAATCATTACAAATTTTCGGTTGTGACCGGCTATTTCAGCTTTCTGTATGCCTTTCAGTCTCTGCGCTGCATGGTGAGGAATAAATACAAAATAACGTTTCGTTTTAGGAATGTCTGGTCTAACTTAGCATCAAATCTGACCTTTGTATTTTAGAAGATGGCAACTTTTACCCTATTTCGCTTCTTTCCATCTCAGGCAAGTAATTTAAATCAATCGAGTCATAAACTCTGCTGTTCCACATTTATCGAACAATGTGTTCGATTCGTTACTGGTTATATGTTTTTGGTACCGTAGAAGCAGCAGATACCAAAACTAACCTATTCGATGTTGTGAGACTGTTAGCATTATCTGTTTTACATTTCATTGCCAAACTTACTCGCGAAAGAGATTAAGTTTCCTATTTTATAAGCCATAATATTCCCAGAAAGCTACCCGCTTACATCAGACTTTTTTCGTTCTACATTATTAACAGTTCCATCGTCGACTTGCGAATAATTATTTTCTTCTGAGAAGAGCGTGTCTCCTTATTTTAATAGTGTGCTATGCATAAAAAACTGTTTATCATAACTTAATTTGGATAGAGGTCCCAAGTTCTTTTACATTAGTAGATAGGGTACCTATTTGCCTTAGTATTTCATTTATCTTCATTGATCATCATATTCAGCCAATCAGATAGTAAAATAACATAGTTGCAATGTAAACCTACGTTTGTGAAGAACACAGAATCAAAAAAAATATACTGTAAACGAAATAAATTTAATATTAATCATAATTTAAAAAAAACAGAACTCTAACCTAATAGAATATTAATATTTCTACCAAATTTCCTCTTACATACAATTCAATGGAATACGCCATTCGTTCTTCTCGTCGAGTGGAACAAAAAATAAATTGAAAAGCTTGTATAAATATGGATGAAGTTTTATATAAATATATAATGAGATTTTTTAAAGAATATTTACAATGTTCTGAAAGCACTATTAATATTAATGTTGACCCCTCGCGATATGCGTAAGTAAGTGTTGAATGAGTCTACATCCTTTACAATTGAAAGTTCGTAAGTGGATTCAATTTAGATAAGACAGTACGTTTATTGCGTAGGAATAAAACAAGTATTAGGAACGCAAGAATATTTATTGACTTAGTAGCAACTGTACTTGAATACGATAGCACTACAGATTTTGTTATTCTGTATGTACTATTGCGGAATTTTGCGCTCTGTCACTTGGCGAACAAAATGCTTTGAACGGTTTTCTACAGTAGTTTTTACCGCCTTCGCGTCGGACGCGCCAATCCGGGTCGCCGCAGAAAAGTAAGACAGAGAGCATTTCATTGGTTGAATAATGAATTGAATTGCATTTGTTTTAGTTGCAATTTGTCATCCGCATCGTGATCGCGAAAGCGCTATACGAAAAAGTAAGACAGCGATAATTACATTTCTATGAATAAATTTTTACTACGCCGCTACCGCAAGCGATTATGGCATTATGGGTGACAGAGCGGGTCTTTCCGCGAGTGTACCAAACCGAATGTCACTCGTAATGCCAATTCTGAGTAGAGCGCCCATTGTTTAAGCGGGCAAACGAGTTAGCAGTCCACCTGATGGTATGTGGACACTGCCACTTGCAGCACCCATGAGTTGCCGCCTCTGAATGAATATGTTTACCGCTGAGGAAAGTTTGTTCCAGATCTTTTTGGAACGCAACAAAAAGTATGGTGCTAACACGCCAGGCGTATGGTTAGCTGTTGACACCAGATTGATTAATTTCCTCGTAATTTCCATTGTATAGACGATACAATAAGCACAAGGACTCAACTCTGCGCAAGCTCAGTGGTTGCAACACTTCAGTAAGCTCAGGATCATCAATAAGTCAAACCGCCTTTCAATCCGGTCAAAAGGAGGTGGTTTGAGGTGCCCCGCAGCTGCCTCGCTAGGTTGTGATGTTAAATTATAGATATTAACGGGAATGTTACCATGTACCTTGTTTTTTATGAGTCCCCGATATTTCGGCACTGTTGCAAGGGCTATGATCACGGAGTAACTGACGACGGTAAATTTTCGCCTCTTCGCTATACCGTCCAAAAACAAAGTTAAAAAAATGTTAATGAGAAGGTTTTACCTCTGTGATACACTTCTGTGGCGAATAATTCCCCAAACTATATCTGTTGTAGTGTTACCTACTATAATGTATTATATATCTAGGAATGTAATGTAGTGACATTACAGCTATGATCATTGCGTGGATCTCTAAACGGAGGAAGAGACAATTGATCTGTTAAGATGTTGGCAAATTGGTACGGTAGGTAACAACATAAATGTGTCCGAGCTACGCGCGTTTTCATCAAAGTATGCTTCTTTAATTGTGTGTGATGAGCGTCGTAGGTATTCGTAAAGATAAACCAGCTTATCCAAAAGGGCACGTGTAATTGAGCCAAGTAATATCAGTGTTACAAATTTGTTTGGAGTGCAAGTAGCTTTGAAATCAATGCAGTACAACAAATAATTACATGAAGTCATATTTTTGATGTAATACATTCACTAAATTTTGTGGTTTTGACGACCTCCGTGGCTGAGTGGTATATACTTCGGTATTCATGGTGACGTCGCCGACACTCAGATTTCCCGGGTTCGGTGGGGCAAATGTTTGTATGATGAATTGAGCATTTGTACCTAAGTCATGGATGTTTATATATATTTTTCGATAAAATATGCTAATATATATATAACCATTTATTCACATGTTTTTTATAATGAATAAATATTTCAAGAACTCTCACCAATTAGCCTAGCCCCAAAGTAAGCACTGTAAATCTTATGTTATGATTACGGATAGAATACATATTGACTGATGCAAGAATGTGTAACTATTTAAATATATATATATATATATATATATATATATATATATATATATATATATATATATATATATATATATATATATATAGATAATATATATTTTTATAAATTCACCCACATTTGCATAGATAAGTAAAAAGAAAACTAATTTATAATTGAATAGTAAAAAGACGTGTTTTTAAGCACGCTTTTTTATTCCTGCAGCTTGCGTTTGCGTTTTTGATTCACCGAGAGTGTATGTAAGAACGAAAATAATTTATTTAAGAATCATACCAAGTGGAAAGAAGCAAAATCTGTATGCTTCGCCATTCTTTATTTATTTATTCATTTGCAACACTAACATTGCGTTTATTATACATAGTTCATATCGGTTGTTTATTTATAAACACAGCAATTATAAGTTTTGACGTCGTTCATTATTAATCTAAAAAATATAAATTTAAGAATTAAATTTTAACTTATTTTATTAAATTAAATTAACTACATTGCAATTATTGCATGAAACTATACAATGCTCAATTAATAAATTAGATTTCATTCCAAAATTCTTTGCATCTTTTGTACAAGGGCGATTTCTATATAAGTAGTAGTACGTTTAAATACAATTTACCTAATTTTTTAAGCTAATGCGACCAAATTGTCATAGAACTAATAATTTAGCAGACTCCCTGAGAACACACACGTGCCGGTCGACCTTGATAGTTGACAAAGACAATTTATAACAACAGACTTTTGACGAACTCCGTGGCAGAGTGTTAGGCTTCATACGAGCGGATCGCAGCCGTCGCGACCTTTTAGCAACAGTCGTTAACCCGTCGACCTATGCGTCAACGTGGCGATTACTGCCGCCGACGAGCCGTTAAGGTGGGCTTTCGAAGCGAGCGTTATTGACGCCGCGACAGAGCGTCAGATAGAATTTCATGTAAATGACACTGTCAGTGCCGCTTTGACCGACGCTGGCATTGACATTGGCATAGAATTTCTATCTGATGCTCTGTCGTGGCGTCGCTGACGCTCGCTTCGTAGGCCCACCTTTAGCCGTCAGCCCATCGACGGCTGGTCGTTGGCCGCCGTCGACCCGTCCATGGCTGGCGGCTCATACGCCGCCGTCGTTGACGGCTGTAGTAGTGATACCGTCGGCTGCGAGCCGCTCGTATACTTATCAGGCAGCTGGCCGATCTCGGTTATTTTCACGCTGAAGAAATGAACAATAGATATATGTCGCAGAAAGATAGATAAAACCAATATAATTATATCCCTATGGATGTAATTATATACCGTAACATAGTTATATGAAAGAGATTCATTACTATCTTACGGTCGCAGTCTGGGGTCTATGTTAATCTGACTAAACTAGTCTAGATAAATAGTTATAAGTTATCATACATGGAAATAAAGCATATATTGGTTTTTATTTTTAAAAATTATCTATGTTTTGAACCTGCAATTAGTAACAATACTTTTTAGCTATAATACGTATCATAATGTAATAATAATGATTAATAAAAAATATTTCGATCGTATTTTGAATTTATGCATTAAAATACAATTGCGAGAAATAATAAATTTAAATCTTGGTGTTGTTAAAATACTTAAAAGTTATAAACAGTTCTGAGATTTTTTGTTCTGGCAAGACCCGGAATCATGACATCTACAGTCCTACAATAACTTCATTAAACTGATTAATTAATATAATTATATCACCGAACCGCTAAACCCTTTTTTAATTATATTCCTTGTAGGATAGTAATGAATCGTTTTCATATTATTATACGGTATATAAATATATCCCTAGGGATATAACTCTACATATATTATAGATTTATCTGCTGCGACATATACATTTCGAGACAAAATAGATGCATATGCCTGGTATGTACTATCCCCAAATTATAAGGCATGTGTATGCCATAACACATCCCTTATACTTTGGGGCTACATTAATTGGTTTGTGTATTAGATTACTTTTTATAGTGGATACCAACCACTGGAAATGTAATCGAGACAATAGATATTAAATAGTGACTGTGTTCGTATTCAAGGCTGTTTATTATCATACAACAGCAAATCGAAGGCAAATTGCAGTCCAAGTTGAATCTGTAATGAACGTAGGTCATTCTGCCGATGTAGGTACATTGTAGATAACAAAAACCATTATGTATAATAAATAGATAGTGCAATTTCTACTAGGCAATATGCCATTAAATTATCCAATTTGTATTAGAGATTTTAATTACATATTTATATATTTATAGCTTACAAGGCATTGTTTAAAACTAATGTCTAATATAACATTTTTAGAAAAGATCGGAACAATAGTTTTAGAAGTAATCTAGTCTTTTAGGACATTCTTACTAAATACATGACCTGATAATAAGTGAAAAGATCGGAATAATGGTTTTAAATGTAATCTAGTCTATTTAGGACATTCTTACTAAACACATGACCTGATAATAAGTGAAAAGATCGGAATAATAGTTTTAAATGTAATCTTGTTTAATAAGGATATTCTTACTAAATACATGACTTGATAATAAGGGAAAAGATCGGAATAATGGTTTCAAATGTAATCTAGTCTATTTAGGACATTCTTAATAAACACATGACCTGATAATAAGTGAAAAGATCGGAACAATGGTTTTTTAATGTAAATTAGTCTATTTAGGACACTCTTACTAAAACAAGTCCTACTCTGGCATGATTCTTTTATCTTTAAAACCGACAGCCGCCCCTATTCAATATTTTGTTGTGTATGAATTTAGACTTGCTCTACCTACATACATACTGCTGACTTAACACTTATGTTCTATTATGATATTAACGTAGTTCTAAGGACTTACTAACACGACGCCATACAATAAACATGTGTCCATAAAACATCTCTCGCATTCCTCGCCACTGAACCCACGACCAAAAGGAGCTTGATCCATCATGCGTCTACTATCTGATCTTACAATTTTTAGAGTAAGTATATACAATACAGATATACTAGGGTAAGTTGCACCACCGTCCTAGTTAAATTTTACAAAACTTGGTGCTACTATTACTTACTACGTGTTTATTATTCTCATACAACTTTCGTGACATAATCAAATACAGTCAAACCCGTTTAAGATGATTTCACAGGGACTCAACGAAAAACGCGTCTTAAGCGGGAAAGTGTATAAAGGAAATAGGGGAAAAACACATACTACATATTAATATTTATTGTATTCTATTATTATTTTGAATGTAAGTATTGAGGTATTAAATGTAAAATATTTAAGAATTATGTACGTTATAAAAAAATGTGTATTATTATTACGTTATTTAAAATAATCACTTATTTTAGTTTGACAAAAAGATTTGAGAAATTTTATAGCGCGCCTTCGCTTTGATTCAAAGAAGTTACATAGCGGCATCATGATCACTTAGGGTCTCTTCTTGTGTGTTATCAAGAGGTAATATGTGTGGTACGTTTGGCAATTTAGGCGTATTAAACGGGATGACGAATCGTATTAAGCGTTAAGTAGTGTATGAAAACATGTTTCAAGTTGACAGACGCAAAATGACGTATTATGCGAGAAATCGTATTAAACGTGATCGTATTATACGGGTTCCACTATATTTAAAAGTATAAAAATTGACTTCATGTCGGTTGCAAAAGGAAAATGCCCATTTTACATAAATAAATTAACAATAAATATACCTACATAAAAATATTTGTGTAAGTATATCTAAATATATAATATTAATTCTAAA
Source organism: Chilo suppressalis (assembly GCA_902850365.2). Lineage (NCBI taxonomy): Eukaryota > Metazoa > Arthropoda > Insecta > Lepidoptera > Crambidae > Chilo > Chilo suppressalis. The sequence continues at coordinate 10,446,699 of OU963895.1, read as the reverse complement.
CTCTTAAAAACTATGACATATTTGGCCCTAATATTTTTTATAACAAATCACTGAATGCTTATAATAATAGGTTTTATTTTTCTAATCAGACTTGAGACAAGGCTGTATGATAATTTATCCTTTGATGTTTTCAAATGAACAAAATAAAACTGATTCTCTGTCAGGCCGACGACAACAAATTATTTGTATTTATTTTTGCTTTATTAATTTATTTTGTGGAGTGTTTATCGGAGAAATAGGAGGAAAGATTCTGAGAATGCATAATTGATGGCTCTGTAAATAAATTGGCAACATCTTTTATCAAATGTAGCAAGGTAATAACATATTAGAAGTATTCATAAGTTTCAAGATTGTAACGTTATCAAAATTTCCTGAGACTTTTTTCATAGAAATTATAAATCTTCAGCTATTCTGCATTAAATATTACTAAGAACAAATTTCGACATTGCTAGGGCATTAAAATTTTCACCTGCTTTTATTTATTTTCACCATAAGAAGTTACTACAAAAAGAATATTTTGTAGCTCTCCACGATGCGGACTTTTCATTATGCTATTGAACTCGGTTATATTAACAAATTTGGTTTAGCGGCATAGACATGAAAAGAAGACAGTTCATTTACAATTGAACTGTCACACCCCTTTATTAATAAACTAGGAATAAGATTGTATTAGTTTGTTTCATTTACTTATATCTTCACTTGCAATTCAATAAACAGAGAAAAAAAAACTAATTTCAAAATCGTTTATTCAGTCTAGGCTGTTACAAGCACTTGTGAATGTCGAAAAGCTACGCCATCGGTTCGCAAATCTACGGCGGGAGACCTTGTACTGAGAGGAACCGGCAAGAAACTCAGCAAGGGTTGTTTTTTTCTCTCTGTATTATAAACGAGTCGTCAAATTGAAAAATGACTTCAATATGAGATAACTCATGAAGTCACTTTCCATTACAAATGTAAATAATATAACAATGATGACTATAAAAAAAAATTAAAAAAAGTATAGGAATGCCGTGTCCTACTTGTTTAGGCATAAAAACAAATGTACAATTAAAGTTAAATACAACGATTAATACCCAATGTAGTAAGAGCAGACTCGTCTCCGCTGGCAGCACCCGTTCACGAGCATGACGCATGAACCAGCCATCGCTTCGCTCAACCATTTTTTAGGGAACGTAACGACCCGCCTCACACGACACCGCCGAAGAGATTTTTAAGAGAGCATGACTACTCATAACCACATATGAATACCAGATTTCAAAATAGGAAAAAAAATAAGTACCAGCGTAAAATATTATAAAAAACTATAAACACAACTGTAGGACACATGCATGTGATTACCTTAATACTAGTGTCGACTCTGCCACTACTCTCCATACCCAAAACCCAACCCAACATCAGTGCCCCTCTTTCACTCTGTATAGAGAATGACAAGGATACACCGCTGCAAAACCAAAGTTCAGGTCTAGAGAACCATGCCAGAATAACATTAAATCTTTATATGAGAAATAATAAGAGTTCACCTAAATTTTGATTGATGTTCCATATAGTATAAATACAATTACAAATATTGCAATAATTGTGCAATTTAAATGAAATAATGAATTACCATTATAATAATTAAGTAGTATAGAGCAGACTCATCTCCACTGGCAGCACCCGTTCACGAGCATGACGCAAGAACCAGCCATCGCTTCGCTCAACCATATTTTAGGGAACGCAACGACCCGCCTCACACGACACCATAATAATAATTGGTATTGATATGAATATAGATCATGCGATCATATGATCCTTTTCAGGAGATTTGGGTATAGTAAAGAAAGAATCTCCTTATACATGAAAAACTTTCATATCATAACATCACAGCATAAGTGGTGTACGGTACATCATGAATTATGTACCAAGTAGTCAATAGGGGAGCTTATCTTTCCCAGACTCGTCATTTCGTACGATATAAGAAATGTCGCGTGAATCTCGTATCTGAAAGTGATTGAGCGATTTGGAAATAACGTTTGTAATAAGTAGGTATAATTTTTTCACGGAAAATGTTGAACTTATTGATGGATGTTAAATTATTTGTAATAATGATCGTAGATGAAATATACTTATACAACTAAGGCAAAGTTCCAATGAACATATTCAATTAAATAGCGATCAGTGCAGAAAGTATCTTATAAATGTCTTTGGATCTGATTCCTTGTTTTCTAAGTGTTGATATGCAATCCACAAGAATGAATCTCGTCCTGGTTGTACTATAATAGTACAATAATTAAGAGATCCAATAATTGTATTTAAAACACATCCATAATAATATTGAAAAATTCTACTGTGCGGCACGCCGGGCTGCAGCAGTAGCTAGCAGTTACCGACTCGCACTTGGGGGTGGAGGATGGTGCACGTAGGAATCTTGACGGCGTCGTGGATATGTTCTCGCGAGTTCCCATGACCTTGTCCGGCAGCAACGCGTCCCTCCCCGACGTGTCCTCTTCGTCAGAAGACGATGAGGATGCGGCGGTGATGGACCTGCTCGGGCAAAGGCGTATGTGAGGAGCATCGGTAGGTTTTAGTCGGTAGGCCGCGGCACCTTCTGGGGGGCATTATGTCTGCCCCCAGAAGCTGCGGAGAGTCCGACATAACCCCGCGTACCCCAAAGCGCGGGGTACGCGTAATGCATTTCCCATCGTTAAAAAAAATAGGAGTCTTGACGGCGATGTGTGGACTGTAGCTTTCGATGAAATAATACTCCCAGTGTTCTGTATCGAAGAAAATGGGTCGGCACTGGTAATGGATGGCCGGCGAGGAGTCTTCAGGTCCAGAGTGAACCGCTTGTTTCTTTCTGTTCCTTTAGGTAGGAGCGCTTGTTGCTGAATGACTTGTCGGACCCTGTTCCGGCCCGATTTTTATATGCGCGTGCTGAGCTGTCCAGCGATCCATTACCTCACCCCCGCTATACTTTATTTTTCATTTATTTGTTACATACACTATCCCGAGCTTAAATCTATAGGTACATACATGGGGCATACAAATTAGCATATTTTTAGCGTATTTGCGCGGTCCAAATCATTATAATTTAGCTGTGGCGCGCAAAAAATGGTGACAAATATTGGTTCGAAACTATGCAATTCACATCGATCTATGTTTTATCGAGCTATTTTAATAAGATGCTAACCAGATTAATCTTGTACAAAGCTTATAGAGCCATACAAAGTTCCAAAACTAAAAGGTCGCCAAAAACCTACTTAATCCTGTTTTATACCTAATTTACGTATTTCATCCCATAGGACAAGTAAAAACACACAAAATAAAATCTTTATTATCAAACTTATACCTTATTATCGAAGAGAATCTATTCCTAACTTTCCGCCTTGATTGCGCCTAAAATTCTATACTAATCTATATAAAACTTGATTATTTTCATTGTTACAACTATCTATTATCTATATAAATACAAATAATATCAATTAAAACACATTAAATGAACAATTCTGAAGGCGGACAAATCTTATAAGTCTATCTATGCCAACTACTGGTTTACGATTTGCGCCTCTGCGCCGCGGCTCGTTGCCATGGTAACCATTTATGGGAATTCCTTAAGCCTATTCTAGACGGATGTAATCCAGCGTACCAACCAAGGTGACCTTGGTGGGAAGTTGGGTTTCCGTCCGCGTTATGATTTTCGGTTACACGGATCTAATCCACGCGCCAACACGCAATCGCGAGCCGTCTTCTGGCGTGAAGACACGTATGGACTTGTATCATGCGCGGACTGTATTAGTAACCGTTTTGTAGAAATGGCTCCAAAGGACATTGGGCAAAAATGTATGGACGCTGCACCCACGTCCGCCATGGATTAAACTACATTTGTTTGAAAGGTATTATAGTCATGATCATCTGTGCCAAAGCGCATCAAATTCCATCCTGGGGGTCTCTAGTTATTTTAGGTTAAATAAGTACAAGTACTATAACGAACGAACATTAATGAAACAATGGGATTAATTTAGTTAGTTAGTTCGACACTACATAGGGGGCTCAGGTATTATGGGAGTACTTTACAAGGTTCAAGGGTTGGTCCCTTATGTTCTTCTGCCGCACTATAGTAAATCCAGAAATCCGCGCATGGGTAGGGGTTTTTTCAAACATTCTGTTCGTTATACATAGTAAATTGTCTTCTTTGTTAAACGGAGCGATCACAAATCACCCAAACTTGTCTATGTTTCGAGGAAACATGATTCCAGTTCATCCATACTAATTGATAAAATTTCGGATATTGACGGCGCTTTTTTCGTGCTTATGTGGTGCACGCGTTCTTCCCCGGTGACTTCTGTTGCGGTGGCGATGTCGGCGGGCCATTCTTCTTGCTTGTTTCGCAGAAACGGAGCCCCGGTGAATCATCTGTGGTTGCCGTAGGAGTCGTGCGGTGGTATACTTGTGGCGTCGTCTGCTGTGTTGAGCTTCGTGGGCACCCATCGCCACTCGTTGATGGTGCTGAGTTCTTCGATGGAAGCTATGCGCAACGAATAGCGTTTTAGGCTTAGTTCTGGGTATCTATACGAGTTCGCTAGGTTAGGGGTGCCTACTGTGAACTTTAAATAAAGCTGTTATGGTTAACTCACTGACTGTTTATTCACTTCACCAAGATAGTTTTACATTATTCTGACTTCGAAATACAATGTCTATTTTCTAACTGTTATGCGAGCTATTACAATGACTTAAGAATGAACCTGACGGGATCGGTGGTTATGTGCGACTGGTTCGCGTCATCGCGGACTGCGCGTCGACGCTTATATCAAGTCAGCATTCTTGGAATCCACCACATCACACCCAACCTTTTTTCAAAAAAATTAACATATACAAAAAAAAATCTACTGAACCTTAATAATTATTCAACTCCAACTTGTCATATAGTTGTACTGCAAAACAAGGTATTACAACAGAGCTTGCTAATAATGCAATGTTACAACTTACGATACAATGTTTATGATAACAATTACTACGATACGAACTTGATAGCATACCAATGCTTACTAAGGCCAATATATGTAATTCTAATTTTAGAACGGATTTAAATTAAGTCGAAGCTCTGTAAGTTATTACACAAATTTTGCGAACATCAGTTTCTGAGGTCCGTCTTTAAGAAGTTTGAGGAAAAATTTAACAAATCAACATCACTTGCGTGGAAATACACATTTTAACACAACATATTTAATTGTTTACTCAGTGATTAATATAAAAAATATTACTTTATTTTCACTTCCTAAGTAAGCTACACTTGGTCTTCCGGTTGCAATATTTGTAGCGGTTCTAGGTAAATGGATTACTTCTAGAATTACCTTTGCAGTTTCTTTCTTTATCGATTTCTTTAGGCCACTAACACATCTGTGACGTATGGCGTATAATAACCCCATGCTCACTAATACTATCATAACTATCAACATAATACTGAACATATTTACTTGACTTTGCAGTATCTCAGGACTTGCAATTTGTGCCTGAGTACTTATTACAACATTTTTATTCTGGTTATTTCCCATTGTTTTATAATAATTTACTTCTTGAAGTGTACTACACATAAGTAATTTCTTAAATTTTTAAATTGACACAACTAAAAGTTTATATTGTATTTTACATTTATCATTTCAGCAAAACTCGTACTGGTTGCTTAACACTTCTTCCACTGCGTGTGACCTTAATTGCAGGTTTCAGTGTTTATTTGCTCATTACATTTTCCGTCAGTATTTTCTTTATGCTTATTACGTACAATTTTATTATTGTAACTTTCCTTATATATATGTATATTTTTGCTGCTTGTCATACATTCCTTAGTAATATATGAGTTATTATCTAACAAAAATTTATCGTCGAGTACATAAGCTGGTTTCAATCTGTCAATAGAAACGTTAGATTGGCGTTCTGCTATCCTTATTACGAATGATTTGGGTGATTTACTAATGACTTGGTATGGACCGCTGTATGTGGGTGTTAACGGCTTCGATACCATGTCATTCCTGACAAAAACATGACTACAATTTTCCAAATCCTTATGTACAAAAAAAAAACTGTTATCCCTATTCTCTCTAGGCTGTGGACGTAAACTATTTAATACCTGTCTTATTTTACTTACTTATCTTAGTTCGTCCTTCACTTTCAAACTTGAACTATTTTCGTAAAAATCTCCTGGTAAACGTTATGTGTGTCCTAATGTTATCTCTGCTGCACTTACGTTGTTATCGCTTTTACAGGCTGCGCGAAGTCCCAACATTACCGTTGGTAATTCGTCTACCCACGATGTACCATTATCTAATAAACGTGTCTTTAATGCTAACTTTAGTGATCTGTGAAACCTTTCTATCATCCCATTGCTTTGCGGATGATAACTTGTACCACGATTTTTTTCATACCTAACATTTTCATCAGTGCCGAATACAGCTCACTTTCGAATTGTCTACCTTGATCACTAGTAATTTCCTTCGGACAACGTGATCTCGTTTATTGGAATGGCTTTTGGCCAACGCGTAAATATATCTATCATAGTGACTAAATATCTATATCCCTCGCTTGAAGTAGGTAAAGGACCAACTATTTCTACGTGGACGTGCTCGAAACGTTCACTGGGTGGAAAAATCCCTAATTTAGCTACTGTATGACGTTGAACTTTGACTTTCTGACACGATATGCATTCTTTACTCCAATTATTAATGTCGCTATCAATAATTGGAGTAATCATTTTCTTAGTACTACTAATCCCCGGGTGGCTAACATTATGTACCTTATCAAAAACTAACTTCCTAAATGGCTCTGGTATGTATGGTCTTACACAATTTTTATTTTTATTACAGTACACAGAACTACTAAACTTTGTAACTTTTGCTTAGTCTTACTTTCAGCTAACAGGTCACGAAGTTGATGATCATTTTCCTGTGCCCTAGCGATTTCGTCGAAATCAATGTTAGTAGGACAAACAGTGGACTCTACTGTGCGTGATAGCGCGTCAGCTACCACGTTATCGTTTCCGCTTACATACTGTATGTCACTTGTACACTCGCTAATGTACAGTAATTTTTGCGTACGACTCGGTGTTTCTCGATCTGAACCGATTTTACTAAACGCGTATTTCAATGGTTTGTGGTCCGTAAATATCGTTAAATCCCTACCTTCAATTATATTTCTAAAATGTATTATACCTAAATAAACTGCCAAGTTCTTTATAATACATACTATATTTCTTTTGGGTAGTAGTAAGTCCCTTTGAAAAATAACCTACTGGCTTCCAGTCGTTAGCAACCTTTTGTTGTAATACAGCGCCTTCCCCTGTATTCGAAGCGTCACACATTAAGGCTAACTTACTTTGCGGTTCTGGATATGATAACATGCTTGCGTTACCTAAACTTTTTTACATTGTTTAAATGCCTCTAACGAATCTGTGTTCCATTCTATCTTTGTTTCATCCCTTTTCTTAGCTTTATGTAAATATTTATTGAAAATACTTTGACTATCTGCTGCATGGTCTAAGTGAGATCTATAAAAGTTTATCATTTCTAGAAATCTAATTCTGCCAATGGTTTACCAAAACTACATTGTTTTTAAATTATCGTAATACCGAATTTTTCAAATCTGGCTCTAAGTGTTCCATATGCAATGGGACGTCATCGCTTGTCGCGATTATTACGTCAACAATATAGCAGAATAATACCGAACTATGATCACTATTATTACTCCTAGTGTTTAACATTTCTATTCCCTATAAAACAGTGTTATTCATCCATCTCTGAAATGTCTGCGTGGTAGAATTGTCTTACGCAATCCAAAACTCATTATTACAAATTCAAAAAGACCAAACGGTGTCGTAATCGCGTAATGTTTTCTCGATATCCTCTGGTTTAATACCAATATTATGATACGCTCTATTAATATCTATCTTAGTAAATATGCACCCAAAAGTGAAGTCTTGCACTCTAGGTATGGGATACATGTCCGGTTTGGTTACAGCGTTTAAACGCCTGTAATCGCCACAGAGACGTATCTGCCCATCCTTTTTCGGGACCACATGCAAAGGGCTGACCCACGCACTTTTTGAAGGTCTGCAAATGCCTAATTCCATCATGTGTTAAAATTCCTCTTTTACAGCTTGATATCTATGTGGCGGTAACGGTCTCGGTTTCGCAAAAATAGCAGGCCCAACGGTTTCAATGTGGTGGTATGTACCATGAACACCATCCTCTTTGTAATTTACAGGCTTGGTAATGTCTGCGTATTTTTCTAATAACTCATGGAATGGGTTGTCCCTATGAATACTGTTTATTCCGTAAGTCCTTATTTCTGTGCCGAAATACAATGTCTATTTTTTAACTGTTATGCGAGCTATTACAATGACTTAAGAATGAATCTGACGGGATCGGTGGTTATGTGCGACTGGTTCGCGTCACCGCGGACCGCGCGTCGACGCTTATAATATCAAGTCAGCATTCTTGGAATCCAGTCGCCACAGCTTGAAGGAGCGCGATCCTGTTCGTACCCAGGTCAAAACTGTCTTGCTGTCAGTCCAAAATGTCTTGGATTCGGGCTTTCTTGCGTGCTCTTCGATCACGGTGACGGCCATTCTTGCTCCTAGGACTGCGGCTTATAGCTCGAGGCGCGGTATCAACGTAAGTATGAGCGTTGCCACGTGTGCTTTCGCCATGATGAGCGACACGTCGATTTGACCCCGCCAGTGGAGTGCGGCGGCGTAGGCGGTGGCGCTGGCGTCTACGAAGAAGTGCAACTGTAGTGAAGTGGCTTCGCTATATCCTATGTAGGCCCGTGGTACTTTGACGCCTCGTAGGTCATCCATGTGCTGTAGCCACGCCGTCCACTGTTCTGCGAGGCCGTTGTCGATTTTCTTGTGCCATTCTGTGCCGCGTCGCCAAATTTCTTGTATAATCTGTTTTTCCCTGACTGTTACAGGTGATGCAAGTCCTATTGGATTGTAGATCAACATCACTATTTTCAAAACTTCTCGCTTCGTGGGTGCCTTGTTTGCAAGTAGGTCCGATGGGATGCGCGCCAAATCGAGATTGAACCCTAATTCGTCCGATTGTGGATTCCACATGAGTCCGAGTACTTTTTCGATGCTTAATCCGTCGTTGAGTGTTTTCAGTTGTTGAACGCGTAGTGGTCCCTCGACGACTTGCCGCTAACCTTTTTCGATGCGAGTTCGACACCCAGTTGCGTAAGTCGAAATTGCCGTCGGCGTGTATTTTTCTAACTTGCGTCGACACTTCTATAAAGCTTTTTGTTCCGTAGTAAAACTGTCTAGGTAGTCATTCATATAATGCGCTTGTACTATCGCGTTGACGGCGGTCGGTTGCGATTTTTGATACCGCTCGGCGTTCTTGTTTTTGCAGAATATAGCGGCGGCGGACGAACACGTAGCGCCAAAGATGAGTGACTTCATATTACTTTGCATCTTGTTCGGCTTGAGTGGATTGATGACTGGGAAGTGTGGTAGGTACCACGTTTTATCTTCTGTAGTTGAAGGCGGTGCTCGCTCGGCGTATCCTTTCGTTATGAGCGCGTCCATTTGTTAAACAATATAATATGAATCATTTAAAAATATTGTTAGTACCTCTTAAGTTTTTGACCAATCTTATTTTTCTACGAAGATGGCACATCATGCAATTTACCCTTGCTAATTAAATTGACCGACGGTAACAGTCTTGTTCCTGTTATACACTACTAGTGGCGCGCCCTCGCTTCGCTTCGGTGTACATCTGTGTAGACTACTGTTTTTGTTCTCAGGGTTCTATTCTTATACACAATGACTTTCCTTATATAATTATAAACCTTCCATGTTCTTTTTCCTTTCATTTCCAAAAAAATATTTAAATGATAGTATTTTTTTTGCGTGGTTTAGTACCCATTGTACGGAATGCACCACTGCTCTGCTGTTAAAAAAAGTTTGTCTTTAACTTATCTAGTGACGCAGTGGTTTCTACACATCCATCACTTTTATCATTCACGATTATGGCACTCGTGATAACTTTTGAATGGTATGAAACTTGGGAATGGTCTTATTCGAAAAGTAATTTTAAAATGCAATGTTTTCTCAAATCGTTCCAGTAATTTGGGAGCCTATTCGATATAAATATACAAACAATCAAATCTTTCCTATTTATAATATAAGGTAGTAAATATTGTTTAAGATCGAAATAAACTAAGTGATTTTTCCAGCTTACTCAAAATATCATTTAACTGAAACGACACTTTTCCTTAAATTGTTGACCTAAATTCATTTCAATTGAATACAAAAAACTTGATCTGCTCACGTAATTAAACAAAAACATAAATAAATCAAAAAGTCATAGGCATGTATCTTTTTAAACTTTAAACAGCTCTGCTGAAAAATTTACTAAATGGCGCTTCATTTGTTTTTTTCCTTTCCACCGTCGAGTCGTCATGTGTGCCAAATCTCAGTCGTATCATCCAAATTCGTTCAGCCAAAAATACAGGCGTTTTGACAGCCGATCATAGCTGAGCGAGTATTATCTTCGATAGCTCTTGCCCCTCTCGCCGGTAGTGTGAACAGTCAGCGATCAATTATTAATTATTTGCATCTCTTTTGTTTACATGGAATGTACCTATTGTACGTTTCGTCAGTGAGAAAATAGCCGACAGTTAATCGCTTTCTCGCCGGCGGTGGGACAACTGCCTAAGGCATATTAAGCCGTTTGGTGTCAGCTGCATCTACAATTCATATCTATCTCGGCTCACTCCATTATAAGATTGAAAGAAACTATATACTACATGTCTGTTTGTCATTCGTATACTGCGATTTTATTATACGCAATAATTTATGTCTCGCCAAATTTAAGAGCTATGCTCTTGTCGATACAGTCTATGGATCCCCCGCCATCTCCCTCTGTCCACCGCCAACTCTTTGAGCCCCCTGTATGACTCCACGCCAACCTTTTCCTTAATTTGCTTAGTGTAGGCTATCCTCGGTCTTCGCCTTCCTCTCTTTCCTACCACATTTCCCTCAATAATGTTCTTTATGAATTCGTCGTGTCGCAATAAATTATAACGTTATTTTTTTTTAAATATCTTTAGATCTTTATAAATTATCGAAATGTATTCAACAAACTTCAAATATAGAGTTTGTTTAGAAAATTAATTACTAAAAAAACGATTATTTTAAAAGTAAAGACACTTAAAGTGTAGGTAGTAAGACATAGCTGATTTTCTGGTCAAATTGGAACACCCGTCTGGGGCATTAACCTCCACCTTACCATAGTAAAATAACACTACATTTTGGGGATTTCGTGTTGTCTGTCAGTGAGTAAGGTTCCAAGGCTCCAAGTGGTAGGGGTGTGGGTCAGGGTTGACAACGGCGTGAATTATATTTTTGTATCGCAAGCGACTACCTACTGACTATGGTGACCGCTTACCATGAGGAGGACTATATGCTGCTTTGCCACCCTATATACAAAATATATCTTTCTTACCTGCTTTAAATTGTATGTTTCTCAACAAAAAACCTAGGGCTTGTTATTTAGATTTCTGCGATTAAAGAAAATTGAATCAAAGTCTCGCGTAATTTAATTTAACCGAGCACACGACTTTGAGATAAATAAAAACAAAAGTTTGCAAGGGCATATTAAAGGAAAGATTTTTAAGACAGAAAAAAGAGATATACGAATTACAAAAACAGGATTATCATTGCTAAGCAATTGTCATTTTTTCAGTAGTCAAGTAATAACATTACTTTGTTTCAAAAGCTTTACTAATGAAGTGAAATTTATTTCAATTACGAGAGGACCGCTTTTGTTTTTAAAGTATTCTTGCAATATTGATAAAATACAAGCAACATTCTAAAATATCATTGATAGCAATGTTGTAAAAAGTACAAATTTGATATTTACACAAAGGGAGGCCACATCAAATCACTGTTTGTAGCCTATGAAGTTTGATATTAATGTTGACTTTGATCCTATGAACACATAATTGGGCACTGGTATTTCATCCTGATGTCATATTTCGGCTCCGGTGTTATTATCACAGAGCAAAATTACAAACACTACTCCAATGATGAAGTAAATTTAATCTACGATGAGTTATGATTTTGAGGGTAAAATGCCAAAAAAACAATAATTTCTTACATTAGCAAAAACAAATGGTTTTTTCATGTTTTACTAAAAAGTAAATTATACATTCACATTCCAGTTTCAATCTCATATGTTTTTATATTATTAAAAAACACTCCAGAAATGCCGGCAGAACTGAAAACTTGAATATTAACGTTGTGCATTTTTGATATTTTGGAATGGTTAGGGAATAATTTTGCACGAATTGCTTTAATTATCAGTATAAAAGTAATATCATTTATGTGGTAGAATACAATATTTATTTATTGCGCTATCGTACACAAACATGACAATTTATATTATATTAATAAAGTTTATCTCTCAGAAAAATCAACTTACATGAATCACGTTTAAGCGCGCTTAGCGACATCTATTGTAAAAAATGCATTTTCTTCGCAATAAAGCTGTCACCTGGACGTCTTAGATAGATTATTATAATACGATAAAATATAATATGACTATGTTTCGTCCAATCCAATATATTGAAAGTCAACAACCTTTACAATTTTATTCTTTTCGTCAGAGCCCCGATCAGGCCACGTGTCATGACGCGATCATCCAACGTATCCTGACGCGAGTTTAACATTTTTTACCCATACAAAAAAAAGTGTAGAACTCCGCTAAAGAAGTTTTCGCTTCAAAAATTAAACAGAGACATTACGATCGTCATATCTGTTCCACAATTACGAAAATAATATAAATATTTTATATCAATTTTTCACCTGAAGCTCACTAGCTACACGAGCTATGCTTTTTATTGAAAAATAATAACTTATTTATGATCTTTGTGAGAATCGAAAAATGTTGGTCATATACTAGATGGCGTAGGTGGAAAGCGCGTTCAGTCTGCGATCGTGGAAGTTAAGCAATTTTCGCAATGGTCGGTCATTGGATGGGTGACTAAAAGTTTATTATCTCGAGCTCTTCCGTGCTTTAGACGCAGCCATTCCGACTACATCTGCAATCGTTAGCGTTGCCCACCAACCCTGGGCCCGCGTGTTAGGTCACGACCCATCTGCCTTCTGTGCCCAGCAGTGGGCACATTAATAGGCTGATGACAATGATGATGTATGTGAATTGCTCTATACTGTGGTTGATAGGATTCTAGTCTACGTGAGATTCTCTTCGTTTCAAATTTCCATAGCAATAGTGTCTAACCCACTTATCTCGGGATCAAAGGAATGAATCGTGGAAAATTATAATATTCATTTATTCTTTGCCTCCCATGCCTAACTTTGAGCCAAATAAAAAAATAGAAAATACCAACTGTGCATATCATTATTATTATTAATACGTAGAAGAAAAGCTTCTATATCTCTTTTGAAGCACATTGTGCTTAAGAAATATGGTGAGATTTTGCATAGCAAAGGTTTCTATGGATGCGGAAAGTTGGTTTAAGGTTAAAGTACCTGCTTATTAATAAAAATAACCCCTTCCAAAAGAACCGGTTATATAATATTGATTTTAACTCTTTACATATTTACAGAAACTCATTCGTTTCTAAAATTAATACGTACAGTACCCTTAGTACGAGTTTTACAATTACGAAAACTATGATAGTTTTCGTAAGCTCGTACTCTTACTAAGGGTACTGATTTTATTGTTTTCGTTTCAATACAAATAAACAGTGTTTAAATTATATTATTGAATCTTTTGCGACTTCTTAAATTTTAAGTATATTTATGTTACTTTCCACGAAAATGGACATAGAAACATAATTTACAATTACGAAAACTATGACGGTTTTCGTGAGCTCAAACTCATACTCCTACATACTCATACTATAGTACAGGCTTAACAATTTAATCTATTACACGAAACCTAAATGATTTTGCAAGTAAACCTCAAGTTAATTTAATTGGACAGTCATTTTCTCTCTTATAATATTTCTAATTAAATTAGCTGTAAAAACATATCCTGTTGTTCACCATTTTCAAATGCTCATAAAATGAACATTTAAAAATGGTCTACGTAATTACTTCAACACCACTCTCGTAAATAGTAGAAGTGTGTAACATTTCGATTGTAAAGCTGCGTTCATTAGCCATTTTAACTTTGCCTCATAATTCGCAACATGGATGTTTAACTGGTGTCATTCAACATGATATAAGATTTTACTGGACAGAAAGATGTGTATTTTTTTTATTAATGTTTTCTGTGATGTCACTGGTCTGGGTATGGCAGAATACCAGTGCAGCAGGTATTATACCTGTTGTGTATGCTGAGCCATATCCAGTGTTGGCATCACATAAAATACACATTCTGTAGCTGTTTTTTGTTGTTGTTAATTTTACTTGTTCGTTTCGTTTTATTATATGTTTAATGTATTTTTGCATTTTATGTGTATGTTATGTGCTGTCAACAATAAAAACAGTTTTCTTTCTTATTTTCCTTTCTTTCTATTTTATAAAAAAATACTATAGTGCCTGAATTGTCACGTTAATTTTATAGTTACATATTAGTTGGATTGCTACGATGTACCTTGTCTTTTGGGAGTGCCAGCGCCAATTCACGGAGTAATACATGTGCCGAAGTATCGGGGACTCACAAAAAATGACGACAGTTTTAGCTGTACGTCGAGGAACATGTTGACACGTGAATACCAGAACTAAGAGTGAGACCACAACATTCCGATGCGACGCCGCACCGTAGAAATCTATCACGTCGTACAACGCATCGCGAATTATCCGATAGACTGCTGGCCGCTGTGATGAAATTTTTGCGTTGCATCATCACATCGTATTGCGATGCGACGTAAATTTTGCGATGCGCCGTCAAAACGCAGTATTGTGGCCTCGCCCTCACAATTCTGATACGACGCAACTTAGGTCATTATGGAAATATACTGAAGTTAGCTAGCTTCCAGTTGGTCATTTATTATTCTGCCAACAACAATTATCTTTGTCTCAAGTGGACATTTGTTACGGAAACTATGATTTATCCCTGTTATGTGGAAATGATAACTGAATTGCACTTCAGTAAACTCGCGATTTACATTATAATATCGTGTTTAAATCATAATCATTAATCATCTAATTAAATTAGATGTATATCAGAATAAGACCATGTAGGTACTAAATGGGGTTTCTACCAGGCTGCCTAAAAAAGGCTTATTTACACAAAGAGTCTTTGTGTAAATAAGCCTTTTTTAGGGTTCCGCACTCAAAGGGTAAAAGCGGGATCCTATAACTCAGACAACTACTTAGGCTGTATCTCATGCGGGTGCGGAGACGCGGTGATGTCCCTCAACGAGGATCTCGCAGTTCCGCACCAAACAGCGTAAAGAGTATTTGCAGGGTTTTTAGAGGGTAGTAAGCCGTAAGCGCTCGTAAGCCGCGCGGACTGCTTAACGGCTTCTCCATTTCACACCCGTGAGGCTAGAGGCTAGCTGGTGTGAGGTCCGTTCGTTGGTGTGCTCCTTAAGGGCGCCAACGTCTGTAAATAGAGGTAATAATTGAAATAAAATAAATATTTAAGGGGGATATGATTTTTTGCCGTTTTTGATGTAACGAACTCTTCATGCTCGATTTCGATTCACACTTGGCTGGTTTTTTAAGATGTTGTTCGATCTATTGTCAAGTAATTAATCAACTTTTTTTTACTAATGACGCGCCCTCCTTTGTTGTAGTTGTCTATTATGTAAGTACTTCATTTCTTGAAAAAGCTTCTTAGATACCTATTTACGCTGTTACCATGGCATTAATTAATATTGAAAATCTATGCTAAATCCGTCAATTTTCAATCAGGTGTAGGTATCAGTAACGCTATGCGATACGCTAGTGTGTTATAAAATGTATTAACTAAGCACATAATATTTAATATGTCTAGGTATAAGTATTTTAGGGTAAAACTTTTATTACATCGCTACATTTTTTTTCTTTGATCTTTATCATGTCGCATTAAATTATTTATTCGAGAAATCCGAGCTTATCAATGATCAACGACGGTTCTGTGGTAGAGAATTCGCCTCTTACGCGGGCGGCGCCGGTTCGAATCCCGGTCGAGGAAACACTTTTCTTATAAGTGATTTTAAAGGATTCCCTTGCATCGTGTTTTTATGAAACCACACCATTTTTTTGTTCATCTCATTTGCTTTTGGCGCGCTGTTACTCAGCTACTTTCGTTATCATTGTTATAAAATGTTTTGAGCGCTGTTAGTGCTCTAGACTAAATAAACACTGAACTGAGTTCGTATTCTGAATGCGTAGGTAAGTACTATCGCGGAATTTTGCGCTCTATCACTTGGCGAACAAAATGCTTTGAACGGTTTTCGACAGTAGTTTTTACTACGCCCCGCCTTCGCGTCGGACGCGTCAATCCGGGCCGCCGCAAAAAAGTAAGACAGAGAGCATTTCATTGATTGAATAATGAATTGAATTGCATTTGTTTTAGTTGCAATTTGTCATCCGCATCATGATCGCGACAGCGCTATACGAAAAAGTAAGACAGCGATAATTACATTTCTATGAATGAATTTTTACTACGCCGCTACCGTAAGCGATTATTGCATTATGGGTGACAGAGCGGGTCTTTCCGCGAGTGTACCTAGTGATTGTTAACAAAAATAGAGAAATTTGGCAAAACTCATATAGAGTTATTTTAAAAGCGTCACGTAATGGGCGTCGATCCACCCAGTCCCTAAGATTTATCGAAGTTGCTGATAAAGATCTATTACACTTCGGTTTTGTCCTTGAAATTATGAGAATAAATTGTAGTATAGCATGATGGTGCTGCCATCTGTCACTAAAGTTGAAAACCATAGGACAAGGAAATAAAATAGTATTATCTGTGGATTTAATTCTGACACTCATTAGCGTTTTAGTATAGCTTTACTGCTTCTGCCATTTATCAAGAATAAATTTATTTAAAACAATTATCAGAAGAAACGATTAATATAAGTGCCTAAAAGGAATAGTGAATATAAACGCCTCCGATTCCTCCCACAGAGGCCATAAATACCAACACTACACAGCTAACATATTTACACACTGGCTTAGCATTAGGGAGACACCGCACTCGTAGGATAAGAGTGCGAAGACCCGGTTTACACATGAACCGCTATAACAGGTACAGGTACGTACGTGGGCGTTTTTCCCTGCCCTCCACGACAACGGCTAACTAGAGCCGAGATCCGAGTCCCAAAGACGCCCTCTAGTTGAGCCGACCTCCTCAGGTTCGAGTGGTCTAGATGCTCCAGACGAAGAGGAGACTCCCCTCATGAGGAGATGCCATCCGCCCGCCTGGAATACCTCTAGAGGCACTCGCCAATTCTCGGCTTGAGGTCCCTTTAGGATCTCGCCGTCCCCAAACCCGGTGACGCTGTATATGTCATCTGCGACCAACAGTATACACACTCAAAAAAAATGATAAAAATGCCATGATCAGTGTAATTAGTTGTGTATAGTTTAAAAGGACTATACAACCAACTTAATAAAAAATCCGTATAACATAAACACGTACAGTGTTATAGAAATGACCTTTTGACACGAAAAAGACATGACAGAAGGTAATCTGGTGTATGTATTTCACTTTGCATACCTACGCTCGGCGGTCGTGCTAGCATTGTCAACATTGGCTTATGCACAAAAAAAATCGCTGTATGTTTGATTTACTGTCGAGAATGAAACAGGAAGAACGGAAAACGGAAATTGAAATACGTTATGTCTTCTTTGTGCTATTGATCAATGTGCTCAGTCGTGTATAGTTCTATAGAATCACTTCGGGATGTCCAGTGTAGGAAGATCAAAGGAGAAGATGTTCCACCGAGCTGGTTCATGGATGTTATGTTGTTAGCTCAGAGATCGCGGACCGACTGATGTTTGTTGGTCGCAGAATGATTTGATAATACACATATAGGTAATAGGTTGGGAAAAAAGTCTTTTCGCATTATAGTATGTATGAACTTGTAATAAAACATCTTTGACTATATTCCATTTGTATCTGACTGGTTTTGGTATTATTAAAAAGTTTAAATTATAAAGAAGATAATTCCAAATTCAATTTAGAAAAATGTGTGATCTACATTTGTTTTTTCTTACTGTCAAGATGTGGGAATCTAACGATATCTTTACTATCTATACATTTTAAAATTTTACTACAATATAGGTAAAAATAGAAAGCAAGCCGCGAAAAAAATTGTAATGATTATGGACCTAATGTACGTACTATGCTTATAAACATGCGGTCGCAGTAACTTTACTTTGGACTGTTTGACGTTTTGATGAGAGCCGTGTGACGTCACCTGCCTGTAAGTCGCTAGGGAAACGTTTCCACGACATATTTGTAAAAATAATTTTTATTTTCGTTTTTTTACCGTATTTATAAATATCTATCTTTTTATGGTGTCATCATAAACTAATAAATGTCGTATGGATGTTTTTAAAAACTTGTCAAAAAGCCATTTAGGCATAATTCGTGGAATTGAGATTACACGAGGGCCTGTTCGCGGAGCTTTGTGGCCTATACATGAAGCAGATGGTTGTATTTTTATTGGGCTTTGTATAAAACACGCACTTGCATCTACTATCTATCGCACTGAAGCTATGTTATTAACACAAACAAATTATATCACCACCAAAGTAGTGTACCTGTCTAAGTTCTACTTAATTATGCTAAATAATTAGATCGGATTGTCTAGAATGTCTTTATAATGATTATTACCCGCATGGATTGCTAAGGGTTTTGCGGCCGAAGTGGAATTTCTCACCCGAATATTCCTCAATTGCCAGCTCATTTCTAAGCAAAGTACATACACTGGAACTGTTCGTTGACCCAAAAAACTTATAATGAGAATAATAAAGTGACACCGGTAAGACACCGATATCTTTCGTGGAATTGCTGGGAAACCACTATGGACAAAAACAAACTGATTGATAATTCAATAATAAAATGCGAAAAAATTGAGAAAAGTAGAAGCGGATTTGAATTGAAGCCCAAGTCAAGAAAAATATTTTCCATCTAACGAGATAAATATCATAAGAGGGGTAAAAGGTTATAGCTTTGGAAACCTGCACATCCCTAAAGCGGTTGTAAAATTACTTGAAACTACTATCGGTGGATGTGTTCTTTGGTAAAATGTGAGAAAAATTAGTCTTTCTTCATAATATTGCAAAAAAAAAACAACAGTAAGGGTGTACCAGAACGAAGTTCGACATCAAGATTTCGCATGATTCCTTCTGTTCATTTGATTGGACCACAGCTTGGAGCTCTCACTAATATGGTTATATCTGTCTGCAGTCCACACGGACGAGGGATTTTGCTGCTTTATTTATAAGAAGACAAACAGTACACACTCCTTTAATAGATTACTCATCGACTATATTTGACAACCTCCAAAGCCTGCAACAGATTAGTTGACGTATTCCGGCTTGGCTCTTATATTGTTGAAGCAGTAGCACAAATATAATAAGTCTAAAAGTAAGTTTCTCTAACGTTTTTTCCTACCTAAGCTGCTGAACAAATTTCGGTAAATTTTAACTTGGCTATGTTAACTTAGGTGTTACGTTGAAACAAGTATTGGTGAACCTAAGTAATTAAATTAAACATTGTGACTAATCACATTAACAAAATATATCAAACATTCATTCCATTTACACACAGACAAAAGCAAATATTGACTAGAAACGATGATGAACGATCAATAAATATACATTAAAATAATGAAAATTTAAATTGTTGTGTCTTCACCATAGGTACATTTGCGACGCCAGTATACCTACATTGCAATCAAGCAAAATGTTTTTAAAAGCTATGCGCGTGGTTTAATTCTTGCTAACTGTAATAAAATATTTCAAACTGTTATTATCGTTTCATTTTTTATTTCATGTTTATCGTTCAGTCTATGTCCAATCTTCTATACCGCAAACAGTGATCATCTGTGTCCCAGCAGTGGGAATATGTTTATATTCCCTGATCTACAGAAGTTAGGGTTAGGACGCTTGTTGACGAAACAATTTCTACCTGGTCGCTACCCGAATTCTTCTGATTACCTTTGCCTTTTGAAACCGACGAACTCCAGATATTATATTATTTGTCACCCATCCCAAGACCCAGTTATAGAGGAAAGTTACTTAACTAACAAAAATAATTAAGCTACTGAATATATGGCTATATAACCTAAATCTTTTAGCTTTCTTTGGTTAACGAGAGTTAAAATTCTCTGTAATCTGTGGCTCATTCACAATCCATCACACAGTTTCTGTCACAAAGTACCTTATTATAACCGGAAATGCATAAATGACACGTGATTTTAAAAGTTACTCTTATGCATTAACTTTAAAAACAGGCAACTATCTGTTAATCTACATGCTCTATATACCTGAATCTAATTCATAATTTCGGTACTTGACTTGATTTCCCTAGTTTACTATATAACTTATTTGTTTTTTTATTATTTTAATATGTTCAGTGTATATGGTTTATCGAAGTTCTCAGGGGTGTCCGTCAATAATATTCGTTTCTACAGTAATTTATATATAATTTCGAATTTAGGAAACAATTTTTCATGTTTATTGGTCTTTAGGCCAAACATGTATGGAAGCTGAGCAATCTCCTTTGTATGGAAACTTAACAAGCAGCGCAAAAAGTACGTAACGAGAACTAAAAATCAGTACACATTTGACAATGACATTTCAGACTCGCGAACGTTATGAATTCGATATTGGTCCGTGCTAAGGGTACTGTACCCCTAGCACGAACCATTATCGAATTCGAATAGTTTGCAAACCGAAATGTCAATGTCTTTTGTATGGAAACTTGAACAGCAGCGGCACAAAGTACGTAACGAGAACTAAAAATCAGTACACATTTGACAATGACATTTCGGACTCGCAAACGATACGAATTTGATATTGGTTCGTGCTAGGGGTAATACTATTATGCAGATATGCCTTTCTATTCGTTCCAACGATTACGCTTACACATTAGTAGTTTTGAATATGATATGAACTTTAAATTAAATTCTGTAAAGAGTGAGGTTCGAGAGACAGTTGCTGTCACTAGCATTGCTTTGTTAAATAAGACAAGCAAAATAACATAACACATGAATTAGAATTATGAAATATACCAGTTTTGCGAATTTAGTGACACACACAGTATTATACGTAGTACAGGGATTGTACAATATTATTAATGTTTTATGATATGCTACATGTGGTATGCTAATTGAGTGTTAAAATTTCATTTATTAACAAAAACAAATAGTATTTTTTTTAGTTCAATTTAATAAAAAACACTTGTATGTAGCACCAAAATAGTGAATTAATACCATTTTATTAAAACACGTGGCCAAAAGTTAGGCTTCGTTTAAACCTCATAATGACTAAGGCTGGGCTAATTTCTAGACTAATTTCCTGAACAGGAATTCAGATTCAGAATTCCGTGAGACGCAGACGTTTAGGTTTTCTTTTGGGTACTTTCCGAACAGAACGTTAGGTTTTTATCTATTCTGAAAAAATAAGAATAGTGTGCGTCTCGTTGAACATTTTGCATGTAAGGACGTACAGGGATCTTAAGCAAAAATTTGATGGTATCATTTTAAGACCGGGATTAACTTTCCTCGTACCGGTAATTTAGTGGACGTTTAATGGGCGAAATATGACCCGTTTACTTTTAAATTCTTATTTCAAATATGTTTGCTTTAAAAATGTTTACTTCTGCTTCATAATAATCGCAGAAATATCTTATTCAGTCAGCCAGTTTTATTTTATTTGCCAATCAAAAATCAAATTAGATACTCTACGCTGACATAATAAATGTGTGAGGTCAAGTTGTCATGAAAGCCGATGTAGTAGAGTGTCCACATCCCCGTCCGAATTTGAGTTAGTTCCATCGTAAGTACGCTCTTTCAGCTGTACATAAAAAAATATTGTCTCCCACAACCTCTTTTAGGCGTATCAAAAATTGCCAGTCAAGCTATCGTCTAGCATCTATAGACACGAAGGCCAATAATTTATTACGACAGAACTAATTAAAAATTCGAAGCAAATTTTAACGCACTCATTACTAAAGCCACCCAAGGCTACATCGCGCAGCTGTAGGAGACGCATTACAGTGCAATTCAAACGTAGCCTCAACCATGCGCACTAACTTCCGTTTACTGCGTCGCGACTTGCACTAACTTCACAGCCAAAGTTCAACGTACATACGTACGATAACCTCAGCTTGCCGGCCAGTGCACAATTCTCTTGGAGTTCTGTGAAAGCTTTCTCGTAAATTCCTTATACTTCTAGGTAATCAATAACATGAAATTTGGATAATGCAAAAAGAAAAACTAATGAGTACAGAGGAAAAAAAACACGTTTAATGGAAAAGTTAATCATTTTCTCGCTTCCGAAGTTGGGAGAATGACTTATGTCTATAATATTTCCCCATTGTGTTGCGGTAACAATAAGAAAGTTGTCCTTTTGTCATCCCCACAAGTTATGTATCGAGCCATTAAGTATTTCGGGGACAAGAGAGTAATACCAGCTTATTGTCAACATTGTGGGACTCCACAAATAGATATGTACGTACTTAATGAATCATTGTAATGAATACATACTTGAGGACGACTTGAGGAAAGAATGCTTGAAACCATCCCCATACTTAACTTGATGAGAATCTATTGTTGTAAAGCATTATTATTATATTTATTGATGAAAAAACTTTCATGGTGCTTTTAAGCACAATATGCCTATATCGGAACAGAAGTTTATATAAGGAAAGAGTACATGAAACACATATTTTTCTATAATAATGCATTATAAATATATCAAATTCACAAAAAAAAATCTCTCTGTGGCCGCAATTGTGATTGCGACCTAGTTATGTAAAATACATAAAAAAAACATTAATGTTGTCTGCTTTCATATTTCTTTAAAAAACTAATATTCTTTCAATACGCTCTGTTAACTGCGTTATATTGGCGTTAAACTTCAAAAAAACATAAACCGAACGGGGAATTCGACGATTTTCCCGTACGTCGTATTTGAGTGTTGCCAATTGCTGAAAGATTGTTTGTTAATTATAAATTTTAAAAGTTTAAAAGTAAACAATAAAGTTAAATATAAAACTCGTAAGTATTCATCTTTAACGGAAACTTATTTAATAATATTGAATTCTGTGCTCGTGAAAATAAACATTCTCCAGAAAAATAATGTGTTTTTAATGTTTTATTTTTTTTCAGAATAGAAAGACAAAACTGCTGTTTACAAACCTATTTCAACCACAGAGCCTGTAAAAATGCCTGTATCGCAACTGTATCGTAAATTTTAAAAGAAACACAATTATTATTTACAGCATGAAATACCTATGCGAGAGGTGGCCAAGTCCCGAAAGTCCTGTAATTGCTTAGTAGCAAATGTTTGTTGGCGGCGTGAAGGAAATTCAATAATAACATTAAAATTAATTTTTAATTTAATTATAGGAAAAAGGAGAAAAATAAGAAGTGCTCAATCCAGTGCTGCTGGCAATAGTACTATGTCAAAAGTCAACGGGCATGTGTGCAATTCACATGCGATAGAAGTGAATTCTACAAAAATGTAAACACGTAAAAGTTCCTCATGCCAATGTTTTAAACAACTGTATTAAAATTTAATCATAACCTTCTCTCTTTATATGTATACTTATATTACTCGCTTCCACCCGCGACTTCGTCCGCGTTAAAGTTAGTTTTTTTGTGAATCCCACAGAAATATAATACTTTTCCGAACTAAAAAGTATCTCATGTCGTACGTGTCGGGATGGGGTTCGAAATTATAATGCCAGTTCACGCTTGACAGTTACTTATTCACATTACAATTTACAGAACTATTGAAAACACGCAATATTAATTACACTACCCACTAAGTAAAGCGTAATTTTTAATATCGTTGGCGGTCGTAATAATTACTGCCGAACATTAATCTACACATATTCGATTTTACCGCCTGGCTGAGCCGTTTAATGCCGGTCCGATTATATGTGTAGCTACCCTGCCACGCTCTACGCTGCGTAGCGCGGGATTGCCTGTTAATACATTGCTTGCAGGTACCTCTCTCTTTCTTTAAAGACAACAAGAGAGACTTGGCAGCACAAAACAGACAGCAGGGGCAGTGGCAACTTAAAAAAGATTTTAAAAACGCCTGAAACTTTGACCGTTACGAGTTTTTTCTAAGAATCGAAAGTTTATGAAACTGGCCGTAAAAGAGTACTTTTCGCGTCCAATACTCAACTGCCAGCTGACTATAATATAATTGATGTAATCTGCCGGTGTAAGCAAATTACGAAGTTACTTAGCACAACAAAAAGCGGAAAGAGGACACTAGATGTCTTTATATTGTAAAATAGGGAGGCAAAGAAGTATTGGCCTGGCTCATAGTAAGCTATACCGTAACGTAAACGATATTTGTGATACCACTACCCTTAGTGGGAACCAGTCTCGAATAGTTGAATTCGATTTCGATATGCGTGAAATGTCTAACAGTTTTGTATGGAAGATTTTTGAAGTGAAAACTTCTTTAGCGGCGTTGAACACTTTTTTTTTGTATGGGTAAAAATGTTAAACCCGCGTCAGGTTAAACACGTGGGCTGATCGCATCATGACACACAATAAAATTGGAAAGGTTGTTGACTTTCAATATATTGGACGAAACATAATAATATTTTATTTTATCGTATTATAATAATAAGGCTCTCTCTAGGACGTCCACGTGGCAGCTTTATTGCGAAGAAAATGCATTTTTTTATAATAGATGTCGCTAGGCGCGCTTAAATGTGATTCATGAAAGCACAGATAAACTTTTTTAATGTAATATAAATTGTCATGTTTGTGTACAATAGCGCAATAAATAAATATTGTATTCTACCACATACATGATAGCATTTTTATACTAATAATTAAAGTAATTCGTGCAAATTTTTTCCCTAACCATAACAAAATATCAAAAATGCACAATGTTAATATTCAAGTTTTCACTCTGCCGGCACTACCGGAGTGGAACCCGTCGTTTTTTTAATTCTCATAACGTCCGCTGTGTCGCTGTTCAAATTTCCATACAAAACTTCTTGACATTTAACGCGTATCGAGTTCGAATTCAACTATCACTCGCGCGTTGCCCTGATTTTAGGCACTTGTCTCACCGCCGATGATGAACGCGAAGCGAGTAGACCTAAAAACTTGAAACGAGTTCGCGGACAGCGGGAAGTTAGTGTAGTTCGGATAGTTTTGTTGCTGTTCTAGAAGCGAGTGTGCGAGTACAACGAGTGATTACTCGCGCTACTTACTCGTAGTGACAGTTCTAAGCAAAAATGCAAGCGTTTTGACGACGAAGCGAACATCACTGAGTGATTATACTCACGAGCGAGTGTTATTTCTTCTCGCTTGACGAACTAGTGGAGCGAGTTCTCGCCGGCGATGTGAAGTTTGGGTCACAAAAAATATATACAGTCAGCGTTTAACTTTTGTTTACACTCAATATATATTGTACGTTTTTTGAGCGAGAAAATAGTTGATGGTTAGTAGGCGCTTCTTCGCCGGCGCGGTGGGATGACTGCCGTAAGCTCAACCCAGTCTATACTTATATACTATATAGAGTGGTTTCAGTGCTATACTTATTTCGGACTTATTACTTACACCTAGGTACTAAAGTACACTGAACGTTGCACCATTGAACGTTTGTTTACCGCGGCCGCCAATGTAACGAGATAACGGCGCCGAGAATCCTCAGATTTGAGTGGTCTAGAGGCTCCGGAGAGGAGACTCCCCCCGTGGGGAGATGCCATCCGCCTGGAATACCTCTACAGCCACTCGCCAATTCTCGGCTTGAGGTCCCCTTAGGATCTCGCCGTTCCCAAACCCGGTGACGCTGTAAAGGTCATCTGCGACCAACAGCATACACACTCAAAAAAAGGCGCCGAGTTAGCTACACATACATTTACTATAGCCGCTAGTCCACCGCAAACCCGTCAAGTCACCTTGATCTCATCCAGAAATAATCTCGTTCTCTTTCTCTTCTCTTCATTCTCGTTCACTTTATATGTAGGTAAAAATAATGTATAAAAATAATAACGCAATGAAAAAACATTTCGGGAACGTAACACGACAAAGTTGTAGCCGAATTCTGTGTGGGATACGAAGTTACATCACTATCAAATTATAACCGTGTGAAACTCGATATGACGCCTCGTATATAAGTCGCACATTAGAGTTTCATTAAAATGAGTAAGGGAACATAAGAAACAATTACTTACACCTGTAATGAATTATTTATTGCGTTCTGCTTAGGTTCCCCTTCGCACGCAGCCCCTTAATACTGTGAAATATAAATGTGAAATAGTTAATTCCTTTGACATCGCGACCCCCGAACGGTTGGAGTGTTCATAAATTTCTATTACGTCCAAATCATTAAATACAACTGGAGTTAAAGAAGTAGCTTCTGTAACGGCCCGCCTGCTTGTGCTGTATCCATATTGAAATAAATTGTAGCGCAACGGATACTGATCTCTAAATTTTTTAATGTATTCTTATTTTTAGGATTGATTATGGCTAACTAGTTTAACAACTTTTTTCAAGTTAAATCTTTAGATTTATAAATCTAGCAGGTTAATGGTAAAAATAAAAAAATACGATATTGCTATTTATTTTTTCGAATGTGTGACACTTGTAAAAGTCTCTTATTTGACATACTCGTAGATAATAAATTACATACAATATGAAGAAGTGGAGCAACCTTGCCTAAGAAATGGGACACGACCAATAAAGCACCGATATCGATAATATAGAAATTTCTTAGATTAGTGTGTTCGCCACATTAATGAATTGCATTTAGCACTGCACAGCAAGCAAACTTGCACACTAGCTAAGCATTAAGCAGACACCGCACCCGTAGAATAGGCGCTTTGCAGACGACGGGGCGGGGCGGGCTGGTCAATTTCGCCGCGAATAATAGCACAAAGTGAATCCTATACTTCAAACGCACACAGAGGGCAAAAAGACCGCGCCGCAGGTGCCAGGCGGGCAGTGGCGGCGCGGCATGGCCGGGGCTGCCCGCCGTGGATCATACAAACCAGTGTATATGCAGTAACGCAGACGGCGGCGCGGGGCGGTCAGCTCACTCCGTGCCACGCGCTTTTTAGTATGGACTATTCACTAGAACGAACGTCCTGAACTGACCGCCTCTGCCCGTCGTGTGCTTTGTGTACGCGGCGCGGGCAGCCGCAGACATCGACGGGCAGACGCGGTCTTTATTGCTTCGCGGACAAAATGCCCGCCCCGCCCCGTCGTCTGCTAAGCGCCTAAGGGTGCGAAAACCACACAGTTCATGGGGAAATAATACAAGATGCGTGCCATTGTTTACAGTAAAATAAATGAATTTATTATTACAAACATATCTTCGTTATCGCTTTATAACGATAATTTTATCAAATCAAATATTGTTCTTCGCTATTGCTCTAAGGAGTTGAACTGTCGTGTGGTATTTATTTATGAATGTATCGTTTTATATTCGTAAGTATTATCATGATTTATTCAAGATTGTTGAGCGCGTATTTTATTGTAATTCAGTGTCCTCTTTGTATAAACTCATACATGTTATTTTAACTATGTTTGCGTTGTTTTTTACTCGGTGATATCTAGTACATGAGTAATGAAATGTGATATCTAGTATTAGCTAGTTCTAGTAAAACTTAATAAGATAGGAGGCCCGCAATGTTTGAGGTCCCATATTCTAATAGTTTGTTTTTTGTTTTTTGGCCTAAACTTTCTTAAACTCTTTTGAGACTTAGAGTGGAATTACGACTAAGTATATAAAGAAATATTATTGTATCCAACCTGATAATCCCAGATTGCCTAGGGACCGCAAACACGGCGAAGATAAAGAAGATAGTAATATCATTACATACAGACCTCCTTGGTATCGCCATGCCACCGTAAATTTTTCGTCCGTTCGTTTAATAGTTCTTCGTGATAACTTTTGCAACAGCAATTCGTGCCAAATTTACGTCGCTATTTTTAGAAGACATCTGAAAACAGAATGAAACCGCTAAATATAATTAACTCCCTACTCCTCCATTTATAGAAATTTTAATAAATCTCGATTATACTAGAACTAGATTCAGCTCATACAAAAAACTCAAATTGACTTATTTACGATGACGATATTTACGATGATAATACAATTGATGATAATACGATAGTATTGGAAATGCAATAATAAATAAAAAAATCGATTACTTGTTAATTTTAATGCTAAAAAATGATCCACACGCTAAGTAGCCTTGATTAAAAATACTGTGGCAGTCATTTCAGGCATCATTTAAACAGAATCCCCAAACGAAAATGAAAAGGCGCCTTTCTTCAACTTCAACTTCAACTTCAACTCAACAACAACACAACTTCAACACTATTCATTTCGTCAATTTAAGGTTAAAATTTCGAACAATTATCTGCCAAATTCAACTTTACGTTCAAAAGTTTAGTGAATTAGAGTAGGCTTGGAGAATTTAATTGTCAAACTATTTTCGGAAGAACAAATTTTCGAAATGAAATATAAACAGAGTAAGTGCCGCTGCACATGGGCCACCGGCCACAAACACAAAACACCGCAGTGGCGGCTAAGGAAAGTGTGAAATTTCGATTGAAATTTAGTTTTTCGTTGAAATAGGCCTCCAAGTCCGCTATTGTGACGGATATAGCACCACCTATCGTAAAAAGTCATAAATTTAGTTTTCAATTTTATATTTTTCTGTACAATATCCTATTATTTATTGTCGTTAAAACTAAGTTCTAGAAAAAAAGATGAATGAAATAAAGGAGGTAAATCTACTCTATTTCAAGTTATGGCGTGACCAAGAGAAATAGGAATTCATTTTTATTCAGATATAGACTTAAGCCGTCGTTACTTTTATCCAGCCAAACAATCAACCTTTTATACATTATTATCTTCATCTTTGGTCTAGGAACGCGTCGATTTTATTTGCCCTGTAGTTGGCTTACAAAGAACTTTTCATTTTTATAGAGAAAACTTTTCATTTATAGAGACCATAAACTTCTATCAGGTTGAAATCATTCTTAAGGCCAAGGGCACACTAAAAAGATACTTACTTGGTGATAAAAAGCCAAGTTACTCAGGCAATGATCAATTTCAGGGAATAAATGTATTTCATAATCTATGACGAAGTAACAAGGGGCACAGTTAACATAAGGGATATAAGTGACCTTTTCTTATTTGCATATGGTCTGTATTGGCGTGTTTTATTCTGGCCGATCCGCCGTGTTGCTGTAAGGTTTTATTCGTTTCGTATGCTGACATCTTAAGTAGCATCATCAGATGTCAAAATGCCCGGGTACGATACAGAGATATTCCTTTTATTACAGGGTTACACTGTGTCTCTTATTAAACTCTCCCCCGTTTGACCTTAAATTATAATTGCATGATTTACGCAATTTGACATACTGCAAGCGATGCGTCTAAGTAGATGACTCACAGTCGTACTCAAAAACAGCAAAATCTTTTTTGATTCTTAATTAAGTTACATGTTTTCCCATTCTAAAGTGACGCCTTAAGTGACTTACATAGGTCCTGTTTGGCTCTCGTGTTGGTAATAGGGATGATGACGGAGTTAAGTAAACAAAATTCTATTTAGTCCGTCATTTAGATTATGAAAGAATATTGGTCACGTATTCTTATGTCAATCAAGTGGGGATTCCTGGCGCCACTTTTTAGTATTTTTTTTACTAAAACCTGACTGCAACTTTTCAAATCAGTATAATCGCTATGGTTTTGATTATCTGAAAAAATAAAAAATATGTATCCACTACTTTTTGATAATCTAAATGATATGATAGACGAAGAAAAAAAGAAAAAAAAACCGTACTGACTCCACAAAGTCATCCATTTTATCTTTGGTGGAAATATTTTTTTTCTCTTTACTCCATTATGTATATATTCATTTTTTTGTATGGTGTTTTGTAAATTTATTAATGTGGTCAATAAAAATGATTCCCTATTTGAAAATTTCTAAACTTTTCTTACTGGTTGTTTGTAAATAATACGTTATGCGGCGAATTCCTTTTCTTTATGAAGAAATTATATTTAGCAATGTTTTTCTTTTGAATTTCGAGAGAAAAGAAGCATGAAGATGCATTTTTAATTTTAATTTCAGATATAAATGCCGTGGACAACTTTACGTAAGTACCTTTATTGATTAGTAATTAAATTTTACTCACATATTTTTTTTCTGATTCAGAACGAAATGGATAGCTACTTCAAATCCATTATAGAAATATGATGCTAACGAATTATTAAGACTTAAAACCTAGCGAAGACCTTTTAGTCCATCTGAATAAGTAATCCCTGGGAGGGTAGGTTTTGTAACTTTAAACAAAACAGGTATTGAATAATTTATCGAATTTTACTCTGTCTCTTATTCATCAAACACAATACCAACCGAGAAAATTCCATTCCAATGGCGATGTTCATCTGAATTTACAAAGATCCCAATGTACTATTCGTAATCTTTCCAAGGGATTATCCTAAAGATGATACTGGCTGGATACATTCAAACATGAACAATTTATGTATTTGGAAGAAGGCTTTAAGATAAACGGTCTTACTATAAATAAGTTAGACACGGTTTCAAACCTTGTATATATTTTTTTCTTATACTCGTGTTGAATCTAACTTTTTTGTGAATTTTGTTATTAAGTAAAGTGTTTCAATTTCAAATGTACAATACCTACTAACAATAGGTTACCAATGAAATTGCCGTTCTTCATGAAATAAATGAAAGCCCATTTTTCTATATTTTTTATTTTTATTAATCAAAGTAATTACGCATGCAATTAATCCATTTTTGCCAACGCAGTGGTGGCTTATTGATGCCCTTTTATGAAAAAGTCTGCTGGACGCCCGGCAACAAATTCTTCAAAGGCATTTAGAACTGCCTCTCGGTTATTCAATTTTCTCCTCGCTAAGAAGTTATCCAAAGTCTGGAAAAAGTAGAAGTCTGCGTGCTTCCGCGCATCCCCCTGGCTGTCAGAAGGAGGAGGAACCCCTGCCTCACCAAGTCACCAAGATCCCACGACATCCGTTCCGGCGGCGAGGAAGCACTGTTGGGTTTTAGGTGGGTACGGCCTCCCCCTCATCCCGGGCAGCCGCTGAGCCAGTCTAGCTTAGCTTTGGCTGGGATTTGGGGGGAGGAGGAGTCCCACATAAAACTCCGTCTCTCACCATGGGGCGGAGTATGCGTCATGCATTTTCCCAATGATAAAAAAGGGGCAAGGTCTGGTGAGTACGGTGGATGAGGGAGAACTTCCAACCCCAGCTCTTGTAACTTGGAGAACTGTGCAGTATGAGGTCGCGCGTTGTCGTGCAAGAGCAGCGGAGCCGAACGATTGACCAAAGCTGGTTGGAGATGTGCGAGTTTCTCCATCATAGTGTTTAGTTATTCACAGTACACAGCTGTAGTAATGCTTAACCCGCTTGGTAAGAAGCTGTGATGAATGTCAGCGGTGCTAGACCACCAAACAGTGACAATCACTTTTTTGGGGTCAGTTTTCGTTTGGGGCATTGTTTAGGTGCTAAACCAGGATCTAACCAACTTGCTGAGCACTTGCGATTGGCGAACAGAATCCATTTTTCTTCGCAAGTTACAATGCGATTCAATATGCTTTCGTTTGTGTGTCTGGTAAGTTGTACAAGGCTCGCTCGGACGCGTACTTTGTGCTGGCGATGATTCATTTCGTGGGGCACCTATTTATTTTGTCAAGCTTTTTTACCTTGCCAATTTGACGCAAATAGACCAATATTGTTTTGATGCCATCATCAAAAGCTGCTGCCAAATGCTTTAATTCATCATTTTCGACTTAAGTTTTCCGTTGAACACGGGGTTAATTTCTTAGGTCAAAATTTCCAGAACGGAAGCAGGCTAACCAATAAAGTTGGTGTTGCGTGCCGCTTCTGCCGCTTTGCTGCCATGACGGTACTCATACTCCATAATCACTCGATTTTTTAACGTATCCATGATGACGATAAACGTGCAAGTGCGCTGAAAACTGAACGACAGTCATTAAACAGATTCCATATTTTAAAAATATGTAAAACATAGAATTCTTAGCGAAAAAACAAAAAAAAAGCACTGGAAATAGCCAGTACAGAAGAACGGTAATTTCATAGATAAAGACCTATTATTATAACCAACTTAAACAAGTACTTGAACCTATAAGCCGTTGAACAAATATCGAAGAAAAAAGTTTCAACTTTGCACCTTTTCTAAGCTGGCCATCAACTTGGAGGTCTACCATGTAACTTATCGATACATTATAATATTATTAAGCTGAAGAGTTACTTTGTTTGGTTGAACGCGCTTATCTTAGATACTAATGATCCAAATTGAAAAAAATATTTTTGTGATAGATATGTCCATGTATGTTAAATAAAACATCACGATAAGACTAATAGGAGCGGAGCATCAATGAAAAATGTTAAAAAACGGAAAAACTATTCCTTTTGAGAGCTTTCGTTGCGTGCGCTGCGTAAATGGTTAAAGTTACACAAAAATCATATATGCGGAAAAAGTTCCCCTTTAAAATTTCAATATAAAGTCCGCGACAATCTTTGAAGTTTGACTCACTATAACTTTTCTTCTCAAATTACCTTATATGAAGAAAAGTATATTTTCCTGTATATTTTCTATTCCTATAATAGGGGTGATGAAGGGGTACAGTAAACGAAATTCTATTAAGTCCGTCAGTTAGACGATCAAAAAATAATGGACACGTATTTTTTCTTTAGGCAATCAACCAAAAAATGACAAAGTTACAGCGCGTCAAAGTTTGGGAGTAGGGGCTCGTGACGTCACTTTTGAGGGAATTTTTGCTTATAAGTGTACTCAAACGTGACGTCATGCGACATTTCAAATCAATATATCTCTGCAATGTTTATATTATCTGAAAAAAGAAAAAATACGTGTCCAATACTTTTTGATAATCTACCTGATAAACGAAGAAAAAAAAAATAGTCGTCATCCCTATTACATTACATTCATCGACTGTTAGGCGACTCGAAGTTCACCAGGTCAGCGAGTACTGGCATAAACATAATACATTTTTGTTTTTTTAAACCATTTTTATGAACTAACCGCATAACTTGCTAAAATTCAAATGAATTGTGCGTAATATTCAGATATTAAGATAGTTAAAAATTAATTCAATAGACATGGGTTTGATATCTCAAAATGTACATTATGATAAAGACAGTAAAGTTACAAGGCACATCGTCATGTACACTGTGCGAATTCTAAAATATTTTATTTTAAGGTATAATTTGTTGTAAGGAACACGCGAGTGATCGCAAGCGTCTATGGACTATGTCTGCTTATCATCAAGAGGGATGAAATAATTGTTAGTGGGTACATGTAATAAAAAAGTGCGTGTCAACTATTTGGAGTGCAGCGTGACGTATGAATAGATCGACCAGTTACTGCGCACTGACCGAATCGTGAGATTATGTGTTAGCTCAGGGGGCTTAGACAAAGTAACTACGCTTCGTAGGGAAATTCATCACCACCTCTGAGATAATGAAAACCTATGAATACCTAATCCTAGCCAATGTAACACTATTGTCGGGATCATCTTGCCGAATTATTTTAACGTGAAGAAGTAAAATTGGTATCGAAAATTTTGCTGTCAGTGAAACAAGAAGAGCCTTCGAAATCGGAAACTTATTTAATTAACGGGCCACCAGGGTCGCGGTAGTATAGTCACGGTAATATTATCTATATATTACCGTGGTATAGTGGTCAGTGAATTCGCCCGGATAGCGAAGGGTTCGGGTTCGTGTGCCCGTCTGCTGCCCGGTCTGCGTGGATTTTTTTCTAGTTTAAATTTTCTTCAGATTTAAACATCTTGCAGTTACATGCTTAAAAATAAAAAAATATAACTTACTTAATTATTGTACCGCGAGTGTTGCGATGTAAATGTAAAGTTCATTAATTAACGGGCCTCTGTATAGCCTCAGCATCATGTTAGATTAAGACCACCATTCGGGTTATGTTTCGTTTCTCAGAACTCATGTCGCTCAGCTTGTTTATACAAAAGTAATACGAGTAATAGCTTCCTGTGTGTGGGACCACAATGCTTTGTTTTGTACATGTCTGAATTGTATTTCTAATAAAAGATTAGAACCCAGAGGCTCAGACAGTCTAGTTAATGAACAAGATTGCAAGTTTACTAACGTTACTAATTTAATATATTCCTATATTAGTGCATGACGACCTCCGTGGCCGAGTGGTTTGTACGCCGGGTTTCATGGTGTCGCCGACTCGAGAGGTCCCGGGTTCGAATCCCAGTGTGGGCAGATGTTTGTGTGATGAATACGAGCATTTGTACTCCAGTCATGGACATTTAATATATATTTCTATATAAATATGCTTACATATGTACAGTATACGTATCCTATCCGTTACCATAGTATCCCATAACACAAGCCTTACAGTGCTTACTTTGGGGCTAGGCTAATTGGTGTGAGTGTTGGAAATATTTATTTTATTTATTTAATTTTCAATTAGTGTTTCAGTAAAGAAAGCAATTATTTGGCAGTGGTAAGTAAATACAGTGTTATTAATTACATAGAAGTGGTCCCTAAAACATAATAGCAAGCGATAGTGGAATAATCTGTATGTTCATTTTTAGTTATAAAACATGGAATCGAGAGTGCGAGTAAGTCCCGAGCAACGCTGCTTGAGCATTAGGAAAGGTAAGCAAATGCAAGTTTTAGTGATTATTTAAGATTTTAAGCTTCTAAATTTGGTACCAACTTATATCCATGCATAACTAAACACAAGCGCTCTTATTCATAAAAATGAAAACAGTTTAATAAACTCGTTTTTACCTAAAACACTGTTTTGTCTCGTTCTTTCTTAGCGCTGTCAAGATTTGAGAGAAAGTGACAAAACAGTGCAATAGTTAAAACAGGTTTATTAAACTATTTAAATTGCAGCTTTGTTTGTTTATGTTACAGTCACTGTGACCTGGCTATGCCTCCCACACTTAATACAAGAAACATAAATACTGCTTTACCTGCTACTAGGATTCACAAATCAATAATTCGTAAATTCTTGTGTTCGCTTATACAACAAAGTTTAAACAAGCTAGCTTAAACAAGTAATATCCAAGAGTTAACCATAAATAAATTCAAAGATAGTAAAAAAAAAAAGATAAAAAAGCACTTATTAAAAAAGTTTACTACAAGTGTCTGATTAAATTACAGACAAAAATGCTTGGTTTTGAACTGTTCCAATGATTTCAACAGGTTTCCTATATTAAATAAATCATAATGATTTGTAAATGTTGTTACATTATATGGACCAGGGTCGATAATTTTAAAAATGGTGAAAAGTGAAAAAAAAATATAGTAGGATGAAACCCATTAGAAAAGGTAGAGAATATAACAAAAATGAAAGGAAAAATAAATTACGGGCGATCTGACGTCGGGAAGGGGGAGGGGGTGAGTTTATAAGGGTAAAAAATGGTTAATCTCGATTTCCGGTAAAACTGCAAGTCCTATGAAAAAAAGTTAAATTGCAAAGTTGTAGGTAATAAAAAGATCTGCAACTTTTGTATCGACACTTTTTTCACATAACCTCAAAATTTATGTGAAAAATGCGAATAACCGAGTTTTTGGTTTTTATTTTTTGGAAAAATAAATATATTTCACGAAATTTGGTGAAAACTTACCTTTGTATGTCCCAAACATCAGTAATTTTTTTGATTTTAAATATTCATTTTTTCACCTTAATATCGAAAAAGCACCCTTATTTTCAATCGAAAATTCTCACGTCAAAATATCTGCTTTTTTAAAAAAGTTGGGGTGTTTTTTGTTTGTTGAAATCTCTACTTTCTGGTGGTATAAAAAAAAATATACACTACTATGATAAATGTTCTCAGAAAATGCAAATTAATAATGAAAAAAACCACGAATCCGAAAATCCTATTTTTAATACCTACTTACAACAACTATTTTTGCATGTTTTATGGATTTGTAATTTTTCTGTTTATCAATATAACATGAAATCTTACGTTTTTCGAGTAATTAAAGTGTAAATTTTAATAAATAGTTCAAAATTATACATAATGATTCAAATAAATTTTTCGGATTGGAGTTTTTTTCATTATTAATTTGCAGTTTCTGAGAACATTTACCATAGTAGTGTATATTTTTTATACCATCAGAAAGTAGAGATTTCAACAAACAAAAAACACACCAACTTTTTTAAAAAAGCAGATATTTTGACGTGAGAATTTTCGATTGAAAATAAGGGTGCTTTTTCGATATTAAGTCAAAATAAGGTGAAAAAATGAA
This sequence comes from Chilo suppressalis, assembly GCA_902850365.2. NCBI lineage: Eukaryota > Metazoa > Arthropoda > Insecta > Lepidoptera > Crambidae > Chilo > Chilo suppressalis. The sequence goes on along the minus strand of OU963895.1, from coordinate 10,410,266 downwards.
TATTTAAAATCAAAAAAAATATTGTATGTTTGGGACATACAAAGGTAAGTTTTCACCAAATTTCGTGAAAAAATATTTTATTTGCAAAATATAAATATCAAAGACCAAAAACTCGGTTATTCACATTTTTCACATAAATTTTGAGGTTATGTGAAAAAAGTGTCGATACAAAAGTTGTAGATCTTTTTATTACCTACAACTTTGCCATTTTTTTTTCATAGGACTTGCAGTTTTACCGGAAATCGAGATTAACCATTTTTACCCTTAAAAACTCACCCCCTCCCCCTTCCCGACCTCAGATCGCCCGTAATTTATTTTTCCTTTCATTTTTGTTATATTCTCTACCTTTTCTAATGGGTTTCATCCTACTATAATTTTTTTTGGTCTCAAAAATTATCGACCCTGGTCTAATACGTTAATGTTCGTTTTTCTCCGCAGCTAAAAAAATTGTCCAATATCGAGTGGTAGGGAAGATAATTTTGGACGATTCAAAAGAGTTTAACTATACATCCAATTTGAATACAGATATATTGATTTCTGATTTCAGACCGACTATGGGCAGATATAACTAATAGTTTAAGGCCCGTATTACAGAAAGATTCTCAATGATTGATCTAATCTTAAGCATAGTAAGAAAGGGTTGTCGCTATAATTATATATAGCACATAGCGGCATCTCTTTCTAATTGTACTCAAGTTAAGATCAACAATTAGTTGCCATTCTGTAATACGGGCCTAAGTGCTGTTGGTGGTGTCAACACGACAACAGACAAGTGGAAAAAGTAAGTACCTATTGAACAGTTTTGGAATGACTGGTTTGATGGAACAATATTTGATAGAAATCCTATATAACTCATTTATATGGTAAGTACATATTCATGACTGACCTATATCAATTTATTTTAATTATTCAATAAAGGTGTAAGTGGATTGGAAGTCGAAAACCAAGAAAAAAGGGCCGATAATTAGGAATCATGCAAAAGGGACCAGCAGCCGGCAAACCTTGTCGGCTCTTGATGAATGAATGATTATTTTGTTTTCTCTCACAAAGTCACAAAGTAACATTAGAATTAGAAAAATGGTATTGAATTACAATAACAGTAAAAACAATGCAGTTCTTTGAGAGAGCTGGAGATTGCATAAGGTTACAAAACCTGTGTTACGACCCCCAGGCTCAAAACCTCTTAAAACCCGTTTGCTTGCTAGAGATTCTTTTGCATAATAAAATTTTTTTTTTGATGAAAGGGTGCTGGCAATTATGTTACTGTAAGACTGCTTCTTGATTTTTTTGAAGAGAAAACTTATTTAGCTGCGTTGAACATTTTTTTTGTAATGGGTAAAAACTGTTAAACTCGCGTCAGGACACGTGGCCTCGTCACGTCACTCCTGTGCCCCTAGCATGAACCATTATCGAATTTGAATAGTTAGCAAACCGAAATGTCAATGTCAAATATTGTATGGAAACTTGAACAGCAGCGGCACAAAGTCCGTAAAAAGAACTAAAAAATCAGTAACCATTTGACAATGAGATTTCGGACTCGCAAATGATACGAATTCGATATTGGTTCGTGCCAGGGGTACTGACGTCCTGATTCTTCATTTACACTTTTATAATATACATACACTCTAACATACACAACTCAATCAACGCAACTCACGCGCCATCGAATATTTATTCCTCAGAGTCTAGAGCAGTCTCAAACTTTTAGAATTTACGCAGATTGAAGCTTCATCATCTTATAAATGTGCGACTTCCATAATGATACAGAGGAAGCTCTTGCTATTAGATGCTACTTGCTTGAGAGTCTCGAAAATTGTAACAACCCGTTGCCTGTGAAACCTGATCTAACAGTTCTTACATTTAATTTATGAAGCCTGCGTTGTAACTTTGACAGTTTTGTGGTCGCCTTGACTCGTCTTAAGACTAAACCTGATGTGGTGAATGCTGGCTTGGTATAGACCCTATAATTCCACAGTTGCAGGGATATATGTCTTTCCACATTAAAAATAACACTAACCAAAATGGGGGCATTACCGTTTATGTGAAGGATTCCTAGAGTACCATAGTTCAGGAGCCCATTTTCTAAGAATGCAATTGTTTAATACTCCATATTTATAATGAAATTACCATTTTAGGTATATACAGGTCACCATCTTTTAGAAACGTTAACAACTTTTTGGACTATTTAGACGATTCCTTGTCTAATATAAACTAAAATCACACAATAGTGCTCGCAGGGGATATAAACATTGACATCACTTGTGATTCTGTCAACGAACACTGTTCAGACTACCTTTGCCTGTTAGCGAGCCACCAACTTATTCCTGCAATCACTGAGCCAACCAGAGGTACAGTTTGCTTGGACTACATCTTTGTCAGTGGAACTTCTTCTGCCACAGGTGTGATTTGTCAAACTGACATTACCGACCACTACATGAGTATGCTATTTGCTACTACAGAGAGCGGAAGGCGAGTTGCATATAAAACTCGTACAAGGCTTTGGATGAATTGTGACGGCATTGTTCAGGATTTACAGTCCGCTAACTGGAAACTTATACTTGAGTCAGCTCAACCCGATATCGCGGCCGACGACCTCAACTCAATCCTGGTAGCTGCAATCGAGAGAAATACTAATTACATAAGTGTTAAGAGATCTCAGAGAGTTTTGAAGCCGTGGATCACCCTGGGCTGATAAGATGCGAGAGGAATCGTGACCGGCTCCACCTAAAAGCGAAGAAAAACCCAAATGACGTGGTTATTTCAGATCACTCACAAACGTTATAAAAACTTTTTATGCTCTCTTCAACGGAAACTCAAAACTCAATATGAGAACGCGCAACTACAAGAACATAGCAAAAACCCAAAAAAGTTATGGAAAACGCTTAAGAACATATGTAATCTATCGCATAAAAACTGTGACGCTGCTGAATTGACCACCATTGAGAGGGATCCAGTTTCGTCTCTCAATGTTGGCTTAGCCGATGACACTTTAAATAGACTCGGAACTTCTGAAAGAATCTTGGCAACAGGTTACAAACCGAGTAACTCTTGCAAAGATTCCATCTTTTTGCAACCAACTGACCCTCACGAAGTTAACGCTTTGATCGATGGCCTCAGGAGCGACAGTGCCCCTGGCTTTGACGGCTGTACTCCTGCACTATTGAAACGCATTAAACACATGGTAATACAACCCTTAACTCACATCTTTCCTCACTGCTGGAAGCTAGCAATTGTATACACAACCACCATGCACAAAGACGGTGATAAAATTTCTCCCAAAAATTACAGGCCTATTTTATTGCTAAATATATTCTCAAAGATCTTGGAGAAAATTGTTAACAAGCATCTTACAACATTCCTTGAATCGAAGAATTTGCTTTCCAATAATCAATTTGGATTCAGGAGAGGTAGGTCAACCAAGGATGCGGTTATCGTCGGCCCTGGGCCTTTGACACCGTGTCAATTCTGATTCTACTGCGAAAATTGGAGGTCAGGGGAATAAGAGGTACGGCCTTGGAGTGGTTCCGTAGTTACTTGTCGGGTTGTCGTCAGTGCGTGAGGGTTGGTTCGAACATGAGCTCTCAGTTGAATTTGTGTGTTGGAGTCCCACAAGGCAGCATTCTTGGACCCACGTTGTTTTGCATCTACATGAACGACATACTGGAACTGTCTTCTATGAAAGCTGATGTAATCTGTTACGCGGACGACACAGCTGTCATCTTTCATGATAAGTCATGGGACAGTGTTCTCAAAACCGCTGAACATGGCATGGCGATTGTTTGGAGATAGTTGAATGAGAACCTTCTGTCACTTAACCACATGAAAACAAAATTAATTGCTTTTCACAAAACGGACGCATCTAAACCATCAGGTACTACTTTGACAGTATATTCTTGTGATTTGCGTCCGAATATCTGTAACTGCATCAACATATGTAGAGTGGACACCATTAAATATCTATGGGTAATCGTTGATGAAAAACTTAATTTCAAGAAACACCTGTCATGGCTATCTGGTAGGGTTAGAAGAAGTATACACTTCATGAAAGAGCTTCGACACAGCGCAACTAAGGAGACTATGCTTCTGGTATATAAAGCACTTACTCAATCCTTAATTTGCTACTGCTGTCTGGTCTGGGGTGGAGCTAATAAAACAAGCATGATCCTAGTCGAACGATCTCAGCGCGCTGTATTAAAAGTAATGTTACACAAACCATTTAGGTATCCCACCGATGAAAGAGTGCAGCTTGTTGAGGGTTCGTCAGATCTTTATTGTAAAATCGATACTTGCTATGCATGGAAAAGTGTCTGCATCACCTGAGTATAAAACTCTTTGCCTTAGACGCAACTTTTGGATTCCAATGCCTATCACACATACGTCATTCATCCAACGCCATTCCACATTTCTTCTTCCTTTCATTAACAACAAGATTTGTCGCTTCTTTGCTAATCTTCACCTTCAGTCTATAATTTGTGTCAAAAGGATGGTTTCCTCTTGGCTCATCGATCTGTCATATCAGGAAACAGAGGACATAATCAGGCCTGTAAGTTGACTACTTTCTTAACTATGGGTGGGTTGAAAATTATGACAGGCACACACCCATGCGCGCATACACATACACTCACACACACACATCCACACTCGCACACACACATTCACATTCGCACACACAGAGACTCACACTCACATATACACACATAGAGTAATTATAATTCGAGGATTTTTTATTAAATATATACCTATCACCTTCAGTAAAAATGTTTAAAGTTACTTTAATAATTTTACTATGGTCATATTTTTTTTTGTCTTAATGTACCCGAACATTAATGTATTGCCGTAACTTCCTCACTCACAATGTTCACCTCCCGAGTTTTGTCAACATATTGTAATGCGAACCATTTAGAAAAACTGAAATGTTAGGTCTTTGCGTTACGAGCTCAGCTCAGTGCAAAAACCACTGTTTAATTGTAAGCTAAGTTAAAATTTTGTATTGATGAATAATTTTTTTTTTATTAGGTCACGTGTCCACGTGACCTAATCGAAAATTTGTAAGACGAAAACAATAAAATTGGGAAGGTTAGGTAATGTTAGGTTAGGTTTGCCTTGGTGTTCCGTTTAGCACCTCCTATGATTCGTAATGCAAACCAAGGCAATAATGATTCTTTATATGCCGTTTATATACTCGCAAATAGTATAACAAGTGTGATAACAGTTAGTTACTGGCTTTTAAGCATATCGTTCAGAATTTCTGGGTATAATTTACACAGGAAGTAAAGCAGCTGTGAAAATTGATAAATTACATTAAAAACATTATGAGTAAATATTTGTAATTCAATACTAATAGTGATTTATATAAGTAGAATCCTCATTCTTTCATTAATACCTACTTATTTGTGAATTAGTTATCAACCTAATTAAACGGCGTGGTTTGGTACTAAAATTGTAACAAGTATAATAGTCGTAATATTCAAAGCAGACATCGTTTCACAATGTTAAGCAAAATTATTTTTTACGTTTCAGGTGTCGCCTGTATACACACAAGATGACGGTGGTGACTAATCCTGCGCGCTCCAACTCGAAGGATGAGATCGAATCCAGGCGCAACAGCGAGCTTGGTGGTGGCGCCGGCGGTGAATACCATGGTCTAGAACTCGACAAAAACGCCCGCTTGTATGATGATGAGAAACAAAGCGACATTGTATTCGTCGCCGGTATCAACGGCGACACCTGGCGCTATCCCGGCCACTGCCGCGTGCTCGCCGCCACCAGTCCAGTTTTTGCTGCGCTCCTATCTGCTAAAACCGACGTAATAGTCGTCGACTACGTGGATCGCCGTGGCTTCGAACAGCTCCTCCGATACCACTACTGCGAGCCCACGCAGCTCAACTCCGTCGCTACGGCACGGTGTGCCCTAGATGCTGCATACAAGTTCCTGTGTGCGCCACTAGCGGAACGATGTGCTCGACGTCTCGACGAGATATTGGATGCAGGCGTCGAGTTAGAAATTCTGCGAGATTTACGTTTCTTATGCGCGAGACTTCCCGGAGCTACATCCGCACCACCTCTGCCTGCTCTATATGATGATGAAGCAGCACGGTCTCTGGCGCAATGTTCACGGTGGTGTGACTCGTTGGCCCACAATGCTTTACTCGTGTTAGACGATAACGCTGATGCTGTTCTTACCGATGAACGACTTCAAGAACTCACTTATGAGGATCTTGCACTCATAGTTAAACGTGACACTCTACGGGTATCCAATGAGCTCGTCTTAGCAGAAGCGTTATCCAGCTGGGCAACGGCCGCCTGCAAACGTACTAAAAGGGAACTGACTTCTACCAATAAAAGAGCAGCTCTAGGAGATCTCGCGTATTGTCCAAGATACTTGTTGCTCTCTGGGGAAGAGTTAGATCGCTCTTTGGGCTTGGAGCTGCTGGAGCCTATGGATCGTGCTTTAGTTGTAGCAAGGGCGTGGAAATTATCAGCACCTGTGCCAGTGGGCACTGAACAAGAGGGTTTGTTGCGCCGCTGGGCACGTCCGCGATCGACTGAGCCAGCTGCACTCCCGGTTCACTTGAGCTCAAGATCCGAACCAGCTCCCGTGGACGCTCAGCCGAGTAAACTATGCGTTTGGCGCCCGAAAAGGCCCAAACAGTCTAGCTTTAATCCTGACGACAAGAATAACAAACAGGGTTCCTGCGCATGCTTCTGGGACGGCCTACTGCGAGCGTTCATCTGCCTATTCGACTGAGATAGGGCACCCACGTCTTATGAATAAAAATACATGAGATGGTAAGATTTTTCAAGCTGTAATACACATCACGCTGGGTTCACTACAGAAGTTACTACAGATAGTAATTACTATAATATGAATAAGATTCTTAAAATGTTATGGTTACTTGAAGAAAATGACCAGTGAGTGGTTGCTATTAAATACTTTCTGTGTGTGATCTTCTAGTAAAAAATCATGTGTAAGCCACCAAGAAACTGAAAAGTGTTTTTATAAAACTATACTTATGAAAAAGAAGACGTTAGTATACTTACAAGTGCGGAACTTTAGGGAAATTGGAGCAAATGATGAAAAGTTATGGGAAGAATATCCTTCTTTTGTATTTTTTACGAACTGAAAACTGTTATACTTATAAAAGTACAATAATAATATTAACTACTCATTAATTATTTTAATTAAATTACTCCAACCTTCTTTTAAAGGTTACGTTAGCTTTTCTGTCCACGTTTGTAGCAAAATTTTAGGGAAATTACAATTATATTTTTATTAAAGTTAGCGGCTAAAAGTTGTTTCATTGCATCATGTTGTTGAGACCGGTTTTTCGAAGTGACAAACTGAAATATACCAATTATTATTATTGAGGTGCAGCTCAGCTGCAATGTAGTTTACTTAGGTACATGTATCATTGTGCAGTTAGGCACTTTTTTATTATTATTATTGATAGGTCCGACAAATGACTCCACCCCACCTGATGTTAAGTGATGGTGAAGTTCAGACGTGAAGATAGCTGGTACAGCAGTTCTACCTGCCACACCAGCCATCCTCACCTTGCTGGCCTGCATGTTGCTTCTTCACGCCTCTTTTAAAGGATCCCAGGTTGTAAGAACGAGGGAACACGTGAGCAGGCAGAGCATTCCATTTACGGATAGTGCGACAAAGAAATGAGTCACCAAATTTCTTTGTACGCGTTGGAATTGTGGCCACAGTTAGGCGGTGACACCGAAGGCCAGCGTGCGTGGTCCTCTGAAGGAAAGGGGAAGGTGGAATAAGAGAGAATAACTCTTCAGAACACTCGCCGTGGTACAGACGATACAGATGGATCGTAAATGTTGTGATATCTATGTTTAATCGATCTGAACTTTAGTTATTTTGTATTGTATTATTGTAAGGTGCTTTGTGAGATAATTATTACATATCAAATTGTACGATACTTTGTATTTAGAAACAATTTATTTACTTGAAAACGAATTGCGAATTATTGGTGTACAAAATATTGTTTACCTAGTTTTTATTTTAGGAAGAATTTATTGCATTTACTGTTTTGCATTAAGCGATTGTGAATGATTCTATTTGTTGTTACTTAGTTACCATTTTTGTTATTAAATAATTTAGTTGATACCTCCATTATTTCCCTAGTCGTATTGTAAGTACATATTTATGACGTCAATAAATAAGAAATCCTTTAGAATTAGAGTATTTTTAATGGCGCTTTTAATATTGCCTTTTGCCTTCGAAATTTTAATGGTGCATCTACTAATGAACTTTAACTATTCAATTCAGTTTAAACGGATCGTGCCATATATATATACTTCATTAATTACATCTTGTCGGTTCTTAAAATATTCAATTGTACTTTTTCACTATTATTATATTAAAGAAACATAAAGAACCAAAGGACTTTCATATTCTAATAGCTCAAGCATAAAATGATATAGTAACTTATTCGGTTTTTTTATGTGATTATGAAACGTATTTGTAACGTTGTGAACGAGAAAATCATATGAAATATACGTAGGTATGACCATTTATAAAATCTCTAGTTAAACACCTGTGTCTGTTAACTTAGATATCAGTTATGTTTCCAAATGTTGAATGTCAAAATATTAATTGATGTGTTCAGCTTTGAGCTGTGTAAAATTTATAATACACATAATTATACGAGCCCGAGAAATATTATAAAATATGTAATAAAATGTTCCAATTACTTGTGTTTTTCATTTTCACACAAAACTCGAAAGCTGTTTCCTGGTTGAAAATTAATGGAAATATTTTCATGCCGTAAAGTTCTAGGGAGCAACTGTTAAATTTAATAATATAATAATACTTGTTTGTCTTACTATCTGGGCTGTGTTAGGAATATTAGTTTGAGATCAGTAAGGGAATGGGATGAGACAACATAGGATGAACAGGGAACAACCGTATTTAACAGAATAGAACCATACTTTTTAATAACCAGACATCAGTTTATTTTGGAATAACATGCCCTGGTAAAGTAAACTTCATGCTAATGTTGTTGAATTTAAGTACTGAATAATTAAGTATACGAAATTACGTCATTTTCAAAAATTGGATCTTGTTGATGTGATCTGAAGGAGCTTTTCCATGATCGCAGCGTGTAAGCATCACTTCCTGTGATGTTAGCGTCCAATCTTCTGGACTATGTCTGACAACGCATTTTCAGTCATTGAAATATTCTTTCTCAAACTTGTTACAGTGTCCTTTAATTCCAACATCAGATTAATTTTAGAGTCGATCTTTTAGAACTTCTTTAAAATGGTGAGGCGCGCCTTCTGCGTTTGTTCCATTTGTTTGTTGATTCTACAAGCTATTTCGTTTTGTAGCTTCTTAAACTTTCTGTCAAAGGCAGAATCTTCTCTGCTATCTCGCCGCTTCTTCTCACCAGTGTTAGTGGACAGGGTTTGGTATTTGTTACCAGAACTCCGTGATGTGCAGCAACTCTTGTGATATATTTGCGACATGATTTCTGAGAAACTCGGTAACAAAAGAGCCAAGAACAAAAATTTTAACTTAATTTTGAGAAAATTTGAGCCATTTTCTCAAAAATTAAACATATTGGGTAAATTTAAATATTAAAATGCTGCACTTGCTTTATGATTTTGAAGGGGACGTCCATAAAATTTTAGTGCCCCTGAACTTTAACAACTTTAAATTGAGAATGCTTGACAGTGCTCCAAATGTGCCGTGGAGCCCCGGCGAGGCCGGGAGGCTGCTGGGTACAGAGACGTGGAAGATTCCCTAAACGGGGACCCCGCGGCTTCGCATTAAGTAGCGTAGAGGGTATTCGCAGGGATTTTTAGCAGATATTATACCATAAAACGACCGTAAGAGTTACGGGCAACTCACTCGGCAGCCACTGCGAGGGCTCGAAAGGCTTGCGGGAGCCAGGTGTGAGGTACCGTTCGGCGGTGTGCCTCTTAACGGCGCCGTCGTCTGTAAATAGAAGTTTTGCGTGCCTTAAAAAAAAGGCGGTGTTTAAGATATCAAATACATACATACCTAGATGTATGCATAAACGTTAGCAAACCATTTAGCTCAGAAAAGCACTTTAATAAGTCTAAGTTTAATCACTAACCACAAATAATATAATCTCATTATATACCGTTTATTTGTGCAAAATCATATAACGAGCAATTAGTAACAAAATTATACTGGGATGTCTACTGTCGTCGAATCGTAAGCGCCTCATTAAAACTGTAATGTTTCGGAAACGATCCAACTTTTGCAATTGGCAAAAGGGAAGCTTAGAGGTCTATTAGAAGTATCTCATGGTATGCACACCGAAAATTGCTGCTAACCGACATTAATACGACCGTAAAAGAAAAAAGAAACATTCTTTACCATGTAAAGAACTTACAGTCAGTTCTGTGACTTGTTAAGTACTTTGAATAACTATCTTGGAAACTATCAATAACTTCACTTCTTGGATGGTGTCGTTTCGAGAAATCGAGCCGTGATACTTTCATCGTAATGTTTATTTGGTTATTTTTAAATATTATTGTAAAGGGAGAAATTGTTGTAATATGTAATAGACTTTAAATGTCGTTTCTTTGTTTTCAGAGCACCACATCTGTTTAATTGCTTTTACAATTCCCATTAAAGATATTGACTTAAAACCACATTAAGTTTTTAACTGAAACTAATATTAATGCATTGGATAGAGAGAAACATTGGTTTATTTATAAGTTCAAGTTCAAGCAAGGTCGCGAGAAGCAGCTGTATGCGAGCAGCGCAAGACCGATCAGTAGACCTATTCGCTACAGGTCGCACGTAACTCTGGCGTTGAACAAAACGCGGAGGGGATAGCTGCGCATGAGCACTACTGGAGAGACCAATCGGCGCAACGCACGCCCACTCTCGTTTCCCTCCAAGACATCTTAATTTTTTACTTCTGCGCGATAACGGTCAGCGCTAGAGTTTCGTGCCGCGACTTATAACTGCTTTTACAGATGGAAGTGATAATCACCGATCTATTTAGTGATCCACTACTGCTTTATTATAACGCTACTAAGATACTTCTTCTGAAAAGCATAGATGGATAAACAATTTTCATTTTAGTTACACACTGTAAATGTCAAAAAAGTTTGCGAATTGAACTGCCGGCCGTTCGGAATTCCCTGGGCCTATCTCCGGAGGCAGTGGTCCATAAGAAAATGAGTAAATCTAAGCTTCTTACACCCTGAAAAAGTTTTATTAATATAATGTAGTTTGTCACACATCAGGCTTAACGTAAAATAACGTACCTAATACTTAGCTATTAAATATTCAACGTGCTTGAGGCATTTATTTGTTTCACATATATTTACATTTAAATAACAAAAACTTAAAAACTACATGATTACTAAAATTTATGCCGCTAGGCTCTAGGACCGCTGGCACTTTGACTGCGACAAGAGCTCTGCGGATGACGTCATTGATGCAGGAGTGGCGGGAGACTCGACCAGCGCTCATTTGGCATGAGAGACCATGGTGTCCCAACTCACCGACGCGAGTTCCGCTATTAAATTAAATATATTTTTCTTTACCACTTTATAATATTTAAAAGTTAGTGTAAAAAAACGGTGATTTAAGGCTTTTTGATTATATATCTTAAAAGCTGTTGTATTGTGTACATGCAGTAAACTCATTCTCCCTTTCTAGTGTTCAAGGAACCCGCTTCACGAAATTACAAGCAAGCGGATCAAGGTGTGAACTTCCCTCTTTGAAGTCAACTTACAATGTTACAAAGGTACCTACTGTGTGCTTTCCACAATCTTTTCTCATAATAATATACGGATTGAATTCATGCACTTTATTTTACTTTTTATTATTTAAACGAGAATTTGAGAGAGGTAGGGCCCGTCTGAGGAAGTAAATACCTTATAGTAAAGTAATTACCTTATAGAAGACCACAGTAAAATAACACATGGCTTTGGTGGTATTGTGTTTTTAGCAGTGAGTTAGGTTCCAGGGCTTCATGGGGTAGGGGATTTGGGAGGGGGTTGGTGAAAATGCGGGTGATATTTTTGGTATCACAGGCGTCTATTGGCCATACGCTTGCCACCCATTTAACATAAAAAACGAAGGGTAACATTTCTAATATCATCGCTGAGATTTATTTAATACATTAGTAGCTATTTGTATTTTGGAACATCTATACATCTGTACATATAAAAAAAATTTGGAGTGTCTTTTTGTAATATTAAAATAACCGCTTTTTACTACATGCATAAGATTATACATTTTTGGTACGTAAACCAAAAAACATTTTTTTTAATTTTTGTTTGTCTGTTTGTTCTAGCTAATCTATTGACGGTACTTTTATTGGCAGGTAGCTGATGTAATAAGGAGTAACTTAGGCTACTTTTATTTTTTCTAAAATCTTTTATTTTAGAAAAAAAGCCGCTAGATTTTCATAAAACTTAACAATAACCTCCTAAAAGATGGTATTTTGCGGTAAATTGCGCTTTTTTCGAATGACATTATTATTTTTTTCTCTTTATTAGGGTAAACAAACAATGATACAATATTGTTGCATTATAGATTAATACTATCATTGTACTAATTGCATTATCCACTACATTTACCACAGAGTTTCTAACAGTAATTAGCATTGGGAGACTGTATACATATAACTTAAATTTACTATTAATTTACTTTATTTGCCTATTATACTTAAATATGTAAATACATACTCTATAATACAATTTCTGATTTATTTACTGAAAAATTTCAAGTATTTTTCTCTTAAACGAAGTAACAGTGATCGCAAAAATGTCAATGTCATTAAATTTGTCGTTGTAAGTCTGGGCAAGCCGATACAAGGGAGATCGTTTGCCTGCATTTGTACGACATTTTGGCAATGAGAAAGACCTACATGGGGTACGACAATGTGATCTAGAAGGAACTCTGTAAGATATTATATCTATCAGTGGTATGCAGTCGTATCTATTGTGACATAAGTCATACAATAATGACATTTCAAGCGGAAGTCGTCTTTGTTGAAGGGTAGGAAGTTCATACCTACAAAGCAGCTGCTCGTTGGGTAAGCGACTGTGGTGGAATTTATAATGTACACATCATAAATTTTTTTTGGATGGATTCAAGTGCCTTTTTGTATTTATCATAGAAAGGATTCCAGATGGGTACTGCATACTCTATTTGGGAGCGAATTAATGAATTATATAAATAAATGTATGTGGAAACTCGCGCGAATTTATTACTGGATCGCATTATAAAGCCATACATCTTAAATGCTTTGGCTATGATGTTGTCAACATGTAGATCCAGATGAAACTTGCTATCTAAAGTTACCCCCAGATCTCTTACCGACTTAACAGACTCAAGATATTCATTACACAATTTATATGAATAATTAGTTATATTTTTCTTTTTAGTGAATGTGATTGTTTTGCATTTCATGATATTTAAATTCAGCTTATTTTCACAGCAATATATAGAGAGGCGATCTAAATTTTCTTGAAATCTAATATGGTCATCCTTGCTGTCAATTGTGTGATATATCTTAAGATCATCAGCATATAGCAGAAAATTACAAAAATTAAAACATTTATGGATATCGTTAATAAATAATATGAACAGCAAGGGCCCCAGTATAGATCCCTGTGGAACACCAGATGTTATCGGTACAGAGTCTGATTCATAACCTCGGATAACAACCTTTTGTGTGCGATTCGTAATATACGACTTGAACCAGCGCCACAAATCGCCGCGAATTCCATTGTAGGCTAATTTATCGAGCAAGATTTTATGATGCACCCTGTCAAAAGCCTTTTGGAAATCGGTGTATACACTGTCGATTTGTTTAGTGTTATCTAAACCATCAAACAGATAAGATGTAAAGACGAGCAAGTTAGTATTTGTAGAACGACGTTGTACAAAACCGTGCTGTTGTTCGATAATGTAATTATGTGTAGCAGGATATATACGATTATGCACAAGTCTCTCAAAAAGCTTAGAAAGAGTGGGTAAAATTGATATAGGACGGTAATTCGATACATTTGATTTATCCCCATTTTTGAAAACGGGGACAATTCGAACGCGTTTCGCACACTTGGGAATGTGCCTTCATGCAAACACACATTATATATATGGTGAAGTGGATTATATATGGTTTTAGAAGTTAGTTTAAAGAATATAGGGGGAATATTATCCAAGCCGGGGCCTTTAGAAATATCTAACCTGTTAAGCTCATTTAGTACTTCTTCGGCTGATAGTTTCACTTGGTGAATTATAAGGCTTGAGTCAGAATTAGGATCAGAAATGTTATGAATATCATACTCATTTATGTTATCTCGCGGTTCAAAAACCGATTGGAAAAAAGAAGAAAACAAATGCGGTATTATTTCTGGATTATTTGTAGTATGGTCTTTGTACGACATTGAACTTGGAATCCCTGCATTTTTGTTTAAGTTGTGAACGTAAGACCAAAAGTATTTGATATTGTCATGAATGCTTTTTTCAACATTATCCATATATTTTTTATAACATTTAGAGGATTATTTACGAAAACGATCTCTAAACATGGAAAAAGCGGCGTAATCACTAATATTTCTAATTTTTTTTCATTTAATCCACGCTTTATTTTTGTCTCTAAACATATGAATCAATGCCTTTGATAACCACCGAGGATGGTGTTGAGACCTGGTAGATTTTTGCGGTACATGTTTATTTATAATACAATATATATTTTCATAAAATTCAGAGACAATATTTTCGACGCCTCCTTTGTACAGTAATTTATTCCAATCCATTTTCTCCATGTCTTTATTTATTAAGTTGTAATCCGCTTTATAGAAATCATATGAATATATCCTCTTCATGGGCATTGTGGACAATCTAGCATTAACAGGTACCAGTGCAGATAGCGGCGGGTGATTGTCATCGGGTTGAACCAGAGGAGAAGCTGCGACACATATCCTACAACCATTTATGTTAGTAATAAATAAATCAAGTATTCTATTCTTAGAATTCTTGTATTTATTCAACTGTAAACAGCTAAAAAGGGATAAAAAGTTAATTATGCATTTATTCGCATCGCTATAATTGCTGCTCATCACTGGTTCTGTATATGTTACACAGTCGCGCCACTCTAATGTAGGCAGATTGTAGTCACCCACTACAATAAACTCGTTCACACTAGGTGATTGCAATATGTTGGTAAGAAAATCTAAATGGGAAATATATATGTCATTGCTTAAACCCGGCGGTATATACACGGCACTAGCTATGCATCGATAGTTCCGTGATTTTATTTCAATAAGAACATGATCAACCAGCGGTGAGGCGGCTGCGTGAAATGTGGCAATAGGTACAGCCTGTAGCCCTCGCAAGGCTGCCACGAGAACCCCCCACCGTCCCGCCTCCCGCTACCACAACGATCCCTATCGTGTCTAAATACCTGGTACCTAGCATCCACAATTTGACTATCATTTATATCACAATGCAACCAGGTTTCAGTTAAGATAATCAAATCATAGCTGTGAGATAAGATATTCATATACAACGAATGTAGCTTAGTTCTTAGTCCCCTGCAGTTTTGATAGAAAACTGATAATGTTTGTTTATTATCCAATAAATAAATGATTAAAAATATGATTAAAGTGTCCATATAATAAAATTAAGTATATGAGAATAAATATGTTATGATGAATGAAGGTTATAATAATACATGCAAACAAAATTCGAAGGGAATTATTATTTATTATTTTTAGGTTATAATACATAGTTATCCCTATTAATATAATTTTACATTCATAGTTATATTGCACCCATCCGGAATCACATACCTTTCTCTTCTTATTAATTCCTGGTAAACAAAGATTTAAATTAGATACAAAACCTCTTTTTATTATATAAATCCCACCATATGGCCACTGAACAACATACCTTACCCCTCGTACATAACTTACATTATACTGTGCTGATAAATATCTGTTTGCATAATTACTGCTGAAAAATAATAACAAAATGATTATGTATATATAAATTGACTTTTTAGAAGTATATAAACAAATGTTATGCCTGTTATTATTAAATAATTTTGCTAATGTCTTGGACACTTCGTACAACAATAACTGGCGAGGCAGCTTGTTTTCTAGCAAAAATATAAATATAAAAATAACACCGTGCTTAACCCATACGTATCTATAGTCCTTATTTTTAGCGACTTCACGACACTGGCAAAAGAAAATTTTATTATCCAACGTAAGATGTTCATTTATATATATAGGACTCGGCGACCCAGGTATAGATAGTATCTCAGAGTTGAGTTTCTTTTTTGCACTACATGCAGCTCTTATATTATCGCGAAGTATTCTGCTAGTAA
Source organism: Chilo suppressalis (assembly GCA_902850365.2). Lineage (NCBI taxonomy): Eukaryota > Metazoa > Arthropoda > Insecta > Lepidoptera > Crambidae > Chilo > Chilo suppressalis. Next base: position 10,393,914 of record OU963895.1, on the reverse strand, counting down.
GCTTGACCACGATGTTCTTGGGCTGTTTATTCTTGGGGTCAGCATATGGGACACGGTGCGCAGATACAATATCTGTAGCTTGTATAGGTTGGTTTATAACGTTGCCAAAACATTCCAATATACATACAAGACTTTCGTCACGGCGCGGCGTTCTTGCAAATTAAAAATTTCGATATTGCATTGTCGCGCTTGCTGTTCCATTTGAGATATTTTGTATTCCAATATACAAATTTGATTTTCCAGATTACAGTTACTCGTTACACTATTTTCAATTGATTTCAAACGGTTTTCATATGCATCCTGACGTTCCGAAGAAAAGTCCAATGATTTCTCAATTTCGACCAGTTTGTTATTGGTTTCTGCAAGTGTTTTATTAAGGCTTATATTGTCACTAGTTAGTTTTGTTAGTTTTACGTTAATCTCAGCCAGCGTTGGTGTGATCTTGGACAACTCGATTGTAATGGCCGCACTGACAGCCGTTGCCACACAGCTCGTAACTTTTTCGGTGATCATAGTGTTCCACAACTGCATCTGGTTATTGAATCTTGCTTCAAAATTAGATAAGCACTGCACAATTGAATATTCATCTTCTGGTTGCTTCCTCTTGCAGATATTTATTTGTACATCACCCTCACCACTTTTTGAAATATCAGGTTCTGATAAAAATTTATTTGGCGGAGTATGCTGCAGCGACATTTCAGATCAAATAATATCAACAAGTTAAAAGTCACAATAGCTAACATAAATAGGCACACGCCGAACTCAGCTTGTTTGTTCACTCAAAGACAACTAGTAACGTGACCGCTCTCAATGCTTTCCGAACGGCGACATTATCGCTTATATGACGGTCTCAATTTGTATTTTAACTTCCAACGTCTAAAATGGAGTGTCACCTGATAAAAAAACCTTCTGTGTTCATAAACACCCACGTATAACATATTAATGAAAGGCTTGTGCGCTCATGAATTATACGCATTCCAAAACCGTAGGTATCAATGTTTCATATAACCATCTACTATTAACCATTGTATCCCACGAATTACGCATGAATTTGTGATATCTATTCGATAATTGCAGGCTACTACTCAATTGGTATCGATATTACCACAGGATGGATATTACGATTAAATTCGATACACGTAACGATACTGCTTTATTATTAGGTATGTATGAAAGCAAGAGTGATAATGATATTAAAAATTAATGATTTTCTCATTTATTGATAATTTTATTTGTATTGATGAAACGCAAACAATGTTAAAAAAAACTGTTCTCGTAACATAATATTTTTAACGAACGAAAAACACAGAAGAACTTCTCAAGTCGACGCGTATATATTTTTTTATGCATGACCACGCATAACTTTTTCCAGAGTAGTCAGATTTTGATAATTATTTTTTTATTGGAAAATGGAAAGGGTATACTCCGAAGTAAGCCCCAAATAAATTTAGAAAAAAATCCTACCATAAGAGTGGGAAGTGATGTGATTGTTTGGTCACAGATTTTGATACTGTGATGTTTAATACATTAATTATAGCCACAAAATTATAAAAAATAAAATGTTTATAACAAAATTATTAAGCCGACGAAAAATCAAAAGAAAAAAAATATCATATATCATATATATCATAAATAAGATCTAAATAAGGGTGCTGGCCTCAGGGCCAGCACCCTTATTTACAGACAAATCTTTTAATTGTTTAAGTACGTCTTCCTCCAAAATGCTTATCGATGTCAAAGAGTAACCGGGATAGACGTTATCCTCTCTCAGAGTGCAACTATAAGTGCAAATATATTTATTGTGTCATTTTTATTGCACAGATCTATCAGACATGCATGATATTGACTCAAAATTAGTTTTAATATGACTAAAAGTATATCTTCGATATTTATAATGTAGATAAGTTAATTAAGGAAAATAGATTATTTCTTCAAATTTAAACCGTTCAAAAGTCTTTTATCTAAATTGATGACAACTTTTTCACTTTAGTTGAACTTGGTGGTATAATTAAATACTCGTAGTTCTCAACTATGAGGAGACGTAGTTATTGAGTCACTTAACAATTAATTCGTCTTAGTAAAAGCAAATTACAATAACTGCTCATAGAGCTTAAGTTAACTTAAGTTTCAGCTCACGCGATATTTCTCTTACACGGTCTCAGCATTAATAAATGAATAAGTTTAGTACGATGAATGAAGTTAAGTAAATATTCCAAGATACGTAATTCAATGTTAAAGAATAGGGCTAAGTGCGGGCCGGACTTGCAAACTAAGGGTTGATAGGTTTAACTCATAATTTAATCTATACTTATAATAAATCTGTAGAGATGTCAATTCTGTACATGAAATATATTTTTAAAATAACTATCAGGGGGTGATTAGTGATCGATACTGATGCCAAAAATGCAATCAGTAATTTTTTTGTCTGTCTGTCTGTCTGTGTGTATGTTCCTTATAGAAACAAAAACTACTAGACGGATTTTAACGAAACTTGGTACAATTATTCCTCATACTCCTGGACAGGTTATAGTATACTTTTCATCACGCTACAATCAGTAGGAGCAGAGTAGTGAAGGGAAATGTTGGGAAAACGGGAGAAGTTACTCCATTTTTTAAGCTTCCGTCGCGTGTGCAGCCTTAATGATTAAAGTTACATAAAAATCATGTATGACGGAAATATTCTTCATAAAATTTTCTACAAAATATCCCGCAACAGCATATGTCTATCTTTTATGGTTGACTCACAATAACACGTGTAACTCCCGATAGCTTAGCAGTTCGGAGCATTCTGATCATATTTGTTTACTCTTACGTTTATAATACTCGGTATAGAAACACCAAACTTATACATGAAATAAGCCATCGCGCCGTCGCACGTGAATACTGAATCATGCTATAAGGATTATTTTTGTGTAACGGTTGCCGCGCTCGACACGGGTCGCGGCAGCGGTAGGGTATCAAAGGTCCGAGAGCGAGCTGTCTAAATCTGTTTTCTGCGTCGCTCCCCCCCTGGGGAACGATCGCTTCCGATGAAGCCTTATAGGCCTTCCCGGCCAGAGGCAGCCCCTACGGGTGTTTTTTAGTCAGTACGAGTCTGACATAACCTTGCAGCCGGCTGTAGGGTATCCATGAGGATTTCTCATCTGCTCCCCCGCCTGGGAGACCGAAACCGTGCTTATCAGCGCGACTTTTAGTCTTTAAATAGTTTATTTGAATTTCTTTTGTTGTTATTTTGTAAAACAGGTAGTAGTTGTTTTGGTAGTGTTTAAATATTCGTTCAAATTAAAAATTATTAAGCGTAGGTACTTTTATTAATTAAAGTAGTTATAAGTATTTATTTTTAAGTGAAGGAGGTATAGGTAGATAGTATTGCACAGGCGTTTCAGCTTTATTTTCATTTCTTTTTTGTTGTGAGTTGTATATATTTCTGGTTATAATTCTATAAGAATATTTTAGTTCAAATAGTCACTTAGATTTTATGTGTAAGGTAGCTAAAGTTAGGACCACGTATTAGTTGTTTTGGTAGTGTTTAAATATTCGTTCAAAGTGTAATTTAATCATATAGGATGAATGTACGATGGCTCATCGAAAAGGAGTAGAAGCGGTAGACAGAACTTTAAGAGATATAAGACAAAATGATCGACCCATGGGCGGTATCACAGTTTTATTTTGTGGTGATTTGAGACAAACCTTAACGGTAATACCACGGGGAACCCGAGCTGCTGAGGTTAGGGCTTGCCTGAAAAGCTCTTATTTGTGGCGTGATATACAATCGGTGCATTTGACTATAAACATGCGAGTGAGAACTGCAGATAACCCGGATGATCGTGAATTTTCTGATATATTATTAAAGAAAATACCTTCACCAAAGATACCTATCCACTGCTACACCAAGGAAAACTTATTCTGACGCCTGAGTTATGTTGTATAGTGCAATCCCAACAACATCTTACATCGTCAGTTTACGGTGACGTAACAAATATATTAAATAAGAACAATTCTTGGCTATGCGAAAGGTCCATTTTAACTCCTCGCAATGACCAGGCATCTGAGATTAATAATAAAATACTGTCGAATATCCAGGGGGAAAGCAAAGTTTATAGTTCAATAAATAGAATGGCCGATGAACAAGAAGCCACTAATTACCCGATAGAATTTTTAAATTCTTTAAATATGCCCGTACTTCCTTCTCATGAAATATGTTTAAAAATTGGCATTCCGATTATTCTGCTCCGAAATTTAAGACCACCACAAATTTGCAATGGAACTCGGCTTAAAGTAACCCAGTTGCAACAAAATGTAATCGAGGCTCAAATTTTAATAGGTTGCGGTGCAGGAGAAACCATCTTTATTCCCAGAATTCCCATAATACCAAATAATTTTCCATTCCAATTTAAAAGAACACAATTCCCAGTATCGGTGTGTTATGCAATGACAATAAATAAGGCTCAAGGGCAGACCTTTCGTGTTGTTGGAGTAGATCTCGGTGTCAGTTGTTTTTCACATGGTCAGTTATGTCGGTCTTTCCCGGGTTAGCAGTCCTAGAATTTTTTATGTTCACGTTCCGGACGGGTTAAATTTCGACGTAGTCTACCCGGAAGCTTTGCGCTGAAGTATTTTCATTCTATATGTACTTAAGACTCATGTGAAAGCGATCTAAACAATATTACCAATACATTAACATAATAACATACAAGGAGTTACACGCTGATTGTCTCGGGGCACAGTGATAATAATAATATTCTGCGGTTCCTTATTGCGATATTTTTAACAGTATTATATTTCCCTACTAAAATACGAAAGTTAATCTGTCTGTCACATCAAAACCACAGAACCCTGAGGAAGGACATATGCTACTTTTTTACGAAAAACGACGATAACGCGGACAAAGTCGCGGGCAAAAGCTAGTTAATTTATATAAACAAAATTAAACATTGAAAAAATACAACAATTTAAAAGTTTATAGCAGAAAACGCGAAAACGTTTGATGAACACCAAAATCATGATGTTGTATATAAAATTCATAAACTCTTCCTTTGCTAGTCTAACAGAACTCCTTGTGTTTTATTCAACAAGTGGTCATTTCTTGTTCTGAATTCGACGTAACCCACGTTGAATATTTGATTTCGGCCTATAAGTTTGCCAAGCGCCTTTGGTACTCGGATGAATTTATAACGAGCACCTCTTAACTGGGGAAATTGCAAGTGGCTGGTGGTATGAAAGGTTTTGAATATTAACCGTATACGTTGAAATCTATTTCACTCGCAAACGATCTCCTTGGTCGGTCTTACTTAGGGAAAATTTCAAATAAGTAATATGTGTAATCTTTATGACTGCTGTGATCTACGTAATAGTGCAACCATTTTTTTTATGTATATGTTTTTTATCATGCAAACATTTTCATAAGCTAAATATTTGTGATATCACTGAGATACACGCCCATACCTAGATTTGATCCCATGAAGTATGGATGAAGCAAACCCCCTGCTCTTGCACCATTCGTTCTCTGGTATTTAAATCAAGTATACGTAGATAATGATCCTATAATATATGTTTGTCTTCACTCGCATAGAGATAGTACGGGATCCAAATACACACAATAACAGATTTGTTTATAAGCGCATAATTAACTGATGAAATTTCAAATACATTCTTCTATTATATTGATAGTGCCTAGTCAAGCGTAACTTGCGTGAATGGTGCGATCATTCAACGATTCTCACACTCGATAAAAATATTTATACCTCACTACCTAGTGACGTTTATTTGTTTTAGTAGTTGCCGATAATGGATAGTTCAGAAATAAAAATCTTTTTTTAAATTTCGCTGTGCTAAACTCAGAGCGATAGGTAAACGTGAAGAACAAATTACACTTTGGCTAAGGCCTCATCAGTGATAAGCTTACAGATAGGCTGGATAGTAGCTTGTAGCTAAATGGTGACCAATAGGGATGATGACAAACTTTTTTCTTTGTCTATCAGGCAGCATATCAAAGGCATTGGACACGTATTTTTCTTTATTAGCATACCTAATCAAAACATCAAAGAGATATTTTGATTTGAAATGTCTTACGTTGTCACGTCTTGGTACAATTTTAACTTAGAAGTGACGACACGAGCCGCTACTCCCAAACTTTGATGCGCTTTATATTTGTAATTTTTTGGTTGATTGACAAAAGAAAACAACTTGCTTCGCTAATGTTTCGAGCTGTTATGTTTTGTTTCTAACATGAGCACATTGGGATGTGCTGCCCGACTTGGTACAGCACAATATTGATTGGTGACCCTCTAAAGCTTCAACCAGTCTAACTATAAGTTTGACACAAATGAGACTGACGTTACGCTACTATAAACGATTTTTGAGTGCGTTTGATCAGAATCGCACCTGATGTCAAGCAACGATATGGTCTAAACTCACAGAACACGAAAGAGGTAAGAAGGGCCTAGTGGGCGGGACAGGCACGCCACTAAACCAAAACTTTATTCTGATACTAAGTTTTTTTAACATGAAAAAATTACTAATGCTTTTTCAAATATGTTCCCATACTTGTCTCTCATCTAAATCAATACTAACACGAAGCTTGGTGGTTCTTCTTTCCTATCTTAAAACTATCATTTTTCATATCTTGTAACTCTATCTAGGAAGTTTGCACATTTGATGAAGAAAGCTAATTCTCCCAATTGTGAAGTATGTAATGAAGTGGACGATGTCCAACACATTTTGATGGAATGTGTGAAGAACAGAAGAGAGAGAGAGAGAGCTATTCAGTCAACAATATCAACTTAACTTTGAGAATATAGGTTCCTTTGTGGAAATATTAGCACTACCAAACTCAGACGCAGCAAAGTCGATGTTTGATATGGTTTTCACTAATAAGAATAGCTCCCCTTTCCAATGTTTTAAATTAAATTATGTATGTTGGTTAGGGTACGATGAGGCTGGCATATTCGTAGAATGAAAGCCTCTAAATAAATAAAGAAAAAAAAACTTGTAACTCTTCATAGTCATCCATAAAACCTCTACAACGTGTGTGTAAATCCTTATTCCTCTGATGCCTTTGTTCAGTTTGCAACAACCGTTTGACAGCAAGAGACTTTGATACTCCAAGCAGTGTGCCATTATACTTTGAAATATAACGCCCCGAGTCAGTACGAGAATGTATCCTTTGAAATATCTCCTCACGTGCAGTTTTTAGTGTGTAGTTCTTCAGATTCCTGGAATCGCTGTAATAACTTATCTATCTTCCTTAAGCTTCCTTTGATTAATTAGACGTGTGATGTGCGAATGTACTATAGTCTCTTGTTATCATACCTTGACTCCAATACTTCTAATGCTTTCTCATAGTTCGCTTCTGTTATTGAAAATTGCTTTAATATACTATCTGCTTCGCCCTTCAACTTACTTTTCAGGTAGTGATATTTTTCTATGATAGACAACTGTGCATTATTATGTATCAACGCCAACGACGAATAAATCATAGAAGCCTGTCCACTCATTATAACTTCCTGAAATGGCAGTTACTTCAACTCTTGGTAACTTTAGAGCTTTGCCTGCCTTCTCGCTTATTCATAGAAATCGACGAGTTTAAAAACAATTCTTCTAACTTCTCTTTCATCAAAGTCTTAAATTCGAAGTACACAACTATAGTACGTATCGTCTTGAAAACATGTTAAACTTTTCTTTTGTTTTTGCGTTGCCTTTGTCGTAATATCAAGATGGTTGTTTTTGAATAATTGGAAGTTTGCTTTTAACAAAATGTAACATTGTTTCAATATATGAATTATTTATTCGTGCTTTCGTTTTTGTGAAACTGGATAAGGCTCTATTTATTCGTAAAGATAATTTGCGTAATAATTATTTCTTGTAAAGACATTTTTCTTGTAGTTACTTGACACAATAAAATACCGAAATTCTTGTTTCCTTATACTCTTCGCCAACTGTTAAATACTTATCCGTATTTTCCGATGAAAATTTTTCCTTTTATTATATTTATATCTTGAAATTATGGACAAATTGTTCACACATCACACTATTCTACGAAATAAAATATCTAATGTAGGCTGACATAACTAACTTTAATGACTTTTTTATAAAATGATTAAATAACACCAATGCCTATTTACTATTTATATGTATACGGCAATAATGATGTAGGGGTTCGGATGACGAAGGACGCGAATCGTGACTGCACGCAATGCAGCCACGTATGTAGTTCTTGTCTATGTCGCGTCGCCTATGGTAAAAAGGTGCAGGCGGAATTAATTTAAATAGTCAACTGAAATGGAATGCAATATGAGTGTGCAAAAGGATTAGTCACTTAACACTTAGCTTGGCTCTTGGCACTAAGCGAGACTCTTTATAATGTAGCCTCCCAAGAAACCTTTGTAAAAGAATCGAAAATTTAGCTTATTTTTAGAACAAACAAAAGTAATTGGGTCAATAAATCGCCTCTTTCACATTCTCCGTGAAAACACTGAGTCTCGATTGCCGACAGAGTTTTTTATTCTCTATTGTAGGTACCACATTGTTCCGTTGCTATTTTTGTTCGTAGCCGTTTTTGTATGGGTGCTTGTAAATTTAACTTCATGTAATTTTTGTTTGTCTGAACTTATATACCTATAAAAGGCAACAAATATTCCTAAGGGTATAAAACAGTGGTCCAAAAATTAACTCGGACGAAGTCGCGGGTGGCCGTTAGTATCTTAAAAATTATATTGAAACGATTTCAGTTATTGATTCATGAGATATATTCCGATAACATATAAACGGGTGAACGTTTAGTGTGTAAAGGTTCTTGAATGACAGCCACGTACCGGACGCTCGGTGGGAAAACCCCCCACCAGGTGGACCGAAGATCTGGTAAAGATCACGGAACCCGATGGATGCGCGTAGTACAGGACCGATCGATGTGGAGATCCTTGGGGAAGGCCTACGATCAGCTGTGGGCATCGTACATCTGAAATGATGGTGATGATAATGAACGTTTAGGGGAGGCTCAATAAAAGGGTTTCATTTTCATCATTTACAAAACCTGATCCTCCCTTCGCTTCCACTTCGTCTAGAGTAGTATGACACGAAACACCACCAAACATGACTTGCAGTACAACGCCAATTCTACAAATGAGGAAGCCCCATTCATAGTTACTCTAGATGACATCTGTTAACAGCGGATATACGGTAATGTTACGTGGAATGATGAATAGTGGGAGTTCGACCGTGATCCCTCAGTTATTTTGAGCGAAGGAAGCGCTTTATTAAAATAACATTAGCCATGCTGGTATAACATGCCATGGGCTAAAGAAAATGGGAATTGTGAATATTAAAACATTTGGGGATTTCTTCAGAGTAGGCAACACTTTGAAAACCGGTAAGTATTTTTTTTTGTATTTGAGTATTATTTTAATGTTATCGTATCTATTGTTACCGAAAGCTGTTTAACATTCTACACCCTGCAGGATAACAATAAAGTTCATATTGGATTTCAAGTAAGTTCTTTATAGTTTTTATATTTTTTATATTAGTTTATAGAGGCGCCCGTTTGGGAAAGAAACCTTCACGTTACAGAAGACTACAGTAAAATAACACTATCTATCGTAGGTGTTCTGTTTCTGTTGGTGAGTAGGGTTCAGGCCTCCCCTAGGGTAGGGGATTGGGTTCAGGCCTCCTAGGTAGTGTTGCCAGGCGTCCGGATAAAGCCGGACATAGTTAGGCTTTTCAATTACGTGTCCGGGCAAAATAAACGGTATCCGGCTTTTTATCCAAATGTCCGGCCAAACTGGCTGGTCTGTCCGGCTACTAGGTTTGGCGACCTGGCGACCCTACTCCTAGGTGAGGATGGCTGGAGCGACGACTCTATTTACACTTAACATCAGATGGGGTAGGTAAATTGTTGCGCCTCTAATAAAAAAAAAACTGAGATCTTAAAACGCCAAATAGTAACTCGTGAAACAAATACGTGAAAGCCTTCGGAAACATCCCTTTTCTCATTACGTTTCGTTTGTTTTTCTCTAAACAATTATGAGAAAGGGGAAAAATGCAAACAGAAAAGGCTTGAATACTCGCGTTTCTTTAACTCTCCTTTCAACCCTTTTTCTCGACGACAAATCGGTTATTTCATTAAAGGAAACGTTTTTTTTACATTTATTATTGTTGTATGTTTGGATTGTTGCTGGAGAAGCGTGTAACAGATACTTATTGTTTACTCAAAATTCCCGTTTTCAGAGGAAATATTTAACATTAAGCTTCTGTGTTGCTGCTTTGTGCTGTACCAAAATCAAAACAAAACAAAACAATAATGCACCGTGTTGGCACACGTAATGTTACCGTTGTATTTATAAAATAAAGTTATAGACATTACCTCTGATTAAATCTAAAAGACCCCGGTTAGGACGGGAGGCTGCTGGGTGCGGAAACGCGGAAGAATCCCAAAACGGGGAACCCGCAGCTTCGCACTAAGCAGCTTAGAGGGTATTCGCAGGGTTTTTTAGCGGATATTATGCCGTAAAGCGCCCGTATTAGGACATTATATTGATAATTATTTTAATTACCTTTATCGTATGATTTCACGGGCATCTATCACAGACATTGTATTAAAAAATCCAACTGCATTAACTAGATTTTCATCACTACAATGAAAAAATTAGAAAAGCTTTGTATGGTAATAGACTTAATTTTAAAACTTCGAATGTTCAAAGTCTTAATTACAGTTTGTATCAAAGGCGAAAGTTCCGAACATTGGGTTGCGCACTCATTATCTATGATTAAAACACTTTCTCAGTAATCGTTGAAAAGTTTGATGGACTATCTCGTTTGTTAAACAAATGGGGTGCGCACTTGTTGATTGTAAAATACAAGTTTCAGTTAGCAACATACCGGTTTATCATGAAGGGACAATTTTTGTTCTAATAATAATGGAAGTGATTTAATAATTTAACTAAAGAACAAATAGTAAGATATTTATAACTAAAAACCTTAAAATATATAATACATTATTAAAGACAAGGCAATTAACCCTTTAGGCAAGGTTCCAAAGATACTGGCAGCGTTCCCCCTTTGAATAGCTAGACTAATTCTTTGTCTGAGGTAGCTGCCAGCTCTTCGGTCTCCTGTGATGTCGACCAACCGTTTTGCTGTTTCCTTAAAAAGCCTTACAGCGCAAGGACCCCACGGACCAAAGGTTAAAAAAGTTAACTATTAGTTGTGAACTCTATATCAAGTACCATGCACTCGAGAGTTTTTCATTTCTTTATCGTTTTACTTAATTATCACCTACAAATCTTATAATAAGGACTTTAGCTACTTACTCGATACACCAATTAAAGAAACAAACCAATTACATGACAGAATGTATCACATTTACAATGTACAAACTTATTTTTAAACACAATCACGCAATTATACATACGAGTATAATATCATCAAAATCAAATCATTGTTGTTTGTTATTATACGAGGGTGTAACGACCGATGTATGTGCCGTATAACGCAGAATTCAAGTTGAAGGTAAATGAGTGCTTAAGGTGAAACCACTTGTATGCCGATTTTCTACTAGGAATGAGCTGGTTTTACTACAATTTCTTTATAGGCTTTGCACGTAGATAAGAGAAATTCTTATAAATTAATTTAGTACCGAGCCACACTCAGCTTATTTCTTCTATCTCGCATATCTTGCGTTACGCTCGTCATTGCGCTTCATAGAATTTCAACAAACCGTTCGAAACAAGTACACGTTAGACGCAAGATATTTTGTGTAACAATTTTCAACGCAATATTATCAGTCAAGCAAAATACTCTATATATGGTTCACCACTTACAAGCTATTTCTAGAGTATTCCATTTCTAGTTAACTTCAATAATCCACATTAATACATTATTAAAAATATGAAGATATCAACTTTAAAATAAAGATAAAGATAGGCGGTATAGGTACTTCGCCGTCGATATGAGCTTGAGTGCTCTTTATTTCTTTATTCTCATTAAAAGACAGCCTTAACAATGTCTCTGCACTCAAGATTTATGGATCAAGTGCAGACTTGCATAAAAATTCAATTTGAAACTTATAAGATTTATCGGTTTGCGAGAAGCAAAAGTTGAAAAGTTTCAAACAACGCACCAGAAGTTGTTAAACTTGGAGGTACTCATTTTCATTCTAAAGGCAAAAATTTTAAACCTGTGTCTACGTTTGATATGACATCTATGAAAAATCGAACTAAGGAAATCTTGCTTTTCAGTCTTGCGTGTTTCTTAAGCTGTACATATAATTATTAATGTTTACAATTTATTCAATACTCAACTAGTGAGTGTTATATGATAAGGTCTTGAAATCAATCTCCTTAACTATATACATTTATTGTTTGATTTTAGTTTATTGGCATTTTCAAAATTGAATCTATCTATATTCGCAGTTTTGTTCTCCACTGCTGAGACTTATCGTTACAAGTTAAACGAAATTAAAACGATGTGGTAAAAATCAGAAAATTCATAATCATATTTGTGTCAAAGGGTGATTTTTTTTCTATTCTATTATAGCGGCTTTAACCGGAGACGCCAAGCAATTTTAAAGTTTGATTAATTTCACATTCTTTGTGATTACAAACAAACCAGAGCCATATAAGGCACAGTTTAGTTTTTCCTTTGTACAGAGAGAAAAGGATGTTGATTCGCCTTTCATGTTTATTTGATATTTTTATGACAGTGTAATTGATATTTATCGATAGTGTCCACGAGTTAGTATGAATGATAACGTTCGAAATATTTACTTATCTTTTTCAAAGCAGCGGTTTCATTCACGATAAATTCGGAAATTATATACATTTATTAGTATCAATTTTAGTTCAGCTAGATTGATATTTTTTTTTTAATTATTGCTACACTACACAAATACTTTGCAATGTTTAAAATATCTCCCGCCTAAAGAGAGAGAGAGAGAGAGAAAGACAAAAAAAACCTGTCGACGCTGCTAATATATGCATTCTGGAACTTTATCTTCTGCATAGTAAGAATGCGAGCAACGAAAAAAATATAATGACGAATCGAGTACCTCTTCCTTTTTGAAGTCGGTTAATAAGAGAAAAACTGTCGACGCTTCGAATTATGATTTGCTGCCGTCGACCCATCAGCGAACTCCCTTTGACGAGTGAACTAGAATGACGTCCGTTTATATCAAGTCCCACGTAGATACGAGTAACGCGGTTCAATGCGCGCTCGTGTGCAAAACACATCACATACGCTGTTTACTTTGGCACATCGTGTGTATAAGTCGCGGCATGACAGGCGACGGCGTGAATTGATTTAATGAAATCGATTATATTCTGATGGTATCTAAAGATATTGATCTACGAAATATTAATTTTAAGAAGCTGTGAAAAGAACTTTTACCTTGTATTATCAAACTAAGACTAAAGATACACCTGGGTTAAAATATATTTTTCAAAAATTTTCTGTAGAGAACAAAGTCAGCCATTAGGTTTAAATCACGTTTGTCTACGTTCAGTAATACAAGGATTAAGTATTACATATATACATGCAATGTATATCTTTAAGGCGTCGCTCCATCTTGTGTCACCAAATTCGATTCAAACTATATGACAATTCCCACAGGGCGGTAAAATCGCAAGTGATACAATAAAAACCTTTCAAGTTTCTATATGTCATCACGTTGGAAATTCTACGCGTGCTTCGCCTTTACTTTTTGGAAGCGCAATCAATAATATTATGCTAGCATAATTATCGCTGTATCGTGGTAATTTTTCGCTGCTCAGTACCCTTAGCACGAATCAAATCAGAGATTCGAAAAGTTTGCGATTGCGAAATTTTATTGTAAAATTTATATAAAATTATCACAGAAGCTTCTTAGAATATTTTTATTAAAAATAAAATCCAGAGATTCCGGATTCGCATAACTAATACTATATTTACATGAAGTTAAATTTTAATTTCCCATTCGAGTATGTGTGTATGTAAGGGTAAAGTGAAATAGTTGTGTGGTTAATGAGAAGCCAGCATAATGATAGCCTTGAGCAGCGGATTATTTCTTCGTTTCTGTTTTACTCCTAATTAACGAGATGGTAAGACGAAAATTGTTACAAGCTAGCACTTAGGAATTCCAAAAGTTCTTCTCGAAATAATATGCAATAGGGATGAAAAACCACCTGCAAACAAATAGGATAACTATTTGTTTTTGATTGTACAAAAGGTTTTGTGATACATGCCGTTTTTATTATTATCGGATGGCATTTTCTTTACTTGATATTTAAGTTACAATTTACGTGATATTTATGTTTTTATAGAAATCAAATACATACAGGTCGAATTGAGAACATCATTTTTCTGAAATCAGCACGTTAAAACAAGTTAGGCCTTCTTTAAGGGCAATTATTTTCATCACGCTGAAACTTTCATATTTCGGAAATCATCTTATAATGCTATATTTAGTTTTAATGTAGGCTTAATATTACCAACACTCATCAAAATTGGCATTCCATTAACGTTTTCCGCGTAAACTATTGAAAGGCTATAGGTTTCGGGGTTATTAATGTATTAACGGTATTCATATAATACCAACCCTACAGATTTGTACAAATTTCAACCATCCATTAAGCAACTTAATGGTTTAATTCGACCAGTCATTCGGTGTGACTCATCAGAATCGACGTTTCAATTTTATTGTTCATCGCAAAAGCCAAAATTGCAAATCATAGCTGGCACAACGGTTAAAATGATGTATCGGATTTAAATTTCGAATACCCAAGCAATTTTAGCCAGGTAAGGAATATTTTATTAAAAGCAAGCGTTTCTTATTTGATATTACAATTTTAAAAACATAAGTATAAAGAAATTTATTTACAATGACACATTTAAAAAACAAAATCTTTAAAAACTCAATACATACATTATTCATGCACATATTTTAACTCATATCTATTAAAATGCATTAAAATTTTTCTTTACTAAAAGGTTTTACGCTTATAAAGTTGTTAGGACTTTACATGTCCTCAAACAACATTGTTTGTCTTAGTAACCTTACTTCTATAGATATACTTATATTATCAGCTTGTTTTGATTTCAGCCATCGAATTGGTAAGCACGTTAGATTTAAGATTGATGTGGTAATCTGAAAAAATACTAACAAATACAAACAACTACAACTTTTTTAACAAAAATAATAATCGACTACATATAAACCAAACTACTAATAAGTCAGAAATAATGAAATTATTAATTTATATAAAATGTAAATATAAAGGCAAGTTATCATTTGGTGTCGGTGTCATGCCAACCCAAGCAGTAACCGGTAACTCACATCTTTCATCTTTCAAATTGAAAAATGACTTCAGAGATGATTCATGAAGTCACCTTTCATTACATAATTATTAAATATACATTAATTGTTTACCTGCATTTTGATTGCTGTGTCATACAGTATAAATACAAAGTTCACATGGCTATTCGTATTATGCTGTTTGTCATTTTGACAGCAGGATGTCCGTATCACCATACTCTATAGGGATTGAAAAGGAGAGATTTTAATTGACAACAGTTGTCACGTTTACAAATAGCAAATACGGATAACCATGTAAAGTGCCCGACATGAAAGGTAGCTCAATCATAACAAAAGTCAATAAAAAAACGACGGGTTGCACTCCGGGAGTGCCGGCAGAAGTGGAAACTTGAATATTAACGTTATGCATTTTTGATATATTGGTATGGTTAGGGAATAATTTTGCACGAATTGCTTTAATTATCATTATATAAGGACTATCATTTATGTGGTAGAATACAATATTTATTTATTGTGCTATCGTACACAAACATGGTATGTCGCCTAAACGAAACAGCAGGCGCACGTATACATTTTCGCCGCGCCGCCGTAGAAAGAGAGGGGGATACTTCCTCTCCTACGCCGCGCCGGCTGTCTACTCTCCATCCGTCTTACGAATTTTCGATCAGGTCACGTGTCCTGACGCGAGTATAACATTTTTTACCCATTACAAAAAAAGTGTACAACGCCGCAAAAGAAGTTTTCGTCTTTCGAATTTTCGATCAGGTCACGTGTCCTGACGCGAGTTTAACATTTTTACCCATTACAAAAAAGTATACAACGCCGCTAAAGAAGTTTTCACTACAAAAATCAAAATGGTTAATAAATCGCGCTTTATTACCGTTCCGTTAAGCGTTTTGAAGCAAGGCAGCATAAACAATTTATTTAAGAAGTGTTCAACTAAATGTTTTCGTTTGCAATGTAAACTCGTTTCGCTTCTCTAACTTGACTTGGCTTAACTCGTTTATAGGCTTCTCTTAGTTACTTCGTTTAGCTTCCGGTAAAGCCACTAAGGCGCGCTTTCCCTAAAGAAAGCTTTTTTACCCGACTGCGCAATGCAAGAGCGCGGAGCGCGACGCGCACATAGGGTATAGTGTTTAACAGTCTATATATGTATGTATGTTCCTTTGTGGCACACTTGAGACCAAACGCCTGGACCGATTTTGATGATTCATACATCAATCGATTCGTCTTAATCATGGGAGTGCTACTAAATATATAATAATAATTGAAATCAATATGGGAACAATTAGGCGCCATATTGTGACAAATTAAAAAAAATAAGTTGACGAAATATGTCGAGTGTGACGACAAAATATCTCAATATGATTTTCAATTATCATTGTCTAGATAATTGAAAATCCTATTGAGGATCCTTACATCATTTTTCATTTTATATGCCTGTTTAGGATCTACAATGATTAAAAGTTGCATGTAAACCACTTGCACTTTTAATTTCAATCTAACGTTTGTATGGATCTTTGTTACTCTTTCACCCAATAAATACTGAATGGATTATGATGAAACTTAATAATAATAAAGCTCATACATAATAATAACATTTAGATAATAATTTATGCAATTATTGAGTGTGCTGGCCAAAATATAACAATAAGTGTCGGAAAAAATCTCCCATCTGCGAGCCATTCATGCCTGCACTGCAAATACAATAAAAGTTACATGAATATAATGTATAGTGGAAATGTATCTCTGAAATAGTTCTACAAAAAAGTCCTACAGCATGTATCTATTTTTAATGACTAAGCTATTATCGCTAAAATACTGAATCAAAAATAAAATATTAGTTGATAGCCATTTCCAAAATGCACATTTTGTATTAATAAATTATTTTTTATCAAAACAAATACTTTTATCGCTTTCGGTATTTAAAGACGATAAACTTTACCTTTGAGACTATGTAATTTCGATAAATATTTAAAAAGTTACAACGATGACAAAGTGAGAGCGCGGTGTACTATGCAGGACAGGAGTAGACTGCGGGAATGGTCGGAGTAGAAATGTTGATTTTAATAAACTTAGTATCTAATCCTATACGAAGTACATACAATAAAACTGTGATACAGTTCCTTTTTATTAAATGATGAAAATAAATTATCATAGTAGGTATTTATGATTATTGAAATTTAATGAAAAGCCCAGAATCATACTGTTTTTAAAGTTCATTTTAACGATATTACTTCATGTTACTAAAAGGTTACTTGACATAATGAGAAATAACCTATTATTGGCTAGTAGGTAAACACTTGACCTTCTGTATTTATTGATTAGCACGCGTTAATCTTGGTTTTGTAATTATAAGCGAGAATTCTGCAAAATTCTAAGCAAATAACATTAAATTTTATAGATAAATCACCCCTTCCATTATCCCTATAAGTATTTCGATAATGTAACTTCAAACCAAGGTCCCGTCTATTTCTATAGGGAAATTCATCATAATCCATTTAGCTATTAGGGAGCGGAAGTGTAACATACAAACTCACTTTCTTATATCTATAATATTATATTATACTAGTGATCCGCCCTGGCATTGCACAGGCGAAATTTATTGTAACGGGATAAAATAAAGCCCATTTCATTGGGATATAATGTAGTTAAGTATAACGAAAAAAATTTCTAGAAAAAAATCCTCTCGGAAAACTTGTCAGAGTGCATTTTTCCAAGTGAAAGGTTTCTTTAAATTTATAAATCGAGCAGATTAATCAACGGTATTGGGAGATTAATGCTTGAAAGTATAATAATAAAAAAAATGGATGCGTGTAGCTTATGAACGCGCGTGAGAAGTTATACTTCTTTAGCATCATTAAAAATATTTTTTAATTGCATGCAAATAATTAATAATTACAATAAAAGAATAAAACGACTGGAAAAGGATAGTTAACACAGTCAATTAAGTTCAGTTTTAATTTGAAAAATTAAATAAATATTCAAAATATTCAATTAAAATCACTACTGAATTTAAGTTATTAGTCCATATGTAATTAGCACTTGTAAGTAACTAAAACTATATAGTTGTGTCTATATAGAAACTAGAAACATGTGGATAAATATTATAAATATGAAAACAGTGATCAGAGGCGACGAGCGTGCCAACATTGTTTTTGACAACGCGATCATCTTATGGAGCTCCGTGGATCGTTCAAAGTACCTTTCGAACAGATGTCTAATAATGGTGGATTATTAACCACTAAGTGGTTAATAAAATTAATTGTAACTATATATTTATATTCTAGATGATGTAATGGAAAGTGACTATAGACGTATTTCTGAAGTAATTTTTCAACTTGACGACACTGTATATAACAATACAGGGAGAAAAAAACAGCCCTTGCTGAGTTTCTTGCCGGTTCTTCTCAGTACAAGGTCTCCCGCCGTAGTTTTGCGAACCGATGGCGTAGCTTCTTGACCTTCACAAGTGCTTGTAACAGCCTAGACTGAATAAATGACATTTCATTTCATTTCATTTTTTCATTTCATTCCATTTCATTCCATTTCATTCCATTTCATTCCATTTCATTTCATTTCAATGTCCCATTCAAATCTGCCCTGTTTGCTTTGTTCAAATCTGCCCCACGGTCACTTGGAAAATAAAATATTACAAATAACGCACCCGCGGCTAACTTCATCATGTTACTTTTTTGAGTTACAGTGATGCGCGCGCATCTTAAAATTTCACTCTCATAATTTTTTCATAACGCGGCTAAAGAAGTATAACTTCAATAATTTAGTTACCTTATGATGAATAAATTTTCGAAATCGGTTCAGTAGTTTGAAAGATTATTTGTTACAAACATACAACTCTTGCCTCTTTATAATAGTAGTATAGAAAGTTGGGGTAATTATATTTAATTGACGAAAAAGATTTAGAAATAAGTAATAGGTTAATTTGATTATATTTCTTAAAGTTACTAAACATTTTTGGCAAACATTGATTCGTTATAATAATTTTTTTCGCTTTAATTCGGTAATTTATATATACTTATTCCTATTTTGTTTATAGGCAGAAAAAAATATTTGGAAAATATTTGCACCATTTGCAATACTAGGCTGGTAGCAGCCAGATAGTGGAAGTATTCTTTATTCCAGCTTTACATTACCAATGAAAAGGTAAGACCAGAAAGTCTGCGACCTGTAACTGATGAACGCCTTAAAAGAGAACGACAGACATGTAAATCTTTATATTGGGTGATAAATTGATATTAAATGAGATTGCTATGCTGCTGTACTTAACGCTATGGAAATTTTATTCTGCGCCTTTAGTCTAATCAAATATTATAAACATTGCTTTGGTAGTTATTTAATTTAGCGATCTAAGGAAGTTGCCACCAGTGTCCTGAACAACATTTTATTGCTTCAGTCAATCTGCGACATTAACGTCATTGATTGGTATTGTACACATAAATTAGGTGATTAACCACATTTGAAGTTAACATCTGTCATCAACATGTATGGTTTCTAGGACATGACACTGCATTTGTGTATATCACAATCTTAAAGCCGGACTTTGACAATGCAGCCACTGCCAATTTTAGATAGTCGACAAATAAAAGCATGAATTTTATATTTATTACTTAAAAGAACATAAGCAAAAGATGCATTAGATATGTAGGTTACGACTTGATCTAACTTCACACATTTTTACGAAAATTGAGGCCCATCTGTAGCCTTGACCCTGTTGTTGTTGTGAGGGCTCTGTATGTCTTAATAAATCTATCGCTTAGACCACCGCAAGGTTCTTAATAAGCGCCGCGATATTTACTGTTTGCTGAAATGACAAGACTGTGGTATATATAGTCTCATAATCCTAACTAAAGAGTTTGAAATAAAAAAGGTAAATTTAAAAAATCAAAAATACCAACTGCTTTATATTACTGCAAATAAAGACTGAAAAGAAAAAAGAAGTCCAGTAGTCTATAATTCTGTTAAGGGACAAAGCTACTTTAATAGTCGGGATCCATTATTGAAAATTTTATCCATTCTTGAATATCTAATGGGTTCCAACTGTTAAAGTAGCTTTGTCCCTTACTTAACAGAATTATAGACTATTGGACTTGTTGAAGTTATACTTTTTTAGGCGCGTTTTTAAGATGCGCGCGCATCACTGTAACACAAAATTTTAACAGCATGAAGCGTTCATGCGTTACTTTTGTGTTTACCGCACATTAAGAAAATCTACTAACAAAATAGAAATAGAATCTCTATTTAGTGGGTGCTAACGACTACATTGTGAAGGCCTATCAAAAGTATTTATTAATCTGGAACAACGGAACCAAAGCGCGATTCAGGAGACTACAGCGCCATCTCTTGACCATTGGTGTAGTAGAACCAAAAACCACATCTTTATTTTTTGTAATAAAGTAACAGTTATAGGTATTCATATTTATAATATTTATCCACATGTTTCTAGTTTGTATATTCAGAATACGTGTTTGAGTTTCATACAAGTGCAAATCACATATGTTCTAATAAATTATATTCAGTAGCGATTTTAATTGAATATTTTGATTATTTATTTATTGTTCTTGTTTTATTGTTTTATTTATTTATTGCACTCATGTGGTTATTACAGATGTTACATAAAGATTAGATACAGACACATGAACCCTGAAAGGGTATAGCAATTTAATTTAAAATGTCCTTAATTAAATAATATTAATAATCTACTTCAATTAAATTTAATTAAAATTAACTTAAACATAATTAACTAATAATTAATAACACTGACAAATAGCATTCAATAATAACAATAATAATAATTTCAAATAAAATAACATTACGTAGGAACATTAAAAAAAACATTAAAAATAAATAAGGTCTTGCTTAAATTAACTAGGTACTATTTAAAATTGAAAAACTCTTGCATCGAATAAAAGCTGGTCTTTGATAAAAATGATTTCAGTAGTTTTTTGACTACGTTTTTTTCATTTTTTATATGTTCGGGAATTTTATTGTACACTTGTATTTTTTCAAATTAAAACTGAACTTTAGTAACTGTGTCCTTTTCCAGACTTTTTATTAATTTATTGTAATTAATTATTTGCATGCAATTAAAAACTAATTTTAAACGATGCCAAAGAAGGATAACTTCTCACGCGCCTACATAAGTACACGCACCCATTTTTTTTTCTTTTCAGTTTTTATTTGCAGTAATATAAAGCAGTCGGGATTTTGATTTTGTAAATTTACCTTTTTTTCTGTGATCGCAGCGATTGAGCGCTTCAGATTAAGATTTTACTATAATTACCTACTTCATCATAGAAATATGAAGCAACTTATATGAAATTTTCCTTTGTTTGTTTTTGAGTTTGTATGTTGTTGGTTGCAGATGACCTTTACAGCGGCATCAGATTTGGAAGCGGCAAAATCCTAAACCTTAAAGCAAAAATTGGCGAGTGTCTTTAGAGGAATTCCAGACGGATGGCATCTATCCTCGGTGGAAGTCTCATCTCCGTCTGGAGCCTCTAGACCACTCGAATCTGAGGGAGTCGGCTCAAGTAGAGAGCGTCTCTTGAGACTCGGACCTCGGCATTAGTTAGCCGTTGTCGTGGGGGCGTGAACAACGCCCAGGCACATATCTGTACTTGGGTGACGGCGTGTGTAGACCGGGTCTTCGCCCTCTTATCATACCTTGTCCGCCTAAAACAGACAAACGCACCAGTAAGCTAGTGTACATATTTGCTAGCTGTGTAACATACTTTATGTATTAAAAAATGACGCCATGAACTATAACCCCTTCTTTAAATTTATTATTTCTATTTCAACATGATCAAGTTTGTTACCTTTGGAAAAGTTAAAGCCTCAAATTGACTTCTTAAAATCTCGACTGCTGGCTAAACAACAAAACTCACGGTGAAATTAAAATAGTTGGAAGTGCTCGGGGACAAGCTCGGCTTGTTCAAATTAATTATTTCTCTTCTCGAGGACAATTGAAACAAAACTTTTTGCCGTTCCGAAATTTTCGTGCCTATGCGTCAACGAAGTTACCTCGTTATAGAGGCGGGAGGGAGAAAAAACTTAAATTACAATTAACTGCCTGTCCTTTTGTTTAACTCTGATTTAAGGTAGCATCTTTTGTTTAAATTGTGCCGAGTTCAAGATGCTGCTAGCTGTTATAATAAATTGGTAACTCCGAATTGCGTTGCGCCTTTTAGAAAACACGACAGTGGTGCTCTGAAAAGTTTTAATTACCGTGTTATTTCCATATTTCGATGTATCTAATCAACCTGTTTTTTCGTGGTGCTTATAATGAAGTTAAAAGATTGAATAATGTTCAAACCGTTAACTTTTAAATACAACTGGTTTCATGAAAATAGTACAATTACATTATATTAGTGGTTACCTACACTCATAAAATATTGGGTTAAAGCTACAACTAATATAGATATCTATTTAATGATAAATAACTATTGAATGGATATTAGATACCGAAATTATTTTATATAGGTAAGTAAGATTGTTACTAATAAATATTTCTCATTTTTGTCTTACTTCATTCAGTTTCATTTTAAGCATTTAACTGCTAGATATAAATTATATAATAATAGCATAAATTGGTTGTGCATTCACCCGGGTAGCGGATGGTGCGGGTTCGAGTCCCGTCTGTTACCTAAAGTAAATCTATATTATAACAAATTTTACTAATTTTATTAAAATTATGTATTGTATTATTATTAGCCTCCGAGTTTTAACATTGCATTGCAGCTTAACTAAAAATAAATATTTAAACTAAATTGTATATTAAATGTGGTCGTGAATTTAAGCTCCTAAATAAGTCATACAATAATATTTCTTTCTTGAGGTTGTTTTTTGAGTTGAGTTTTTCTAGAGGTTTGATTTAAAGGACTATATACACATAATATAGTTAATGTAATGATAAAACGGTCACTTCATAAACTCAGTTTTCGTAATAACCAGGTCGGATCCATCAGCCGGCGGTAACTATAATGTCATATAAGTATGATTGATCGCTAATCATGACTTGCACATTAAGAAGTATAACCCCTGGGTCGTGATTATTATTAAGGGCGGGTATGAAAAATATTTTTGTAAGTTAATACTTATTTAATGATAAAATATTTTATTAGAGTAAACGTACGTCATGTGTTTTTTCACTTTTATTTTAATTCGATTTAAAACGTATTTTATAGTTATGAAATTGATTATCTCTTTCCTAATAGGTATCACAAAATCTATAGTACAGAAGCATTGACGTATAAAAAAAAAATGGGTGCGTGTACTTATGTAGGCGCGTGAGAAGTTATCCTTCTTTGGCATCGTTTAAAATTAGTTTTTAATTGCATGCAAATAATTAATTACAATAAATTAATAAAAAGTCTGGAAAAGGACACAGTCAATAAAGTGCAGTTTTAATTTGAAAAAATAAATAAATAGAATAAAATATTCAATTAAAATCAATCGCTACTGAATATAATTTATTAGAACATATGTGATTTGCACTTGTATGAAACTCAAACACGTATTCCGAATATACAAACTAGAAACATGTGGATAAATATTATAAATATGAATACCTATAACTGTTACTTTATTACAAAAAATAAAGATGTGGTTTTTGGTTCTACTACACCAATGGTCAAGAGATGGCGCTGTAGTCTCCTGAATCGCGCTTTGGTTCCGTTGTTCCAGATTAATAAATACTTTTGATAGGCCTTCACAATGCAGTCGTTAGCACCCACTAAATAGAGATTCTATTTCTATTTTGTTGGTAGATTTTCTTAATGTGCGGTAAACACAAAAGTACACTAAAGCGACCAACTTCATGCTGTTAAAATTTTGTGTTACAGTGATGCGCGCGCATCTTAAAATTTCACTCTCATCAGTTTTTCATAACGCGCCTAAAGAAGTATAACTTCAACAAGTAGAGTCTCAATCGTCTAATAAAAGTGCATCAAAAACGTCCGAACGGCACTGTGTATACATAATGTATACATCAACTTATACCGATAACATTAAAACACTTGTTCAAATGAACACGTTATGTCATTGCAATAAGGTTTAGTATAAAATATGTATACAAGAGAGAAAGAAAGAGTTTGATCACGATGTGAGAGTCATAAACAGCTGTCTATTTAAAGTCGGCACTTCTCGCGGTTTTCTTGTATTGCCGAATATGCACGCTAATACACGACAATACTATCCATCCATCCAGGAAATCTGCGCATGGCGCCGATAAACTCAAATACCTCTATATAGGTAAATAATTACTTTTTTTGTGTTTAAGCTGTGCTTGCGGCACTGGAACTCTCTTCCCTGTTAACATCAGAACCGCACGAAACAATTAACGGGAGAGTATTTGTATTATTCACATTTTGTATGGAAAAAGCTAGTTTCTTCTCACGTCCTGTAGGCGTTGCTTAGTATCCATAGAAATGTTGACGTTGTTTGTAATACGAATAAGGGTACTGCCTTAGCAAAAACCAATATCGAATTCGTAACGTGTTTGCGATTCCGAAATGTCATTGTCAAATGTGTACTGATTTTTAGTTCTCGTTACCTACTTTGTGGCGCTGCTGTTCAAGTTTATATAAAATTTGACATTGACATTTCGCACTCGCAAACTATTCGAATTCGGTAATGGTTCGTGATAGTCGTGTTCACGACTATCACGAACGAAGTTCATGCTTGAGGATATAGGGCTTGTTTATAGATGGACGCAGCGCTGGCAACTGAAATATTTGAAAATCTCAGATAAATGCTTTTTTAGGGTTCCGTACCTCAAAAGGAAAAATTCGCTTTTGTCACAATTTGACATTCAAAGACGCTGCATGTACACTCAATATAACAATATTGCGTATATTCTGTGTTATGAAGATATAACAATGCCTTCGATGCTTTTATAAAGAACACAAATAGTTCAAAATCAAATGCCCCGGCAACACTTTTCATTAGTAAAACTGTGAAAACATTTTTTTCTTAAAAATCACGTTTTGTCGTGAATATTATTTACGTAATCGCCAGTTTGTAAACAAGAAAAGGACAACAATACGCTGCGTTGAAGCGTATAGTTCTGTCTCGCTCGCTCGATTGATGTTTATATACAGTACAGACTTGTGCATGGCAAGATTTGCTTATGTAGTTGAGTCGGATCATATTTTATTTGATGCTAGTATGAGCGTACCGTATATACCCTTTTTGTTTTAATCTAAGGAACTATACGAACTGGAAACATCCTCCTTGCATTGAAGTGAAATGTCTTGAAACACTACCTGTACAAAAATACTATTTCGTTATCTAATGGTTATTTGTTTGCTCACAATTATTATTTAGTTATAAATGTAGTATTACAGACAATACCACGCGAATCAATAAATGTATTCGTTAGTATATAGTAGATTTCATTTAATATGTACTTGTGTACTGACTAACAAATAAATCATTATCAATTTATTCATTCTTCTTCTTCGCTAGAGCTTGAAAAACAGAACACTTTTATATCCGAGGGTGATTTTGAATTATTAACATCTAAATATGAACGATCCCGCTCATCGACGAAAAGTTGATTAATTTTAACCATCATTACGTCTCTACGTCCTTCTGGAAGTTTTCGTAATTTCTTTGCTACAAGTACGCCAAATACTGAGTATTCATCATCATCATAATCTTCTTTAGATCTCTGTTTTTCTTGTAATTTTTTCATAAAATTAAACGCTTGCGTCATCTGCTTTTGAGCATGAACTAATTCGGGTGGACTCTGATGTTTTCTTTTAGCTGCCGAATGTGTAACGGTTGATGGTCTATGTCTTGCTCTAGATGAAGGATATTGTGATGTTGTTGACATGCGTGGCTGTAAATATTCTTGTTCTGTTTGAAAAACAAAATTTCTTTCTGAAGTTTCTTCAGTGTCCGAAATATGTCTTGTTTGTTTTTCACCTTCCTCGCCCTATAAAGGAAACAAAAAATATAAGTGAATTACCCCTTCTTTGAGAAGAGCAACTGGTTTATTATGGCAAATGATTTTATATCAAATTCCATATTTGTTTTGGTGCTTTACAAGTACATGTATACTGTTATTACAAGCGCATATTAACAGTGATTTTAAAAACTATCAAAAAAAATTAACGGTGATGCATTAGGACTTATACTTACTCTAAAATCAATCTAGAATAAGTACATAAAAATAATTAATTGAGATGGTCTACACCTGGCAACTTTTGCCAGAATCAGTAAAACCTAGTAGTAATGTGGTGAATAATAATGAGTACCTAGCTTTTTGAAGAGAATATTACTTTCTGCTGTAGAATGCGATTCAACTAACAATAGGACTGACTGGGCGCCATATTTTGACGTCATAGCTGTCAATTCAAACCAAATAGGTAGAGTGAGCAAAAAAATTTTGCTATTCAATAAAACTTATTTACTAAGATTAAGTGAGACAAAACATCAGATTTTTTAATAAAATTAATTTACTAAGGTTGAGAAAGAACACAACCGATTTTTAATAGTATTTCTTTATTAAGACTGTGTGAAAAAAAACATTAATCAGAATCTAGCTCTTCAATTTCGCTCATCTTTGCATTACCGCCAGACAAGTTATGAATAATCATGCAAGTCACATACGAACATGCATCTTATATGTAAACGAAAGTTTTAAATCGAGTTTCTAAACGCAACATAAAGTGACATTTAGTTGACGATTTAGGTTATCAACCATTCATAGCCAATACTCAATAAGTGGAAAAAAAACAAATAATATTAACTATCAACATTTGTTATTGTTTGTATAAAAATGTTTGGTTTTTATTCTAGAATCAGCTGAGTGCTTAAAAAGTGTTTCGAGTTTTTTTTGCAAACCGTACTTTTCAAGCGACATTTGACAGATGGAGGTCATTGGCTTTCCTATTCTTATTTGAATCGCATTGTATGTGTATCACTAGTCGGTGTCCGCGACTTCGTCTGCGTGAATAGAATGGTTTCCCATACAAACCATCCATCCCTCTTTACATCAACTTAAAGGGCGAATTTTAGTATAAAACCTATGTCCTTTAACGGGCCTCAAGCTATGTCTATATTTACCACATTTATTTCGGTTGTGCGGTTTAAGCGCGTAGAGATAACAGGCAGCCAGACATACTCTTTCGCATTTATAATATTAAGGATTGTGTTATCTGTAACTTTTCCAAAGGAAAAGACTATTATGCTCATAATTTTATTTTAATTCTTAGTTTATATTTCAAACAAATATATAATATACTCACTCAAAAGAGACTAAGCGACATGAACCATTTTGAATTTCTGGCTGTTTTTAATATTTTTCATACTTAGTTATATTATTTTGGTGGTATTAACAATTTGATTTATTACTAGTGACTGAAGCAATAAAAACTTTGAATACATTTTACACTTCATAACGATAATATAAAATATCAACTGATAAAATTTGCATGTTGCTAAGACTTTTTTGATATGTGCATTTAAACATACCTCGGTGTTTGCAGGGACGCTGCAAATATAAACTGATTTCAAAAAATTGTCCATTACTGGAAAGGCGAACCACGAAGGTTGGTACACGTCATCTGTGCCTGCAATTTGAGATTTCATAATTTTAATCTTGTAGCTTCTATATGCCGACATCAGAGACTCCTTCTTCTTCTTCAAGTCCCTCACAGTGCATGGTAAACCCAAATCTTCTCTGATATTATTCCATGCCTCATCTACGCACTTCCTATTTTTATGATTTACATTCTTTGGATTCCATATACAGGAATTCGTTTGGTATAGTTTTATAAATCTTAAAACCGTTGCGTTGTCCCAATTCATAATGAACGATTATGGCAGCGACGTTAAAAAAATCCAAACCGTAGTCAGCTGGCTGGGAGGCGTGCCCGCGCTCGCTTGTGAGCAGCGGCAAATATTTGGCTTGTGTGAGTGAAGCGCGCCCAATAATCAACAGCGCGGCGCGCGGTGTGATTGGTATATTTGTCAAATATGCAAACAATGCCAATGTTTTTTAAATTATACTGTTAACGTTATATTACATTGGATATACTTTTGAAATATCACCATTGGTCACTTGAAATGTCTTTCTTACTTGTGGATAAATCCGAAATAACCATATCAAACACTAAAACACGACCACTTACAGTGAAATCTGGGGAAGACTGGCAACGTCGCATTGGCCGTTCGCGGTCGTTCACATCGGAGTGAAGCGAGCGCTCGAGCCAGACATGGCTTCAAATACACAAACACCTATCTACGCAGCTGTTATGCGTGGCGAATGTATGTGAGTTTGTGCGGCTGTGGACGAAATTATTTGTAGTTGACCTTGTTTGTTTTAGCGCACATCAAGTTCCAAGTTCAAATGTTTGCGTGGTCTGCCACACTGTACGTTGAATAAAAACTGTTTTATTAAATATCTAATTGGCGTGCGTGTTTATATAATTACGAAATAAGCAAGTACTTATATTACACACCTAGTCAACAAACAAAAATAGTATTTAACACAATATTTTTAAAAACATTTTTTACTACAGGAGAACCGGTGAAAAATACTTCTATTATTGCATGACATGAAAAAACATTACTTTGCCAATAATTTATTAATATCATACTTATTAGGTAGGTATTTATGTTTAATGTTTCATTCAACATTCTGCGTGTACTACTTGGCGGTAACTTACTTACTGGTCAGTTGCGAAAAACCGCGTCTACAAAACCGAGTACCTTTATTTTATAAGCGGACTGGATAACACGCTGGAAAACAGTGTTTGCAAACAACATTATTTGCGTTCATAGTTAAATTCTTAAGTCTGTCTGTCATTAAACACATGTCCAAATGTTTGAAGCTGTGTATGGTTGTGTATTAGGGTTCCGTACCCAAAGGGTAAAAACGGGACCCGTATATCCGTAAAATCAGAGCTCAACGTTAAAATAAGGCCAGCCAGTCCTTCTTTTCTTAGTTATGTGTTCTAACTAACATGGAAGACTTTAACAATACTTATTATACCTACTTCTTATATACAGGGTGTAAAAAAACCTTTAACAAAGTCGAAAGCCACGTATTTTCCACATCATGACGATCATTATTTACTTCTGGACCATACCCGGGAAATTTATGGTTATGGAGATATTGAAGGTCAAAGTCACAATATTTTTTTCAAGAGTTTTACTAAAACGTTACATAGAAACTTTTTTATCGACGCAGTTACACACACGCACTAACATACACACAGGCACTTTGTTTGCTTAGCGCCACAGTTGCTCGCCGCGCTGTACGTACATTGCGTACTAGAAAAAAAAAATTTTTACTTAATAATACAAATGTTTCCCACGTATAATATTTTGTAATATTACTTGTTTGGGTGTACAGAATGTGTAGTTTTAGTCTTTGTCATAGGTTTTTTTACACCCTGTATGTCGCAGTATGATAGTTATCGAATCCGTAACAAAGTTATAAGAAAGCGATTCATTACTATATTACTATACCTATTCCTAGTAAGTAAACTGTCGAACTGCGACATATAGATATTTATTTCACTGTTAATGTTTTAAGCTCTCGCGGAACTATTTAAAAAGTATTTTGACAATAAAGAAATAGTATTTTCAAAGATCACGGTTGTTCTTTATTTTTGTATTGAAGCAGTACATGAAAATCTTAAGATTATGTGTGCGTTTCAATGTGTGTGGAGTACATGTGTGTGGAGTACATGTGTGCGTGGTTATCCTTTTAAAATATCCAATTATACTCTATTCTAACTGCATTTCCGCGCCTCGAATAGCCTCAACCGTCCATTACTAACATCGTTGGTCGCCCATGATTTCACAGCAACGAGGGTCAACTTTACTTTGCACCGCCGAAACCTAATTTTGTCCCGGCGAACGACCCACTTCCGAAAGTAGGTGCTCACCGGCTGGTTAAAACGGTTATTTGGTGTACATTGCCGTTACCTTCGCAATTGGACGGCTAATGGCCTGTGTCTGAACGGCGATGAACCGTTGGACAATTTTCTTGGTCGTAATAAAACGGCGGAATATTAAAGTAAATTAAGTTACCTACGATTTTTATTGTATGAAAATATATCGTGAAGCGATTTCTTTTCTTTGAAATTATTATGTTGAATGTTTATGTCGTTACTAATTAAGCTACCAAAAAAAAAACGCTCTATAATAAAAAAATAATTCCAATTGGTGTTACTATTGACATACTTAATAATAGGTAGGTATATGTAGTATATAGATAACATCGGTAAAACGATTCTATAATCGCATTAAAGCTTATTTTATAAAAGCAGTCACTTCATAAGTAGGTACGTTTATTATTTACTAATGCGGCCCCCATATAAGGCTTCCGGTAATGAATCATAAATTAAGACCCGATCCATTTCAATGCTGGGATTAAATTGGTTTTTGCTCAAAACGTGTTTATCCTTTTCACTATTGAAGTTACATAAGCGCAACTAAGCTCAAAGAGGGGATAAATTTACTAGCATTTTTATCATTTTCCGTGGATAACTCAGGCAAGCAAAGTTTTTAAATACATTTTATAACAAAATCATTATATAATTTAAAGAAAAACCTCATTGTACCTTAAGAAGTATGACACATTTCGGCTATACTGCGCAATAATGAAGTGTTTCCAAAAACGCTTTTGAATAAAAGGGTAATATTACGCTTTTTAAATGTGTCTGTGCGTGATTTTACTTGTGGTGAGATGAGCTTCACTTATATTATGACAACAGTCTTGACAAGTGCTTGAACACAACTCAAGCACTTCTTGGTTCACAGTCACGCGCGGACCGTTGAAAAGCCAAGATGCCGCAGAGCTCCGTGATAAATGCGAAAAAAATACTTATAGTACGTAAACTGTCGTTTTTTCGACAGGTGTCTAATCAATGTTTGTTAATTAAACGCATTTGAAGCAAATATTGTTCTAATACTTACTATAAACTGATTTAATAGAAAATATTTGTGATATTCAAATGCATGGTCAGTATTAATAGCCGTCTCTTTTCCTCGCCTTCCGTACCTGCTATATTGCTAACAGCGCTTTCAGAATTGCGAGTATGTTCAAAGAAATAAGATTTATATTCTTCCGCATATAGCAATAAGTCGTAAAATTTGACGAGCTTGCATTTCGAACTGTCATAACTCTTTTACGCATAGGTGACTTTGGGGTGAGGGGAGGTGACGCAAAAATGTTTAAATAATGCCTTAAATAATGTTTTTGACTACGCGATCATCTTACGGAGCTCCGTGGATCGTCCAATGAACCTTTTGGACAGGTTTCGGACACGATTTTGTTCGTGATGTTGTATGTAGGGTATTTAATAATGTTGTTTATGCCCGATTAATTTTAAATCGTGTTTAAATATTAATCAATTTTCAAGGATGCTGGCCATCCTGTTATAAGTAACGGCATATTTTGAGCGTGTGACAGCTTATAACGTTTTTATGGTCGTTTCTACCGTGATGATTGCACTTAGGCCAGTTATTGTCCGTTTGTCTCCCGTTCGCTGGTTGAGACTCCCTTAGGAGTATTATTTAAATTTATGTAATTATCGGTATAATAATATCGTGATTGTAATTTTTATGCACCTTACACTAACTCACATGGTTTTTAATGCCGTGTGGCTGTAGTAAGTACTTCGCAGAGTACCATCCATTAAGGGCTAATTTCTCGACCACTGGATAAAATTTATCTGTTATAATTTGAATTTTTTAGGCATGTAACTGCTTGATGTTTAAATCTAAAGAAAATATAACTAGAAAAATTCCACGCGGACCAGGCAGCAGACGGGACTCGAACCTGCACCCTTCGCTATCCGGGCGAATGCACTGACCAATTATGCCACCGCGGCCCTGAAGGCTGCGTCGAAATTCTTCAATCTATTCTTAAGCTGCAAGGCAGCGCTATGTCTTCGCATTCTAGGCAACCCACAATGTCAAATGAGTACTTTTACAAGTATTCAATATTTGAAAGAAGAAATAGCAATTATAGTTATAATTTTTATTTTTTAGGCATGTAACTGCTTGATGTTTAAAAAAGTTTATCTGTCTGACATCGTATTATACAGACAAAATAAAGAGTTAACTTGTGTTCATTGGTGTAATGTGACGGATGACATATATCTCTCTATCTCTTTTTGATTGAGTATTTATTTTTAAAAAGTTAAATTTTATCCGAGTTTTAAAAATCGGCCCTTATTTGATTTAATTATAATTTGATCTCATAAGTTTTGATAATCCACGATTTCGACCACGATTTCCTTTATCATATCAAACAATCCTATATCGAGTTACCTTGGTTTCCCGAATTAATAACATTTCATTAAGTACTTTCATACATTCGAGGCCAAACAAATTAAGCATCAATAATGCCTTTATTACAAAGCAATAAAAGCTATATTCGTGCGCATAATAAAATGTAACATTCCAAAATCGGGGAGTAATCACTTGCGCCATCGTATTATTATAAAATGCGTTGCCCTAATAAAATCGGTTTAATCACGCTGTTGCGAATAGGTTTTATGGGCCCTTTATTAGTATCAGTTAACATAAAATACGGTCCTAATGGTTTATAATTTAGAGAAGCACTTTGCACGAAGCCCTGATAAAATTGAAGCTGGTAATGTATACATGCGTACGTTACACCAAAAATCATGTTGTTTGGCTTTCCTAATCAATATTTGAAAGAAACCTGTCGTCAAGTGAAGCGAAGGATAGCTAACATTATTTGTGAAAAAATACCTATTACAAGTTCTATAGAGTGCCGTGCCTCTAAAGGTATCTACAACACCAAAGCCAACCCAACCCCCAACACACGGCCGGCCCAGCAACTTAATCTGGCGGCCACCGCGCGCCGGGCTTGTTTTGCTACCATCGTGCCGGCTGATTGCGCCCCTGTGCTGGCCAGCGGAGCATGCCTGCACTTCAGATCCTTCATAGTCACTTCGTAAACTCGGAAATAACTAACTACTGAACGATACAAGCTGCAGATTCCCCCGGGCTGCCAGCAAAGGTGGTTCCGGCTTATAAATTTCTGCTGCCCCGGTTTAACCCGCCGGGTCACGCCGCCGCACACTGGTCCGGAATTTAAAAAAAGTGGACATTGGAAATATACGGATTTAAAAAATACTATAAAATAGTACTAATGAAAAAGAACAATAAATGTTATATGTAACTTTTCATATAAATGCGCCACTGACATATAAAAAAATAATACATTTTATAAATTATTTTCCTCGTGTTTTCGGTTAATCAAATGTAGAATTCATAAAGTACATAATATTAATGCATTTTTTTTAAACTTTGACAGAAGCACACTAAATATTAAATTCATACAATGAGTTTACAGATATGAAATTTATCATAGACAATGCTATTCAACGTTTGCGTCAAAATATTAAAATATCCATAGAAATTAATGATAAAAATGAAAAAAACACGAGAAAAAAATTAATAAAGTATTTGAATTTTGGATCCCTTTAAGGCAAAGCCGCGCGCGACCGCAAAATATTTTAATTGATATCTGTTAAGAAAATGTAGTTCGAAATCACTGTATTGGTTATACTTTGACAGCTCATGACACTCTCGAGAAAAAAAAAAAGGTTTATTTCCTATACATTTTTTTTTCAATAGTTTTTTATATGTGAATGACGCATTTATATGAAAAGTTGCATATAACATTTATTGTTCTGTTTCATTAGTACTATCTTATAGTATTTTTTAAATCCGTATATTTCCAATGTCCACTTTTTTCAAAAGCCGGACCAATGTGCGCCGCGCCGGGCCGGCTGGGTTTGATGTTTAGGCACCTTAAGGTTCGAACGTGCTGAGAACAATAATACCACGATACGGTATTGTTGATCAAAGTTTTAAAGGTAAAAAAGAACACTTAAAGGATAACTTCGTTGTCAGTATTTTTCCAGCTTCAAAAGATGGAGGATCTAAGTGCCTATTATAATGCAAAGCAATTTTAATTTGATATATCCACGCGTTCCTAAGATAAGGGTTCTTTGACAGATTTAAAGATATATACATATATGCAGGCAGACATTTCTACTTTTAAATTAATAATATTAATGTGAACTATAGACTATATTATTTGATAATTAGTATTTTGTAGACACAAATATTTTGCCGTTGATGGCGTATAATTTTATGAATCCATCGAAGCGATCTAAGAAGACATTATTTAAAGCATTTGTACTCCAAAATCCAATACAAATGTTCTCCTTTTCACATTTTAGTATAGCACAGTAATGTTAAAAGTAAAGGAAGACTTGAAAATATGAAATAATGATTATTTTTATACCATTCATTGCATAATAAGTAATGTAGATCGCATAAAAGATAGTGACCACAAACAAAAGAGCATCGTAATTGTCCCGTCTAAACGTCTTTCCCATGAGGACAGACACGGCGTCGTCAGTCGCACGCACGTAAAGTGAATACTAAACGTGTAGGTATTTTTATCAGTAACGACATCCTCATTGCAAATTAATAGCTACACATATAATCAGATCGTTAAGATCGGAATTAAACAAATCTTACTTCTTTGTTTTCAAAAACAAACCAACTTCTGCGACTAACTCTGTAACTATTAGTAATAGGCTAGTTTACTCATGTCGAATTGTATTAAATAAATGTTTATTTCTTAAAGTGTTTAGTCTAAGGAACCTTAATATATCGATTTCACTTCATAAAAGCAGAAGATTGCTGTAGAAATTTAATTTTAAAAAATATTTTTTAGTCTATATTTTTTAAACACTAAAAACGCTGTTCGCCACATTCGCCATGATTTTGACGTCTCTTGTGGTAAACAACTAAATGTCATTCGCGTGTTACTGTAGGTGGATTCTTTCGTCTGACTAAATTTATC
Organism: Chilo suppressalis; assembly: GCA_902850365.2. Lineage (NCBI taxonomy): Eukaryota > Metazoa > Arthropoda > Insecta > Lepidoptera > Crambidae > Chilo > Chilo suppressalis. The sequence goes on along the minus strand of OU963895.1, from coordinate 10,358,740 downwards.
TTAAAACACTTTAACTTTAGGAAAGAAAAAAACGGTAAACTTAGTTTTTTTTGACTAAACAAATTATGGATGCCGGCTTTGTGAAAGCAGAAATCACAAATCTGCCAAGAATTGACGCATTGATGGTTGGTGAATTTGTTGCACTAAACCTCGATTTCTGCTTTGCGGAGCAGAGAAACGACAAGGCATCTATGTAAGTACAGTGCATTTAGTATTACAATGTAGTAATAAACATAAAACTGATACAACATATGAATAAGTGTAATAAAGTTGCGTAGGTTAATTTCTTTCGGCACTTTAATCCACAACTTTCCTGGAGTCTTCAAGGATGTGTTTTTATATTCTCGTACAATACAGTAATGATAATTACTTTATTTTTCGTGGTATTTATTAGAAATCATGTTTTTTTTTTTTATTATAAACTCAGTTAGAAGTAATTTTCTACGTGTTTACGAGTTTTTGTTTACCACAGTTCACGTCATAGCATAGACAATCTATAGACTAAAATGGCCGACAGCGTTTTTGTTTGTCCATGAAAAATCTATTTTAAAATTAAAGATTTGTAGCTTTCAAGGTTTAAAAAAAATACAATACATTTTTTTTCGGTCTAATAGAACATTTATTAACCATTTAAAACCTTTTTCCAAAAAGGGTCAACTAGCCTATTCTTTTGTTTCCTAATACCCAATCGTCATAGTTTTTTGCATCTATTTTTACGCATCCTAATCTTCTTTTTCGAAAGTAAACTTTTTTAATCTAACTTTAAATAACCCACGTCAAAAGAAACATTTCTACGTTTAGTAAAAATAAAACTTTCCATATGGGTACCTACTTTAGTTTTGGATAAACTGTTTTTTTATATACCTATATTCGTAAATAGTAATATAGACTAAAAACTGTTACATTTTATGTGGGCAGTCCAGACTTAAATTGAATCTAAGAACCATACATAAGGTATCTGAATAGCTCTTGGGGAATAGTGCAGCATAACTTTCAACTTTCCAACCCCGTGCGGAGACACAATACGGAAGTTAGACTTAAAGGATATATTACAGCGTCATAAATTACTTTAAAGTGAAATTTAGCACTTTAGCCCGATAGATGTGAGAGCAAGCTATTCTTTAACTTTAAATAATAGTTTGCTCTATAAAAAGTATTAAATTAATTGTATAAGGGAAAAATCCGCAAATACCTACCTATTTGCGGATTTTTCGCTTGAGATCGAGCGCACGTCTGGTTAAATCAATCTCAGTAAAAAAAATACTACATTCTGGTGGTGTTGTATATCAGTCGGTGAGAAAGGTTCCAGCACTCCACGGGGTAGGAGATTGTGTCAGGGTAGGCAACGGTACAAGTGATATTTTTGGTATCGCAAGCGTCTATAAACTATGGTCGCCGCTTACCCTCAGGCGGGCAATACGCCTGTTTGCCACCCTTTTAACATAAAAGTATGCTTTCTAGATAGGATTGAGCTATTAAGTGTTAACTTTAACATGAGAATGCGTAACGATATTACTTGAGAATGCAGATATATAAAGCTAAAGATTCCATTAAATACAGTGGTTAAATTTTTGTTCTAAAACAAATATTGACGAAGTCATTAAACGAATTTTCGGCTCGTGGCCGCGTGGTGACAGTGACGTCACAGAGCTCTAGCGCTCGGGCGCGAGCGTGCGTATAGACGTTACTAAAGTTCGACCGGAGTGAACCATGATCGAGCTCTGTGAAGTCAGACGTTTTGAAATTAGTTATAAAGTTGCACTTTGAATGAACTGATTTCGATGATTTAAAAAGCATATTTATTAAAAAGCTTATTAGATCATTATATGTTGATTTGCTGACCTATACTAGTAGTGATCCTCATTCAAATTTATGCGATCCCTTTGTTAGCGATACGATTATGATAAGATAACACGTTACTTATTGAAGCATCAAATTTTATTACTCATTGTACTAAGAGTCTGCTAATAGTATGTATAATCTAGAAGAGCATCAGAATCAGAATTTATTTATTCAACATAAGCCATTAAATGTACTTATTGACGTCATCTAATCAAACGAAAATATAATTTTACTTATATTAATTAACATAATAAATTATACGATATATAAGTAATTTATAAATTTTCCACCACTCAACCACAACTTCTGTTCACGGTAAAAAATACACATTTATAAATACGGCTTAAATTATTTGGTCTTTATGTATGTGTGTGCCTTTATAATTAACTTTCTATAGGATACGACGAGGGAACGGGACTGTTGCCCTTAACACAGATTATTTTATAATCTAGCTAGGGCTCAGTGCGACTATGTCAGAAAAATCTTAAGCCTACGATTTTTTACTATTACCTACTTTATATGAAAAAAAAACTATGTAATTAGTAAGTTTCAATATTGTACACTTTTTTGGCAAAATAAAAGATTATTATTATTATAACATAACAACCAGTGCATTGCTAGTGCAGAGCTAATCTAATTCCATGAACATTTGTCTGTTATATAATCCTCAACTTTGTAATAGGCCTTACTAATTAGTACTTTTTAAATATAGTTTTTAAACTTAGTGTCTTTGTGCAACGACATCGTCAGACATTTTCTTATAAAAGGTAACACGCCTAAATTTGGGGACCGTTATAATTTATTTTTATTCCTAGTAGTCAAGTTATGAACTTGACACTTTAATGTAAAGAGATGTTGATTATTTCGTACAAACATAATGTTTGTAAAAATAATTAAGGAAGATAACGTTAGTATATGTACTCGTATAGTCATACATTTTTCTCTAAAGGGATCGCGTGGTTTCCTTTTATAGATGAATCTCACAGCGCGTTTTTGAAGAACAAATGTCTTATTAATGTCCGCTGCTGATCCCCAAAGTAGTATATGTAGTATATGTAGTATTGTAGTAGTAAAGTAGTATACCATAGCCGATTAAACTGTGAAAATAGACGAAGTAGACCAATCTTGCATTAGCTTCGTCTGTTAATTTTCTAATGCTTTTACAGCATATGCAGCTGAGCTCAATATGAGGACCCAATATGAGAATGTTAACATCTATTTTAACATTAATTGGGGAGATCAGCGAGTATGGAGGCGAGAATCTTATACATTGAGTTATTTTAAGCATTAAAGGAGAGATTATTTACATCAAATATTTTTTTTACTTTATTTAAGGAGTCATTTATAACTCTTTCATTAGATGAATCTATTTAAACTTTAACGTAGTGCCATCAACCAATAACGTAATTTCAGTAATTTCTTCTATCATAAATGGAAGATCATTGATATATATTAGGAATAAAAAAAGGTCCCAGAATAGAACCTTAGAGCATACCCATGTGGTTTGCTTCTGAGATTATAAAAAAAATGTAATTTCTATATGATTCCGCTGCATCGTTAACACCCGCCAATCCGCACTGGCCCCGCGTGGTGGGTTATAGTCCAATCTTCCTATTCCATCCATAGGGAAGGCCTGTGCCCCAGCAGTGTGGACATTAATAGGCTGATGATGATTATGATGATAATGATTATATATTAAAACGGTACACACTGCTGCGATAATAACGACGCATTAGAAGTAGGGCCTCATTATCGCAATAACGCATCTGATATTATAGACTAATAAAACCGCCTATGGGGCTGAAGCCTTACAACCAAAAGGAATAAAAACCAATTTCAAAGTATTTTCACCTTTTTTACCAAACTTTATTGGTAGGCACTAGTAAGATTTATTTGGGATCGCATAAATTAAGCAACAAAACGAAACTATTGGGGTTTTAGTGCCAACGCCTTTTTTAAAGCTCTCCTTTTTCCAGTAATAAATATTGTAGATAGTGGCATGGCGGATTTTCTGCGTATACTTAGCTGTAACGTATTATGTTTCGGAGAACAGACCGAGAAAATTTTGTATTTTTTTTCCTCTTCATATAGAAGGTCGCGTAACTTTGTTTATCGAAGAAAAATAAAACCATAGGACAAGGATATATTAATTTATTTATTTCCCAAAATAATATTTATGTTTAAAGGAAGATAAAGGAGATGAGGATGAGGAGCGCGATGACGTACGTAGTCAGCGCGTTCGGCTACGAACTTTGAAGTTATGCAACTTTCGCAGTGGTCGGTCATTGGATGGGTGACCAGCAATTTACTGTCTCGAGCTCCTCCGTGCTTCGGAAGATACGTTAAACCGTTGGTCCCGATTGCATCTGCAGTCGTTACCACCCACCAATCCTCACTGGGCCCAGGTGGGTCATAGCGCAAACTCTCTAATCTATCCATATGGAAAGCCTGTACCCAAGCAGTGGAGACATTAATAGGATCATAATGATGGTGATGAATGAAGATCTTTATCTTCATTTTTCGTGTCTGTGCCAATGCCTGTAATGACAGTTGTATGAATGTCAAGCGCACATCATACAGGAGTGAAAAGAGGTTTGCTTCGCTAAGCTTGTGCCTTTAAAGGCTTTTAGACAGACAGACAGTATTTTAGCCAACGACCCGTACTGATAACTGTCCACTGACTGTAATCGGAGTGCAAAACTTTCCTTAAAAGTTGGTTAAAATAAAATAAAATCCATTAATTTACTACAGAGATCGGTTAAATATTTAATAATGACTTAATTATTGCATTAAAAATGTGAGAGAAGTCAATGTTAATATGAGCATTTGTCATTTGAGAAAATTAAAACTACAGTGCACAAAAACCTGTGTCCCGGAGAAACATAAACATTAAATCATTTGAAGTCTTTTTATTTATTCGCGTTGCCCATACTGAAAGAAAAGTTACATTAAATGAAGACCCTGTAACGTCAACATAATTATTTCCTCTATTGAAAGCAAAAAAAAATAGGTTACTACTTAAGTATTAATTTATAAAGCTCTGTGTGTCAATCAAGATGTGGAGGTTCGTGTGGGGGTTACTAAAATTGAGTTTTGAGTTTGTTACAAATAACGATAATTTTTAAGAAACACGATCAGTTTTATATTAATTAACTGTACTTAATAGCCTGTGATTGGGAATAATTTTAAGTGATACTTTGCTTTTATAATGGAAATTACCAACTCAAAATTAATTAATGCTTGAATATAATTACTAGTGCTTTTAAAAATTAGTTTTACCAATCGCACTCAGAAACGTCAGTTTATAAATTTGAAACAAGTTATTACATACAACACAACATAGAAAGAGGTTTCTGTGTTCTGTGTTACATATTATCATTTTCTTTGCGATAGCAATAGAATAAGTAGGACAACACGTCATTTGATAAGCATCATACAAAAACTATTCCGTTCGGACAAAAAAATAAATCTGGTTAATCGAATGAAAGATCAGAAATCTCGATGTAATTGGTGTAACGGATATGAAAAAAACACACCGGCCGAATTGAAAAACCTCCTCCCTTTTGAAGTCAGTTAATTATTAATGTGTCGCTTAATGTGGAAGACTTCTTTACCTGTGGGGTCTTTTATTTTCGCCTGATAGTCACACTGGCATTATTAAGGTATACTTGCTATATATTTTTTTTCAATTAAGGAGTTAAGTTTTAGTATTCGATTAACAATACACGTTTCTGTAAGTACTTGCATAATACTGATGCAGTAGGTATTTCAATAAACTAAAGAAGCATAATTATACTTAATTTTGTTAAAAATGATGTAAAATGGACAGACTGCAAAATAATTATAAATTACTAGAAATTATCAAACCTCACTTCATGTTTTAACGTTACACTCCCTTATGAGAGATAGGAAAGTGTAACAGGCGTTTTAAATAAATATGAAGTAAGTAAGGTAGAAGGAACAAAAAAGGAACTCTAACTACGTAAAGGAAAAAGAAAAGTATGGTACAAAAGAGCGCCGTGGAGCCAGTGTTGCCAACTCTGATTTTGAAAAAGGCGTTGGCCCGATGAGAGAATTACGTTTAATTAGTAAAGGACATCGGTCAACACCCATACATCGTTTTATTTCAAATTAAATTGTTGCGTCTTTTAACAAATGATATTCTCGTATCATTAGATTTTGCGTAATTTAAGCATCACAACGAAAGAAAGCCGAGGAAAAAAGATATTTTGCTCTGAACATTTATTTATTGGTTATGTTATTTTGACATTTTTATTACGTATCTGTATAAATTTTTTCATTACAGAAATTGATGTTTTGTTCAAAAATCATAACAATTTATCTAGGGGGTCAGGGTCGTTAAGTGACTAAAAACAAAAAAAAACGATTATATCGATTCAGTTGACGTATACAAGTGGAATATCTAATATACAAAATAAATGGCAACACTAAAGTCTGTTCATCCTAACTTGTCCTATTTGGTAAACAATATTGGCACAACTTTTTAACAGAATTACCTATTTAAAAATAAAATAATAACAAAGTCAATAATCTATTACAATAATTCATTATTATAGACTGAAACCTATTGAATCTAGGTATCACTTGATTTTTAATGCTGTATTTTCAATAAAAAGGAGTGCTAGGGTTGTTTACCAAATAGGACAATTTAGGATGAATGGCAGTGTTTTATTATTATTTTTTATTTAACTCAGCTTCTATTTGTATCAATTACAACTTGTAAAAATATTTAATTAATTACATTAGTAAAAATGTCTATTCTAGACGTCCAACTGTGATCCAAATATGATTTGGCCGATGTCCTTTGCATATGAAAAGTTCTTAGATCTACGTACTTTTTCAGAGTGAAATAAAGAAGTTCGGTTTCACCTATGATAGGTGAAACCGAATAAAACGAGTAATTTGTTATACAATTATTTTTAAAAAGGGAGAAAGAATATAGAGTTCTTGGAGAAAACGCTGAATTGGCAGAATTTACTATGCTGTGGCAGAACATTTACCATCAGACATAGACACTGTTGGGTGTCGATTGCGGCATGATTCTCTAAATTTAACATCAGTTTTTCATTTTCATTTTGTTTAATGGCTAGGCTACTCATAACTATTTGGAAATGTGTTTTAAATGGTTAATAATTGTTCTATTAAACCGAAAAAAATATATTGTATGTTTTTTGACCTAGAACGCTACAAATCTTTTTTTATTAAATAGATTTTTCATGGACATACAAAAGCGCTGTTGGCCATTTTAGTCTAAAGATTTATGACATCACATTTTAGTCGATGATTTATGCTCTGACTTCAAACTTTTGTCAACATACACTCGCAAGAACGTAGGAAATAATATATTATTTAATACTAGCTATGAGACCCGACTTCGCTCGGGAATTGATATGAAATTACGTGGTAGTTGAAATAAAAAAATAAAATATGGCGTAAAAAGTAAAATAAAATTGAAAACATTTTCTCAATATTTACACTACTTTTTATAAACAAAATTTTTCATTTTATTATCCGGGGTATATATATGTATATATAAATTCGAATTTCCTACTCTTGAGCAAGCTACATATAGCTGACCGTGAGAGAAGCAGGATTCTTTGAGGTTGATGACACAATATTTTAAAGCTTGCCCTTGCGCTTTGTTAATTGTAAAACTAAAGGCTAATTTAATTGGAAACTGCAATATTTTAATTGAAATGGCAATTCAGAAGAGATCATCGGTATTCTACTTTCTCACACCTTTCTTGAAGTTCAAATACTCGACAACAGATGGCGCCACTACAATTAATTTCCAAGGAAAGTTTGGAAAAGCCCTTATATCTTTAAAAACATGCCCTTTAGGTTAAAATGGGAACTTTCTTGTTCGAGGGGGGATAACGGGCTTTCACACTATATAAGTCCCCTTATCGTGCCGGGACTCCTTTTTAAGTTTTATCGGCACGCAAATTTTATCAACTTAGTTTTATTATATATTTAATATAAAACCATGATTTCTAATAGATTACATGAAAAATATAGTAATCATTATCATGATTGTATTATACGAGAGTGTAGAAACACATCGTTAAAGACTCCATAAAAGTTGTGGTTTAAATTGCCTAAAGAAATAAACATACCTACACATGAACAGATGTTTGAAACTTGCTAAATACTTAATCGACTGTAAGTCGTTTCTTTTTGCAAAGATCACTTTGATGTATGTAAGTTCTCATTGAATAATATTTATAGTTTAAAAATGCATTTTTTTTAAATTAAGTTAAAGAGTTTTGTCGTTTCTGCTTTTACAAATCCGGCGTCCAGCATAAATTGAGTCAACAAAACCAATAAACGGAAGCTTTTCTACAAGATATAACAGTTTTTAGATATATTTTAGTACGACGAAAGAAACCGCAGTAACACGACAATGATGTTTAGCTGTTTACAAATTTTGTGACGTCACAATGATGGTGGACAGCGTTTTCAGTGTTTAAAAAGTATGACTAAAAAACAATTATCAAAATAAAATACTACAGACATCTTCCAATTTTATGAAGTAAAATCGATGTATTCGGGTTCCTCATACCAAAAAAATTATAAGAAATAAATATTTGTATAGTTCTTAAGTAAATAACGGAAAATATGCTTCTTTATTCTACTGAGTTATGTTATTTTGCAAATTTGTACAAATTATAAGAAAATACGTAGATTCTGGGACTGAAGTTAGTAGGTTTGCAGAAAAGGCCTAAAATACGTATATCTACGTAAAAAGACGTAGAGTTGACAACACTGCGTGGAGCGTTGAGTCAGTAGATACCGTGAAAGTACCATTAATATAATCAATTTAGAAAAGTTATACGTCAAAATGAGTTCGTAGTAAAAAAACTTGCCAATTAACTTATTAGTATTTCTAGCTTTGAAACGACAGACAGACACACCACAATGTCTGTGTTTATCATAAGGAAATTCCTTAAACTATGAATTAACTATAGATAAATTAAACTAAACAATCATGTTATACTACCACTCAATTACTAATTCACACAAAGCAGCGCGATGTTTACACAATAAATTAATGGGTGTATTCTGAATACACCTTGTATTTAGCATTACGTGCTGCGTTCGTGTAATTTATGACATTGGCCTTCTTAATTAGGTTACGATGATAATATAACAATTATTTATATGATTTACAATTTCACGGAAGAAATACAGAAATCTATCTATACTAAGATGAAAGATTTGATTGTTTGTTTGTAATGAATAGGTTTGGAAACTCATGACCCCATTTGAAAAAACATTCGCGTTAAGAACCCTACATTATCCCTGATGAACATAGGCTATCGAGTATTTTCCAAAAAGTTTTGGTTTCGTCTGATAACTACGATAACGTAACCGTACGGGCTTGAAAAAGATATCAAAAAATAACCTTATATCGCTTACGCTGCGGAAGACATTGACAGTAGAGCAAAGTGATGTACTAAAGTTTTATAGAGGACATCAATATCTATAAAAAGAAAAGTCCGCGATACTCTATGTCCAACTATTACAGTTATGTCACAACTAAAGGTCCCCTGCGGTTATACCCGCGTTAATTTGAGGAAAAAGGTTATAGTAAGTCAAACTTAAAAGATGGGCATTTGCTATCGCGGACTTTTTTATAGAACTTTTTAAGGAAAATAATTCCGCCGTACATAATTTTTGTGTAACTTAAATCATTGACGTTCAAACGTAAGTTCATTACGTAAGTTCGCAAATGGAATATTTTTAAACGTTTTTGCAATATTTTACATTGGTTATCCGTTCCTACTGGTCACAGCGTGATGTGAACCTCAAGCCTTCCTCAATAAATACACTATCCAAAACTAAAGTTTTATTATAAGCGAACCATTAGTTCCTGAGATTTGCGCATTTAATCAAAAAATGGTACAATACAACAACGTATAGAACACAACGAGTACAACGGGTCCTATAGTACGAAAAAAAAATCAGTACCGTTTAAATAAATTTTCATGGAAGGTTTATAATTATAATATTAAGAAATTTATTTTGTATAATACAAGCCTGAGGACAAAAACCATAGTCTACATAAACTGCAGCTCTACACCGAAGCGAAGCGAGGGCGGGTCAAAATTATATAAAGAAATTCATTGTATATAATACAAGCCTGGGAACATAAACTGTAGTCTACCTACACTACAGCTCTACACCGAAGCGAAGTGAGGTCGGGTCACTTGTGTTAGATATTTTTATCGTGTCTATGCATATGATAAATTCGAGGTAGGGCTGACATTTAAAATGGCGCCGAAATGTGTCAAGTTTTGCAATCACTTCTCAAACAATTATTTAGGAGATTTTTTATAAATATAAATAAGAGCTCATTCTGAATCGCGTCTATGTAGCTCTAAGTGCACCCTATTTAATGTTTAAGGGGATATTATGGGTTCTACCTTAGTTACTAAGCCAATCTGTTTCAGGTTTAAGTCTAAGCTTTGTTTTGACGTGGTCAGGAAACAATGGTGATATGCTGACAGCTCATCGCCTTCTACAATTTCCGAAGCTGTCGTGTCCGTTTCCCCTAAGGTCGCGTTGTTTCATCTTTAGTTAAATTTCACTATAGTAAAACCGTAAAGAAAAAAAATAACTTTTGTCAAAATTTTACCATTTACTATGTATTTGTCGTAACATTAACTGACGTTAAATTTAACTAAAGTTGAAACAAAGCGGCGTAAGCTTTTGCTGTCTGCACAGCAAGCTGGCAGTTTGGGCCTTCCTGTCTTTCTCAATCCAGTATGGGAAACCACGGCATTTGATTATGAAGAAGTGTAAAATTTTCATTTGCAGTAGGTAAAATTAATGAAATTAGAATAAAATCAGATGATTATAGTTTTAGTACGAGTCTTTTATTAATAATCAAAAAGGTGTGAACTTCATCAAGTAATGCCCACCATGAATCTGTCATGGCATCTGGTGGATTGTAACTAGATATGTACTAATTGGTAAAACCATAGAAGATAAAAGATTCAATATTTACACGTTGTGAAATTATTTCACACGGTTTTTAAATAAGTATTGTGCGGCGGCATTTATAGATCCTAATAGTTTTTTAAGTTTCATTAACTTTGATGCTGTCACTTTCTTTGCAAAAGCAATATAATAATACAAGGTATCACTTTGACAAGCGTTAAATTTATTTGACGTCAATGCCGACAGTTATTATATTGGACAGCTATAGCGGAAGAAATACATGGAACACACCAGTGGTTAATATAACTACTTATTTATTATTTTTTCTACTTTCGGAAATCAGAGTAGGTTGATAGATTAGAAGATGACACCCTGTGAATACTAAATGAAGGAGTTTCGTTAAGCAGAACTAGATTTTTTTCACGACTTTGTTCAACCTTGTCCTGGTGGACAACTGTAAACAGAAATATCTATCTATTAGTAGACCAATTGACCCTGTGCAATTTGTTTCTGATAATGCCAAAAATTTATGAAAAGTATACGTCCTTTGGCTCTACCCTAGTAATGAACCCGCGTGCTGCATTTCATTAAAATCAATCAATGATCTGAGATTATTTCTCCATCCCTGTTATCAAGTAAAATTCTAAAAGTGTGAGTAGAATCCCGTAGAATAGAAGTATTTGGGTTCAGTCAAAAATAGAAATGAGTAGAATTTTACTAGGTAACAGGAATGGAATAATAATCTCAGGTCGTTTCATTAGAATAGTTGACAAATATTTGATTCAGGATAATATGGCTAACGCACCAATGGCGGGCAATGTTGGCGTCTCGAGTCTATTCAGCTTGGTTTACAATGTAGATTCTGCAGACAGCCAGTCGACGCCAGCAAGACTAGCGCGTCTATTCCTTAATATAAAGCAGTTTCTATTTACAATTCCTATGACGTCACACCCGACATTTCGAGGTCACGCGCGGGAAGTCCACCAGCGGCGGAAAAGTCAGTCAACACGACGAGTCCCTCCCTTTTACATAATAATATATTATGGCATCAAAAAATCAAACGATTACGTTTGACGTGATATTTGTTTACCTCGCGCCTCGGCGACAAAGTAATGGATTGAAATAAAAAAATATAGATCGTAATCGGGCGTGATCGAAATTTGTTTGTAGTTCGATGGACAAAGTTATTTATTGATGACATACTACTGATGTTATCTGTGGATGGCTTTATTTATTATTTATAAGTATACTAACGAAGGGGCGGCTTGTTGACTAAGGCACCGGATAATTTAAAAAAATAACTTGGTCACCTCACATAGAAATTAAGTTTATCAGCTTCGAAATATCTCTTCTTTTTTAAAACATCGAAATGAGGTCATTTATTCATGACGGAAAGCCTTACAAAACTTTAATTTTCATTGCAACTGACACTATGTATGAATGGAATCCAGGATTAACAACATTGCATGTATTTCTTGTAGTATTGGCAACACTAGGCTAGGGTGGCATCATCACAATAAAATAGATTACTTAGTTTAAATTTTCATGACGCTGCTCTTAATACTTATCCGTCCACAGACCACACACCAACATTTTCAGCGACTCGGCGGTGATTAATGAAATTTCGTTTAGACCCAGCCTTATAATATTATAAGAAAAATCCTTATAATGTTAGAGAAATATTTCTTTTCTGCTGCTTGAGCTCAGAAATTTAACAAAAATGCTATCCCTAGCATCTTGTTAATAAAAGATTATCAACTGCCTGATTTATACATGTGCAATTACTTATTTAAGCGATATAAGTTCATTTCATTAACAAGAAAATTTGTCTTTTGCAGATGAGCGGCTCAGCAAAACCTAGTAAGTGTAAATTACAGTAAAATGTATATAAAATAAAAGGGCCGAAAATATTATTCTTGGTATCTACTTCTTTCGTGGTTGATGTTACGTCCAAATAAGAGTCACTTATTGCTTAACAGTTGTAAGAGGTCCTTTTGAAGTAAGTATGACCTCCTTGAACCGGGTGACCCAAATTCAAAAGAGTTCTCAACGCGATAAAAGTCGAGTTTCGGTCAATGCTTTCGACTTAAAACATTATTTTCATCGTAAAAGTAACCTTATAAACAATACCACATTACGTTCAACCATATCAGATGCAAAAACCATTTTAATTAAAGAAATGTTCAGCTAGTTTTAAATGAATAACAGTCCATATAGAAAAGAAAATCATTTAAATTAAAAACTATGACACGGAGGTTTTTTGTCAAAATATGAATGAAAAGTTTGGATAACCCCAGGCCCTCTAGCTGTCAACTGTCAAATTACCTACTATGGAGTTAAACAGTTAGACGTGATAAAAACTGGATATAATGTAAATTGTAGTGCTTATGCTACGGAGGCTGGTCTCTTATCTTTAAGTGATAAACCTATAATGAATAAATTAGTAAATTAATTAAATTCCTAAATTCCTAGAATGGAAAGTTTATCAGTTAATTAATGTTGCTTTTTAAATTTAGACACTGATTCAACTTTTAAGAAAGCTATACATAAAGAGTTATAATGTTTCAGGGCTCAGTCCTTCATTTCTTGTAACTAGAGAGCAATTTTTTTCCCCCGACCATAATTTATGAGACGAAAGTATTTAGAGAGACATTAGCTATGATAAATGATGATAATTAAACAAAAACCTTATTAAATACACAATGAAAAAATATCTATCCAACTTATGTTTTAATATTACTCGTACCTACATAAAAAAAAGAAAATGCACTTTATATTCTACCTTATTTTAGTTTTTACTTTTTAGTTTCATAATTATGATATTTGCATATATGCGTATTTAATGTTAATAACGTGAGTTACCTAGGTGCTTGTTTAATTTCCCAAAGTGACGTGTAAGTTCAACTATTGTAAAATCACGAACAAGTAAAATAACGTGAGAGTGTTACTTTAATTTCCGAAATTAAAGTCTATCTATGTGATCTAGTGGTTTTATAGATCAAAGATTAAATAAATAAGGCCTAGTAATTCTTTTACTTTTGTTCTATAATGCGTCGATCGCGCGGGCGTTTGCGTGTTCTTTTCGCACGAACGCTTTTACAATGCGGCATGAAAACAAAACTTGTCGAATTTGTATTAAAAAGAAATCCACGTTCAAAATCCCCTTTGGAAGATCAAATTTCATTAACACCACGCCTTTTGGTTTTAATCGAGTGCTTGTGAGCGTTGTAAAAGCGTATATATGACTTACGTGACGGTTATATGGTCATCAGTTATCTTTTATAGCTGTAAAACTCGCGTATTGCCTATTCTTACTCGATTACCTACCTTGTAGTAATTAACCACCTAACTTAATACAGAAATGGAATATTTGGTGGAAGTTTATATATCAGTTCCTGGAGCCTGTTTCTTGAAAATATTTACTAATATTTATCATTATAATTTTAATTTTAGAAGCATGTAACTGCTTGATGTTTAAATTTAAAGAAAATATAACTAGAATAAAATCCACGCGGACCAGGCAGTAGACGGGACTATAATATTTATCAATTACTGTACAAGCATAATACGAATTCTATTCTGTTTGGCATAATGTTCAAAATATTTAGACTTATTTTTCTATTTTCTGGTTATCTAATTTAATAAATCACGCCAACTCGACAAGAGACAACTCGACTTCGTAATGTTATTAATGTGTCAATTTTATCAATCAATCATTTACAATGAATAGGTAAAAATGCCGTATAGATTAGAATAGACTTAAATGGAAATGTAAGAAGAAAGTTTTACCCATCATAAACTTCTTTGTACTCGTCAAAATGGTCGATGAATTCCAAAATGTAATCCAGAGAATTTACGTACCTTCGACATTCACCTGTCTCCCTATCATAGTCACGCACCCTTGTAAATTGAAATAGTTCCATTGTAGGTACTTCACTATAACAATATTTACGTCGATATACGAAACATGTTCTATACCTTGCGTACGTACCTATAATAGGTATATTGAATAGTTTCGATATCTACCAAAACGTAAATAAGAAACGACAAAAATATTGGATACTTACCTCCCCAATAGCAGATGAAATATACCGATTTCAGTTTTCTTTTCAGACGTGAACGTCAATCAAAATAGATAAAGGTTAAAGTTAGGATGAGGAGTTTGGGATTATTAAGGATGGATTGAATAGATAATAATTTGTTTTTACACAATACAATACAAACCACTGAAGGAGGAAGATAAGAATTGTCGAAACGGAACTGTATTTTGGTAATGCTCCTCTGGCATTGAAATTAAATTCAATATTATTATAATGAAATATCTCCCGTCTTGAAATCTTATTATTATTATGTTACCTACCAGCTTCTGCCCGTAACTTTTTCTGTGTTAACATATGAATTAGGCTAAGAAGGGAAATTCTAATTCAGAATTTCTTTATTTAAATTAGAAGCATAATATAACTCGTATGAATCGACCATATTTTTTCTCCACCCTTTTGCTAGTTAAGGATATTCTTTAGAAAAACGGGCGAATTAAAAAATCACAGAGTCAAATTAAGTAACAATATTTACAAAAAATTATATTGTAACTTTGTCAATAACAATATCACATCATCTTTGTCATAATTATAGAAACTGCCTCTTGGAATGTTTGGACAGTTTAAACCCAAGCATTTGGCTTTAAATTTATTGACGGTCAATTGGACATTGCTAGGAACTTTATTGTAGAAACAAAAGAAAGAATATATATATATATATATATATATATATATATATATATATATATATATATATATATAGATACTCAAAAGTGACTGACTGACATAGTGATCTATCAACGCACAGCTCAAACCACTGGACGGATCGGGCTGAAATTTGGCATGCAGGTAGATGTTATGATGTTGGCATCCGCTAAGAAAGGATTTTGATCAATTCTACCCCCAAGGGGATAAAATAGGGAATGAAAGTTTGTATGAAACTATGTCAATTTTAAACCGATCGGGCTGAGACTTTGCATGCAGGTATAAGAAGAATCATAGATGAATGTCATTGTGTATAATACAAGCCTGAGAACAAAAACTGTAGTCTACACTTCAGCTCTACACCGAAGCGAAGCGAGGGCGGGCCGCTAGTTCAAATATAAGACACATCAGATCAGCGCAGTGGTCAGCTAGTTCGGTTTACGATCAAGGAAGTTAAAGCAACATTTTCAATGATCAATCACAGGATGCATAACTGAACACTTACTATCTCGAGCTCCTCCCTGCTTCGGAAGGCACGTTAAGCTATTAGTTCCGGTTGCATCTGCATATATTAGCACTCTCTAATCCACACCATGGGCCCACGTGGTGGGTCGTGCATGGCATTATCTATCTATTTATTTTATACATAGAAGGCTATGACTTTAACTTCCTTGATATAAATTCACAATCACTTGAGATAATTAGACATTATGGTTGGTGTAAAAGACGAGTAAAAGATTTCTGTCACTATGTAATATATATTATTCATTTATTGACTGAACAGTACAGTACGCGACAATGGCCGCAGATAACTTAATCTATGTAGCATGTACAAAGTGCTCTTTGACATTATTATAAGATTAATTTCTTTTTCTCACAGTAGGTAACTTTTATTAAACGTTGACTGTGCGTGCAAATATTAGTTTCAGAACAGCATTAGTATTTCTGCTTCTTTGTTTCTTACAAAATGTTCCAAACATTTTTTTACAGTTATTATATTGATCCTGATTAGAACTTGTTACGTGGTTTTACTTATGCGTTGCGTTTGTTTCTGTAGCGTAGGTTGATTCATGTAACCTATACTACAGCAATGACGTATTTTAAACAAGGTCATCCTTTTTGTATTCGCAAGCAAAATATCAAAGCCAGTCCGATCGATGATGGCGTGTTAGTTACATTTAAAGGAAAAAGCAAAACCATAATATGAAGGGACATGTCGATACCTGACGGGCTCTACTCATACGTAATTAAAGAAAACAAATAACACATATTATAGAGCACTTTAAAGTCTTTACCCGATTTAGGGTAACTTAAAAAATAAGATATTGATTTCATCTAAGCATGATTTTGATGCTGTACATATTCATATATTGGTATCGATTCTGGCATGATTCTACAAACTTAAAACGATATTTAAAATTAGTCTCTTCTTTTCATTCTGTATAGATGATGACGAGAATATACTGTTATCAAATTCAAGTTTAGGTTTAGAGAATCATACCTTACCTTATCGTTATATAGGTAAACACCTTGTAGTGTTACAGTAAAAACTGTATAAACATCACTCAAAAAGACATTAGTTGAATCTAAGACGCTTATTGATTTAGTAAAATTCAATTAAATAGTTACAAATAAATCAATCAAACGTGTAATTCAACTTTACGCAATGTCAGAACTTTAATTTCCAATAACACGTCATAACAAAGCAAAACTAATTAATCTGATGAATTACTGAAGTTTAACGTAAGAAATTACCCCGCATGTATACAAATATCCACCAAATTGTAATCATATATATTGCAATGATCTATGCTTCAATAATTACCGTACAGAATATATATGTAGTAGTACACTTTCATAGGCGACCTCCGTGGCAGAGTGGTATGTACTCGTACATACATCTGTTTTTAAGGTGTCCCCTACTCAGAGCTTCTCGGTTCGAACCCCTATAACGCCAAATTCATAATAAGAAAAAATATGTAATAGAATTATAAAGATAAGAGATAAAAAAAAAAACAAAAAAAAGAAGCACAAAAAAAGTAAACAAAAGAATGGAAAACAAAACAGAATATAAAGACCTGTAACAAAACGGGGATTAATTAAAAAAAAAAACTGCTTGGTTTTTTTTTCAAACTGTTAGACTGACTCCAATGATCGAACTGTTTGGAATGTTTATTTTCAAACTGTCAGACTGGCTGATGTAACCTATAAAAATTTACAAGCGCTTTTGAGCAAGCATTGATAAATAAATGCTTTATTGACAGTTTTCCAAATATTACAACTGAAGGTTGTTATGTCACTTTTAAAATAGTATTTGGGGAAAGAGGAAAAGCCACAGGTCACGAAAAAACCTATAACCCGACGGATTGTTGCCTAGAGTGTAGTATTTCCCTTACTTCGCAGAGACAAAATCGAATTGGGATGGAATTACATAAAATTATGCATAGACTTTGCGTCACCCATTTTTTTGATAATAAAAAATGGGTGACCTGGATTCATAGGCAAAAGTTTTAGTAAAAACAACACGAGTTCATTGATTTTGGCGTAGTTTGGCCCAATGGGCCAACAAATTATTAGTCCGGTACTAATAACTTTATCGAAGGCTGGCATGTAAAAAAATATTTAAATATTTACAGACGATGCTACGGAGTTTTGAAACGACGCAAATAATTCTTTCCGGATATAATAATATTATTATTTGAGAGATGAGCTTCCTCAAAATACACTTTTAAACTTCCGCGTTGCATTATGAATATTTTATTTTCCTAAAATATTATATTTCATATATACAAAAGGAAAAATAATGAAATCTCTGTGGGCCACTGTCTAGAGGTTTAAATTTAGTATTAACGAAAACGTGTTTTTGTTTTTAAGTTTTTAATACGTTTTTTTATATTTTATTAGCAGACTTAGACAACCCTCCTTAATTATTTGATAAATCCGTGATGCTTATTTTATTTGCATTTCTGATGATGAAATCTATAGACGCTAAAGAATTCCTTCAACAAATATTTCACCATTGTCCTGTCGTTCGTGATACCCTTTTTCTGATATCTTTATATATATAATTCTTCTGTGAGTGTGTATGTCACTGAACTTCTCTTAAACGACTGGACCGATTTTGATGAATTTTTTTGTGTGTGTTCAAGGGGATCTGAGAATGGTTTAGATTCACAATTTTGTCCGCTGGACAACCCCTATTTTTTTTAGGGCGGTACGAAGTTTGCTGGGTCAGCTAGTATTATATAAAGGAGTTCATTTTCCACTTCTTTACCACGTACATCACTACTATCGAGCGCGCAACGTGGACTAATGTTCGCCGTGTGCGTTGCCGCCTCTTATCACGTATACCGCGGACAAAACGTACTAGAGGTACGTTATATATTTTTAATCTAAGGTGTGCGTTATTCGCTGCAGTTGTCATCGACCTATTACGGCGGCCAAAAGTCGTCCGCGGAGTTCCTCGTCTGGGCAGGTTATAACAGTTTGGAAAAGAATTGACCAGGCAGTTCGATCATCGGACTACTGGTACAACCCTAGATCAGACTGGAATAAACACACATTTATGCCTCATCAGCTAATTATATACCTAATAATATAAGCAATTACAAGATAAAGATAACATAGGGTCAATAATAAAGTATTCCTTTGACGTATCTCACGTCAATCAAAGAAGATTTGAAGCAAATAGCTTCATTATACAAATTTTTCTGCTAAACTATTCTTCAGAAATGAACATAGTCATAGCAACTAGAAGTCATATATGATTTCTGAGAAAATTTATTATTTCAATACATTATCGATCGCGACCCTTCTTCAATATCATGGATATAACGTGTCATATTAAATGAATCGTAAGCAATACGCAAAATTTATAATGTATCACAATAATGCACAATATTATTTGAATACCTACGTTATAAATTCTGCTTTATTTAGTTTGTTGAAATTGAATCTTCAGATTCGATTTGGATAAAGCGATTCGTCTGGTGTTTGTTGGTTTGCGTCATCAAATGTGAATAAACTTTTTTCTTCATTTCTTCTTGGCGAAATATTTTTGAAAATATTTGCTCTAATTCTGACTATTGGTCAAAATAATAGTTTGTGAAACTTGCCAAAACTTCTATATTAGGCATTTTAAAAACAGAAGAAGTGGAATATAGGGTAGACCTGAATAATATATTATTTTCGTATTTATATAAACTACTATTGTTGTTCATAATTTTGAAAACTATTCATCAATCAGTTCATGATTAAGCAGAAGTTGAACTCAATAGTTTACAAAATTGATTATCATATTTTTTTTTCAAACGTTTATGAGTCTAGTACAAATGAACGTGTTCATTCATCACACAAATTGTTTGTGTCTTGCGTGACAATAACGCTCTATTTGTCCTTAATAGGCACTCATTTTGTATAGTACTTTTTACTACGATGAAATGCTGAGGGCCTTGAATAATGGCAGAAGTTGGTTCTACTTTCGAAATAAGTAATACCAAGATTTAATGATGAGTTAAATCTATAAACGTGCTCCATTTTTCTTATGTCATTCTTTAATTAATTCATCGGAAAATTATGATCTGATTTTAAATGAAAAATTGCGTAAGTGTCACCCATCTAGTTACTTGCCCAGCAAAGCTGCCTTGCTACGTTGGGACGGTAAATTTTCGCCTAGAACCAACCTAGCCGCAACCTAGCCCCGAAAAGTACGTAAAATAATAATGACCTACATTATGAAATTGTATAGAATACTTTATTGACAAATCTACCGTATATACTCTTTCAGATGTACCTAAAAGCTAGATACTCAACGTCAGAAAGGGATGTCTAGAGTGATCTCTTATAAATAATGTCCTTATGAAAGTTTATTTAGAGCTCAATGTCTTCTGCAATGTTGTGTTGTTGCGAGAGGGCAAGATCCTCTCTTAAAACAACTTCGAATACGCTTGAAGTCGTCCAAAGAGCAATACTCAAAGTCAGCACTTACGAACCAATAGATTCTCAACGCACGCCCTATGTCAAGACTTGTCATGTTTGAGTTCGGAAACTGTTTATATTATTGACCCCACATCGTTTCCATCGAGTAACATTTGGTAATATATTACATTCAACTCACATTATATTATAGGTTTTACGATTTTAAGAATTCCTTTAAAAAGGTCTGTTTCACCGTCGGCCATTACAGTACTGACTAAAATTAAGGTTTTATCATTAAAATTACTTAATTAAAAATAATGAGCATTGAATTTCTAGAGCACCAGTTATCTATCGTCGGTTATAAATAGCATTGATTTCCCATAAGCGAGCAAAGCGAGAACAGTTGCAAATAGGTCAGTTATTTGCTGATATGTGGGTCGTATAATATCATTTATTTCTTCATGGTGTTATTGAAAAGCAAGCATTGGATATTTTGGTTAATGTAAGTATTATTTAACACTGAAAGCCTTATTGTCTGCAAAATTTTCGAATTTGTCCAAAAAGGGAGTAGGTACTGAATTTAAATGTAATTTGCCGTAACGAATTCATTATAACGAAAATTTCCTTTCGGGAAGTCGAAATTGGAATCAAACAATTCCCTAATTTACCTGCGTGATGATTTTTTTGATTAAATTAGACTAATTGGGTGATTATCTCTAATTATGTCATTAGAAAACTTTTATTAGGGGTAAAAAATTAAAAAATAATTGGTTCAAATGAGCTGAGGTAGTAATGTCTCTTTGGTCGGGTTATTGCGCTCGGTCCGCAATCGTAGAAGTAAAGCAACTTTCGCAATGGCCGCTCATAGGACAGGTGACCAAACTTTTATTATTTTGAGTCACCCGAAAGGCTAAGCTAAGCTAAGCTGTTGGTCCCAGCTGCATCTGCAGTAATTAACACCCGCCAAAGCCGCCAATCTGCACGGGGCCGTCTGCATGTTATGGCCCCAATCTCCCTATTCCATCCATAGGATCCATCCCGCACCACAGAGCAGTAAGGACATAAAGGCTGATGACGCTGATGAATTATTACTTATTAGCTGCTTCTCGCAAATTCATCTGTATTAAGTAATTTACTTATCATACAAAAAAATTACGCATTTTTATTTTCAACCGTCTCAAGTTTTGTTTTACCATCAAAACTATGCCAACACTTGACATTTAATAATGGCAATATGGACTGATGGTTTCCATGACTTTTTGTTGTGAGTACAGTTTTTTAGATTCTTAACCTTTTATTTGCAGACCACGCGAAAATTAAATAATACATAAATGTAAATAATTGTTTAAAAAGAAACTTGAAAAATATGCGACCTTGAGTCTTGATCTGTCTACATCATGGTCTAGTTTAAATTACCTACATAAGGTTGTTTTTTCGTTTAATGTTTCATTTGGAATGAACCCTGTGAAAAAAATTAAAATAAGGAAACGAGGTCAAATACATAAACACAACTTAAACCAACTTCCCCCTATCGAGTAATTAACTGAAAAGGTTACAACCCTTGGTTACAACAAAAATACGAGAGTGAAAACTATTTATAAGGCTGTCTCTCTCAGCTGTCAGTAGAAGCTTTGGCCTTATTAGGTTGCCAATGTTATTGGATGCTTCGTCTGTTGGATAGAAAGGTGTTTACCCTGTATTACCTGCCGTGCGAGATACGGGTGGTTTGAGTATTATTAGAACCTTTCTGGTTATGTGCACCGAGTATAATAGGAAGAGTGGGTGCGAAGAAATTGGACGATATCAAATGTTTACCTTAATAAAATATTGGTTAAAGACGTTATGTGTAAATTTCAACTGAATGACTACTACGGTTTACGCGTCGCGGACGGCCGCTACGTCCGCGACTTCGTTTCCGTTAACTTTGGTTTTTTGAGAATCCCACAGCAACCTAAAATTTCCCGGGAAATTAGGATCCTATGTATAAATCCAGGTCATAAACTATATCGGCAGTCCCCATCTTGTAGTTCTGTCCTGCAAAGAGGGGGGCGGCGGAGGGAGCTACACGGGCACGCCCAAGTAGTCCTCCGCCGCGGACGGGCGGTGGTATGGTGGGCACTAGGCCGCGTATTCAGCCCCCACGCGCGGGCCATCCTGCGCAAGTCTGCGTGCCTGCCGTGGGGGGCTAGGCCGGGAGGCTGCTGGGTGCGGAGACGCAGAAAAATCCCTAAACGGGGATCCCGCGGTTTCGCACTAAGCAGCTTAGAGGGTAATCGCAGGGTTTTTTAGCGGATATTATGCCGTAAAGCGCCCGTAACAGTTACGGGGTTCTCAGTGGGTAGCCACTGCTAGGGCTTGTTAGGATTGCGGGAGCCAGATGTGAGGTCCGTTCGGCGGTGTGCCTCTTAAAGGCGCCGTCGTTTGTAAACAGTATTTTTTAACTGCGTCATAAAAAAAAAGTCCATAAACTATATGTGTACAAAATTTCATCCAAATTCATATAATCAGTAGCTTTTGCGTGATTGAGTAACAAACATACGAACTTTCACATTTATAATATCATAGTAGGAGTAGGATAGCCTAAAGTTAGAAGAACAAAAAGGCAGACGGATGAGCAAAGGAGGTTTAGAAATAGGGTCGGAGTTTCTAAAACTATCGCATCAGACCAGGACTGCTATGGAGTGGGATAGCCCTCTAGATCTGTAAGAATGAAAACACTTTTCACATCGGAATCCGCGGTGTGATAAAAAATTAGCACACTAATTTCAAATATGCAAATAACACAAATTTCAAATCTCAGCAGCAGATTCGGCAGAGAAATTTCTGTGGCCCATTGTCTAGAGACGTTATAGAGTAAGATCACATCCCGTTAATATTAAACCGAAATCCGATAAATATTTATATGCGAATACTGATTTCGGTTTAATAGCCATTTCTTAATCCACATTTTTCGAGGTTTTCTTTATTTCTTTTGTAGTCGAATCAAAGTTGCTGCCATGTGGGAGCAAGGAAAAGAAGTTCTTTTTCAACAGCAACATTGCTTTTATGCTATAATATTTATCATTAAATTTTATTTCTGCTCGTTACCCTCAGTAGATAGTATAGGTAGTTGCTACAGCAAGCAGCAACAACAGATTCACAAAAACTGAGTCTTGAACAAGTTGCTTTTTCACGCCCGATCAACTGTGCTTGTTGCAAAAGACGCAGGTGCGGCCTTACGTGGAATATTCCTCGCACCTCTGAGATGGCTCCGCCAGGTACTTACTCGATGCCTTGGATAGTGTTGAATAAAAAGCAATTGTTTCTCAAAGACACTAATTTATTTTCTTTGTTTTTGATGGAATATTTACATTAGGGCTTATAAAATGACTTATTTACACATGGACTATATAATAGGTATAGTGTTGGTCGTAAACAAGGCCCCCGGCGGTGTAGATACCTAGTTGTAAAAACAAATGGATAGGCTTCCTGGAGAAGCTACTTTTTTTCATTAAGTCGATTGTGAAACCCCCGCGAACAATGCAAGTAGTAGGAATCTATATAAACGCAACAGCTAACACTGCCACTTTTCTTACCGGGCGACGCAGAACACCCCCTTTAGTCAAAACGTCTACTACCCTAACAATGTTCTCCTTGCCAGGATATGTGGCTACTACGCGACCACGTGGCCAGCAATGCCTTGGTATGCTCCCATCCACAATGCAAACCAAATCGCCAATTTGCAACGTCTGCTGGTTTCCGGTCGAAAAGTGTCGCGCCACGAGGGTAAGCAAGTACTCGCGTACAAAACGTTGCCAGAAATGGTTTGGCAGATGTTGTGATTTCCGCCGTTGCGCTCTACTGGTGAGGTCGGTGTTATTGAAACGCCGTGTTTTGTAAATCTTTGAGGTGGATATAATTAAAAAAAATGTTGTAAGGGCACATTCTGCGCCGCAATTCACGGAGACGTGGATTAGCGGTCAAAAATTCACAACCGCCTCCGCTTCCATCAATAACGTCAGGAAAACCTCTACTCTCGATGACCTGTTCTTTAATGTTACAAGGCGCTCTTGATATTTCGGAACAATCTCTCCCAGCAGCCTCCCATAAATGGAGCCGACGGTGGTTTGAATTTTCAGCAAAATATCTTGATGGATGCGAACTCGTAGATGTCCTTGATGATCTTGGCATCTCCAACAAATGCCGTCCTGTTTTCTGAGTATATGCAGGATGGATTACCACGACGGGCAATAAAACGGCGTAAGGGTCAGGCCGTAAATTTTGCCACATTAGTTATAACATAACTCTCCGCCAAACCGACCGATGGCGGTATAACCATCCAACGACGTAGGGGAGGAAAATCTCATTGGTGACGGGCAGCAGCGTCATCAGTGAAATAACCTACGTTCTGCGATCGCCAACCCGCCTGCCCAGCGTGGCGATTATGGGCAATACCTTTGAATGCACACAAACAAAAAGCCACGGCCCCCAGTTCCCGGTAGCCCTGCTATTCCTGGTCACGGTGGCGACCACGGTAACGGCGGGGCGGGGGGTGCGAAGAATCTCCGGGCTACGGGAGGCCACCACAATAGATTGACCCTGGCGACGTACAACGGACGCACGCTACGGCTTGACTCGCATCTGGCGCAACTCGAGGTGGAACTTGGGAAGATTAGGTGGCACATTTTAGGGTTAAGTGAAGTCCGAAGAGAGGGGGAGGACACCATAACGCTCGAATCGGGCCACCTAATGTACTTCCGCGGGGGAGACCAACAGTCCCAAGGTGGCGTTGGGTTTTTGGTGAATAAGTCCCTTGCCGA
The DNA here is from genome assembly GCA_902850365.2 of Chilo suppressalis. Taxonomy (NCBI): domain Eukaryota; kingdom Metazoa; phylum Arthropoda; class Insecta; order Lepidoptera; family Crambidae; genus Chilo; species Chilo suppressalis. The sequence goes on along the minus strand of OU963895.1, from coordinate 10,333,476 downwards.
TAACGTTGTGGAAATGTCCAGCGTGTCGAACAGGGTAGTGTACCTTATTATAAAGCTCACCGAGAGGTATAGCCTCAAGGTGCCGCCGCGGACGGGCGGTGGTATGGTGGGCACTAGGCCGCGTATTCAGCCCCCACGCGCGGGCCATCCTGCGCAAGTCTGCGTGCCTGCCGTGGGGGGCTAGGCCGGGAGGCTGCTGGGTGCGGAGACGCAGAAAAATCCCTAAACGGGGATCCCGCGGTTTCGCACTAAGCAGCTTAGAGGGTAATCGCAGGGTTTTTTAGCGGATATTATGCCGTAAAGCGCCCGTAACAGTTACGGGGTTCTCAGTGGGTAGCCACTGCTAGGGCTTGTTAGGATTGCGGGAGCCAGATGTGAGGTCCGTTCGGCGGTGTGCCTCTTAAAGGCGCCGTCGTTTGTAAACAGTATTTTTTAACTGCGTCATAAAAAAAAAGTCCATAAACTATATGTGTACAAAATTTCATCCAAATTCATATAATCAGTAGCTTTTGCGTGATTGAGTAACAAACATACGAACTTTCACATTTATAATATCATAGTAGGAGTAGGATAGCCTAAAGTTAGAAGAACAAAAAGGCAGACGGATGAGCAAAGGAGGTTTAGAAATAGGGTCGGAGTTTCTAAAACTATCGCATCAGACCAGGACTGCTATGGAGTGGGATAGCCCTCTAGATCTGTAAGAATGAAAACACTTTTCAATCGGAATCCGCGGTGTGATAAAAAATTAGCACACTAATTTCAAATATGCAAATAACACAAATTTCAAATCTCAGCAGCAGATTCGGCAGAGAAATTTCTGTGGCCCATTGTCTAGAGACGTTATAGAGTAAGATCACATCCCGTTAATATTAAACCGAAATCCGATAAATATTTATATGCGAATACTGATTTCGGTTTAATAGCCATTTCTTAATCCACATTTTTCGAGGTTTTCTTTATTTCTTTTGTAGTCGAATCAAAGTTGCTGCCATGTGGGAGCAAGGAAAAGAAGTTCTTTTTCCATTTTAAGGGGCACGTATTACATTATTTCAGCACGTCCTTATCCTTCCATTTTAAATAGGTAAATGATCGATCGTTACGACCTTATCGTTTCGTGTATGACATGGAATTTAGAAACGATTGATCGAAACGACGAATCTTACCGTATAAGGGGCCTTTAACAGCTTGGAATATTTATGTCCAAACAGTTCGATCACCGGACTACTTGTAGGACAGGATGGTATAAACGAATCGATTAATGGTCCAAAATTTATCAAGCTCAAACAAATCAATCAAATTATATCGAATAGGCGGGGAAACACCTTTAAAATTGATGAATGACCTATTATAAATTCCAATTCAAAATTTGAATTTAGAAGTGATAAAAAACGGGTATTGGAAAAACACAATCTCATTTTATCACAGTAAGCCTCGAGGAATTTCTGAAATATTTGATGGACGGTAGCCATACACACTACGAGAAATCGTTACGATTAGACTGTACCGTCCGAACGGTACCGATAAATCGTAGCGTGTATGTTATAAAACTGCACAGTTTCCTATACGTACGCCACGTACGATAAACTGTTCCGTTCGAACTGTACAGTCTGATCGTTACGATTTCTCGTAGTGTGTATGGCTACCATAAGGCTTGTGTTATGGGATACTAGGGTAACGGATAGAAACCATATACAGTACGTATATTTATACAGAAATACATATTAAACATCCATGACTGGAGTACAAATGCTCGTATTCATCACACAAATATCTGACCCCACCGGGATTCGAACCTGGGACCTCTCGAGTCGGCGACACCATGAAAACCGGCGTACAAACCACTCGGCCACGTAGGTCGTTTAATTTATGTCTGAAATTTTAGTGAAATGTGTAATACTAACAAATACAGGACTAAATTATACTCGGATTAATTAGCGTATACCAACGACTACATTGTGTGATACGCTATATACGTTCCACTTAGTTTTAAGGTGAAACTATGTCCCCTAAAGTTTTAACTTCGCAACTTGACTCGGTACGAACTCCCCAGTGTTAGCAGACCAAAAGTTCAGTAAATAGGCTCTGTAACTGCCTAGAAAGAACTTCTATTACTCTAAAGTACGTACATTTAAAGGGGTAAATTCTATTACACGAAATTTACAACTGCTTCTATTGTCATTAATTAGTTTTAGTCGTCATTACAGAGTTTACGGTAGTAAAAGTTAAATAAATAAATAAACAAAATTAATTAAAAATTAAATTAAATACTAAAGTACTTTATTGTTTAAGAGTTAGTTAATAAATAAATAGAGTTATTTAAGACAGAACAAACTAGAAAAAAATGTACACCCCAATGTTGCTACTCGAGTAGTTTTAGTTTTTATGTTCGTGGTAGTGGTATGTGCACCGGTTTCCACGTTGTCACCTTCTCGCATATTTGTATGATATTTTTCTCATATTGGTACCTATTTTTCCGTGTTTGCGCTTGCAACATTGCTTTTATGCTATAATATTTATCATTAAATTTTATTTCTGCTCGTTACCCTCAGTAGATAGTATAGGTAGTTGCTACAGCAAGCAGCAACAACAGATTCACAAAAACTGAGTCTTGAACAAGTTGCTTTTTCACGCCCGATCAACTGTGCTTGTTGCAAAAGACGCAGGTGCGGCCTTACGTGGAATATTCCTCGCACCTCTGAGATGGCTCCGCCAGGTACTTACTCGATGCCTTGGATAGTGTTGAATAAAAAGCAATTGTTTCTCAAAGACACTAATTTATTTTCTTTGTTTTTGATGGAATATTTACATTAGGGCTTATAAAATGACTTATTTACACATGGACTATATAATAGGTATAGTGTTGGTCGTAAACAAGGCCCCCGGCGGTGTAGATACCTAGTTGTAAAAACAAATGGATAGGCTTCCTGGAGAAGCTACTTTTTTTCATTAAGTCGATTGTGAAACCCCCGCGAACAATGCAAGTAGTAGGAATCTATATAAACGCAACAGCTAACACTGCCACTTTTCTTACCGGGCGACGCAGAACACCCCCTTTAGTCAAAACGTCTACTACCCTAACAATGTTCTCCTTGCCAGGATATGTGGCTACTACGCGACCACGTGGCCAGCAATGCCTTGGTATGCTCCCATCCACAATGCAAACCAAATCGCCAATTTGCAACGTCTGCTGGTTTCCGGTCGAAAAGTGTCGCGCCACGAGGGTAAGCAAGTACTCGCGTACAAAACGTTGCCAGAAATGGTTTGGCAGATGTTGTGATTTCCGCCGTTGCGCTCTACTGGTGAGGTCGGTGTTATTGAAACGCCGTGTTTTGTAAATCTTTGAGGTGGATATAATTAAAAAAAATGTTGTAAGGGCACATTCTGCGCCGCAATTCACGGAGACGTGGATTAGCGGTCAAAAATTCACAACCGCCTCCGCTTCCATCAATAACGTCAGGAAAACCTCTACTCTCGATGACCTGTTCTTTAATGTTACAAGGCGCTCTTGATATTTCGGAACAATCTCTCCCAGCAGCCTCCCATAAATGGAGCCGACGGTGGTTTGAATTTTCAGCAAAATATCTTGATGGATGCGAACTCGTAGATGTCCTTGATGATCTTGGCATCTCCAACAAATGCCGTCCTGTTTTCTGAGTATATGCAGGATGGATTACCACGACGGGCAATAAAACGGCGTAAGGGTCAGGCCGTAAATTTTGCCACATTAGTTATAACATAACTCTCCGCCAAACCGACCGATGGCGGTATAACCATCCAACGACGTAGGGGAGGAAAATCTCATTGGTGACGGGCAGCAGCGTCATCAGTGAAATAACCTACGTTCTGCGATCGCCAACCCGCCTGCCCAGCGTGGCGATTATGGGCAATACCTTTGAATGCACACAAACAAAAAGCCACGGCCCCCAGTTCCCGGTAGCCCTGCTATTCCTGGTCACGGTGGCGACCACGGTAACGGCGGGGCGGGGGGTGCGAAGAATCTCCGGGCTACGGGAGGCCACCACAATAGATTGACCCTGGCGACGTACAACGGACGCACGCTACGGCTTGACTCGCATCTGGCGCAACTCGAGGTGGAACTTGGGAAGATTAGGTGGCACATTTTAGGGTTAAGTGAAGTCCGAAGAGAGGGGGAGGACACCATAACGCTCGAATCGGGCCACCTAATGTACTTCCGCGGGGGAGACCAACAGTCCCAAGGTGGCGTTGGGTTTTTGGTGAATAAGTCCCTTGCCGATAACGTTGTGGAAATGTCCAGCGTGTCGAACAGGGTAGTGTACCTTATTATAAAGCTCACCGAGAGGTATAGCCTCAAGGTGGTGTAAGTGTACGCACCGACCTCGACACACTCGGACGACGAAGTGGAGGATATGTTCGATGATATATCGAGGGCCCTCCACTCCACTACTAAGACCCACTACAACGTTGTTATGGGGGACTTCAACGCTAAAGTGGGAGTACAGAATTGCAGCGAATTGGTAGTAGGATCCCATGGATTTGGAAGCAGAAATCATAGGGGGCAAATGCTCGTCAACTTCCTCGAACGGGAGGGGCTCTTCTTGATGAACTCTTTCTTCAAGAAACAGCCCCAAAGGAAGTGGACGTGGCAAAGCCCCGACACTATGACTAAAAATGAGATCGATTTCATCATGACGGACAAGAGGTACATATTCAGAGACGTCTCAGTGATCAACAGGTTCAATACCGGTAGTGATCACCGACTCGTCCGGGGCTCTTTGAATATCAACTTTAAGGTCGAGCGCGTCCGTTTGATGAAATCCAGGCTCCAACCTACTCTGCTCCAATCTATAACAGGGTCTGAAACGTTCCAGTCAAATCTGGAGAACCGATTTGCTGCCGTGGAAACCACAACAGACGTAAACCAAAACCTCGAAAATGTGGTTCGGATCCTCAGGGAAGAGGGTACGAGATTATGTGCAACGCAGCATAAGGGCAGGAAGTCAAAGCTTTCGGAAGAGACTTTAGGGCTAATGAAGGAACGACGTGAAAATCCACCCGTCACTTCGTCGGCAAAGCGGACTCTAAACCAAGAGATCAGTAAGCACGTACGACACGACCTCCGGTGCTTCAATACTCTCTCGATCGAGAGAGCGATCGAGCAGAATCGAGGATCCAAAGTGTTCGTACAATCTCTTGGAAGGAGCCATCTGACGAAGTTGACCACAGCAAGTGGGGAAGTTGTTGCTTCAAAGCCGGCAGTCCTTTCGGAAGTGGAAGACTTCTACAGCCAGTTGTACGCATCACATGCATCTCGACCCGATCCCGGAAATGAAGATTCTAGAGCCACATTAACACGCCACTTCACCGAAGACCTGCCAGAAGTCAATATTGGCGAAATCGAACATGCTCTTGGACAGCTTAAAAATGGAAAAGCCCCTGGAGAGGATGGTGTTTCAACAGAACTCTTAAAGGCTGGAGGTAAACCCGTACTGAGGGAGCTCCAAAAGCTTTTCAACACTGTCCTGTTCGAAGGGAGAACTCCGGAGGCGTGGAGTAGGAGTGTGGTTGTCTTGTTCTTTAAAAAGGGGGACAAGACCCAACTTAAGAACTATCGACCCATATCCCTTCTAAGCCACGTCTATAAGCTGTTCTCAAGAGTGATCGCGAACCGTCTTGCGCGAAGTCTTGATGACTTCCAACCACCGGAACAGGCTGGGTTTCGGAGCGGATACGGCACCATAGACCACATTCACACAGTGCGGCAGATTATACAGAAGACTGAAGAGTACAATCAGCCCCTGTGCCTAGCATTTGTGGACTATGAGAAGGCCTTTGACTCGATTGAAATCTGGTCTGTTCTGGAGTCCCTGCAGCGTTGCCAAGTCGACTGGCGATACATCCAAGTGATTAGATGTCTGTACGAAGCCGCCACCATGTCTGTCCAAGTACAAAATCAGCAAACAAGTCCCATACCATTGCATCGTGGAGTGAGACAAGGGGACGTTATTTCCCCGAAATTGTTCACTAATGCAATGGAGGATATGTTCAAGACGCTGAACTGGAAAGGACGTGGCATCAACATAAATGGCGAACGCATCTCTCACTTGCGATTTGCAGACGACATCGTCATCATGGCAGAAACCCTGCAGGACCTACAACAGATGCTGAATGACCTGGCTGACTCTTCTATACGCATCGGCCTACGGATGAACTTGGATAAAACCAAGGTCATGTTCAATGAACATGTTCTACCGGAACCGATTGCAATACACGGTGCCGTTCTCGAAGTTGTTCAAAAATATGTGTACCTCGGGCAGACATTGCAGTTAGGTAGAAACAACTTTGAGGACGAGGTGAATAGAAGAATTCAGCTAGGTTGGGCAGCGTTTGGGAAGATACGTCAAGTCCTGACATCGTCGATCCCACAGTGTCTAAAGACGAAAGTCTTCAATCAGTGCGTCCTACCTGTGATGACATACGGAGCCGAGACGTGGACACTGACGGTACGGCTGGTCCACAGGTTCAAAGTCGCTCAACGCGCTATGGAAAGGGCTATGCTCGGAGTTTCTCTGAAGGATCGCATCAGAAATGAGGTAATCCGGCAGAGAACCAGAGTTATCGACATAGCCCACCGGATTAGCAAGTTGAAGTGGCAGTGGGCTGGCCATATTTGTCGAAGAACCGATAACCTTTGGGGTAGACGAGTTCTGGAGTGGAAACCGCGTCTAGGCAAACGTAGTGTAGGACGTCCTCAGGCGCGATGGAGTGACGATTTGCGCAAGGTGGCTGGCAGGAGCTGGATGCGAGTAGCCCAAGATCGATCTAAGTGGCGTGCATTTGGAGAGGCCTATGTCCAGCAGTGGACTAAGATAGGCTGTTGATGATTGATGAACTCTCCGCCACATTTTAAAAAAAAAGTACGGTAATTACATTTTCACTCATTTTCGAAAAACGTCAAAATCCATTCCTTTGCGCTACTTTTTATTGCGCAACTAATAAACGCCCATTTGGTTGTGTTTAAAAAATAGCAGTATTCAAGTCCGAGTAGTGGCAACACCAAACAAACTTTGTCTATGGTCAATACGCTGTCAGCGGTCATATTTTTTTCAGTCTAACATCAACATCGTTTGAAAGAAGGAAGTGTCATATTTTTTGCGGAGAGTGTTTTTGATATATCACGGTAAATTTTTGATTTATATCTATACTTATTATTGCGCACGATTGAATTGAATGAAATGTTTGACATCTTTCAAGGCTTAATTTACATTAAAAAATAGCTTATTTATCAAGTCATAATGGGTTTTGTTTGCGCAATAGTTGCGCAAAAATGACTTTATGCAACTTTGCGATACCAGGGGCGTAGAATTTGCGCTAATAAGGCTTGCAGGTGTTTTTTTAGCTTTTGTAATATTTGTGTTTTTTTAAGGTTTCGATTTTAGTTCCTGTGAAGGAATTGTATTTCTAGCAATAGAACTCTCCGCTTTTTTGTAACACCTTTTAAGACTTAAAGATAAGAGTAAAAGTTGACGTTTGTCATACTTACTTATTAAAAGTGTGTTTTATTTTGTAGCACTGTCCTTACGTTACATATCTTGTATGCACTCCTTAACAATTTTGCGTCACCATTTTGCGTCACTCTGCGCTATGGACTCGTAGAAATTTTTCACGATTGCGCCATTCGACACCATTGCGCTATTTGTGGCAAAATCTACGGCCTGACCCGTAAGGCCATTTTGGCGGAATCTAAAGATAGGCTCTGTGCTACTTCAAGGTGAAAGAAAAGCTCTGACGGTAAGGCAGCTGAAGAGCCAACCATCTTTTGGCTTGTCTCCGTCCAATCGTGACTAAGTGTCACGATATTTTGAATTTTGTGGTGATGGTGAGAAGTGATCTAAAAATCTTTGCCGACTAGTGCGCTCGAGCTGTGGCTCTGAACAGGCGGATCCATCTACTGAATCGGTGGTAATCCGCGACTATAGGTGAAGTAGCAGATGGTTCAGTAAATGTACTAACTAAACATCCGACCATTTAGGAAACGGTTATAAAGCTAAGAATATCACAGGTTGTTGGTTCACTGGGCCATGTATCATCTGGGGGAAGGAGAAAAGATGGACCGGTAAACCAACGACCCCGAATAGATATTTCTCCAGTATCCCGAGTAGCATCATCGGCGACTTCGACTCGGAAATCTCGGCTACACGGAAGGAAACAAATGGTTTACTTAAACAGGCAGCACTCTATAACCATTTCAGTACTGTTACGAAATCAGCCCACATCTCACGTTTGATGGGCTTTTTCTTATGAGACTCGAGGATGTACGTAGCAAAACATGCTGCAATTAGCGCTGCCTGAAGTTCCACCCTTGGGATAGTGGCTTGTTTCAGTGGCGCAAGTCTAGCTTTGCCCCCAATTAATGCTAGTTTTACCGAACCGTCGGCCAAAGTGAAACGCCAATATGCGACGTAAGCATAAGCCTGTTCACTTGCATCGGAGAAAAATATGAATCTGGCTTTGTACGATTGGAATTCTGCCCGAATAACATCTTTGGATGACGCCACCAGACAGACCTTGCAGCTCCTGAGAACAGGACGTCCATCTCTGAATAAGAATTTCAGGTAAGGTTTGGTCCTAAACTCGCCCTTAATTCCACTTCTTCTGGAATATTATATTATAATTCTGCCCTTTATCACTACGGAAGTAACTAGGCCCAAAAGGTTTATAGACCGACATAAACAGAGATAAGGCGGAACGTTTAATTCACAGGTAACCTGGCTATGCACTTGAGAAATAATTTATTTATTTCTGAATATTATAGATCTCACACATGTTAATATTGCTCTAACTATTGTTTGCACGTCTGTATTCAATATTGCCGGTACGATAGTAACTTTGGTGCGACAAGAATACCGTCTTTGTTGAGACACGTTGGAACACGCGCCTAGGAGTTACAATCGGAAGTATCTTAAAGTTCAGAATTGCTGTGACATTTTGTGAAGTCGCCGAGAGAGAAGTTTCAACCAGTATAGTAGCGCTCTATGGATGCCCTTACTACTATTTACACCTGTATTTACTGTTGCTTACTTAAACTTTTATTCGATTTTTTTTTACTGATTAACCTATGATTAGTTAAAAGTATTCCGAATAAAAGTTTAAGTACTTTAATCTAGCATTAGCTCTAGAAGCTATGGGTTGTGATATTATGTTTAATTATTTACTGATATATTAAACGCAAGTACATTTGCTCCTACAGAGTTCCTTATAGTCCAGTAAAATTACCGTTTGAAAGTCTTGACTAATTTTTTTACAAACTAGTTACATTTTTTGATTTTGATGTTGGCCCAATGAATCCAATTTTTGGACCTCGAGCACCGAATGCAACTATGCCAAAAATCGACAAAACCACGAACGACTATTTAGGTTTATTTTTTCAGATTTTGGCAATTATAACTCTAAAGGACTGATTTTGATAGAACCTTCTTAAGACGATATTAAAGTATACTAAATTTGCTACAATACGAAACTATAATTTTCTGTTAAAATCTGGATAAGTGTGAGTCGGAACTGAATTTTTAGGTAACGGAAAAACTTTTACTGAAATTTAGCACATATAAATAAAGTTTATCACCTGGTAAGAAGTCTATACAATACGTTTATTTATTTACCTGACTATGAAACAATATTGTATTTATAGTTTGTTGTGTTACTTATTGGTCCATGAAAAAATTTTCAGGAATTTATATTATCATCAAAAGTTTCTAGGGATTATTAAATTTTAAAGTGCACATGTACATTTCGTGGGTAAACCTTAAGTCAAATTATATCGTACCCAGCGCAACCCAACCTAGTTTAATTCAGTGAAATCTAAATGTAATCACGTTTGCTTCCCAGAAGGTAAGTCTAGGAAATATGATTTCCATTTTGCAACAGTATTACAGTACTAATGGTACTGGCCGCTATGATACCGAGATCCTAATAGACGTTTTGAATGTTTATAAAATGGACAAGGGCATTCACCCGGATATGTAAGGTCATAGGTTCGATTCCAGCCTGATACCTGCGGGGCTATTCTGTAAAATTTTCGCACGTATCCCATATTGATTCGCGTGAAAATTTTACAGAATAGCCCCGCTGTAGTCATAGACAAGTAGCCTTCTTTCTATTTGTTGTCTTTGAAAGTAACTAGGTACTAAACAATGTCGAAAACTTAATATGTATCAGGAATTTAATTTTATGTAAATTGAAACTAACAAGCTCTACCTACCTAATTTTAAAGTATATTCCTTAACTTTTTAATTTTAGGGAAAGCATTAGTTTCCACTACAATACAAAAATGGCCACTTGTCAGAGGTGCCGGAACCAAGTGAACTTACTTCTAGTAAAAACTTCATCGCATTAAAAAATTAAGCAGTATTATTAAGCTGAAATCAAAATATACGTAATAAAAACCGCTGGCTTACATTGTCGGCAATACAGAACCATTGACCCGAATAATAAAGAGCAGCCGTCGAGTCCGCTCAGGAGTACAATGACTGTTTCCTAAAACGTGCTATTCTCAAAATGTGTGTTTTTTATAACGTCTATATTCCTATGATGACGCCATTCCCACAATGTCTTTCTTCTTAAAATTTATTCAAAGGAATCATTGAATCTCCTTAGTGAATATTTCGTTGCCCGAATATCCTAGGAGAAGAAAACCTTTTGTTATGACCAATAGTTAGGTATGCAACCTGGCCTGAAGAATAATTTGCCAAAGAAATCAAATCTTACGTTGGAGATGTACAGATCGCGGTTGTTCGGCTTCAGTACTTACTTAAATAAAACTCTTTACTTTGTAATTTTTTAATTTCATTATTTATACCTGTATGCGAGGAGCTCGATGGCGCTAGTGGTTAGCGCGATCTGTACGATCGCGGTTGTTCGGCTTCAGTACTTACTTAAAACTCTTTACTTTGTAATTTTTTAATTTCATTGTTTATTCCTGTATGCGAGGAGCTCGATGGCGCTAGTGGTTAGCGCGTTCGGCTGCGGTCGTTGAAGTTGTGCAACTTTCGCAGTGGTCGGTCATTGGATGGGTGACCAAAAATCTTCTATCTCGAGTTCCTCCGTGCTTTGCAAGGTACGTTAAACCGTTCGTCCCAACTGCATCTGCAGTCGTTAGCACCTGCCAATCCGCACTGGGCCCGCGTGATGGGTCATGGGCCATGAGAGAGGGAGGGAGATTGGGCCATGACTGATGGCCCAATCTCCCTAATTCATCCGGAAAGGCCTGTGTCCCAGCAGTGGGGACATTAATAGGCTGATGATGATACCTGTATGCATAAATTTATCTTTACAAAACGTCGTTTTAATTTCCAACTGAACTAAATATTAATTTGAAAGGACTACATTTTTATAGAATATTGTCCCAAGTCCCGATCAAATCTTCCCGTAGTGGTACTTCTAAGAATAATTTCATGTGTGCATCTTAATTTATTTGAAAAAAAAAATGAAAACAACCATCAAACATTCATCATTCATCAAAGGAATCAAACATTTTCGGAAACAAGCATGTCGGGAAACTTACATTAAAAACTTTATTTTAGAAATCAAACATTAAAGGAAGTAACTCATGCTGTGGTAAGTCAGCACACTATTTTGTAAATATTGAAATTTAGGAATCAGACATTGTCTTTCTGCGGTGTCGGGTCGAGGCGTCCCATTGAATATATTACCAAATTACTTTCAGATTTATACCGCGGTGATATATTTACTGTACGGAAGTTATATGTACCGATAAAGAAATATTGTACCGATATTTCTGTTATTTTACTGCCTCTTAACTCAACTCATTACTATGACATGTATTGTATGATTATTATGTGTAATATAATGCACAGTTATGATATTTATTAACTATTGTAACTGTGTTGACATAATGAAGAAATGGCCGTTGAATTAGAAAATTTGACATATATTAATTGAATAAATAAAAATAAAATAAATAATAAATTTGACATTTGGAATGCAATTATTACTCAATTTAAATTTGGATTTTTAGTTAATTTATTAGTATTTTGTATGCTCTTCCAAGGGCGAAACATATGGAACTTTTTATATTATTTACCAGCTGCAACAAACATATGCAAATAAACTTTCATTTCATTTCTATTATTAGGCGATGGACGTCCACTGCTGAACATAGCCCTCCTCTAAGGATTTTCACACACAATTATGCAGCGCTTTCCGTAATCAGTGGGTCCTCCCGACTCGCTTGATATCGTCGGTCCACCTGGCGAGTGTCCATAGTGGGCACGCGGGCGCATTGATGGGCACGAGCGGCATGGCGCGGGGAGCACGCAGGAAACTCAAGTCATAGCGCGTTCATACAAGTGGCCGCACTGAGTGAACGGGTAACAAATGGCAAACGACGCGGAGCGCGTGCATCTCAAACTATTCCGAGCTAACAGCGAGTTGCCGCGCGTCTACTGTACCCCTAGCACGAACCAATATCGAATTCGAATAGTTTGCGAGTCCGAAATGTCATTGTCAAATTTTGTATGAAAACTTGAACATCAGCGCTGCAAAGGACGTAATGAGAAAAAAAAATCGGTACACATTTGACAATGACATTTCGTACTCGCAAACGTTACGAATTCGATATTGGTTCGTGCTAAGGGTACTGATGTCACGCGCGTACTCGCAAACGCGCCGCGTCCGTACCAGCTTGTGCAGGCTGACCAAGCACTTACTCGAATGTCCGTACTCACATAGGGCGGTTATTAGCACTGCACTAGATCTGTGTGCACGTAAAAATTTGTCTATCTTTATGCAAAGGAGACCTTCGATTTTCACCTAATTGGTACACAAGGTACAAATTATCTGAAATAAGCATTAAAAATTATATTTTTAGTTAAGATTCACACAACATTCTCAACAAATTCAATAAAAAATGCTGAAAATCTGAATTAAAATAGGAAATTTACGTATAAAGAAACGTTCTTCTTCTTCTTCTTCTTTTATGATGGCTTGCGTTGTGACTTAGCACAGCTCCGCCAATGTCAAGTGATTAGCCATTATACCTCGTTTACATACAGCGCGAGTAGGGAGGGAAGTGGGCATGACGAGTATCTAAACACTATACTCGTCATGCCACTGCCATTGCCACTCGCGCTGCCCGGCGCTCCCCAAAAGAGCGGTTTTTTGTGCGGAAGTCCAAGGACCGGCGCAGCGCGAGTGGCAATGCGTGTTCACACTCTGCGCGTCGCTTAGTTCGCGCCACGCGTCTCAAAGAAGTTTACTTTTTTAAAATCAGTGACCGTCTACGATGGATAGATAACATCCACCATCTTCTACGACGAACTTTCTTTTTTTGTACTTGATATATTTTTAAATTTCGAACATAATAATGGATTGTAAAAAGACAGTGCGGCCGCTGTAATTACTTCGACGTCTGCCATTGCCGAAACTCTGAAGCGAAGTTAGAGGTAGGGCAGTATGTAAACACATACTTCTCTCAATCATGCCGCAGCAATATTTAGGGAATTATTGCCGGCAACGCGAGGGACAGCGGCATGGGCATAGTCTAAACGAGGTAATTACACGTAAGGGAATGACAGTTAAAAATCAGAATTTTGGTTACCTATTTTATAAGCACTTTTACCTGTAAAGAAAAACGTCACAATCAAGACAACACAAACATAAAACAAGTAAAGCGAGGAGCTTTGTTATAATCTTAGTTTGTTATGGGAAATAAATTTGGCCAAGAGCTTGAGGGTTGAGTAATCACATAAATAAAGAAACGTTATTACTTTAGACGCAATTTGTCATTGACTGACAGTTCACAGTTAAAACTTGGTTTGAATTTATTTCATTGATTGTGATTGGTTGGTGAAAATAATCACGTGATTTCCGTATTATTATTAATACATTGACCAGAATAAATTATCTGTGTTGCCATTAATTTAAATGTTTCAACACCATTTTTACGTGGTACATGTGGATAATAAACTCCATTTATATATTTGGTGAATTCGGCGTATTTTTCTAAACATAAATGCATGATAACATTGAGGTACAAAATTGGGCTGAGTTGTAATGAGAAAAGAATTTAACCTTTGAGTCAGTGTTATGGTCCGTACACACATACCTACGTTATTACTCGATATTTTTACTCTAAAGCGAGTAAAAATCAACACGCCCTACGAACCAGCCTCCGAGTTGTGAGTTTTGCGATCCACACGTTAATTTTTACACGCTTTAGAGTAAAACTATGAAGTAGGTAATACCGTATCTGAGTACGGACCACAACACTGACTCAAATTTACATCGACAGGCAACCTTATTACATGCGCACAGATCTAGCGCAGTGCTAATAAAAAGCAGAATGTAAATTCTGTGTTACAAAAGCTCTATATCAGTGAAATAGGCGTCCCGTCTAGAACTTACGGGTGCATTAGCAATTGAAATGGGCTGATATAAGAGTCGCGAACGACGCCGAATGGTAAAAATCGAACGCATTCACACCGTATCATGGATAGTTTTCCAGGATGTCACTACATGATGAATTCAATTACAAAGCTAAAACAGCAATAAAGCTTGACAATTGTCAGTAACATCCGGTTTATAATTCATAGTTCCGATTTCCCAATAATATTAATGAAAGAAAGAATCTAAATTAATTAATATATTATGAAGTCATAATAAATTAATTAATTTATCTAATACTTAATAACTGAGCGCTTATTTATCAACACTCATGTGGTGGGTGTAACAGGAATATTTTAAAAAGTTTGACTTGAATAGTAATCGAATTTCAACTGCCTCCATATAAAATTGTCCCCTACCTGCACGAGGAAGTTTCTTTGAACATTATTACGAGATCAAAGCAAAACCTATTTAACGTTAAGTAACTTATTCTAATTAGCGGAAGTGTAACTTGATGAATCATAATTACAGATCAGTACACACTCCAACACCCCAGAGTTGAAATCCCGATGTAAAATAAATGAAGCCTTAAAGCAATATTTATTCAGGCAAAGGTCGGCAATAGCGTAATAAAACTAATATTAGACATTACTGTTCTATTTTAGACCTTATCAGGACGGAATAACACACTATTATTTTGCACTTAGGCCTCTCGACCCGAGTAAGTGGTCATATATTTTAAGCTTGATACTCGTTTTAAACTAATTACACTCACATGATTACGGTAGTAAATTGTGTACTAGATAAAGTTACCCTGTGAACCAAATAGAAGCTTTATTATCCCATCCTTTCCCTATCGGCTTTTAGGATACACGAAAACCTAATAAATTATAATACACGGACATTTATATTGCGGTATTCTATCCATAAACATATAGAAGAGTATTAATAGGTGCAACATAAAATAATTTATGAATGATATATATGCAGGAATACCAATATGTCCCACGGACATATCTCATCTATTTTCATCAGACTACGTTAATATTGTGTCTGCTGCTGGAGCACAGGTTACTTTTAGGTATACAACATTTAATTTTGCTTCAGTCTAAATGATTGAACGATCCAACTAATGAAATTTAATGATAGCTTGCCAACATATAACTAGTTTTAGAGAAGAGGAAACATTGGCTATACTAATAAACTAAACTATACTAATTAATACTAGCGGCCGCCCACGACTTCTTCCGCGTTATCTTAAGTTTGTTGAGAATCCCACAGGAACTCAACATTTTGACAGAATAAAAATTTATCCTACGTCTCAATCCAGGTCATAAACTATATGCGTACCAAATTTCATCCAAATCCGTTTAGTTGTTTTGTGTAACAAACATATAAAATTTTAACATTTATTATATAATACTCGTATAGTAGTATTGTACATCGTTATCAATGAAAATTCTTGTTGAATAAAATGTTGGTAAGCCATTTCTGAAAACATCAGTTCCGAGTTTCAACATTACGGTGTCACAAGCGTTCCGATTTAGCTATTGACTTGAAAACTTCAAAGAATGGAAGGAGTAGCGAAAGTCGTCTCGATTCAGAGATTATTTTCACTTCAAACAAGTTCCGTATTATACCTGGTCCGCCATTCTTTTATTCGTCTTCTTTATTCGAAACCTTTTTTCTCTCATTCTATCGCGGTATTCAAATGGATGTTTATTAGAGTTACAAAACTTATTCAGAAAGAGGTTTCGGTGAAATTTTTTTGGTCCTTTTTTCAATATCCGGTTGATGGACCTTTCACCAAGTCAACATATGTCACTGACATATGTAAGTCGACGGTTTGTAGTAGGGTGATCTATTTACTCCACCCATTTCATTAATTTAATGTTCGATACTGTATTTTTCTTCGATCTGGAATTTTTCTTTGTACGCAAAATCAGTGTTATTGAAGGAGAAATTTATTTATTATTTATAAATTCTCTTGTATAAGAACTCATATTTTCAAGCTTTCGCGGAGAGCCATATTGTAACTAACAACGAAAACTCTATAATTGTAATGAAAATCTGACACAGCTTCGATATTATGTCAAGAATTAACGATAATTTGTCAAATATTTCGACTTAAAAATTACCCTTGTTTCACAACATAGTTGTCGTTGATGTAAAGATACGGACAATTGTAACAAAATGCATGTCATTTTTATAAGTATTTCAATTTAATCTTAAAATTGATACTTATCACTTATCACGCGACTGTTGTCAGCTTACCTATGTCAGAGACATATTATGTCAACTTGGTGAAATGGGGCCCAAGTTTAATTACCAAAATATAACAGAATTTCGTCTGATATAATACATGTTATGTAGTTTTTAAAATAATAATAAACATAATTCGCTCTTTAAGATATTAATGCTGCACTTTCTTTGAGGTGCCTACTTGAAAATCTGAGGCCTGCTTTGAGAGGCACCTTTATGCAACCGTTCACATAAACATAATTTATCACAATTCAATGATCATGATATATACATAAAATAATTAGATCTTACGCAAAATGTGTTCATAAATGTAACAAGATTTGAGGTTGAGTAAGTGATAAAATTGCAATAAAACTTTTGAACTTCGCATTCTTTCATTCAAAAACTTTTCAAAGTCAGAGTGAATAGGTTCTTTCTGGGTAAGCTCGTTACATCGTAGAAAATACAATTCTAAGGCTGGGCATATATGTACTGTTCCTGATCAGGAATTCCGATTCGGAAGCCTGAATGCACGTCGTTACATACAAAATGTTCACCGAGACGCATACACGTTGATCCGTGTAAAATGTTTGTAAAACATATTTACTTTTTTTTTTCTTTTAATGGATGGTACTTCCTCTACCTTATGTTGAGTATAGAGAGGAATTCAATTGCCATTCATAAAAGTTGCCACTTCTCATTAAAATCGAGTTTATAGTCAATTTTCCAATAGTATTAAAGAAACGTTGGTCATACTAAATTAATAAATTTATCTTATCAACTTAGCTGGTGTTTATCATCACTCATGTGGTGCATTTAACAGAAATATTTTAAAAAGTTTGACCTGAATATTAATCAAATTTGGAATTACTGCATCCATATAAAGTTGTCCTCTTCGAGGAAGTTTCTTTGATCATTATTACGACGACACTATTTTAATTTTTGCAGAATGGAAAAAAACGTAACGTGTAGTTTGGACTTTTTTTAACTAATAAAAAACCGAAACATCTGCGCTAGGCTCACGGGATTCCGAATCGGAATTCCTGATCAGGAAACCGTACATGTACGCCTAGTCTAAGGGAGTCAGTCATCTAAAATCCATTTTTGAATAACGTCTATGACTTATAATCTATTTTCGCGTCAAAAGACATTCGGAACATTTTGCCCCGCTGATCGAAATGAAGAAGACACTAACAAAACCTATATCAATGGATAGATACAATTATCTACTTTATCTCTGTGCAATTTATATTTCTGTAACCTATAGGAATGCTGTGAAGGCTTTTTCAGGTTTTTGTATCAGCGAAGCCTGTAAGGTCCTCATGGCCAAAGGCGTAACCACGGGTGTGTTTTACTCAGTGTCTGACCTAACCTCGCAGCCGGCTGTAGGGTATCTATGAAGATTTCACATGCGCCTACCCTTGGCTAGGAGGATACAAAAATAATCATCATCATCATCACCAGCCTATCAATGCCCCCACTGCTAGAGCACAGGCCTTCTCTATGGATAGAATAGGGAGATTGTGCCATGACGCAGGACCAGTGCGGATTGGTAACAGCAGATGCAGCCGAGATCAACGGCTTAACCTGCCTTCCGAAGCACAGAGGATCTCTAGATAATAAGTTTTGGTTACCCATGCGATGACCGACCATAGCAAAAGTTACTTAACTTTCATGATCGCAGGCCGAACACGCTGTACACTTGCGCTATCGAGTTCCACTAAAAAAAAACAAAGTTTCCAGTGCGCTCGCGAACCTCACTTTGCTTAATTTTATTGTATGTTGTTCTCGTTACATCTCAGTATTCCCGTGAATCACAAAAATGTGCTCAAAGTCAACATTATCTAGAGGTCAAAAGCTTCAAAATAATAAAGAATTCATGTCTGTCTGCTGTGGGGTATTTGTACACAGTAAAGTTCCCAATGTCCTTTAACTTTCAGAGATCAAGAAGTTTCTTGTGATTTCATGATTAGGAGAAAGATTTTCAGCTTATGCAGATAAGCATCAGTTTCTTTGTTCTGCAGACAATCAATGCTACATCGTAAAACGGCATGGCTGCACTCCACATATCCTTAATCTTAAAATTACTGCTACCCAACTGAGCACCTGCTTATAAAGTAGGCCGATAAAATCTCCCATAGTAAGTGAACGCAGTACAGTTTATAGGCCATAAACTCCCAACGACGCTCGGGTGCTTGCGCCAAAACGAGTCGTGTCAGGGAATACTTATATACTATGTATTTTGCGATTTTTAATGTGAGAGGTGAAGGGTTCAGACATTGTTATCAAGATTATTCAAGTTACAATTTATGGGGATAGGGCTGCTAAAATGTAACTACGGTTTTTTTTTTATTGTAGAACATTTAGATGTGAACAGCAATTTTAATTACGACAAAAATTAAATTCGATCTCATTGCAAGTGTTCTGTCTTCAACGACCATTGGTCCACAGATATATACGATGATGAGATGGTTCTTACAAATATACATTATCTTTTTTCGTATCGTCAGTTATGGCTCTCAACATGAAAATATATTCTTTTCAATCGAATTTAAGAAATCATCTTCTCTCCAGAAATACTTTAGAAAACAGAACCCCAATTTAACTCAAAATAACTTTGTTTACAAATTCCCAATAAGTTTTAATAAAATCAGGATACAATCTAAAATTACTAATTGTTGTTTACTCAGGGCGGTGTTTTACGATTTTGATTTCTTTATCTCAAAAGGATGACTAATACCAACGTAATATTTTCGTGTGATGGTTAACGATCACCATCATGAAGGTATAAGGATAACCATAGGCTTTTGCGACATTAAAGGTATCGTAGTAGTTTAAGGCGCAGCGCACCCCGGGAGGGGCGCGTCGAAAATACTACACGCGGTGACTCCAAGAGCGACCCAGAACCATGGAGAAGTGCGCGCCGACTTTGAGCACAGCCTAGAGCAACGGAGTGGAGTAATCCCACAGTGGCTCTCATGGCCGATTCGCAGCGATGTGCCCCGCTTATATATTGTTACATTTTTACAGTGAAATTTCTAAACTTACAACATAGGAATTAGGGTTAAACTTAAACTGTAAACTTCTCCGCGCACCTTAGGGTACAACTAGGAACGTTCTATGGACCATATAGTTTTTACTGTTTTAATCGTTGCATGCAAAACTGTAAGTTATAGAAAATCATATTTTTGAGAGTTGCAACAGAAAAGTCAAAAAACAATATGCTAATTTTGATTGGATTAAGTTTAGCCATTTTTTAGAGATTATGGCCTAACCTGCTAACAAACAATCATCGTGCGCATGCGTAATAATCTTACGCCAGCGCACAGTGGTCCGGATTTTTAAAATAGCAAATTTCAGCTATTAAAAAATTGTAATTAATAGTAAATTAAATGCTGATTAATATTGTTTTATACTATTTTTCAAGAAAATGACTCCTTCATACTTAAAAAAAATATTTACGAAAAAAATGTATGGGAGAAAATCTATTTTATTTTTTTTCTTGGTAGGTTAGCAAAAGGTAGCAGTCAAACCTCATATAGTGGTTAGAAGCTATTGACCTTGACCCAACAACACCAAAATTTTGTGCGTATCCTTGCGGCCTTTGGGCCAGCAAAATTTTAAAGTTATTTATTTTCATACCTGTTCTTTCTTTACTTATTTTACGCGTTTTGAATTAAACATGTTTTTGAATGTCTTATTTAACAAAATAAATCTTAATAAGTTCGCAATTAGACATATTGCTAAAGTATTCTGTACTTAAACAAATTATGTATAGTCCAGTCAATGAAAGTTTTCACCTCCGATTTCGTTGAATCTCCATCGATTTTCATGAAAATTGGTGAGTAGCATGAAATTTTTTATTGATATCCAATATTTTTGAGCCTTTAAAGAGTTGTTGACAACAAACAATGTGTTATCGGTATCCAACCTTTGATCTTTAATAACTCAGAAAGTATTGATTTATTCTAAAAACTTTATATAACAAATTTTGCTTCGAATCTGTCTCACTATCGATTTCTGGAGTTGTTTTTATTAAAAAAATTTTCACCCCCGAGAAGGGTTGGCATCTACCCCCAGGGCGAAAGCGCAAGTTGGCAATATGTCACTTTTGTTTCTTAAGGTATCCCCCACCTACTCACCAATTTTCATGAAAATCGATGGAGATTCAACGAAATCGGAGGTGAAAACTTTCATTGACTGGACTATACATAATTTGTTTAAGTACAAAATACTTCAGCAATATGTCTAATTGCGAACTTATTAAGATTTATTTTGTTAAATAAGACATTTAAAAAGCCTGAACCGTCCACAAATGCAGATACCACCAATTAGAACAGCCCAAGGAGATTGGGCTAGATCAGATGCAGAAAAAGCTACAATATTTGCAGAACATCTCCGTAAAGTATTTCAACCATTCCCAGAAATAACTGCAGAACATAGGACTGAAATAAAAGAATACCTCCAGAGTGCACTTCAAATGTGTCCGCCGATAATGTCAACAAGTCCCCAAGAAGTATTAAAAGAAATACAAATGCTGAAAGAGGGAAAATGTCCAGGATACGATCTAATAGACGCAAAACTTCTGAGAAATTTACCAAAAAAAGGGATTGTGCAAATAGTAAGGATATTTAACGCCTGCCTCAGACTCTCATATTTTCCTGCACACTGGAAGATAGCACAGGTCGTTATGGTACCCAAACCCGGTAAACCACCGCACGATGTCTCTTCCTATAGACCCATAAGTCTCTTGTTAGTCACTGGAAAACTCTTTGAAAGAATTTTGTTAAACAGAATAAAAGATTACCTTAAAGACACCATCCCTAACCACCAATTTGGGTTTCGAGAGCACCATGGTACTGTAGAACAAATACACCGTATTGTGGACACTATAAACAGAGCGCTAGATAGTAAGCAGTATTGTTCAGCTATATTTTTGGATATAAGTCAAGCTTTCGACAAAGTCTGGCACGAGGGTCTTCTCTATAAAATAAAAAAAAACGATACCCAACTCATTCTACCACATAATTAAGTCATACCTCCAGGACAGATGCTTTGAAGTGAAAGTGAATACTGATCTCTCAGCCTTGTATGAAATAGAATCGGGTATACCCCAGGGTAGTATACTGGGACCAATATTGTATACTATATTTACAGCTGACCTACCAACCATGGATCAAACGATAGTTGCTACATACGCAGATGATACCGCAATTCTATCCTCACATTCCAATCCAGTAACAGCAGCTGCACAGGTTCAATTACGTCTCTACGAAATAGAGAAATGGCTTAAAATATGGCGAATAAAGGCTAACCAAAGCAAGTCCACCCAGTCACATTTACCCTCAGAAGAGAAACTTGCCCTCCAGTAACATTAAATGGCGAAGAAATCCCTCAGGAAGAACATGCAAAGTATCTAGGTATGCACTTGGACAGGAGACTCACATGGCAAAAGCACATATGGACTAAACGAAAGCAACTGAATATAAAACTGCGTAATTTATACTGGATGATAGGTCGGCACTCACGGCTGAGTCCTGAAAGCAAAATTATAGCATACAAAGCCATCCTGAAACCAATATGGACCTACGGCATACAGCTATGGGGTACAGCCAGCAATAGTAATATCGAAATACTTGAAAAATTCCAAACGAAAACACTAAGAGCAATGTTTAATATTCCACACTATATAAGCAACAAATACATTTATCAT
Source organism: Chilo suppressalis (assembly GCA_902850365.2). NCBI lineage: Eukaryota > Metazoa > Arthropoda > Insecta > Lepidoptera > Crambidae > Chilo > Chilo suppressalis. Next base: position 10,311,140 of record OU963895.1, on the reverse strand, counting down.
GATTTAAAAATAAAAATTTTAAAAATTATCTAGACACAAGAATGCACTAGCCGTAAAACTAGGTGGATGTGGATCTCTACAGCACACAAGATTAAAAAGACATAGTGTCCCTTCACTCTTAGATAGATTCTGCCACAGGAAGTGAAAGTCACCCAACAATTTGGAGAGGCTCACCGCGTTTAAACAAAATAAAGATAAATTATCAGACAAAAGCAGGGCTTATTGTTGCTAAAAACAGATAGCCATGATGCAGAATAAGGAAAAAAAAAAATAAGACATTCAAAAACATTTTTAATTTAAAACGCGTAAAATAAGTAGAGATCGAACAGGTATGAAAATAAGTAACTTTAAAATTTTGCTGGCCCCAAGGCCGCAAGGATACGCACAAAATTTTTGTATTGTTGGGTCAAGGTCAATAGCCTCTAACCACCATATGAGGTTTGACTCCTACCTTTTGCTAACCTACCAAGAAAAAAATAAAATAGATTTTTTTAAAGTATGAAGGAGTCATTTTCTTGAAAAATAGTATAAAACAATATTAATCAGCATTTAATTTACTACTAATTACATTTTTTTGCACCTTTGATCCTAAGTCCACTATTTTAAAAATCCGGACCACTGTGCAGCGAACCGAGACAGAAAGAATGACATTTCGCGAGTGTAAGATACAAGATTCGCGTGTTTTGTTTTGCGTGTCACGCACACAAGTATTTAAAACTTGATCTGTTTTTATCGCAGTGTTTACAAGGTGACACTCTATCCAGATAGAGAGACACTCTCTAGACAGTAAATAATCAAAGGTCTTTACTTATGAAATTGCCGTTCTGCCGATGCTGTACTGGCTTTTTCAAGTCCATTTTTTTCTATTTTCGCTAATAATTCTAAGTTCAAATTGTTTTTATTCTTAAAATATGATTTTTTTTCTGAATGTTAGTCATTTGTTTAATGGTTAATGTTTTGTTTTCAGCGCACGGTTTTTGTCATAATGGATACGTTAGAAATTCGGGTGATTATAGATTATGAGTACCGTCGTGGCAGCAAAGCGGCAGAAGCAGCACGCAACACCAACGACGTATAAGAACGAACACTACTAACGACCGCACCACCCATTATTGGTTTGCCCGCTTCTGTTCTGGAAATTTCAACCTAAGAAATGAACTCCGTAGTCGACCGAAATACTTTAGACGACAATGACGAATTTAAGGCGATTGTGGAAACTGATAATTCTCAATCTACAGCTGAATTAGCAGCACCTTTCGATGTTAGCATCAGAACAATATTGGTCCATTTGCGTCAAACGGGCAAGGTAAAAGAGCTTGACATATGGATGCCCCACGAAATGAATGATCGCCAGCGCGAAGTATGCACACAAGCACACAATCGCAGCCACATTGAATCGCATTGTTACTTGCTACGAAAAATGGATTCTGTTCGGCAATCGCAAGCGGTTAGCAAATTGGTTGGATCCTGGATCAGCACCTAAACAATGCCCCAAACGAAAACAGACCCCTAAAAAGTCATGGTCACTGTTTGGTTGTCCAGCCCCGGTTTCATTCTTCATAGCTTCTTACCAAACAAGATGAGCGCTACTGCAGATGTGTACTGTTAAGAACTGAACACAATGATGGAGAAGCAAACACCTCCAACCAGTTTGGGGGCAATCGTTCGGATACGCCGACGCCGTACGACAACGTGCGGCCAAATACTGAACAGCAGACGGTCTCTAAGTTACAAGAGCTGGGGTTGGAAGTTCTCTGTCATCCACCGTACTTGCCAGACTTTGCCCCTACAGACTTCTACTTTTCCAGAATTTTTAAAACTTCCTAGCAGGGATAAATTCAATAACCGAGAAACAGTTTAAAATGCATTTGAAGAATTTTTTGCCTCTCGTCCAGTTTACATTTTCAAAAAGGGCATTAATAAGCTACTACTACGTTGACAAAAATACATTGATTGCATGGGTAATTAATTGACTAATGAAAATAAAAGTAAAGAAAATAGTACGTTAACTTTTTTCATGAAAAACGGTAATTTCATAAGGAAAGCACTCATATATTCATCATATTCGAAATTCAGAATAAGAGCGGTTGAAACGCCAAAGGCGAAGTCGTATAACCAACAAAACATTTAGATTTAAGATATTCCTATGCCGATTCCATTCCCAAAGGGAAGTTTATCCTAAAAATGTAAAAACATTTTTCCATAGAAAGACAATTGTTGCCCGTTTTGTGCGTAATACACGCGGCCTATGAATTATGTATGGTGTATCAAAATGTTCTCCAAGTACACTGTTGACCGGAAGTACCGCTATATGTTTTTATTTTACACCGCGATATAAATATTTTTGCAAGATATAAGGAAGTAGGAGGGTTTCCTATAGCTTACGAATACGATCTTCAGTAGGTTATGATTATGTTGTGAGACAAAAGAGAAATTCGTAGCATATTGCTAGATATTCTAGGAAACTAACAACTGTGATAAGAACCGAAAAACAGTCTAATCTTGTTAAGAACGACGTAAAACGTTGAGTTAATATTATATCTAATGCTGTAAACATATTTAGTAACTGAAAAATCAGGACTTATTACTATGAAGTATTCTAAATGGATTTTTTTATTTACTTGCGGTACTTAAACATACATGTACACTTTGATTCTCGATTTCTCGATTTATGATAGATAGAGCATGTCAACATTGAAAAATGCAACAGCTATATGATCTTCAGCATCAGTCTATTGATATCCCCACTGCTGGATAGATTCCCCATAGGGAGATGAAACCAGATTGATGGGTGTAGTGTAGATGCAACCAGGATCAATGGGTTAACGTGCTATATGAAGGAGCTCAAGATAGAAAAATGTTGATCACCCGTCCTTTGACCGGTAATTGTTAAAGTTAACTTCCATGATCGCAAACCGAACGCGCTAACTACAACAGCTGCAATTAATAAATTTCATAACTTTAAACAGTTTTAGTGAGAGGTAGGGCGTAGCGAATTTGCCGCTCGAATGGGAGCGCCCGTCTGGGGAAGTAACCTCCACCTTACATGAGACCATAGTAAGTGCAGCTGAAGGAGCATACTTACGATAGACCTAATTCAAATTTCGAACGTTAATATTTGCGCCTTTTTAGTACCAAGGCTTCATCGCGCAGGTGTGTAAAAAGTATTACAGTAAGTATGTCTATATTTACAGCTTTCAGGCCGCCAAAAGAAGCTTGCAATGGTATATTTATCTACCCCTACAGCTGTCATTAGAGTTGGACTCTACACTTATTTTATATCAGTTGGGGTAAAGGGGTTTCCTGATAATACTAGTTTCCGGCCGGAATCGATTTTTTAGCAACTCCGAAACTCAAACAGCGCGAGATGGATTTCTTCGACCCAGTTTGGGTACAGTTGAAACCACGTTCGTAGGAACGCTCTAACGCTGCGATACAAATGGCCGTCCTCAAAGACGCTTAATAAATTCAATGTCATTTAAATAAAAACAAAGTGCTATGTTTCCATATCTTATAACTCTACATATAAACAGCTTTTCTATTATTTTATCAAACATGTTCATAGTATATATATAAGAATATTTAATTACATTGATAGTGAATTAAAAATAGATACAGCGTAGCGTATGTAAAGTCACTCTCTGTATTATTCTGTCGCACACTTGAATTACGTTTCATGTCTCTGAGTGCGTATCTCGCTACGAAACAATTCAAATCGTTCCTACCAAAATGGCATCAACAATGAAGTTTCTCTGTCTCTGTTCATTGAATGACAAAAGGCAATTGAGTGATATGTACAAAATACGGCATAACTAGTCTAAGCCTATTCCTTGTTTAATAATAAGGGGGTCAAAGTTTCACTAGCATCGTGGTTTATTAACCACACCTATTTTATTATTTATGGCCATATCCAAATAACTTTAATCAAGAGCATGCACGAACATATAAACCACTATCCTCTTATGAATAAACAAAGAATAAGCTTGGATTAGTTACTCCTTGTTTTATCTCTGTTCATTGAATTACAAATGGCTTAACTTACTTCAAGCCGCCAAAGAAGATCAACCAGTTTCTACGACCGGTCAAGTGCAATATACCCAAATTGCTGGTGTCTATAAACTTGAATGCGACTGTGGGCTCTCCTACATCAAGCAAACAATGAGGAGTATTGGGACTCGGGTAAAAGAACATATCGCAGATATGAAACATAGGCGCGAAAATAAGTCTACAGTGTGTGAACATGCATTAGGGGGACCAAACCATTACATTAGATTTGATAAACCACAGATCCTTGCAACTGAGCAACGATTCAATCCTAAAATGATACGCGAGGCTATTGATATTCAAAAATATCCAAATTTCAATAGGGAAGATGGTTGGTATATACCACCAGCTTGGGAACCCATTATACAGGAGATAAAATCCCAACCCCGTGCACACACTGCAAGACCAACAGATACTATTAGTTCTTTTTGTTTGCATAATTTAACATAAGAAGGAGATAGAAAGCCTCTCTTGAGTTTGTTTCGCCGGTTCTTCTCAGAAAGGTCTCCCAATTTTGGAACCGGTGGTTTACGGTAGTTAGGGTCAAATAAATAAACTCAAAATTACAAAAAAATATTTTAAATAAAGTACTTTATTAACTAAATTAAGTAATAAATTCATACATAGACAATAAAACTTTAAAAATCGAACAATGAAATAACCGAACGCTGAATAAAAGTCTTTCGAAGGTAGCTCGAAAAATTAAATAACAAAATCATTTCGACGAAGCAGCCTGTAAAGGCTGCGAAACGTCAATAAATAAATAAAGTTTCGTGCATTAACCCGTTAAAAACTAGTTTTATTTACAAATGGCATTTGAGTGATATGAACAAAACACGGTGTAACTAGTCTGAGCTTATTCCTCGTTTATAAATAAGGTGGTTAGGTTTATATTGTACATTTTACATTTATTTATTTATTTATTTGTGGTAAATAGGTAATACATGGTTATTATGGTTAAATATACATTGTGCTCTCGCCCCTTTATTAAAGACGAAGGATATGTTTTGATAAGTTACTCTATGTTTTGTCTCTGTTAATTGAATTACAAATGGCACTTGAGTAATATGAACTAAACACGGCAAACTAGCCTAAGCTTATTTATACTCTTAAACAAAGACCACCGCAAGCAAGTTGGAAGTAATCTGTCAACTTTTAGTTAACTTAAATTTGTGCGATGCAGTTCCTTAATTCTGGCGGCTTAAACATAAGTCGGCGCTTACTTACAACTAGCCCTGCAATCAGATTTAAAGGCTTTTTTAATTTTCTGTCGTGTCCGCCGTCTCACAAATAAATTGAAATTAAAAATCGGATACAGGACACCCTAATATTACCTAAAAATTAAACTTACGACCGTTTAAAAGGCTCGCACGGTCATAAAGAATAACTTACCCTCCACGGAAAATTTAAATTATTTATATGAAAAATAATATTCGCATTTTCCGGGCAGCCTATAACAAAATTTGATGATCAAAAATTCGGACAGGCATATTAAATTTTGCCAGGTAAGCGCACGTTTTTACGTTTGATTTAAAGCCTTTGCGACATTGACATAGGGGCGAAATGCTCGGATGTCCGCTAAGCTTTAAAACGGGACTGCGGGATTAAGTCTTCAAATGAGACGATGTCAAGTCTCCCATGGACAAAAATATTGAACCCTTTTCACTTTGAAATAGGCAGCGGTTTGTGTACAAAGGATCTTAATGGCTATTTTAAAATGCAGCGTAATTTAACATTCAGGGAAGCAGGTACCTGCGGTTCATCATATTTTCTCTCTGCCAAAGGTCAACGCACGTATGAAATAACCAGTGGAATAAAATCTGTCAGTCGTAGACTTTGTCGTCAAAATGAAACACATTTTACTGTATGTATGCAAAAATATTTATTTATTTCACTACATTTAATTTTGAGTGGTAAGCAAGCCTATAACCTGTGTAAGTAGCCACCGCAATCTATAAAAAACATTAAATTATTCGCTAAAGGTGCCCTGCGGTTTCACCCGCATTCATTGTAGGAAACGAGTATAGTGGGTCACCCTTCAAAGATAGTGTAGATATAATGCCGTCGCAAACATTTTTATTGATTTTTTAAAGAGGAACCATTCCATCATAGGTTCATGATTTTTGTGTAACTTTTACCGTTGACGCAGCGCGCGCAACGGCAGCTTTCAAATGGACTTATCTTTCCGTATTTGCACTTTTCATAGGAGCTCCGCTCCTATTGGTCGTAACGTTATGTTATATAGCCAATAAACCTTCCTCAATAAAGGCACTATCCAACACAAACATATTTTTTTTCAAATCGGACCAGTAGTTAATGATATTGGCGCCTTCAACTAAACAAATAAACAATCTATTCAGCTTTGTAATATGAAAAAGTATAGATTCATTTTACTGGTTCTACGCTAACAATTTCTGTAGCTATTAATCTTCAACATTTATTAATTCCCAGCAGGTCAAGAATCGCTCTGAGAAGCCAACGAATAAAATTACTCCTATATAGAAAGTGACTTAACTAACATACTTAAGTATCTAGCGTGATCGTTAAAGATAATTCTAAGGTCACAGACAAGGCTCACTTTTGAGCTGCCGGTTAAACTGACGGCGTGATAGGGATGAAAACAAAACGTCTATTCAAATCTACGTCAATAGACAGGGGTCCAAAGGATCAGGATGCGAGTGAACAATAAATTTGCGCGGCCTGTCACAGACACGGTCACTGTGGTCACGAAGATCCAAAGATAACAGCCGACTCCTCTATTTATTGTGTATTGTGTCACAATCACAGACATAGATCGAAAAAGATAACGCAATAGTAAGTTCTTCGCGTATCAAAAACGTGCCAGTAATTTATTTCTTCGCGCCACCGAACCCGATGTCGACGTCAATCGCAATGTTAAAAAAAATGTGTGCACGGATCACACACATATATATATCTTATCCCCCACACACACACCCACACACACACACACATATATATATATATAATATATATATAGAGTCGTGTGATACTCGTGACGTATTTCATTTCATATTTTCCATAGGATTTTTCCTTTTGCATCCCGTCCGAAACGAAGTTTCACTTCAAAAATATCTATGTCATTTTGAGCTGTATTTATGATATCATTGAAATAGGTGTCCAGGGTTCATGTTTTTCCAAATTAATTTGTTCTCGAGAGCACTCAGAATTTGACACGCTCGGTTTCCATACAATTTGAAGCAGATGCGGTGTCTTCTTCAATCTAGGTCTGTGGTCACAAGACTCCTGTGTCCGTTATTGTAACAACAGACAATGAGCTGTACACGTACAGTTCAAGGTGCTTTCACCTTTGCAGACAATGGGATCAATTCATTCATTGTATCAAGATATTAACCAAAATCACGAATAAGAAACTAAATTAAATTAGACGCAACAATTTTCCTTTGCACAGTCTGCAGAGTGAATCTATGTGCTAATTAATATTGATCGTGTACCATGATTGTGAATAGTATGACAATAACACATTTAACGCAACTTTAAACGGCTTGATAGTAAGTACCGGCTATAAGCACAGTAATGGATCATTTTCTGTAGAGCAAAACAAATTCTTTGGACCTTAACATCAAATAAATTTTAGGAATAAGAAGCTTTTTTTTGTTAAATTATTAATTATTGGTAAACGCCGCGAAGCGAAGCGAGAAGCGAGTTGAACCCAACTTGAAAAAAATATAAACATTTTTTTTCAATCTAAAGAAAAGTTTACTAGAAAAAAATCCACGCGAACCATGCAGCGGACGGGACTCGAACCCGCACCCTTCGCTATCCGGGCGAATGCACTGACCATTATATATTAAAGAAACAAAATAAAAACATAACTATAATTGCTATTTTCTTCTATCAAATGTTTAATACTTGAAACAGTATTCATTTGACATTGTGGATTACCTACAATGCGAAGAGATGGCGCTGCCTTGCAGCTTAAGGCTAGGAAAATTTCGACGCGGCGAAAAGGGCCGTGGTAGCATAATGGTCAGTGCATTCGCCCGGATAGCGAAGAGTGCGGGTTCGAGTCCCGTCCGCTGCCTGGTCCGCGTGGAGTTTTTTCTAGTAAACTTTTCTTTAGATTTAAACATCTAGCAGTTAAATGCTTAAAAAATAAATAAAAACAAATTTTTTCAAGTTGTGTTCAACTATAGTATACTTAAAAAATACATCAGTCAAACAAGTTATGATCCATTTTTGTGTATATTTCTTGAAAAGGAAATAACCCTCGTAACACTAAAATAGTTACTTTTATAGTTAGACCTCGGTTGAAAATGTAATGAGCGTATTTATATTTAACACTAGCTGACCCGGCGAACTTCGAACTGACTTCGTATTCACTGACTAAATTTTCATATTATTATTATAAGAAAAAAAGCTGTTTATTTATTTTTTTACATTACCGTTCATACCTACAAACCTTAATAGGGCAATAACGAACATCAAAAAAAGAATTATAAAATTTGATGCAGTCACGTCGTTTGGAAGTAAGCCCCCTCAGGTTCGAGTGGTCTAGAGGCTCCAGACGGAGAGGAGACTCCCCCCGTAGGGAGACGCCATCCGCCTGGAATACCTCTAGAGGCACTCGCCAATTCTCGGCTTGAGGTCCGCTTAGGATCTCGCCGTCCCCAAACCCGGTGACGCTGTAAAGGTCATCAGAGACCATCAGCATACACACTCAAAAAAAAATTTGGAAGTTAAGCGTGTACATAAATACATAGTTATAATATTATTTATCCTACTATGTGAAACTTTGTAAGTTATTAGTATGAAATTGGGTACGCACATAGTTTATGACCTGTATTGAGACAGGGCACCCTTTATCCCAGAAAAATCTAATAGTGGGATTCGCAAAAAAATAAAGTGAACGCCGAAGTTGCGGGCGACCGCTAGTATGTATATTATATTTAACTTTAATATCAGTACTTGACGCTTTTCTACAGGTGATGAGAATAAACTGTATTAAATTTTCTTACGTAGATTTTTTTATAAAACAACATAGATTTTTTTTATTTTATTACAATAACAGCAACAAACCTTACAGTAATAAACCTAACCTGAACGCGAACAGTTAATGTTCGCGAGCACTCGGAACCCATATATTCATATTTAAGCATTAACTTCGTAACACAATTTAAACTTGTCGAGTGCTGTTAGCCAGTCCATCAAATCAAGTGTGCTCCGCGCAGTCACAAGTTATGTATGAGTTTAATGAAGCTGTAAAATGCTCGAAAGTATATGATGATAAAATTAAAATTTAACTGAATATTTCGTTTGTCATTTCATTGAAATTAACTTTATTCAGAGTTGAGAATTTAGCTGGCTTGAAACACTTAACAATGATTTTATAACGTGACATTTTAATTATGAACATCAATTGTCTTTTAATTTAAGTAATACTTCACATTTGTTGCTCAGTGATAGCTAATTTTATTCAAACAACTACAGATAGATTTTAGATGAAAGAAATCCTATGTTAGTTCTTATCGCAAAGTCGAAGCCACAGTATCAAATCTATAATGTTTTACAAGCATGAGAACTTGTTAAATATAAGTGCATCCTAAATAACTATGAAATACTCAGACTATTATAATTAATTTAATAGTAAAGATATTCTGTTGGTTGCATTAATACCGGCTAAAAGCTTATCACGGCAAACTTACCGCCTTATAAACCATGTTCTTATGGCGTTTTGTGTTAAATAAATAAGTAAGTATCTTTATCACTTTTCATTGATCACATTATCCATACAAATATTATATAAAATGAAAAAATAATCTGTCAAATCTCTGCTAGATACTGTTATAATGAGTCACTGAAGCAATTTTGAAGAATACTGGTAAAATATGCGTCTATTGCGGTATTAAAAGTTAGATGGGGTAAAATACGAGGAGAAAGTATGTATGGGAGACAAGGGGGTCGGTCTAAAGTTTGTATGAAACATCTAAAATATGTTATTCATCTAAGCGAAATGAGTAAAGTAGTCAAACAAGCTCTGAAATAAACAATTTTCAAACAGATCGAGCAAATAAATGTACGTAAAAAAGAATGGCCTAATAAGTTCACAAACTCCATTGAAACCGTTGTGGCGTTGTTGATTTTTATTGTTGATATTTTATAATGTCACTTATGTATATAATAAAATAAATACTGTTTCATAATTTTAACATCAAGAAAATTCGGAGTCTAAATTTCGAATCCATCATAAATTATTACATCATGAAACCATCGCGAGATGTAATTTATAATACAGGTAGATAGCCATAATTACCAATAACCTGTACTGTATGTAGGTTAAACAGAGCTGTGACGGCACAGAATTTGAAGCAGTCTCATAAATTATTTATGATTTCCGTCGCGTACGATACAGTAAGCACTTTTCAATAGATTAATAATTACCGCGTTGCTGACTATCCCTAACCTATTTAGGTAATGAGTTTCCCTCTAGAAAGATAATATAGTTTTTGAACTTTTTAAATGTGTTTAGATAAAGAAAATAATCATTATTACTCCGCCGAATAATCTAGCAGTTAACGTAGCTGTTAACAAAGTATCATAAAATTTTAAATCATATGAATATTTTAATGACTACTTAATTTTATTGGTTTAGATATCAGAACCAATGGATCGTGATTCCTATTAAATATTTAAGACAAAATGAGTATGTAACGTGTAAATTAAGATAACATAAAATTGTCAATTACGCTTATATGGACTTATAAAGTAGCTATATCCTGCCGTATCAGTAGTTTTTACACACAAAATCGGGCTGTGTAGAGAAATTAACCCAGGCTTAGATAAAATATTTTTTGAAACCTACGAAAAATCTCGTGAAATGAAAACCTACTAAGAGGTTTCCATTGAAAGAAAAAATGAGCCGGCTATTGAACACAGCGATGACACTACCTAATGGAGTCTAAATAGAACGTGGGCAAACACTATAGCCTGTAGCAGCTGCTATTGCTATTACACTAAAGGTCAGATTTCACGTTAAAAGAATGCTAAAAATATACCTACGCCCAGAAAGAAAGACGCACTGCAGTGTCTTCGCCGAATAATTTAATGTTATGACACGTACGGTAAAAAAGATCTGTTTGATTAAAAGTATCTTCAAGCAAAGCAATATGTATGAATATTGTCCCCATATGTAAAACTAGCGGCCCGCCCTCGCTTCGCTTCGGTGTAGAGTCTACACTTCGACTACAGTTTTTGTTCTCAGGCTTGTATAATACACAATGACATTCATCTATGATTCTTCTTATACCTGCATGCAAAGTCTCAGCCCGATCGGTTTAAAATTGACAAAGTTTCATACAAACTTTCATTCCCTATTTTATCCCCTTGGGGGTAGAATTGATCAAAATCCTTTCTTAGCGGCATGCCAAATTTCTGCCCGATCCGTCCAGTGGTTTGGGCTGTGCGTTGATAGATCACTATGTCAGTCAGTCACCTTTGTGTTTTATATATATAGATGTACAGCCGGGTTCTTTTGTTAGTTGGCCAGAAAGTATTTGTGAAGTTCTTATTCGTCATACGCATTAGGTGATAGCTCACAATCGTTCAATTGAGAAGTTGGCTTCCAATTGCGTTAACTACATGAATGAAACAAAAACTTATTAATAGATAATTTGCTTTGTTGCGATGTAGACATTTACATTAGGTATATAGCATACTATACTTTACGAAAAATTGGTGTTTCTCGAGAACTCTGTGACTCCCTTGGTGGTAGTCGTATTTAGTAAACAATGTTTACAAGTACGTACGGGATGGAATAAAATACGGCTTCTTGAATAAAAAATGGTATAATACTTTATCCACAGCTGCAGAGCTAGGAAAGAATGGCTTATATTTCAGCATGTGTCTCGCCCCGAGGTTCCCCGCGGGCCTATTTTAGTAACTTGTTGGCTAGTTATTTATTCATCCATGACATTTTATGGGGTTATTCCGATTTTGAAATTGCAAAAACTTTCTGCAAGTAACATAGATTAAATTATTTAGAAAAGAAAAAGATATATTGTTTAAGATTTTTACTTAGCAGTTTAATTTCAACTAGGTACATATGCATCTAATTGAAGTTAAACAAATATTAATAAAAGGAATATTTGTATCATAATATTCATTTAGTATATAGTATTCATTTAGAAAAAAAAAAAGTTTACATAAATATTATTTTGTCAAAATTTCATCTGAAACGTGATCTAACGTTCTTTTTGTCAAAGCAACATTCTACTCAAAACATTTCAGAATAAAACGAAAGAGATTAAGGCATTGCTCCACAAATACTCAACATTTTCCTTTTCTTTCCAGATTGGAATTCTTCTACACCAATCAACGGCACTAATGAAGCAATCCGCGGGCAGGATATTGAACTAGCAGCCACTCCAATCGCCTTCGAAGTGCAATAAAACAAAACAACCACACCAATTTAAACCAAAGATTCAGTACAAACGAAAACAAACTGTATTACTATAGCGGAAAGAAAAAGCCGAAACCTAATTGTGTGTACCAATGGCTATTCTGGGAATAGGGAAGACGATCCAAGCAATATGTCAATTAGAACTGCTTCACAATAATAATTATTGCAAAAGGTTACAGTTTTCGAAGAACAGAAAACTATATGACAAGGTCGTTTTTCAGACCTGACTCGGAAAATCGTGGCGTTTCTCACCAGGGTGCATCAAGTGCGAAATATACAAAAAGAGAATAAAATCAAATCCAATGTATGGCACAGTCAAATACGCGAACAAAATAATCGTCACCCCATCAAGGGTTTCGTATGGCGACTCAAACTCATAACTTCCACTGTTCACTGCCCAACTTTGTTGCTTTACCTTCGCATCTTCTCATACTGGTATTTTTAGCGTCACAGACGGACGTAGCATTCGCTTCTGTAGAATTGAACGACTCTTTAAGCTCAGAGTTAAACTACACAAACATTAATTCGACTGCCAACTGGACATTCTTCGACTACAATTCCACAAACACTGTTAGACTTAGTATTCAACCGAGCAAGTATTCGACACCTGTAACCATTCTACTTTTCATAGTATTCCTGATCGTCATAATAGGGACAATTGTTGGCAACATTCTTGTATGCATTGCCGTTTGCTTAGTGAGGAAACTAAGAAGACCTAGTAACTATCTCATCGTATCGTTGGCAGTAAGCGATCTCTGCGTAGCCATAATCGTTATGCCAATAGCAATGCTGTACGACTTATTCGGAACTTGGCCTTTGGGACCAGTCATCTGTGACTTCTGGGTGTCAAGTGACGTCTTGTCATGCGCAGCCAGCATCCTAAATCTCTGCATGATATCCGTCGATCGATACTACGCTATCACCAAACCTTTAGAATATGGTGTCAAAAGGACACCAAAGAGAATGTTTTTTTGTGTCTTCATAGTATGGATGAGTGCTGCTTTCATATCTCTACCGCCTGTTCTAATATTGGGTAATGAGAAGACTGAAACTACATGTTCTGTATCGCAAAATAAGGTGTACCAAATATACGCGACGCTTGGATCGTTTTACATACCGCTGACTGTGATGGTGGTGGTATATTACAAGATATTTAGCGCAGCCAGAAAGATTGTGAAGGATGAGAAGCGAGCTCAATCACATTTGGAGACGCACTGCTATCTTGAGATCAACGTGAAAAATGGCGGTGCAGCAGAGGCAAGACTTCTTGGCACGCAACCGGCTCAACCACCTCCCCGAGGGTCAACTACTAGTACCAATACAACTGTAAGCAATTCATATTTTATTCTCATTTCATTTTACATTATATTTTCACTCGCTCGCTCAGATTAGCAAAGGAGGGGGGGAAATGCTGTACGTTCATCCATGCCTGGTAGCTCTAAAAATGCCAAACTTTACATGCAATCTTCACGCCATGTTTCAATTGAGAGAAGCAGAACGAACAGAACTCCACAAGCACGTTCCGTCCTTACAAACATCTTTAAATTTCGTAACGTCAAGCCATTCCTTAACAAACCAACTGTATTATTCCAGGAGTTGGTTCTTGGGTACCCATAAAGAGATCTAAAAGCTTATAATACCAGCTGACCGTGTATCCCACTAAAAGGCTTTTTATTTGACCGCAATTTTTTTATAGTTACAAACGTAGCAAACAAGCATAATATTATTATTCATTCTTCGGATGGTAAAATGCTACTACAGCGTAAAGACAATTGTGATAACCTACATACAAAATTACTCAGCGTGCTCATGATAATTAAATGTGCGAGCAAGCCATCGGTAGAGGCGGTCTGATAGTAACAAAAACTCGTCAACGATAAGCTTGAACTTAGTTTATTTAAGGTAGAAATAATAAAAAACCAATATGGGTTGAAAAACTTATAGATGTTGATAATTGACAGGAACATTTAAGTATCTTTTATGGATTTTGCTGCTGGACTGATAATGATAGAATTTTTGACAGCCTTGACGGAAATGAATTTCAAACTAAATAAAAACCATAAACGAACATTTAAAAATAATTAGGGGTATGTATATGGGGCTTTACTGTATTGTGTTCATTGTACACACTACAGTAAAGTCTGGCAGTCTTGGGAATTTGTACTAGAATAATTGACATTGGAATATAACATTTGCACTTTCTATTGTTTCAGATTAGTGTTGAAAAAACAGAAAGCACCATAGGGAGGTGTTTCAGTGGGCAACGTAAATCCAACGAGTCTCAATGTCCGATGCTGGCTCAGAAAACTCCCACTAAACCGATTCACACAATCAACCGCTCCACATCCCAAGTTGGTCATACACCAGACAATAATAAATCTCTCCAAATCAAAGACAAGCGGAGACAGTCGTCCGAAAGTAGCAACAAGCTAACGGCGAACAGAATCCGTTCATCTTTATCAAGTTTTGCTCATAAAAGTCACATTGCCAAAGATTTACTTCACCCAACTCATTCACCACATCAGAAGAAGTTGCGGTTCCAACTCGCGAAAGAGAGAAAAGCTTCTACAACGCTCGGTATCATCATGTCAGCATTCGTCATTTGCTGGCTACCTTTCTTTGTCCTCGCATTAGTGAGGCCTTTTGTCGAAGAAGGAACCATACCTGACGCAGTCAGCGCCCTATTCCTGTGGCTAGGCTACGTTAACAGCTTACTTAATCCCATCATTTATGCCACACTAAACAGGGACTTCAGGAAACCATTTCAGGAGATACTTTTCTTTAGGTGCTCTAATCTTAACCATATGATGCGTGAGGAGTTCTACCATAGCCAGTACGGCGACCCTGATCAGCATTACTGCGTAAATAACACTTCTAAAGTGCACAACTACGATGAAGGAGTTGAAATCGTGTCAGCACTCGAACGGGACGAGACGAGAGCATCTGAAAGTTTCCTATGATTGTCAATGCTTGAGGTCGATGCAAGAGACCGAGATTCTGTGATCTAATTAAGACTTTATTAATTATAAATATATCACGGTCTAACTGTGTTAGTTTTCTTACTTTGTTCTATTGTTTTTTAATATAACTTTTTTATCGTTATAAGCTATTCTGATCCGACTAGTCGTTGCTGTTTGTAAATGTTTATTCCTCAGAGTTCTTATTGTTTTTACGATATTATTGAAATTTAAATGATGTCTGCAGCACTAAATTGTAGAACAATAGTATTTAAATGTTAAGATAACTTGGAATCGCTGAAAAATGTTTACGGAATGACCAAAGAGATGTTAAACTTTAGTGAAAAAATACATTAATTTATAGGCTGTTGTGAATTTAGTAACTATAGTATTAATAATGTATTAGGTATTTTACCTGAATGTTGTAAATATGACATTGCAAATAGATTTTGTAAGTAAATATTTTTAATCCATGTGATAGTAGATTTATATTTCAGTTTTTATATTGTCTTTCCCCCTTTTTTTGAATTTATAGTTACCTGATGACCTGGGCCTACATTCTGCAAAATTTTCACGCGCGGATCCGATGCGGTTCCGCGCCAATCTATATGGGAAATTCGCGGATCTTCATCGGATCCGCCCGTGAAAATTTCACAGAATAGCACTGCTGGAAGTGTTTTAATTTATCGTGTGTGTAAATATTTATCGTATATTTATTAATATTGTGTATATTGTTATTAATTCCAAATATTGTGTACTACCGTATTTGTATATTAAGAACAACAAATAATTGTATGTAGGTGTAAATTTTCATTACAACATTAATTTAAAATGTTAATAATGAAAAGTCTTATTGCCAGATAAAATAAAACTGTATAATATAAAATTATGCAAACATTTATTTATTTATATTTTTATAAAATATATTTTGGCTTTATCCGGTCTTAAATCATCCCTCATATCATACTCACTCTAACATATCGCTTTTTAAAAATAAAACTTTGTTCCTGAATTCATAAAAGTCGATTAAATCCCCCCTTCTTGCGTTTTCCAAATGGCATACCAAAATATTATTTAAATAGCAATGTAATAAAAAAATACTATTCGATATTATCGATAAGATATTCATTGCGTTTGAACCAGGTGATATTAATTGATTATTGGATAAAAAATATATTATAGTGGTAATTTTAGAATTATTCCCAGCGGACACCGTACCACCGCCCACCTGAAAATTTGGTGGGGTCAAACGAGTCTTAAAAATTTTTCTACATGCCCCCTTATTACTTACCTTAATGATACTTTATGACAAATAAAAAAGAAAGAATAAAAGAAATTCATAACAAAGAAAAAAGCCACATTTAAGGTATATAAATAAATTTTGATTTATGTAATACAATCAAAAAAGAAATAAACTAACTAAAATTTATTCAATCAGAAATGAAATAATTACAAAATATTAGGTTACTTAGGGATTCTCAAAAAAATAATGATACTTTATAACAAAGAAAAAGCGCCATTTAACGGAAATAAATAAAAATTAATTTATGTAATACAATCAAAACAGAAATAAACTAACTAAAATTTAATCAATCAGAAATGAAATAAGTAAAAAATATTAGGTTCCTGAGGGATTCTCAAAAAAACTAATGTTACCCGCAGCCGCTAAGTAGTTTAAATAAATAAAGTTTTTTCGTTAAATGCCATTTTTTCTTTACTAAATAGTTTCATTATTAGAAATATGAAACTATTTAGTATTAACTATTTATTTATTTTTGAGGTGGGAGGGAGGGCATGTAGGAACTTTTCGTCTTATTTGGCCTCACCGAATTTTCTGGGGAGTTGATGGGATTAAAATTAATTTGAGTACGGGTCACACGTAGGGTCGGAGGCACGGGGTCCGTTGTGACTAATTCTTATTTTATGTAATGAACATGATTTTGTTATGATGATCATTAAGCAAGAATATAGGATGTTATAACTTACATAGTCGTATTCATAAATGTGTAGGTACAGGTTTGTAAGTACAGTATGATATAACGAAAATCTCATAACAGTAGTAAATTACTATGAATCAACTATGAAACCACCTTAAGCATGCAACCATCTTAAATAATGACTATCCTCGTCGTCTTTTACATAATCCTATAAATGTTTTTGATATTCATAGCATATTGTTAATGAAATTGCCTTTATATTTGTGAAACGTAGGTTTCTCATTCTGGTTATTTTTTGTAAAAACTGTCAGCCGACCAAAACCATATATAATTGAAGTTTTAGTAGTAGTTATAGTCAAATAGAAAATATTTGTATTAATGTAATAATTTCTATGTCATTATTGTAAATATTGTAATTAATGCACTAGCGAGCATTATAAGTAATAAATAATATTAATTAGGATATAAAAAAATAGTAGGTGAACATTGCCGACACCGTGTGGGGAAACTACGCTTTGATAAAAAAAAACTTATTTGACGATTGATGTTTTATTGAAGTACTAAAAAAATATTTACGTTGGTGTAGTTTCTTTCCAATTTGTAGTTAAATGTGATTGTGCGTGGTTTATATAATTTTATCGCGATTTTCACAGCAATTCTTCATATTTCAATAGATGGAAAATAGAGTGTAATATTCTCTTCACAATTGAAAATATTTTTAGAATTAATAATATAAATAGTACGTTCTATCTAAGGTAAAGAAATTAAACAAAATTGAATGGATTTACATACCTACCCTTAACTTGTGCAGCCAAATATTTCTGATTAGCCGCAAATAAAAGAAAAAAAAACCGATTATAAATTTTAACAGTAAGTAAGCGAATGTTGCACTTTATGGAACTTTAAATTTACAATCTTTTCATCAGAGTTTGTAAGTAAATTTTGTATAAAAGTACGTACTAAAACCAAACTGAAATTTTGAATTGGTAAATTCTTACTATTTTAATGAGCGGTCGTCGTTCAGTCAATTTGTCTGAAATAATTTGCATAATCAAGTGAAATTTTAATAAACAAGCTATTAAAAAATTAGATACGAACGGAATCCCAGTTTTTACATATATACATTAATTTTAATTTGGTCTATGGTGGATTTAATTAGGTGCTTTTCATTTCCGCTAAAATAACCTATTTGTTAAAAAATATTTTTAGCAACAAATATTGTCATGAAACTGAACATATATTTAGTACTGCGGCTGGATATGCGTGCAATGAAATAACAAAAATAAATATATTAAAAAAATTACATTTTGATGTAAGTGCGAAAAGTTTGTTAAACCGATAAGAAATCTCATTATGAGCTTTTTTTTAAGTATTAATTATTGTTATATGAACAACTTTAATAAAAAGGAACAAAAAATAGCTCTAATTAAATTCACTTTAGACTAAATCCATGAATTTATTGTTTTTAGTTATTACAAGAGTACATCATTATTCTTTAATACGTGAAACCAATAATAATGTAAGATATAAAGATTATTATTACTATTAAAGATTGTAAATGTACTAAACTGAAGTAAATTTCAAAACTCTTTAATTTCTTGAATTGATACCTAAATAGCTTGAATGTTTCAAGCTATATTCTGACTTAAACATGTGAACAAAAATCTATAAAAAAATTGTTAAGAATCAAAACAAGCTTTAGTTCAATTTAATTTTTAAACATTTACTGAGTGAATGAAGTCATTTACTGATACTTTGTAAATACTTCTTAAATATCTCTCTAAAGCGATTATTGTAAGAAAATTGTGTAACTTATACGGATATTGAATGAGGTTTGACATTTCATAGATACCTCGACATTTCCTAAATTATTAAATATAAGTCAGTGTATCATGAGAATCACATAAATTTGTCGGTTGTTTGTGAAATGACTCACCAATTTATGAACTTGACTATTACATTCATTAGTAGGAGTATTCGTTAAAACCAATTCTTGTTGTAACAACTTGTTTCTATGTATGATTGTATTAAGTATAAAATATACACATAAATGTTACCTTCATATCATTAAAATAATGCCTCCTTTCATTGACTCAGCATGAAATTTTAATAAATTCTCAGTATTTATTGTGATGAAAAAATAGAAGAACATTTTAAAAAACCTAACCATCTAATTTCTTGATGTTATTAAACATTTAAAAAAGAACATTATTAGTGAATAAAGAGCTATGCCAAATAGTACATTTCTTCCAACAGACGAAAGTACTTTTGTCCAAACTAATAAAAAAAACCGGCCGAGTGCGGTTGGACTCGCGAACGAAGGGTTCCGTACCTTTTATTACTGATAGATTTGTGATTTATAGACATTAGATACTATAATATCAAGTTGACCAAAAAAAGTTGTATGGGAGCCTTCCTTAAATATTTATTTTAGTTTAGTTTAATTACTTATTTTTAAAGTGAATACACAACTAAATAAATTCAACCTGTTATTGAAGCTACCTTAATATCACTGACTTATAAAAGACACTGGCCTGCATTTTGTCAATTTTATCAATCACACTAATATATATCTAAACTATATAAAATTGAGAAATAGAAGTTAGAGATTTAGAATGAAAAACGTTTTATAACAAAATTTATCAGCTTTTTATGAAAACTGTAGTACAAAATTAAACTCACTTTCGTGTCCTTTTTATTTTGAAACCATATCTTGTGTACTTAAAAAGTTATTGTAATTTTAGAAATGTGATATTTAGTTTTGCAGTTCTGTGTCGTTTGTTTTGCCAGTTACATTGCAAGAAACCGCAAAATGAAAAAATAATATTTTGTTTGTTTCCGTCACAACTCCCGAAAAACATAATGAATCGGCGTTTTCAGCATTTGTTGTTTAAACACAGCATATGGGGCAACATAGACCATATTTTTTACATTCTTAACTAGTTAAGATTTTGAGATAGACCTCGTAACAAAAATGTCAAAAAGTCAACATTGACGGCCTCCCATTTCTATGTAATTGAAATTATGTAATAAAAAAAAATATTTTCTACTTAACGAGTTCAAGAAAATAATAAGCCTAATTGAATTTTAACTAAATATTGTCCTTTACGTAAGCTTTCTTCGTAAAATACCAAAATTTCAGTACTGCTACTCATTCCGTTTACGATCAATTGACCCGTGACAAACGGACAGACAGACGACAGACTGACAGCAATAGGATTTGATGATGTTCTGATTTACCCTTTGGGTACGGAACCCTAATAAAACTAGAAAAAGAAAAAAGAAATCTGTGTTTTAAATTTCCCACCATTGATAACTTAAGACATATCACATGTTATTCAACGATACATCGCTTTTGTGCTTAGTCAATGAAATGTAGGCACAACAAAACTATTTTCGACAAAAAAAGTAACTTTTGTAAGTAGCGAACCGATCTGAATTGTCTAAGGCAATTGTATTTTTTCCCCTTTGTAGAGTCCTAAAAGCGACGAAATAAAAATTAGGTTTCGAATAAACACACAGTTTGTTTCATTGTCCTTGTGTCCTCAAGTCAAACAAAAGAAGTAAGATGGCATATTATGACGAACGTAAATTTAATTTTTAACACATTTGCTTAAAAACCAACTTATCGCACTAAATAAAACTAATTTTTACGGGTTAGATGTACTGAATTTATTTATTTAATATATATATACCTTCGAAATACTGTAATTGATAATGAAATGTCCGCACGCTCAATTACAGTCTTTCGAAGGTAGCTCGTCAAAGTAAACAAAAAATCATTATTCAGACGACGCAAACCTGAAAAGGCTGCGAAACGTCAATAAATTCAGTACATCTAACCCGTAAAAACAAGTTTTATTTAATGAGTGATGTGCGTGAAAACCTAAGAAACAAATATATTACCGGTAAAATGGTCTTACTTTGCTCCAATATTTGCTCCAAAAAAAGGGAATTATGAATATTGTTTACACTATTAATTATGAAATATATTCAGATGTATTATTTTAAAGAATAATATGTTATATTTTTAAAGTAAAATCAACGTAATGAAGTATTTCATAAAATATATGACACTATGATTAAAGAGCAAAGTTACCCATGGTCATGGGTTAACTTTAAGGGACATCAATAAATCCCAATATATCCTGCCAATAGAATTGAATTTTATCGACGGGTTTAGGCTACGTCCAGGGTTTTAGCGACTTCTTCATTAAAGATACATATTCCCATTTTTTAGTTATTTTTGTATTTTCCTTGATAAAAAAGTGTATTAATAACCACTTACAATGAATAAAACATGATTACTTTTGAACGGCTTATGTTTGGGTTTAGTTTGCTCCAGGCGGAAAGTTACCCCATCTTACCAAAGAAAATATGAGCACGCCAAAAATGTGAGGTTAGATTATGACCAACTTAGCAATCCAATGAAATATTTACGTATTCGTTTACCTGATTATATAATTAATAACATTAAAACATAATTACCCTAATGCATTACGCAGATTTTAAGATAGAAGTGGCTTTTTCGGATACAATAAAAATAACTTAAGGTCTTACACTACAGCTGCACCTGACTTATGAAAAAAAATCCGGATGAAAAATTTTACAGTTCAGTGTTGCCACTTATAAGTAAGATGTTTCGGGTGCATTCACAGTTAAATGAAATGTTGCACCGATTTGGACATATTAAGCGATAAAACATTTTAGAGAATTAGAGCATAATTACCCTTATAGGAGCAAAGTAGGAACATTTTACATAGGTATACGTCAACAGCGTGAGGGCGGTGAAGGGGGCGGCCCCTTGCGACTAGAGTTACCATCCGTCCGGATTAGTCGTAACATGTACAGACTTTTGCACTAATATCATAAATAACTATTACCGCAGGCTCCGTTGCATGGCCCGTAATGTTTAACTTTTGAACAATGCATACAACCTCCGTAAATGCATTTTTTGAGCAAATGTGTTAAAAAAAATATTTTCTCTGCACAACTGTTCATAATTATGTATTTAAACACGAGTGTGATGCTATTATCACATTCGGCTTCACCTCTTTTGGTAAACTCACATTCGTATTTTAATACCTCTCATCTATACTTATAATAAATCTGTAGAGATGTCAATTCTGTACATGTAATATATTTTTAAAATAACTATCAGGGGGTGTATAGTGATCGATACTGATGCCAAAAATGCAATCAGTAAAATTTTTGTCTGTCTGTCTGTCTGTGTGTATGTTCCTTATAGAAACAAAAACTACTCGACGGATTTTAACGAAACTTGGTACAATTATTCCTCATACTCCTGGGCAGGTTATAGTATACTTTTCATCACGCTACAATCAATAGGAGCAGAGTAGTGAAGGGAAATGTTGGGAAATCGGGAGAAGTTACTCCATTTTATAAGCTTCCGTCGCGTGTGCAGCCTTAATGGTAAAGTTACATAGAAATCATGTATGACGGAAATATTCTACATAAAATTGTCTAGAAAATATCCCGGAACAACATATGTCTATCTTTTATGGTTGACTCACAATAACACGTGTAACTCCCGATAGCTTAGCAGTTCGGAGCATTCTGATCATATTTCTTTACTCTTACGTTTATAATACTCTGACTCATCCCTAATTTAAAAAGTTAACATTATTACATATTCAATAAAAAAAAAACTTAGAAATCGGTATAGAAACACCAAACTTATACATGAAATAAGCCATCGCGCCGTCGCACGTGAATACTGAATCATGCTATAAGGATTATTTTTGTGTAACGGTTGCCGCGCTCGACACGGGTCGCGGCGGCGGCGGCGCGGCGGTAGGGTATCAAAAGGCGGGAGGTCCGAGAGCGAGCTGTCTAAATCTGTTCTATCTAATCCCCCCTCCCCCCTGGGGGACGATCGCTTCCGATGAAGCCTTAGAGGCCTTCCCGGCCAGAGGCAGCACCTACGGGTGTTTTTTAGTCAGTCGAGTCTGACATAACCTTTAGGGTATAAGCCGGCTGTAGGGTATCCATGAGGATTTCACACCTGCTTCCCTGCCTGGGAGGAAACAAAAAAAAATAAAAAAGAGAGCGAGCGAGCTTCAATATTTGGCTGTTGATGCGTTCAGAGCGCTCGACCTTATTGACAGACAATAATTGATATTGAGAAACCGTGCTTATCAGCGCGACTTTTAGTCTTTAAATAGTTTATTTGAATTTCTTTTGTTGTTATTTTGTAAAATAGGTATTAGTTGTTTTGGTAGTGTTTAAATATTCGTTCAAATTAAAAAATATTAAGCGTAGGTACTTTTATTAATTAAAGTAGTTATAAGTATTTATTTTTAAGTGAAGTAGGTATAGGTAGATAGTATTGCACAGGCGTTTCAGCTTTATTTTCATTTCTTTTTTGTTGAGAGTTGTATATATTTCTGGTTATAATTCTATAAGAATATTTTAGTTTAAATAGTCACTTAGATTTTAAGTGTAAGGTAGCTAAAGTTAGGACCACGTATTAGTTGTTTTGGTAGTGTTTAAATATTCGTTCAAAGTGTAATTTAATCATATGGGATGAATGTATGATGGCCCATCGAAAAGGAGTAGAAGCGGTAGACAGAACTTTAAAGGATATAAGACAAAATAATCGACCAATGGGCGGTATCACAGTTTTATTTTGTGGTGATTTCCGACAAACCTTACCGGTAATACCACGGGGAACCCGAGCTGATGAGGTAAGGGCTTGCCTGAAAAGCTCTTATTTGTGGCGTGATATACAATCGGTGCATTTTACTATAAACATGCGAGTGAGAACTGTAGATAACCCGGATGATCGTGAATTTTCTGATATATTATTAAAGAAAATACTTTCACCAAAGATACCTATCCACTGCTACACCAAGGAAAACTTATTCTGACGCCTGAGTTGTGTTGTATAGTGCAATCCCAACAACATCTTATATCGTCAGTTTACGGTGACGTAACAATTATATTAAATAAGGACAATTCTTGGCTATGCGAAAGGTCCATTTTAAATCCTCGCAATGACCAGGCATCTGAGATTAATAATAAAATACTGTCGAATATCCAGGGGGAAAGCAAAGTTTATAGTTCAATAAATAGAATGGCCGATGAACAAGAAGCCACTAATTACCCTATAGAATTTTTAAATTCTTTAAATATGCCCGGACTTCCTTCTCATGAAATTTGTTTAAAAATTGGCATTCCGATTATTCTGCTCCGAAATTTAAGACCACCACAACTTTGCAATGGAACTCGGCTTAAAGTAACCCAGTTGCAACAAAATGTAATCGAGGCTCAAATTTCAATAGGTTGCGGTGCAGGAGAAACCATCTTTTATCCCAGAATTCCCATGATACCAAATAATTTTCCATTCCAATTTAAAAGAACGCAATTCCCAGTATCGGTGTGTTATGCAATGACAATAAATAAGGCTCAAGGGCAGACTTTTCGTGTTGCTATAGTAGATCTCGGTGTCAGTTGTTTTTCACATGGTCAGTTATATGTCGCTCTTTCCCGGGTTAGCAGTTCTAGAAATCTTTATGTTCACGTGCCGGACGGGTCAACTTTCAACGTAGTTTACCCGGAAGCTTTGCGCTGAAGTATTTTCATTCTATATGTACTTAAGGCTCATGTGAAAGTGATCTAAACAATATTACCAATACACTAACATAATAACATACAAGGAGTTACACGCTGATGATCTCGGGGCACAGTGATAATAATAATATTCTGCGGTTCCTTATTGCGATATTTTAACAGTATTGTGGATTGACATATTATATTTCCCTACTAAAATACGAAAGTTAATCTGTCTGTCACATCAAAACCACGGAACCCTGAGGAAGGACATAATGCTACTTTTTTACGAAAAACGACGAAAACGCGGACGAAGTCGCAGGCTAAAGCTAGTTGTACAATAGTTGCATAAATAACTATTTCAATTGTTATTTATGCAACTATCCTAATACATTATTCGAAAGTTTAAAATTACGGGCCATACAACGGTGCGTACGGTATAACATTTTACCGCATACCCCATGGCGCCGTGCGGTAAAATGTTCCCCAATGTGGATGTTATCCTTTACGGTTTTTTTAATTTCCTTCGAACCCCCTTGGAAGCTCCGTTATTTGTCTCACGTTAATACTAAAAGAAAAAGAGACGAAAGAAGTAGTTCTAATTTTCACGACAGGGCACGTGGCGCCACTGGAAAAACATGAGCAGTTTTCTTTTTATTAGATTTTTTTTTTTACTAATGAAGGCCCTTTCTTCTTTATAATTTGAAGTTTCACTGGTAACTTGATTTCATGAAACCACACCAATATTTTTCGTGTTTTGGTCAGAGTTTGGTACAGTGTGGCTGTAAAAGAATCGTCTATGCTGGCTTCGATGGATAGGATGTGACATCTCATTTGATTCATTGAATACCTTTTTGAACTATTTTGCTAGGTTTCCATTAATAATTAAAAACCTGATGCGTTGGATGTTATTGCGATATCTTTTTTAGTAGATTATGTATGAGAACGGGTTCGTACCCGTTCTAGTAACTTCGTAGTTACACGCTGCTATGATAATAACGACGCAATGGAACGAAATATCGCAATAACCCATCAGATACTATCGACCGATAATAATGCGCCTATGAGCGGGAGGCTATTCTTCGATCAACATAGAATTGTTGATCGAAGGCTTTATCGTTTAAACTCCAACGTACGTGGTACTAGGTGGCACTTCGTTGCAACGTCAGTCATTCATTTGTCATTGTGTCATGTCAATGTCAAGGTGGCCGTGGGGTTGTGTTCCGTGTCTATGCTCCGGATGCGGCATAGCGATTGTGTAATTGACCGTGGGGTGTGTGGACAATATTTGACAATTTGGCATGTGAGCATCGTGCCCGGAGTGTAGTATGGGCGCAGAGTGTACATGGGTGGTACTTTCTTAATATTTAATATTTTTTTCGTATAACAGCATATTATGCAAATGATAATAAGCCATGCTCTTATAGTTGCGGCACGCTATGTTGGCCGATTTGACGTTTGATCGCCCATGAAGTTTCATATTCGAAATTACTTTTATAGGTTAAAGACGGTTTGAATTTGTATGGAGGTTTTTATGATGTATATTTCATTTAAATGTTAATCTTTGACATTGTAACTTAGAATTGATTTTAATTCCGGTTTTTTTTTTCAAGCAATAATTATAATTTTATAACATAATTATTGAGTGGCAAATGGCCGTGGTAATTATTCTGTTCATCTAACATCCTATTATTATGTATTTTATTTCAAGAATAATTTCACGACGATTTCAAGAATATCATGCATGACTGAATTGATTGACATTTGACATAGTGATTGAGTTAACATTATAAGTTGCCACAGATTAAAAATATGACGTGACTTATGATTGGGTGGTCATATATTACATGAAATTTTTTTTTTCCGATAGCATATTGACTTTTCACGTCACCATTGTAATGAAGGATGCAAAGTCTATTGAAATATCGATATTTATATCGAAGTCAGGAAAATATCGATATCCGATATATCGACCATTTTAACTCGATATTATCGATATATCGATTTTTTTTTATTTTTTTTTGCTTTGTATTAAGTTTGCAAAGCAAAAACCTAAAATTAAGAAAGCAAAGGTTTCCGAAATATCGATATTTATAATGTGGGCAGGTAAATATCGATATCCGATCCGATATATCAGCCATTCCAACATTTTCAACACGATGTTTATAGATATTTTCTATATTTTTATAGCGCTGTAAGAAGTATCAAATCAAAAGCAATTTCGAATCAAAGATATTTATTTTGTTTAAAATGTTTGCACGCAGCCAAAATCACAATACATAATCATATGAAAAACAATTTGTTATGTATTAGTAAAACATGTCGGGTAATGTAATATGGTTCAAATTTCCCAACATGTTTTGTCAACAGAACCTAAAAACAACAACTTTAACAATCTCTTCCCATGTAGCCGATTCCTGTTTTGGGCCACTGTTGTGCCTGCCTTGGAAAAAAGTCGTTCAGCTGGCACAGATGTGGCCACGATTGGAAGATGGCGCATGGCAATTTTAAAAAGATTTGGGTATGACCCTTGCATTTCCAACCATGTTTCCAGCACGTTAATTTTTAAGGTGCTTACTGGAGCTGAGAGAAATAAAGTTAACTCACCATCAGTTTTTCTTTTTTTTTATTTGAGTATGCGCTAACGATTTATGGTGCTTCCAAAAATCAAATTGTATATTTTCTTCATCTTCAGACGATGTTGATGACCTAGAAGCCGCTTGTTTGTCATCAATAATCATCTTTCTAACTTTCGACATGGCTTTTGCACATGCATCAGCTTTTTTCAAATGCAAATTTTTGAATCTAGGATCTAGCAAAGTAGATACTGCTAACAAATTATGAATACCTATATACGTTGGTGTCGATTCTGGCATGATTATCTAACTTAAAACTAAATTTAACATCAGTTTCTCCTTTTCATTCTATATAGAGAATGACAAGGATACACTGTTGTCAAATTTAATTTTAGGTTTAGAGAATCATGCCAGAATCCACATCAGTTTAGGATATTACTTGGGGTTCAAGATTTTTTTAATACATCAATAAGCTCTTGCGATTTCAAAGCAATAGTTATTTCGATATTATTCAATTTAGATAGTCATATCAGGTAAATTAATTGATATTATTGTGTTCAAATTTAGTCTACTAAATATCGATATTTTGGTCTCGATATTATCGATATTAATAAATGAGTAATATGTCAAAACTTAAATTAAGTCAAGACTATAATATATAGGTAGTTTATATAGAAATGAATCCATATAACCCTTTGTCACGCTTTTACTCGAGAACGACTTCACCTATTTCATCAATATATTTTAATGTCAGGTCCAGGTTCTGCCAGAATATCAGCGCTGATACAGTGAGAAAGTACTTTCTCACTGTGTCAGCATAAGCTGAGGCAGGGTCCTGATTGGCCATCTTAGATTATTATGTTCTTTTTAACAGACTTCAAAAAAGGAGAAGGTTCGACTGAATATATTTTTTTATGTATGTATGTTCACCGATTTCTCCGTCAATTGTGGACCGATTTTCAAAATTCTTTTTTAAGTCGAAAGAGTGCACTTCCGAGGTGGTCCCATTGGAACCAAGTCAGGATCTGATGATGGAATCCGGGGAAATCGAGGGAAACCTTCAAATTTCACGCACACAAGGCACGCACGATATTTTTAAATGCATGTTCACCGATTTCTCCGTCAATGGTGTTATTGTTTACTTGGACGATGTAATTTTCACTAAAATGAATGAAATAAAAAATTTTAAACAAAAAATAAACCGACTGCAAAAACGAAAATGGAAGTAATAAAAAGTAAAAAATAATATCGGGTTCGTGATTTGGAAGACGGGCGGGGTCAAGATTGAAACATTAATTAGATTTTCGTTTCTGATCGGTAATAATACATCTTTCAATCTTGATCCGCCCGACTTGCAAATCATGAACCAGTATTATTTCTTACTTTTTAGTTCCCTTTTCGATTTTGAAGTCGGTTTTATTTTTTGTTCGTTAGGTTAAGTTTTCTTATATTTTTTATTTTTGTATTTATAAGTTTTTCTTTTGTTAAGATGTCCAATAAAAAGTTTCGTAACATTTCAATGTTTCCTGATACATTTTAGAGGGTTTTACACATATTACAAAAAAAAATTGAGAAAGAAAAAGCCTGAAACTAAAGTTTACGGGGACGAAGTCGCGCGTAGATACTTTATCGTATAAGCATTTAAGCGTTTATATAACTACTAGATTTAAATATAAAAAAAAACTGCTTTATTCTACCACACTGGTAAAGTTAAGTATATCTATGAATGAAACAATAGTAGTAGTAATGTTTTAATTATTTTTAATAACATTTGTGAACAAGTAATAAACTCTTAATTTTCGGTAACAATTTTATAATTTCAACATCCACTAAGCTCAGGCACTAACAACAAATAAACGCAACGTTTTGTTCATTATCTTGTCAGAATTATTAATAAAGTGGAAAGTTAAGAAATGAATTATTCTTACATTATCTTTTTATCTGTTATAGACCAGGGTCGATAATTTTTGAGACCAAAAAAATTATAGTAGGATGAAACCCATTAGAAAAGGTAGAGAATATAACAAAAATGAAAGGAAAAATAAATTACGGGTGATCTGAGGTCGGGAAGGGGGAGGGGGTGAGTTTTTAAGGGTAAAAAATGGTTAAACTCGATTTCCGGTAAAACTGCAAGTCCTATAAAAAAAGTTAAATGGCAAAGTTGTAGGTAATAAAAAGATCTTGTATCGACACTTTTTTCACATAACCTCAAAATTTATGTGAAAAATGCGAATAACCGAGTTTTTGGTTTTTGATTTTTATTTATTGCAAAAAAAAAATTTTTTCACGAAATTTGGTGAAAACTTACCTTTGTATGTTCCAAACATACAGTAATTTTTTTGATTTAAAATATTCATTTTTTCACCTTATTTTGACTTAATATCGAAAAAAGCACCCTTATTTTCAATCGAAAATTCTCACGTCAAAATATCTGCTTTTTTAAAAAAGTTGGGGTGTTTTTTGTTTGTTGAAATCTCTACTTTCTGATGGTATAAAAATATACACTACTATGGTAAATGTTCTCAGAAACTGCAAATTAATAATGAAAAAAACTAATCGGAGATAAATAAAAAAAAATAAAGTATTTTTTTCATGTTATAATAAATAAAACAAGCTTTCAAATGTTAAATGATTCGTCGCTGCCGGAAACCGACAACCTCTTTTGAACAATCTCCTTTGCTTATTTATGCGCTACAATTTGACATTATTCGCGAGTTGCGGCCCCGCAGCCGCGGCGGGCGCGGGAGAAAATCGCACCGTGAGTTCTTAGCTTAATAGTGTTCCATTACCTACGATGTAATTACTTTTAAGAATCTTACGAGAGCCCCGAAAAACCTATTAAACGCTCTTTTAAAAAGTTCAAAATTACTGTAAATTATACGGCACCTAGTTGTTAATAAATTTAACTGAAAAAAAAATGCTCAGTTATTATGACATAATAATATGATATTGTGGAATGATAACATGTAAAAGAAATAAAGAAATAACATGTAAAAGAAATAAAATATTTATACCATTTTACAATAATTAATCTGTCGCAACTATATTTTATCTGGTTTTATCCCGTATGTAGAATAGGGATGATGACAAAGAATAAAAAGGGACCCTATTGCTGTCGCTCTGTCGTATGTCTGTCCATTTGTCACGTGTGTCTAGATCGTAAACGAAATGAGTAAAGTACAGAACTAAATTTCGTTTTCAAAGCACCCGATATTCTATAAATATCTTTAGGAGACAAATTCCAATCGCTGTAATCGAAAGAAATGTCCGCAGCGATGTAAGAATCGAATCTAAATGAATTTACTACATATAAATACACATGATGTCGTCCGCTAGCCAGCCAGCTAATGAAATTCCTAGACAGATCTTGAAAAGCCGATATTTAATAATCAATTCTTATCGTTTGACGGTTACTGTGAATTATGAAGGGTGACCACAGTCTGAGCGAGTAAAATTCACGTAAGATTAAAAATTCCCAAATATGTCAATAATATATACAGGGCGTCCCACGGCAACCACACACAGAGGGAAAGTATATTAAATATTGATGATAGGATATTTTACTGAAAGAAGACATCATTTTATTTTTAATAATAACAGGAACTACATTCACAGATTTTTTTAAAATCGCCTGCTACAAATGGGAATCAAACTCGTGAAATTTCGAAATAAAAACACAAAATATTTTATGATAACCATCGAAAGGGTTAATTATATGGATTATTTTTTGCTAAATAACATAACATTTCAAATGAATAGAATGGCTTATTAAGTTATAAAATTAATAAAGTGATATACAAACTGTAGTACAAATGCATTTCTTTTTGAACGCACAGTTACAATGTAATTGACTGAAATTTATAAAAATAATAATTCGAAAATGTAACACAAATTTTCAAGCGTCTGGTCTTTTGTTTTTTATGAGCTTCATTTTCGTTTATTTGTATTTTTTGTTAATTTAATTACCATGGCGTATCAAAATAAAATGGATTTAATGGAAGCTTACTTTATGAACCACAAAGACATAATAGCTTTGCAGTGGTACCGCGAAAGATATCCTGATAGAGACGTAACTTCTCGATATGTGTTTAAAATATTAGTGGGTACTTTAAGAAAAGGACGTTTTGATATGCGTTTACAGAAACCACAGCAGCGGATGATAAACGTCAACGATGATGAACTCAACATTTTAACTAACTTTAAGGTGGTATCCGATTTTATATTAGTTTGTGTTAAATAATTTTAAATAAAATGATAAATTTAATTACTTTTCTTTCATTTAAAATGCTATGTTATTTAGCAAAAAATAATCCTTATGATTAACCCTTTCGATTGTTATCATAAAAAATGTCGTGGTTTTTTTTTCGAAATTTCACGAGTTTGATTCCCAATTGAAGCAGGCGATTTAAAATAAATCTGTGAATGCAGTTCTAGTTATTACCAAAATTAAAATGATGTCTTCTTTCAGTAAAATATCCTATCTTCAATATTTAATGTACTTTCCCTCCATGTGAGGTAGCTGTGGGACGCCCTGTATACCTACTACAGTCAATATGAGGATGGTTGGTGTGGCAGTTTATAACTGCTGTACCAGCTATCTTCGCGTTTGGACTTTATCACCACTTAACATCAGGGGTATAGTCATTTGCCTACCTGACTTTATAAAAAAAAAATATTAAAAAGAAACTATCTCAAATGTGTTTCACAATATTGAAATAGTTACTGAATTTCAGCTTATGAAGTAGTCATATCACAAGTGACAATATGATTATACTTAAAATATTTTCTTACTTACTTACTTCTAATGTAAAGGCAACCCTTAATTAGATCCCCTTAAGGCATAGAGAACTTCCAAGATTCACGCGATTCCATTTCCTAAGCGCTTGATTTTCGGAAAATCAGGATTTGTTTGTTTCCTTACGCGTACTCTTACGATGTTAATTTTTTTCAATAAATATAGACATTGTCCACGACTTCTTTAATGTGGACTTCAGTATCCAAGAAAATCTCATTTAAATTTAAACCTTATCTCTCCTGATGACAAACGATGATACGATAGACTGTGTAGCACTTAAGCTCACTCAAAGGGAGCCTCCTTTAAACCTGAAATGTTTCAGATTGTAGCTATTGGCAAACACAGACGCCCGCCTGCACTGTTCCACTCCATTGAGCCCGTAATGATTAATGATGGATATGAGAATAAATTACTGGAACGGGGCTCTAAATAATTTATTGTCAGAACTACTCACCGCTTATTATTTTACAAATTTCGAGAAAACTAATAAAACCGAATTTTTTTAAGTACAGTACCCCTAGCTTGGTTGGTTTTGGTTGGTTGGTTGGTTCGTACCAATATCGAATTCGTATCGTTTGCGAGTCCGTAATGTCATTGTCAAATGTGTACTGATTTTTAGTTCTCGTTACGTTCTTTGTGCCGCTGCTGTTCAAGTTTCCATACAAAATTTGACATTGACATTTCGGTTTGCAAACTATTCGAATTCGATAATGGTTCGTGCTAGGGGTACAGATGTTTTTTTCGGTAAAAGGTAATAATAACAATGACAAAGTCAATAAATTTTAATATTCAAAAATATAATAAAATACAGTAAATGGAAACATCCACACTATCCACAGTGCTTATATGAATAGGTACATAAGTGAAAAGCAAGGCTAACTAGAGAAAAAACGAGCGAGCCTTACAGTATTCGCGTATATGTAACATTTGAAACCTCACCTAATAATAGTAAAAAAGTAAATAAAACCTACCACGAAAGGAATAAGCCTAAACATTATGTTCTAAAATCAAATCAAATAGCGCGCTTCCCAAACTTCCTGTTACACACTTCCATCCCACTTCACGTAATCACTCCCACAAATTGCACGAAACCGAGAGGAAAGATGTTACACATCAAAAAATAATGTCAATATACGTTTATAATTATTTTACGGGGAAGTAAGTACATTTTGTTTTTCACTCCACACCTATATGAACAGAGTGTTAATGACCTTCTCATCCCGAAAATAGTCCCACATTGTTTGCATAACGAACTAATTATGTTAATATCGCGTGTCTAAGCGAGATTGACACGTATCATGACGTGATTCCAGAGTTTATTTTTTAATTATGACGCCACAATTAAAAATACAACCGGTAGTACGACAAAGCACGCCATTCAACTAGGTCGTTAAACAAATTACAGTAAGAACGTTGTGCAATTAGGATGAAATAATCGAGTCTGATGAATCAGGTGTGATGTGAGAATAACTATGTGTTATGATGGTTATTTAATTGAGTTAGAGATGACGGATATTTGTCATTTCAGAGTTTTACTCCTTAGGGTGTGTACATCTTGTTAGCGAAAATTTTCAAATTCGAGCGTTTATTGCCTTTCTTTTTGATTTACAAACCAGAGGCTGCAGTCAATATACGTAATAGCATAGTACGAGTAGTGGTAAGTAATAAGATTTTGGAAAATGTGCATTTTAGGAGAGGTGGGGCATATACAACTAATCATCATCAGCCTATTAATATGCCCACTGCTGGGGCACGGGCCTTCCCTATGGATGGAATTGACAAATTGGGCCATAACCCACCACGCTTGTTCAGTGCGGATTGGTGGGTACTTACGACTGTAGATACAACCGAGACCAAGTAGAACTACTACTACTAGTTCGCAAAGAGAATCTTTTTTTCTCTTTGTGACATAAAGAAATAACATGTTTCAGGTGAGTCGGTCATTGACGTATAAATACGTGCTGTTTTCTAACTCCTTATTTACACCAAGAAACAATTCATTCATTCATATAAATCACTATTTACTTCATATATTTTGTTTATCCAACAAATTTGATGCATGTATTGTAAGCTGAATGTTTTCTAAACATATATAACTTTGAACAAAAAATGAAGACATTCTGTAAAATTTGTTATATATATGTATTATGCCTTGGTGTTAACGAAGGGTTTAGTTTTATCATGTATTTGGTTGCGACGCACGACCTGTGAAATAACCCGCACGGTGTACGTGTCCTAACCCTTAGGTAATCCCGTATGGAGTGTTGGAGTGATGAACTCAATCACGCTCACGTAAACTTGATCGTGGATAACGTTTTAATTTTATAAACCCCTTATATCTTCTGGAGATTCAGCGATAAACGATATGAATTAACTAAGGCTGAGTTGTTTGATTCTTATCCGACACCTGCGTGACGAAGCTTCGGGTGGCTTTGGTACTAAAATTAGTGCTAAATATCTTATATAATTACTCAAAGTATTAATATTACATCTAACCAATAATCATCTGTCCAGGCTGGAATGAAACTAGCTATGTTTGTAAAATAATAGTATAAGTACATAGCTATTGATTCTTTCGAATGCACGATATCTGTGAATTTGTAGTGAACAATGGGACAAGGAATTGGCAAGCAGCTTAAGATAATATTTAAAGAAGAGTGAATGTTCGATTCCAGCTTGGTAACTGGGACATACTGGGTATATCTATCCCTAGTAAAAATATAAGTATGATATATGTCTATAAAAACATATCGGACATTTGATCCATCCCATCCCAGCAAAGCAATACAGCTACGACGCCGTAGATTTACGAGTATATACGTGTATATAAATAATGTGCCACCCCTTTATTTCTTTTAAGAACAGGCAAGTTCAAAAGAAATACAAGACTTTTAGAATGATATAAATCAATGTTTCCTAAGAGAAGGTAACATTATATTCCAGAGTTTCATTTCTGGTAAAACAAAGCTTGACGTCTCGCGAATGCCGAAAATCCGGATTACAATAAAATCCAGCAAGCCGAAACAGAAGTCAACGGGTGTCCTGATTTTATTATTTTCGACATCGTCTGAAAGAATGTAAGGATAAAATAAACACGTACATTCGGATCGGACGAGGCAAGTTGACATTTTCTTTTAAAATAAATAAGAATAAGAGAGAATCCGAAAAAGTTTAATTTAAGAAATCTCGAATTTATTCACTAAGGATCGGAGTAAAATTAGATAGCTTTTGTTCTTAATCAAAAATATAAATAATGCACATCAAAAATGTCTAGGACTACACACGCAAAGCGCCTGTGAAACCACAGGGCACATCTCGTATCTATTATCTACTAGTCTATTATAGCCCTATTGATATTATAAATGTGAAAAGTATGTTTGTTACTGAATCACGCAAAAACTGGTAAACGGTTTTGAATGAAATTTAACACACATGACGTTTAAGTTCTCGATTGAAACAAAGAATATTTTTATCCCGGAAAGTCATAGGTTCTTGTGGCATTCTCAAACACTAAACTTAACGCAGACGGAAGCGAACAAGCGTATGGGTCTCTTGATAGTAAGTTTCCACCACAGTTGCGATACCAAAAATGAAAATCACGCCGTTGCCTACCCTGACTCAATCCCCTATCTATCCCTTACTCACCGACAGAAACGCAACACTACCAAAGGGCAGTGTTCATTTACAATGATCTACTTTAAAGTGGAGGTTACTTCCACGCACGGGCGCTCCAATTCGAGCGGAAAATCCGCATCGCACTATCTCTCTTGAAAGCAACATAGGATTCTTTTATATTTATTTTAATAGGACAAAAAACATTAGAAGCGTGACTCGACATCAGCAAATTTAAGCTAAAACAAAATTTGTGAGTTTCAATGACTCGAAAGTAGTTAAGTACGTTAAAATTCCTGCGGTCGACGCCCGAAAGTTAAAGAACAGGCATAATTGATGTGGAAATCGTATTAATTAACACGAGCGGAAATTTAAATTAGAATTTGAAATTGTACATTATGACTACACGTGGCTAATATTGACGAATTGAATTCTGGCATTAATTTGTATAAGAATCCTATACTGGGGTTAAAAAAGATTCTGTGATTGAGCTGGTATGAAATAACGAACAGTTGAATCTTTTCACATAGCTAATAATTTTGATTTTGAAGTAAAACACCTTTTAAAAAATACGCACATCATATTTTTTTGAGAACCATTACATAAAATAATTTTGAAACGGGTAAGTAAGGACCTAATTTATTTATTTAGAGAAGGCCAGGAAAACTTTGTAATTTTGATTGTAAAACATAATTATTTAAAAAGCTTCTTACAATCTACAATTCCTTTATAATATCAGATTACTTTTGTGTCCCATATACCTACTATACTTCGAATTACCTGTAAGCAGCAAGGATGCCAAATGTATTTGTCTAATGCATACATTGAGCTCATTATCGTTTACAAATCCAGCTGAACACCAGAACTAATTAATGAAAACAAAATACACTCACCTACATAGCAGTGATAAAGGTCGTCACTGCCATAATTAT
This sequence comes from Chilo suppressalis, assembly GCA_902850365.2. Taxonomy (NCBI): domain Eukaryota; kingdom Metazoa; phylum Arthropoda; class Insecta; order Lepidoptera; family Crambidae; genus Chilo; species Chilo suppressalis. The sequence goes on along the minus strand of OU963895.1, from coordinate 10,274,278 downwards.
ACAAATAATCAATTTCAATTCTATTAACACAATTATTCAAAATCCTCGCTTTATCCGGATTATTAACAAACACGAATTGATTGATAAATTGCGTCAGCTACCTATACCGTTATCATTGCTGGCAAACTGACTAATTTATTCTATAGTCTATATACTCATCAAAAAAGTCTAAACAACATGTATTTTTTACGCAAACTGGAAGTCTTATCTGTTGATATTTTATATTATCATTCTGAAATGTGAAAGGGTTTCTGATTTAGTCACAAATAAATCAAATTGGTTACTATCAACAAAGGAATCCGATAAGTATTAAAAATATTACAAATCGGTCAAAAATGCAAAAAAGGTCATGTTTCTTAAACTCTTTCGATGAGTAGGTATATTTATTTTATGTCTGCCTTCAAAGTCCTAAAGTTCAGAGTATCACCTACGCGGCCGACGGCCTTAGTGTTAGAGGACCCAAACCCATCGTACCCATCCCTTCCAACCAGCTAAGCAGCTGGTTAAAGGGCTACACACAAACACAAGCGATGAAGTGATGGACCTCGACACCAGGGTTTAGGCAGTCCAAGGAGGCTGTGCCATCCCTAGGTTTGTATCTAGATACAAAGCTAAACAAGCGCCTTCTGCGTTTGGACAGTAACAGCCTGAGACTAGTGACGATGACTATCACCGCTCATTGGTCACTGAATAAACACCTTGACACCCCAGATATCACTAACAGTCAGCCCTGTGCAGAGCATGCATTGAGGTAGATGAAACGGTGGCACATGTGCTCCTTGAGTGCACCGGCATCACCCAGATTTGTGAGGAGACTCTCAGTTGCATCTGCGAGAGATCCTGGTGGGGATCCCTCCAAAATGCCTTGAGAGCATTGGGAATTCTGTCAGCTTATTGGGCAGCATTCCTGACAGCGGTCTTGGGGGTGTTATATTTTAGATTTTGTAAATCATATATTATTAATAAAGTAAGTATTAGACATAAATAAATTATTACCAATAAGTAACGTAGTAATTGACATGGACACTATTTTTATAACAAAAGACCTCGTATATAAGTATCTTAAAACTATAAATATTATTAAGGGCGCTGGTCCTGACAACATAGATCCCATTATAATAAAAAAAAATTCAACTAGTTTAACAATACCTATTACGTTACTTTTCGAAAAATCTATCAAGGAAGGATGTGTGCCTTCTTTGTGGAAACGAGCACTTGTTATACCGATTCCGAAAGGAGAGGTTAGCAATAACGTCGAAAAATATCAACCTATATCAAAGATGTGTCAGTTTGGTAAAATTTTGGGATTTGTTACCGATCAGCTATCAGTATATCATTCCAAATCAGCATGGTTCCTTAGAGGTCGTAGCGTCGATACAAATCTTTTAATCTATACGGAATTTATTTTATATGCTTTTAGCTAATAATTTACAAGTAGACGCAGTGTATACCGATTTTGCTAAGGCATTTGATAAGGTTTACCATGAACGTTTACTTTTTAAGATTTGGCGATACATGGCGATCTCTTCCGTTGGATAAAATCTTATGTCGAAAATCACTTGTAAGCTGTTTCCGTGGGAGGATATACTTCTCAGTATAGATCTAATACTTCAGGTGTTCCTCAGGGCTCACACCTGGAGCCATTGTTATTTATACTCTATATTAATGACATCACTGAATGCGTCAATGGGTCAAATATGCTTTTATACGTCGATGTTACAAAGATATTTAGAATTATTTATAATTTAAATGACTGTATTGGGCTGCAAAACGATTTGAACAATTTTGACCTTTTGCACATCACACAATTTATTTTTAAATCCTGATAAATGTTTTGTCATAAGTTTCAGTAAGAAAAAAAGTTATGTAAGTTTTAACTATAAATTATGCAATAAATCAATAGCACGTGTTAGTCAGATACGTGATCTCGGTGTAATAATTGACTCAAAACTTACCTTTGTACCTTACATGGACAACATCTTAAGTAAGGCTTTCAAATAGTTGGGCTTTATATTGCGTGTGGGAAAACCTTTTTAGAGGACTTTTAACATATAAAATTCTTTATAACAGTTATGTTCGCAGTCGATTAGAATTTGCAAGCGCTGTTTGGAACCAAGTTTATAAAATAATAGAGAAAGTACAAAAAAAGTTTGTAAAAGCGATGAAATATCGCACTGGAAATAAATACATGGATTATGTCACCACCATGAAAAGACAAAATGTATCATCTTTATGTTGTCGCCGTGAAAGTATCGATATTTTAATTATTTTTAAAATAATTAATGGTCTAATAGATGCTACTGCTTTGTTACCCCCTTTCTTTCAAGATTTCCCGTCGCTGTGAATGAGCTTGTAGTAAGAAATCTCTTTTTAAAATTCATCGTAGTCGGACAGCATATGCAAGTAATGGTTTCCTAAAAAGAGCATGCAGGTTGTATAATGATAACTTTGTGAATTTGGACTTATTTCGTCATTAATTAGTTAGATTTAAAAAATTGTCTATGCAGTGTACTTTGTAATCTGATTAAGTTTTTCTTGTAAATTGATTTTATAACTTACATTAATATTATAAGATTTATTTCTGGCACAGTACATTGTTTGTATAGTATTAATTCAAAATCAATTTTGCTTTTTAGCTTATATGTGATTTCATTGGGAAAACTGTAAGTCTAGCACCAAACTTTTATATTTTACATTATTTGTAACTATGTGAGACTGTTTGTTTCTTAATACTTATAAAAAAAAAGTATTAAAGTAACTAAGATTTGAAGCTTTAGACATTAAGTAGCTTTTGTTATTCAAATGTTTCATGTATAATAAAGATACCTAATACATAATCACAAGGTGCGAAGCCGTATTCCTTTTGACTCTATTATTTATGTGCAGTAATGTTTATGTATTATCACTGAAGTTGAGAAATTCCGAGTGTCACGTTTGTTCATCTCTCAAATATGCAAATGTCTAGTTGGTGCGGACCTCGTAAATATTTATATGGCCCATCAGTGAACGCCACTAACGCGGTCTTACTTATTTGCTTGTTCTAGTTTTAGTTCAATTTATTTTTACAAATTTTGTTCATGGGACATTTGAATTAAATGAACCTTTGTATAACAAAACATGTCAATAACCCGACCTACAGAGTCTCCATAAATAAAAGTTCATAAAAATGTTTTCATAGATTTGATGCCAGAATACATTTTTTCCATGATCTAATTGTATTTTGTTTTAAACTGTAATACTTATAGGATATCGAAGGACGATTTCCCGGAATATAATTGAAATACAATTTCCCTAAATGTAATTAAACTAATAGCTATGTTCTGTCTACATTCCACGACACTGTATTTAAAAGAAACCTGTAATTAACTGTTCCTTATAACTGTAGTTAAAACAAGCTTTTGTAATAATACGCTGTTGGTTAAAAAAAAACAATGATGATTACCTTTTTAATCTCATCATGTCAATTAGTGAGGAGCTCGATGGCGCAGGTGGTTAGCGCGTTTGGCTGCGATCGTTGAAGTTAAGCAACTTTCGCAGTGGTCGGTCATTGGATGGGTGACCAAAAATTTTCTATCACAAGTTCCTCCTTGCTTCGGAAGGCATGTCAAGTCGTTGATCCCGGAGTCCCCAACATAAACGGAGAGCGTTTAACTCACTTGCGATTCGCTGATGACATAATAGTCTTTGCTGAGACCACAGCGGATCTGCAATGTATGTTGCAGGAATTATATGACGTCTCGACAGAGGTTGGCCTCCGCATCCATGCATCCATCCATCAGCCTTTCTCCGTCCACTGCTGGACATAGGCCTCCCCCATAGAACGCCACAAAGCGCGGTCCTGCACTATCTGCATCCAGCGGCTCCCAGCACATTTGACGATGTCGTCAGTCCACCTTGTTGGGGGCCGCCCCATTTATACCAAAAACCCTTCTTCAAAAAATCAGCCAGCTTCTGCCCTCTCTGGTTTCTCTGTCCGAATCTGAATTGCCCACTCTCAACTCACCGCTTTTCCCTTTTGCCTAGTTTCGCGTTAATGTCTCCCATAACCACAGTGAAGTGACACACCCCGATTTTTAAACTTAAGCTTTTTACGACCTACCCTTACATCTGGTAAAAAAACTGGAATGTGGTAAAATTTTGATATTTGGTTTTACTCTATTGCTTGGGTTATTGTCGGTAGTTACTGCTACAGACAAGCTACAACTCCGTAGCGTGTTCCATCATGTAGCGACACGCTACGCAATCCGTAGTTAAAGTAGTAGGGTTAGACTACGTTTCCACAAGAAATGAGAATAAACACAGCGTTATTAAAACTAAGAAGAAAAAACAAAAGAATTGCGAAATTTGATGAAGCTCGGCAAATGAATCTAAATACCTAAGGGTGTACTTTTTGTCAAGCAGTGCTACCAACTTCGTATGTTGCCAGCGGTTTAAGGAAACCTTGAGTTTTGAATTCAATGAATTGAGATCAAAATTGTCTAAAGAAAATATAACTAGAAAAAAAACCACGCAGGCCAGGCAGCAGACGGGACGGGAAAATTTTCTTTTAATAATAACAACAATCTGAATATTCATTTTAGTATTTGAAGGATTACATAGCAATGCAATAAAAACGAAATATATTTTGCGTTTTTGGCAAATATATCTATGTATATTTATTTATTTCTTATGTTTTCAGGGATACCACTCATTAAATAAATACTTTTCAACGGGTTAAAAATGCGTTTTTTATAGGTTTTATACATATTTCAACCTTTACAGAAATACTCTTGAGAACGCAACTATCTATTAAAGTACTAAAAACATATTATAAACCGTTTGAAAGTGTTTAAATTAATGCATATAGGTATATTCCCCACAATACGTTACACTACACTGAACGTACATTATTAATAAAAACTTTTAATGATTTTTACCCACATATCTCCGCTGCTGCTGACAACAAACTCGCAGCCCAAACCATTAATACAGTATTGGCCTACAAGTCATATTCGGGCGAGCTTACCTTTGAACCCGACTTGGTGTCGAACCACACACAGCGCATCTTACGTGGCACATTTTTATCCATGGAATGGCGTCTAAAAATTCTATTGCTATCACTTCACGTGGCTATTCATACATATACGGGTGCTGCCAGCGGAGATGAGTCTGCTCTTGCTTCATTGGGTACTATTTATCATTGTACTAAACTTTAATCGTTCATTTTTTTACGACACGGCACGGGACACGGCATTCCTACACTTAGTTAAACTACACACATCAAAAGTGTCTAGGGATCAACATATATTTTTGCAATAACTTTTCTCCTGATTGATATTAATTAAAATTTTCTTTAAGGATTCATCAAATAAAGTGTTTTCGTTTGTCACAGTAACGATAAACCAAGTCACCTTTGCATTAATAAAGAAATTTGCCATTTTCCTAATAAAGGGATTTTTGACATTTGAACCACTAACACAAAAGTTCGAAAAAAAGACTGAAATAACAGTTTTCTCTAAAATTTTATTGGGTAACTTAAACAATTAATAATCCGTATTTCTACCGCGAACACTAACAACACAAGAACATCGGTTTGGCATACTCAAAATGAGTTCATCCAAATCACGCTGTGGAATGGCCGCCCATGTTCGTTGCAACAACAAAAAAAGGTCTTCTTGCGACTGGATACCCTCCATATTCGGCAGAGCTCTTCTCTGTAGCATATCCCATGCATGCTCAATCGGGTTCAAGTGTGGCGACTGAGCAGGCCAGGGCAGGACATTGATGTTAGCTGCGGCGAGAGTCTGTCTTACAACTCTTGCGGTGTGCGGTCGTGCATTTTCATGCATTAACTGAAATAAGGGACCGATTTGCACTTGTAGAGGAACGATGACGTCTAATACAATCGTCTCAGCATAAATTTGAGCGTTGAGGTTGCCTCTGATCCAAATCAACTCAGTTCTTCCGCCGATCCAAATACCCGCCCATACCATGATGGTTCCACCACTATAAGGATGGACTTCCTGGCAGGATTTTAATCGCTGTTGGCGTCCAGGGGTTCTCCAGTGTCGTATACGTCTTGTATCCGGTCTCATACCAAAACGAGACTCATCAGAAAAGCACACGAAACGCCATTGTTCTTCTGCCCAATTTCTGTGTTCAAGAGCCCATTGATATCGAATCCTACGATTGTGCATTGCTATAGGTGGTACCCGTAGCGGTCTTCGGGAATGAAGGTTCACTTCATGCAAGCGGTTTCTGACTGTTTGGTCGCTAATTAAGTTCCCTGAAGAGTGATGAAGCCTCACGGCTAACATCATGGCGGTTATTGTTGGAGCTCTTCGAGTTAAGATTTGAATGTATCGGTCTTGTCTCCGTGTGGTGCAGCGATACCGTCCTCCATGGCGCTCAGCCACGGTACCAGTGCTTCGGTATCGTGTCCAAAGTCGACTGATAACACTCTGACTTGTATTCAGAGCTAAAGCCACAGTACGTTGCCGGGAACCAGCTTCTATCATTCCCACGGCTCTGAGCATTTCTTCCCTGCTTAAATGACGTCGCCGCTCCATAATAACGTTGGTTTTAATCAGTAGTAGGGAAACAGTAGCACTAATAATGTCTTCAATGCGTTGTATGTTTTTATAGGGAAAATATTGACAGCTGATTTTCATCTTTTACTCGAATTTGATTCACAGTTCCTGATTCAAATTATGAAATGCACCAAAAAGGATCCATATAAATTTATAAAATCATAAATTTATTACAAACCCACATCTCAATCTCAAGAAATCCGCATAAAAATGCTTGATCCCTAGCCACTTTTGATGTGTGTAGTTTTTTATATATATTTTTTATTTTATAGTCATATTTTTATATTATTTGCATTTGTAATGGAAAGTGACTTTATGAGTTACCTCATATTGAAGTCGTTTTTCAATTTGACGGCTCCGTATATAATACAAGGAGAAAAAACAGCTCTTGCTGATTTTCTTGCCGGTTATTCTCAGTACAAGGTCTCCCGCCGTAGATTTGCGAACCGATGGCGTAGCTTTTCGACATTCACAAGTGCTTCTAACAGCCTACACTGAATTAACGATATTGAATTTTGAATTGAATTTTATGTAGATTTGAAAAACAGTCTCTTTATTTATTTATGTAAATGAAAAGAAGAGAATGTATTTTATGATGAGGATATGATGCTGTCAAACTTATAAATAGCAAATGTAAATAATCATGTGAAGCGTCAAACTAAAAATGCTTAAAAAAAATTAACCGCCGTAAACTAAAAAAATAATATCTTTTTTATCTTTAGTCAAATTAATATTCTTTCGGTGCCAGTGCGGGGCTAACCCAAGCAGTATATGGGAACTCAGATCTATTATCAGACCTGCATGTAACCGACTCCAAATATTAATTTGACTGAAGATAAAAAATGTTATTATTTTATAACTTTTAAGCGGTTTAATTTTTTTGTTAAAAAGTTTTTATTTTATCTGTGAGTGAACAATCAATCACTCACGAGTTTTTGCTTAAATTCATATGGGACCAACTTCGGGGTAGATACAATAAAAAAAGGATTATCAAAATTAGACTACTCAGTAAAAAGTAATGTGTGGTCATACATTACAATCAGTTAGTGAACAATCAATCAACCCCTGTTTTTATACCCTTAGGGTTGTTTTTTTTTCTAAATTCATATGGGCCCTACTTCGGGGTATACACCCCGTAGGTAGTTCGGGGTCGGTTAAAAAAAGAAACTGTAATCAGGCCGAATCAGTCATTCAAATCTTTATAATTTAAGATCTTTATGTAGGTACTAAACAAAGGATCAAGATTGAAATTTTATATACCTATTCATACTACGAATTTTCATTCACAGATTTTCGTTTATATTTTTTGTAGCAGGCCCGCAGGCTGAAAGCCCGTAACGCATCGCAAGATACGTCACGCAAGATTCTCTGTACGTGCTTCGTCATCACCAGCATATGAGTGTCCCCACTGTTGGGGCATAGGACTCCCTTATGGATGGCGTAGAGATAACGGCCATGACAGTGCATATTGGTGGGTGCTAACGACTGCAGATGCAGCTGGCACCAACAGCTCAACGTGCCCCAAGATAATAAGTTTTTGGTCACCCATCCGATGAACCATCACTACGAAAGTTTCTTAGCTTCCACGATCGCTGAACGAATGCGCTAACCAACGAGCTTGGGATTTTATCAATATCTTAAAACGGGACCTTTAACTGGGTATCAACTAAAATAATGGGCTATTCGCACATTCCCACTTTATGGCAGAAAAAAGAGGTGTGTGGCTCGACACTTGTAAATTCCCGCGCACTCTCGCGACTGGCGTCTGATTAATGAATGGATTCCGTTCGCGCCATTACATGCTATCAATCATTGCCGATAAGCGGGCGTGAGCGCAGCACGCGTATTTACATACGCGGCGGAAGAATAATGACACGAATGGTATGCCGTCTACAAGCGAAGAAGTTAGCGAGACGTGTCGGTCGTTCTCAAGTGATAACCGCTCAAACTTTGTTAGGAAATTTTGAGACAAATGCAAGTTTAAGAGAGGTAGGGCATAGAGGCTTTTCCGCTCGAATTGGAGTGCGCGACTGGGGAAGTAACCTGCACAGAAGACCGCAGTAAAATAACACTACCTTTTGGTGGTGTTGTGATTCTGTCGGTGAGTAAGGTTTCAGGGCTCTACGGGGTAGGAAATTGAGTTAGGATAGACAACGGCGTGAGTGATATTTTTGGTATCGCGAGCGTGAGACTGTGGTGGGCACTTACCAACAGGCGGATCATACGCAAGAGAAAAGAAGATATAAATTGTGGATTTTAATTTTGATAGCGGTGATTCCGGAACGTTGCAATTTGAATATTGATGATCATATTGGATAAAGAAACATAGACATAGTACCTACATCTCCTTTGGGATGGCATAGCTTCTGGCATTGTAAATATCCATGGATGAGCGACACTGCAACAGATGTTTTACACCAGAAACACCTGAAATGAAACCAAAAACCCTGAATTGTAAAATACGTCTGGAAAATAATTTCATAATTACAAAGCTGAACCCGTCAAAAGCTACTAAACATTACATCTAAAACTTAACTACCTGTTCTTCGCAAGTCGCATATTCAATACGAAATTGACTGAGGAAGCAAACATGGCGCAGTGTTAATTTTTCAAGCTTCCATCGTTCCGTTACACGCTGCTGTCAACGGTTTTCCATCCCATGTGCTCTACACAGTGCCACGTAAATAATTTGATGTCAAAATTACATGACGATAATGTAACATGACTTGTCACGAACAAGGGTCGTTATGAACATTGACTGACAATGTGTTAAATTGTGAGCAAGTAGGGAATAACCGTTGTATCAAGTAGGATATGCTTAGCATGCAAATTGCGAATTGGACTAACAAACTGTGGGCTACTTAGCATAGTAACATGGCGGTATTGTTTTGAGTACAAAACTTAAAAAATTAAGATTCCACCGCATGTGCATATTGGTGGATGATAGCGATTGCACATGTAGCCGGCCTTCTGAAGCACGCAGGAGCTCGATATAATAAGTTTACGATGACCCATCCAATGACAGTCCGTTTCGAAAGTTGTTTAACTATTATAATGTTTTTTTATGTTGAACTGACATAATCTATTATTTCTACAAAACATATTCTACTTACATAGAATAAGTCTACTAACAAATATGGATCACAGATGACTAAAATAAATGAATTATTATAATTTTATATTATAACTTACACGATCGCAGACCGGACGCCCTGAGCACCTGCTTCATCTAGAACGAGGTTATTTAGCATGTACACTGGTTCTTACCTTATGGTGCTACTCACCAAATGATGTACGCCTTCTAATTCTTCACACACTTTCTATTTGTGAATTGCGTATGGTTGACGGCTGTTCGATGGCGAGGTTATAATATAAGCGATGCGGAGCTAACTTCACGTTAAATTTGAAATTTGATTATTAATGGCATTTGCAGACTATAGTTCGACCAGGACAAAAGTCTCCGGGAAAATTAAAAAAATAATGTGCAAAGATCTGTTGCCTGAATCTTTAGAGAAGCGAACGTTTGGAAGTTAATATTCTCAGATTACGTCGTGTTGTAATGAACATGAAGTTTAAAAATAAGAGAAGACGTTTTAAAGAAGAATACTGGGTCGGACTAACGTTCGCTGTGGCAGTGTGCTTGCTCCGCCTAGTGACATAAGTTCTATTTTTTTTTCGTTGACTCTTGCGTACTTTTGTTCAGTCCGGTTGCTTAGGGGACTTTTTGTACGCGGAACATTTAATTATTCGTGTGCGTTACTCAATGCAGTTTTAAGCAATCTATTTGAGCGGACACAAAAGTCCTTCGTCTGCGCACGCCATAAATCATAAAAAATCTTCTGTACTCTTTTGTATTCGACTTTTTTTGTTAAAACTCCTTTCATGATTCAGATATTACTGCAGCCGCATTCCCTTTAGTCACCTAAAAAACGGGACTGGGATAATACGAAAAATACAAAACTCTGTAACGAACCGTCGTGTTCATCACATAACCGGCTTTCCCTTCGGGATTCAAACAGGAGAGCGTTTCTGCGGGTAACGCACCCGCACAAATAAACTGTCTAAATATGTTCCCTGCTTGATGTTTGTGTATAGCAATTAGTACTTAAATAGCTTCTGCCTGCAACATTAGTTCGCGAGTTTCAAGACGGTTTCAGAGCACAGCGTTGCTACTTTAAAAAATACACGGAATAAAGTTTGGTGCAATTAAGTGCACTTGTCGATTAAGTAAGGTACACTTTTGATTTAGCTCCGTATCCAAGTCCACTTCGTGATTTCCACATTAAACATTTAAAAAGTGAGTAAGAATTTTTCGAGGAGCTTGATGGTGGAAGAGCTCCATGGCGTAAGTGGTTAGCGCGTTCGGCTGCGATCGTTAAAGTTAAGCAACTTTCGCATTGGTTGGTCATTGGATGGGTGACCAAAAATCTTCTATCTCGAGTTCCTCCGTGCTTCGGAAGGCACGTTAAGCCGCTGGCTCCGGCTGCATCTTCAGTCATTATCACCCGCCAATCCGCACTGGGAATCCTATGGATGGAATAGGGGGATTGGGCCATGACCTACCCCCGCGTGGTAGGTCATGGCCCAATCCCCCTATTCCATCCACAGGGAAGGCCTGTGCCGCAGCAGTGGGGGCATTAATAGGCTGATGTTGATGCAGAAGCATTTTATGCACAAATGGGAGCGTAAGTCTAGAGTGGTAACCACCACCTTACCAATGACAACAGCTAATAAATAAATATCAATATTATTGTAATATTTGCAGGTGTTGCATTTCTGTTTGTAAGTAAGGTTTCGGGACATCGACGAGTACGCTACGTTCAGACGACGACTATACGATACGATTTTATCACGCATACGATTTCGCCATTCCTATATGAAAAGTCGTTCACCAGCCGATCGTTTCCATGCGATTTTAACCTATTACGTTACACAGACATTTGTAAAGTGCGCGCCAACATGAATCAACGTATTCTTCTTTTTCGTGTGAACGTTACTATTTATGTTCATATTGTTGCCGGAAATATAATGCCGTGTGGACAAACATAATTTAAACATCACTTTCTATTTCCATAGTTTGAATTTTGAACAATAACAAGAATATGTATTGCTGGTTGTTTCAATAGTTAAAATTAATAGCGAGATTCTTTGTCAAAGGTTTGTTGCTGCGATATTTGGTCATGTAATGTAATACAATGTCTAAGAAACTATCAAACTACGAAGTTACATTTATTTTAGAATCGCCTTGCTGGGAAGGTGAGGATGGCTGAGGCGCAAATGTTTTTGCAGCTACAGCTTTATTTATTTAACATCATAATGATGATAAATAATAAATCAACCTTATTTTATTGTAATAAAAAGGAATTTTTAAGGACAACAATTGACAATTTTAAGAAACAATTGACGACCTCCGTTGCCGAGTAGTTTGTACGCTGGGTTTTATGGTGTCGCCGACTCGAGAGGTTCGAATCCCGGTGGGGGCAGATGTTTGTATTATGAATACGAGCATTTGTACTCCAGTCATGGATGTTTAATATATACTATATACATATACTTATATATGTAAAGTATATGTATTCTATCCGTTACCCTAGTATCCCATTACACAAGCCTTACAGCGCTTACTTTGGGGCTAGGCTAATTGGTGTGTGTTGGAAATATTTATTTATTTATCAATAAAGAACTCTGTCACTCCCTCCTCTATAATTATAAAAAGAAAGCTCCCGGTAGGTACTCGTGAAAGCTTATGATATATTGTTGAGTGTACATTCGCGTTTAATATTAATATATTGTGTTTGCTTTTTCGCCTACAACACTTTGTGTCTGGGCATCAAGTAAAGAATGACACATTGCGGACATTTAATTTTGGGAGCCACAATTTCCTTCTTTTAACACGCATCATTGTTGCCAGTTTTGATTTATTGTTTGCTATCAGTGTTACTTTAATGAAAGTTGGTAGAAGAATGTGTTAGTTTTGTAATTTTAAAGTAGTAATAAAAATAGATTAAGGAAGTGTATTGTTGCGGACCTCTTTGCTATTTTGATAGCTGATGTAGTTTTTTACTCGTTGGTTGCTTTTGACGTTGTCTGTTCTATTTACCTATTTCTTTCTGTTGGCTTAATTTTCTGCTTTTATTAAAAATAATATAATTCTTCAACTTGTATCATCGTTTTATCATTTGCGGAGATCAATTTGGTTTGTTCACTTCATGTATGTTAGAGATAAGATGTGTTAGGGTACGTATCCAACTAACTACGTTGACTTGCAAAACTGAGTGTCACACTTTTAAATGACAATAACTTATTAAGTTCACAAGATATACTTTCGAAATAAAAAGGACTCGAAAAAGAGTTTTATTTTGTACTACATTTTCAAGGAAAGCTCATAAAATCAGCTATAAAACGTTTTTTGAAATGAAAACTTCTTTAGCGGCGTTGTACCCTTTTTTGTATGGGTAAAAAATGTTAAACTCGCTTCAGGTGGGCGTCGCGTGGGCTGATCGCATCATGACACACAATAAAATATTGGACGAAACATAGTAATATTTTATTTTATCGTATTATAATAATAAGTATCTATCTAAGACGTCCACGTGGGAGCTTTATTGCGAAGAAAATACATTTTTTTCGTTAGATGTGCAAGTTGATTTTTCTGAGAGATAAACTTTTTTAATGTAATATAAATTGTCATGTTTGTGTACGATAGCGCAATAAATAAATATTGTATTCTCCCACATACATGATAGAACTTTGATACAGATAATTAAAGCAATTCGTGCAAAATTATTCCCTAACCATTCTAAAATATCAAAAATGCACAACGTTAATATTCAAGTTTTCATTTCTGCTGGCACTCCTGGAGTGCAACCCGTCATTTCTTTTAGTTTAAATGTCTAACTTCTACAGTTTAGACAATATAACTATATATATATAACAATGGCATTTAAATTTAAATACTTCACTTACTATTGGTTTATATTTCCATTATTCCTGTTTCATTCTCAACAATAATAAAATTAAAAAGACTAGATACGTACGAGTGCCACTACACCTTTTTTGTACACAAGCCTAAAATGACAATTCTAGCACCATCACCGAGCGTAGCAGGTATAAAAAGTGAAGTACATATATGAGATTACCTTCTCTTCTATCTATTATGTGCTACCGTCGTCACAAAGTGTCTAGGTATCAAGCGGTACCTACGCAAAGGAAGTACATAATTAACTCTGCCTTTAGCTTGGTTTATTTTCCATGGCAAATACACCTGTTATAAATCTAAAGAAAATATAACTAGAAAAAGCAGTTACATGCTTTAAAAATAATAAAAAAAAATATAACACCTGTTATACTTTATTTACTATAGGTACTTTTTTATTTATCATTATTTAATTTAGTGGTAAATTTATAACTTATACTGTTTCCTCTATTAGGTATGATGATGAAATTCATTATGGAACGCCTTCCCAAAACGATATTTTGACTAGTCATAAACTGTGTACATGACAAGTTTAATCCAGATCCACCCTTTGCGTGATTGAATCTTGCTGGCACTTCATTTGGCTATTCGTGTTCGCTGTTTGTGAACTTGGCGGCGGTTTATCCTTCTCCCGCTTTATCTATATAAATATATAAAACTCAAAGGTGACTGACTGACATAGTGATCTATCAACGCACAGCCCAAACCACTGGACGGATCGGGCTGAAATTTGTCATGCAGGTAGATGTTATGACGTTGGCATCCGCTAAGAAAGGATTTTGATCAATTCTACCCCGAAGCGAAGCGAGGGCGGGCCACTAGTAAGGAATAAAAGAGACGGACTAGTGTCAAGTTTGCAGGTGGCGGACACAAGCGGATGATAATATTAGTATCATATTTGAATATACTGACTTTAAAGATTGTTTTTATCATTTCTGATTCGAATAAGGGTACGTAGAAGTACCTATTTATACTCTTTTATGAACTTAATTTTATATATTTATTTTATCGAAGTATTTATTAACACACACGCACACATACAGGCATCCACTAAAAATACTTGATCAAACTTCACTTAACTTGTAAGCTTATTTTATTGCTGATCACTTGTGTACATAAGAAATTTAAAAGGAAACCTATAATTGGCCGCAAGTCATAAAAATATTGTTTGTTTATACATACCCAAGGGAACATTGTTGGTTTTCTTTATAAAATAATAAAATAATCTGCGATATGTACCTATATTGTATCAAATTTTAAAAATAATATTTTTTTTAGTTGTGTGCGACGTGCGCTTGATTTGTTACAAGATTACATAAAGTATTTGAATATTACTCACTCATTTCGTAGAAATGATTGAAGAACATTACAGAAACTAGTAAATGCACCTAAATGTACCTTCTCTTTATATGGATTAAACCATATCAAATTTGATAAGTCTATAATCATAATAACGCTGGGACACTTATAATGAGGATATGTATTCGCCCTTATCCCTCCATCACCTTTTCTTCAGAGGACCACGTGCGCTGGCCTACGTTGAACAATAATGAAATTTGGTGACTCATTTCTTTGTCGTACTATTCGCAAGTGGAATTATTAGCACGCGCACGTGTTCCCTTCTTCCTACAATCCTTTATGAGTCCTTTATGAGAGGCGTGAAGAAGCATTTTTGCAGACCGGCAAGGTGAGGATAGTTGGTGTGGCAGTTTATGACTGCTGTACCAGCTATCTTCGTGTTTGGACTCTATCACCACTTAACATCGGGTGGGGTAGAGTCATTTGCCGACCTAGCTTTAAAAAAATCTATCACAATCAAACAAACAAGGTATACAATTTACATATTTGGTAATGTCTTAGAATCAATCATATAATTCATTATTAAAAAATAAATCTGGAAAAGACATAAATTTTACACAACATGCTCAAAAACATAAAAGATTGATCGCTATTTGATAGATTATATTTATAGATAAGTAAGTACATATACGGACAACGCTCATTTCCACTATTCAGTGGGAATTTGACCGCGAATATCCCGTTCTATTCATGACTAGTGACTTAAAAGATAAACGACCCTTTATATTCATACCAGTGCTATTTTTGGTTGATTGAGGTTATTTGCATAATAGGATATGAAGCAGTATGTGAACTGGTCAAATTTTTGTGTGTGCTTTTACTATCGAAACTAGGTATATTTTAAACGTAGATATTATTTTGATAGCTTTTATTTCTAATTTCACCCATAAAGCAACACGAGATTAAACAATAGAAATACAACTAAAAAACTACAATTGCTAATAAAATTCTTCTTTCAAATGTTTAATACTTGTAAAGATATTCTAAGGTATACGGTAGGTAACTACTAAGGTAGGTTACCTACAATGCGAAAAGATGGCGCTACCTTGTGGCCTAAGATATACTAGAAAGAATTCGACACGAACACCAGGGCCGCGGTAGCATAATGGTCAGTGCGTCCGCTCGGATAGCGGAGAGTACGGGTTCGAGTCCCGTCTGCTGCCTGGTTTGCGTCGTATTTTTCCTAGTGTAATTTTCTTGAGGGTTTTAACATTAAGAGTTAAATGCTTACAAAATAAAAAAATATGAATAGAAATACTATAGGTAGACCGCTTAATTGAGTCCTCGCCGGGCGCTTGTAATTTTGCCAAGAGTTAAATGCTTACAAAATAAAAAAATATGAATAGAAATACTATAGGTAGACCGCTTAATTGAGTCCTCGCCGGGCGCTTGTAATTTTGACAAGAATATTCCTGCCGCCCGCACCTCTCACGGTCCCCGTTCTCGTCCTCCCCTACACTCTTTACCGCGCAGGCGAGAACTCGGTTAAGCGGACTTTCTATAGTCTTAAGCTGTTTAAGTATCAAATATCTATTTCATTTTAATAGGGAATATGAAGAGCTTAGATGAAATTTTAAAGTTATTAATTTTCGAACTCGAATTTGTGTTAAATAAACTCATATTAATATCAAAGTAATGCATTGGCTTTGATGAGCAGTGCTATCCTCTAAGAACAAATCCATTTTGCACAGCTGAATTCGCGGGTCTTTCGTCGTTTCAGCCCGGTGATTTAGGGGACCGCGGGTCGAAACAAAGATCTATTTAAAATTATTCTTTTTTCTTAGTCGATTCGGCAGACAATTTAAAAGTAAGAATATTTCATCGATGTGATGATGTTAGTTGATTTGGAAAAATAATAGACACTTTTAGCTGATGCGAGGCATGGGAGCTGCAGGGAAGCTGTGAAGGCCAAAAATGCCTTGTGTGTTTGAATGTACTTCATCAGTTACCACCAAAATGATTCCTATTGTTTTCTTATTGTTTTTATATGGTGGGTGGATTTGACAAAGCAAAAAGAACTATTTAAATAGTTGTTTCGCCCGCGGGCCCAACCATTATCGAACCGAAAAAAGACCTGTGATTTGAAATTGTTGTTCTAATTTTAAATCACACCGAAAATTTCGAGGTAAAAAGTGACTTTGTTTTCATAGAAAAACACTGCAGTCCCCGTAGCAAGAGCACGACAATTTACATTATATCACTTTTTTAACGCGTCTCACTGGTAAACTCCATGGTAATTTGTCAATTGAGTCTGATAAAATAGAGCTTTAAATCATATCGCAGTGCTCATGTTAGGGGGGCTGATCGTGATTTAAAAACACGAACTCAGCATACGATATGTTATTTCCAATACCAGCGATGTTATAAAAAGTGAAATGCTTTTTTCCACATTTTCTCCTTACATTATTAAGGATCATCGAAAAATTCAATTCCACGGTTTGGAATCTGTTTGATTGAATGCGATTAATGAAGCTTCAGGTATGTAAGTTGTGAGATTACTCAGTCTTAAGAGTTATTATCTTTAAGAAATCTTTTAATACTCCTCAGGATGGGGGACCTGAGATGGCAGTCTTTGCTAAACGTTTTACGAAGATTTTAAATAATATTGAAAAATTGGCACATACAGAAGATATGATAGGCACAGCGATTTTTTTCTCTCAAATGGGAGCCACAAGAAATATAAAAATTTACAATTCTAACATCATCTAATGATACCATTAGATAGATAACAGTTAACTCATTACATGTTTGCCTATGCTCAAGCTAATATTAGTGATACAATTATGCTAGCGGATCCTATTAAGCTGAATAATTGGGTTTATCATTAAACACCCACACTCAACTTTTCCCTTGTTCATACTTCTCGATTTTCATAATACATCAACATTATATCTCATTTTATACTAACTTAGATAACGCGCCTATGGGCGGAATTAGCTGTCGATTCCATCGAATGCGCTATTGCGATATTTCGTCATAAGTACTTCTACTGCGTTGTTATTAACGCAGCAGTGTGTATCTTTGTAGCTCGCATACATGATAATGTACTGAAACAAATAGGTTTCGCAATAACGCATCCGATATTATTGACCGATCGGTCTGAATATCCATTTAACTTTATACAAGAAGTCATTTAAATAAATTCTAACGGTTTTTTCATAGAATCTTATCATAAGTATGCAGATAAAATTAACTTACATTGTCATTAGTAATAACAATATGAATCAAATGTAGGAAGATACCCTACTGCTCCACACACAAGTGTTATTAGTATTGTGATGGCAGCAGACGTGACCTTGGAAGGCCACCAAGGGCTGCCTTGTCGTTGATAAACGATGCCTCCCAAACAAAGGGTAGCCTTTCATGGGGCAACACGATGTCGTCATTGTACTAGGAAATAATCTATGGGTGAATGTGCCGAGGACTGGCTGGAACAATTACTCTTTTCATCATTGTATGATAATGGTTAGAGTAGAGCTACAGTTTAGTCTAGTATTAGTTTTGAGGGGTTCGCTGTTTCGCACCCGAATTGTGAAAACAGAACGCTGTTACTAATCCTCCGCTGTCAGACCGTCTATCATGTCATGAACCTTAAAAGGTAGACCGTATGAAATTTTCAATCGATGTTTTTCTATTGCAGCTGTCAAAATAATATGTAGTAAAGACTAAAGTGAAATATCTTGGCGTCTTTACATTTCAGATTCGATTTTGAACACGAAGTAAAAGTCGACGAAGGCAACAATTGCTTTTTGAAACGAGACTTCTTTACGCACGCTTGACTTGGGGGGTAAGCTGGTGAATGCGTTGCGCGTTACGAAAAGTGTGTTCGGGCTAGGCGAACGGGAGTTGAGTGATGGATATAAGCAAGAGAAAGCAGTGCGCGGCCATTTTTTTCCCCCTCTTTCTCTTGTAGCTAGTAAATGAAATATGTATACATATACATGTGTATTATGTGTGTACAATATATACATACATGTATATATTGTTACTTCAGCAGGCACGTTAAGCTGTAGTTAGATATGAAAATTCTTATAAATATTTAGTTAAACACTGAGTTTGAGATGGGTTCGGAACGTCAAGAAACCCGTCAAAAGTTTTATACCTATAAACATATGGTTTTATTAATCTTTCGGCTTTTCTACTTACCTCGGGCCGGTTTCAAGAATGTTTTATTAAATGTTTTCTGTGTGTGTGTGTGTGTGTGCTGGCATCTAAGTAACAATATTTAAAGAAATTATTATTCCGTCTATATCAAACTTATTTGTTTCTTAGGTTTTCACGCACATCACTCATTAAACAAAAAAGTTTTAATGGATTATATGCACTGACTTTATTTGTTTATTGACGTTTCGCATCCTTTTCAGGAATGCATCATCGGCATAATATTCTTTTTAATTATTTTTATGATGTAAGTAAATACATTAAATCATCATTATTCCGATGATGCTTTTCTGAAAAGGATGCGAAATGTCAATAAATAAACAAATTCAGTGCATATAACCAGTTAAAACTGTTTTATTTATATTTAACTTGTTCGCCAAAATCCGTTCTGTATAACTCTCAAATTAACAAAAGGGTGACGGACAGAAGAAGGTCCTTGATTAACGACCAAATAGGGACAACGACGCGCGACATGGACCACTGCGACCCCTTTTTGCCAAGCGCATGATTGTGCGTATACCACAGAAAAACATGTCATCTGTGGACAGGCAGAAAATTCGTTTCATTAAAGAGGACAATTTACCAGTTTTAAGTAAGTAGGTTTAGTATTTAGACAATAAATTGTACTTTTTTTTAAGTTGTTCTTCTTTTGGCCGGTCAGGGAAAATTATGTGATTGAATTAAAAAAAGGAGTTTTTAATTCAATCACATAATTTTCCCTTTAAGCACGTGGTTAGCTCATTCGGTCTGCGATCGTGGACGTTAAGCAACTTTCGCAATTGTCGGTCAATGGTTAAGTGAACATAAACTTATTATCTCGAGCTCCTCCGTGCTTCGGAAGACACGTTAAGTCGTTGGTCCCGGTTGTATCTGCAGTCGTTAGTGCCCACCAATCCGCATTGGGCTTGCGTGTTATATCCAAAGGGAAGGCCCGTGCCCTGTGAAGTGTAACTTCTTTAGCTCCATCTGTATGTATATATATATATATGTACAATAGATATATGTATGTATATATTGTTAATATATACATACAAGGAGAACAACGAGATAGGCATGTTTCGGTCACCTGACATATGACAAGGCACGGGACATGTTGCTTAACTTTTACAATCGCAACCACGATAAAAGCACTAACCATTGCGCCATTGAGTTCTTCGAATGTATAACTTATAAAGAGTAATAATTTATATTTTTTTTATCTCTGAACCTCAAATAATGTCAACTGATTTTTTTTTAGTATAAAGTTGGTTGTTTGTATTTCGTGTCAATATTTTAGATACTATCGAACAAATTAAATTATGAACCACTTACCCGATAGTTAATTTGCTTTAAAATCTCAAACTAAACAAAATTTATTATTTAAAGAATGCGTGATTGCACTTAGGACCTTGTAATAACAAGGAAACTGTTCTAATAATTGTAAGATCCTGGGATCCTTTAAAAGAGGCGTGAAGAAGCAACATGCAGGCCGGCAGGGTGAGGATGGCTGGTGTGGCAGGTAGATCTGCTGTATCAGCTATCTTCGCATCTGGACTTCACCTTCACTTAACATCAGGTGGGGTGGAGACATTTGTTAGACCTATCGACACAAAAAAGATCAAACCTTTGAAATTTGACCTCAGTTTTCAATGCAATACATCATGTCATACTTAGTTAAAATTGGAATTTAGTAGTTTGATTTCGAATTCACTTTTATCGCAAATGTAACAGTAACTTTTTTATTCCTTGATATAAATAAAAACGTTGGTAAAAATAATAGGGGAATCTTTAGTCTACGGGCAAAACTTCAAATAATATAACGTTAACATAATGTCACAGGGAGGCGGCATCGCCTGTCTGATCAAATATGATTGTTCAAAAAATAACAAGTTTGTTTGTAGGAATACTGTACATTTAAGCCTGTAATAGTCTAACTTATTGTTTTGCAATGGTTGTAAGAAAATAAACATATTGTGGGTCACGAATCCAATTGGCTGATAGTAGTAGATAGTTGGCGTATGCTTTCATCCAGTCTTGGCTAGACCTACGGACTAGAATAAAAAAGCTAATATTAATACGGAAAATAAAAGGGTAAAAAAGGGCAATAGAGGAGAGGAATTATTGAGGGTCATTTATATATTTGCCTTTTCTAATATATTAATGAAGGTTCTTACTGAAAAAAAAAAGTAATTTGCGCAGAAATTTTGAAACTTTAAGACAACTTAAGTTACAGCTCTACACATAGGGTAGGTAACGCTGCAAATCAAACTAGTTTATTTGAAATATTTTTATTAAGCAAGATAACGTATACCTAGGCCGCCAGTCCATACTAATATTGTAAATGCGAAAGTGTGTCTGTGTGTCTTTATGTCTGCCTGTAACCTTTTCACCTTAAGTCACTGAACCGATTTACATGAAATTTGATATAGCTTTAGTTTGAGTCCCTGGAAGGGACATAGGATAGTTTTTATCCCAAAAATCCCTAAATGGGTTTGAAATATGTAAGGGAAATCAATTGGACTACGCAGAAGAAATACAAGCAGACTAGTTAGTTAATTATCACATTTTATATGGCCATATTTTTTTTTTTATTAAAGAACGTACATAAATGACGTTGTCGTGTCTCTATTCATATTAAAAACACACTTTTTTCTACAGACCATTTTAACATGATGCTTTCCATTTTGTTGAATAGCTGTACCGGAGTACCATCGTTGCTAACGACAAGCCCGGCCTTCCCCGGCGAACTATAATGCACGTACAGAAAATTAAATTTCAAACTTCTGATGTTAGTCTTATAATCAGTTCTCTCGAGCAACGAGCGACTGAGAGACTTTAAAAACTTTGTAATATCGTGAACGCTCAACGAAGATAAGCTATAAAACGTAAACGCGGTTTATTTTTATTCTTTTATCTAAATAGGATCTGCGCATTATAATGGCGGTTTGTGTAAATAAAATAAGTTTGAACTTACTTTTGATATTAAACTCAACCAAAGTATCTTAAATCTAAAAAGCTGTAAAGTATTAGTACGTCGAACTTGAAAGTTGTTACTGCATTGTAGTCTCATCATCAATCTAATTATACTATTGTTAAAGCACAGATATAGATCGAATTAAATACATACCGCAAGAGTATGTGCTATGGAATAATCCTAACCCGTTTGCCAAAAATTCGCTTAAAAATATAAAAAAGACAGGCTTTTCTTTTAAAGAGAATGCATTATTGCACTTATAGCATGGAAACTGTGTGGATGTGGGTAAATATTTATCCACATCTATACAGTTTCCTACTGTTGTTTCAATGCAGTGGAACATCTTTGAGATAAAACTCGAATGGCAAAATTGTAAAAACATAACGGAAACTCTTTAGCTTTTTAAATATTAAGGAACGTTTTGTTTGAATAATAGGGAAATCCTAAGTCTACGAGCAAAACTACAAATAATGACAAGTCAACATTGGTGCCAAAATCTGTCTCATTTACAATTGTTCTGAAAACATAAACTTTCTTTCCAAGGGTACATACATTTAAGCAAATGTCAACACTTATGGTTATAAGAAAATAAGTTGATAATGGGTCAGGAATCAAATTAGCTGATTGTACTACTATTTTGCGTGCCAAAAATGTCAAAAGACTGACAAAGGTCCTAATAACTTTACGTCAATTGTAATAAAAAAAAATGTCTAATTAAACCAAATTAAGCTGTAAAAACGAAAGATAGATAAATAAGACCTCCGTGGCCGAGTGGTTTGTACGCCTGGTTTCATGGTGTCGCCGACTCGAGAGGTCCCGGGTTCGAATCCAGGTGGAGGCAGATGTTTTTGTGATGAATACGAGCATTTATACTCCAGTCATGGATGTTTAATATGTATTTCTATATAAATATACTTATATATGTACAATATATACATTCCATCCGTTACCCTAGCATCCCATAACACAAGCCTTACAATGCTTACTTTGTGGCTAGGCTAATTGGTGTGTGTTAGAAAAAAAATGTGGCACAGACCTACTCAAACTGAATGCGCTATTGGCTAACCACAGCTCCGTTGATATGCTATGATGTTAATATACTTATTTTTTTATTACTATGATAGTTCATTTAGTAAGTGTAACTTTTATTACGTCGCCACTTTTTTTCCTTCACCTTTAGCATGTAGAATTTCATTTTTTTAAATTATAAAAAGAATACCTTGTCGACAAGCATCAAGAAAGCTCACCTGCCACACAGACGGCGCGTGTTCTATTCCCAGACTAGGAAAACCTTTTCAATATTAAAAATTATTTTTTATTTTATTTTTATTTCCTAATAGAGAATAAAAAAAACTTTTTATTTTTATCGATTTTAAAAGTTTCACTTGCATCGTGGTTTCTTTAAACCACACCAATTTTTGTGATACATAAATGTTTTCATTCTGTGTTCTTCTACAAACATTGAAACGAAAAAACAAACCCTCCGATAAAATGGAATCAGTATAAAATTTTCAAGAACTAAGCAGGCCCTTTTTTATGTTTAAAGGTAAGTACCTAAAGAAAGAAAGGAATAATTCTACTTTCTCTTCATTTAGTTACTGAAATAACGAAATTATCTACTTAGGCGAGGTTTGCTAGTTTGGGCTAATTATAGCTAGTTCATGAAAAAGAATAGTTACAAAAATAGAAATATCGATTGCCTTAAAAAACTGAAAAGAAGAAAACAAGTCCCGTAATCTATAATTCTATTAATACAGGAACAAAGATGCTTCAGCGGAACCCATTATATTTTCTAAAATGGATATTTTTTTTCCAGTAAAGCGTTCCGACTGTGAAAGTAGCTTTGTTAATACATAATATACCTCTTCACGCTTACAAATCCGAACCGATTTTAATGAAATACGGTAAAGAGATAGTTTGAATCCCGGTGAAGAACATAGGATAGTTTTTATCTCCAAATACATATAAGGGGTGATATAGGGGGTGGATTTTTATGTGGGAAGCCAATTTTTCCACGCAGGCGAAAACGACTCACTATTATAATTTACTATAAAATATTGCGCAATTTCAGGTAGAATATAATTTAATTTTTAAAATTGCATTTTAATGTACTGCTCGATAGAGTTCGATAGCCCTTGCGCCATCGGTGAGCCCGTTTGGTGGCCGGTCATCGGATGGGTGACCAACAATTTATTATCTCGAGCTCCTCCATGCTTCGAAAGGCACTGTCTCGGCTGCTTCTGCAGTCGATATCGTAAGCACCCACTGGGCCGTGGCCCAATTTACCTATTTCATCGATAGGGAAGGCCTTATAACTGGGGATATTAATAAGCTGATGATGATGTGCACTTCTATATTGCAATATTTTATGTTTAAATAAAAACTCCACGTTTTTTCATTATCATCAGGAAAATCCATGATTGTTTGTAAATAAAAATAGCATTGACCTAATTCGTGGTTGAGATGCTGCTGTCTTTCCACTTAAGCTCATAGCAGTTTTGAACGAGCAAACATTTAGCGAGCGATCAACGCTCGCTAAATGGAAACATCAGAGCGAGCGAACGTACAAATAACTTTGGTTTTTTTACGTTCTCAGATTCACGTCGTACTTACATAACCAAACATGGATACATAAAGTTAATTTAATTATTAAGTTATCCTGTATCGTGAAATTTAGTATAAACTGATGTAATCCATTATTCACCTAATGGGTCTCGTTAATAAAAAATGGAATATTAAATAATCAGAGGTGTCCGGCCTTCAAAACAAACTAATTTCGACCTCCGAAATTCTCGTATACCTCAAGGGATAAAGATCGCTTCTCTCCCATCTGATACTGTTGAAGTTGGGCTTCAATTTTACCGATTTACCGTGCGAACAAAACGGTTTATTTGTTTTAGCTTCAATTTGCCGATAACGTAAATAACAGTATCGAGCTAAAATCTTTGCATAATTTAGTTTTGTATTCAATCTCTATTTTCGATCAAATGTGAGTAACACAATGTGAGTTAAATTTTTTAATGCTGAATGAAAAATCAATTGATTTTGTGGTAAAGATTTTATAGAGTCGTTGTCTTATTTAAAGGTCACAGCTCATTAAAGTCATCTGGCACCGCCTCGTTGTCGCGCGAAGTCCACTAGTGGTCAAAGAGCAAACTCAGATGGACGCCGCATTGTTAACCATCTAATGTCAGCTGGGCAACGGGTTGACGCCTCATTGTCAGTACACGAGGTGGTCGATGGGTGAACGCTGCGCCGCCGCGTAGTTTACTCCGCTTTGTGAGCAAAATTTAAGTAGTGTGTTAAAAAGATCGTCGATCGATAGGTTTACACGTGTGTTTTCACAATGTTTAATGTAACAAACCGTGAATTGCCTCTAATAGCTGTCGCACTCGAAGAGGAGCAGCGCCTTTATAATCAGCGGTCAGCATAGGCACACGTGCGAGCAGCACGCTTGCCGGGTGCACCGCCGTGTAGTCACCGAATTGTACACCCGCCGCCCGCGCGTGGATACTATCCGGTAACGATACGGAGTTGATGTAATGAGCGTATACCCATAGAAATTCATACAAATAATTTCAAGCATATGAGTAGAGACGGCGCCGGTCGGGTGCAGGGTGGGTCTAATGAGGTGTACAAGTTAAAGTCTAATTCTAATAAAAATATTTCATACATTAAAGGAAGGATTTTTGGGTGAAAACGACTGCAGATGCAACAAACGCTCTTATGTAACATCTGAAACACTTTAAATAATAAATATAAAAATAAAGGAAAAACAAATATCAATGTTTATCTATATAAAATACAAATAGCCCCGTCCCGGCTTTGCACGGTTAATAATTTTTAAGCGGTAATATTTTTTTTTGGAAGCCCAACAGCAATTAATCAGAAAGATTAAAAACTTAAATAATAACTAAAGGCCAATAAGAGGTCTTCATCAATTAAAACACATTACAAAAAGTAAAAAAGCACGTTATTATAAGGCTGAAGAAAGAATTTTCAAAATAGGTCCGTTACTTTTAGAGTTTATTCGTTTTTAACATACAAGAATACAAATCATTCCTCTTTAAATATTAGTATTGTCACCAACGCTCTCGAAACAAAACCGCGAAAATACTAGAGACAGAATTTACCAGAACACCGCGGATCGCAATAAAGGTCGAGTAGTGCGGCTCATTGTAATATGATCCTTATACAGAGTAAGGGAGAAAGTGCAACGACATCTGTACTTGTTTATAACATATGCGCGTTACCTAGGTAGGTATAAATAGGTACTACGCATTCGCGGGTGCTAGTTAACTCAATTTGACGAGACTTTTCTAGAATGCGTCGATTGCGCGATCGGCGCCGCGCAGAGACCGTTGAGTTTCAACAACGATTTCGGAACGAATACAAAGGCGATCAAAATACAAGTAAAGTGTTCAAGTGCGATTGTTTGAAAACTTGTATAGTGAAGTACAGTGTTTAGTGAGTGTATTGTGATTAACATTGTGTATTAACTGTGTGAACTGTATGGTGAATAAAGTACTGTCAAACGTGAACTGGCATATGATTTCGAACCCCATCCCAACACGTAACAGTATAGATCCATATAGGTGGATAGATTCGATGTGAACGAAATAACCATTTCGACGGCACGTGCCGGACAAGTCTAACACGATCCCGCATCGGCTGATGATAGCTCATAGAAAATTCAACACAGGCCACGTGATTTAAATCGTAAGGAGACCAAATTATACGCGCATGATTGAAATGGAATCTTATCATTGAGAATCCGTAGCGTTTTAAATTCGTACAAATATCGAGTCGAAAGTCGGTGTGTGGTGGTTGACCGCGATTTTTGTTACGTAAAGTTATGTAGACCATCATCAACAGCCTATTAATGTCCTCAACGCTGGGACGCAGGCCTTCCCTATAGGTAGAATACGGAGATTGGGCCGTAATCTACGACGCGGGCGCGGGTTCTAACCACTGCAGATACCCTCATCTGCTAGTTACATCTGCAAGTAACTGCTAAATGACGGTACGATAAATTTATGATTAACCATCGAATGACCGACCATTGCAAAAGTTGCATAACTTCTACGATAGCTGCTCATTTGCAAATCTTGAAAATCCCCAAATCAGATTTTAAAATAATCCCATGAAGAGGAGCGCGTTGAATATAGCCCAACGCAGCATAGCTCAATGTTGATTGGGCATCCTAATGAGAATCATATTTAAATACGAAACAGTACGAGTATGTATCTCAGTGACAGCGACGACTAGATATCTAAAATCAAGGGTTGAACGTCATTTGGAGTCGGGTTGATTTATTGCTATCCAGATTGGTGAGGATTGATGTGTTTTGTCCGGGAAGTGCTTTAATTTATCTCCATGTGAGTGATGTACCATTCCGTTCTGCGTGCATGAATTAAGCACAGCTATTATCAGTTTTTTTCACAATCCTGCTTACATTCAACATATTGGTGTAATTATGTTGCTCGGTTTTAGGGTTCCTTACTCAAAGATTGACAGACATAACCCTAATTATACGAGTATATTTGGCGGCATAAATGACTGCTAGATCAAGATAGGAAATTACTAATTGCACACGCGAAAATTTTTGATTTTAATTTACTTAAGAAAAACAATCATAATTAAGCAAACCTTGCAAGCAAGTTAAATAATAAAAACACAAGAACAGTGTCTTATTGCAACTGCGTTAACAATATGATTGTAAATTGTCTCTACTTTTCTCACTGTTCTCATGATTTTCTTTAAATAGCAATTTTTGTTCTCATTCCAAAAAAGACGAAGTAACTCATACAAAAGGTACGATAGCACTAACCAATCCAATTTCCAAAATTTTCTTAAGCATACTACAAACAAAAACACAAAATTTATGATCACCAAAATGTATTTCAGGCCCAACCATCAAAAAGGTTTCTTGCCCGACATTTCTGGCTGTTGTCTGGAACACAACACAATAGTAGCGGCAAGTTTAGTTGATGCCAGAATACATGAGAGATAAATAACAGTTTGCTGGATAAACATTGAAAACGAATTTGGTTCGATTCAACATGAACTAATGATCTTTGCAGTGGTTGGTGGAGCTTTCCTACTCAAATGTCTCTCAGCTCGCGTCCGCTCTTAAGTTTCTTGGGAAACTTAAAATTCACGGTGCATTTATTTAACTAATACTGATTTATTTCTTTCCTTGAATGTAGTATGTGAACACTTGATCTTTATTGAAAAACCCGCACACACCAGTCTTCATAAGCCACCAAAACCCTGTAAAACAACCCTTAAATTAGGAAAAAATACGTATTTAAATACAATACATTAAGCAAAATAATAGTTTATTACTATCTTTTTCGTGCAGAATAAGTAGTATCGAACAGAGACACCACTGTTGTTTCTCTTAGGGTCGTATTCCTTTTTTATACTATTAAGTTAACTCGTACTAAATATAATTAATTTTAACTAGGATTATATTAAAAGGACAATGGGTAAAACACACCCTGCTCCGCCAACAATGTAATTAGTATGAATCGATAGATCTATGAAAAACTAGCCTTTTTTATTATGGCACCGTAAAAAAATATCCTAGTAGTCAAAAGATATGACACTTGGGTATATTTAAGTAGCTAAATAAATAAATTTTATAGTACCTTCATTTTATATTATTAGTAACCATAATAATATTCCATATCGTACTATACAACCAGATATACGACAAAGCCTGCCGACCATCCTGCGCTTGCACTGACTGAGACACCTCAAAACGGTTTACGGGAGTTGAAGGACTTGCAGTTGCAAATATTCGACTCGTCCTACTTCGTTTTGATTGTGTGCTCCCTGTCACTAGATTGATTTTTTATCTGACACGCTTTTTTGTTTTGTCAATTACTATGGATGAACTGGAATTATGTTTTTTTCCGAAGCGTTTACAAGTTTGTGTGATTGTGGTCGCTCCGTTTTACATAGAAGACAATTTCCTAAAACGAACAAAATGTTTTGAAAAAAATCCAACCCATGCGGGGATTTTTGGATTTAATCTAGCGCGGCAGAATAACATAAGGGGGTACCCTTGCACCTTGTGAAGTACTCCCATAATACCTGAGCCTGAGATGTAGGGTCGAACTAAGTAACTTAATTAATTCCCTTGTATCATTAATGTTCGTTCGTTTTAGTACTTGTACCTATTTAACCTAAAATAACTGAAGAACCCCAGGATAGAATTTGATGCGCTTTGGCTCAGATGATCATGACTTTAATACCTTTCAAACAAATGTAGTTTAAGCCGTTGCGGACGTGGGTGCAGCGTCCGTACATTTTTGCCCAATGTCCTTTAATATATTTTATTTATTTAATTAATCGACAATGATGCTTTTTATTATATCTGATTCACCATCTCTTAGTTAGAGATGATGATGCAGTAAGAGACTCTTACTACTTTCTTTTCATAATAATGTGATGAAAATATAATTCTCACTTGTTCTGCGACGGCAGTTATCCAGGAACAAGTCACAGATGGATGGTAGAGACCTCAATCCATGCCACTTTTTATTGATCAAATGCATCGCACAGATTGGTTCGCGAACGGACCTGAAGAATTGGCACCAAATAAAATAACTTAAATCTTTGCTTCCTTCAAGCAGATCTCCGAGTAAAACCTGATTCATATTTCTTTAAATAAAACTAGTTTATTACAGGTTAATGCACGAAACTTTATTTATTTATTGACGTTTCGTAGCCTTTACAGGCTACTTCGTCAGAATCAAATTTTATTTAATTTTGTCGAACTACCTTCGAAAGACTTTTATTGAGGGTTCGGTTATTTCATTGTTCGATTTTTAAAATTTTTATTGTCTATGTATGAATTTATTACTTAATTTAGTCAATAAAGTACTTTATTTAAAATTCTTTTTGTAATTTTCAGTTTATTTATTTGACCCTTATTGGGAGACCTTCCTGAGAAGAACCGGCGAAACAAACTCAAGAGAGGCTTTCTATCTCCTTCTTATGTTAAATTATGCAAACAAAAAGAACTAATAGTATCTGTTGGTCTTGCAGTGTGTGCTCGGGGTTGGGATTTTATCTCCTGTATAATGGGTTCCCAAGCTGGTGGTATATACCAACCATCTTCCCTATTGATATTTGGATATTTTTTAATCTCAATAGCCTCGCGTATCATTCTAGGAACGAAACGTTGCTCAGTTGCAAGGATCTGTGGTTTATCAAATTTAATGTAATGGTTTGGTCCCTCTAATGCTTGTTCACACACTAAAGAATATGGTTGGTATATACCACCAGCTTGGGAACCCATTATACAGGAGATAAAATCACAACCCCGAGCACACACTGCAAGACCAACAGATATTATTAGTTCTTTTTGTTTGCATAACTTAACATAAGAAGGAGAAAGAAAGCCTCTCTTGAGTTTGTTTCGCCGGTTCTTCTCAGGAAGTTCCGGTGGTAGTTTACGGTAGTTAGGGTCAAATAAATAAACTCAAAATTACAAAAAGAATTTTAAATAAAGTACTTTATTAACTAAATTAAGTAATAAATTATTATAAATAGACAATAAAAAATTTAAAAATCGAACAATGAAATAACCGAACCCTCAATAAAAGTCTTTCGAAGGTAGCTCGACAAAATTAAATAAAATTTGATTCTGACGACGTAGCCTGTAAAGGCTACGAAACGTCAATAAATAAATAAAGTTTCGTGCATTAACCCGTAATAAACTAGTTTTATTTAATGAGTGATGTGCGTGAAAACCTAAGAAACAAACATATTTCTTTATCCGCGACTTGGTCCCATTTTGTTTAAAATTATCCAAAAAAATGTGCTGCTTTTGAATAAAAAACTAGAACCAGTGAGCAAGCAAGATCTCGATAGTTCTATAGTAGAAGTACTAGAAACAAAACCTTCGTTTACGTAGAATAATCGGTTATAGAAAATTTCATCCAGGTATATGCTAGTTTAGTAACGCTTTTATACTAAAATGTATGACGACTATCTATTCAATGGCTAAGGCATGAAATCTTAACAGACAAAGTAATGGACAGGGAGACAGATGGACTTCTAAGAAGTATAAGGAAACTTAAAAGAATTGCATAAGTGCCGTGGAACCAATCGGCATTAGGCCCGTGTGGCGAGTTATGGCCCAATCTCCCTATTCCATCAAAAAAAAAATGTATCATGACTTGGTCCAATCCCCTAAATCCGCCTAACTGTTAAACAAAACTTTAAACCCAGTCCACAGCCACCGCCGTCCGTGGTCAACCACATATCGTCACATCTAGACACCCACCCAGCTGCTTAGCTAGCTGCCTCGCTAGGTTATTATATAAAATCTTACAATTTTTTGCCGAACTTCCATCCATACCTACGGAAAAGGAAGTCGCTCACATATTTATGACTAGACCAAGGGGAATAGGGATTCAAATTTTTTAAGTAAATATAGGTAGGTAGGTATATAGAGATTAGGAATGGCAAAATATCAGAGTCTACCGTATATTCTTTACTTACTGGCTAATAGTGCATTTGATGTAATCATCATAGCAAATGTAGTAAGACGAGGCATTTTGCCACCCCATATATTGGTCATTGGTATAGGTGAATTTCATGGTGGAATATTCCCCTGCTTCCATAAAGAGTGCATCGTCTGCGTCTGATTGCGGAATATCCGTGATTGGACCACTAGCAGTGGATTGATAGTACTCTGTAACAATATTTTTAAGCATATCAGATTTTTTATGTGAAGTGTTTATTGAGGCGGGTGTGTATAAGCAGCGGATTAAAACCGAAAGTTATATAGTTCCAAATAATAACATAAGTAAACATCAGGTCTTGTAGGGAAATTCATATTTAGAGAACAAAGTATTAAAATAAGAAAATCAGCAATCGATGTATATGTCATTTGTCGTATCATGTCATACTCTACTGCATCAAAAGCAGGTCATAAATAAGGAAATATATTTAATACAGACTAAAGAGTTTACACATCAATTACCTTAGCCATGTATTCTGATAAAACTCCTGATAAACAGACTTAATATATGGGAAATAAATTTTATTAAAGCATATATTAATTAAAGTTTTTTTTTGTAGGAGATGACTTTCCAACATCTTAGTAAACAAACTTATCGTCTCTCTTATATTAGTAAAGACAATTATAGAATAGATATGCTTTGAGAAGTAAACTCACCTAATCCCTGTCCTAAGCCGTCTTCATCCACTACCGCATCAGATCCATCCACACCCGAAGACCCAGGTGGAGCTACGCCTGGAGGTGGAGGAGGTGGGGGGCCGCCGCCGGGGCCACCATATACTCCTCCACCAGGACCCGCCGCACTAGGAGGACCCCCAGGCTTAAAAGAACCTGCACCACCAGACGCCTCGCCACCGCCAGGTTTTCCACTGGCAGACGTTCCACCGCCAGGACCCCCACCGCTAGGACCCCCGCCGCCTGGAGCCCCGCCGCTAGCACCCCCACCGCCAGGAGCCCCACCACCAGGCACACCAGGTCCTCCCCCAGAAGGGGGACCGCCTTCTTGATTCTGTGACATTCCTACAGCAGCATACAGCAGCAGGTACGTAAAACCAACGTCCAACAACATTTTAGTGAAATATCCTACTACTCCTATTCTAAACAACAGAGTGAAATCATCTGTTACTATTACGCCTATTAATCTTGAAAGATAAGCCTTTCTCATTATTTATCGATATAGTTCTATCGACCGAAAATTCAATTAGTGCACTAATGGAGGCATAAATGAAATTATTTTTTGTAATTAAAATCAATACTTACCTAAGTACAGCTAATCACAAAAGAACTCTAACATGTTATTCCAGTATTTATATTATATAATCGGTTCGAATGGATATCAATAAAATTGTATGGATTTTCTTAAAATATGTTTAATATCAATTATTTCTTCAATAAAGTTGGACCACGATCTTATATATCTTGCAGAGTGAATAATCTGGTCACACCAGAAAAGATAGATCTGGCAGTCCTTTTAACAGAATCTTTCATTTGAAGAACATTTTTAGAATGTTTTTGTTTGTGGAGAGAAAAGAGGAGATAAAAGTGAATCAAACGAACTTATTTATAATATAATAAGTCAAAATAAATTAACTATTGCTTTAGTTGTGGATGAACATTTATTTCGTAGCATTTATTTAATCATTGTGCATAAAAAAAATTTTTTTTGTAGTAGTAATTGAATTACCAACAGATTTGCATTACATTAATTGAAAATTTATTTAAAGTTAAAGTATTTGATGTGCAGATGATCGTATATGATTGCAAATGCTTTGCAGAGTTGAACCATATTATAAGAAAAAAAATGAGGTTGAATATGAAGGGAGAGATATTGAATATGTACTCGGAGAGGTTGAGTATCAAGAAGAAGAGGTTAGCGAGGAGATTTAATATAAAGGATAGAAAGATTTGGATCAATGTTTCAGTGATTGATAGAGTAGTTAAAAAAAATTGAGAAAGTTTCTTTTTCTTATTTACTT
Source organism: Chilo suppressalis (assembly GCA_902850365.2). Classification (NCBI taxonomy): domain Eukaryota; kingdom Metazoa; phylum Arthropoda; class Insecta; order Lepidoptera; family Crambidae; genus Chilo; species Chilo suppressalis. Next base: position 10,240,743 of record OU963895.1, on the reverse strand, counting down.
TATATACCTAACGGTAAAATAATAATCATAGAAGATATGTATGCGGAAACAATAATAAAACGATTTTGACATATTTTGTTTTACCGTTTTCTAAGCCAAACATTATAGAAACAACTACATATTATTTGCTCCTAGCTAGATTGCATTACCCGTATTATGTTTCTTAAAATAACCAAACACAATATAATGTACTGTTTGTAATTGAGAAGTTGCCTCGTTTCGTCTCCCAAAGTACTCAACACATATTCACCCAATTAATTTGCAATGAAATAAACCTGTTTTTGAAGGTACCTTATATCACTTTTCAGTATGTTTTGTTTAAATAAAGAATTTGAAATTGAAATTTTGGAATATGATGTGGCATAATGTACATCATATAGGTACCAAACTTTCACATTTTTAACTAGTTTCGATTTTGAGAAAGACTCCGTAGCCAAAATTGAACTTATTTAGTGTACAGTAAGTGCATTGTGACAAATATTGTGTGTTTACTGTGTGAACTGTGTAGTGAATAAAAAATTGAAAAACGTGAACTGGCATTATTATTTCGAACCTCATCCCGACACTTAACAATATTCATGTCGTACTCAATGAGCTCTAGACAATGATATATCACATGTAATGTATGGGACTTTTCAACTAAATAGGTATTCTTTCACAGGTAGACTTTGGGCAAGCATTGTCCATAAAAGGGCAAAATTTCAGTTTTATAACTCGTTCCGATAACGATCTACAGACCCGTGGTATACGGATAGATAGACGACAGATTGCCAACAGGGTTTCGTTTTTACCTTTTGAGTACGGAACACTAAAACTGAATCATCGAAATTGGCCCATAAATGTGTGAATAACGGTAAATGTATGTTTATATATAACTAGCTGTTCCAGCTCGCCACAGATATTAGATATAGATAGTTTAATCAATTCTGTCTATTTCTAAGTGGAATGAAAATACTAGCCTGGATTCGTAGGTGTTACAGAAATAAAACGAAGTGGACTTAAAAATATAAATGAATCAAAGGTACCAATTTTCAAATTAAAGAGAACTTTCGTTAAATATCAAACAGAACAACAACAACGTTGACGAGCTAGAGAACCGTGAAATACGGACACACAGACAAACTGACGACAGAGTGACAGTAATAGGGTTATGTTTTCACCATTTGGGTTTGGAACCCCTGTCTTCTGAGCAAAAAATTTTTCATCAAATTTCACTTCCCAAAATACTGTGCGCTAACGAATACAGATTCAGCTGGAACCAACGGCTTAACGCTCCCTTCGAAGCACGGAGGAGTTGGTGATTGTCAATTTTTAGTAAATTTTGGTGACCCATCCAATGACCGACCACTGCGAAAGTTGCTTTACTTAAACGCTTGTAACCGAACGAGCTAACCACTTGCGCAATCAATTAGTGTCTTGCAGCGTGGTATTCTTCAAAAAAGTGCGTTGAGGTTGCCACTCTTACCAGTTGTACCTTACTCGACAATAGGTCAACGGCAACGTTGATGGATTCCGAAGTCTCTCCCCAAATAGCAACGGGAGTTTCAGGGTCGATTAGGGTAGATCATTTCTCTTTTTTTTTGAGTGTATATGCTGTTCGCAGATGACCATTACAGCGTCACCGGGTATGGGGAGGTCGAGATCCTAGAGGAACCTCAAGCCGAGGAATGGCGAGTACCTCTAGAGGTATTCCAAGCGGATGGCATCTCCCGACGGGGTCTTTTTTCCATCAGGAGCCTCTAGACCACTCGAACCTGAGGGGGTCGGCTCAACTAAAGGGCATCTCTGAGACTCGAACCTCGGCTCTTGTTAGCCGTTGTCTGTTAGCTTTCGAAATTTCCTTTACACCCTCATTTTATTGTAAACAAAATTGTAGTTGATTTTAAAGTACCCGCAATAAAAAAAATTGCATTTGGTATCCAACGGAAATAGTTTTTGGGATCATTGATAACAAAACTTAATTCTTTTGCATTTTAAAGTCGTGGACCCAACGGAAGTACATGCTGCGTTCCGAATTTATCTGGGATTCAAAAGTGGGCTCTAACGAAAATAAATGTTCTCAAATATAAATTATTAATCCATCAGTCATCTAGATTTAGCAGATCTTAACCAAATCTTTTATTCCGTGAAAAATTGGAAATCTTACTCTTCATCAGAAGTTCGGCAACACCAAATCGTAGCGTTAATTCACTGTGTTCTTTGGTATGTTGGAGGTTACTTCCCAATCCGAGCAAGAGACTGCTAAGCCTCTCGTCTTACCGTTTCTTAAATTAGCTACGTTGAATTACGATGATAAAATTTCGCAAATGATATTTTTTTAAACCAGTTATGAACTTCTTTAATTCTTATCTTGAACCAGTAAATTATACAATATTTGCAAGAAAACAAGTGAAAAATAAGCACGAGTATGTTTTCCGTATAAACTTAAATACGTAACTTGAACTCGCGAATGATACGAAATTTGCAAGAAAAACAAGTCTAGCACCCGAAAAGTTATGAGGAATGTACATACAAAATAATTATGAGCCTTTGCCAACAAAGGCACATGCATGTCTTATCTTGTTTACACGGGTCGTTAGAACCACGAAAAGGGTCGAGTCCAGGGGCGTATTTTAAAATGTGGTGCTCGGGGCCACTTAAGATTTGCACCTCCTAGAATTAGTATTTTTTTATATTAAATGAGCAGACAACTCACCTGATTGTAAGTGATCTCTATCGCCTATTGACATCTGCAACACCAGGAGTATGCTGCACAAATGCAAGCCGGCCTTAAAGGAAGAAGTACGCTCTTTTTAAAAGGTTTTCGGATCGTATTGGTCCGGAAATAATGCTGGCGACAATGTATATCGCAGTTTTGTCTTGCGTGGTAAAATTTGTCGACAAAATAGCACGGTTCTGGATAGCGATGTTCGATGGCGAAAGCAACAGCAGGAATGAATCAAATACATATAACTTAATCAAAAGAATATGTAAATTTACGAAAAAATATGTCAGTAACAAATGCGTTTACATGGCCGCCCAGGGCCATGGCCCTTTTGGCTCTAGGGTAAATACGACCCTGGTCGAGTCCTTTTATCGCTCCGAACAGCATCTCAACATAAAAAGGGTAAAGATGTACATTGGTGTGAAATATTTTCGACGGCTACTGTTTATCAAATAAATTAACCTACCTATAAAATCTATTCAAAAGGACCGTATTATACCATTAAATTGAATAAAGATGTATTAATTTGAATGCTTATAAAGTAAGTTTTCTGACATTGACTTTACTTACCTACATTTTGAATGATTCAAAGTTTAATATCTTTGACATTCCCTTTAGAAATTCCATTGAAACCGTTTTCAATGGCTTTGAAAATCCATTTTGAATTTATCTAACATTAATTCGCTAAAATTAAAGTTATACCAAAGATTTACTCAGATTATTCTAATTAAAGCTTTTGCGTGCACAATTTAAAATCATAACTCGATGGCAGATAAATATTTTAACTGGCTCATGGCTCCTATACAGATAAGATAAGGCCCTTAAAATTTAATGGTATATATTAAATACTTAGTATATATACTAAAACGGTGATGCCTTGAAAACTTTGCTAAAATTTAAATTAGGTATGAGTATTTACTAAACACAATAAAATCGGGTTATAGAACTTTGTTTTTCTGGCTGTGGCAAAGTAAAGTGGGAAACTTAAGCTTTGGGCACAACTACGTCCCAGGGTGAACATAACATGTTTCTCCCCATCTTTTACATCCATACTAATCTATAGCACGGTATTATTATCTATACAGTATTGTGACTCCGCCCTGTCCTTGAAAATAAATGCCTACGGCCGAGCGCTGCGTTAGCACGCGGTAGGGCCGCCCGCCTACAGTATTTTATGTAGTTTTGTTTTTAACGCGAGTGTAGGTAGATTACTCGTTTGTCTCTTTTTTCATCCTAACCACTTATTTATATATTATTCCAGATATTTTGCCCGATGGAAAAACCGAAATACCTAAATATTAGAAACAAATTACGCACTAGTAGATAGGTAAATAAAAATATTCTATAAAGTTAAGACACCTTTCCAATATTTCAGGTAATTTAAAAAATGATATCTCTGGGTGTGTTATTGAAGAGTTCAAGCAACCAAAAACAGCAATTGTGCTGTTGTACGATATTGATCGTCGTTTGTTCTTTTCCATACTAAATTATGTAGGTATCTACTTAATTAAATCAAATATTTACAATACAAAACGCACGTTTAAGCACGGTTAACTGCATAAAAAACAATTCAGCCCGTTCGGTCGTCGTAGTGGTGCGGCGGCGCATTCGCGACTGGGTGCCCGCCGAGAGCCCATCGAACTCGAGTGGCGTAGGTATGACTCGCTTTCCGACCGTTTGTATGAAGATAGAATACTGTATGATATTATTATAGTGTCTATAGGTACTATGACTAATAGAAGCGGTGGACCAATAAAACATTTTGCAAGAACGGGAAGAAATAATTCATTTGTGAGCTTCCGTTGCATGCACTGTTTAAACGGAAAAAGTTACACAAAAATCATGTAATAACGGAATTATTTCCCCTTCAAAGTTCATAACAAAGTACGCGATATGTCTGTCTTTTAAGAAAGATTCTGAGTAACCTTTTACCTCAAATTAATGCGGGTGAAACCGCAGGGCACATCTAGTACTTATTTAATAGCTTTAATACCTGAAGAATATTTTACTCACGGCGAACCGAAGCAGAGTAACGAAACTGCGCAGATCTGCCATTGCGTATATTACATCTCGATCTATCTGTCTGTGGTTTCATATAATATAAGCTGCGTACAAATACAGTTGAGAAAAGTCCAGGGAATACATAGTCCGCTACGCATATTCTGAAACGCCATATAAATACTTGTGGCTACTCGTACCCTCCACGAGTAGCTTGGATATCGAGTTCTAGGGTACGCGTATTCGGCTACGCGTTCCCTGTAACGCGCTAACCGTACGTAGCTTCATTACCGCAGTATCGCTACCGCGTTTCGCCGCGTCAGGATTTAAACACGGTGATACCCTGACGACCTCTGTGACGCGAGTGGCATTTGAACCTGAGTCACGGACGTTTACATATTATATCTATATATATATAAAACTCAAAGGTGACTGACTGACATAGTGATCTATCAACGCACAGCCCAAACCACTGGACGGATCGGGCTGAAATTTGGCATGCCGGAAGATGTTATGATGTAGGCATCCGCTAAAAAAGGATTTTGATCAATTCTACCCCCAAGGGGATAAAATAGGGAATGAAAGTTTGTATGAAACTTTATCAATTTTAATCCGATCGGGCTGAGACTTTGCATGCAGGTATAAAAAGAATCATAGATGAATGTCATTGTGTATAATACAAGCCTGAGAACAAAAACTGTAGTCTACACTTCAGCTCTACACCGAAGCCATGCGAGGGCGGGCCGCTAGTATATAATATGTGAACATCATGAACATATTAATTTTCGGGAACGAGGCGTGATCGCGACGCGAAGCCGCAAAGAACATACGAATAGGATCCACACTCATATTCACGGGAGCTTCGTGGCTTCGCATAAGAGTCTGGAGCTTTTATTGCAAGTGCTTACTTTGGGACTGGGCTAATTGGCGTGCGTGTTAAAAAAAATAGATAAGAATGAATGAATGAAATAAAATTTCCTAAAAATACACCTTCTAGAAGCATAGCGAAATTGTCTTAACTAGCTAGCATGTTATAAAAAAATTGATTGAAGTCCGAAACTTACCGGCATCGCACATGGCAATTCCAATAGAATCAAGGGTACCGAACCAATTAGGGATGTTCAGTTGAGCCCTTGGATAAAGGGATGTACGCAACCCTCTACCTTAATTAAATTACAAGAAAACCCCTTTTGTAAATGGCAGGAATTTGTTTTGTCTCGTCGGGTACTAATTTAGTGGTTCGCTTTCCGCCGCCAGACTTAAAATGATAATTCGGTTTTGAATGCCCGGATTCGAATGTATCTTTCAACAAAATTAAAATGAAATTGAACTTTACACGGTTATTATAGAATTCTTAATTACCGAATTGTACGGAATTAATTTCGACATAAATGGAACGAATTTATATTTACGCACTAACGGTAATCGTACACTGCGCCTCATCGCACGAAACAGTTTCGATATAAATTATGTACCTCGAATTTAGCCTAGATAGACTAACGATATCTTTAGTCATACGCTGTCGCCCTTTTAGACGAGATGATGATGATTTTTCATCCCATGTTTCATTATTCGCTTGTTTCAATAACTATATCGCGAAAAGATCTCTCTCCGTTCATATTTTCGCGTTTTCGTTGTAAGTGAAGTTGCATGAATATAGGCGCGATTACCCTTGGTCGTTAGCCTGCATACGAATGCCAATGGAATTCGGGTAAAAAAGTAAGTGTAAATGAACGGAGTCGAGTACGCCTGCATTCGGGTAGATATTGTTACATCTCGGGATGGAGTTCGAAATTATATACCAGTTCACGCTTGACAGCTAACACACAATGTTAATCTCAATACACTCACTGAACATTGTACTTCATTAAACTAGTTCTTACACAATCGCACTTGATCACTTTACTTGCACTTTAATCGCCTTTGTATCCGTTTCGAAATTGCTGTTGAAACGTAACTGTCTCTGCATGGCGCCAACCACGCTTATATACGGCAATCGACGCATTCTAAAAAAGGCCCGTTAAATTGAGAGTTAACTAGCACCCGCGAGTGCGTAGTACCTACGTAGGTAGCGCATAGGTTGCACACTAGTTCACATGTCGTTGCACTTCCGCTCTTACGCCGCACTGAATAAGGCTCATATTAGAATGAGCCACACCACTTGACCTTTATCACGATCCTTGGTGTTGTGTGAAGATAACTTATAATGTCTCTGATAGCTTTTTTAGAAATTATATGGCAGGTATGCTAAAACAGGTATACATGGCCCCAACTTTGAGGCCATTTATCTTTTTGTTTTGTGACACAGGCAAAACCTCTGTTTACAGACGACGGCGCCATTAAGAGGCACACCGCCGAACGGACCTCACACCTGGCTCCCGCAAGCCTTACGAGCCCCCGCAGTGGCTGCCCACTGAGGACCCCAGGAACTCTTACGGGCGCTTTACGGCATAATATCCGCTATAAAACCCTGCGAATACCCTCTAAGCTACTTAGTGTGAAACCGCGGTCCCCGTTTAGGGATTCTTCCGCGTCTCTGCATCCAGCAGTCTCCCGGCTTGGGGCCATTTACTGCCAATAACACTACTCGTTTCTAACAGATTAAAGTTTCTAATATGTACAGCTGTATCTGGCAGATTTGTCTGACCTGCAAGTTTTGAGTAATCTATCAGATACTTTATCAGAACGTTGTGAAATCAGCACTGGGCTGGATTGGCTGACTTTCGCAGGTTTACGCACCTAAATCAGAAACTTTGACTCATCTGTTAGATCGAGATAACTATCTGAAACTTAATACAAGTGAAATGAACAAACCAAATTGATCTCCGCAAATGATAAAACGATGATACAAGTTGAAGAATTATATTTTTTTAATAAAAGCAGAAAATTAAGGTAACAGAAAGAAATAGGTAAATAGAACAGACAACGACAAAGGCAACCAACGAGTAAAAAACTACATCAGCTATCAAAATAGCAAAGAGGTCCGCAACATCCTCCCCCTCGTGCAGCTAAGCACAAACTGGTTATGCTAACCAAGGTCAATCAAGGCCTTAGGTGGAGAGCCTAACTAGCTTTCGCACGGGTCGGCGTAGCATTCCTCCCGCTGTTGCAACGTCCACTACCCTTATCACGCCTTCTTTCCCAGGGTACACTTTCGCAACACGTCCTCGTGGCCATGTTCCGCGGGGCAAGTTAAAGTCAGCAATAATTACTACGTCACCCTCTTGAAGAACTATTGAACTGCGGTTGCCTCTTGACTGCTCATGTGGTTATAGGGTCGGGAAAACCACGCGAATCCAACGCGACCAAAAATGATCCGCTAGCCTCAATGCTTTCCTCCATTCGGAACGGCTGACCAAATCATGATCATTCAAGGCAGTAGGTAGGGTCTGCACGGACGAAAAACCGATTAAGAAATGAAATGGTGTGAGTGTTGTCGGGTCGTCAGGATCTGTAGATACATGAGTTAATGGACGTGAATTGACAATAGCTTCTGCCTCGGCTAGTAAACTGCTCAGGGTTTCTTCTTTTGGAGCTCATTCGGGTAATGTTGCGTTCAGAGCCACCTTTACTGATCGCACGAAGCGCTCCCAACATCCTCCAAAATTAGGTACCGCAGGCGGGGTGAACTTCCAGAGTATTCCTTGAGTGCTTGTGAAATCTTCGACATTTTCTCCGTAGAACTCTCTGAGAATGCGATTGGCACCAACAAAGCAGGTTCCGTTGTCCGACAAAATAGTGTTTGGAGATCCCCGTCTTGCAATGAATCTTCTAATAGCCATGATAGCAGAGTCAGTCAATAGACTATGTACCATCTCTAGGTGAAGGGCTCTAACAGTTAAACAGATGAAAAGGGCTACATAACGTTTTTCATGCCTGCGCCCGATAATGACGCTTACGGGGCCGAAGTAGTCCAGGCCCGTAAAAGTAAAGGGCCGTCGATGGTCAGCTAATCTTTCAGGTGGCAGATCTCCTGTTTTCAAGTTCACCGGCAAGGACTTTCTGATTTTGCAGAGTAGACACTGTTTTGCTACTGTTCTCACTGTGTTCCTCAGCCTTAACAACCAAAATTTTTGCCTTAATTCGTTCACGACTAGTTCATAATTTGCGTGACCCGCTTTTTGATGATAAAGTTATACCAATAAACGTACAATTGGGTGACGACCATCAAGAAGAATGGGGAAGCGTGTGTCAGGGTTAATGCCTTCTGCGGCTTTAATTCTTCCGGCTAACCGCAGTAATTTGTCCTCTCTCAAAGCGGGTGACAGTTTTCTGAAACGACTGTTCGGAAGAATAGGCTTCGAGTTCAGGATATGAAGAAATTCTATGGAAAAGCCCTCTAGCTGTGTTCGTTGCGGAATTTGCCTTTCAGTGGCCTTTATTAAATCCGCACTAAGAGGTGGTAGAGTAGTGGACGCTGAAGGATGGCGGAAACAAACAACTTCGCCTTTCAATTTGGAATTTATAATGGAAGCCAAAATTACACCAAATTTTGCCGCAGCTTGAAGTACCCAGGCTGTGGCACGTAATAAGCGCTGCCAATTACTAAAATTAGCAAAAATGGCTGTGACCGGAGTCGGTAACTCTTCGACAAAGGAAGTTAGACCAACCAATTCATAACTATTGGTCTAAAGTTCATCGGTGTTTGGTGAGGTATACCTTGGCTCTGTAGGCCAGCCCTCGACGGATTTTAAAAGAAAAGATAGACCGCGAAACCATCTGTGGGACGCGTCGAGGTTAATTGATCGCGTTCTGGTAGCGTCATCGGCAACATTCAAGTCGGTACCCATCGCCAGTCTCTGAGGCAAGAGTTTTCAATAATTTCGCCTAAACGATGGGCAACAAAAGGCTTAAAGGAGCGCGCGTCACTACGTAACCACTGAAGGACTGTCATAGAATCGGTCCAAAAGAAAGTACGTGCCGGTCGTTTTCTATGACTGTCCTTAATGGTAACCGCGAGACGAGAAGCTATTAAAGCGGCCTGGAGCTCTAAACGTGGGATAGAGGTAGGTTTCAAGGGTGTAACTCTTGCCTTACTAGAGATGAGAGAAAGCTCGATGCTGCCGTCTGAGTACAAAAGGCGCCAATAAGCGACACATGCGTACGCGAGCTCACTTGCATCAGCAAAAACGTGTAACTCCCTCTGAGTTGGTTCAGGGTTTTTAGAGTTAGAATACCAACGCGGAATTTTCAAAGAGGTTACTTTTGACAACTCCTGAAACCAATCAGACCACCTTAATGCTTCCGTGGGTTGGAACTCGGTGTCCCAGTCGACATTAGACCTCCACTTTTGCTGAAATAAAATTCGACCCTTAACAACTATTGGAGCTAATAAGCCTAACGGGTCGTACACACGCATGAGGTGACAAAGAACTTTGCGTTTTGTGAGAGGGTTTGGAAATGTTTCACCTAAGCCTGAACGGAACCCTAAATTATCTGTTGTGGGATTCCACAATACTCCTAACGCTCTAATATTGTTTGCAGAGCAGCTGGCAAGATTGATTTCCGACGACGGTTGAGTAGCCCTAAGATCAGCAGGAATTAATTTTAGCGCTGATGGGTTGTTGGAAATCCAGCCCCGCATCTCGAAGCAGGCATCATTGTGAACGGCAACAATATCTGCCGCCAGTTGTGCTGCCTCCTGAATGTCATCGAGAGAGTCAATATAATCGTCCATATAATGATTGTACAAAATAGCATGAGCTGCTTTAGGAAATAAACTTTCGTGCTCACGAGCGTTTTTATTTTTAATTAATTGCGCTATAAACAGGATCTACGAGAGATGGCGCTAGTTGCCGACAATACAACAGCTGATCGTTTGTTTACATTAAAAATTAAAAGTAGATAGTGAATAAAATCGTGTAAATTTGTATAGAAAAGTTATTTTGCGTGCTGATTATCAAGGATTAGTGTTTGTACAACAGGGTTTTTGCTGAAATAATCAAATTATTCAAGAAAATAGTGAACAACCTTTACCACAGTTTCTATTAAAAATTTGTGTATTATTCTGGCAAAAATACATTTATGTACGTAAATGCAATCCGAATCTTCATAAAGAGGTATGGATGAACAGGATTATCAAAAGAATGAAACAACAATTACTAAATTAATAAAATTGGCAGTTAACTGTGTACTGTTTTACCGACGCATACATATTCTTCATACAGAGGAACGTCTTTAAGGACATCTATCGGTGAGAAAAAACACTGTTATGCATTGAAAGCAAGTGTATAAGTAGACAACTATCAGATAACTGAACTTGAGGAGATACCGTTGCGTTAATTTATCAACAAAGTTATCGCTTGTATGGCGCAACGCTAAAGGACTTCTATGTTGAACTCAAATGTTCACGGTTCAAACCCCAAATGTGATACGCTTTTCTTATATAAGTTTAAATAATTAGAAGTTCCAAATCCCAGCGTTTTTTCTTTTTCTTGTTTTTTTTGTATATATATCTTTATTTGAATATTTATTTCCTACTTATATTAAAAAATGTCTACAACAACAAAACTGAAGGGGAATATAAAGAAACCAACTGAAAAACACAATAGGTGTCTTCAGAATAAACATTTACCGCCACCTCATAAATCAACAAGCACGCCAATTGCACGACAGAAAATAAATGTGAAAGTAAAAGAAGTGCTGCATTCAACATTTAAAAATAATGTTACAAATAGAATGAAACAACAAAAGCATAAAAAAAAGTCCGGCCAAATTGAATTGTGAAATATTTTCTGACAGCGATAATTCATTTTTATCATTAGACTCCCAAACGCCAGCGAGGAGCCTTCCAGATCTTTCGACAAGGGACAATGAGGAAATTTCGTTAATGAAGGAAACTATCTCAAAGTTGAATACTCAACTCCTAACAGCACACTCTGAAATAGAAAATCTACATTTGGAAAATAATAGATTACAGAAGGAAGTAAAGGAAAAAGACATTAAAATACATAAATTGATGACTATATGTTCCAGTACAAAAAAGTGAAACGAAACAAACTTGACGCGTCTGCGTTGCAATCAAGCTTATTGGGACTTTTCAATGACTCTAATCAGGCGAAACCTTCAGAAACCGAAAACAAGTACATGAGTTATTCGAAGACGAAGGAAGTAAAGATAACTTCGCAAAGTAAGAACACTTCAAACTCAGTCAAACGACCAGGAGATTTGATGAAAAGTAGTAGAAAGGGAAACTTAATTATTTTGAGCACCAGTCGATCTGACCAGTTTTTGCATATGATAGATCAAAATCTTAGGCAGAAATTTAATTATTGCCACTATAGGAAACCTGGAGTAGGGATTGTGGAGTTGCTTAATAATATTGAGAAAAAATTAAGCAGCTTTACTAAGACCGATTTCTGTGTTGTTTGTATTGGAGAGGCAGATTTTGAGGTATCTAAAAATATTGTCTCACTGGTACGCTATATCCGTGATGTATTACAAAAAATTTCCTCACAAACAAACATCATAATATGTGCGCCCATATATAGATGTAGAAGTGTACTTCATAATTTTTTTTGTACTACTGCTACCCACTCTGTTGCAGGTCTTTGTTTACTGATTATTATTTGGTATGTCTTTTCATTATTTTCTTTTTTGCTTTAAAAGCACGTTTATTTTTTCGCGCTTATATATTTTTTACACATTTTTCTTTTTGTGTTTCTTTTGCTTTTTTATCTTTTTAAATCTTTGTTATTCTATTACATTTCTTTCTTCTGTTAACTATTACTTTTACATATATTGGTTCTTTTATATTTTCATTTATACTTTATACATTTCTATATCTATTCTTATCTGTACTATTTTGCTATACCCAGATTAATGTCTGGTCTTTTGTCTTATTTTCTAATTTTCTTATTTTATTTACATTGTCTATGCTTAATCTCTACTTCTTTTCCTTATTCTAGTTACATGGATGTCTTATTCTAATTACAGTTTTCATTTCTTTATCTTATCACATATTTACATTTACATTTTATTTTCTTGCATTTACATTCTATTATATTTTCGCTTACATTTACTTTTACATTTCTCATTTCCCTCATTTTGTTTCAATTTACATTTTCCTTATAATATACTTTCTTTCTTTTTTTGCATTTTCCGTTTTGTACCTAATCCTATTTTTTTAAGTTTGACTCCACTCGGAGTCTTTGGGGTTGAGTAAGTGCTCGTGGGTTCAGCTTCCGCAAGACAGGATTTGCAAATATCATATTTGCAACCCCTGTTTGCTTTGGCTGTTCCCGCGCGCACTTTTCAGTTATCACTCTTCCCTTTGCGTTTCCTCCCAGTGGAGTCCCGTCTACTTTGTGGTCTTCAGTTTCGCCTTGCGTTCCCTTACTATCTAATTGTATACCTATTTCACTACTTGTTTTCCTACTCATTTTTTTATTTACTATAATTATTTTCCTATTTTCACCCTTAGCAGTGGTACGCGACTTTCGACCTGGCTATCCTATCCCATATAGCCCTCTGTGGGCATGCGTTGCTGAATGTATTGTGTGCTGTATCCTTACTTTTTACTTTTTTACAGTTCTGGCAGCATGGCTCTTCTTCCTTTTTTGTGCATGTGGCATACTTGTGGTCTCCCCCACAGTGGCTGCAGCTGTCCAGTCGCTCCTGGCAGACCCGCTTGGTATGGCCAAAGCCCAAGCAGCGGGAGCACTGGATTAGCGGGGTCTGATCTTCTACTCTGGATGGTCCCCAGCGTAGTTGAAGAGTCCCCGCCTCTGTCAGCTGCAGCCATATTGCCGGGTCCACTCTCAGGACCACGTGTGCCACATGTGGATTTCTAGTTATCCTTTCAAATACTGCCTCTATGTCCTCTTTTCCTTCCTCTTTGCTATTCCCTTTCTTTCCTTTTCCTATCTTTCTTCTTATTGCCTCTATAACTTGCTCCGTCTTGTTTTCTCTTCTTACATACTTAACCACTATCAACGGGTTTTTATTTTTAGCTCTTTCAACTATCAGTTTTTTATTTCTTTGCAGTTCCTCTTTCAGTCTCTCCATTTCATTCTCCCTAGCACACCCTATTATAACCTTTTGTCCCTTTGCCTTTCTTATTTTCTTTACTTCCAACCATTCTCCTTTATCATCTACAGACTTTTTCACCTCTTCAATCACTTCTTCACTTGTTTGCGTTACGTCCGTTGATGCTACTATGATGGAATGTAAAGTTTCCATCTTAGTAGCTGGCCCTTTTACTCTCTCTGCATACGTATCCTTTCTAATTTCATCCATCTTTTCTTTTACTATCCCTTCTATATCCCTTTTTTCCTCTGTGGTTTGTATCCCTACTTCTTTTTGTCTACTTTCTATTGTTTCCATTATGCTGTTTCTCCTTATTATTTCTTTCCTATTTCCTAATATTGTTTCCTTGATTTTCCCCTGTTCCTCTAACATAGTTCTACTTTCTTGCATTGTGGTACTTAGCATGCTTTCTATATCTCCTAAGTTTTCGTTCCCTTTTCTCCCCGTTTCTTCTAACGTTTCCATTTTCCTATTTACTTTTATTATTTCTTTTCTATTTTCTAAAATCGCATCTATCGTATTCTTTTGTTCTTCTAGCATGCCTCTGCTTTCTTCCTCTTTATTGTCTAGCATGTCCTCTATTCTTAGCGTGCCGTGCCTTACTTCTTTCGCTATTTCTCTGCCTTCTGACACTATGTCCTCTATAATTTTCTGCCTATTATCCATTTCTCCTATTCTCTTATTTCCTGTCATTATTTCTTCCCTACTTTCTAAAATTATTTATTTTAAAATCATCTGTTCTTCTATTATGCACATTCTGTTTCCCGCTAATTTTTCCATGTGTTCATTTTCTTTTTTTGCTAATTCTATTCCTTCCTTCATTGTGCCCCTTATTTTGGATTGCTCTTCCATTACCTGTTTGCTAAGCCGTTGCTGCTCATCCATCAATTCTATCATGCTTTTCATCCTTTTGCTTCCTTCTTCTATTAGGTTCAAAGATAATTTATTTCCCATAAAGACATACAGTCCACTTAAAATGAGAATATAGAAATAACATGCAGTTGTGTATTACTTATTGCTCCTTTTGGAACATCGGATATTTCAGTTACAAAATTGATACTAATACTTAAGTTCAACACCCTTAAAAAGTAATCTTTCTTGTTTTATGACTTAATTGTTCAAAGCCCAGTGTTAACAATAGTAAGTTATTTGATCTTATGAGCATTCACAATGTTATTCTTATGTAAATAACAAAACAATAATATTATTAAAAAATATAAATAAAACTAAATCGACTCGATTATTCCTTAGGCGGAAGTGAAATATAAAACTTTCCTTACAGTGACAATACGTATTCTTTTAATTTAGTTTTAAACATTTCTTTGCTATCACATTCCACAATGTCGCTTGGCAACCCATTGTACATCTGTACTCCCTCAAATAATATCGTTTTTTGTCCGTAATTAGTTCGTGCTTTACAAAGTTGAAGTTTATTTTTGTTTCTAAGATTATGCTTGTAAATCTTTTTATGTAATGTGATATTGGTTTGGATGGAATTTGTAGTTATATTTTTTATTAGGACGCATGCGCAATATGTATATATTTGTTTAAGATTAAATAAATTAGTCTTTTTGTATAATTCTTTTGTTGGCGTTAAATAATGGTAACGAAATAGCACCTTAACAATTTTATTTTGTAGTCTTTGTAGTGGATTTAAGTAAGTTGCAGCGGCTGACCCCCATACTTCTATTAAATATTCCAAATGTGATTTGACTAGAGAATTGTATATTATATTACGAACTTTACTTGGTATACAGCTAGCTATCTTACGTAATGCTCCTAATAATGAAGTTAATTTCATTTTAAGGTGATCAATATGCCATTTCCAGGTAAGTTTGTCATCTATCCACAGTCCAAGATACTTTTCACGATAAGATCGTTGTATTAATTCGCTATTTATAGTTAGTGGCGTAAAATTTGGTAAATGTTTATTTTTAGAACAAAGGATCGTGAAGGATGTTTTAGACGTATTGATAGTTAGTAAATTAAATTTTAACCATTCACTTAGTATGTCGAGATCTTGCTGCGCGGTGTGTATAATGTCGTGTATAGATTTCCCGAAATAAAACAGGCAGGTGTCGTCTGCATACAAGGTTATATGCCCTTTGAGTCCTATTTTAGCGATATTATTTGTGTAAATTAAAAAAAGCAATGGGCCAATAATCGACCCTTGAGGAATGCCGAAAGTCACGTGACACGAAGAACTAGTGAAATTATCAATTTTTACGATTTGATGACGATTTCTTAAATATGATGAAAACATATCAAGAGCGGCGCCAGTAATACCTATATTATTTAGTTTTTGTAGTAATTTTTGATGGCTTACTGTATCAAAACATTTTTTTAAGTCGATGAAAATGCCTAAAGCTATGTTCTTTTGATCAATGTTGGTTTTTATTTTTGTAATTAGGTCTACAGCAGCATTCAGCGTTCCCGATTTCGGACGGAAGCCGTACTGTTGTTCAATTAGTAATTTTTTATCTGTTATATAAGTGTTTAGGCGGTCATACAAAACACGTTCAAAAATTTTTGAAATGACAGGAAGGACAGACACCGGCCTGTAATTACTAGGGTCTGTTTTACTTCCGGATTTATAAATGTGACTAACTTTAGCAACTTTTAGTGAATCGGGAAAAACACCGCGCAGTAAGCACTCGTTGATACATTTCGCTAACCTATCGGCAATCACGTCCTTCAGGCACTTGATTGCTTTTGTGCTTATTCCATCCAGACCAGTACTAGTGTTACTATCTAGGTTGTCAATAATATTACATATTTCAGTTGTGCTACATGGTTTGAGCTCGTTAAGTGTTAAGTTGTGTGTGTAATCACTATTAAACATAAGTGTATTCCCGGTATTCTGGTGATAAGTGGTCGGTATCTGTCCAGCTAATTTTGAACCAATGGTCGAAAAGAAACAATTAAACAAATTACAGATTTCTTTACCTTCAGTTATAGTAAGTCCGGTATCCGATATTAATTTTGAGGGAGCACTACCTGCCTTGATTTTGTTTGAAGCTAAGTTGTTTATTAGTTCCCACATTTTCTTCGGATCTGATTGATTTTTGTGAAACAATGAGAGATAATAGTTGTCTTTTCGTATCTTGATAAGGGTCTTCACTTGTTTTTGTAGCTGAATAAAGTTTTTCTTGATTTTTTCATCTCTAGGGGTCATTACTGCTTGTTGCCATAAGATATTACGTGAATTAATTAAGCCAATAATATCTTTCGATACCCAGTCTTCTTGGGGTGGGTTTATGTATTTTGTTTTTTCCACTTTATTCTTACACACCTGTTCTGTGATAAAACTCTCTAGATAGTTGTAATCATTAGTGTCGTTTATGTAGTCAGCCTTCATGGCGGTACTGTGTAATTTCTCGTAGTCTAATGCCTGGTAGTATATTTTTTTATTCACTTGCTGCGGCAAACTACCAATTTGAACAAAAATCTGTTTGTGATCAGAAAGGGATGATTCTATTATCGACATGTTAAATGTGTGATTTTTTATGTCCGTACAAACATGGTCCAATATTGTCTTTGTGGTGCTAGTTTCACGAGTGCAGTAATTTTTATCAATTTTATTTATTATTTCATATCCGGTTTCTTTTGTTTCGCTCACATACTTGTTCATTTGTTGGTCCGCGCTGAGTAAATCTATATTGAAATCACCGAAAATAACTGATCTTTTTCGCCGCTCTAATTGCAAAGAATATTTCTCTAAAAAAGCGTTTAGGTTTGTACTACCAGGTTTATAAATAGCGCCAATGTTTAAACACAATTTGTCAATGTAGATCCACAAATAATGGTTCCCATCATCTGACAATTCCTCAGTCACTTCATATTTTATACTGTTGTGAATATAAATAGACACGCCACCGCCCTCACGATCTTGCCTATAGTTGTATACATGTGCATAGTTTGGTAATCTATATAAGTTTGCATCACTTTCCGACTGAATCCATGTCTCGGTAAATATCAGTATATGTATAGTTGTCGGTATTGCCTTCAATATGCATTTTATTTCATCGAATTTGTTGCGAATGCTACGCGAGTTAGCATAAAAAAATCGTAAAGACGAGGGTATAAAAGTAATGTCCGCATACGTTTTTGCTAAATGGTGGCTTAATCTATTTATTTTATTACAACATTTTTCATTTTGTACTGCCGCTTCTACGTGTTTTTTTGGTTGTTTTCATTAATTGTGATTGTTGGTATTCCTTTTTTATATTTAATTATAAGGTTTTTTTCACCATTATCCAATCGTTGTTGCAACTCTTCTTTTAAATTAAGTAAAAATCGCCTCTGTTTCGGAGTTTGATCGGAGTACATTTGTATATTTGTAGGCAGTTTTATTTTATTTCGCAGTAAATATTTTGTTGGTTCAGAACTGGCAAAGCAGACTTTTAAAGGTCGGTTTTTATCTGGCACATATTTACCCAACCTTATTGTTTTTATTGGTTTTGGACAATCTTTGTACAATAATGATATTAGTTTGATAACTTCCTCTTCGTCGTAAATTCGTCTCGAGTTGGAATTTTTATCATTTTTTTCCGTTACACCGACAATCACAATTTTTTTTTCTCGTTCGCAGCGGTCCTTTAATTCAAGAATGAGATTTTCGTGTTCAGGAGCGAGCGATTTTATCAAGGAATTTTCGTTACAGTGATTCTTCATCATCTGAGATAGATCTTCTTCGATATTTTTAATTTTTTCTTGAGTTATAGTATGGTTCAATTGAATGTTTTCTATTTCATTGTCGATTTGTTTTAGTTTTTGTGTAAGATTATCTGTCGCCGACTTGATTGTTCTAATCTCGTTTTTAATTTCAAACATTTCGTTTTTTATTTGACTTAGGTTATCATTTTGTGTCTTACCGAAAGTTTCCAGGAACGACATTATTTCTGTGCGGAAATTTGAGAAATCATTTTTATAATCTTGTATTTCTGTACGTTCTTTGCGTTTTCTTAAGTTAATATTTATATGTGGGTCATCATCCCCGTACGAAGACAGGTTCGGCGTGGAACCGCTGGCGCTCACGCTACCGCTTATCAATATCGTAGCAGGCGGCGATCTCTGTACGCTCATTGTTTTTCTTCCTTCTCTATTTCCCAAAACTATATCCTGTATGGTTTTCAACATTTCCTTCATCATTCCTATTTCCTTCCCGTCCATTCTTTCATCTTTCTTTTCCTCTCGTCTGTCCATTTCTTTCATTCTTACTGTGCTTAGATATGCATACTCATCACTATTGTGTTCTGTATGACAGTAATCGGAACCTTAACTCTGATATGTTCTCAGCACACACAGGAAAAATCAACAACTATGGACTAAATCACATATTGCATGAATTAAAAGAATTAATAATAGGCATTATATCACACGAAATGAATTTGGTTAGGGATAACAATATAAATAAAAGTAATAATTTGCATGTAGGTGACCAATGTTCGTATTTTTCTGTACCTACCATAGCAGAGAGTAAAGAAAAGAAAAAATGTAATAATACAACAATTTTAGACTATTTTGCTCGAGTAATAAAATCAGGGCTAAGTAAGCCAGCAAATCAGTTTTTTCGATAAAAAGCAAGTGAATTATTTGAAAATAATACACCAAAATATAGCTGGAGTATTAAGCAAACAGGATGACTTACAAATAACCTTAAATTCTCTCAGAGAAAAGATTGATATCTTATGTTTATCTGAAACGTTTCTTAAATCTGGAAATGAATCTGAATTACAGTTAAATGGATTTATGTTAGCGGACTACTATTCGAGGTCTAAGCAAAGACGAGGTGGAGTATGTATACTTTGCAGAAATAATGTTGAATTCAAAAACATAAACTTTTTAAAAGAAATGAGCGTAGAATTTTCATTTCAATGCTGTGGTGTTGAAATTCTAAAACATAATTGTCTCATTTTTTGTATCTACAGAATACCTAATAGTAATCCATTTATATTTTTGAATAAACTAGAACTTTTGTTATACAAGCTTCAAACTAAAATAAAAAAGAATATAGTCATAGCTGGAGATTTTAATATAGATCTTCTAAAAGAATCTCCTGCATTAGCCGAACATAATAGGATAACACAAAATTATAAATATAAAATTCATATAATAAACCCAACTAGACGTTCAGCGTGTATTGATCAAATAATAAGCAATATACCAAATGCTATTCGAGGAATTTTACCACTTGGTTTATCAGACCACGAAACTGGCTAACTACTTTCTGTCCCCACAAGTTATAAGGAAATAAAACAAAAACCTTTTTATATATATAAGAGGGACCTTAGTAATGAAAATATGAATAAGTTCTTAAGTTGTATAGGTAGCCTCTCTTGGTCTGAAATTTACGCTGAGCAGGATACTAATAAAGCTTTTGACAGTTTCCATGATACGCTCACTTTATATTACGATCTTTGCTTTCCACTGAAGAGAATTAAAATTCATAATAAACCTAAAAAATCAACCTGGATTTCGAAGGGCATAAAAATATCAGCCAAAACTAAACGGAAGCTTAGATTCCAATATTACAAAACTAAAGTCTATCTAGATAAGATTAAGTATTGGAAGTATAATAAGCTGTTTAAGCGAATGTGTGATTTCCGCTCAAAGACGCTCAAATGACATTTACATTAACAAAGCCAAAAACGTTTGCTCAGCATGGAATGTTATTAAAAAGTATACTAACCAAACAAAGGCTAATTTTGACAAATATAAACTTATACATAATGACATTGAAATTGAAAATCCATCTGACATTGCTAATATATTTAATAATTATTTTATAAATTTGACTAATATAGAATGTAATACTTATAAACATAATATAAAACAAAATGATAAAAATATTTTCTTGTTCCCAACCGACGAGGAGGAAATTTTGAAGGTGATCAGATCTCTTAGAAATACATTATCTACTGGTTACGATAACATCTCAACAAGGGTAATTAAATATACTTCTTTAATTCTAGCGCCAGTATTGACATATATTACAAACTTGTCTCTTTATCAGGATATCTCCCCTGACAGATTAAAACAAACTGTAATTAAACCTTTGTTTAAAAAAGGAGATAAAAATCCAGCAAATTACAGACCAATAGCTTTGATACTTATTTTAGCGAAAATACTTGGAACAGTCATGCATCTAAGAATAATGAATTTTGTTACTAAACATAACATACTATGTGCTGAACAAAATGGATTTCGGAAAGGAAAATCTACTACATTGGCTGCTTTTGATATGATTAATAACATAGTAGATAATCTAAATCACAAAGTCAGTACTACAGCAATATTTTTTGATATGACTAGAGCATTCGATTTTGTGAATCATAAACTTTTATTAACGCAATGTGATAATATGGCTTACGTGGTATAACTCTGAAATGGCTCTCAAGTTATTTAAGCAATCGCACTCAACATGTCGAAATTCATGAACTTGATGGTAATATGGAAAAAAAATTACAAATCTGAACTACTGAAACAAAAAGAAGTCGGTGTTCCTCAAGGTAGCATTTTGGCTCCACTATTGTTTATTTTGTATATTAATGACCTTCCGTTGAGCTGTAAACACAAATGTTTTCTATTTGCCGATGATTTGTCAATTCTTGTACCTGATAATGTTGTATCAGATTACAATAGTGAAATAAATGTAGGTGTTAATAATATAATTAAATGGCTTAAAGCTAATAACCTCAAAGTTAACCTTGAGAAAACTAAATATATACAGTTTTTGAACAAAAATGCTGTTAAAAAATCTTTTACTGTACAATACAATAATATAGAATTGATGGAATCGGATGAGCCTACATTCTTGGGTTTGATATTGGATAACAGTTGCTCTTGGAAATCCCATATTAATCATGTTTGTGGGAAGCTGAATCGTTTTAGATACGCGCTATGGAAACTGGCAAAAGTGACTAGTTTGCAAACGGCATTGAAGGCTTATCACGGTTATGTAGCGTCTAATTTGAGATACGGCATTGTGCTATGGAGAAACTCAGTAAAATTTCAAAGGGCATTTATTGCGCAGAAACAATGTATTCGTGCAATAAAAGACGTGTCTCCCGTAACTTCCTACAAACCCTTATTTAAAGAGCTAAATCTGCTCACACTTCCTAGCATGTATATATACGAAATATGTAACTTTGTTAAACAACATCCTGAATTATATAGAAGGAAGAAGGATGTCTGCCAATTTCGAACCCGATTTCCTGACAATCTGGTAATGCCACAGCTAAGAAAGGAGGTGTATGGTAGAAACAGTTACGCTATGTCGGTAAAAATATTCAATAGTCTACCCAGTGAAATTGTAAGTTTGCCCTCAAATAGGTTTAAAACCAAATTGTTTGAATGGTTAGTCAGTAAATGTTATTATTCTGTATCGGACTACTTAAATAAATTGTAATACTTTTTTTTTATACCTATAATATTTTTTTAATGGCTTATTATTGTAATATTAATTTTATTGTTTTTATTTTACCGAATTTAATTTTATGTTATTTTGAAGTATTGTATTATTTATTAATATTATTTGACATAATGGAATAATTTTGATTTAATTGATAATATTGACATTGTTCATTGAATTTATTAGCTTTTGTTATTATTAAACTGTTCCAATGGATAAGCATGCATGATATATTATAGATATTAACGGGATAGTTACCATGTACCTTGTTTTTTATGAGTCTCCGATATTTCGGCACACGGCAAGCGGCATGATCACGGAGTTACTCCGTGATTTTAACAGTGCCGAAATATCGGAGACTCATAAAAAACAAGGTACATGGTAACACTCCCGTTAATATCTATAATGTTAGTGACCATGAAAGTTTAAAACAATATATGCATGATATATTTCGTTAATTATGATTTCAAAATTTTAGATTGTAAGTAAAAAATTTGTATGCCAGAAATGGTAAATGTGCAGAACTTATCTGATAGTACACCTTTATGTTTTTACCGCATTTGTACAAATGAATAAATGAATTATGAAAAAAAATTATGAATTATAAATGGGCTGCAGCACGCCGAACATGACGGCTGTCATCCTAAACTCTTTTATAAATAAATAAATAATTCCAACACTCACACCAATTAGCCTAGCCCCAAAGTAAGCACTGTAAGGCTCGTGTTATGGGATGCTAGGGTAACGGATAGAATACATATATACAGTACATATATAAGTATATTTATATAGAAATACATATTAAACATCCATGACTGGAGTACAAATGCTCGTGTTCATCACACAAACATCTGCCCCCACCGGGATTCGAACCCGGGACCTCTCGAGTCGGCGACACCATGAAACTCGGCCACGGAGGTCGTCATATATAGGTTGGTCTCTGCTTGACCTCCAGAGATACCGGAGGGCGTCCCTATCTTGCTCCCTGATCCTTACTTGAGGGAACATTTCCCGGATGTCAGCAGTGAGAGCAATACGGCCCTCGCGAAACCGAAGTAAAATACCTAACAAGGGCTGAAGCAGGTCTGGACCAGGTAGCAACAAAGAGTTCAGGCTAACGCCCCCATTCGTGGCTGCGGCGTCGTGAACTACACGAAGCTTGCGCTTCTGAGGGTGGTACACGCCAAAATGGGGTAAATAGAGTCTCATAAAAGAAGATTGTTTATCTTTAATGTAGTTAGCGTAGTATGATTCAGGAGCGCATTCTTTTGCATAACCTTTTGCGATCATATTTGAAATGAACTCGTTGTATGCTTTTGCAAAGTCAGTGTCTTTAGCCATGCGCCTTTCTAGACTTAAAAATCGTGACATGGCTTGAGAGTAGCTGTCGGGAATGCGCTGTATATCGTCGCGCCACGGCATACCAACCTCAAACCGATCAGAAGTGGGGAGACGTCTAGCAGTTTTTTTCTGAAATCTCGACTGCACGTTTATCTGACTTACAATGTAGAGTTTCTTTTTTAGAAATACCTAGCGAGTCAATTTTGTATTGTTCCCTAATAAAACAGTCTAATTTCTCCTCATCGGAAGGTTCGATACACACACTGTGATTAACAAACTCCACTAATTAAGTTTTACTGGTCGCGATTCCATAAAGCACCCAGCCTAAGGCAATTAAACAGGCAACGGGTTCATTCTTACCACCACACCTTACCTCGCTGCTGATTGACAAATGCCAGTACTTTGCCCAAATTAAAACCGTTGGAGTAGCTTGTTCGTAAGTTACGTTGCAAGGTAAATCCGCTAAATGTGCGAAAGAAGCAATAGTTTCCTGCCTAATTGTTTGAGGACGCAGAGACAAAGACTCCATAGCTCTCGCATTTTTCACTAAAAATGTGTCTCGTGTGTGCCTACCCTTAATGTGAAAATCTACATACGATATCGTAGCGTTTCTACTAAGACCGCCAATACCATTCACCGTTATTTTCTGGTGAGGCCCTGTCGCACCGATTTGAGCAGCAATACTTGAGTCAATGAGCGTAGCAGTTATCGAGAAGTGCGTAAACATTGCAACTTCCTGAGGGACCAGATGTCTCTGGTTTTCTGTCGTAACGGGTAAGATTTTCAGAAGCACACGTGGGCACAGAGTTAAGATGGAGCTGGGTTCTTGAACACCTGTAGAAATGGTAGAAACTATTACCTTTTCGACAGATGCAGGTTCGTGGTGTGTAGTCGCATGATCATTTTCGGTGGATTGCGTGTCGAACGTAGTATTGACAGAAGAGGCGGGTTGTTTACCATGCAGACGTATTAGACACCCATAGACACCCCAAGGGTTAACTTTACATGTTTTCCACTGATGTGCACTACGCCTAAGACATCTATAACACGCTTTTACCTCACGCAGCCAGACCCACCTTTCATCAACGGCATCATAAGGCTTTGAACTCAGAACTGGACTTAATATTGTGATCTTTTTTGCAAAACGCGCATTCAGGCTTTTGTGTAGACACCACCTTAGAATTTGGTTTTGAGTGTGTAACTATGTGAATATTTTCTCGTTTATACGGTTTGTTAAGTTGAGAGTTTTGTTGTGAATGTTGGATCGAACAAGATTCCGGTGATAAACCGAACCGAATAAGCTGATCTAACTCGCGCCTCAAAAAATCGGAAATAATCTCTAATTTAGGACGCCCTGTAGTATCTTGCATAGCAAAGTCCGTCCATCTTACTTTAGTAACCGGGTTTAATTTTCCTAAGACGGCTTGAAATAGTTCTGGAGAGTGCAAGTACTCAACTTGTTTCAGTATTTTAAAAGAAGATATAGAATTACCTACCTTATTCGTTATCGTAATTAACTCTTTCAAGTCATTTCCTAAGCGTGGTAGATTTTTTAGAGCGGACACTTCCTTAAATACTATAATTTCCGGGCGAGCGAAGTTCTCCTCCAGAGCGTTTATAATATCATTCGGGTCGTCTGTAGCCAGCAACAGTGACGCGACTGCATCTCGGGCCGCGCAGCGAAGTGCATTTTGTAACCGACTAATATTTTCAATATCTGAAAAATTGCTTTTAGTTAAATCAAAAATACGTTTAAAATGTAGCCATGTTAAGGCATCTCCGTCGAAAGGAAACAATTCGATCTTATGTTTATGACGGTGCGAAGTAGCAAGCGCCTTGGCCGCAGCTGCAGTGTCAGCAACAGCCTGAAGCAGACTACTCTGATCAACCTCCGTGGAAATGAGCGGTCGCGTAAGCACGGCCGCCTCGGATGCTTTAGTGACGTTTAAAAGTGGATTCTGATGAACAAAGCGGTTAATAGGAGATGCAGTTGACCCAGTCGCCGGCAGAGGTGCCTGGTGGCCGGGAGGCGGAAACACTACTTGCTCGCGCCCTACTGCGGGGATGCCACTATTAACTGTATTTTCGCCGTCGCAAACTGGCTGTCCTAAACTTTCTACTCATCTTTCTGTTCTTTCTACGCTTACCCTGGCAGAACCACTGCGACTGCTGCGACTTGCCGCGGCTTCCGCGTCGAGAGCGGCAAGTTCGGCCTGCAGTTCGCCCTCCTCTACCTGCTGACGGAGTGCTGCTAGTCGACTTTCACGTTGCCTCTCACTTTCAGCGAGCTCCTGCTCGTGCTCAAGACGTCGGCGCAGGGCGAGGGCCTCTACGGCGGCCTTTTGAGCCTTAATTGTGGCCGACGAGCGTGATGATTTTGACTTAGACGTCTCACTCTGGGCAACACTGTCTACATGTTGAGTAGTACTAGGTTGCATAATATTATCTTGCACGCCAGTACTAGTCACAGGGTTTGTCGTCATGATTTTACTTTTACTGCGGGTGATCATTAAGTGAGAAATAAAAATAAAATAAAGCAGTGCAAATGAAAACAAATACTACGAAATGAAAGAATAACTAAAGTTACGTAATGAAAAAATAGGTACGCTGGAAACTTACTGGCGAAGGACCAAAATGAAATGAACAAACCAAATTGATCTCCGCAAATGATAAAACGATGATACAAGTTGAAGAATTATATTTTTTTAATAAAAGTAGAAAATCAAGCTAACAGAAAGAAATAGGTAAATAGAACAGACAACGTCAAAAGCAACCAACGAGTAAAAAACTACATCAGCTATCAAAATAGCAAAGAGCAACAACAAGCATAGAAGAATTTTTGGTAAAAAAAAACTATGTATCAAGTAACTACTACCAATTGCTGCTCGGTGAAAGCAAAAATTAATTTTGCCAATAATAATTCTGACAGAGTCAGTGTGCGTTGGCTATTACGGTCCCGCGTTGTTACCGTAGATTGCATCTCAATAAAGGTATTTATTTTTACAATTTGTCAAAATGAAACTGATAATATAATCAATTTCAGCAAGTTTATTCAATTAATTACATTAATTTCGGTATCCAAATCCCAGAAAACTTAAAAATACTGTTTTCCAAGAAATATTCATTAAAAGAAATGGAATTTAGCAGTTTTAAATAAACGTTAGGTTACGTTACGTTGTTTTGTTTGTTACTCACTCAGTTGTAATCTAACGTTTGGTTATAATAATTTGCACTCAAAGACTACTATCATATCCTAATTTAATCTCTATTTCTCTCTATCTCTATCTAGAATTTATTCAATTCCGGAAATGAATTGCATTTACATGAATTGCAATGTCGCCTTTTTAGTTACGTCAGCTACCTTACTCTATCCGAGAGCACAACACTTATTTTTCTTTATAAAGGATATGATAGTAGTCTATGAATTTAATATCTAAACCAGAAATTAATATCCTACGACCCAAGCTGTAGGGCAATTCCGTAAAACAAACCCTCGTTGTTGTAGACATTAAATATTCCTTACGTCGTTACACGGCAAAATGTCGCATTCACTGTGGAAATAACAGCAATAGACATTTTACAATTTTAAAAGAATTGATAGTGAAATTGCAT
This sequence comes from Chilo suppressalis, assembly GCA_902850365.2. Taxonomy (NCBI): domain Eukaryota; kingdom Metazoa; phylum Arthropoda; class Insecta; order Lepidoptera; family Crambidae; genus Chilo; species Chilo suppressalis. The sequence continues at coordinate 10,213,648 of OU963895.1, read as the reverse complement.
GTTACAAAAACGACGTTCTAATCTACGAGCTGTTACGTCGTATCTTTTCTACACTTAATACTTAGGTACCTATTCTGTATTATTGAATTTCTTTAGCATTGTCAGTCATAACACAAGTCAACAAAAAGCAATATTTATTTTTGGGGTTTGTTGTTTAATGTCTATTGATTGTCTGGTTGTCACCGAAAAGTAACCTGATACATACAAAGTCCTATTTCAATTTTTATTTAATAAGTTAGCGTTTGTACATTAATAAAAATATATGATTATTGTAAAAGGCTTAATGACGACGGCTCTTTATAATCAAGAGAGAGGATAACGAAAGGATACTGCATGTTGGAGGGGTGCGAGTTGAGCGATACTTGGTGAGATCGAAATCCCGGAGAGTGGACTGTACAGTGCAGGTTGGAATATAAGGAGGCGGGTGACGGATTCTATGATAGATTGATGATAAACACTGCACACGTACTTGAGGATTAGGCTGGCGTCACGTGTGATCGCAAAGAGCACAACCTCTGCCACAGCAGTCCCTGGTGGTGATGGCGGTTACCACCAAAATAGCGGTCCCACAAGCAGTCAACATTTGCGTTCACAGATGAGCTTTTTATCACAATCAGTTGCAAACACTAATTATACACAGAACACTGGACACAACACAGATTTCCTTATTTCGAGGAGATTTAAGGTTAAAACCGCCATTTAATTTTAAACAACATAATACTAATTAAAAAATATTGGTATTTTTGTTATATGTAATAAAAAAAAGCTATCAAATTTCTTTTAAACATTGCGATAGCTACAAAAGCAAACTTTATTAGATAAAAATATTGTTTGTTTATATTAATAAGTTACCTATAAGAAATCAAAAGCTAGTTCACAGAACTCAGACTCGGAATCAGTGTTGACTGATGTAATACGCAGATAATGAAGGTTGTCAGTATAAACCACACTTCTTGACAATTTAGCGTTCCTTATCCGAATATGACAGCCAACACACAACGCAATATTCAACTGTTTGGGTGGCGCTAAGCTTTCCAATGCATTTAAACGATCACATTTACGCCGAAGGTATAACCAACATAATAATACTTAATCGTAAGTGAAGCTCAAAAGCTTACCTCCTTAACTGACAATTCGATATAGGACCACTACCACTGGTTGTTTTCTCACAAAAAGAATACCAAAATCTCTTCATTTATTTTTATTTTATTCTTGGTGGTTTTGCGTTAAATTATTTACGAAATCACATTCACTGCATACGTCACTGGACGGTAAAGCAAGATTACACAAGGCTTATGTTGTTGCTTAATCTTCATGGAATCTCTGACCATAATCATTATAAAGACATACTTGCTGCAAGGGATGACTTTATCAATTTCAATTAAATATTGCCCAATTTAAATTGAGAAGACCGATACCACTGGTTGTTTTCTCACAAAAAGAATACCAAAATCTCTTCTTTTATTTTTATTTTTACTTGGTGGTTTTGCGTTACATTATTTACGAAATCACATTCACTGCATACGTCACAGGACGGTAAAACAAGATTACACAAGACTTATGTTGTTGCTTAATCTTCATGGGATCTCTGACCATAATTATTACAAAGACATACTTGCTACAAGGGATCACTTTATAAATTTCAATCAAATATTGCCCAATTTAAATTGAGAAGCTGAAACCAAAATAAGTGTTTTGCATTTTGGCGAATATGATTTCTTGTTATTATGATGTTTTGCCAATATCATTATTCAGCGACGAAGAGAATGACAGTGTTAACTTGGATCATAATTAATTGACGTCCCTGAGTAAGGCGCGGTAAGACGTAGTTACCAAAATTGAAATATCAAATTTTAAATCTCTATTTCTAAGTTCAGGTTAATACGTAACAAAACTCTTTGCGTTCGCATCCTCTTTAACCGCCATTGCAACTGTTTTTCATGGCAACCAGTTGTGACTATAAAAAATTAAAAATATTAATACTACATTATACTGTTTCATAGTAAGGTCCAATAATACATAATAGAGTCGCTTACATTTTTCTTCTGCGATAATATCTTTCAATACGATCAATCGGGATGAGAGCATTGATATTTTACACGATTTTGGGGTTTTTGCATAGCTATACTTCCAAAAAAATCCTCCCATACGCAATAGGCAGCTTAAGATTTACACAATTAGGAAGTATAATTTTGCGTTATAGGATAATGTTAAGTAGAAATTCAGTGATTTACTTTATTTATTTGCAAAGTTAGTTTGGAAATGTTAAATGAAAGTTAATATGAGCTTAAATGCGAATTGTTATTGCAATTATATTGTATACCTTTTTTTCGATACAATATATATGTATATTAATTAGTGTAAAGGGAGTAATAATGTCGTCTTTCAAGTTTAAAATTAATATAATACCCGTACCTTTCATTACTCATATGATAACACATTGTAAAAAAATCAAAAAATATTTTTCAAATTGGAAGCATGATACAACTCATTTGAATCATCAATATTTTTGCCTACCATCCGTGGACATTTTTTTAGCAGGTGTGTAGAAAAACGGGCGAAAAAAGCTTCACAGCGTTAAATAATTCATTAACAATATTCGTAAAATATTATATTGTAAAAAACGAAGTCTAAAAACTGGCATTGATAAGTTTGATTTCAATCTCAACTCAAGTGGATAGTGAAAAAGTCTAATTAATTTCCTTTGAAAAGAGGGATCATCCCACGAGATGGCCCCCGTTAGCCGTACCGTCCCGTCCCATGATGTTAATGGCGCCGAGCTACAAATGATCAGGAATTATTCCCGTCTCGTTGGCTTCAATTCCAGACTTTTCCAGTAAGTGCACTTACTTTATATCTATCAGCTTTTTCTGTTGGCCTTTTCCCTTAGATTTATCAACAGTAATGGAGTAAAAATGCTAATAGGATTAACGATTAATGTCAAGTATATATTCGAGGTTGGACATTTCTTACTTTCTTTCTAACTTAGTTAAGTTAGTGCGATGCGTTTTCCGAACTTTTTATTTGAGTGTGTATGCTGTTCTGTGTGCTGAACTGATGTTCGTTTCGTATAGCCATTTCCTTCACTTCCGCATATTATGGGGCGATGATGATTTCGTGCTTCTAGAAATAGCGCTCCGTCACAGATGGAAAAAGTTAATTGACAACTTCACGTCGAAGCACTCAGGCCGCCTGCGAGAACGCCATGCGTTTATTATTAAAACCAAATTATCGTAAAACCTTAAGAAGAGACCTTGAAGTGGAACTACGAATAGTACCGTGTGTTATTCTTTGCTGCGCATCGCCTTCTCGAAGCTCTGAATTTTGGATTGCTGTTTGGGAATCAGGCTGTTACAAAAGTTTTTCCAGTCTGTGTTAATTAACCATCTTCTTCTTCTTGCAACGGGCGTTTCCGCAACTCGACGTCCCTATGACGCCCTGTTTTGCGTGAAGCAGACGAGTGAGGCAGTTAATTAACCATATTCAACGCTTTATACAGTCCATCCTTACGATAAAACAATTAATGTAGTATTAAGAACTACAGCTATTCTAATCGGGATAGGTGACGAATGTCGAATATTTTTATTACTAGGTGCATGTGATGCTGGCACTTTACATGGCCGTTCACTTTTTAAACATTTTACAGCGTACAACTAACACACTAGTAAAAAAAACCTTAAAGCTTCAATGTCTATGATGGTAGTATAATAGAGTCAGGATTATGCAAGAGTTCAATAATAGATATAATTATAGCTCTTGGCTGCAGCAGAATCCTAAGCTTTTATGTAACACATTATAGCATCAAGAACTGCACGGTAGTTAAATTTGCATCTTCTTTGCGAACGACCCCTCAGTTGACAAGGGCGCGTGATAACGAGACGATTTCTACCCAGGTCTAGGTACGGTTTTAAGCCATGTCTACGTCCGGTCGTCAGTTAAATATGGGGCACTATGGAGGTTTGTTAACGACACCAGCGCTAGCGACGGTTTGGGGTCGGTATAAACATGCAAACCGTGCGTAGAAACCGTGGCTAGATCCGGGGAAAAAATCGGTCGTCAACAAGCGAAACGGAATCCCGTTACAAGGAAAAGGGTCAACACGGTTCCGTAGTTCCTGCATTACTCTATAAAGATTCATGGTTTCTCGAGCAAACACGGCTTCGTTGCCCGAAGGCGGTTTCTGCCCACACGATTTGTTTCACAATACAAACAAAGCAAGCGGGGAACAAACAGTTTCAACGAGATTGCTGAATTTGATTTCTCGAGTTTCGATTTACAAGAAAGTCGGACTGGAAACGTTAATATTTGAAGTGAACAAACTCGTAGAAAGTCCTAATATCTTTCACAGTACAGTCAAGCTCGTTGTTTTACACATTGAATTTACTATTCTTCAGTATGATGGTTTAGATAAACTAAGGCTCCCAGCCTTAGAAAGAGTTTTGAAGAGAACCTTGCACTTACTCCCTTTCATATACTTGTTCATTTTGTTTTAAAAATTGTTTCTTGCTATTTTGGGATTTTTCTTTGCAGTTATTGTAAGTAAATTTGTTGATTGTCTATTCTTACATATTTGACATTATGTGATGGAAGTTGACCTCAACCCATGTTTGCAAGTTTGATGTCAACTTTCAATTGGCCAACACTGTATGAAATAAAACATGGAGAAAAAATTAGCCCTTGCTGAGTTTCTTGCCGGTTCTTCTCAGTACAAGGTCTCCCGCCGTGGATTTGCGAACCGATGGTGTAGCTTTTCGACATTCACAAGTGCTTGTAACAGCCTAGACTGAATAAACGATATTGAATTTGAAATTTGAATTTAAATATAATAATGCATTTTTGTAGAGTTCGTTACCGCAAGAGGGTGTCGTATTCGGTTTGCGGTTACAGAAGTGAAAAAACTGTCGCAATGGCCGGTTATATGTTGGGTGGCCAATAATTCACTATCTCTAACTACTCCTTACTTTGGAAAAAACGTTAAGCTGTTACTCCCAGCTGCATCTGCAGTCTGTAGCAAACACTAATCCACAATTATCCCAACTAGAATAAAACCTTCCTTATAGATGCAATAGGGAGATTGGAACGTGGCCAACCATGTGAGCCCAGTACCAATTAGTAGGTATTTACTACTGCAAATGTAGCCAGGAACTTGCCTTCCGAAACACGGAGGAGCTCGAGATTATAAGTTTTTGTACACCCATCCAATGACCGGCCAATGTGGAAGTTGCTATCCAATTGCGCCATCGTGCTCATCAAAAGAAGACAAATCACACGAATAATAATTTCCTTAAAACAAAAACTAAAAACAGTAAAATATCATACAGTAATTCTGGACGGAACTTGTACGCAACCACAACAGAATTAACCATTTCTTTCTTTCGCGTTGCTTATTAAAACAAATAACTAACATTTAACCCGAACACGGAACTATTGGGCCGTACTTAACGCTAACCCTATAGTTTCCTGTAATGAAAACTCGGAAACAAGTGCCGCTTTTACTCCTAATGGTATACCTTAGTGGAATAGGTTTCGCCAAGAACACCATTAGGGCGTTAAGTAGTTACGTAACATTAGGTTATCGAGCAATTAATTTGTTGTGTAGCTTCTGCCATCGTCTTTATCTTTATCATTGCGGCATTTCCAATCTATATTAACTTTATAATACTTATACAACCTGTCAGGTCATGACTTTAAGTCGTAAAATATAATAATTATATAAAATTAAAGGGGTTTAATACAACGACTGTTTTCAAAGTGTTTTGTTTGCAAAAAAGCAAAAGTCTCCAATTGTCTTAGAACATTATTTAACTTGATTCTTCTAATACGTAGACCTTAATTCACAATCATTATAGCAATATTGAAATTTTTAATTTTGTATGGTATTTAGTGAGGAGCTCGATGGCGCAAGTGGCAAGCGCGTTCAGCTGCGATCGTTGAACTTAAGCAACTTTCGCAGTGGTCGGCTATTTACTATCTCGAGTTCCTCCGTGCTTCGGATGGCACGTTAAGCCGTTGGTCTCGGCTGCATCTGCAGTCGTTAGCACCCACCAATCCGCACTGGGCTTGCGTGGTGGGTCATAGCCCAATCACCCTATTCCATCCATAGGGAGGGCCTGTGCCCCAGCAATGGGGACATTAATAGGCTAATGATGTATGGTAGTTACGCTAAGTCCGATTCGTATTTGACCAGTATTTTTCGTAGTAGGTCTGTAGTAACTTATTTTATCTGACTACTTTACTTCTCTCGGATTAATTTAGAGTGAGTGAAACTTTTATTACCTATGCAGAACGTACCTTGATCGGAACGAAGTTTTATCCCCCAGTACTGAAGATAAGTCCACGATTAACAAGAAACCTTTAATCTATGCCGGCACAATAGCCCTTTCTCCTTTAGTATCCATCTTGTTCTTAACAAAAAAATCTTCTTTGTTGGTAATATAGAAAATTCTCTTCGGAACTTTATTCTATATTGCAGTTGATAAACTCAAAGAGTCGCTTTAAAATAATAAAGTTATGATTTTCTTTGTAGATTGAGCATAACCGCTATAACCCTCTAACATTTTAATCAAATTTATTAGTCTTCCGGTTGCTGGACATAGCCTTAGGGCTAGGCCTGGTAGAAAAAATACTAGAAAATAATAATTAGTTCGGCAGGTATCACCGACGGTACTAACACTAATATTATAAAGGCGAAAGTTTGATACTTCTTCACGTCTCAACAGCTGGAGCAATTTTAATAAAATTTGGCATGGAGTTAGCTGACACCCTGGATTAACACATAGGTTTCGTTTTAATGCAGGAATACATCCCTAATAAACCGCGGGTTACACCGTGGGGCACAGCTAGTTCTACTATATATTCCTGCTATATAGCGGTAAGTGCGTTTGCCCTGATAACGAACGACGCTTGTTTTATTCTGGCGTGAAAGGATATATTTTTCCATACATGTAGTTCTGGGTTTAAGTTAATTAGTACCTTTAAACGAAATTTATGGTAATAATTTGATTAAGAAGGACATCGATAGGTGAAAAAGTCCGATAGTTGCCCCACTTTCAATAAAGCTCCAAAATATGAACATACATGGAGTAATGCTTCAAGAATATTAATAGAATAGTCTTTGAAGATACAAACATTTTTATATCAATTTGTGTAAACGGTTTTTTATATTGATTAGTATCTGACTCCCACTTGAACATTTTTTTTTGTAGTTGCCATCTTACCTTCGCGACATTACTTCCGCTTCCTTAAATAAGTAGATGGTGGCAGTTGTCTTTCATTTATTATTTTTAAAGGATATTTATGAAGTATTTCACTCTCAAAATATGAATTAATTATATTTAAAACAATTTTATTCAAAACGAGTAGGTGTTCTTTTTGAATCAGTATTTCAACGATAAATAAATTATATTTACCCATAGAGCAACTATCCCAATAAGTAAGTACATATAGAGCAAGTATACTTTTGGATACGGATACTTGCCCTTTATTTTTTATAAAATAAATAAAAAGTATTGAACAACAAAACATTAGAAACAGTGTAATTTAATCTCCAATGCATGCTAAGAAACTTAATGATTACTGAATCCCCAAGCAGTTTAAAAGATATTCAAAAGAATGTACTCCCTAATATAATTTCGAAGTTAGTCAACGTTTTGATGCGGGAGTTATTTGCTCACACAGAGAAAATACGTGCGCTTATTTCTACAATTTACATGACATTAAAGCTTTCGGAAAATATACTTTATTCTATAGAAGAGTACTAACGCCAACAATATCCCCAACATAGTGTACTCTGAACCGGGGCAAGTGCCCAACTGGCGGCAACTTCCGAATTTTGCCCTAATATTCTGCGATTGTAAAACTAAAATACGACTGTTTTGTTTTCTGAATCGGGTAAGTAATTGCTATTATAATATAAAATGTAAAATTAATTAAAAAATTGACAATTTAATCTATAGTTACTGCAGCGGCCAGCAAAAGAGGCATTGATGGACGAACGTGTAAATGTCGGCCGCGGCGAAGCTGAGGCACACATACGTAAGTTCATCAATACCTAGCTGTAGCCAAGGCTTGTATAGTACTTTCCACAAATAATGCGCAGCAAATTAAAACTAAGTAGTACCATGCCAGAACTTATGAAATTCTGGAAAATAAATGACAAACTTCTTTGTTGTTAACAATATTTTTCCCCGTGTTAACGTGTTCATTTGTTTTTTTTCATAAACAGCTTCCTATTTCGTAACCCAGTTCGAAATTTAAATAAAACCTTTGATAATTTATCTCCTTGGTTGCCATGTTTCGAAGCAAAAGATCGTTCTTAAATTAAACGTCAGATATGTGTTTTCTACGTAATTTATTTGGCCGCTAAACACGACTGATATGGATTTTCATACAACTTTTGCCGGCCGCTGCTCGTGTGCATGTGGTCAGTACAGCAATTTCGATTTATCTCGACGAAGGTTGTCAAAATAATACCCACATTTACAAGCACGAGAAAAATATATTGAATTATAATTACACCTCTAATAATATATTCGGTAATTCAAAAAGTATTTTATTTTGTAAACAAAAAATCCTCCTCCAGATTTCACAAATCAAACAAAGTGAAGGAAGTTTCTACAATAAAAGAATCGTTTACACGAACGTAACGCCACTTTTGCGTGCGAATTGGAGCAAATACGAAGTGACATGTGGGTGTAGGTATTTGGTTTGTTAATTCAAAAGGAACGCGTAGTATTAAAAAATTTCAATAATGTAAGTACATGAACGTCGCACAAAGATTTGGAAATGATTTGCTCGCGACGTTGTTTTCGCACCCACCCTCACTCTGAACCGAAATGAATTTAGAAGGGGTAGAAATTGTAAGGTACGTGTATAAATAAGAAGGTGACAGGCCTAATAAATATTGATAAACACGACTGCTCTTCCAAAAATTAACTGAAAAGTCAAAAAGAAGTATTCTAACGATCCCGCCTCCAAATCTGTTCTTGCAACCATTCATAGTTCAATAACCTACGGTATTGGATCAAGGGGGTTATGGGCTATGAAGGTCGGTCACCATCAGGTGGGTTATACGCTTGTTTGCCATGTTTTATAACCGACTTCAAAAAAGGACGAAGTTCTATGTTCGACTGTTTTTTTTTAATGTATGTTCACCGATTTCTCCGTCAATTGTGGACCGATTTCCAAAAATTTTTTTTTATTCGAAAGTGTGCACTTTCGAGGTGGTCCCTTATAAACAAAGTCAGGATCTAATCCGAAGGAATCCGGAGAAATCGAGGGAAACCTTCAATTTTCAAAGGCACGCACGATGTTTTTTATGCATTTGCACCAATTTCTCCGTCAATTGTGTTATTGTTTACTTGGACGATGTAATTTTCACTAAAATGGATGAAATAAAAAAAAAAGTAAACAAAAAATATAACCGACTTTCGGCCATTGAGAAAGTTAAAAACTACAAAGAACGCGATAACTCGATCCCAACGAGCTCATGAAAGTGTCAATGCAGTTTACTAACATGATGCCTTTATGAATACAGGCATTCTAGGTAGGTAGGTTACGAAAATGTTATTTTAACTCACACGTTCCGCAGCAGCGGTGCGGTAAAACCAATATCGAATCACCGGGCACACGGTTACGTAAACATTAATATTGTCGCCGTAAGCTATTATAGAACGTATGAAAATATGCCTGAAAAAATATTTCTCAACATACCATTCACTGGGGTATAGTTGTTTAATTGGTTGGTGGGTTCGGTTTTTGTTTTCTTGCCCAGTTACGTGCAAAATTCAAGATTTTTTTTTATTATTATGTAAAAAGGTTGGTTTACAAGCATAATATAGCCTGCCTGATTGTAAGCGACCATAAGAGCCTATTGACACTCGCAATACCAGAGGATACTCTGTAACACTCGTAATTTTAAGTTTTTTTAAATGTTTGAACTAAATAGTTGATTTTTTTACTTCCTTTGTGAAAGCAATAAAAAGATGTTTTTTTTTTATTGACATTGCTGTGTGGTTTGGATAGGGTTAATAAAGGCTAATTGCTACATTATACAAAAATCCACGCTCAGTGAATTTTAAAACACATTATTAATACCATAGGGAATAAAGTCATATTGCGTAATGAGGTAGTTAGATACACAGCAAGCGACGCGGCATAATGATTTGCATTTACAGCATATCTCTAAGTTTATCACTTGGTTTCTGTATGTGAATCCTACTAATATAAATGTGACAGTCTGTATATTTGTAACCCAACCAATTAAAAACAGCTGAACGGATTTGGATGAAATTTGGAACATATATAGTTTATTACCTGGATTAGGACATAGGATACTTTATTTTCCGAAAAAAAAAGGTAAGATCCTTGAGGGATTTCCAAAATGCTAAAGTTAACGCGGACGAAGCCGCGGGCAGCCGCTAGTTAGACGTATATTTATAACGAAAACAAAGAATTTTGTCGCACTATTTGAAAATGGAATCCTCTGCGTCACATGGGAATATAATCTTACCATCAGGGGTCCTTTAAAAGAGGTGTTAAGAAGCACTTTGCAAGATGAGAAGGGCCTTGCACTTAACATTAGAAGGGGAGGTATATCCTCGTCCCTTTATGAAAAAATATGGCTTTTTATTTTATCAATTTCTTAAATAGGTAGGTGCCATATCTTCTGATGATATCTAATGAAAAAAAAAATTACAAGACCACTTTTCTACTGCCTACCTAAAACCGAAAACATTCCTTTTAAGTTGTTTTCATCTAGGAAAGCGTTATTTCTCCCAACACTTTCGCACGGTAGCGAGATAACAGTAAATCAAGCATTTTTCTTGTAACGAGCAGGTGTATACGACAGATGATATATTGTGTTGTGTTTAGTATCTCCAGTTCTTCAATGACAAAAAAAATAAGCACCACCAAAGTGGAAACGGTTAGTAACATTCTCGTATAGTCGCGAATTCAATTGGAGAGACCTATGTCCAGCAATGGACTAAAATAGGCTGTTGATGATGATGATAGTCGCGAAAGTACAAAGGCTTCTATGACTACTAGCGCCGCAGTTCGGCTTTGCACAAAGGAAATTAATCTGAACGGGATAAAATACCTATATATCCTATGTCACTCAGACATTGGGCTGCCAATCCTAATATATAATATAGTATCCTACTATATTAAGGGATCAACTACTATACGTATTTCTAAAAAAATATATAGGAGGCGAAAGTACTATATTTTGCTTAAAGCAGATTTTTGCCAGTAAAAGCCTTCTTAATATAAAAACTGAAGCATTAAGTGATTTTTATTAATGTCAACAAAAGGTAGAACAATAATTACAAATTAAATATTTTATTAAGTTCGCCTGTGTGGGGCACGGTCCCCAGAAGACTGGCAGCGTTGCCTCGCTGTATCGCCAAACTAATTCGTTGAGCAAAAAAGCTACCAGATCTTGGGTCCCCCGTAGCCTCGCAGAGGCGAGCAGTCATATCCTTAAGAAATAGTTTTGCATCAGGGCCCCAAGGACCCATTGTCTCTACAGCAAAAGGCAGGAAAAAATATGTCTCACCCAAATCCCGGTACTTGCGTCTTTTATTACACTCAGCTATTATAGCAGCTGCACAGGGTTCAACTGAGGTCGCATCAAGGTGACACGGGGCCAAAGTATCAACGCATCAAACTTATCAAAGCATTAAGGTATAGAGCAGCAAAAATATACTCATTTCAAAAATATAGTAAATATTTTAACCACATGCTATAATGTTCTTCAATTTTTTGTCATCTCCTATATTTTAGAGGTAAAAGCTTCGAAAATACTATATTTGATAGAAAAAAAGTTGGTAATACTACTCAGGAATAACGAAGCTTTCTACTGATGAACGAATTTAAAAAAAAGATTCAGTAGTTATTGAGTTAATTCGTTGGTTTTTATTATATTAGGTGTGTCGTAATATTTAGATAGTTTGTTTAAGTTTACAAATGAGATCGAATTGAATCAGGGCTACACTAGAATTGTGCTAAACTGTGAACAAAATATTTAAATAAACCGGACGATGGAATACGTGTCCAATTACAGTTGTGCATTACTCATCATAATTATTTGCCTTTTGTCCCAACTACTAGGGCACAGCCTTCCCTATGAACAAAATTTTTGGATGACGGGGAGAAAAAATGTATTATATCTACGACAGTGACCAACGCCACGTTGGTTTACTGTTAACAAACCCTCGCGACGCCGGTAATTGCGTAGTGCATTCGGCAAGCGGCGAGCCGCCCGAGGGCCGCTAGTCGGTGCGGGTATACTTTGACGTACACTCACGCAAGCGTAACATACGTCAAACCACCCCGCCTCCGAACAGCAGCCCGGTCCGCACCCGCTTTAGCCGATCCTGGGCTTCTCCGTTCACAGCGTCACCTGGCTAGTCTCACGGACCGCAGTCCAAGCGGCTAGCCAGCCGACCAGCTCCCGTACCTACCAGGTAAACCAACTCCCCGATCTACCCCTCACCCTCCAGGCGTAACTGCGGGGTCCAGTTATGAGTCGCCGCTTGGGACACGTTTTACCTAGAGTAGATTGTATACCCATTAGTCGGTTGGTATACAATTTAACATTTGTACGCGGCTGACTACTGGTAAGATACACTTTACGTATTAGAAGAGTTATACTAGAACTGAACTAAGTAATGAGCGAAATTAGGATATGTCACTCCGTCAATTTCAACTATTCAAAAATCACGACAAAGACTGCAGTTTGAGCTTTCTGACACCTGAGGAGCTGGAATTAAATAATTGTAATAAAGTTCTTAATGCATTCCTTGTTAGCAAACCAACCCCAAAATTGTCATGTATTATATGTTAAAACAGGTAGTAACAAATAAAGTAATATTAGTTATTTACGGGATTTTTACCATGTACCTTGTTTTTAGCGAGTTTCCGATATTCTACAGTTCTTGTTACTCCGTGATCATGGCGCTTGCAACAGAGCCGATATATCGGAAACTCGCTTAAATCAAGGTACATGGTAACAATCCCGTAAATAACATATATTACTATAATGTTACTGACCATGAAAGTTTATAACAAGCTAGTAATTTGGGGCTATCCAGGGCTCCACGCGGGAGGTGCGGAAACGCTGAAGAATCCCTAAACGGGGATCCCGTGGCTTCGCATTAAGCAGTTTAGAGGGTATTCGCAGGGTTTTTTAGCGGATATTATGCCGTAAAGCTCCCGTAAGAGTTACAGGGTCCTCAGTGGGCAGCCATTGCGGGGGCCCGTAAAGCTTGCGGGAGCCGGGTGTGAGGTCCGTTCGGCGGTGTGCCTCTTAAAGGCGCCGTCGTCTGTAAACAGAGGTTTGGCCTACGTTAGCAAAAAAAAGGGTTCTACGCAGTCGGGGATTGGGTCAGGGTAGGCAATGGTGCGAGTGATATTTTTGGAATCGCAAGCGACTATAGGCTATGGTAGCCGCTCACTATCAGGCGGGCCATAAGCTTGTTTGCCACCCTTTTAACATAAAAAAATGTAGACCGCTTTTCGGCTGACCGCACCCACCTACCTACCAATTAAAATAATTTCAGATTTTGCGACCGAGAAATGAATTGCCTTTCCAATGTTTTTTGTTTATCTTGCTACAAATTATGTGAGTTTAATTATTCAACGTCGGGTCGGTATCTCGGCTATTTTTCATCATATTTTAATAATAATAAATGCTAAGACAGCAGCTATCCGTTTATTTCCTACAAAATGTGCTGTAGGTATGTTTTCAAGTCTATTATGATAGGTCTACATCACTTTAGAGAGTTTTACTCACTTTAGAGTAACCCTATCGAGTGTGAGTAAAGTAAGTAAATAGTAAGGACCATTAGGTGTATAATAGTTGTTATAATAATTTTTGGTTTAAAGCAGCGCAGAAGTCACAGCCGTTGCACAAACCAGTTGCGAAAATAATATTTGATTGGCATATACAGATCACTGTTGTACACTATATTAAAAATGAAATCTATACTTAGGTTTTCGTTTTTTCATTCAATACTATTGGAGATCATCTACCGTGCAAGTGAAAATGAAAAAAAAATACGTCCAATACTTTAATATCCCCAATATATTCGCCAAAATACATTTTAAAAATGAATATATTTATTCTGTAACCAAATTAAATTAACATAGAAGTTTATATAAACTTTTATGTTAATTTAATTTGGTATATAATAACATACAAATTATGAAACAGAAAGCACTTACTTAAAGGTCAATAATGTTACAAATACCTGATGGAAACACCCCAAGCAAACGTGAAGTCGTAGTAGCAATTGTTACATTTAAATTAAGAAAAGCTCTCTTATTACAACGCAATAAAACCGCCATCAATAACAAAATTGTACCCCGTGACCTGCCTTTAAAATGTACGTACTTTCTCAAACTGCAATATATCAATCTGGATTTATTCGCCGCAGCCGTCTGCGAGATGTCGTTATGATTGGGGCGTGCACGGAACTTCCAGTATGCTGGGCCTTCCAACTTTTCCAATATAACTTGTGGAAGAACGTGTACGATTCATTTGTCAAACTACGCACCCGGCATATGAGCGTGAGTAGCGCCACCTATTGAGGTATTAAGGTGAAAAATGATTTTCGATTCTGTAAATTTTCTTTAAAACTTCTTACAGGTGATTTTTGTTACTCATTACCATATTCAACCACCCATTGTTAGGGTAAAGATTAGCAAAAATAACAAAAGATACAAAGAGAGATTGGGCAATCACCCAAATGAACTGCATACGTATTCTGTAAGATGCAATCTCGCTTACGGACTCATTTATTTGGATTTCTGACAAATGGCAATAGGGTATTTGACAGTATTAAAAATAAAGTGCCAATTGTTAGCATCTGTATTTAGAATAAATATTGGCAGGAGTTTTTACCATTTTTACAGTAAAGAATATTCATAATTTTACTAAAAACCCACGATAAAGATAATAGTTTTCTTGTCTTTTGTCACGTGACCCAAAACGCTTGGGATTGGTGGAGCTTAAAATGACGTCACACGCAAGTAAACTTCCGTTAAAGTGACATTTGATTGTATGGCTTGACGTTATAATGACAGTCGTGTGACGTCACATACCAGTGAGACGCCATATTGTCCAGAGATACGTTTATCGCGGCAACTTGAAAATAGAGTTTTTGATTTGGTTTTTTACCGAAATACACAACAAAATGATGAATAATTTTTATGGACTCTCTAAACATTAGTAAATAACGTGAGATCATTTCCTAAAACTTGTCAAATACCCTATTTTCTAATACTGGCTGCTTGTACAGACATAGCGGCATTTTGCCGTGTAATGGTGTAATACAAATCAAACTAATGTCTATAATAGCAGCTACCGAAATCGGAAGTGAGGTTTTATCTTGCCGAATCGCCCTACTGGCAACAGACCTACTAAATTCAAGTGACAATGTGAAACGCCTAAAAAAACCGCAGATTCTGGACCTTGAACAAAAAGAATTTAAATTTTTGTTTCCTCTCAATGGTGACATTTAATGGAATGTCGCAATCACGGAGCAGATCTGATTATGGCTATGGCTAAGGAGCCGATTGCAGATTACAAATATGATAAAAATATACTATATCCAAAATAACATAAATTAATGGCATGCGATAACATCTAAACCACTACCCTCTTATTAACAATTAAGGAATAAGCTTAGACTAGTTACACCCTGCTTTGTTCATATTACTGAAATGTCATTAGTAATATATTTTTCAAATTTTTGAAAACTGCATATGTTTAAAGATTGGGACAAACTATTTAACAGAAAAATAAAAATGAAGTAATTAATGTCTTTTTTCTCCATTAAACCAATAAAAGTGGAATTTATTTTTAATGGTTTTGAATTTACCGCCAAAACGCTCGGTTCGATGGCATCTACTGTGTGACGTCAACTTTGTGTAAACAACAAATAAAATCGAGTTAGATCGTCCACATACTACATAGGTGTTAAAATTCTTTACACAAAGTTGACGTCACACAGTAGGCGTCATCGAACCGAGCGTTTTGGCGGTAAATTCAAAACCATTAAAAATAAATTCAACTTTAATTGGTCTAATGGAGAATGAAAGACATTAATAAATTTATATTTATTTTTCTGTTAAATCGTTTGTTCCAATCTTTAATTATAAGCATTTTTCAAAAATTTGGAAAATACCCTTTTCAATGAACGGACACAACAAAAAGTGGAGTAACTAATTTTCGTTTATAAATGAGGGCTAAGGTTAATAGCGCTATCGGACCTTAAAACTTAGTTGTTATCTTACATAAAACATATCTATGCTCTTATACACAGACAACCAAGTTACAGCAAACTAAGAAAGTAATATATAAACTTAAAGTTAACATTAATTCTATTTAAATTACTTAGGAGAGCTGTCAATGCAAAATCAAAAATAGGTTATCTTTTTATGTTATAAGCATATGGCTCGCCTGACGGTAACCGGTCGCCATAATAAATGACGACCTCCGTGGCCGAGTGATTTGTACGCCGGGTCTCATGGTGTCGCCGACTCGAGAGGTTCGAATCCGGGTGGGGGCAGATGTTTTTGTGATGAATTACTCAATGTGGAGCAGCTGGGATACAGGCTGGAATTGTAGTTTTTCTTTGTTTAATTACATCGAACTTAGAGAATTTAATAAGGACCGAACTTAGAGAATTCAATAAGGTAGCTGCCTTTTGGCGGTGTTGTGTTTCTGTCGGTAAGATTCTACGGCTCCACGGGGTAGGGAATTGGTTCAGGGTAACTAGCATTTGTACTCCAGTCATGTATGTTTAATTGTATTTTCTATATAAATCTATACTAATATTATAAAGCTGCAGAGTTTGTTTGTTTGTTTGAACGCGCTAATCTCTGGAACTACTGGTCAGATTTGAATGACTCTTTCAGTGTTGGGTAGTCCATTTATCGAGGAAGGCTATATTTTTTTTTTCAAAATTAGGGATTCGTAATAGAATTTATTAACACAAGGTGTAAAATCGAAAACCTATTTTTGCGTGCGCTGCAAAAAACTATTGACAATAGAACAAAATAATGTATTACGGGTTTGTATATCCCATTAGGACCTACAAAAAAGTCCGCGAGAACATATATCTATACTACCGATTTTGTGTTCAAAATAATTATTAAATCGTCTGAAGGAAAAAAAACTACGTTAAATATGTAATATTAATCTTTATCGAAATTAAGCATTATGTTATCAAGAGTATTTATGTAGAAGTAAAATACTATTTGTTTCATCTCAATCGGATATTTCGTTTAAAAGTTATCACGTGTGTAAGATGTTAAGAGTTGGTACCTATTAATATGAGTTATGGGCCATAGACTTTTTTCTCAACATAAAATCCTGTAATAATCTTTTTCGAAATATATTTGTTGATGATTGTAAACGCGGGTGAAACCGCGGGGCATTACTCTAGCATCCCATATCACAAGCCTTACAGTGCTTACTTTGGGGCTAGGCTATTGGTGTGAGTGATTTAAATATATATTATTATTTATTTAGAGCCTATAGACGTCGTTGCCTACCCTGAACCAATTCCCTACCCCGTGGAGCCATAGAATCTTACCGACAGAAACACAACACCGCCAAAAGGCAGCTACCTTATTGAATTCTCCAAGTTCGGTCGTAATTAAACAAAAGACAAACTACAATTCCAGCCTGTATTCCAGCTGCTCCACATCGAGTAAACAGTGAACAAATTAACTTTAACTGTTTCGTTAAGTTAACACCTAACAGTAAGCTGTGACCCCTGAGTTCATTTATTAATATATTTAAACTTAATTACCATTGAACTTCTATTTATGTGTATATACGCATTTGCATGGACGCGCGAAACGCTTTTCAGATAAATTGCACGAAAAGTGCAATTTCTTGTAAGTCAAGAAGTTAGGCAAGCTGTCAAGATGTCTGAAGTGTGTCATAAAATAAATCTAAATAGTACCCTAACGACTCAAAAAATAATTATGTTACCTACCACCGTTACGATAATTTAATGTATAAAAGATAACATGCGAAGAAGTGGAAAAAAAAGTGTCATCATTTAATTTTTAATGAATTATATTCGATAAATGTCAATAAATTTAAGTTTTTAATTAAATTTACAGTTTAACATTAATTAACTAAACATTAATTAAACATTTGGAATTAGGTTGAAAATTTACAGTTAATTGGTAATACATATATAAAAGGCATGTCATTTACAACATGCACAAAAAGAAAGCCTCAAAGTATTTATGAACCGTAATTAGCGTTCACTTTCCTTTACTACCAAGATATTTTTGATAAACCATTTAATAGTAAAGTTATTTGCGAATATAATATATGTAGTTAGTTAGCTTAGCACATTACATTATATTGGAAATGTGTAGTTTAGATAATTTTGACCACTCTGGACAACAACATATAGTCATTTGCATACCTGGCTATAAAAATTTAAGTTGTGCACCATCGATAATTTTGATCAGTCTTACACTACGATCTTTACGAAGCTGACTGCACCTATCAATAGCCCAGTTTCACAAATATCATATGGCTCCATACCTTCGGTTTAGGTCGCTCCGCGCCCATTACGAATTGGACGCGGCGATGTCGTACCGACTTATCGACTCCGGCCTGCTATCCGAAAGAATGGCAGAATGGCTATGGATGTTCTGGAAGCTGACGAGAGTTCCTCCACGGACTACGGCCCCGATGACAGGGGAATCATCGAGGCCTGTAGAACGACCAACCCGCTACAACTCACGCTCTTCAGCAGCCCACCGAGGTGAGCGAGCACGCGCCGGCCACATTCACGCACCGCCGCCACCAAAGCAAGAAAAAGCCACCACCGTCCAAGACCCGATGCCGCCCACACCAGACGAGACAACGCGCCTCATGCTCCAGTTCTCGGACCTAGTCGCGGATTTTGAAAAAAGTTCGGGCCGGCCGAGATACCAAGAAAACCAACTACCCCCATCGAAGACACTACCCTCTGCACGCTACGTCCGTCGCCCGCTCGCAGGTCGCTCACTGGGCCTCCCTCGTGGGTCTCACCCGGTGGATTTGACCGCGCCGCTGGCGACGTGTGAAGAAGCGGAGAGGGGGCTTTTCGACCCACACGACCGTCCCGTTTGTTAACGGGATGCGAACCCGAAGCATCCACAGTGGCTCACGCCAGATTGGATGAAGAAGAAGAGTGTAATGCTTTCACAAAAATTCGGTTGTCTTTATCTCCCCATGCACATGAATAGGCTGATGGTGATGGTCATACAGCCAAATAAAAAATAGAACAGAAAGACATGGTGGAATACAAAAAAAAATTAAGATCATCTTGAACGTGAGTAGAAAATTCCGTTCTATCTATATATCATTGGGTACAATTAGTACAGTCAAAGACTTGCCTTGAAATAGTTATACTACGTAAATACATTATTGCGATATACGTATTAGAAGCCTCTTATAAGTAATGGAGCACTTAGCGTTACTCTAGTGTAAGTAGGAGTTACTAACCTACATGTAGTAAAGGCATAATTTCGAAACATTTAATAAGAAAACATATCATAATAATACTAGTATTATTAATGAGAAAGTCAGTCTATATGTTACGCATTTACGCCTAAATCACTGAAACAGTTTTAATTAAATTTTGTATAGAAATAATTGTAACCTTTTGAAGAACAAATACTATGTATTATTTCAATAATCTAACTTGACATGGGTAAAGTAAGACGTAAAAGTCTGCATGGCTAAATTAATTATTCTATGTAATTGAAGTTATGTGACATTAGTTCATCAATAAGTAAGAAAATAAATCGTAAAAAATAGTAAAGATGAAAACTGAAACAAGTTCTAAGGCCGCGATATTTGAAATATAGTTTGACTATTGTTATAATACTAAGGAAAAAATAACCATTTGTCAAAATTTTACACATTGACTATGTATTTCACGTGACATTAACGTTCTTGGTTCTTGTTCTGAGCATTAACTATATTCAAATTTAACTATATTTCATACAAAGGGCCCTAAGTAACTTATCACACAGACATAGCTTCGGAAGAACTGTAAAAATTTGAGTCACTCATCCGACAATAGACGGAAATTTGCAAATTGTATTATTTTAGGAAAGGTAAATGACAAAAGAAAAATGGAATTTACTACTTCGCCATGAAGCTTTGCTGCAACTGCCTCACTGAATTCTGAAAGTTCGCCAGGTATATACTATGTTAAAGAGTATTAAAGTTAAAACGCGCCTATTTTGCCATAAAAAAAACGAAACAGTCGATAATACGATAGTGGCAAGTATTAAGAATTTGCAACTAAATATGAACTGTTTTGTTTGAGTTTATACCTTTTCAATGTAAAAAATATTTTTAAATGTACACCACATTAAACCACATTTATGTTTGGACTATAACAAATGCTTACTATATAATAATGTTATAATAATGTTAATGTTAATATATTAAGCATTTAACTTCTAGATGTTTATATCTGAAGAAAATTTAGCTTCAAAAATTCCAATTGATTAGACATAGCAGGTTTACTACAATGCGAAGGGACGGCGCTGCCTTGCAGCCTACGATGTACTAGAGAAAATTCAACACGGCCATCGTGGTAGTATAATGGTCAGTGCATTCGTCTGCTGCCTGGTCAGAGTGGATTTTTTTCTAGTAAAATTTCCTTTGGAATATTACATATGTTTGTTTGTCATACCTGTATATCATACATGAACTCTGAATTTAATCTTGAACAAAGGTAACATATGCTTTATACCCTCCTTTCATTGTAAAGTTCCTTAGTGTATGTACGAGAGAAATGAAACACTTCTTGGGATTCCCGTAAATAAATTATGAGACCTTTAGGCAGGAAAGAGGAAAACCGTGTTAAGTGTTAAGAGAATATATAGCCATCGCCCCATGGCGAACAAAAGTGAACTGGAAATTATAAGGAAATAGTTTGTTGTCTGTATTCAAGACTCGGGAGTGGCTCCAAAAAAATACCAGTTAATTAGGTTATGTACGGTCTTTAACAAGGTTTTCTATTGTTTACGAGCACCTTATTTAACAGACCGTCATTATAAGACAATTACTGATGCGCTGTAATAGCTATTTAGCCAAAACTATTATTACAAAATTCTAGCGCCCATTGATGAACGGTAACTTCTATCAATATTCAATCTTATGTTTTCACGCACTCTCCTCATTAAGTAAAACACTTTTCCATGGGTTTAAAATGCTTTTTTTAATACTTTTATATCACGTTTAGTATACTTTCCCATCATTTCTTGAGAAGGCAGCCTGTAATGGATGCAAATCGTAGAGATATGTAAGAGATACTGTGTAAAAATTCTTTTTAAACCCGTTAAAAAATATTTCATTTAATCAATATTCAAATTCACATTTGTAACTGAGTTCGACATTTCTTAATATACTGTACCTATTTGTTGAAAGATGTTTACAAACTAAGTTTAGAGGCCACCTTATACGAAGGTCCTCTTTGGTATAGTATATAAATAAGTAAATATATATTTAATAATAAAAATATTCAAGAAACTGCCATATTTCTTGTTCCTTGCAGTGGGGATGACGATGACAGACTGAAGTCATCCTAAGCACTATTAATAGCAAAAAAGAACAAAACAATATCAACAACATTCACGTTGCCCACTAATTCAATAAAAAACAATATAATTTCATAAAGATTAACACTTGAACACAAGCATTTCATTTATCGAGCTTAAACAATAAAGTTTCTTGGCTCGATATATCAAATTCCTCGATTCTTAGATGAAAAGAAATGGATCCATAAAGTAATAACAATAACACACAAAGACTTTCAACAATGTCGCCTCTGAACCGTGACATCTCAATAGAAGCCGAGAAATCGTAAAATGATAGCACCTCCATAAAAAAACATCGTGGCCTCAATTTTTGGCTTCGATTGCTTTTACATAAATAGGTACTTACGCCAGATACGAACTTTCAAAGATTTTCAACAATCAAAAATGTATGCTACATTCTATTTGTTCTAATATTAAAGTCCATTATGTTAACTGTTCAGTGGAATAACACAGTTATCTAATATAGGTCCGACATCTGAATAAATATCTCATTGTGTGACCAAATAAAAAAAAGAGCCTGATATTTTGCCGTCACAGACTCAATTTTTGTTTTGTGGTCTACACCTATACAGATCTGTATAACAATACAAAAATACATGATAAGTATAATACTTTCTTCATTTTGAGCGGTAGTCCACCTCTGTCCTACAAACTTTCCATCTTGGCCTATTATACCACAACCAGAAAAAACATAATGCTTAACCAACCAACGCAATTTTTATTTGAAAAGTATTCCTTTGTAAATCACCCCTAAATCCGACACCTACCACCATGACATGGAGATAAATGGACGAGCTCGGGCCGGCTCATTGCGTTTCTATCTCCGATGTTCCATATCAATCACCCTGACGCCTTAATACTCTGTGGCCGAAGTTACACTGGCCCGCCCGCAGACCGCGCCTAGAAAACAAACATTAACATTAATGTTTTCTTAAACTCTCAAAATAAATGAGGTTTATACGAAGTTTAAACTCACCCCCTTATTAGTAAACGAAGAATAAGGTTGAGCTAGTTACGCCGTGTTTTGTTTATTTCACTCAGGTACCATTTTGACGACCTTCGAGGCTCGAGTAGTATGTACGCCGGTTTTCACGGTGTCTTTTACTCAGAGGTCCCGGGTTCAAATCCCAATGGGGCAAATGTTTGTGTGATGAATACGAGACTTTGGTTGTGTTCATGCGATTATCATCGCTATGTTATATATATGAGATCTTTTCATAACCCAACAGTTACAATATTTGTATAATGACGATCCGTTAAAACTTGAGGTTATTTACGTAATTATTCTAAATAATACAGTATCAATCCACGTATACTATTTATTAATAATCAGGACTTATTGAATATGACTTAATGTTTAATGTAAATACGCATGGCAAGTTAACAAAAAATATGCGTATGTGTGTCATCTCACGTTGCGACGCCATATTTTGGGAGGAGCTAATGAACAAAACAACACGCTCGGACTGCAGTAATAATTGTCTCATCGCCATTCTATCTTGATTTATTTATGTTTCTACTGACGCAACGCCAGCAAGGTTCTGAATAACAAAGATGGCGATGTTTTGCTGGAAAAGGATAGCTATTTTTTTAATTTTCGTCTTTAAACCCAGGGTATTCGTTTAATACAGATCTTATGCACAAAGTATTTTTATATATTTTCTTAATTATAATGTATGAATGAGTTCCGTGGCCAACTTTGTATTGAAGCTTAGCAATGTTGTTTGAGGTTGTTTTGTACTTTTTAGAGTTTGAATGTGATCCCGTTGTATCAATTGTATCTAGGTCTTAGATTGTCTTTTTATCTTTAGAGGCAAATGTATCACGTTAATAATATATTTTCTTAAAAAGCTCATGTAACTTTTGACGTGTGTTCGTAGATTTCTGTACCTAACTTTATACAGGACTTAGATAAACTTTTTACGACTTTTGCATGTAACAAGAGTATCTTATACGACCCATAAATTATTGGATAGGTTATTGGAATAGAAATTCGTGATGTTCTTTTTTCCTTTTGATATGGGGCTTCATTACCAGAGAGTAAGAATGGAACCTGTACACTAAGCCTCGGCTATTTTTTACAAGCTTTTATTTTATTTCACCTGTTGGTTGTGTGTGTGTTGTTTCTAGACAAGACTCATTATTTACTCCGTTCCAGCTATTGTTAAGTATAAGTAGAGAAAATATTTGATGCAACAGAAAAGTATACAGCTGCAGCCCGTTGACTCAACACGGAGCGTTTTCTTCTACATCCACCGCGGGCGGCCGTATTACTGTTTTATTTTAAAACTTACGCCCTGCCGTGCCGGGCGTAGCTCGCCGCATCTGCGGATGATCGCGTCCCTCGCGCTCTGCGGGCGCAAATCGCGCCGTGCGTTGCAGTCCCAAAGCCGCGGCGGGCGCGGGAGATAATCGCACCGTGAGTTCTTAGCCTTGACCTTAAATTCTAGGGCATGCTTACCATTGCTGCATTCCACCTCGAGTTTTTCCAACACCCATTTTACAAAAGTCGCTAATACGATCGTGAGTAGGTAAGTCAAGCCGGGAAGTTCAGAGTAGCCAGTACAGCACCTTCCTCTACCACATCGCGAATAGAATCCATTCGCGCAGCTATGAAAAAAGGACAAACAATTAAAACTGTGGTAACTGTGCGCCGTTCTGCGTAGTATCGCGGCACGGAGTTTCTTTTGGCGTAAACTTTAATTAAAAACTTTTTCGGAAGAGGAACTGTATTAATTTGTTCCGCGGCAGCGTAGACTGAACCCCCGAAGTCTTCGTTAATATGCTAATTTTAACCGAATTACCTTTTTTGGGTTAAACTTTTTTTTAAATTCGATCCAATCCTTTGATGTCTGTGGTTGTGTGTTCTTTTTTCTAAGCTCCCTAACGAAGTTCAGTAAGATTTAATAAACGTTTGCAATAAAAGTCAATGACTCGAATCTGGATGAGATAGGGGTCTTTAGTCCCGCAATGCAATTCTATCTCTTTCTATTTGAGACTAATCTCCTTTTGGGTTAATTGTTTCTTTAAGATTGGGTACCTTTTAATCTAAACTAACCACTGAACAAGCCGCTCTATGAAACTATCCTTCATAATCTAGTGTCGAAACATTTTGTCTCTAATCCTATGTTTGGTTAATACAAGTGGCTATATTATAAAAACAAACGGTCAAATGGTCTCATTCTAATTTCTATGGTACTTATCCCTTTCTTATTTATTGTTCCAATTAACTTCACATTTTGTTAAGTTGAGACTAGAGAAGACGAGAAGTTAGAAAGTTACTAACTAATGACTTACAATGGAATTTGTTTTTAAATTAGATTAATACTCTATTTTAGATAGACTCTTAGTGTCGCCGCTCACGGGCCACACGCCACAGCCACAAACGCTGCCACGAGAAGCTATAAACGGCTACTAAAGTGGCTGAAGCGCGCGACAGTGGCCGACTAAAGTGAGGGAGAAAGGGGTGAGGAATCGCGCGAGTGAATTATGCCGGCGGCGGCGTTTGTGGTTGTGGTCGGTGGCCCGTGTGCGGCGACACTTATTTTAGCCTGACCTCTGTCACTGCCGCAATTACTGCTCGCAATTGTTATTATTTCAATTAAGTTTTTATTTTTATAAAACACCACGGCAAATAGATTAAACAAATATCCAGAACAAACATTTCAAAACAGTTTTCTTTATTCAATATAATGCCTAATGGGGGAGCTTTGTACTTAATTAATTCGAGATGTATCTTCATTTGGGTAAACTTTTATCTTGTGTTTGTTTCATATTAAATGCTATAATATAATTTCAAACTATCGTATTCAGAATAATTTGCCATTCTTATATTCTATTTGTTTTTTAAGAGACAACAAGCAGTTCAAACTGAACTGCTTGCCTGGGTCCTTTTTAACCTTAAGTTTAACTTTGATCCCCAGAGCAAACTAGGGTTTAAAAACCAAACTAGTTTACCTGTGCATTGAATTTTTTTTTGCAAACTTTTTCGTTCTGGAGAAATAAAGAAGAAGTCTCCACCTTACAGAAGACTCGTTCTTAAAGAAAAGTCGGGCAAATGACTTCACCGCTCATGCCATCAATGTTAACTAATGAATGAAATGATGGTGGATTCCATACGCAATGATAATAAGCAGATAATAGGCGTTTGCAAAAGTAAATTTTTTGAATGGATGGAGGATAGAATAAGGTACACGGCGATTTTTTTTTAAATATCTAAGGGCTTCTAACATCTTATGAACACATAACAGCAAAAAACGTTACTAAAAGCTATAGACAAGCTAGCACATATAGAATTGGCAAGCTACCACATATTATACACTATTACACCTACTTTTGGTGGAGTTGTGTTTTAGCCATTGTGTAAGGCTTACAGATCTAAACGAGATAGGCGATGTGGTCAGAGTAGGCAAAGCGCGAGTGGCCTTCCCCCCAAAGGCGCGTTATTATCGGTCAATAATATCGGATGTGTTCTTGTGATAATTGTCTTTAGTACAATATTTATTACGACGGCTACGAAGTTACACACTGCTGCGATAATAACGATGCAACAGAAGTAGGATTCCATCAAGCGAGCCATAAACCTGTTTGCCACTGTTTATACTTTTTAAAGCATCGTATATAACTATTTTGTTAACTTCGTCAAACATTAATTGAAAAGAGACACTGCATTAAGCAATTTAAAAGGGACCTTTATGCTTTAGAAATAAATTAATTGCCTGGATTTGAATCTAATTAAATACACATGTTATCGCTTGCTCTGTAAGCAATCTTAGCACTCGTGTTAATGGAACCTCCTACAGATTGCTTTTTGTGTAATTAAGATTATGGAAATAGTTCTGGAGTAGCATTTTCTTAATGAAGATTGATAGAGCAAAATATGCCCACTGGCGTTCTTCAGTAGGAACATTAACCTCATTTGTTATTTAGGGTAATTTAGATACATTAAAATCTTTGTCACTATTTCTTCATAGCTTCGCTGCCGCAATAAAAATTGGTGATAATTTTGCGGTAGAAAATCTGTGTTCTCATCAACGAATTATTATCAAAACCTTTCTTTATACGTACACAATTTCCACAGCTGTTTAGATGATGCACTTTCCTTTAATTAGTTACACGTTTAGCTACAAACTTTTATCTAAATATATAAAAGAAGAAACTGACTGACTGACTGACATATCAACGTACAGCCTAAACCGCTGGGTCTAGAGTCTCTAAATTTGCCACGTAGGTTCCTTATGAAGTATAGAGGTGTACTAAGAAAGGATTTTACAAAATTCACCCCCGAAGGGGTTTATAATATAGAGGATGAAAGTTTCTATGAAAAGTATTTTTCCTTGAATTAATAGACTTGAAACTTAGCACGAATACTAATCTTAATCAATTAAAAAACTTGTCATTTTTAGTTTTTCTAAACTACCCCCTAAAAGGGGATTGGGAGGGGGTCGAAGTCTTTATATGAATTAATTTTAACGGGCATTTAGATTGACTCAAAACTTAGTATTTTCACTAAAGACCAGAAATAAAGAATAACTTTTATCTAGATTTTTTAAATTCTTAATTCTACCCCTGATGGGTAAAAATTTGGATGAAAGCTTATATGAAAAAAGACTTGAAACTCGGCACAAATACTTATCTAAATAATTTATAAAGTTCATCATTTTTAGTTTTTCTAAACTAAAAAAAGGGAATTGAGGGTGTTGAAGTTTATATGTATAAATTTTAATGCGCGGTTCGAAATAGTAAAGTCAAATATGATACATGGGATATGCGGAAGTTTTAATTATATTCACCATGTATGAAAAACAAAAATTGTTCTAAGAGTTTTCCCAGGCCTCTATTTAGTGAAACTCAAACCGAGGACGTTGGCTACCCACAATATAGAAGACATTCTCCAAACATAGGTGGCTTTCCTTTTGACATTAATGGAGTAAAGATTGACAGCCACTGGGTAGTTCCATATAATCCAGCACTTTAGAGAACATTTAACGTGCATATAAACGTCGAATTCTGTCACTGTGTTAAGACAATAAAAAACGTTTGCAAATATATAAACAAAGGAGCCCACGAGGCCACTTTTGCTTTAGAAAATCAAAAATATGAAGTAAAGGTTTACGAAAGCGGGAGGTATATAAGTTATTGCAAATTCAAAGCGAACTTAAGCGGGAACTTGCTCATCAAGTTCATATGCGGACACAAGAGTGACGTCATCAGGCAACGGTTGTTCGTGGAGGATGACTCAGTGACAGTACAAGCCGTGAAATTGGCGAGTGCTTTGGAGGCGGCTGAAAGGGACGCGGCGGCGGCGGATAATACTTCATCACCACACCCTAAGATAGAAGCTGCACACAATGTTTGGCGAGCGAAAGTGGCAGTGATAAAAATATGGCAGAAGCGCAGCAGGTGGGCGGATACGCGACAGCATTAAGCCACCGGGGGCGGGCGGCGAAAGAGCATTAAAGCGAATCATCGCTCCGGGGCGCAATCACAACTGCACAGCTTGTGGAGGCACTAATCACAGTTATGCTAGGTGTCGCTACAGGGAGTTCGTGTACAGTAAATGCCAGAATGCGGATCATTTGCGTCGAGTGTGCCCAGGGAATTTTAAACAGCCTTCATGGGGAGCATCTTCTTACCATTGCGGGGGATGGAATGCAATCGCGCATTTCGGCGATGCCGACGCCGGCACCGCCGGGAGTGAGTCTGACGTTTTAGACATCAAGGAGAGTTTGAATCTCATAGGAATTATAATAAGCCAGTAAGTTTGTCGATTGGTTTAATTATTTATTTTTGTTTTACTTTTATTTGGGATACAAGCAATATTTTATTACATTTAGATTAATTAAATATAGAAAATAGCATAATTCGACAAAGTTTCCACTAACAACTAATACAGTTATGAGCATTATAGCAATATGCATTTAAAAAAGAAAATGAAATAAAGGTTAATATGTACGACATTCATTGAATTGAAATAAAAACAAACAAAAAAACAGAGAAGATTACTTAAATTAAATTGACAAATAAATATTTTTTAATAATATCAGTTCATTAATTCAATTACTTTTAATTAATTATTTGTGTAGAAGATACAAGTTTAAATATGGAAGTCGATACAGGAACGGCAATTTCATGTGTAAATAGTAGTACCTATCTATGAACGTTGTTGTATTGCGCAGGGAATGTCCCGCTTTGTTAATTTAAAATTACTCCGAATTCGACATTTTATTTGTGTTACAAATATAAAACCAATAAATTCTTATTTTTTAAATAGTAAGCAGATTTATGAAAAAGCAGATTTGGTAAAAATCTGCTACCTAAATCACTTAGTCCACGCGGACGAAGTCGCGGGCAAAAGCTAGTAATTATATATCTGTTTTGTATAAATTAAGGTTGTTAACGTTGGCGAATCTAATTATTAAATACTATATACGAGCATATCCTGTTTCGTCGCTAGTCGCTTCGCTCTACCTTTGATTTATATGGCTTAACTTTTACAGAGAGCATACTTACCTGCATTTTTAAATCACCATAAACTTTCTTTGTTTCACAGTACGTATACATAGGTAGTTCTCGGCCGATAGCCGCGGTAAACAGCCGTGCCCACGCGAGTGTCCTCACCTAAACCAGTTACCTAGACCCCTGCGTTACGGCGGTTAACGTGTGTGTCGGTGTCTCGCACGACTGGACGTCGCGTCGCCTCGCCGCGTACAATTTTGCTCGACCAGAGTTCTTGAGCTCCAATACCGTATAGCTTCAGTGGCTTGCGCGTTCAATTAATAATTTTCTACGCGTATGCGAATACCCTTGCAGTTAAATAATAAATAAAAATTGCTTTTGCTTGCTTATCTATTACGCTTTTTGTGACTTGCTGCAAAGTGACCACAGGAAATTATTATTATGCCACTTCAACGCTCGCCAACATCGTCCAGCGTCACTGCAGGTGTACAGGCACAATCTGAACCCGATATTCCATCTAAAGTGGGTAAGGAGTTTGAGAAGTCCTTCGTGTCTGTGAGGAATAAGCGCCAGCGCACTGATTCGCCTGACGACAAAAATATGTTTGCGAATTTCAAGGATGAAATTAAAAGCCTGCTCTGCTCCTGGAAAACTGATCAAGAATCCGCCCTTGCACTGTGGAAATCTGACCAGGATTCCTTATTAAAAAAACTTGTATCGGAGATTACAGAAGTTAAAGCGAAATGTATAGATATACAGAAATCCTATCAAGACCTAGAAAAAACTTTGGAATTCGTAGACAAAAAATACGAGGAAATGCACTCAAGAATAGCGGCACTGGAAAAAGAGAAGAAAGAGAATCGGGAATGTCTAGTCTTGTTGGAAGGAAAAATTCAGGAGCTGCAACGGATGTCGCGATCTGCAGTAATTGAGGTCCGGAATTTTCCAAAAAATAGTAAAGAGACCACAAATGACCTGGTAGGAATTGTATGCAATATAGGAAAATATCTAAATATAAACATACAGCCTACGGATTTACGAGATATTTATCGCGGCCCCACTAAGCCTGGCTCAACAGGAAATATCATAGTCGAATTTTCGAAGGTACAATTGAAATATGATATTCTTACCTCTGTTCGTAATTTCAATAAATCACTCAAGCCAACGGAAAAGCTACACACTCACCACATTGGATTGCCAGGAGAAAAAACACCAATATATATTGATGAATATCTGTCATATTCGACGAAAAAACTTTTCTTTCTAGCGAGAGCTTTTGCTAGGGAGAATGGGTATAGATTCTGCTGGACTTCGAACTCCAGAGTGTATCTTCGCAGGGAAGAAGGGACTAAACAAGTACTTATTAAATCTGAACAAGATCTGCGTGATCTCCATGCCAAAAAGTGACTATTGAGTGTATCTGTGTCATTCTTCTTGGAAGGTGCTTATCTTATTACTATTAAATATTTATTTAGAAAATATAATTGTAAAATATGTACACATAAAAAACTTCCTTATTCACACCGAACATTCAAACACTTAACAATCAGTCTAACGCACATACACATTATACACAGGCGGTACAATCGCCATACCTTATACACATTACATTTAATTTATAAAAATAAGTTAACGATACATTTCCAAAATTCGCACCCACATGTTTCTTATGACGGTGGCAAATATTTTAACTGTTTTAAAAATCTGGTACCAACTTCATGTCACTCAATTATTACGCTAAGCCTACATAAAATAATAATAATAATAAAAAAACAATTTCCATGCAACCACCTCGTTCCAAATTTTGCCTGCAGATTAAATCTTAAAAATGCTTGATTTAAATGAAGTCACAAATGATCTAGACTCATTTAATGTCGCAAACTCGCTTTTATGTTCACCCGACCAGTGTATTCAAATAATAGGTGATCCTTTCCGATATTTTAAAATTATTCACATTAATATTAGGAGTATTAACAAAAACCTTGATCAGTTTGCTGCCTTGGTCACCTCAATGAATCTTCAGCTTGATATCCTAATCCTCAGCGAATGTTGGCTTAAAAATTTTAACCGAGTGCCGCAATTGGAAGGTTATAGCTCATATCATACACTTAATAACAAACTTCAAAATGATGGAGTTGTTATCTATGCTAGAAAGGATTTGGATGTTGCGGTGTGGGAACCCAGCTTTGATGATGGTAACTGCTTGGTATGCACTGTTGAAAAGAAATTTGCTCTTATAGGCATCTATCGCTCTCCATCATACCCTAAAATAGATAACTTCATAACCAGCCTAACCAAGCTCATGAAAACATTGGAACCATTTAAAAATATTGCTATGCTAGGAGACATAAATATTGACATTAAAACACATAACAATGATAGAAACTCGGACTATTACCTTACTTCAACGGCAGCCTTGGGTTTGCTACCCGCCCATACATACCCCACCAGGTTGAGCAGTTGTTTAGATCACGTACTACTGAAAACGAACCTAGTGTCTAAGGCTTTGGTTTTAGAATCTCCGATAACTGATCATCTTCCCATTCTGCTGTGCATCACGCATGTCCAATCTTATAAGGATACTAGATTACATATGTTTACCAGACTAGATCATGCTGCCATAAAGGAAACCCTCGATGAGAGTAACTTTTCTTCTGTGATGTGCTCGGTAAACGCTGATCAGGCGGCTGAAAATCTTATCAATATCATACAAAATGCTATCAAAACTCATACCACAATGACAGTAATTCCACGTAGAAAAACTCCATTGAAGCCCTGGATCACTGAGGGTCTACTACGTTGTATACGAAATAGAGATAAAATGCACCTACAATTACGTAACGATCCAAACAACCATATTATGAAGGTAACCTATAAAAGATACCGTAATTTTCTAAATAATCTCTTACATAAAGTAAAGCAAGAATTCCAGAGAAGTGAGTTTGCTAAGGCAGGAAAAAATCCTAAGGCTATGTGGAAGGTGGTAAAAAAAGTGACAGACTGCATGAGTCAAGCAGAATCCTCACGTGCTCTTATTAGTGCAAACGTAGACTCCCGTACCGCCCTAAACTCAATAAATAGGTATTTTGTAAATGTAGCTGTAAATTTAGCAAATAAAATTACAGATTCGACAGAGGTTTGTCCACCGACGACGATTGCCCAATCAAATTCTCTGGCAATCCTAGAAGCTGACTCTGATGTGGTAAAACGTATAATTGGTGGCTTGCGTGACGACTGTGCTCCCGGATGGGACGGAATCTCTGCCTCTGTGATCAAAGCTTCCAAAGATGTCCTGATCCCTCCGATTACACATATGTGTAATCTTTCCATCTCCTCTGGTACTTTTCCTAGAGTATTGAAACGAGCTGTTGTCAGTCCCATTTACAAGCAAGGGAATAAAAGTGATATTGCCAATTACAGACCGATATCAGTGCTACCGGTACTCTCGAAGATCTTGGAGAAAATAATCAACAATGCACTTGTTGGTTTCTTAGATAAATATAATATAATTGCAAAGAACCAATTTGGCTTCAGATCAGGTGTTTCCCCAGAGGACGCAATCGCGAGTTTTACTAGTGCAGTAGTTGGTAAGGTAGACAGTAAACAGAAATGTTTCGGAATCTTTCTAGACCTCTCCAGGGCCTTCGACACAGTTTCGATACCTGTACTAATCAAGAAGCTGGAATACAGTGGCATTCGAGGTCGGGAGCTGGAACTTCTCAAAAGCTACCTTCAGGATCGTACACAAAGCGTTAAAGTTGACTCTCTTACCAGTGATACGGAGAACATTGGCTACGGCGTCCTTCAGGGCAGCATATTAGGACCAACACTTTTCCAGGTATATGTGAATGACCTGTGCAAATTAATTATACCAAATTGTGAAATATTTGTGTATGCTGATGATACAGCATTGTTATTGGATGGCAATGATTGGAGGACTGCTAATCATAACGCCCAGGAGGCACTCAAAATTGTAAAAAATTGGCTTTCACAAAACTTACTTACCCTGAATCTACAAAAAACAAAGATCCTACCTTTCTCCATAACTTCTGCTTCTTCAGTACCACCCAATGACGCCAAAGTAACAATGCATACCTGTATATCACCCTCAAGTGCATGTAATTGTTTTTCGATTGTTCCTGCTTCTAGTGTAAAATACCTGGGCATTCATATTGACACTAATCTAAAATGGCACACTCAAATTGAGACTCTAAAATTAAGGGTACGAAAGCTGATATATATATTCAAAATTATTAGAAATTTGGCTGATTCTGATATCGTTAAATCGGTGTACCTTGCTTTGTGTCAGTCGGTCTTGGCGTATTGTATCCCAATATGGGGGGGAGCTGGGGGAACTGTGATGCTGAATCTGGAAAGGGCACAAAGAGCCATTCTTAAGAAAATGACACACAAGCCAATTCGATACCCCACAGACTTGCTGTACTCTGAATGCCAGGTTTTAACGGTACGGCAACTGTACATTCTCAGATGCATACTACGTAAACATGCTTGTGTTCCGTTGGATATTAACGTTCTTTCACGGCGACGTGCCGCAGTCCATGTATGTCCTCCCGCTAGCTATAAAACAATTTTCGCTTCACGTCAATATGATGCTCTTTCTTCAGCCTTGTACAATAAGATGCATAAGTTTATCTCAATTTATACCCAAAATATGTTTGAAGTGAAGAAGAACACCTCTGCTTATCTTTTGAAGCAAAACTATTCAGACACAGAAAATCTATTAAAATTAAAATAAGAAACAGTTATGGATAATATAAGACAAACACACACACAAACACACACTCACACACACACTCACACACACACTCACACACATACACAAACACACCACCAATATAATTTCACTCACACTTGTACGCTCACACTTAATCAATATTTGATAAATTGTTTTGTTTCGTTAGTTGATTACTCACCTCAACAGCTGTAGTCAAACCTATTGGGCTGCTCTAAAATTAAAATATTTTTGTAATATGTCGACCGAGGAATCACTAACCTTGATAATTACAGTTTTTACTAGTTTCTGGGTTAGGGGTCCATTTTTTCAGACTTTTATATAAATACCCGTAGACTTTATTAGCCTAATACTTTAAATGTAAAATGTTGAGGGTTATGAATAAATGATTATTATTATTATTATTATAGGTGCATTTTAATATTTGAACTCTGGATTCATTACAATAGTCCAAGGTTGCTATCCGGTGACTGCTGGACTTTCTGGAGGAGCTGGGATGACAGGACTGATGCCAATTCCCACGCAAAATAGGCACTTGGTGTCGAGTTGAGGAAACAGCCTGCCATTCTACTAAGACTAGAATGTTGCTACCGCTCCCCGATTTTTGAGTTTTATAATAAAACATTAATAAAATTGTGCATATCACCTAAAGTCAATGACGAAATTCCATCCCCATCTATCTACTTCCTTCTGCTTTTACCCGTTAGTTATAACCTGACGATACTGTATTGGAAACTTTTATAGAACGGCAATGGCTGTATTGAGAACCAGTGAACCGCGAGATCGCATAAGGCCATTCAAACGCACACAATGTAATTACTCAGGGGAGCTTTGACAGATTTGATATCAATATCAAATTTTGGATCAATCGTTCCTGAATAGGGAATAAAAATCGTATAATTTTTACGCTATTCAAGAGAATTTTATCCTTAACTTTGAAGAAATATGGTATGGTTTATTTTAAATGGATGAGCCAAGGGAGATTGAACTTAATCTAATATATAAAATTCTCGTGTCGCGGTGTTTGTGGTTAAACTCCTCCGAAACTGCTTGACCGATTTTCGTGAAATTTTATATGCATATTCAGTAGGTCTGAGAATCGGATGTAATCTATTTTTCATCCCCCTAAATGTTAAGGGTAATCCACCCCTAAACTTTTTTTTTCAAATTTAGATATTTTATTTTTTTATTGTTTTATGATACAGCATTAGTAAATACATATAACCCTAAATTTTTACCCTTCTACCACCAACCCCTATTTTTTTATGGCAGTACGAAGTTCGCTGGGTCAGCTAGTAAATATATAATATTATCATTCGATATTACACTTTTGTTTTCAGTCTTCTATATTGTTACAATCATTACAAAGCCTCAAAAGCTTTCGTCTCTAAATCTGCAACAGGTAGCTTTATGTCTTAAGAATAATTTTAAAGACCGACCTTACTCAGATATTTTAGGTATTACCTATCAGACGGGACTAGTCATTTCAAAAAAGGCGAGATTACAGTTTCTTTTTTTGAATAAATGCGCTCAAGTTGTTTTTACTACTTAAAGTGTCATCGCGTCACATCTTAAAGAGGCCCGCAAAAACCTGTTTTATTAAGGCTTAAATGAGCCTTAGGGGATAAAGTGGCGGGATTTCACTTGTGACATAGACTATTTATAAAGATTATAGAATGCCTTCTCGAGATATATTGACTTAGGGGTATTTACTCGGTTTCAGAGTTTTCACTTCTGAAATGATTAAAGGAAAGAAGCTCTAATAATTCGAGGCTATGAGAGAACCCGTTTGAAACAATATTTGTTTCTTTTTTGGCAAAACATTGACGGCTTGCTGTTAATAAGGAAAAAAACTTTTGCGAAGCAACCAAGTTCATTCTGAACGATTTATCAAAGCTGTTAAAGAAGTCATTATGTGCGCTTATTTTACGCAATTAATAAATCACTATTTACTTCGCTAAAATGGAATGAAATGAAATATCGAAACTGAGCCATTCAAAATATTCTGAAAATAAAATTGCTACAGTATAAATGGAAAGCCTACGTAAAAAGTGAAAATAATTATTTTAACATAAATACTTAAGCATATTGAGGAATACAAATAGAACTGATTTATGAAAAGCTTACTCATTGATGCACCAAAGAGGACTGAGGTGCCTACATGACATGTTTTTCATGACACCCTTAGTACGAGTTTGATTGATAGTTTTCGTAATTGTAAATGATGTTTCTATGTCCATTTTGGTGAAAAGTGTCCAAATATACTTAAAATTTAAGAAGACACAAATGATTTAATGATAAAATTTAAACACTGTTTATTTGTATTGAAACGAAAACAATAAAATCAACGAGTGCGAGCTCACGAAAACTATCATAGTTTTTGTAATTGTAAAACTCGTACTAAGGGTACAGGTCAGGTTTTGCAAGGAAACATGAAGAAAGAGATAGTTTTTAAGACTAAAGTGGTAATGTATGGACAGTTAAAGCTTATTAACTTTATACCTATGAGATGAGGTTCATGATTAGGTTTTGTTATTGTATGAAATTATAAGTCTAAATATATATATATAGAAGATCATTGATTACTCACTACCATTCGTTTGAAATACACATAATGACTGTTTGATAAAAGAACGTAGTGTTGTAGTGTTCCACACACTGATTTTAGAACGTTATATCAAAAATTAATTGCCCACACATTTGATATACTTGAGTACCTACTCTTTGAAACAAGAACCAAACCAAAAGGTTAATTTTGTCAAAAAAGGCTTTTATCTAACAATGAGATATCTATTTTGCGCATTTCCTGTTCCAAGACACCAAATAGCAAATGGGCGTTTATTTCAACATTACATTGAAATCTTATCTCATTTAGTTAATCTTTATTCCCACAGACCATCACTTTGGAAAGAATTGCATTGAATAAATCAGACGACAAGCCTTTGCTAAACTTAAATTCAGCATTCGCAGACAAAATGCGTTTAGCATCAAGCTCCATAATGCTTTCAATAAAAAGACAATTTATCTTAAAATGTAAATCGGCTAAAGACGACATGAAAAGCCAGCAGCAAGATTTTAACGACCGCATTCGATGTTAGTGCCATTTTCACAGAAATCTCCGACCGCATAACCTGACCACATACCTTAGTTGGCACGTTTCTACTGCTTAGTATTCCCTCTGGAATTGCGTTTAAATTTATCTCGTTCGAGATTCGCTACGTTGAAGAGACTTTTAATGGATGTCGCCATTAGCCAGATTTCATTTGGCCAACTGGCCAACTAACATATAAAGAGAAAGGTACCAACGTACAAAATAGCATTTTCCTAAATGTCATGCCCCAAATGCGGGCCCAGTGTGGATAAGTTAGTAACAACTATAGATACAGTGAAGACCATTTGAAATAATCTTTTTTATATCCATTTATTCCAAAAAAGGTAGACTACACACGGAAGCCACTGCGCTATCTACAGTGTTTCTGTAAACAGAAATATTTGGAGTCTCTTTAAAAAAAGAAATATTTAAAACTCTTATTTGCCTTAATTCCTATACGGAATTAAAAACCTCAGTATTTCTGTCAACAGGACTATTTGGGACAAGCTGAAATCCCGTCTGCTGTGACCGCAGGCCGTCCGCGCGACCACAGCTCGGACGCTATTTAACAAACGCGAGGATGGCCCTGTTGAATTGACTACGCAAAACTCAACTGATAAAATTAATTAATTAATTAACCTAGTCCCAAAATAAGCACTGTGTAATGGATATCTATATATATTATATAAAATTCAAAGGTGACTGACTGACATAGTGATCTATCAACGCACAGCCCAAACTACTGGACGGATCGGGCTGAAATTTGGCATGCAGGTAGGTGTTATGTAGGATTTTGATCAATTCTACCCCCACGGGGATAAAATAGGGAATGAAAGTTTGTATGAAACTTTGTCAATTTTAAACCGATCGGGCTGAGACTTTACATGCAGGTATAAGAAGAATCATAGATGAATGTCATTGTGTATAATACAAGCCTGAGAACAAAAACAGTGGTCTACACTTCAGCTCTACACCGAAGCGAAGCAAGGGCGGGCCGCTAGTAAATACATATAATGATTACATCATTGTATCTTTTTTGAAACAGCTAGGCTAATTAGTGTCAGACCATTTAGCCTAGCCCCAAAGGAAATGTTGTGTTAAAGATAGAAATATATACAAAACTATATTTGAAATGAAACTTTTATTATTCTTACTATTATGGAAAATACAGAAACAGTGAATAGGGCACAAAAATACTACCTAAAATCAATTTTTAAAAGTTTCAGATGCATCATCGTGGTTTCATAAAATCACACATTTTTTATAGAATTGTATATACCTACGAGTAAACAGTTATTAGAATTAGGTACAAATGCTTATATTCATCACTTAAACATTTGTTGACGACCTCCGCGGCCGAGTGGTTTGTATGGCTGGTTTCATGGTGCCGCTGACTCGAGAGGGCACGGGTTTGAATCCCGGTGGGGGCAGATGTTTGTGTGATGAATACGAGCATTTGTACTCCAGTCATGGATGTTTAAAATGTATTTCTATATAAATAAACTTATATATGTATAGTATATGTATTCAATCCGTTACCCTAGTATCTTATAACACAAGCCTACAGTGCTTACTTTGGGGCTAGGCTTGGTGTGTGTTGGAAATATTTATTTTATTTTTATTTATTTTGCCATAATTCACCAGTATTTGAAACCTTGCCGGCGTATAGTCAATAGCTATGATTCGGGACCCATTCCATTGAAATGTGGTTTTAACCTTCGCATCGTAATAAGATCGAAATCTCCAGATTAGCGTTGAAATGTCAGAACTACAAATCTTTTCGAATTGAACCTTCTTGCTAAGGGTATTATTCCGTTTTAAATCTTTTCTTTATGAACATTATGTCAATCGCATAAGAAATTTTATTGCCAATCCAAGAGAATGTTATCAAATCACATGTTTTATTGAAATCTTAATGCAATTTTTCAGAAATTAATAAATATTTGCTAAATTCCTTAATTCAAAAATACTTTTGATAATAGCAGAAATATCAGAAATAACGGTGAGTAAGTGAAAAAGTAAGTATTTGACAGGCACAAAATATAAAACTCGTTCGTTTCCCGGGGGTTCAAACGGTTGGCGCAGGTTGGCGCTTAAACTGAGCAGTTGTAAAGACTAACATAATTATCAGTGCAATAGTACATTACGATACGCGTGACCTCGCTCCGCTCGGGCGCTAACTTTACGCCGTGCAGTAATAGACAACTTAGGCCACAAGTATCGTATACTATTTTATAGCAAGTGTGACATAAACCCGCCCCGGACGCGGGCAAGAGGGAAAGTAAAATTCATGTATTGCAATCACAAAGAATTGCAATACAGACTGCAAGTCAAACTCTGAAAAGAAAGAATTCCGGTTCAGATTACCATTTTGAAAGTATATTTCAAAAGGAAAAAATCAAATATCATTACAACAAAATAGAATTTCAATGTATCCATGAACGTTTATTCCTTGATTGGCATAGTAAAGTTAAGTTACGCGTATCGTAATGTACTAATTCTACATGAGTGAAGTTGGTCAATTCATTTACACACCGTGCAGAAATAGGCAACTTAGGTCACGGAAAAGCGTGCGTAAAGTGCGGGTTTAGGTCACACTGTGCTATAAATTACGTTATCATAGCAACGTCTTTGGTCAGCAAAATTCTAGTGTTGATATTCTTTTTGTTATCCAACATTCAACTTAAGGCGGGTGGGTCCCAAATCAAAGATCGTAACTGTTTTTTTGGAATTGTACATACCATTCATACCACGGTGGTCTTCGTTTAATTTTGCCCACATTGTGACTAAATTCTTTAGTATTAAATACGTTAAATGGCTTAAAATAAATCATTACTACTAAGTGGTCTATTACCTGTTTAATATTAGACCCGATTTCATCCTGATGTAAATAAACGGTTAATTAGTAAACTTCTTTAAAATAGACCTACCCACGTAAAGTTTCAGGTTCACATTCTAATACCCTTAAAACCGATAAGCGAATTGGCTACTTATACGACACTGACACGATATCTTCTCAACCCTTAAATATGTCGTAGGTGTTACAGAAATTGTTTAGTAGCAGTAATGTTTCCGTGTTTCAAGGCAAATACGTTTCTAAATCAACACCGTAAAGCTCACTTTGGAATATCAAGGCTCATTGTAAAATGAGACTGAAAGGATACAGTTGGGATTACTATAACTCGTGTTAACAAAGGCGCAATATGTTTAAATAGCTTAAATCCAGCCTTGGATTAATTTCCTGGTAATTGCCCTGGGATTTCCTACTAAACAGGTTCTCTGTACTAACGAATGTGAATTGTAAAATATTATGTTTAAATTAGCAACAGAGTTTTTTGATGTTTTGCTGAATTGATTGAAGTTCTTTAGGATACCGCTCAATATGATATTAGATGTGCCCTGCGGTTTCACCAGCATTAATAGGCTATTTGACAGTACAAAGAATAATGTACCAATTGTTGGCATCTGTATTTAATATGAATATTAAAAGCAATTTTTACTATTTATAAACTCATTAAATAGAAACGATTTTTTGCTCCATGGTCACGTGACCGAAAACGCCAGGGATTGGCCAGGACAAAGTGATACTTCCGGCCAAAGTGACATTACATTGTATCGTTTGACGTTTTAATGACAGTCGTGTGACGTCACACAATAGTGAGACGCCTTGAAAAACTTTTTTTTAATTTCGTTTTTTTTACTGTATTACACAGCAGCGCTCCACTCCTATTATTTGTATCGTATTTTAAAAAAAGCCTTCCTCGATATAATATATCTCGATATAGATATGCAGATATATATTTCCGACTGCAGCTTTATAAGGCACAGTTTCGGCCTCACATGGAGTACTGCTCTCATCTTTGGGCGGGGACACCCCAGTACCAGCTTCTCCCTTTGGATCGCATCCAGCGCCGAGCGGCTCGAATCGTCGACGACCAGGACCTTTCCGATCAGCTTGATCCTTTGGCTTTGCGTATGGATGTAGCTTCGCTCTGCATCTTCTATCCCATTTATCACGGGGAGTGTTCTGAGGAATTGTTCGGATTAATTCCAGCTGCTGCATTGCGCCATCGTACATCGCGAATAAATTTCATCCCCATCATCTTGATGCGTGGCTATCCACAACCGTGCGTTTTTGTCGAATTTTTTTACCACGTACGACAAAACTGTGGAATATGTTGTCGCCAGCAGTGTTTACGGACCAATACGACCTAAAAACCTTCAAAAAAAGAGCGTACTCCTTCCTTAAAGGCCGGCATCGCATTTGTGATACTCCTGGTATTGCCAGTGTCCATGGGCGACGGTGATCACTTACCATCAGGTGAGCCGTCTGCTCGTATGCCCCCTATAACATAAAAAAAAAATATCACCAATTAAAAAATCTTTTTGTGTTGAAACACAAAAATTATTTGATGCAGTAGAGTTTCTGAGATTAGCGAGAGTATTATTATATAGATTCTCCTTTTCTTCAAAAATTACTTGATATTAGTGTCAGCGGACAAACAAATTAGCAAATCTATCACAGTTTTTAGTTACTAAGATTTTGATTTAATATGAAATTGGGACGATCTAAATTCAAGGCTGAAATGGTTTAAATTCGTAATCTAGTGAGTCCATTGTTTGCGTAAATTGCAGGATCCGTCTTTGGTACCAGATAAGTAGACATATTTCCATTCAACCGAAATTACGAAACTTTCAAGTTAGTATTAGAACTTTAAAGTTTCAAAATATACATTACCAATGTCTACTCTACGCCTATACTGTGATATTTCAATATTTTGTAAACTTGTTTAAATGTAACAAACACACAAACATGATGTAACTGTATTTTTAATTCAAAGTTACCATTATCGTCTAACCAATAGCAAAATTACCACTCGTCTATCATCATTACGTCTACAGCCCCAGGAAATATGTCTCATTTTGCAGTCAACGCAACTGCGCTAATGAAACCTACTACATATTTTAGAATATTTTGAACATCGTCGCATCGCTCGGTGTCATACTTTATTGCTCCAAAAACTATTGAAGATAGAGGAGGGCGGAAGATAATAAAGACCACGATGTAATATCAAGAGTAAATACGCTATAGTTTTGTATAACCTGCAAAGAAGAATAGCTGACAAGTATATAACTACAATAACGAAAATGATTCAGGTCTAAAAATCTTTAAGAGGGGCTGAGTTAGCTCTTTATAGAAGTTGACATAACTTTTGATTGTGTTTTATTTTTGTTAGTGAATAGAGCTTGTAGCAGTTATATCAACTCGGAAAAGGATCGTCGCCCTATCAACTCGAGCCGTTCAGTATTATTTGTATAAAACTCACTACAGTACCCCTATCACGAACCACGTTCACGTTTGGAAACCGAAATGTCAAGGTCAAATTTTGTATGGAAACTTGAACAGCGGCGGCACAAAGTAAGTAACGAGAACTTAAAATCAGCACATATTTGACAATGACATTTCGGACTGGCAAACAATACGAATTCGATATTGGTTCGTGCTACATTGAATCTTTCATAATCTCTCATGAACCGTGATAGCTAGACAGCTGAAATTTTCACAGCTGATGTATTTCTGTTGCCGCTATAACAGCAAAAACTAAAAATAGAATAAAATAAATATTTTAGGTTCCCATACAACAAATGTGTTTTTGCCGATTTTTTTCTATATTAATAACGGCAACAGTCAGACACTTCAGTTATTCACAGAATAATTAGTTGTATATTCAGTTTAAAAAAAAAGTAATTATGTTAAAATAAAACATATATGCCGGGCGGCTCCCATTCAACAGACATGCCGCTTGCCGTTTTCAGTTTCGTTTCGACTCGCACTTGGCCGGATTTTTGTGATTAGGTAGATATCTACCATTGTTATCTAGAGCAAAGTAAAATCACATACATTATAATAATTAAATACACACTTCTTTCATTTATTATTCGTGGTGCCTTCGCTCGATATAAATCAAATTAGTGGGCCTTCCATTACATTTCCTCAAAGAGATGTTTATCCTGGCCCAGCGGAATTAATGTAGATCTGGAACTTTGATTTGTTAAAAAAACACTCGACTCTGACAGGGAAACGGTGTGAGCTATTTGTTTTTTTTTTCCTAGTGCATAATAATAAACAAATTTGTTCCGACTTTTGTGTTTGTTGTAAACGTGGCAAACCAGGTTGCGAGAGAGAAAGAGCCTATCGAGTTTTTTATGTTAGTAGCTGTGTGGTGTTACCCGCGGTTTATTAGGGAAAATTAATTTTCATCGATTTTCCCATGGGAATAACATGTTTTCCCGCAGTAAAACGTAGCCTATGTGTCAATCCAGGGTGTCAGCTAGCTCCATACCAAAGTTTATTGAAATCGCTCCAGCCGTTTAGACGCCTTTATAATATTGTGTGATAAGGATGACAAACAAGCTCTTGGCCTGCCTGATGGTAAGCGGTCACCATAGCTCAATAGACGCTCGCGATAACAAAAATCTTACTCGCACTGTTGCCTACCCTGATCCAATCCCCTACCCCGTGGAGCCCTGGAACCTTACGATGATACTCATAGCGTGCGAATGACTCGCACTGAGCTGCATTTTTTTGAAGAAATATCGGAACTAATCATGCAAGATATTATGTAGTTACAAGACTTAAACTATAGACATCAGAAAGAATTACGAATTGTGTTATAGAAATCCAAAGAGTGATTAGGATGCATATGGATTTGTTTATTTATTTTTTTGTCCCGTTCTAACTTTGCATTACCAGATAACTTATAAAAGAGGATCATTTAAGAAGGATTTGCAATATAGCAAAGGGGTACTAGTGTGAAGTTGCATCTGCTTTATCCTGACTTACGGTGAAATATGGTCAAGAGCTCGTGTATTTAAAAGATCTTGTAGATAGTTTCTGGTATATATATTAGTATATATGATATATATAAAATTCTCGAGTCACGGTGTGCATAATTAAACTACTCCGAAACGGCTCGACCGTTTTCATAAAATTTCATCCCCCCAAATGTTAAGGGTGGTTTAACCCTCAAAAAAATTTTTTTACTTTTTTTTTGTTGTTTTTATTTCTTTATAATACAACATACTCAAATACATAAAACCCTAAATTTTCACCCTTCTACCACCAACCCCTTTTTTATGGCGGTACGAAGTTCGCTGGGACAACTAGTATATATCTATACATATAATAAAATGGTAGGAAAGTCAAAACTTTACATTGAATATTTTTTTTAAAGAATACTTGGGTGTGATCTACTATCGATACCGAAGCCAAAAATTTTTGTCTCTTTGTCTGTATGTATGTCCGGGATAAATTCAAAAAGTACTGCATGGATTTACTTCAAATTCGGCACGAATATTATTAAGAAGTCGGGT
The DNA here is from genome assembly GCA_902850365.2 of Chilo suppressalis. Classification (NCBI taxonomy): domain Eukaryota; kingdom Metazoa; phylum Arthropoda; class Insecta; order Lepidoptera; family Crambidae; genus Chilo; species Chilo suppressalis. The sequence goes on along the minus strand of OU963895.1, from coordinate 10,169,336 downwards.
CAACATAGAGGCTACATTTTATCACGCTATCACCTACGGGGAACGAGCAGTGAACCTTTATTTCTTCAACGCATTCTGTAACAACGTGTAATCTAAGCACGCTTATTTGATGCTTAGTACGACACGACTATAGCTCTTAAACAAACGAATCTAACGTAACCGTTATATATTGCCATAAAAGTTCACGAAAAGCATGAATTTTTCCAGGGTTTTCATAGTTAAGTTTTTAGAGGGGGGGGGGGGGGGGGCGATTAGTATAATTAGATTTTTATATCTTCTCTTAAATTAAAACAGAGTGTGCTACGAATATAAATCAGAATTCAGATATTATTTTCCAAATTTCTCAAGCTGTTATATTTGCATCCACAATTATTTTCAAGTTACCCCAAGATCATGTTCCCCGAAAATATACAATTGAACGGATTTTTCAAGCACATTTGTAAAGTACCTATAAGGTTATAGGTACTTTTGCACCTCCTTATCAACATTATGTATAAATAACACATATGTGCCACAAATAAATGAATATTAAAAACATCTTATTTGGTTGTTATTTAAACATTAATTTTCTGTATTTTTACAGTTTATAATAAAATAAACGTTGTGTTTAGTACTGTCTAATAACATTGATGTAAACAATTATTTTCTGTGTTAAGTTATTGAGAAACTCTGTTTGTCGCCATCGCAAATCCTTAAGGCGCTTTTCTCATCGGGTGACAACCGCGTCGCTGCGCGTCCTTCTTGTTTGCAGCGTCGAGACGTCTTTGAATATTGCTCCTTGCCTGTAGGTACAGATAATACTTTCATATTCATGTGTTATACTGCCACTAACGGCTGCCCGTGACTTCGTTTGCGTGGTTTATTTGGTCCGATACAAACTTCCACATTTTAAGATACCCATCTATATATCCTCATATATTATATCCATCTATATATATAGTAGGTATATCTTATATCCATCTGTATATATATAGGTATATATGATATCCATCTATATAGCCTATCCGCCTTCGAAGGCCAAATACAACAAAAATAGGCTGATTAAGTACATTTTTTTTATGATTTTTGGTAGTTTAGAATGCAGAGTTTTTAATTTTAGCCAGAAGCTATGGAAACTCCTTTTTGTATGTTTAAATTGAAGTTGAATGTTTGAGTAAATCCTACTAAAAACTAAAATTCCAGCTTTCAAGCCTTTTTTGAGTAACTTTAAGTAATTTCAGGAGGCTGAGTTATTTTTTTTATTAAAACATCATATTATTATACGCAAAACTCACTAGCACACACACACACACACACACATTTTCTGAACATATATGTCAGTTTCTTGTCTTTTCCATTTAATTTTGAATGTAACGGATTTATGATGCCATATGTTCTAAGGGGATTGGCGCTGTATGCCGAAATACAGGCATTTTGCCTAGCTTGGCAGCAGATATATATGTAGTTATGTTAGAGATATTAGTACTGTTTCAGCCTTATAAGTTAAATTGTAAATCACCAGCTTAGAAGAACTCATTCGCTCTGTGTACGGGGACATCAGTCGTATACCGCACCAGCAGAATTCTTGGGTGTGTGAGCGGGCCATTTTGACATCCAAAAATAATCAGACTGTAGCAATTAAATAATGCATTCTCTCGGAAATTGATGGGAATGAAGTAGTCTACACCTCTATAAACACTGTCGTCGAGCAAGATGACGCCACACATTATCCCGTGGAATTTCTGAACTCCCTGTCAGCAAGTGGACTTCCAGTGCATATCATCAAGCTGAAGGTCAGTGTCCCGATTATGCTTCTTTGGAATCTATCTCCTCCGAAATTGTGTAACGGGACCCACCTTAAAGTCAACCCGCTCCACAGACACACCATTGAGGCGGAAATTCTAACGGGTTGTGGCGTCGGCGAGGCAGTATTTATACCGCGCATTCCCCTCATACCTCATAACTTCCTGTTCCAGTTCAAGGGCGTACAGTTCCCCGTAAATGTTTGCTTCAGAATCAATAAGTAGCACTGGCAGACACCGAAGGCAGCGGGTGTCGACCTCAGGACGAGCTGCTTCTCACACGGGCAGCTGTACGTCGCTTGCTCCCGCGTCACCAGTCCTGACTCTCTTACATTCGTACATTTTGGCTGTGGAAAGTCAAACAACTATGTTGTTTATCGAGAAGTCCTATAAGTATGTATTTTTACCCTATTCTGTATTCCTTTTTCATTATTTTCTCCATCTACTTCAGTCGCAACTTATGATTTAATTCAGCAGAATCACTATTAAATCATTTATTCAAAGCAGGCTGAATATCAGCACTTTTTGAAGGTCAATTTTACAAATGATAGAAACGGTTCATTTTTTGTCAAATCGTTCGTTTCGCTATCGCGTCGAAACTAACGCTCTCCTTGCCCCGCCTTATCCGACCCAACGTCCCTCAGGGCTCGCCACTCTCGCTAATCCTCTATTGGTCTTTGCGAACGACATTCCCCAGACTCCTAAAGTTGATCTCGCGCTTTTCGCCTACGACACTGCCCTTTATACCTCCGTTAGAGATCCGAGTCTCAGAGACGCACTCTAGTTGAGCCGACCCCCTTACGTTCGATTGGTCTAGAGACTCCAGACGATGAGGAGACTCCCTTCGTGGAGTGGGGTCATCCGCCTGGAATATCTCTAAAGGCACTCGCCAATTCTCGGCTTGAGGTTTTCTTAGGATCTCGCCGTCCCCAAGCCCGGTGACGCTGTAAAGGTCATGTGCGACCAGCAGCATACACACTCAAAAAAATAAACTTCGGAACCCTAGTGATCTAGACGTCAAGCTGTTCGGTCGTGTCCAAACTCCTTACCACTTTCAATTTTAATCTGTTTGCATCTGAGCAATGATAGCTTATTTTGAGCTGATTTATTTGTTCGACTATCTTTATAAAATCTAAACACTGCAAACAGAGTATTATTTAGAGGATTTGTAATGGACGACGACCCTTCACTAAACGAACGCCCACGTGCCCTCGACATATTAAATATATGTAGGTATGACTCTCTAGCTTTGTTAGAAACACTTAGTTCGTCTTAATAAATTGGTACAAAGTGACAACAACATGTATATATAACATTTAGGGCTAAAACTGTCCCATATTTCATCAGACCCTTGATAGATCCACTAATTTGTCACAGTCCTGAAATCTCGCAGGATTATTAGTCAAAAACTTAAGTTGAAGACTGTCTATTCGATGTAAACAAAGTTAAACTTAAATAATTTTCATTATATGTTTCAAGCTGTAATTCTGATTACCGCGTAAAGTTAAAAAAACTTACGATGTCTTTAAATTTCTCAAAGTAAATCCATCGTTTTAAGATTGAACTTTGAAATATATGAGCTTTTGATAAAGATCAAAGTTCACATGTATATTAAACAAAAGAGTGATGTCTTCATCGCAATTTAATATATTACCATCTTGCTGACTGTATTTAATAATAGCCTGATCATAATATGATGTTATTGGAAATGTCGTTCTATCTTACGTTATTTGCTATCAATACTCCACAGATAAGTCTGTGTAACTCACAGGTAACCATTATTACTTGAATGTCCTAAGTTATACAGGTGCCCGTAAAAGACCAACAAAATCAATGGGGCGATAACAGAATAGTCTTCCCCAAGGACCTCTCAATCGGCCTGCGGTACTTTGCCATCTATCTTTTATTTTTCTTTCAATGAATTCCTCGCTTGGGATTTGGTTCATGAATTGAGATTAATTTGAGGAAGCATTCTGAATTTCATTTTCTTTTAACGTACTTATAAGTCGTGTAATGACCTAATTAGTGACTAGGAAATCTTTTTCACTTCAAATAGGTAATAATGAAACTTTTTGTCCTGATTCGATACTTATTTTTTAAGGACAAAATAAAATATGAACATTTTTGACAAAATAAAATATGAACATTTTTATCTTTTGCTTTGTATGTTTCAGCTCGTGGTATTCAGTAGTTTTTATAATTTTTTAATTTCTTAAATATACCATGAAGTTACAATGTAAATCATTTTGCTGGCCTATTCGTATTTGCTATTTGGACATTTGACAACAGTATAATATTTTTTGTCATACTCTATTAAGAATGAAAAGGAGAGTCTCGTGTCAAATTTACTAATAAAAACAAACACGAATATTTATGTGAAGTGCCAGCATAAAATCTTTTGTAAACATAACACAATAAGACTAACAATGTATTGAGCGTGTTATGTCATTCGGAATTTCGCCCCAGCTTCGGCAATAATTTGCATAGCGCGGTTTGCTGACAGTCGGTGCAGAACGTTTTTGCTCGAGCAAGCATGTTGTCCTAACGTAAGTTAAATGGCTGAACAGTTAAAGCAATAAACGAGAGGGCCACTGCACTATCTGGAGCCGTAAACGCCTTGCAGACCTTATAGTTTTAAAATAAGCAAACAACGTCCAAATTATATGCCGCAAGTATGCTGATTCCATTAATTGCGAGTTATGTTCACGATCATGATAGTTCAGTAACTTTCGCATTGACCTCACATAGGTATGTGACCAAAAATTTACTATTTCGTACTTTTCCGTACCTACTTCTCTGTTTTACTATCTCATACTTTTCCGTAGTTCTCTGTGCTTCAAAAGAAACGTGAAACCGTTGGTTATGTCTGCACCTGAAGTTGTTTGACCTACCAATCCGTAGTGAGCCCCAGCAGTGGGTACATTAATAGACTAGTGATGATGAGTACTCAATGTGAAGTCTGAACAGAGAATTCCATTTTGCTATAGTACCAGGGAAATAAGCCTCCAAAATCCTTTGTTCTCATTGCTATTGTACGGTAGTGAGTCCTGGTAATGTAATCAGATACGGAGAAGAGAAAGTGGAAAAGTTTTACAACGCCAATCCCTTTTCTTATTCGGCAATAATCTTGCAAATGTTAACAATTCACGCGTGACAATGCGAAAAGTTCTTGATGCGACCTCGTGAAATGTTATGGGACACACTTATTTAATGTCACACATTGCACGTACATACTAGCATTTACCCTCTCTATCTCGACTGTTTTCTATGGAATGCCTATAAAAACTTTGGATTGAATAAAGAGTATTATCAAATTTGATTTATGAATTTTAGGACACTGTGATTTCCGGCACCAAAGTTGCGCAGAAAATTAGAAAATTTAAGATGTTAAAAGAAAATTTAAGGGTTATTTTGTGTTTTTTGGAACGATGTTCCTTTTTCGGACGCTATGATGGATGGCTAGGCGATCTAGGCTATATAAAATAATTGCCCTAGTGCGGATTGGTGGGTAGGATAATTGTTTTTTCATAGAATGGGGAGTTTGAGCCATGACTCGCCACGCGCGCCCAGTGCCAATTGGTGGCCACCACGCGGCCCCAGTGCAGATTGCTGGGTATAATCCTTTTCCTTATGGAATAGGGAGATTGGGTTATTTCAACCGAGTGTTCCTCACTTTTACTTTTTTACATTTTTAACAACTTATGTAGGGTCCGCTAGGTATATATAAATTATTACAATATGATAACTCTCAGACCAACATAGAAATCATAAAAATTCATCCACATAAAATTGGCGTATATGTTTAATAATCTCTAATCGTCCTATACCGTACATAGGTTAAATATTTATTTAGGATCGTTTGCTTAGAAATTTCGGTATAGAGCCCTAGATAATAAACAAGGGTAACGTTTGGAGGGATCTTTTGAATTAGTAAGTCAATATTTCCGAGGTTATGCTTGTATTCGTAAACATATTACGTCCACCACCTACTCATACATCCCAAGTATTTGCGGTCAGTTCAGTCTTATTAGTGTTTTTTAATTTATCTCGTAGCCTCCACATTATCATTACACTACTTATCATCATTGTATTAATATGTAAGTATAGAAATACTTTCGAGTCCTTTCTAGGCACATATTGCGCACGAAAAAGAGGGTATGTATTTTTATATATTAAAAGTTTATATGGAGAAGGAGTGTAAAAAATGGTTATTAATATAATGAACATTAAACATACTAAATACCTTGCATTTTTAACGTAAAAAATTATTAACGATAGAAGTATAAATACTCTTTAACAGAAGGACATCTATAACGTTAAGACTTATAAGATCGCATTTCTGTTATTTCAACCAATATATGGGTTATTATATATGATAAAGTTATTCTTTTTCTACATAGCTATGCGTTTTATTCCTTCTCTTGCCGCAACCGTACAAAACTGAATCCTCTTTTGGTATGGATTTTTTTCTTTAGTATGGAAATCTACGCAACGAAATAACCCAATGTATTACTTTATGACTAGTCAAGAATCAAGAAAGGTATCACCTTGCTTCAAAGGCGGCCTTGAACGCAAAGCGCAGTGTCGGTATACCCTTCACCAGGAGGATTAACGACATCAAACGAGTCGGGGGTATCCACAGGATACGGAAAGCTTAGGACCATCGTATGTGGAAACCCTAGAGGAGGCCTTTATCCAGCAGTGGACGTCCATCGGCTGATGATAATGAGCCATATAAATAGCAGATACCATAGCCTGCGTACATACAGACGGACTGACAAGGGTTCCATCGATACCCTCTGTTTACAGAACCCTAATGAGAGAAGAAACTTTAATGTTTCCTCTTTTTGAGACAATCAAAACAAGGAAACATCAACGTATAATTAAGAAGGTATAATTAAATAATGACTGGAAGCTGGTTTTCCCGTTGCCGTTGAATATTTAACAAAGCAATTTCGCTGCAAACATGAATTTAAATCCGGCGCTTCTAATATTCCTTAGAACGAGGCGCTTTCTTTGAAACCCCTCTTAATAAGCTCATCAACTTAAATTTACGTAACCCCACTTGAAATGCTAGACTTGGAAGATGTTATGAACCTACTGGAGAAGCGAGTTTGCTAGCCGAATGAGTTAAAAAAAATATGAAGGATTATACGAACTGTGGGTGTATATTTTTATGTTCAACGAAAATTTATTTAGGGTAATAACCTTTTATACTGTTGCAACTTCGACTAACTATAAACTTTAACTAACTTCTAAATGTTTAATGTTAACATTTTTAGGGTTTTACATTGAAAGGTCGACAATAACTCTTTTATTATGTAAGCTGTGTGTTGTGCCAATCCTAATAATAAACGTAATAATATAATATTTTGTATAGTGTTGTATAGTGTGTATTAAAACTAAATCATAAAACAAACGTAATTTTTTAACATATGATTATAATATATTTTTTAAATGTGACACTCTATCTGAACCTAAATTGCTGAACGTAAGAATAAAGAGACCCTTAATCGAAGATACTCTAAGTAACTTTTTGACGTAAATATAAAAATATGGGGATGAAAAGCTCCAGGGGAGACGCGCAGGTAGTATTACGTGCCTTAGCACACTAACGGATTGCAAGCTTTTTCAGGGGGAGCGGGTGCACAGTGAAAACTTCGCGGACGCGCACCTTCTCCGTTATCTTTGCTCGGCGTACGATACCCATAGGCCTTATACACATAACCGCGTTGCGGTGACGCCACGCTAATTCCAGCGTTGTTGACAATGATTCAGTTTGTTTCTATCACTCTTGCAAACAGCACGCGTCAACCCAGAAGCAGTTTTAAAATTAAAATGTCTGACGTTGATATCGACCTTACAGTCAAGCCCAGCATTTCCAAAGCAGTAACAGGTTTCCTTACATTCAAATTTTCTGTATATATTTTTATAACCCGCTTAATTGCTCTTCAAATGATGATACACTTGCATGATAAAAGCCGGGGTTCGGCGACTTACCGTTAACGCTCCTTACACCGCCACGGGTACCGAGGACTAGGCTTTAGAACGGGGCTCGTCAACGCTCTTGGGAAACTATTGCCGGCAATATATCGCACATAGGAGTCCACAGGTCAGAAGGTTCACCATATGTTCCAGAGAAAAATGGGTACTCTCACTTGATGTAACGGAAATTCTTTTAGAGCTGTTGATAGCTGCTTACACGTCGGGGACTCGAAGTGAACTACTCGCTCATTGGTGCTGGCGTCGGCCGTAAAGTCGTACCAACACACAAGGCACAGTGGTAGGCTCAGAACGAAAATACGGTTTGTCACCTACCCCATACATAAATTAAAAAAAAAAGAAAAAAATACAATCTTCCAATATGTGTTGTTTTATTAAAAAATCTGTTACGCTACGGAACATGCCGCTCACCTTAAAGGGACGTAAGTGCCTTTAACTTGAATCAATGAATGAAAATAAAAAAAAATATTAGAGAGAATGCAAAAACTTAAGTACTAAGATTTGATTCGTAACGATATAAACTAATCAATAGGAAGCGGGCACACCTTAACGACGGGCCGCTTGAAAAGAGTATTACTCCTACGCGTTATGACGCGAGTTATGTTGTCAGATCCGGGATGAAGAGCATGAACACGCGCAATTTTCCATTGCAGAGGCGGGAGATTGTCGTCGCTCACCACTACAACAGAACCCTCACGGATAGTTGAACCTCGATCAGAAAACCATTTTTGACTTTGCTGCATTTCGTGTAAATATTCTTTACTCCATCTTTTCCAAAAATGCTGAACGGATTGTTGAACCCAACGCCACCGTGTAAGACGATTAGGATTCTCATCCACCAAGGAAACATCAGGCAAAGAAGTCAAAGGTTCTCCTATCAAAAAGTGTGATGGAGTTAGGGGAAGCGGTTCCGGTGAAGCACTCGTGGCGCAAAGCGGACGCGAATTTAACACGGCCTCTATTTGGCAGAGAAGAGTGTGCATCTCATCATAAGTTTGAGTGCGAGTGCCAACTACACGGTACAAATGATGTTTAAACCTTTTGACACCCGCCTCAAATAATCCACCGAAATGACTGGCATACGGAGGCTGAAAGTGCCACGTTATGCCTTGTTGGAGTGTAAGCTCGTTTAAATGATTCTGGACAGCGTTACTGCGCAAGAATGCATACAAATCTTTTAAATAATTATTGCACCCAATAAAATTCTTTCCGCAATCCGAATAGATATCGGTACATAAGCCTCGGCGCGAGGTAAAACGTCGGAGAGCGGCCAGAAAAGCTTCCGTGGAAAGCTCACACACAAGCTCCAAATGTATGGCCTTAACGCTCATACAGACAAAAACCGCGACGTAGCACTTAATAACCTTTGCATTACGCACCTTATTTGCACGCACATAAAATGGACCGGCATAATCGACAGCGGTCTTAATGAATGGTCGCGCGGGACGCAAACGAGACACCGGCAGTGGTGCCATGCGCGGCTGTTTACGAGCGGGGCGCGCGCGGAAACAAGTGACGCAGCGATGAATGCGTTGACGCACTATATCTCGACTAGATAGGATCCAATATCGCTGCAATAACAAGTATTGGACGGTTTGTGGGCCGCGGCCGGCGTGCAAATATTTTACATGCGCATCGTCAATAATAAGATTAGTCAAATTATGTTTTTTCGGCAAAATTAACTGATGTTTAGAATCGTTCGGTAAAAGAAACTTATGTAATCTACCACCCACGCGTAATAATTTATTATCATCTAAAAATGGTGTTAAGCGTCGCAATTTATTAGAGGGAAATTTTCCTAGTGAAATGCTTTTAATATCATCACTAAATACACACTGTTGAACTAAATAAATAAGTCTAGTCAAAGCAAAATTGTACTCTGGCACTGTTACATAGTCCGAATAAGATGTTTTGTATTTTTTACATTTAAAATAAAATCTAAATATTAAAGCCGTTACTCGAACGCACTTACCTAAGCTACTAAATCGAGAAATAATATCCACGTCCTGTATAGGAGCTGTTTAAGTTAAATTTGAACTAACTGAAACCTTGATACGCTTTTCCTCCTCTGTAGTATAATCTACTGTTGACGAGGGCCAGTGAGTTCGATCTTGACGGAGCCAAGATGGACCATGAAACCATAAGTCATGTTCCACAAACGCACCAGGCAGCATGCCACGAGATGCAGCATCTGCAGGGTTGTCGGCCGACGGAACATGATGCCAACGTTCAGCGGGAATGCGTGAAAGTATATCGCTAGTGCGATTCGAAACAAACGTTTTCCATTCGTGTGGTGGTGATCGCAGCCACGCTAACACGATGGCCGCATCGGACCAAGCATAAACCTGATCAATAATAGCGTAATCCGAGAATATAACTAATGTTTGTTGTAAAAGCTTGGACAATAATAGGGCTGCCATCAGCTCGAGGCGCGGGATCGTTAAAAGTATACGAAGTGGAGATACAGGTCTCCCAAGTTTGGAACCGGTGGTAGTTTACGGTAGTTAGGGTCAAATAAATAAACTCAAAATTACAAAAAAGAATTTTAAATAAAATACTTTATTCAGTAAATTAAATAATAAATTCATACATAGACAATAAAACTTTAAAAATCGAATAATGAAATAACCGAACGCTCAATAGAAGTCTTTCGAAGGTAGCTCGACAAATTAAATAAAAGTTTGATTCTGACGACGAAGCCTGTAAAGGCTACGTAACGTCAATAAATAAATAAAGGTTTGTGCATTAACCCGTAAAAACTAGTTTTATTTTTCTTTTATTTTATTTTTATTCTATGAATGGCTTTACTGGCAAAAATCTGCTTTAAGCAAAATATAGTAGTTTCGCCTACTATATTTTTTTAAGAAATCAATATATATCAAAATATTGTATTTGATCCCCTAATTATAGTATGATACTATATTATATAGTAGGGTTGGCAACCCTAGATACCCTCAGCAACATAAAACATTCCGACAAGGAAATACAGCTGTTAACTTTATTATTTCGAAGATTCAAGACGAATACGAAGACACGAATACATCGGAGAATTTGGGAGGAACCGTTATCAACCAATTGACTGAGATCCTGCGCTACGTTTAAACGGGAGCATGGAACGGGCGTCCGCTTCGCGTGTTTGTTTCATGTTATTTCATAGAACATCGCTGCGTAAGGCGGGTCTCCCGCACCGCACTGTTCTATGAAATGATATAAAAACTGCATGCTGAACAGACCCTAGCTCCGTGCTCCCACTTAACGCAGCGCAAGCTCTGTAAAATAGGCTTGTTGAAAATATATCGATGTATCGATATATCGATATTTTTTGTTCGATATATCGATATTTTTAGCCAATATATTTTGATTCGATATATCGATACATCGATACAAAATAACCAATATCGAAATTCGTATCAAAATCGATATTTTTTTAAATATTAGCGGCATATCACGATCCAACTTAATTCGTATCTGGAAAAATCACTGGATCTCAGATGGATAAAGATATTCAACTTATCTATGCTCTGTGCTGTATTTAGTACGGTCTATGATTTGTTAATCTGTTTCGCTGGTGAATTGGTTGTGCTGAATTCCATTATATTCTGTAGAAATGTACGACTGTCTAGTCTTGTTTACGAAAGATGGCACCTGAGAGGTCCTGCAATCATTTTCATCATTCGAAAATAGGGTAATTATTATTATAAAATTTTAGGTAGATAATTTTCGTTTCATTATTATTCCACGTGTCATCTTTCGTGAGATACTGTACTGTCATGTAGTGTAACGGCAATTTGGTACTTTGATAATTCTTTCTTTAATTATAATTTGTATTGTTATTATTACTGTGCTAGGCGGATCTAAATATATTTTTGGGAAAATTGGTCCGATATATCGATAGATCGATGTTTTTTTCGCGATATATCGAAGCCCATATTGATATTTTTTAAAATATCGATGTATCGATATACCGATATTTATTTCTACTTTCGACATCCCTACTGTAAAAGAGCGACTACATGTGCTATATTGCCAAAGAATCATAAATAATCCAAAACAATTTCGTTCCTACCTACGAATGAAAAGACCTACATTTTATGAGTTGTTAATTGACTTTCAATCACATATTTGGTATTTTATTGAGAAACAAAACACAATAATAACGCGCAGAAATGTAGGTACCCTGGGCGCGGGTTGCGTATACGACTGTACAAAATGGCGACCACGGTGCTATTCGCGACGGGAACGTTGCGTGACCGCAACGTGTTCGCTGCGTGGACGCGACATCCTCCTTACATATATTACATACATATTTTAAAGGATGTGTAAAGTGGTGTAAAGATCCCATTTTTATTAAATCATTGAATGATTAAAATAACCGGGGAAAGGTTAAATAACTGGAGTAAGAAAAAAATAAATGAGTAGCATGAGAGGTCATACAATGAATACGGAACAACTCAAATTACAAACAACTACTGAGTTAAATGATTTATTGTTCAGGGGGTAAAATGGCGTCATTTGCATGTTACATAAAAAAAAACGATATAATGCATTCCATAGAAGCCGTCAATTAAATGATTCTGGAATTACATATTTTTATGCATATCTCGTCATTTTTAGCTTTGAAAAATAAAACACATTATATGAAACGTGAAATCTCGCTGTTGTAACCGACCGATTTTTTATTGTTGTTCGCGCATTAATCTCCGTGATGCGTAGACCGATTTTGATGATTATTTTTTGTTCGAATATGTTTTTTGGAAAAAATGATCCCATATTACAACCGACACCAAATGTGAATTTGAATTTAAAATGTACTTTACATATAAGTAAAGAATCGTATTATTATTATTTAATTATTAATGGTTTTTTTATAAAGTCGGTTAAGGACCCCTTGGTAGGCTATAGGTACTTATTAGAAAAACATTGCCTAAGAATCTTCGTATTTAAAAATAATCAGGTGCTAAGATACCTACAATACAATCTAATTTACCTCAATTAAAATTCTACTTATGATATGACCCTTAGTTCTCAGCTAGGGAGCCCAAATAAACATACCGGCGTTTATCTTCCATTCGCATTATACTCCCAGAGTTCAATAAAATAATACAAGATGTAATTGATTGTTATTTTTACAAAATTACTTGTACAACTCGAGACAATTATTACAAAGAGGCCAATTTATATTAAACATTGATCTTGTGAAGTGAAACCTAACTAGGTTTTCGGGTAAACAGAAAGTTACCATGTTTTTTTTTTACCAATTGCTATTAACTTAGTGAGCTGCCGTCTGTAAGAAAAATGCTTCGTAAGCAAAGAAATAAACTTGCCGATATTTTAAGTAGCAATATAACTTAACTGTGAATTTTCAGTTTTTGAGTTTTAGTAAAAATTTGGCAAAACTCTGCGAAAAGTAAGACTGAAATTAATTAAGTAATGCTTGCCGATGAGTACTTGTTTGCAATGGGAATATTTTATTAAGATCATTCTGGATATCATTCATCTTATCACTTAATAATACAAATATTAAGATCTTATTTTATTTCTGGCCATAAAAAAGTTCTTTCAGCATTGTATGAGGTAAATAAGCAAATTTCTTACATATTTAATGACTTAAAACTGTGTAATTTTTAGGGTTCCTTACCCAAAGGGTAAAAACGGAACCCTATTACTAAGACTCCGCTGTCCATCTATCAGTCTGTACGTCGGTCTGTCTGTCACCAGGCTATATATCATGAACCGTGATACGAGATAACACATTCATCTACACTCAGCAATACTACACATAATCACCAAAAGTCAGCGGTTGGTGACTGACATTAATAAGTAAATAAGCCTACACTATTCTTAGGTTTATTTAATGACTTGAATTGAATTTTAATCAATCAAAAAAAATACAAAAAATTCAATTTCAATACAAGTTTGTATTTTTTTGATTGAATCACCAAAAATAGAGTTCAATGAGTTCTTAAATATAACATAAACTTCTTTAATATAAGTTACTTTATTTTAAAAGGTATTTTGTGATAATGTTTTTTGAATGGTGCGATAAGAATTCTATATTTTAAGCACCTTTTAGCATATCTTTTCACTTATAAAAAAAAAAGTCCTTCGGATTTTTTTACTCTCGGCCTCCTTGGTATCGTAACGGTGTGGCATAGCCGCAACTGTTCTCTTTGTCTATATTCTCATATTAATAATAAATCTGTGTAATGTTTGATCATGTGTAAAAAGAAAAGAAAATATAAGTGTCCAATACTTTTTGATAATGTAACGGATAAAAGAAGAAAAAGTTAGTCGTCATCCCTATGAAAAGTTTATCTATTCGGCTTAGGCTGCGTTTTTTCCTATAGAAACTTATGACCAGAAAAATCAGAAAGCGAATTAGTATATATATATAGATATAGTATATTTATGTGGATTGAAATCTGAAAACTGATTGGTACAGCACTCGCGTGAATCTAGCACTAGTTTCAAATAGAATTCCCATATAAATCTGTATTCCTAATTAAAAAATGCAAAGCCAAAATAAACAAAAAGCTATCCCGTTTTCATCATACTACGATCTGTTTTTATTGGAAACTGTCTGTTGGTAGCAAAAGTAAAAACGATATCGTATAAAACGATAAAAAACTAGTTACTACAAATTGGCACTAGCCATAGAAAGTTGAGCAGAAGCGGTTCGTACCAAAAAAGGAACCAAACTAACTAAAAGTATGAGTATGCCCATTCTCTGGTGGAGAATAAAAGGCAGGCAGTTTACATGCTTAAAATATAAAAATTATAATAGTAATTGACATTCAAAAAACGCGATTGGTCACCTATTCTTGACGACCACCGTGTCCGAGTGGTTTGTACGCCGGGTTTCATGGTGTCGCCGACTCGAAAGCAGATGTTTGTGTGATAAATAAATATACTTATATTAGTACAGTATATGTATTCTATCCGTTATCTTAGTATCCCATAACACAAGCCTTTACAGCTTACTTTGGGGCTAGACAAATTGGTGTGAGTGTTGGTAACATTTATTTATTCTAATTTTAGATGAAAATTTATTATGTATTTAAGATTTTTAAAATAAGAAAATTTATGAAAACGCAACTTTAAATACAACAACTCGACAGTTAGGGTTGCAGCCGGGTTTTAGGATTTACTATTGACAGTATTTTTTTTGCGTTTTGGTGGTCTGTCTGTCACAGTGGCTTTGCTCGGAATCTACTGGACCAAACAAGTTGAAATTTGGTATATACATGTATGTCTGTGGCCCAAACACGGACGAATAAAGTAAATAAATAAATTTCTATTTCTAAAGAAAAGTTTTACTAGAAAAAAGTCCACGCGGTCCAGGCAGCGGACGGGACTTGAACCCGCACCATTTGCAACCCGGGCGAATGCACTGACCAATTATGCTACCACGGCCCTGATGGCCTCATCGAAATTTTCCTAGCCTTAAGCTGCAAAGCAGCGCCATCTCTTCGCATTGTAGCTAACCCACAATCCGCTACCTGGTCCGCATGGATTTTTTTTAAAACTTTTCTTTAGATTTAAACATCTAGCAGTTAAATGCTTAAAAAATAAATAAAAACATAAATTTCTATTTTATTTTTTTATTTTAGACGCAGTTTGGGAGATAAGGGGGCGAACACGTAAATATTTTATCTATTTTCTTAAACGATTTTTAAGCTATTAATTTAACATTTGTAAAAAAATATGTTTAAACCTTCACAATGAGCCCTTTCTTGAATATCAAATGAAAGAACTCAATGTGAAGGTATCAAATATATTTTTAAACGGTAAAAAAAATATTTTTGAAACCTTCACATTGAGCCCTTTCTTTAATAACAAATGAAAGGGCTCAATATGACGGTATCAAATATATTTTTACACGTTACATTTAGCAATTTTTTTTACGTCATCCCCTAAATGTAACCTCCAGTGGAAAAGCTTGCGATCGATATGATCACGAGTAACTATGATCAAATTAATATATAATGTCATCATCATCTAACTGACTTATGTCTCTTGATGTTTGTTCCTGACTTAGAGCGTATTTAAACCGTGTTGTAGCGTACCTCAGGGGCGATTCTTCCTTTTGGTATTCATAGATTCCATTTTACACCTCTTATCATCCATATGATCATCAACTTCAAAACACTATACCACTATACTTTTGTTTATATTATTTATTTCTGGAAACACACAATTTCAAAAATATTACACACTTTTTATCATTTCTACGGCAAAAGTTGCAAGACTAACTTTTGTTAGATCGCTACCGAGCTACGACCCACGCCCTTTACACTTCACACATCCACACCATACCCCTATTTCGTGCTGTGCCACTGACCGACGGGTGGTGCTCCTGGAAGACGGCAGCGCTCCTCAGCGTCTTTACTTGAGTCCCGGGGCCTGCTGCCCCAAGACAAGGCCTTTTAGGAATGTAGAGCTCGGTAGCTAGCTACAAAAGTTAGCCTGGTAAAAACCATGCTCGTGATCATGCTTAGATGGCAACGGCCCGGGTAGAAACCGTGCCAAGACGCGGCGGAAACCCGTTCGTTAACAAGCGCTCTTAGAGCTACCTATTCTCTTTGTATTGTTGCGTTAATCTTGAGATGAACGAATACTTTTAAGCGATATTCACTTGAACGTGCTCCCTTTGATGAGAATAAACCCTATAAATTATTTTGATCAAGGAGAAATGGATTTCGACAAAAAGTGTAAGTACAAGGCTAAATCAACAGATAAAACAATAGTGAGGGAAAGCATTCCTAGCTATTCTATCATTATCAGAATGTCTATAAATAAACGGCGAAATGCTAACTAACTACGTAGCAAATATTTGCAGCATTAAAGTCATCTGTAGACGCCAATTTCATAAACGCTTATAATAGGGGAGCCCAAGAGGGGATTTGGGGATTTCCTCGAGCGCGGTAGATTAATATATGGGAAGATACCTTACATCTAGTTGAGTACCTCTACCAAATCTGAGTCCTCCACATGTAGTGCCGCAAGCGTAGACCAGCCGATCAGAATAGTAAAAAAAAAATCGATAGACGGAAATACTCGAGCGCGTCAGATTAAGATATGGTGGTTTAATTACATGCTGAAAAGTGTGTATTTCAATAATCTGACGATTTGGGCATGGCGTAAGGGAGTGGGAGGGTTGCAAAGTGGCAAAAAAACCATGTCTGGACGTTCTCGAGCGCGGTTGATTTTTTTTTAATTTAAAGGATAATATAATATTATGTTATGATAATAATTCAAGGATCATGGAAAACATATAATCTGCCGATTTGGACAAGCCGAAGTAACAAAAATCGTTAATAAAGTATTGCGCGTGCAGCTGCAGCGAAGCATGTATTTCATACTACGCTCCTCTCTCTATTTTGCTCTATCTCTCTATCTTCCACTTTCTCGCACCGTCCCTACTTTCTGTCTACCATTACGCTTTCACAGCTAATCACAGCACTCGTGAACCTCGGGGTATGTACAACGCTCTGGTTTGTTTGTTTTATTTGATTTTTTGTGAGTTAGATATTTACTATTACAAAGATGAGTGACAATATTATAAAGTGTGTGTTTTGCAGACAAAATACATGACAAAAGATTGTTAAATTTACATCGGAAACAATAAGGAAATGCAAGACGGTTATGGAGTATCGTCGGAGTAAACCTACTCTCAGAAGATGGAGTACAACGTACGATAATCTTGAACTTCCGGATGAAACATCATTTTTTACAATGAGTGTATCTTAACCTAATTTAACCCTTATTAGATTTTCAGCTTTTTTTTATTTGCATGCTATTCTTTATGATTTTATTTTATCACATTCAATTATTTGAAAAAGAAACGGAGAAAATTTTCTTTAAACCGTCAAGGCATCAAGCTGAACTGCCTGTGTGAAAATCTGACGCGCTCGGGTATTTCCAGATGGCGATTTTTTTGCATTTTCATAAAGCCGTCACGAGCTTGCGTCGCGTCCGACTCGTCAGACTTTTGGATCTGAGCTTCGTTTAGGCTCACTTAACATCCCCTCTGAATATCTGACACGCTCGAGTAAATATTTTTTTCCCCATACTCATTTACGGCTAGCCCCACCATACAAACCGGCAGATTAACAGTCTTTCGTCATCAGAGACACAAGGAGCATATACAATATCAATATCTGCCGCGCTTGAGTATTTCCATGTGACTATTTTTTTTTATATTTTTGAAAGCTTCTAGACGCTTGTTCCACCGGTGAAAGGGTATGCATCATATAACCTTTTTTTCTTTTTACCATCTGATCTTCAAAATTCAATAGGTCTCCACGACACTCGAGTAAATCCCCATTTAGCATCGTGACCTCCCCTACAATTAGATTTTGATTGTTGGTTATTGTTCAATACAAATTGTTTACTTTCAACTTACCCACAATACAGGGCAGTGTTTGCATTGGTGCGATTTAAAGGGAATATTTGAAGCCAGCTTAATAAATTAAAAGGGGTTTTATTAATTCGAATCAAAATTTGTATTCGACTGGCCTTTCCGACTTGTGTTATAGTATTGTGGTAAGAATTGACGTATGGATGATAAGTGACGTTTTAATACGTGGCTTTATAAAAAACGTTTTAGTAATCTATTGAAAGACTTCTTCTGCGTGAATTTTTGAATAAACAATCTCTAGGGAACCTCTGATTTAAACAAACAAATCCAGAATTACTACCCGCAATACTAGGTTTACACGAAAACTTTATAGTTTTTAAAGACAACATGCAATGGTATCTAAAATATTTGTACGATTCAAGTATTCTATCTCTTCATCCAGGTAATATAGTACCTACTTATATCCGTGTATCTATAAACGTAAAACATAATATAAAATTTCATAATTAAATAAAAAACATACATCCGAATTGACGCCACCGCTGCACCGCCACCGTCAACTTGGGCTTATTTCCCACAATTTACAAAAACTGCAATAATTCTTTATTTTAATTGCATAAAAATTACTTGTTTCATAAACCATTTCGACATGTATACTTACTGTGAACTATTATAGACATCTCTGGAGATAGTCTACAAATAATCCTAGTTCACGTATCTGATACTCTACATACTACACCGTGGTTTATGCTATTTAATCGTTAAAAGTACTTATTCTTTTTGCATGTGGGGTTTGTATGTAATGGTTTGTTACAACCTCGCTCGCGAGTCATGTTCTCAACACTTACCTAACCTAATGTGAAGCCGAGACCGAAAAACCCATGAATACCTATTATGGACGATATTTTACTTAGGCGACTCGCGTTTTCGCAAAACTCCTATCTTTTTTAGCTAGATTGAGAAATGTCATCGCCTTTGTCTTATCGTCGGCGTTTACTCAAAATTCCTAGGACTTTTGCCAAAATTTGATTTTTCAAATCATCCTAAAACATATCGACAGTGGAGAAGCAAAATTGCTTAAACGCCACTTTAGTAACTTTACAGAAACGAGGATGAAAGAAGTTTTTTCAAAAAAAACTGTTAACTCTTGTGAATGAGAAGTAACGTCATAAAAA
Source organism: Chilo suppressalis (assembly GCA_902850365.2). Lineage (NCBI taxonomy): Eukaryota > Metazoa > Arthropoda > Insecta > Lepidoptera > Crambidae > Chilo > Chilo suppressalis. The sequence continues at coordinate 10,150,017 of OU963895.1, read as the reverse complement.
TAAAAACATATTCATAAAATAATATTTTCTAAATATCCTCATTTTAAAAAGTTACATAGTGCCTTTACTTCACTAATTATGATTTAGATGTCGCTTAAGCGAAAATAACTCGGCCCACTATACATTTTTTTTTTCAAGCAAACATCAAATCATACGCCGAAGTAGTAAGCGCTTTTGGTTCAAAAAGCACCAAAATTAATATCGCTTTAGCGTTGTGAACAATAAAAATCTTCAAAAACTTGAGTTGACGAAGCGCCAAAAGAGTACTTAAATCTTCACAAAACATCTGATTCAAATGATATACTATATAACTCATATTTGACCAAAGTGGCCTTTAAGCGACTTTGCCACTGTCGATATACACACTATAACTGTTCGATGAAAATAGAGCACTTACTAATTCATCTACAGTATATAAAATAGAGCAACAGATATAAAAGATCAAAAGAATTAATAACGGTCTCACCTTTCTCCCAAGTGAAGTGCTTTCAAAAAAACGACATTATCCAGATATCTTTTGTTGGAAACATATTTTGTAATAAACTCGGGGTAACCTTACAAAAACGGGGTGAAGCGACGGGGAAAAAATCCCGTTTTAAGATATTACGGAAATCATATATCTTCTCAGCACAGTACAGTTGGCCCTTAACAGTAGGGTATGTTGTAAATGAGCAGAATTTAAAACGAAACTTAAAAAAAATCTTCCCATATCTCCGTTTTACTTTTAGAGTAAGGCACTTGTCCTTCTGGTGACTATGAACTAGAATCGAGTTGACGATTGGCGGAAAGCGAGTGTGTAGTTCCGACAGTTTTATCGCTGGACTATAAGCGAGTGTGCGACGGGTGGTCACTTGCGCCACTCGTTCGTGGAGACAACCTTTCGTGACAAGCGTGCATCGCTGAGCAAGTATTATCATAGCCTACGGACAGGGTAACCAGCCCCAAACTCTTGACCTTCATTCTGATTTAAATACCTTTATAGCTTACGGGCAGGGTAACCAGCCCCAAACTCATGGCTACACTAACTCCACTATTCAAACCACAAATTAGTGCGAAAACCAAAGTTCAACTTCGTTCAAACCTAGAAAATTTATACCTGTTAAATAAAAATCAAATAAAATTAACAAATGTAATATAAAACCTATCAAATTAGTCACACACCAGCTAGTGGAGCGAGTTCTCAGTGTGAACAGTAAGCGATTAACTATTAACATCTATCTCTTTACTTTACACATAATGTATCCCTATTGTACGTTTCTTGATCGAGAAAATAGGCAATAATATTTTTATTATTATTACCAGTTTCAAAGAAATTTAATTATAATGTTGTGGTCAATCGCATCTTAAAACCACAGAGGTTTAGGAGGTAAGTCGCTTCCTCGCCGGCGGTCGAACAAATACCTTAAGGCTATCTGATTAAAAGCAAGATTTGTTAAAAAAGTCCCTATACCTACCTATTTTACATAGATTTGTCATTTGCCCAATTACAAACAGGAGTAAATATTAACCCTATTCTCTCAGTGCAAAATATTTTTTATCAACTTTTCATAGCTCTTGCTTATAATGTAAAAAGTTACTATACTGACTAGAACTTTCCGTCCCAGAGATATTATATTCTTAAATATCCGTGAGTCGACCATTTTTAACCTATCGCAAGTGGTTCCCTCTCATAAGCTGTTATCGATGAGATTTATTAAACAGTTATTGGAAATGGCCACGTCACATGGAGGACCTCACATCTGGCTCCATTATCGTCAATTTCCTGAAGCGGTCCCTAATACTCATGTGCCATTTCTGGGACTATTGAAAGTTGGAAACTTGTAAGTAATATACTGCTGTAAGCGGTTTTTTTATTTCTGAATTTGAAATATTGTTTCACGTAATTTATACACATTTTAGGTTATATCTTGCTCGTATTTTTTTAGTAAGCCGGTCTTCCAACTGGTATTTGTCCGCGAACTGTACAATAAACAATAGCTGTTTTTTACTCGATACATTGCTAAATTCTATTTGTCGTATCCTACTTACACTTAGCCGGATAGTTTGTATTCAAAATTACGATGTGCAAACGATACAATTTGCTTGTGGCAAATGTTTCTAAAAATAACAATCTTCACTGACGTAAAGTAGCTGGAGCTCTACTCTCTTTCTCCGAAACGAAATTTCCGGTAACGAATGAATTTTAAACGAATTTTCGCCAGTGCCTCTGCTCTACTTCATTTTCGAACACGCACATAAAGTTCGGAATCTCAAACAATTTTCGTAAACGAATCAACTATATTAAATACCATATCGTTGAAACGAATGGAATGAGTATGTTTGTGAGTTCTTTTTCTGTCCATTTTTTTTGATTGCGGTTTTTACATGAACTTTTTCCGACCGACTAATTTGTAGAGTTGATGCAATCCATTCTATGTCAACCTAAATTTGTCGTTTAATACTTTGAAATATTGGAAATACAATAATTAATAAAAATTTGGAGTATTTGTTGATTTGACATGATAAAAAATATTTCTCACGCTAAGCAGCCTTGATTAAAAATACTTGTATCAGACATTTTAGGCTAATTTAAAAAAAACCGAAAACGAAAATAAATAGGTAATACTTTTCATTTCGGCAATTTGAGGTTAAAATTTTGAACAAATATCATATTTAACTTTTCGTTTAAAAGTTTTGTGAATTAGAATAGGCTCGGAGAACTGAATTGCCAAATTTCTTTGGACGAACGAATTTTTGAAATTAAAAAGAAACAGTAATAAACTTGCGTAATTTCGTTGAAATAGAGTATGCCTTCTGATTAAAAAATGCTATTTATTCAAACCCAATATATTCCAAATGGCGCCCAGAAAGTTACTAACCTGAGGCAAAAATACTACCTACCTACGTGCAGTGTCACATACGAGTGTTAACGAACGAGACTTCACGGATCGAAAGCATTGCAAAGTGTGCTTATTGCAGTTCAATATTGCAACCATTTTCGTACGACAGAAAAAAAAATACTGTCGAGATAATATAGTAGCGACTTTCATTGTTCTAAAAATAGAGGCTAAGTTTAAAACTAAATAACTTCTGTGACTCCTGAACCTTACCTTACTCACTACAAGTACATTATACAAAAGAATAATTTTATTTAGCCCTGCAATCTCAAGCAGCACAACAATCTCCTGAGAGCTGTAGAATATATCTACACAAGTACGCTCCAATTTGAGCGAAACTCTTCTACTCTGCATTTAAAATTCTAGGTACTCGAGCACTTTAAAATCTCAAATAGCGTAAGGGACTTAGTCGTTTCATATATAAAACATAGACTCCCTTGTTAATAAACGAGGAATAAGCTTAGACTAGTTGCACCGTGTTTTGTTCATATCACTCAAGTGCCATTTGTTTGTAATTTGTTTGCAATCTAATGTCACGTGACCCAAAACGCTAAGGATTGGCGGAGCCTAAAATGACGGCACACGCAAATAAACTTCCGGTAAAAGTGACGTTACATTGTATCATTTGACATTTTAATAACAGTCGTGTGACGTCACACACTAGTAAGACGCCATATTGTCCAGAGAAACATTTTAGCGGCAACTTGAAAATAGAGTTTTTGATTTCGTTATTTTTACTGGAATACACAACAGAACAATGAATATCCACTTTTTACGGACTCCATAAACATTAGTCAATAACGTGAGATCGTTTTCTAAAACTTGTCAAGTACCCTATTTAATGAACAGTTACTAATGCAAAGCTTTATTCTTCGTTTATTAAAAGAAGATGGGTGTTTTATCTATAATTGTAATTCTTAAAAACGCCCATAAATTACGAAGCTATAACAACTTGTTTTCCATTTCAGGGCATAAGATAATTTGATAATCCTTCCCTTCATTTATCTTTTTTCGCCCGGGAAGTTATTTTTTAAGGAATTCTTGCACCGTTCATTCTTAAAGTCAATGTCAACAGTAATAATTCTTCCGGATGTACAGGATGAGGGATAAACTTTGGAAATATATTTTCCACTGAACCTGACAGTGGCGTATTTTTAAATTGTTGTAGCACCTGTATCCACTCGAGTTCTGAATATTTTTTGCAAAAAATTAAAAACAGCCACCGTTATTGGATCTGTATGCAGTTCTGAGAATGAGAAATAAATGAAAAAAATGTGCAGCTTTTTGTTCTGTTTTTTCTTTATGGACACATATGCGTAGATTTTCCAGTTAATCAGGCTAGTAAGTTACCAATGTTTTTTTAATTCTTCACGTCATTTCCTTTTCGATAACGTGATTTATTTTTAATTTCTTTATTCAAAAAAAAATTACATAGAAAATACATAATAAAAAAAATAAAATCCAACACTCACATCAATTAGCGTAGCCCCAAAGTGAGCACTATAGGCTTGTGTTATAGGATACTAAGGAAACGGATAGAATACATATACTGATGCATATATAAGTATATTTATATAGAAATACATATTAAACAGCCATGACTGGAGTATAAATGCTCGTATTCATCACACAAACATCTGCCCCCACCTCATCGTCATCATCATCATCAGCCTATTAATGTCCCCACTGCTGGGGCACAGGCCTTCCCTATGAATGGAATAGGGAGATTGGGCCATGACCCACCGCGCGGGCCCAGTGCGGATTGGTGGGTGCTAACGACTGCAGATGCAGCTGGGACCAACGGCTTAACGTGCCTTCCGAAGCACGGAGGAGCTCGAGATAGTAAATTTTTGGTCACCCATCCAATGACCGACCACTGCGAAAGTTGCTTCACTTCAAAGATCGCAGCCGAACGCGCTAACCACTTGCGCCATCGAGCTCCCACCTAGAATTACCATTTGTCCGGGTTCTTTGCCTTGTGTCCGGACTTTATCCGGCTTTTAAATTTTTTCCGGGATTTTTTTAATTAGATGGAATATGAGTAAAACAACTTATTAAGTTATATCAAATAATCATTATTACTCATTAATTTAAAACAAAATATAAATTATCTTTAAAAATCAACAACAAGACCCCCCTCGCGATGCGAGCGTCGGCTTCTACGTGTACAATATCACTGTAACTAAATGGGTGATGTTTGCATTTTGTGACTAAAATGGCCGGACTTTTATCGAAATGTCCGGCTTTTTATCAGGACTTCTCAAATTTTTCAATAGTAACCCTACCCCCACCGGAATTCGAACCCAGGACCTCTCGAGTAGGCGACACCTTGAAACCCGGCGTACGAACTGCTTAACGGCTTCTCCATTTCGCACCCGTGAGACTTGCGAGAGGTTAGGTGTGAGGTCCGTTGGTCTGCCCCATAAGGACACCAACGTCTGTAAATAGAGGTTTTGCCTGCGTAATAGAAAAAAAGGTTCTTATCATGAACACAATAATGTCGTACATAGTGTATTTTCATAAAACGCCGTCTAGAAACACAAGAAGTTTCAAGCAGCACTGGATGATAGTTGACATTGTAGCGCTCACGGCAAACCCGCAATATTACTGTAATCCCACTCGGTTCCGCGGCACAACTATCCGATGTCTTAGGGGATGATGAAATTAAAAAAAACACGCGGATAAACGAATAATTCCCGCGCCTTACAAATCTGCAACTTTTTAGTCAGGAAGATATGATATAAAAACCCCTTTTCGCTTCGTTTGTAACTTTAATACAGTGGATGGTCATAGCTTTTATAAATAAAAGTCCTTACGTTGTTGAACTAAAATGATCTAATATAATTTTTATCTTAAGCATTAAACTATTTACAAAATCTCAGATCTTTAGAAGGACTTTAACATATCAAACAAATCGTTTTAGAACATAAATTAGAATGATGCCCTATCTTCTTTACCTTACTGGAAATAACAGAGAGTAGACAGATTGCTTTGTCGACTGTAACTTTTGTTACGAAAAAAGTCAACAAAATTATGAAAAAACTTCGAACAGAAACAAAAGTTTCTCTAACCAGTATTGGCAATGAGTTTGATGTAAATTTTTATTCCTTTAAAAAGGCGTACATACCCACTAGGACTTTTAGCTCTTTAATTGTGTTACAACATTACTGTGCAATGAGAATACTAATGACGTAATATGACGCGACCTAATTAAGCATAGCCATGTGGATGTAACCCATTTACCTTCGTTAATATAAGTTAATTTATTTAATAAACTCCATCTCTTATATGGATCACTTAAATTTGCGTACAAATTTAATTAGTAGATACCAGGAAGTAAGAATATTAATCATTATGTATTTGTTATTAACCTACATATCACGTCGGTTAAGAATTTTTAGGTAGTGAAAGACCTTTAAGATACTAGTCCCAGAATTTCTAAAGGTTTGACAAAAAAGGTTCTAGACGTTGTATTCTAGGGTCAAGTGGGAACAGTGTTACAAGGGGCACAGTGCAACATATAAGGTATATCTCTGTATTATACCCGGCCATTTGAGCTGCTGCAGCTGTTATGTGACGTCATAACAGCTGCTCAAGGGGGGCGCCACACGGGCGTTGCGTCAGCACTGCGTCTCCGCAACGCAATGATTTAACGCAGTGAATGCCACACGAGCGCTGCGTCGGTGCTGCGTCTACACCGTCGATATGTTATTAAATCTGCACCGCCGCTTTGTCGTTTCAACGCATCTCCCTTCCTTCCTCCTCTCCTTGTGCGTTGCGTCGCCGTCCGTCGTTTCAACGCATCGTGTGGCATGTCGTTCAAATTAATATGTAGAACGAAGAAGCGTCACCGCTCAGTCGACGCAGCGCTAACGCAACGCACAAACATTTCCATCTCCCTAAGATGGCGGCATTATGAAACTAATAAAACACGCCAAACCAAAGACAAATAAGAAAAGGCCAGAGATATTCTTATATACATTGTTTATGTGATATTTTACACTTTCCCCACTTGATCCTACACTACGAGTATTTGCACTTGAGGATAAAAATGTTAAGAAGTATATATTAATTGCAATGTTGGTGTTTCTCGAAATGTAAATATCAACATGATGATCCTTCTTCTGAACGGGTTTTGTAATAAAGTTGATATGAATGGGAATGATCCCAGAGCACAATGTGAATGATGCATGTATCTAATGCTAGTCATAACTTTCATACCTACGTTCAGCGATCGCACTAAGATTGTCAACTTTGGCTAATCGGTCCTCCCACGAGTATGTCATTTTTTGGTGTTATTCTTGTACAAGGTAGGATGAGATTGTTTCGGCATATCTTCAAGAAAAATTAGTGATGATACTATTCTTACTCGCTTGGTCTTCAGACCCTCTAATGGGTAGAATTTATTAACCAAATTTATATTTAGCCTTTTTAGATTCTGGTCTTTAAATATCTAAGAGTTCCCATAAATTAATATATAGCTTATTAATATTACAACAAATACTAACCAAATGAATTTGTGAAAACATATAGTGTCTAAGGGTTAGATTTCACTTGGGTTTAGTACCTAAATTAATGGCTCGTGTATGTCACACAAACCTACTTCATCAAGAACTACGAGAATATTTTTTCCCCTTAAAAGGACGGCTCATGACGTCAAATATATTCTCACTAGACAGAAGGACGACTGTTTGTTTAGCCGTGAAGGTCGGTGTCCGGTTTCATAACAGCGTCCGTTTTGCGTCCACTTAGCAATCTGCTCTCGGTGGCATGATCATTATTTTCATAACGTGTAAATAAACTTCCTGAATGTGCCTTTAAATCTTATGTAACAATATTATGATAAGATTAGACATTCTTAAATCACGCGGTTTTTAAAATAAGTATAATATTTAGTATTAGACAATATTATATTAACATACATACTACAATAATACTTTGAATAATATTCAATTGTTCTATATTATAATATAATTCAAATACGAGCCTTATATTTTTATACAAGCATTGCAATGCTTTATTGAAACATATATAAATGTTATCTAAATTCCAGGGTTCCACGGGTAAGGGGATTGTGTTATATTATATTTTAAAATAAGAAGTAATAAACCTAAAATTATATCTGTTGAAATTTTAATACTATAAAGAAATATAAGAATAAAATTCGGGTAAGAGATTTTTTTGACGTGACAACGTCTTAAATTAGGTTGCGGCTGGGAGTCACTTATGAAAAAGTGTAACGCTCGGTAACGTTACGATGAGTCTCTCGTGTTAAGTTTAAGTTTACATGTACAATGTTTTAGTAAACAAAATATATTTCTATAGTTAAAATTTGTGCAATTCTTATTTTCATTCAATTCCTTGTTCCTATTGTGCAATTTAATTATATTCATATCAATAAATATTCTACCGAGAAAAAGACGTTGTCACGTAAAATCTTCGCCCGTAAAACCGACTTTACAGGCAACCATATTTTAAGAAAGAAATTCGCGCGTTGTGTCGTCAACCACTAACCTTTTAAAGTAGAGCGATGCGATGATTTTCTGTGCACAAATCACTAAAACAGTAATCTTGGTTCACAAAACACGAAGAAACAAAAATCACCACACAAACCCACTTAATTTTTAATATTTCACAAAATTATTCCGACCTACCTCCCGCTTGTTGACAAAACTGACACCAGACACTGACGCAACCTAGCATCACTTTGTCATCACCACTAGTTTGTGGATGCAACATTTTTTTTTATTTAGTTTTTTTTTAAATCGCTTTCGCACAAGAACCATATTTAAAGTTTAGAGAATTTACCTGTGAACGACGCCAAACAAACAGAATTTGGAACAAAACTTAAAAAAGAATGTGTTATGGACGTACACGCGCAATCTACTGGATTTTTTTGATATCATGAGCTGTCATGATATGCGCAATCAACCGGCAGCTATTATACCTACATATTGACATAAAATGGGGACGATGTAATGTAAAGTATTTAGTTCGTCAGTGAAATCAACAAAAAAATATGGACACACTTTTTCCTTGTGTTAATCAACCAAAAAATTACAAAGTTTGGGAGAGGAGGCTGGTGACGTTACTTCTAAGTAAAAATAGTACCAAGGCGTGACGTCATACGACATTTTAAATCAATGACGTTTTTGTTTATATGTATGCCAATAAAGAAAAAATACGTGTCTGATACGTTTTTACTATCTACCTGATGGACTAAGCCAGACTTTTTTTTACATTTATTTCTTATGTTACATTTTAATTTTAGGAACTGTATTAAATACACTTATTTAGCATTCAAATAACAAACGATCAAGCTAAGAGCATTTTGCTATTTAAAAAATTACAACTTTAAGTTAAATACCTAATAATTATAAGACAAGTCCAGTCGCTGCTCGTTGAATTTTGTGAAGTCTAATCTTCTCAGTCATAAATATTTCTTAGTTAGCTATGCAAACATTTTCTCATAAGAAATATTATACTTTTAACAGGAGAAAATTCTGGAAACTTAATAAAAATGCACAGGTCCAATCTCTCAAGCTAACAATGTTCGCCTTAAAACTTTTGGAGTGTGATTGCATTTCTAAGTTATTTTAGTGCTATGTAAATGTTTTCATTTCCATGAGTTTTTGAGAAGCATGTTTCATGAATTCTGACGATGGCTAACTATTAATCAAAATTTTATTACAAAACTGATATTAAACATTTTAAATTATACTATTAGTCGCCCATAAGTCCAAATTGAGCGTTTAAGTTATTTTGCCTTGTCATTGTGCGTGAATCGTCGTACCTAAATGTTATGTGTCATATAAAGCATAAGTATTGTATTCATTAAGCATTTTTATATAGGTATATTCAGCATAATCGATTCAATGGTTTTGTCGTGAAAGCGTTACAAGCAGACATTATTTAGTTTCAACGGAGATATTTACGGTCTTGTTACAAAAAGACACAGTTTCAAACCTTGTTTAGGCAAATTTTGTATGACATTATTTCTTATACTCGTGTGGACCGCATGTCTAACTTTTTTGTGGTAATAAGGTTAGGTTCTATAAATACAAGTTCTATTCAGTTTGAACCTAAGTAATTGTTGTGAATTGTGCGGAAATATGAATTACACAACTGTTATTTAGCAGTGGTTTGAAGTTGGCCATAAGTCATACGAATTGCGTTACGAATTTGCTACGCCAGCTCTGGAGCTGCTACGCACCAATTACTAGGTAGCTACTGCGTGGTTACTACGAAAAATCCCTTTTTTATTCCAACATCAACCAAACTGTTGTAGATAACGTCGATTAAGGCTACACAATACAATGGAATATAGTTCTTATTGAACAATAAATGTACTCCAGATTCGCTCGTCAAGTTTCGAAGGTTTAATCATTAGCCGAATTAACCGAGCAGTAAATTGTTCCGAGCGAAAAATATGAACATATAATAGCCGGCTGAAGTGTTTCCTTATAGTAATTAGAGATTATGTAACTAATGATCTGTGCTGTGTGTGTGTGTGGCTTCTGTGAAAACCTTTTTAATAGACGAAACGATATTCGACACTATTACACTACGATTATAAATTGAATATTACAATATAATGAAGACGATGTTAAAAGTCAATATATAGTTAGGGAGCTATATACGCCGTATCAGTTACGTATGCAGTTACATTAATTTACTATTTACTTCAACAATAGCTTTGTATATTTTTATACACACTATTATTATTATTAAATTGCTAATGATATCCTATCTTAAAACTCTTTTTGCCTAATCATCTTAAAATGTAAAGAACAAGGTACGCAATAATTTCCCACAATTTTCGAAATCTGCAAATTTTATTTATTTTTACAAAATATTAGGGTAGATTGTTGTCTTTTGCGTGTTAATTAAGTTTAAAATCCCATCGTTCGTTTTTATGTATAGCTAATTTAAAGTATCAATCATATTTATCCTTGTTCGTCTCTTTAGTGTACAAGATTCAATATATTTTCAAAGTTCGCATGCGACAAAAAAATTACTTCTTCCACGATCACGATCACTTCTCACAATCTCACTATTATAAGATAATAATTAATCTCAAGACTGTAGGCAAGATAATTTATGTGCAAAGTCAACGTGCGTAGGTATCACCTTTTGTGTTTGAGTTAGTAATTGTGAAAAGCCCACGGTACTGGGCGCCTTTGTAACTATTACTGAACGTCCGCTGTGACAAGGGTCCGAAGATTCGAGACTAGATTTATCGCATCTCACAATCTATTGGACAGTGCACTGTCAAATGGACGGAGGCACAGCATCAGCGTAACAATTCGACATGACTGTCACTAGCGACCCACAAAGTACGCAACCACAGCTCTCAAGCGCTCAAGGAGGGATAAAGTGTAAATGAATAGGTTTCAGAGACATGGCAAAGTCAAAGGCCGTACACAGAAAGAAAGCTGGAAGCCTACCAGCGCTTATAGGAACCGGTCCGCGCAGGTAACCGGAGGAGACATTTCTATGAACCAGCGCCAATAAGCGCCGGAACTTGTCGTCGACGTTCGGCGCTTATCAGCTTTCTTTATGTATACTAGTGCAGTCATTGAAGCGAAAAATACGGAAAAATGAAATGTTGTAATTTATTAATAATAAATTAATAAATACTTTTTATGCAAAACCGATGAAAAACGTGAAAAAATTGCGAATTTTCAATTGCCAATAACTTGAAAAGTATTAGATTTTTTGAAAAACTTTATAGATAGTTTTTTGCTTAAAATTAGGCCATCTATTGATATCTGAGGTTATTTTGAAAAAAAATTCACCCCCGAGAAGGGGTGGCAACCACCCCCAAGGTGGTTGCGGAGTTCAAATCATTTTGCCTTTTGAAGTTAAGGGTAAGATGAACCTAATTCCAAAATTGTATGCAATTCGGTTCACAGTAAAAAAAATCGGAGCAATAATGCTTCAATGACGGCACTATACGACCAAGGCAGTCGTTGACGTGGCGAGGCCGTCACAGTTGCTGTTGCAATAGGGATGATGACTATATTTTTTTTCTTCGTTTATCAGGTAGATTATGAAAAAGTATTGGACACGTATTTTTTCTTTTTTTCACATAATATAAATATTGCAGAGATATATTGATTTGAAAAGTCGCATGACGTCACGTTTTAGTACACTTTTAAGTGAAAATTCACTAAAAAGTGACATCACGAGCCCCTACTCTCAAACTTTAACGCGCTATAACTTTGTCATTTTTTGGTTGATTGCTCAAAGAAAAAATACGTGTACATTATTTTTTGATCATCTAACTGACGGACTAAATAGAATTTCGTTTATTGTACCCCGTCATCACCCCTATTGCCGTTGGTTTAAATCCACTAGTGTAAATGAAGGCTTACAGGCATTCGCAAACAGTTTAAATCACTTAGGCATTTATGCATTCTATGGTTGCAGCACGGACGGCCAAAACAAGGTAATATTAATGTTAACACTAGCTGACACAGCGAACTTCTAACCGGCGTAAAAGTAGGGGTTGGCGGTAGAAGGGTGAAAACTTAGGGTTTTATGTATTTTTTAATAACAGATTATAAAAAAATAAAAAATGTTTTCCAAAACGTAAAAAAACATGTTAGAGGTAAAACCCTTATCACTTAGTAAGGGGTATGAAAAATAGATAGTAGCCGATTCTCAGACCTACTGAATATGCAAAAAAAAATTCATAAAAATAGGTCAAGCTGCTTCGGAGTATGGTAACTAACATTGTGGCACGAGAATTTTATATATAAGATGTATTAAATTAAAATGCTCTTTATTTTGACATATAATAAATTAAAGAACACAATTAATAATGGATATCGTTTCCGCGCAAAGATCTAAATGCGATTTTAAGACCATAAGGAAATCAACTAACAAACTAGCGCTTCTAGTGTATCCATTGTCAGTATAAAATAACACTTAAGCTAGACAGTAGTGATATTGCAGATATCTTTGATCACATTATATATGGATATGTGGAAGATATGTTTCAAGTCACGTTCTAACATTATAATATGGATAAGACGAAGGTAATGATTTTCAGGCACGATAAGATGAATATGTTTAACCCCGTTGTCACTCTGGCGTTAATCACAGCTTAAAATCTTATCTCAATTCAAGACCTGGGACATATTATAAAAAATAAGTTGAAAGATGACGATGATATAGAAAGACAAAGGAGATCCATTGCCGCCAAAAGTAACGTGTTAGCCCGCAGATTTGATCGGTGTGGTGTGTCGTAAAAATACCCTTTTCGGCGCTAACTGCACGTCGTTCTATAGCAGCTACTTGTAGAAGAACTACAAAGCGTATAAGTTGCGGCACGAAACTCTAGCGCTGACCGTTACTGCGTAGAAGTAAAAATTAAGATGTCTTGGGGGGAAACGAGGTGCGCGGGTGGGTGCGTTGCGCCGATCGGCTCTCCAGTCGTACCCATGTGCAGCTATCCCCTCCGCGTTTTGTTCAGTGCTAGAGTTACGTGCCGCGACCTGTACATGTTACTTGCGCAGAACAATAACGCTTTTTAGAATGATGCTGAAGTATCCGTGGTGGTGTAGCGAGTCGGGCATGTTTGCGGAGAATAATATTGATGATTCCTATGCTGTAATAAGAAGAAGAGCCTCTTCCTTTATGGATCACATTAGGAAATGTTGTAATTTCATATTTTATTTTATTAGCGTAAATATGATGATCTTTAACAACCTCTTTGCTAGAAATGACTTTAATTTACATACATACATATATTTAAAGATACAATATAAACATACATAATTTAAAATTCGACTATGTAAGTTTTTGTAAATTGATAATTCGTAATTTATTTATTTTATTATTGTGATATCTATTATTAATATCTATAAAATCGTATTATTTATCTTTTTCAGTACAACGCCTGAAATAAACGATAATTATTAATTACCATCATCAGCCTATTAATGTCCCCACTGCTGCGGCACAGGCCTTTCCTATGGATGGAATAGGTAAATTGGGCCATGACGTACCACGCGGGCCCAGTGCGGATTGGTGGATGCTACCGACTCCAAATGCAGCCAGGACCAACAGCTAAACGTGCCTTCCTAAGCACGGAGGAGCTCGAGATAGTAAATTTTCGTTTACCCATCCAATAGACGATCGTTGAAGTTAAGCTACTAACAAGTTTGAGTTGCAAATATTGAACATAAAATGAACTTCAACGATCGCATCCGATCGCGCTAAACACTTGCGCCATCGAGCTCCTTATTATTATTATTAATATGAGAATGATTTTTTCTTAGCTCTTAGGCTGGTTTATGTATTACGTTGGTACGCTTTTCAGCCACAGGTCCATGGAGTTCCTGGAGCCCAAAGCCCAAAGCCAATAAAAAAAAGTTATAATTAATAATTATTAAGCAAGCATATTCAGTCGTAATCTCCTATATTAGAGATAGCTCTAAATACTGTTCCAAAAAATAGATAACTAGTACGCTACCTCCATCACTTGGTTCCGATTGAAGCGTCGCTGTTATCGAAATTCGTCAGCAGCCGATGGATTGCAATCTAAATTAAAAATCCACTCATCGATTGTGAACAACAATCCACTACGAGCTTAATCAAGCCTGGATTGAAAAGGAAATTGGAAAATTCGGCAGGACGGCTGACGGCGTAGCGCTTTTATTTATTTTTTTTTGGATAGGGATATCGTGTATCTACAAGCATTAACGTTTTTAAAAATAGGATCGGAATGTGAAGGAAGTATTTGGGTGAAAAATTTTTGTAGCCCACTTTGTAAGAGCGGTGAGCGGTATTGCTATCAGTTACATGGCTATTCATGTTTTAGATTGGCCTTGTCATACTGCACAGGTAATAAAGAAGGGAGACTAAGAATAGCCATGTGAAGTGCCTATATATGATGAACGAGATTTTAGACAATGCTGTATGATACTACAATCTAGTATTGCCCAATTAGGCTTAAAGAAATGAAACCGGGATAATGCCATCAAAAACAAAACAATATCGAGAGTGATTTTACATATATGCGCTGGTACGTGACCCTCGTATAGGTATCTGGGCCGTACGAAAATCACATCATGCATGCAAAGCCCCGACCGAAAGGTTAATCCTTTAATTTGCAGTAATACCACAATAACGTCACCAAAGACACGTCTGCAACTGGCATGCAAATTTTAGAAAACTTCTCTAAATGAAATTGCGTAGTTCAAGGTCTGTTCTCAAGCCGTTGGTTCCTATTTTGAGATCTTGAAAATTGAAAACACTTGAGACCTTTCTTTTTTATTTCTAAACGAAACATCACATCATAACAAAGACAAGATTAAAGAAACGAGACACCAATAAATTATTTTGTACAAATATTATTTATATTATTAGATTATAAGTATTTTTAGCGCAGCGAAGAAATTTTTGCGGAACAATGAAACGATCTTTTTCCTTAAACAGAAAATATCAGTTCCCAATGTTCAAAAAAGGGGCAGTAAGAAAAAGTTAAATCAAGGTCTTATTTTGTCAAATTATAGGACACGATAAATCTTTGCAATATGAGTCTTTTGTGTTTATTTCTTATGGCTAAAATACAATATACTATACGCGTTGAAAATGTAAGTGAACTGACTCAGCACATTATTTTCCAGCAGATCAAAATTAAATGTGAGTTCTTTTTGCATTCAGCCAAGTTCTATAATTCCTGATAGTTTTTAAAAATAGTTCTGGCGTTTTTACGCGAAAAATATCATTTAATAAAATGGTCTGCCAACTTCCCGTACCAGATCATTTTGCAGTTGATCGAAAACAAATATGAATTCTTTTCGCATGCTGCGAAATTCTATAGTTCCTGATAATTTTTAGAAATAGTTCTGGCGTTTTTACCTGAAAAATGTCAATTAACAAAATGAACTCAGCTGCATGCGGAAGGACTCACATTTATTTTTAATTTGCTGCTAACTGATCTGCTAAAGTAAGTTAGCAGACCATTTTGTTTATTGTTATTTTTCGGGTCAAAACGTCAGAACTATTTCAAAAAAGTATCAGGAACGATACGAAAATAACTCGCGTTTGTTTTCGATTTGCTGCTAACTCATCTGCTACGGAAAGTTAACAGACCATTTTATTAATTGTTATTTTTCGGGTAAAATCGCTAGAACTATTTCTAAAAAGTATCTGGAACTATTAAATTCTGCTGCATGCGAAAAGAACTCACATTTGTTTTCGATCTGCTGCAAAATGATATGCTACGTGAAATTAGCAGACCATTTGTTAATTGTAGTTTTTCGGGTAAAAAGCCAGAAGTATTTCAAAAAGTATCAAGAACTAAACAACTCAGCTGCATGCAAAAAAAACTCACATTTGTTTTCAATTTGCTGCAAAATGATATGCTACGGTAAATTAGCAGACCATTTTGTTAATTGACATTTTTCGCGTAAAAACGCCAGAACTATTTCTGAAACTATCAGGAACTATAGAACTCAGCTGTATGCGAAAAGAACTCATATTTAATTTTGATCTGCTGGAAAATGATGCTTAGTTCACTCACATTCGTTGAAAGTGGTATTATTTCCTTTGGATTAAACATTATTATTTGTCAACAGAAAATTCGTGTACCTACATGTATAATATTATTTCTGGATATTGTGAGTGCAATCTAAATATATTAACGGTGATGTGACGTCGGGTCGGGCGCTGCGTCGGCTAACGTTGTTTTTTTTGGGAATCCCACGGGAACCTAAAATTTTTCCAGGCAAAAAAGTATTCTATGACTCAATTCAATGGTAACAAACGATATATTTGCTAAATTTCATCTTAACCCGCTCAGCCGTTGCGTTGTGTGATTGAGTAATAAATATACAAACTAATAATTAAAAATATATACAAACTATAATTACAAACATTTATACTATTAGTAGGATATACAATACAATATATAGGATCACTCTCAATATTGTTTTGTTTTTGATAGACAATGCATACAAATGCTTTGGTAACGAAATTTTTTTATAAGAGTTTTCCAGACCCATTTGTTAACTTTTGACTACTTCGGCTGCACGCACGAAAAAGTGTGACGTCATGTCACGAGTTAGTTCAACGTTCCGCGGTGTGTGTGAGGTAAGGTCAAGGGGTTTTTTCTATCGATATTGCTAATATTGCAGTGTCGATACATTCGAGTCTAGCCTTTTTGACGTAAAGAACATGTCGACATGTTAGTCGAAAATATGAATATGTGTGCAGGATTTGGCGGTGTATTATATCATTGTTAATGTATGAGTTTTGTAATTACAGTTTTGTTTCTGCGAATGTATGTACAACTACGTTTGTGTGCATAGCCCCCTAGCAAGATTTGAGTTTTAGACTAATAATTTATATGTTTATAGCCCGTGTAGACGAAGGACTTGTGTCCAACGCACTAGCGCACGCTTTTTCAGTAAAGATTCTCAGATTACGTTGTATTGTAATTAACATAAAGTTTAAGCAAAATAATAAGATTTCTGGGTCAATTTCTTTCATTAGGATCGAGCGCGCAACGCTGTCTAAAGTTTGCTATGTGTGTTGCTGCGCCTAATTATGAGTTCTGTGGCGGCGACATCTATATGCCCCACATATAATATACAACGGATGGAGGAAATCATTACTCACCATCCTCAAGAGATGGCGTTACCTGCACTGCGATCTTAATAGTATGGAAGCCTGCATCGCGTAAATGAAATTCGGAGGCTAACTCTTCATATATACGATGCCCGACCAACATCAGTCGGGCCGCGGCCCTCGAGCTAACATCACCCATCAGCAACTTTCAACCATCGCAGCGCCAACCATCAATCATCATACCCCTTCCTCATCAGGTCAAGCATCAGCAGCCACACAGCAAGCCAGCATCAGCCTCAAGGTTCCATCGCAGCTCTCAACGACGCTTCCTGGACCTTCGGCAGCACTCGACGGCATCATCCCGTCCTGGTTGTCGGCCTCACTTGTCGGCCGCAAGCACACCGGCGTGGCAGCCCTGCACACCAGGAGCTCGGACCCACCGTCACACTCCACCTGTCTCGACTCACCGTAGACTGAAGCAACTCTGCAGCACTGGCGACGCGCCTTCACCCCACCCGTCTCGACTCACCGGAGACTGGGGCATCCTGCAGCACACTGGCACTTGCAAGCTCGACTGACGCACTGACTGCTGAAAACACTGACTATCGACCTCGAGTCTCGGAGGGGAATGATGTGGCGGCGACATCTATATGCCAAACATATAATATACAACGGATGGAGGAAATCATTACTCACCATCCTCAAGAGATGGCGTTACCTGCACTGCGATCTTAATAGTATGGAAGCCTCATCGCGTAAACGAAATACGGAGGCTAACTCTTCATATATACGATGCCCGACCAACATCAGTCGGGCCGCGGCCCCGGAGCTAACATCACCCAGCTCGGAGGAAGATCTTCCCCTTTGGCCTTCCCTACAGTTCTATTTTTTCGGGGACTTTTGTCCTGTCCAGTCTCTCGGTGTCCTCGGTTGTTCGGGGGACTTTTGTAAGCGGTACTTTTTATCCGTCGTGTGGGTTATTCGATGCAGTTGTAAGCGATCTATTTTGGCGGAGAAAAAGTCCGCGGACAAAAGTCCTAGGGGAGCAGGCGAAGGACTTTTTTTTATTAATTTCGCTAAGGCTACTTCCCTCTTGGTCGCGTCGGCCGTGTTGCTATATGCTATCTTAATATACCCTACTTTTGCTAATAGAATTTAAGATGATATTTTGTAGGCAACAGCAATATTTGCGTTGAATAAATACCACAGCATTTTTCCGAGTTAATCATGTATGAATGTATTTGAAAACCATAACAAAGCCTACTACGCCTCAGTAACCAATAATAAAGCAGAAAAAAGATGGTCGGCTCCTCCGCATTGTTGTGATGAGAAAAAAGTAGAATGGAGAACATATTATAATATTTATTTTTCACGGAAGGCCGTTTTATCTATGAATTCTCATTGTTCTTACGAAGATGAACTAAGAGGTCTTTATTGAGTTATATCTAGTACTTTTATAGTTAAGAAACAATAAAAATAATATTTCTTCCTTTTTCTACAGGCGTCTATCGTTATCTCAGAAATAAAAAGTGATTTACTTAATATCGCTGTTCACAAACAACATCGGAGCAGATATTAAATTAAATTAATGAAGTCGTTATCTGTGAGTTGAACTCGCAAGTAAAGGGTTCCAGATCTTGGGACAAAATAAATATGAATGATCAGAAAATTCAGCGATGGATTCGGTCGTTTCGTTGTAAAAAAAATGTTCCTCCTATGGGAACTCCTTATTTTTTTTATTGCTTTATCAGCAAGAGAAACTCAAATTTTTGAACATTTCGAATGTCTACTTTTAAGGAATTAAAAAGAACAGTCCACAGACAGACAAATAGACCAACGGAGTCTAGTATTAGGGAACCATTGGCACCTTTAAAGTGTAGAATCCTTATCGAAAGAATTAAATATAAATAAGGTGCTTTCAATTTATGCGTTTCTTGACGGCCTGCTGCGGTGCCAAAGCGGTGCGTTGGTCGTACAACGTACGGACGATCCTATTTTTTTTCACATAAAACGCGCGATGCCGCACCGCGCGTTTTTTACAGTCCTGTTGTCGAGCGTTCGCGGTACCGGCGCCGCACTGCACCGCTTCGGCACCGCAGCAGGCCGTCAAGAAATGCATAAATTGAAAGCGCCCATAAACACTACCGCGATTAAAAGGAGTTAAGTAAGTAATCAAAGAAAATTGTCTCGTTTTTTAAAAAAAATCTCTGTGGTTAGGGCCACAAATGCTTCATCATTCAGCTGGGACAACATATAATAAATACGACCAGAGGAAATCCGATCTCCAAAAGCTCAAAACGTTTTAAGATGTCGGGCTAAACGAGATACTTTACCTGATGGTGAGTCACAACAGACCTTTCGATCACAATGACTACAGATCTATTAGGACTGCAAAGCCCCAATATTTGAAATAATAATAATTTTAATCCTGTTTGTTAAGGAACCCTAAATTGGCGGTGCTAATCCAGCCTGCCAGACGGTTCGACGAGAAGTTCTGAAGAGCCACTGAACGACGGCGCAGCGGTTAGGGGACTTTATTCTTTTATCTCTTGAGACGAGGATAAACAGTTTCGATGGAACTCATTAAAAGTTTTAACTGATTTTATCCCCTTTTGAGTGTACTACATCAGATTGTTTGATGCGTGTTCGTATGTGGGTACCGAGCAGATTTTGCCTAATAGGAAACTTATATATTGCTTAGCAATATGTAGCCTTACTTTCTTTATGAGATAAAATTGGTAAGTAATCTATCATTAGATATCATCTACGATCATCTGTCGATATGCAAAAAGTTTAGGAGAGTTGAGTAACTTTCTCAATTACCAAACTATCATCGAGTGACAAATTTTTAGTATAGCATTATATTACATTGTAGGTTTTCTACTTAATGAAAATTATTTTTATCTTCAATAGAAAAAGATTATTTCCTGATTCTACGAATGTCAAATAAAATGTTTTACAAATAACTTTGGGGAAAACCGAGAGAATGCGCAGGCGGGACAGTTGAACGATCTTTCAAAATTGTATTTAAATTTAGCGCAAACAAAACGTCACTTCCTTCATTGGCCACATGCGGGTGATTGCTGTTTTTTTGTGATTGGCGTCTCGAAATTTTAAAGACGGTTTAACTCTTCTACCCGTGCAAGTCTCCCGGTTTACCTCCAAAATTGATCGGCATGTAGTCAATGTGGATTCTTTGCCAGAACATTTATGAACCTTATGTCAGGTAAAACAATCTGAAAATGCCAAGGTTTTCTAAAGAAATGATTGCAGGCTTCGTTCTTCGCAGAAATACAGGATGGATCCGAGTCGAGCAACAAACGGAGGTTGTACAACATGAAATTTTGAATCAGCCAATCGCTGACCTGTGAAGCTGCAGTTTTTGAACTAGTGAACATAACCATATCCCAAGTTCTGCGAATCAACCTTCTTTTGTTAGTTGTTTAGCCTGAATTTTAATCACTTCATGCCTGTCCCTACGTCTGCGTGGGTTTCTTAGGCGCTGCAAAACCTTTTGGTTTTTCCATACGAGTCACGGAGCCATCTCCTGTAACACTGTTCATCCATCCATCCATCAGCCTTTCTCCGTCCACTGCTGGACATAGGCCTCCCCCATAGAACGCCACAATGCGCGGTCCTACGCTATCCGCATCCAGCGGCTCCCAGCACATTTGACGATGTCGTCAGTCCACCTTGTTGGGGGCCGCCCCACACTGCAAACAACAACAAAGCTGTAACACTGTTACGTAACAACAACTGTAACACTATTGGTCAAGTGAAACTTTTAAAATCACTAATAAAAAAGACCTTTCTCAGCTGGGATTCGAACCCTAGCCGCTACGCTACCACAAAGCCACCGATGCTTATTGATAAGGTCCGATTTTTTTAATGAAAATTAAAATGTCATGCAGCGTCCTAAAGATGAACGAAAAAAAATATAACGATGAAGTAAAAGTTTCACTTTAAAATATCAATAACTTTAAGAGGTAGGAAAAAGGATACGACTTGTTTGCTATGTATCACACAGGCGGTGAAATCGAATTCAACATCATAAAAAATAAATTTCATCCAACAATAAATCAAAGGTTATTGGACATTTTGTGTTCCAAGAGAAAATAAAAACAGAGAGATATGAGCGGTGCTGCCTCGTTCCGTTATCCTGCGCGAGTAGTAAAAGTTGGACGGGAGAACTTGTTTTATGTTGCGTTGTGATGTGACATACAGGCGAACATAACATTGCTAGCAATATGTTCGCCACTCACCCACGTTATTAAAGGTGGCATTATCTATAAAATTTATAACTCGAAAACTAAGAAAAGTCACGGAACATACATGAGGTATTTTCGGAATCTAAAAAAAATTATGACGTCACTAATTGGACCACTCTGTATATATACTAGTGGCCGCGGGCGACTTCGTCCAGGTTAACTTTAATTCTGTTGAGTAACCCTTCAGGAATATCACTTTTTCCAGATATAAAGTATCCTATGAGTATTAAGCATTCTCTCGTGAATACGCCGACTAGTAAAGATGTAAAGAGATGCGTTAGAGTCCTTAGAACCGAAATGCTGTATTTCTGAAGTGACATTAAGACTCTTCAACGCTACATTGAAAAAACACAACATTCCAAAATTTTACAGTTACGGTATGTGTTAAAACCCGTTTGATAGTATTTTGATAGTATATTGAATACTAAGCAAGTTTAATAAATGTACTGTCTAGATAAGCTGTATTGTCGGATAGGGATCAAAGATAATTGAAGCGATATACGACACCACAGGGCATATCAATCAAATTGCGAAATATCGAAAACATTACTATATATGTGTAAGCATCATCCTATTAATCTCCCCACTGCTGGGGTACACGCCTTCCCTATGGATAGAATAAAGAGTTTGGGCTATAACCTACCACGCGGGCCCAGTGCGGATTGGTGGGTGATAACGACTTAACGTGCCTTCCCAAGCACGGAGGAGTTCGAGATATTAAATTTTTGGTCACCCATCCAATGACCGACCACTGCGAAAGTTGATATATCGAGCTCCTCCATATATGTGTGGGTTTACACACTTTTATGGAAAAAGTTCTGTAGAGAGTTAGTAAAAATTCCGTTTTGTGAACTAGTCGCAACAAATAATGCAATTCGTATGCAATCTGAATGAATATTACCGTACTATTAACGTTGTTGAAAAACAACCAGTAGAAATCAAAAATGAGTGAAAAACCAGTTAACTCATTTTCTACGTGTTCATGACGGAATAGTCAAGATAGTCAACAAAATACTTTCTAAACATGTTCGCATGAATCACATTAATTCAATCAAAGGTATTTTTGGAAGAGTAAACACTGAACGCATTAACCAGTTAAATATAAAAGGTTAAAAGAAAAACGCACACGAAATCAAAACGCCCTAAACTGATATCGGTGAGGTTTCCTTTTTAAATTCAACATTCGTTCCTGGATTTCGCCATATAATTTAGATCGTAATGATATGTTTGAGGCAAATAAGGGCTGGTTGTGTGTAAGCAAGCAAATTACAACGTCGATGTCGGTGCACGGAAAACGGCAATCAGAACACCGTTCGCTCCTATATAGTCGGGACTAAATCATAAGACTCAGCGAAACTTTAAATAAGTGAATTCTACAATGCTAGACTTTGAGCAAAAGAGGATCATCATCATCATCATCATCATCAGCCTATTAATGTCCCCACTGTTGGGGCACAAGCCTTCCCTATGGATGGAATAGGGAGATTGGGCCATGGCCAAATAGATGCAGAAATAAATCAAGGGTACAAACAGACACCTTACAATAAGGCACAATAATAATGATGATGATCACGATAACCCGAACGGCGCTTATAAAGCGACTACAGCTTCTGAATATATTAGAAGTACCAACTATAGAAATAGGGCGAGCTCAGCCCATCACAGACAGGAATAAACGATACTTCATATTTCCAAAATTAAACATTACATTTGAACTTGGTTAATGTTAACAGACACTAGTGCAGATACTGAAAGAACAAACTCACTTTTCACCTCGGAATCTGCGGTGTGATTTAAAATTAGCTATTTGGAAGCCAAATTTGCAAATAAATTTCAAATCACGCCGCTGAGATAAAACCTATGTTCTTTCATGGGAATCAAATTACCTATATCTTTATCAAATTTCGCCTATATCGGGTCAGTGGTTTAAGCATGAAGGGGTAAAATACAGACAAAAACACTTTCGCATTCATAATTCATCTTCCACTTATTAATGTCCTACCTACTTAATTACTTACCAACCGACCACTGCGAAAATTGCTTAACTTCAACAATCGCAGTGGAACGCGCTCACCACTTGCGCCATGAAGCTCCTCATGGGGACTCAAACTATACCTCTATCAAATTTCATATACATTGGTTCGATGGTTTAAGCGTAAAAGGTAACAGACAGATAGACAGAAATTAATTGACAATTTGTATGATTCCGCCTTAGGCCATTATATCGCCATGATGGCGCAATGATATTTGGTTTTAGCCCGTATTCGGGCACCCGAAGCTATATTTACACCGGAATTCGAGCCGGAAGACGGTGTCGAGTAAACAAAAAAAATCTACCCGAATATGGGCGTACTCGACTCCGTAATTCCTTTGGCACTCGTCTTCGGTTAGTGACCAAGTGTATCGTGCCGTAAATGAACAGAGTCGAGTATTGCGCCGTTTATAAAATGAGGAATCGTACAAATTTCCTACTACAGATACATTGGATCTCCTGTGACTCAGGCCACCTCTTCAATGTGCAGCGTTGTCTGCATTGCGGGGAATAATGGCCTTCGGTCATACTGAACATTACCCTCCATCGCTCCGACCTTTCCGATCGAATCACTACCTTACACATTAACTTTATAAAATGTATACTTTTCACCTCAAAAGCCATACTTAACGAAACGAATTACGGTAACTTCACTAAAGGGAGTCAGCACTCTATCGCGTGAGACATAGCTATTCATATTCATTCACGGCTTGTCTCCAGAGAAAATAAAACACCGGTCAAGTGCGAGTTTTACTCGCGTGGAAAGGGTTCCTTTCGCAGAAATTATTATTATTTTCTTTTTTTTAAACCAACACACCAATTAGCTTAGCCCCAAAGTAAGCACTATAAGGCTTGTGTTATGGGATGCTAGGGTAATGGATAGAATACATATACTGTACATGTATAAGTATATTTATATAGAAATACATATTAAACATCCATGACTGGAGTACAAATGCTCATGTTCATCACACAGACATCTGCCCCCACCGGGATTAGAACCCGGGACCTCTCGAGTCGGCGACACCATGAAACCCGGTATACAAACCACTCGGCCACGGAGGTCGTCAACCTAATTAATATTGTTTTAAAACCTAATCCTAATTTGTTTGTGTTAACCGTGGATAAAATAGTCCTGATACGAACCTTCTCACTAAGTACGTACTTAGAGAGTGCTAGTTCATATTGGACATGAAAAGAACCAAAACCAGGCAAATCTATTATAAACTTTTTTCAGATTTTCCTATAATCTTTAAGCAACGCTACATACACTTTTTTTTTAAATTTTTAGAGCAAGAGTTTTCATTTATTTTCTTAAATAAATCTTAAACTATTAATTTTTAATTTGTAAAAAAATATATTTGAAAGCTTCACATTGAGCCCATTTAAATTTAGCCACATTATTAAATATATAGCACGGTACAGTTAGCTAAATTTTAAAATTCCCCCCCTGACTCTCAAATTCGGAATTTAATTATTAAATTTATTCGTCCGTGTTTAGAGAAACATGCATGTACTTAGGTACCAAATTTTAACTTGATCTATCCAGTATATTCCGCACAAATAATCAACTGACTGAATAATTCCGTTTTTTTGATTGGGATACAGAACCCTAATAAGTTTTTTTCTTTTTTTGTTCTTTGAAGCTCAAACTGCAGTGAGCTTTAAATTTGCATTTATATAACTCAAGAACATTAAAATAGAGACTTCAGAATTGGCATGGAATAGATAAATCAAACATAATGTTTGTCATTTTACATTTGAGAAACTGCATGCATCTAATGATTGGATTTAGAAAGAACAATGAACTAATTTATCACGTAAACCCAGTTGAACAGATTTGATTGAAATTGGACTTGTAGAAACTTTATTACTTAGATTAAGTTAAAATACAAATATTATTTTGAATGCTGAATAGGACTAATTAATATCGAACTTCAAGTGGACGCGTACCCTTTTGATAATTCCTCAGAAAGTTAATATTAATCCAAGTTTAAAAGTATAGAAAGTATATAATAAACTCTATATTTGAGTAATATTGTCAAAACCCTTTCAGTCATTAATTATGTTTCATTTTAAGCATCAATCTACTCGATTTATAAATCAGAAGAAATTGTTGACCAGAATAAATATCTTCCTGACACTCTTTAGTTATTTCTGTTTTTTTAATGACCAGCTCGCTTAAAATGCTCACCTTTCGCATTTTTCTAAGCGCCATCAGAACCTAATATTATTATAGACTAGCTGTGCCCCGCGGTGTTACCCGCGGTTTATTAGGGATATTTTTCCGCAGTAAAACGTAGCCTATGTGTTTATCCAGGGTGCCAGCTAACTCCATTCCAAAATTTATTTAAAAACGCTCCAGCCGTTTAGACGTGAAGAAGAAACAAACATACACACTCACAAACTTTTGCCTTTATAATATTAGTGTGATTTTGTTAAAAATCCCTTCAAACCATTAAGTTGAGGTCAATGACATAAACTATATTGTGAACTTAGCATTCAACCCTTTGTTCTCTCCGCTTTTTATTCCGTCGTTTTTAACTATGTTCATCTGGCAAGTATGCATCAATTAAATGACTCGCTTGAGCACCATTCAAAAAATGGATGTACACTATCCATGTTACTATAAATAGACATCAGCTTTATTAAATGGATTGGATTTCTCTCAATTCATCAATTTGCTTAATTAAGTAGTTCAGTACTCGTTAGGTTGTTTCGATGGAGCTGTTATGTCATCGGACAAAAGCTCCTAAACAAAAAAGATAATAAAAAGAAAACAATTTGCTTTGAGTTGTGAAAATAATTTCTACTTTCATCAATTAACGAGTTTGAAACTTCTTTTATAAGTTAATATTTTTGAAGCTCTATTTAGCAAAGTATTTACGAGTATTTTGTGTGAAGTGGAAAGTACGGGTTCTTGCAGGGTATTTATATCATTATGTAACAACAGTCTCAAGGAACTCAAATTGTTATTATTGTATTTGATTGTTTGTAAGAATATAGTAGGTCATTAACATATA
Source organism: Chilo suppressalis (assembly GCA_902850365.2). Classification (NCBI taxonomy): domain Eukaryota; kingdom Metazoa; phylum Arthropoda; class Insecta; order Lepidoptera; family Crambidae; genus Chilo; species Chilo suppressalis. The sequence continues at coordinate 10,123,235 of OU963895.1, read as the reverse complement.
GGCTGATATATATCAAAATTCGAAATAATTAACTATAATAATACCGAGAAAATGAAGTAGCGAATTCAGACACCAATTCAGGTTATATTCTGCAAAAAAGCTTTAATGTTATTTTTTTAAAAGTGTCTACACATTTACTCAATAATTTGTGCAATTATGAAACCCTAATAATTTAAATTATCATAACTTATTGAAATAAAAATACTTTTGGGAGCTACGTACTATTAATGAATTTATAATTCCATAATGGTCTATTAATTACAAATTTTAACAGTTTATACTATATTTTGTAAACTATATACATCAATAATTTTATATGTGGGTGGGTGTAATATGTCTACTGTTTATAAATGTTCTCAGTCTCATGTTAAAGATTATAAATAAATCGAAACTTATACTTTAAAGATAGGTATTCATTTCGTTCTTGTTTTAATCGTACCGTGCTTAATAACGAAAGCGTTGCCTATAATAAAAATACATTCGATTTTAGAAAAATTCTCCTTCTCTCAGCTTAATAGAGATAAAACGTAAAACCTCGTTTGCAAATAAAAAGGGCGCTAATCAAAAAAGGTCCGAGACTCCTACGGCGGACGCTGCTTAATAAATATAAAAAAAAGTTTTGTGTAAATGGCGCGGTTTTAATGCTCACTCAAACACGGGGAAAAGTCTAATGGAAACCACTGAATTTTAATCCGCTCCCAACTCTGTTATTAAGCAAAAGTTTCCGAATGGTATCTGTGTACATAATGGAATGAGTACCATTGTTAACAAATAATCTGATGTTAAACATTTCATATTTTGTTAGGATGTCATACGCATAGAAGAAGTGTACACAAAGCGAAATTTTGATGAGCCTATAACTTTATTATAATATTTTTGACTGTGGTTTAGAAGCTAGTGATCAAATATGAACCCAAAAGTATGACAGTAAAACAGAACGAATGATCATGGACAATAATTATCGAGACATACATATTGATTTATAAAAATATAATAAAACATTTTAGTAGATATAAGTGTACAATCTTACTAATATTATTAATGTGAAATTTTGTATGTTTTACTCGATCACGAAAAAACATACTGAATGGATTTGGATGAAATTTGGTACGCATATAGTTACAAACTTGATTGAAACATGGGATACTTTAAAAATGTGTAATTTCCTGTGGGATTTTCGAACGTGGACGAAATCGAGGGCAGCCCCTATTACACAATTAGTGAAATATATTACACACGTAAGCTTACAATCACATCTAATTTAATGAAAATCGGTGAAACGTCCCATGTAAACGCGATGCGTAAATAGAAAAAAGTTTCAACCATTGACTAAATACATATCGGGTCCACTGGGTGTTTTATCTGTCTGCTTACAATCAGATCTAATTTAATGATAATCACTGAAACGTCCCATGTAAACGGGATGCGTAAATAGAAAAAAGTTTTAACCATTGAGTAAATACATATTGGGTCCACTGGGTGTTTTATCTGTTTGTTACCAATGTACCTACTATTATCCACAGAGCAGTGTTACTTCGTAATGATTCAATGCACTGCCAAACACAAGCATAAGCGGAAAACTGCTATTTTTTGTTTTTCTGGTAAACATTATAGAGGTTCAGTGTGTGTCGAATGCAAGATAGTATGTGTAATGTTTCTTTAATTTAATTTCTATTCCATTTATACAAGTAAATATTAGTTTTCGGCATGCGGTCATCTGACAAACTGTAACATTACTAGAAAAAAAAAACACTCAGTCCAGGTTTCAGAAAGGATTCTAACAGGCGGCTTCCACAAGTCACAAATTATTATAAAATTGTTATTTGTTGTTATAAAGATTTTACTGCCTAGCTATTTATAATTTGTGAGATACAGCAGGCTGACAGACCGATGGACAGACGGACGGATGAATGATGTAGCATAAGTGTAAATTAAGGATTTAGATATTGTTTTCAAAGGGCGCTAGTGCTATTTCCACGAAGTTATTTGTATCCTTTGAAACATTTCTTCCTATCCTTGGAAATCCAAAACCCTATAAAAGTCTAAATAAACAAGAAGGTATAACTAAACATTTTATTGTCAGCTCATGTTCAGTCGAACTATACGATTGAGAAGTTTGCCAACTTCCCTTGGACAATACCCGGAGCGACTCGGCGCTGCAGATTCCGGGAAAAGTGAGGAAACCCGCTTCCCCTGGTAGAAACATCCTGCTCTTGGTATTTACATTCTTCGATAAGAAAAACGTACAAGATTTTCAATTCAAATTCCTTTATTTTTCTTCATAAAACTTTTTGCATAACAAAAGTTCGTTGAATAGTTTTGTTAAAATTAAATATAATAATAAGTAAATAATAAATGAAGTTTGAGGTGCATGTGTAGATTTTATCGTAATGAATAAATTATTATAATATATCCTGGATAAATAAAGCCTTTTAAGATTTTCATTTCAGAACTTAGCAGATCTTCTGCCATCTTGCAACTCTTGATATCTAGTAGAATGGGTGGATATTTCTCTGCTACATCAAAATAAAAAAATAACTGATATTATTTATCTTTAAACAAAGCAGAGCTACAATACCTACTGTAGCTAATTAAATAAGTAAAAAAAAATATTTAAATAAATACTTATTAACATTAATGCAACAAATATCTGTAGTTATGTACCTACTTAATTCCAAAGTAAATACCCCTTTGGCATTTGAAGCCTTTACCTCTTTTACCAACCTATCATCATGTATATAAAAGTTAAATCCACTGCTATTATTATGGCGCTTATGAGATTTCGGTATGGAGTAATTGATTCTGCAAAATGAACTGGAATCTCGCGAGAGGTCTAATTTATCATGACATTTTACGGGAAAAGTAATGTCCCTTATAGATCAGGGGTAAACAATTTAGCTTCATTCAATTTTCTTGTATTGTAGAATAGAGAGTTAGACTAGCTGACCCAGCGAACTTCGTACCGCCTTAAAAATAGGGGCAGGTGGTAGAAGAGAAAATTTAGGGTTGTATGTATTTTTTAATACCACATTATAAAAAAAAATGTCCACAATAACATTCCTCCCAACCCATATGAGAACACTACGTTACAATACCCAATAGTTTGAATTTTGGCGCGAAGGCGCAAAAGCAGGTTTCAGAACACTACGTTACAGGTGGACAACCATTATCACTTAAGGATATGAAAAATAGATAGTAGCCGATTCTCAGACCCACGGAATATGCATATAAAATTTTATAAAAATCGGTCAGGCCGTTTCGGAGGAGAATGGTAACTAACATTGTGACCTTTATCAGTTATTAATAAAATGTGGAAAAATAATTATTGCACTGGAAATTAATTAAAAATTAATTAATTAATTATAAATTCACGATGAGAGTAAAATTAACGTAATAGATTAGATGCACAGAAAAATTAAAATAATACGTATAAGTCACTGCTACGATCGATACACAAATGAAATCAAAAAAAAATGGCCGAAAACTGTATATTGAGGAAGACAGGAGACCGGCTTCCTTCTCATCCCTACTCCGTGATGTTTGCTGGATGAGAGGTGACCCAGGTAGACATCTAACGGGGATAACTGATCGATTGATCGTTGATCGGTTATCGACCGGTGAATCGTCGAATTGAGAAAAAAAAAGAAAATATTAAAAATAAAAATCGCTTTGGTAAAATAGGGGTTGATTTTAAAGGGTTGAAAATTCAGGGTTATATGTATTTACTAATGCTGTATCATAAAAAATATTTTAAATTAAATATACCTAAAATTAAAAAAAGGGGGGTGGATTACCCTTAACATTTAGGGGGATGAAAAATAGATTACATCCGATTCTCAGACCTACTGAATATGCATATATAATTTCACGAAAATCGTTCGAGCCGTTTCGGAGGAGTTTAACCACAAACACCACGACACGAGAATTTTATATATTAGATAGATAGAAAAGGTTACCTGATACTAAAGGGCCACCATAGCATACAGTTGTTTACGATTTCATACGTAAGTTTTATAATATAATCTTATTCCTACATGGACCTTTTTTATAACTATTAACTATAAGGCATTGCAAAAGGCTTTTATAATTGCGTTTTGCAGATTATGATAAGTAAATCTGTGTCAGGAAATTTGACACAGAAATAAACTGAAATGGATTTATCTGCCAGCCGTTTTGCCGCTAAAACCGCTCACAGCTGGAATTATAATCTCCGGTTGAGGAATAAATGCTGGTTAGGGTCACAAATGTACCGATTAGGCGCGTTTCTTTGTAAAGAATAGGTAGGTACTTTTATAACATACTGAAGTACCTACGTATATCATATCTTACTGAGAGTAAAATAATAATATATAAATTGCGTGAGTGACGTGGAGATCTTGGTTGGTAGAAATTAAAAAAATGTATATACGGGTGGTATGCTCACAGGGCTCAATTTGGAATGGGCCCAGTGCGGAATAGGCCATGTTCAGATTGGGCCCAGCGCTGAATGAGCCCAATGCGGAACGGGTCCAGTGCGGATTCGGCACAGAGCGGATGGGGTCCAGTGCGGATTCGGCACAGTGCGGATGGGTTCCAGTGCGGATTGTGAAATTTGGCACATATAATTTTCCGAAACTCATCCCCTAAAGAGGTAAGAAAGAGGTGTTCAAAGATTGAATGGGAAAACAATATTACCGGCACCCACTAGTTATATTGTAATCGCTTTAAATTATATTATAGACGCCTTAAATGTAAATTGAGGTCGTAATAAAATCTTCACGAAAGACTTCAACTAAGCTAGATTACCAGAAGCTGTGCCGACAGATTTGATAAGCCGGTAAGTGGGTTGTTATTTAAGTGGGACAGGATGTCAAAAATTTCGTACCGTATCGCATGGTATGGTTAGTTGATCCAGGCTCATGTTTAAATGATGCTAATATCTTATATATAAAATTCTCGTGACACAATGTTAGTTACCATACTCCTCTGAAACGGCCTGACCGATTTTTATGAAATTTTTATATGCATATTCCGTGGGTCGGAGAATCGGCTACTACCTATTTTTCATATCCTTAAGTGATAATGGTTGTCCATCTGTAACGCAGTGTTCTGAAAGCTACAATGAGCCTTCGCGCCAAAATTCAAACAATTGGGTATTGTAACGTAGTGTCCTCATATGGGTTAGGAGGAATGTTATCCCAGGAAATTGATGGAACACTACGTTACACACCCCTAAAATTTTTGATGGACCATATTTATATTTTTATAATGTGGTATTAAAAATACATACAACCCTAAATTTTCGCTTCTACCACCTGCCCCTATTTTTATGGCGGCACGAAGTTCGCTGGGTCAGCTAGTAACTGATAAAATTATAACTGCCCACCTAAAACATCATTAAAACAGCAATTTTTGTTTGGGTGATCGAGGACCATTGAATTATTTTCCGTTGGTTGATTGTAGAGCTTGATCTTTTATTTTTGTTTCCTGCTCTATGTATTAAATGAAGTTTGTCTATTTATTAAAGTTTCCTGCTTATATGCATTAAAATCGCAATGAGCTGAGGCCCATCAGGCACGAATTATTATATATATATATTTTGTTTCCAGTAACAAAGACTTATATTATACATACTTAATACATTAATTACCTATTTATTAAATTACAATTATTTCCGAACATTCACTAAAAATCAAAATTGAATTCCAACATTTAAAATATGTCAATAAAATTGGATAAAACTTATTAAACTAAAGAAACAATGTCACACAATGTCATTAAACTGCTCTGCTACAGTGTGCAATGTGCAGTCTACAGTAGTGGTAGTGATATCTTGGCAGTCAAACCTGTCTCCTAGCACATCCAGCATGCTATTGACAGCTTCGTAATCGTATCGCATCGTAAAAGTTTCTATGAAAATTAAGCCCCTACCGAACGTAAGAACAAACTGGCACCTTCCACACAAAATTTGACGATACTATTACGAATCTTTCAAAAATTGCGTTTGGGCCCTCAGCTTGGATCTATGTTATAATTTGTTTATATTATATTATGATTATTAATAATGTACTAACATTACTGTACAGAAAAAGGTATTTATTATTTGTTCCTCTTCTTCTTTTATATTTTTTGTTATCATTTGTATATTAAATACCATATTTATTGGACAATATCACAGACATTTCTTTAATCCCAATAAAAATATCTAAAGCACTTAATATATGTTACCGGAATATATAGAAATACAGACCCAAGACAATGTAGACAAGTTGGTTTTCCTACATTGACTGGGCCTGAGGCGTAAATATCCCAAAAACAAAAGCATAATCATATCACAATAGCTTATTATTTCTTTTGTATGGGGGATCGACTCATTACGAAATAGTGTGTTAAGGCATAAACCTCCGGTGCTTACTAATGAACCCTCTTCGTAATATACTCAACAGACCCCTACTACGAAAAAAAAACATTTTCATTCGTTGACTTTTAATTAACGTTATATTGTTCTACGTGAAAAGAGGTGGAGGCGAATAGCACAAAATAGACATAACAGAAGGAAATCATGTATGTATTTCACTTTGCATACCTACGCTCGGCGGTCGCGCTACGATTGTCAACATTGGCTTACGCACAAAAAACTATGGTAGTATCACTCGTATCTAGTTGTTTGATTTAATGTCGAGAATAAAAAAGACGGAACGGAAATATAAACCAATAATAACTAAATATTTTAATTTCAATGTCGTTGTTATATTACAAATAAAAAAAAATATTTACTGCTTAATGTTGAATTCAAGCACCCGTCTACTGAACAGACATATGAACTTGATTTTTGTTCAAAAAAGTTCACAGAAGCGGATCTCAAGCGGATGACACTCGCAGTGGTCTGAAGTGGTACGAGATATCGTGTCCGTGAGCGGTGTCTATATATGCGTTGCTCGAGTGCACTTTGTATGTATATTACCTGCTGTTATGTCAATTTTGTGGGCATAAGCTCGCCTGGCTACAAAGGGCATATTACACGCTAAGTGCATGAAGCTAAGCTTACCCCCTTGAAATAAACGAAGAGTGAGCTAGGATTACTTATACATTGTTCAAATTACGAACGAGCCAATAGGATAATTAACTCGTTTTTTTATAATTTTAATAAAGAGATTTACTTGCTAACAATATAAATTTTGAGATTTTTTTGGGGACTACCTTGTTAGCAGATGGTATTAACTTCATTTCCAGAAAATCATTTTGCATTCACTCATTTAGCAGACCGCAAATTTTTGTTTTGTAATAGTCTTTAGGCATAATCAACAATAATCAGAACCATCATATTGTAGAAAGTTCACAGTCTGAATCGTCCTCATGCACACAAATCTTAGATTAAAACAAAAAGAGAAGATAGGGCACTTGCGGCTCAAAAGTGATCCGCTTTAATTGTGGTGCATGACCGCAATTCGCTTTAGTCACAATTGGGCATTCATACAAGCTGCATGTGCACTCAATATAACAATATTGCGTATATTCTGTGTTATAAAAATAAAACAATGCATCGATGCTTTTATAAAGGACGCAAATAGGTAGTTCAAAAACGAAAGTGTTATTATGATTTTTAAAAACAATACATTATAACACTCAAGCGGGTGTTATAATGTTTTTTTTTTATTATGAAATTGGATATTTTATTGTTGGCAATAAGCTAACTGTGTCAGTTTTTTTAATAGCGGTTTTAAAGCATGGTTGTAGATAAAACTCATTACAGTGCTGCTAGCTGTATCGTAAAAATGAGTTTTTAATCATTATAGTACACTTTATTTTAATCTATTAGGCGATGATTAGGCTGAATTTAAAAAAAATAGGCGCACACATTCGTAGTTTGAACTTAATTTCCCGCGCTTCTATGTAAAAAATAGGCTCTACGTGGGTAAGGTGCTTGGCCAACACCAATTTTACAATATTATTTTATTTATTTTTTAACCTATTTCTATAACCTTAATATAGTGGAGGGTTTTATTAATAATACAATAAAATTTAATGAAAATAATACGACCACTTCCTTCTATTAGTTATCTAAGTCAAATGATTGAAAACGGCTATAATTGGTCGAATTTAAGTAAGCATCACGTCATTTCAGCAAAAATGGCTAGGAATGGCCTGGTCTAAGATGACATTTCCAAACCTACACTCCAGGTGCAACAAATTCTAATATCGATAGAAGTTTCATACGTTTAAGTCAAATTGAAACGTCAGAGTGAAAAGTTGCACTTGGAGCATAGGTTTGGAACGCATATGATATTATGCGTGTGACCATATTGAGCGATATCAATTTTTTTTTTTTTTTAGATTTTATTTAATTGTGTAGCAGAAAATGTATCTACCCAGTGATGTAGACACTGTATTGGTAATATAATGACTTCGAATATTATAGATCGTTGCGTAAATTGCTTATGTTATCCTTTTTTCAACGCGGTGTTAAAATTTGTTTTGAAGGATACTGATACGAAATTGTAATGATTAAAAGATTAAGGTTTAAGGTTCTTGCATTGTTTAGTTTTACTTGTTAAAATGTCTGTTCATATTAAGCCAAATTTACAAACAAAGTGGGCATTGCCCTTTTATACATTTCGATTTCCTTCATTATGTTATAAATTATTAACATTGAACCAGTTAGTCCACCAATAAGGTAGTCCACCTTATAGATACAATTGTTCAGGTCGTCAATAACTATTTCCTTGCGTTTGAGTTTAAATAAAAGTTATGTATCATCCACGAACAATGTCATTAATATAATTTGAAAAATAAGAAAGGACCTATAATTGAGCCCTGCAGAACACCCATTTTAACGGGCGAACCCAGAAAGTTATTGCCATTGATTTCAACCCTCTGAATCCTATCCCTCAGGTATGATGCAATAAGATTTGACTTTCTTTGACCAGATTGGTATCTCTAAATCCATAGTGGTGGAGTTTCCTGAGTAATGTTTAATGAAAAATGCAATTTTAATGTTGGCAATAAGCTAACTGTTACAGAATCTTTAATGGAAGTTTGAAAGCGTGGGTGTAGATAAAACATTTTACCTCATGCTCTGGTGTATCATTCACTGTGCGAATCATTAACGGTTTGTATAAATTTAATCAAACCTCCTTGGGAAGGCTTTTGATCTATACGTTTGTCTCACTCTAATACTAAAAAGAATAGCTAGAAAAAAGCTATTTTGGAACCCTTGGTGTGACGTCTTAGTTCATAGCAATCTAGCAACTAAACAAACAAAGTCCACAGTTAAATAAGGAGTTTAGGTGCGCGCTCACTATGCACTCGCACTATAATAGATCTCGTCGACTTTGATATGCCCCGTGAGCATGGCGCTTGTGAGTTGATATGTATTTCTACGTCATAACCGCTGTGTCGCGTTACAGATATTTGAATTTCCCACAAGCTTTTCACAATCATTCTTGTCTTGCTCAAAAAGAAATTTTATCAAAAAATATTGATTGAGGGAAATTTTTTGATCTTTATTTGAATAACATGCATATTCCCTTTTGTAATATGCAAAATTAATTTCGGGACAAAAAGATTCTGCCAGATGGAGGCAACCCATTTTTTTAAATATGCTTTATTCAACTAACCCTCTTAGAGAATTCTGAAGTGCGGTAATCTAGCAGTAATAAGAACAACACAACCCAACAAGACGGCTATAAGTATTAAATCAGTCAAATTTTGATAGACTCTGTATAAAAAATGAATCTTAAAAACGTTGAAGTTTGTATCAAGTTAGGTATAAAATATAGGTGATAAAACTTGAGAGTTTTTACCATAAATTGATTGTATGATAATAAGCTATTTTAGAATAAAGCGTTACCTATACGTTCACGTTTTAACACTTGAAACGCTAAGATAAATCTGAATTACAAAGTATTAAAACACAATATCGCGTTGACTATATGAGTAGGTAATATAGGAAAAAGGGGTTCTTATTCAAAAAATTAAGAAGTTTTTTATCGCTTCAACTCAACCTAAAAGAAAACTTTTATAAAGGAGCGAGATGGGGTAAATAATTATCGCCCAATAATTCCTAAAAAAACGGCATTCAGCTTAAACCCCAAAAGCAATTATGCAGAACCTTGAGTTACTTCATCACCCAACGAGCAATCGAACCTCGCAATACGTTTTAATCGGCTATTAACTGAGCTATTGAGGTCGTCAAAACTTAGGGAGGCCTTACCAAACAGGTCGTTGTTATAAAGGAGCGTAATGAATATTTTTTTAACGCTCATTTCGTGATGGTATCAAACAATTTGACCTTTTTTTTCAGCGACATAAGGCTGAAGATCCTCTAGTGTTGAAATTTTATACAGCTTTGCAGCACTGGAGGGCTCTTTGTTTATTTTAGAGCCTAGTAATCTCTGAGGATGTCATTATTTTTCTTCGGCGAGCTGGCTAACCCGAAATTCCTGCACGAATACATTTTAAACAGACTTTTTATCTCAAAAAGTTATATTATGAAGTTTATAATTTAGCAGAATGTAAAAACAAATGAAGTATTATTAACCGAGAGATATTTGAGGCTCATCTGCAACAACTTTAATGTTTTAACTTTTGTATGTCCCATGTTTTTTCCGAGTAGGTATTTTCGATAATATTCAACTTTGAAATAAAAATAAAACGTTTATATTTATGTGTACTTTAATTTAAAATTCGGCACATAAGTAATATATATTTTCTGCATTTAAATCAAAATTAAATTAAATCAAATCATCTTTATTGCGAATACAGGTTACAAAGTTGTTATACAGATACATTTTAGTAAAGTACAGCCATATTCTGCCTTATCGGCATGCAATATAATATTTCTATAAATCATTAATTATTTCAATGTCAATTAATAAATTTAACATAGTTTATTCATAATGTCGATAAACGATACATTTAGGATTGTTATTATTTTATGCATGTCATTTTTTTAAACTTAGTCTAAAAATCTAATTGTTGTCTAAAAACGTAAATACAAAAAATGCTCATTAAGTTCTGTGAAACTCAGGCATCTTCAAGAATTCCGTTATTAATTTGACCGACTTATAAAATCACAGTACTTATCCTTTTTTTTAAATATTTTGTTGATGCTTTGGTTATGAATAATTTCTATGTCTTTTGTACCTATATTAACGCAGTACAAAGTAAATAAATACACTATGTAGGTAGGTCAGTTGCCCTTCTAAAATTTCTATTAAAATGTGAGTCAATAAAAAATACATCAAAAGGAGGTTGTATTACCCTTAGTAGAGGGTATGATGCCCCTCGAGGTTTGCCAGGGTATGGTTTGTTGCTCCCCAAAGAGTTCACAATGAACGGGGCAGATGCAAATCAGGGGGGACTATTAATGAAACATTCGCAAATAAATTAAAATTTCTTAATCTCCAAATAGATCACCCGTATATATTTTGGCATACCTACTTATGTATTGAACAAAGAAAATAACCTTCTCTAACAAACTTCTATGATTTTAAATATTTTGCTTGCTGGCAACTGGCTGTGCATCAACAATAAATATTATTCTATCGCATTTCAACATAAAATAACATGAACCCTTAACGTCATTCAGGTGATGCCGCGTGTACAAGAATCAAGTCGCTATGGTTGAAATTTTAATAATGTGAATTTATTGTTAGTTATTTTATTATTGAACCCATGTTATTTAAACTTACATTTAAACTTGCTATTAAAGTTAGCCTAGTTTTATATTATTCGATGTTTATTGTTGTAATCTACCTTATATTCTGTGATTATTTTTTTATAATATTTTCTCAACACATTTGCTCATAAAATGCATTTACGGAGGTTGTATACATTTTCTGTATGTATCTATCTATACTTAAAAGTTCAAAATTACGATCCATGCAACGGAGCGTGCGGTAAAACGTTTTAGCGCACGTTCCCATAGATGACGCAAGGTGTATTCTTTACGATTTTTTTTTAATTTCGGACGAACTTCTTGGAAACCTTTTTAATATACGCCTTTGTTGCACTATAGTACTAAAAAGAAAAAGAGACGAAAGATGTAGTTCTAACTTTCACCACCCGCACGGGACGCCATTTGGAATTTTGCTTATTAGAAAAAGTTTGCTTCATTACTTAAATGGGGTACATGTTACCTACTGTTGCCTCGCAAATGTGTAAAAAATGTTATATGACATTCGTGCTGAATTGGTATTTACAAAATCGGGACTATGGCAAGCATTCGTCTATTAGTTTGTAATAACCAACTTACCGCACGAATATCATATATAACTATTTCACACGTTTCTCTTTTATTTCAGCTTTTAGTTTCATAATTCAGCATATTACCATACTTGTGCTGCAAAAATATTTCATTAAAAAACACTTATGTATAGTTTTGTTGGTTATATTGCTGCTGGTCCGGCTACACAGCCGGTTTTATCCTGTGCCTTTATTGAACCTGCGCGCACATCGAAAGTACGGCGCACGAAACAAACAAAACTTAAGCGCAATTTTCCGTAAATATTTGGTAAAGTTACTGCTGTGTCATTAATTACTATCAAACTTCAAATGAAGAAGACGAAATATGAATTCAACCCCGTCGGAAATACTTACTCAAGCACGAAACGCGAGTGATAGGCTCTTGCCGCCAAAATCCAGAGAAAAATACTGGTGGCTTACGAAGCTTTTATTCTGTGGATAAAGAGCATAAGCGCCAAGTCATATTCGGAGAACGTATTTTTACCTTAATTCAATGAACTGGCAAATAAATACAAGCCCAGATCACTTACACGAAAGCAGTGTTATATACTCCATGTTAAAAAGCACATTAAAGACCAATAATTATGTTGATATAGAAACATAATAGTAAGTTGACGACATTTCTAAAGAGACGACGAATATATTACTCGATAGTCAAAAGTGTTGTTACCAACTGATATTGAACTATTTTTGAATGAAGTTCTGGATAGTCAGTACATGGCAACAAAGGTCAGTTGAACTTTATAAAAGTTACTAACAATACAAGTTGTTTTTTCGTCGCAATTGTATTGAAAAACGTCGTATGCAACTCGAGTGCATTGATCATTTCACAATTCACACTCAGCTTCATTACCGTGCGCGCCTGCGGCTCGCGCTATAATAATGCCTCGTGTGTAATGACCAACTTAGTACACTTTTATTATAATGTACTATTTAATATAACATGTAAACAAAAAAAATGATTCCTAATCATAAACACTTACCACTTTCCTGAAGAAGAAACCTACGCCTAATCGTATAAGTACACAAAAATATTGACATATTCGCATTTAATGTGTTCTTCTTAAAATATTTTCGGAGCTACATATTTTATGACCTGTAATAATTATAACTACTTACATTTATAACCAATAGAACGGGGATTCCAAAATAGGTCCCCTGAAACATGCTCTCTCGAGTGCTATCTCTTTCAATGCGACTCGAATTTAGGCCCGGAATTCATAATAGGAGCTTATCCACTATTTTTGTGTAAATCTATACATATAATATGGTAGGAAAGTCAAAACTGTACATTGAATATTTTTTTAAAGAATACTTGGGGTGTGATCTACAATTGATACCGAAGCCAAAAACAGTTTTTAGATTTTTTTTCTGTTTGTCTGCATGCAAAAGTACTGCATGGATTTTATTTCAAATTTGGCACGAATATTATTTAGAAGTCGGGTCAACATATAGGCTACATATTATCACGCTATCACCTACGGGGAATGAGTAGTGAAGCTTTATTTCTTCAACGCATTCTGTAACAACGTGTAATCTAACGACGCATATTTGAATGTTTTTATTATGTTAAATGGCCAATAGGAAGGCAGTTCAGGCCGTGGACAGGAACGAAAATTTGATGGATGGACAAACGCTTCCCGTGGTGACGCGGGGATCGAGGGCTGACGAGGTGAATGCTTCGTTGAAACGATCTTCGTTGTGATCACGAGTTACGCTGCGCTTGACCATAATTATAAGAGCTCGGCTCGGGGGCAATGCACGTGCTCAAGAATTCTCTGATGTCCTTCTAAGCGAAGGCTCTCTATCAGAAGAGAGAGGTGGACAGGTGGTGCTTCCATAGTCTCTCGGTAGAGTTGAATCCAGCTTAGAAGAACTCATTCGCTCTGTGAACGAGGACATCATTCGTATACCGCATCAGCAGAGTTCTTGGGTGTGCGAGCGGGCCATTTTGACTCCCAAAAATCAAAATGCATTCTCTCACAAATTGAGGGTATGAAGTGCTCTACACGTCTATAAACACTGTCGTCGAGCGAGATGACGCATTCTCTCATTATCCCGTAAAATTTCTGAACTAGCAAGTGGACTTCCAGCGCATACCATCAAGCTGAAGGTCGGTGTCCCGATTATGCCTTAAAGACATCTCGCTCCACAGACACACCATGTAGAGGCAGTATTTATACCACGCATTTTCCTCATACCTCATAAGAAGGTCAATTTTACAAAAGACAGTCTTCCTCTGTTACTACACTTTCTGTAGATATGAAATGTAAAGAAGAAACGAGTAAATAAATGTTTTTTTAAAAGGTGTAATCGTAGGTATTTTTGGTGGTGTATAGCGTTCACGCAGACGACGTCGCGACGTCGTCTCAGCGAAATACCACTTACTGGTTAATCACAAAATCTCAGAAACTATAACATACAAAATACATTAAAGACGTTTACGAAATCAACGTACGTAATTAAGCATTTATTAAAAAAAATAGAAAAAGCGACCAAGTGCGTGTCGGACTCGCCCATGAAGGGTTCCGTAGCAGCAAGTAGCATATTATTAAAAAATAATGGTTCACAGTTTATGCATAAGGTTAATGCTTATCATTTTTATTTTTTATATATTTGAGTTGATTGAATTAAAGGTAAATTGCGGTTTACGATTTATGACGTTTAAAATAAAATTGGAGTCTACCAATTTTCGGTGGTATTTTGCATGGTAATGTGCATCATATATTTTTTTTAGTTTTATCATTCTCTTATTTTAAAAGTTACAGGGGGGTGAGGGGCATTTTACCACTTTGGAAGTGTCTCTCACGCATACTATTCAGTTTAGAAAAAAAAATATTAGAAACCTCAATATAATTTTTGAGGATACCCACACGGGTTGGGTGTTTTGATGATATAATTTTTGAGTTTCAGTCTAAGTACGAGTATATGTACTTCAAAAGATATTCTGGTATTTTCTTTTTGATTTTTTATTAACGCTATCAAACAAACAAACAAACTCATCAGCTTTATCATATTAAGTATTGATTTTCAATTGAAATCTATTAAAGTAGAGTTAGACTTCTGGTCTAACCTTTTGATCACCTAAACGCTTTTGAGTTGAAATTTTATTAAAGTGATAGATAACCCATTGGAGCATATAACAGAAAGCTGTTACTGTACATATCCTTTTGTACGACAGCGTTTGCAGTATATTTTCATAAAAAAACACAATAAGCATTAAATTAGACAAGTTGAGACTTAACAGCCACATCAACAGGCAGAGTTACAGTTTACATGCTTTGTTCACCATCGAAAGCTATTTTTAAGAGGTATTATACCTTGCAACGCCAAATAAATATGAACCTTACGCAGTTGCTCACAACTGTCACATTTTACATGATAGAAAATAAATTACCATATTATTGGTGTGGATTGAATAAATGCAAATACATGTGTGAAATTCTGTTTTCATATATAAATAATACTGATAAATATTAATTTATTTATGGGCTTTCTTTTGCCTGTAGTACAAACCACAAAACATTTGAATAGCAAAGTTAGTAGGAAACAGCTAGTTACAATGTTTCTTTTCTTTGCAAACTAGCTGACTCGGCGAAATTCACGCCGCTTAGAGTATTGTTACTTTAAGTTTAATAGTTAATAATAATAATAATTAATTTGCATCATAAATATTTTTACCAACGTGAGGTACATTTGGTTGTTATCAAATTATCACTAAAAGGAGCTCAAGTTGTTGGAACACTAGCTACCTTACTAAGTTGACAAGACAACTTGTATTAGGGGGCTAGGCTCGAACCATGAGTTGGCTGAGGTTACAATTGGCAGTTATGGCTCACTATAATATAGAGTTTTAATAACTAAATAAAAAAGTCTAATAATTTATTACGCTAATCTAAATAAAAAAAAATATGCCGTAAAGTATGCAATGAGCATACGAGTAACTTCCAACTAATATGAATACATTACACTAATTTAGAGGAAATGAAAGCTACCCGCTTGACAGAAACACAGTTTTTACAATAATTAGCAATTGTGTGGAGATATCTACTGTACATTGATAGTTCAGCAATGTAACACGCGTTTTCTTTTATAACACCAATTTGCCTAGCCAAAAAATAAGCATGTAAGGCTCATTTGCTTCCAGCTGAAAATTCATTACATAGACACAGCGCTACAAAATCAATTTATTTGAGGCCAGCCCTTCTTTCATTTGCAGTTGTCTATCTAAGAATAACTTTCTTTCTTTCTTTCAAACCCCTCAAGCAATTTCACAGAATGTTCGGTCACTTGACCGAAGCACTTGCTTACAATATGCCTTGTAAAAAATTGTAAGATTGTAATGTTTTTTTTTATTATGCACACCTTGTTCTAATAATATCGAACACATTAAAAAATTTATTTCCTATTTCGTGAAGTCTTTAAAAAAATTTGCGCTTACATACTTTTCAACGGTTAATTAATTTATTAAAAGGTTTGGGCAAAGAGCTCGTCGCCGGTGTTTGCTCTATCGGTTTGGGGAACGTCAAAGGTATCGCACAGCACCATGTTACCATATTAAGTATGAATGTAGTCTAGTTGCGAAAATATCTGTAAAAAGTCCACTACTGAGCAGCTGGTAAAAAGAAGAACGACGAAGTCGGAAGTTTCAGTTCCTTATTACTATAAGGAATCTGAAAGGTCAAATTTAAAGAACATAACAACCAAGTTTGTAAAGATGAGAAAAGAAAACGGAAAGGGGAGTGAAGTAAAATAGAAATAAATTATATTTTTTATTATTTTTAAAGCATGTAACTGCTTGATGTTTAAATCTAAAGAAAATATAACTAGAAAAAATTCCACGCGGACCAGGCAGCAGACGGGACTCGAACCCGCACCCTTCGCAATCCGGGCGAATGCACTGACCAATTATGCTACCGCGGCCCTCACGGACCGCGTCGAAATTCTTTCTAGCTATTCTTAAGCTGCAAGGCAGCGCCATCTCTTCGCATTATAGGTAAACCCACAATGTCAAATGAATACTTTTACAAGTATTAAACATTTGAAAGAAGAAATAGCAATTATAGTTATAATTTTTATTATTTTTAAAGCATGTAACTGCTTGATGTTTAAATCTAAAGAAAATATAACTAGAAAAACTAACTCGAACCCGCACCCTTCGCAATCCGGGCGAATGCACTGACCAATTATGCTACCGCTATATATAATAGCTAGAAAGAATTTCGACGCGGTCCGTGAGGGCCGCGGTAGCATAATTGGTCAGTGCATTCGCCCGGATTGCGAAGGGTGCGGGTTCGAGTCCCGTCTGCTGCCTGGTCCGCGTGGAATTTTTTCTAGTTATATTTTCTTTAGATTTAAACATCAAGCAGTTACATGCTTTAAAAATAATAAAAATTATAACTATAATTGCTATTTCTGCTTTCAAATGTTTAATACTTGTAAAAGTATTCATTTGACATTGTGGGTTTACCTATAATGCGAAGAGATTGCGCTGCCTTGCAGCTTAAGAATAGCTAGAAAGAATTTCGACGCGGTCCGTGAGGGCCGCGGTAGCATAATTGGTCAGTGCATTCGCCCGGATTGCGAAGGGTGCGGGTTCGAGTCCCGTCTGCTGCCTGGTCCGCGTGGAATTTTTTCTAGTTATATTTTCTTTAGAAATAAATTATTTTTTTACTGCTTGTATAAGATAACGCAATAAGCGACTGATGATCACAGTTCCAGAATGATATTTAAATAAAAAATCCTACATAATCAAAGGACACAAAGATTATAAAGCGACTAAATCAAAACTCAGCTATGTTTACATCTTATCAAAGCAAACTTCTTGATTGTCACCGTTAAATCTAAAGACAATAGAATATCTATTGGCGGATTTCCATTTTGAGCTTTGTGGTGTAGACATGAATTAGAACAGTCTACGGAATCGATTGCTATGAATTAGTGAATGCAAAATCTTAACAGAAATAATCCCGGATTTTGATACGAGTTAAATCGAATTATTTCAGTTAAAATTTTGAAACAATGGGAATCATTTAGTATATTAAAATATGTACTAAAAAGTGTTTTATTTATTTACAGTTGCATAAAAAACTGTTTGTTTACTTTGACATCCTACTCAATATAGAAAACATTCCGAAAAAAATGTATGGTCCTAAAATGAAAATATAATTTTTGACTAAAACCTAATTTAAATATATAATAGTTAACAATTAAATTCACAATCGTTTAAAAGAAAATTTGACAATGCTGCAGGCAAATATGTTGCCATTGTTGCCAGCTCTACATTAGTGACATTACAACATCCATACTAAGTAATTCCCATTACAAAACCAGGGTTTAATGTTTGCGTTAAGGTATTCCAAACTTGGATGTATAAGTTAGTATGTTACACAGACTACCTAAATTGCTAGTGGTAATGCCTGTTTGCACATTACCTAAATATTTTCTAAATCGCGAAGTTTTTAAGGCATGAAATGTCATAGGAGCAACCGACCTGCGACCCCCGGATGTAAATTTTATACTTGAAATTTTTCTGTCACATCGCAAAACAGTGCGTAAATATCAATGTCTAACTATTTAAAACACCTTAGGTGCATACCTTCTCTAACTTTACAACCAAAAATTTCAGACAAATTTTGGGTACTAATATTTTAATGGTGATTATAATAATTGCAGGACAAAGTGTATGCTTATGAGTTATATGATTACCAATTTCTCTTATGGCGGATTATATCAGAATGAGTGAATGAATCGACCCTATGTTACATATAGAACTAATATCAGTATATTTTACAATAGATAAATTCAGTTCGATATACACATTAAGCAAATGACGGCCATATCATCATATTTTTTTACCACTTTAAAAATCACCATGATTCAATGTAGCATGCATCGTCTCTGTGTCAATTAAAATATTTGTTTAAGCTTTCCATTCATAATATCCATACATTCTAAATCAAAACTATCATGGTATGTAAAATAAAACCTTTGTCTCAATTTAAATTTAAATGAAAATGAAGACTAAAGTGAAGTACAAACTTCTAACTGTAATTGATTTGCATAGTGTTTGGCAAGGAGTATAATGAGACTTAAGATAATTTATTTTAAATACAAATACGTGTGTGGTATGTGTGAAAAATAGTTTTATCGAATCTCTAAAGTTCATCTTTAAATGAGACTTATATAAGCATGTGCATTATTATTATGTACGGCATGATGTCGCTACACCAGACTTATTGTTGCGAAAAAAGAACTTGAAAGGCTAAAAAGGGGAAGAAATTTCGTATGGAAAATTAAATATTTCCATACGCAGACGAGTTGCCGGGCCCTCACTAGCATATCATATGATATACGGTTAAGGTTTCGTGTTCCAATTATATTTAATAGCTACATGTTCTAGCTCTCAAAAAATTGCGACATCATTTCATGGAGATCAAAGAATGTAGGGGGTGAAATTACATCCTTTAATGTTTTTTTGTTTTTCTCTGAGCAATCACGCTGAAAAAGGTTTACTTTAGACTTTATTTTATTTATTTTCTAGTTGATACTAATGTACACAATTTGCCTGTGCGAGCTTTAGTATTCTATACGCGAGGAACTAAATAAGAAACTATCTATATACTAATTAAAGTTGATCCAAATTCCTCAACTGTTTCTTCGTGATTGATTGACAATATGAAGTTGCAAAGATAGATATCTTTGCAACTTCAACACTGAGAATCTTTGGCGTCCTTTGTAACTCCCGAAACGACAATATTCTCGGAAGTGTAATTATTTGAGATATTATATGACAAAGTTCCGAAATAGACTTAGAACTTGAATAGTTCTCCTAGGTTTCATACATTTGAGTTAACATTCATATTGTATTATGATGCATTAATAATTAAGTCTCGTATAATTAATTCTAAGGACTACACGGTGTATCTAAGTTTAAATAATGGGTATTGCCATCTGGAATTTTCTAACCCAACTTTGTAATTTAATAAGCATGCCATTAGCTGTTCAATGCACAAAAAGCTGCATAATGGCTATATAATATTATAGAATAACTAAAATCTTCTTTTAAGAGTGGCGCTTCATTAAAAGTGGAGTGGAGTGAAAAAGAAAGCACTTTGTTTGTTTATTTCCCACCCGCTGATGCTTTGTGGCTTGAGACGAGCGAAGCTCCGCTTTCCTGCTGCGTGACAAAGAATGAATACGCCAGATTTAGAAACTTTACCCTGGCAATATTTTTGTTTTTTTTTTTTAATTTTATGGATACAATTTTGTAATCCTGGAGAAGTCAGGAAAGAGATTTTTTTATTTGTTTACTAGCTTTTGCCCGCGACTTCGCCCGCGTTGTCGTCGTTTTTCGTAAAAAAGTAGCATATGTCCTTCCTCAGGGTTCCGTGGTTTTGATGTGACAGACAGATTAACTTTCGAATTTTAGTAGGGAAATATAATATGTCAATCCACAATACTGTTAAAAATATCGCAATAAGGAACCGCAGAATATTATTATTATCACTGTACCCCGAGACCATCAGCGTGTAACTCCTTGTATGTTATTATGTTAATGTATTGGTAATATTGTTTAGATCGCTTTCACATGAGGCTTAAGTACATATAGAATGAAAATACTTCAGCGCAAAGCTTCCGGGTAAACTACGTTGAAAGTTGACCCGTCCGGCACGTGAACTTAAAAATTTCTAGGACTGCTAACCCGGGAAAGAGCGACATAACTGACCACGTGAAAAACAACTGACACCGAGATCTACTTCTGCAACACGAAAAGTCTGCCCTTGAGCCTTATTTATTGTCATTGCATAACACACCGATACTGGGAATTGCGTTCTTTTAAATTGGAATGGAAAATTATTTGGTATTATGGGAATTCTGGGAATAAAGATGGTTTCTCATGCACCGCAACCTGTTAAAATTTGAGCCTCGATTACATTTTGTTGCAACTGGGTTACTTTAAGCCGAGTTCCATTGCAAATTTGTGGTTGGCCTTAATTTCGGAGCAGAATAATCGGAATGCCAATTTTTAAACAAATTTCATGAGAAGAAAGTCCGGGCATATTTAAAGAATTTAAAAATTCTATCGAGTAGTTAGTGGCTTCTTGTTCATCGGCCATTCTATTTATTGAACTATAAACTTTGCTTTCCCCCTGGATATTCGACAGTATTTTATTATTAATCTCAGATGCCTGGTCATTGCTAGGAGTTAAAATGGATCTTTCGCATAGCCAAAAATTGTCCTTATTTAATATATTTGTTACGTCACCGTAAACTGACGATGTAAGATGTTATTGGGATTGCACTATACAACATAACTCAGGCGTCAGAATAAGTTTTCCTTGGTGTAGCAGTGGATAGGTATCTTTGGTGAAGGTATTTTCTTTAATAATATATAAGAAAATTCACGATCATCCGGGTTATCTACAGTTCTCACTCGCATGTTTATAGTCAAATGCACCGATTGTATATCACGCCACAAATAAGAGCTTTTCAGGCAAGCCCTAACCTCATCAGCTCGGGTTCCCCGTGGTATTACCGGTAAGGTTTGTCGGAAATCACCACAAAATAAAACTGTGATACCGCCCATTGGTCGATCATTTTGTCTTATATCCCTTAAAGTTCTGTCTACCGCTTCTACTCCTTTTCGATGGGCCATCGTACATTCATCCCATATGAGTGAATTACACTTTGAACGAATATTTAAATACTACCAAAACAACTAAGACGTGGTCCTAACTTTAGCTACCTTACACTTAAAATCTAAGTGACTATTTAAACTAAAATATTCTTATAGAATTATAACCAGAAATATATACAACTTTCAACAAAAAAGAAATGAAAATAAAGCTGAAACGCCTGTGCAATACTATCTACCTATACCTACTTCACTTAAAAATAAATACTTATAACTACTGGAATTAATAAAAGTACCTACGCTTAATAATTTTTAATTTGAACGAATATTTAAACACTACCAAAACAACTAATACCTATTTTACAAAATAACAACAAAAAAAAATTCAAATAAACTATTTAAAGACTAAAAGTCACGCTGATAAACACGGTTTCTCAATATTTCTCAATTATTGTCTGTCAATAAGGTCGAACGCATCAACAGCCAAATATTGAAGCTCGCTCGCTCTCTTTTTTTTTATTTTTTTTGTTTCCTCCCAGACGGGGGAGCAGGTGAGAAATCCTCATGGATAGATACCCTACAGCCGGCTGCAAGGTTATGTCAGACTTGTACTGACTAAAAAACACTCTGCCTCTGGCCGGGAAGGCCTCTAAGGCTTCATCGGAAGCGATCGTCCCCCAGGGGGGAGGGGGGGGGGGGGGCGCGACGCAGAAAACAGATTTAGACAGCTCGCTCTCGGACCTGCCGCCTTTTGATACCCTACCGCGCCGCGACCCGTGTCGAGCGATAAGTTTGGTGTTTCTATACCGATTTCTATGTTTTGTTTTCTGCTGCTAAGCTGTCGGGAGTTACACGTGTTATTGTGAGTCAACCATAAAAGATAGACATACGCTGTTGCGGGATATTTTTTAGACAATTTTATGTAGAATATTTCAGTCATACATGATTTCTATGTAACTTTAATCATTAAGGCTGCACACGCGACGGAAGCTTAAAATATGGAGTAACTTCTCCCGTTTTCCCAACATTTCCCTTCACTACTCTGCTCCTACTGATTGTAGCGTGATGAAAAGTATACTATAACCTGCCCAGGAGTATGAAGAATAATTGTACCAAGTTTCGTTAAAATCCGTTGAGTAGTTTTTGTTTCTATAAGGAACATACACACAGACAGACAGACAGACAAAAAATTTACTGATTGCATTTTTAGGATCAGTATCGATCACTTATCACCCCCTGATAGTTATTTTAAAAATATATTTATGTACAGAATTGACATCTCTACAGATTTATTATAAGTATAGATGAGCTTTACGCTCTTCTTTTATCACGCCTTAGTAAAATCGAATCACCATGCGCTGATTTAAATAGGATTTTATAAGACCATAAAAAAAGGATATTTTATTTCAATAGTCTGTTAGTCATTTGCTTTTTCAAACTAGTAATGTAGAGGATGTATTTCATTATAATTGTTTTTAGGGCAACCGAATTCTGAGGTTTATTACATAGTTATATATACTTATTAAAGCCTAAAGAATGCTAAAGCTTCTTTATTATGATCAACAAAATAAGAAAGTTGCGACGCATTTTAACGTATATACCGAAGTGAATTGTGAGGCTACTGAGGAATAATTTAATCATTCTCAAGAATATTACGTTTACACACACGTTATTGCACTTTATTTTTGCTAAAATTACTTAACTTTTCGAAGGGTTTCATGCGAGCTGTCATTGGCGTTGTACATGGTACTGTGATTGTTGTAGTACTAATGTT
Organism: Chilo suppressalis; assembly: GCA_902850365.2. Taxonomy (NCBI): domain Eukaryota; kingdom Metazoa; phylum Arthropoda; class Insecta; order Lepidoptera; family Crambidae; genus Chilo; species Chilo suppressalis. Next base: position 10,099,599 of record OU963895.1, on the reverse strand, counting down.
TAAGTAGCAGAGCGTAGTTCAACTCGATGGTATATGCAGACTAAGAACGTGTTAAACGTTGTTAGATTTGTTTATTTTATTTTAGCACATTAGAATATCCGCACTGATTGTCACAATTTTTCACTAGACTGTCATGTTTTGAATTTACATTTTATTTTATAGCAACATGACAGTTTACAGACTGGACTAACTTCTTAGCCAGCCTGTAACACTCCCTCCGAATGTTAGCCCTGTAAGTCCATCATTAAATATCTCATTAATAACTCTTCGTGTTTGGGCTTGGGTAGAGCCTTTGTGAGAATATCCGCTGCTTGCTCATGGGTGGAAACTCTTTCTACATGCACTTCTTCACTTAAGACAACCTCGCGCACCAAGAAGTGACGGATCCTGATGTGTTTTATCCGTTTGTGGAATTCAGGGTTGTGAGCTAGTTTCACAGCAGCTTCATTATCGACCCTGAGAGCTGGTGTGGGCATTGCAACACTTATCAGTTGGGAGAAGATTCTCTTCAACCACACGAGTTCTCTTGCTGCTTCACTTGCTGCAACTATTTCAGCTTCAGTCATCGATATCGCTACGGTTTGTTGTCTCTGGCTGATCCAGCTGATAGTTCCTCCTGCATAACAACACAGAACACTCGTAGTGGAACGTCAGTCAGAGTGCAACCACCATGGTCTGCATCACTGAAAGCTTCCAAACCTTGAGAAGTTCCTGCTCTGTAGATAATTCCACGGTTTACCGTTCCTTAAAGGTATCTGAGAATTCGCTTTACTCGTAGCCAATCTTCAGTTGTGAGACTTTCGAGCTTCCTGGATGCTACTCCAACGGCATAGGCTATATCGGGTCGAGTGCTTACCATGAGGTAGGCGAGAGCTCCGACTGCCTCTCTGTAAGGGAAGCATCTAATTTCGGTGCAGTTTCCTTCTTCTCTTACTATTGGCGTAGAGATGGAATTGCAGTTCTGCATGTTGAATCTCTCCAAGACCTTCCTAGTGTATGCAGTATTTATAATAATAGCACCATCATCTAATCGCGCTTTATACTTTTCAATGCTACCCTCCAGATTGTATTTTATTCTGTAGATCCATTTGCATGGCAATGGTTTTCTTTCAGGAGGCAAGTCTTTCACAAGGAATCATTGCATTCGATTCAATTTATCAGCTTTAGATTTTTAGAGTAACATCCTTAATGTTTAAAAAGAAAATGGGTTAACTGACGCAACATTGTAACGACGACGTTCAGTTCCTTAGATCAGAAATTGTTTACTATGTTTAGAATGGTTTATTAGTGAAAGCAAAAAGTAAAATTACTCGTATCGGTAATTAACTTCTTTCATGCCCGCCGTTACAAGATTACGTAGTTGAATTTTGATAAATTGTCAAATGTTACCTATTAAAATGGCCTGACTGTACGTATGTTTATTACATAGCTTCCAAAAACAGAGTGTAATGTTTTTAAGGTTAATGTTCTTTGTAACAGACGAGATGTAGCATAGTAATATATATATATATACACTTCTCTCTGGTTGATATCACTCTGAGAAGATTACTGGAACATCAGTCACTTTATGTCCCCACTGATGGGGCACAGGCCTTCCCTATGGATGGAATACGGAGATCGGGTCATGTCATACCTACCATGCGGGCCCATTGGTGGGTGCTGACGATAGCATATAATACAGCTAGGTCCAATGGCTTAGCGTGCCTTCCGAAGAAGACATCTATCCGTAGACCGGCCAATGCAAAGTTTTTAAACTTCCACGTTCACAGACCGAACGCGCTAACCATGTGCGCCATCGAGCTCAAAATTACTACATACACAGGAATTTTATTGATTTGCTTTGATTTTAATAATGTTTATTTACTAATATCATGCTGAAATTATGAAATAATCATTGTGGGTTACCTACAATGCGAAGTAGGTAGAACACGGCCGTAAGGACCGCGGTAGCATAATGGTTAGTGCATTCGCCCGGATAGCGAAGGGTTTACTTTACAGACGTTATATTGCGATATTTGAAAAACTTTTTTTTTAAATGCGAATTGATCCTATTTGGTCATTCAATTTGGTTCAATAAAATATCACACCACCTTGACAAAAATCATAGACTTTACGTCTATACTACGTATTTAATAGTTGGCCCGGGCTTAGTATACAAAATTTAAAAAGAAAACAAAATTCAATTTGTTTATTCAGTCAGGCTATAACAAGCATTTTGTGAATGTAAAAAGCTACGCCATCGGTTTGCAAATACCGCCGTATTTTTGGAGACCTTGTACTGACACACATGTACATTGTTCAAGACAAGTATCATAGTATGTTAGTTAATTAATTAGTCAATATAGAATTAGTAACTGAGATGTCTCCAGGTTTTTTTATGCCTACATACGTACAATTATTATTACTTAATTAAATAAATAAATATTTTTTTATTTAACTCCACTTTGTTCTTCAAACATTTTAACATTTTCTAAGACTAGCCTCGATATTTAACTGCCGTGACTTATTTATACCTAAGTATATTTTTTATATGCGGGTATAGTTTCTGTACCTAAGCATTTGATTTTAGTGCATTCGCTAGGGTTGTTATTATATTTCAACCTTAGTTTTCATTAAGATACCATTTGTTATATATAGACTTATCAGAGTTCTTTATTTTACACATTGGAAAACAAAATTAAAAAGTCATGAAATGAGTTTAATTGCGTGCTTAAACGTCAGGCCACATTAAGTTGTGATACAGCCGTTGCAAACTTTACTTTATTCACCAAATTGAAATCTGCTTATAACTGCTGCTGTACCAGCTATCTTTGCGTTTGAACTTTATCTCCACTTAACATGAGGTAGAGTAGAGTCATTTGCCTACCTGGCTTTAAAAAAAAAGATAATACAAAACTGTGGAATATATTGTCGCCAGCAGTGTTTCCGAACCAATACGACCCAAAAACCTTCAAAAAAAGAGCGTACTCCTTCCTTAAAGGCCGGCATCGCATTTGTGATACTCCTGGTGTTGCAAGTGTCCATGGGCGACGGTGATCACTTAACATCAGGTGAGCCGTCTGCTCGTATGCCACCTATAACATAAAAAATAAAAGCTACATGCATTATGTGCTTTAATTTATTTTTGTTTTGTAATGCTTTTTAATTTATTTTTGTTTTAACCTGTATCATGATCCAATATTCCTAATGGGTGGGTTTTACCAGTAGCTGTAGGAATGAGGAATATTATTGTAGATTTGATCTAAACAAGCATTATTCAGTACGCATAGAAAAACGTAATAATAAATATAAATAATCTCGATAAACAAGAAAGCTGTTTTTAATGTTATTTATAGAATACAATAAAGACAATCTTCCTTCTGTTGCATTATTTATCTATGATAATATATCACCGTTTACATCGGTAATGTACGAGTATGAAATAACATCCATCTACCATTCGCGTCATGTATGTACGTTATGTTATATCTTTCGGAAACAGTTATCTTCTTATGAAAATGTTCCAATCATCTACTTATCTTTTCTGTATTTTTGTAGAAACAAAATCATAGGAATTAATATGAAATGCCTACGAATTAAAAAAATACAGATAATGAGAACAAGTGCTGGGAATATAAATTAAGGTTGCTTACAATAATATTTGAAGCTTAATGAAATAGGGTAGGAACATAAGAACACATGCCCTTTTATTATTCATTTACTAGTGTATTAAATTTATTCAATTAAATAAATGCAAAAATATTATATTATAGATTGTATATTATTTAAGTAGTTATTTTTTTAAGTTTTTAGACAATAATTAGTTTTAGCTTTTACGATTTAAATATTAATATGCAAACATAGTAATATAATAAAGGGATGTAATGTTCAGCTATACGAAATAAATAAAAAATATGAACCATTTTTGGCTAGGAGCGAAAGAATAAAATAGAATTCGCAAGTGGTAAACTTTTTCTTGCTACGTGTCTAGTAAAGAAAATCCATCGAAGCACTGAATAATTTCGATTTTAAATTGTCCACTCAACATATTTTTCACACAAACATAGTTTCATAGAGTTTCTACTACACCACTTGCAAGGTATGCGCTATGAAACACAATGTGCAACTGATCTTGCAGTGAGCAAGATACGCTGTGTATGGTTCGACACTAAGGCCTAAAAAACGACAAATGCCACATGGTTCAAATATGACTGACTTTTACACTGATTAATATACTTAGCCCTTTGAATATTTATACGCCTAGATAGAGCAATCCAAATAAAACACCCAAAGAAAACGGCTCGTGCTTCGCTCAATGTGTGCGTGACTTTAATATCAGAAAATAGATATTTTTCGGCTTCCGTGCAGTTAATACAATATATAGGGTGTATATAATCAAAGACTTAGCCATATTATAATGTCGACCTTTGATACACGCCCTATGTCACACACCATACGGCATGTACGAGTATATGTAATTACATTTACACCTATAATAGTGCCTTCATTAGCATTTAGCAGTACCTTATCAAAGCTGGAAAGCACGCAAATGGCACCTTTGGCTCACGTTACAATTGTGTTCCTTGCTTGTGACTGCTATGATGTATTATTAGAAAAATATAATTTTACAAAATACGTACGTATGAATGTGAATTGCTTTCCTACTAGGGTTGGATTACATTGTGCCGTTTTTTATACAACGCTCAACAAATTGCCCCCTCCGCCCCTTCCTCGTGTTGAATGAGAATGGAGTACAGTTAATGTTTCATGCAGCAAAAAACCCGACTGCTCCTGCTGCCTGACACATTGCTAGCAGTAACCGAGTGGTGGCGTAGGTCTTAGGTACCGTAGCCATTTTTTTATCAAACATCAATTTTGTAAAATTCTACCTTGCCATATTTTACTACCCATGTGAAATATGCCTTGTTTTCTAATATTCCCTTAAAGTGCCACCCGAGAACGACCGTAAGAGAATAAGGAAACCAAAGTGCAGGTTATTTTAACAAATGATCATTTTTAAGCTATTGCACAGATTTAAAGGAATTCAGTAACGTAAATAACCTGACAACAGTGCTTATGAACACAATTTTCGCCATTCCAGTAACGATCGCGCAGTGTGTTAAATTTTTGCCACGGGACCAACGTTCGACTCATCACCGCGGTCGTCGGTTCAAATCCCGCACTCGTATTTTTTATTTTTTACTACAATTTTTTTCCTTTTTTTTATATATTTGTTTAAGACCCCAGCACCTGTTCTTATTTTTATTTGTCTCCCTTTTATTTAGACTATAAAGTCTAAAATTAAATTAAAAAAAATAAATTAAATTTTAAATTATAATTATAAAATTATAATTTAAAATTTAATTTATTAAAGATGGTAAACCGTGGAGCTTGTGGAAGCTTTTTGGCGCCGGGCAATGCTGTTGTTTGCTGTGCTTGCCCAAAAAAATATCATAAGTATATTAATGTCATATATTAATGTCAAAGAAAATAAAATACTGCATAAATAAAATAAATAAATAATTATAATTGCATAAGTTGATAAATAATGCTATGCAATAGCTTTACCGCGGCAGTTCCAGAGTGCCACACGTATTTTTATTTTAATCTTACAAACTTAATACGCTACACTAGGTAATCATCAACATGCCCGCTTGAGGCATGCCCTTACACTCTGACGTGTAGTGTGTATGTAGTTTTAACGAAATTAATCCATAAAGTTGTAATAAGAACGCTTTTTATTTCTTCTTTTATTTGTGATTTTGCAAAATGACGACTTTATGAAATACATAAAACAAGGAGCAAAGACTTTACTGAGTTTCAACGTCTTCCGCTAAGATTTGCAAATCGATAGCATCGTTTTTAGACTTTATAAGTGTTCATGTAATAACCAAAACAAAAAAAAAGAAGTTTGAATGAACGGCTTCATATAACACGTTCGTTGAAATTATAATCTGTGCCTCGTACGCGCCTCAGACAAGGCACGCTCTAATATGGTTCATACCTTAAGTGCTGCCGGCAGTTATGAAAGCCGTTAAAAGCCCGTCCCGGTTGATACCGACCGTAACTAAAGCAGTTTTATAACCTTTGCGGACGGACGTATAAAGCAAACTTTCTTTTGTTTTAGGCATAGGCATAGGTTGCATCAGCTTTTCGAACTAGAACTGCTTAATATAAAGTGTTAATGGAATCTAGATGTGAGATAGATAGCTGGATATTACCATGGAGTGTCATGGATACGAAAATGTGTATTTTTTCTGTGCGAAATAGGGATGTTGGATAGATCGTTTATCAGGTAGATTATCAAAAAGTATTGGACACGTATTTTACACATAATATAAACACTGCAGAGATATATTGATTTGGAAAGTCTCATGACCTCATGTTTTGGTACAATTTTCACTTGAAAGTTGTCGTGTAGCGTCAAAATAATACTAGATAGAAAAAAAAGGAAAAATCAAAAGAACAGTATAGGAAATATATATTTACAAGATAAAGTATTTACAGATTAACAATAAAAAAAAAGGTATGGTGTGTGTGTTAAGTGTGGGGTGTAAAGTGGAAGTGGTGAAGTGGGCGTGGGTCGTCGGCGATCTTCTTCGTTGAGAATTGAGGACGTGTTGCTGGCGTCTGCCAACAGGGTGGCACTCCTAGGAGGCAGAAGCGCTCCTGTTCAGCCGTCTCCGGTCTTGGCCTGCCCTGGTGGTGGCTGGCGGCGCTGCTGGTAGGTTGGCCGGCGAATATCGGCCAGTGGCAGGAGTTGATGGAACGGCAGGAGTCGGTAGAAGGCGGGCTGAAGCAGTCGGAGGCTGGCCGAAGATGCTGGAGTCCAGGCGGCAGTCCCACCGATGAGGTTGCGAGTACGTGAAGATGACGAGAAGAGTAGTAGAGTAGTAGAGTAGTAGAGTTAAGTAGTTATTTAGAGAGCCAATAGGTGCTATATAGCTTTGAGGTCTTTCTTGAGTCCCGGGGCAGCGGGCCCCGGGACAAGGCCTTTTATTAATTTAGAGCTCGGTAGCGAGCTATCAAAAATTGAGTAGGCAACTTTTGCCGTAGAATTGAATGAATGATTAGGGAGGCTCGGCCTTTTATAGGTCCGGAACCATTTAAATTTAGACACGGTTCGAATCGTACTAAAAAGAATCAAAGTAGGTGGTCTGTGGAGGTTGAATAGTCATAGACTTAGTTGGAGAGAGTATCCGTGTCATGGGTAGCCATGACAACGGATAAAAAACATTAAGTTTCACAAATGTCAATAAAATAAATAAACTAAAAATAGATAAAATCGAAGCAAAATTAATGAAAACAAATAAATAACAGAATATAGAGAAATGCCGGTAAGTGTCCAGCACTCTGGGATAGTGATTTTCAGTACAGAAGAAATTATTATACATATTTACAAAATGATGAATAGTGTGTGATATTTTTGAAATTATGTGTTTCCAGGAATACATAATAAAATACATGTTGATGCCTGATGAACATCGATGATGTCATATGATAAAATGTGCGAAATGGAACCTATGATAGTCGAAACCATGGGACGATCTCTGAGGTACGTTACAAAGTGACGTCACGAGCCCCTACTCCCAAACTTTGACGCGCTATAACTTTGTCATTTTTTGGTAGTGTGCCCAAAGAAAAAATACGTGTCCATTATTTTTTTATCATCTAACTGACGGACTAAATAGAATTTCGTTTACTGTATCCCGTCATCACCCCTATTATTAACATTTACGAGTGATACAAATTTAACAGTTGTAAATAATATTTTAATTAATACCTTTTCACCTTTTATATTTGGTCTGGCCATAAATACTGATACTTTGAATTTGAAATCTGTTATTCTTTTATGAATAGTCATTTGTGTCGATAAAGAGAACTGAATGACTGTGATAGCGTTATACAAAGTAGGTATGGAGCCAAATGCAATTTTTGAATCTTTCCATCCGTTTGATAGACCTGGCGTAAGTATTTTTAACTAGCTACAAACGGTTTGAGCCTGAGCCAATGACAAAAGCGACTGTAAAATACTAGTTCAAAAGGCTATTCCTTTTAAAAGCAAGCGTTAAAAGTTAACTGTGCCCAGACAGATTTCACAGGTTAAAAGAATTGGCTTTTCACTGGCAGGCAACGTGAGATCAGTGGTGCTCAAAAAAGGAAGCCGAAAACTTGTTGTTACGCGCTTCAGTGCTAGTGTTACCCCGCATAATGTTACTATTTGCTTAGCGAAGAAATTGTCAGTCGCTTCTTATTGTTTGTCAAAGTTCTTATTAAACATATTCATATTTAAATTCTTATCCATTTATTAATAATAATAGCCAGTAGCTTCTTATTTAACCATGATTTAATGCTTTTACTGACAATTATTTCGACGGTGCAAATGGTTAGCGCGTTCGGCTGTTAACTTTCGCAGTGGTCGGTCATTGGATGGGTGACCAAAAATTTACTATCTCGAGCTCCTCCGTGCTTTGGAAGGCACGTTGATGGTCCCGGCTGCATCTGCAGTCGTTAGCATCCACCAATCTGCACTGGGCCAGCGTAGTTGGTCATGGCCCAATCTCCCTGTTCAGTTAGTTCAGTTAATACATATACATGTATTAACTCAATATGTGCGCAATATATAGATTACCATCGTGGGCTTCTCCCAACTAGTAATTGCCATACCTCATTGGTTACTCATTGTTTTTCATGCCTCTTTCTTAATATTTTGCGAAAAGGACTACTTATACATTTCGTGTAATTTTAGGGTTCCGACCCTCAAAAGGAGAAAACGGAACTTATATAAAGATCACTTTGTTGTCCGTCTGTCAAGACCCTTTATTTCAGGAATGCGTGGAGATATCAAATTAAAATTTAAACCATAATACTCAGATTTACGGATCCTTGAAACTGTGATAAAATAAAACTGTCAAGTTGACGTAAAACAAAGATACGGCCGGTTCTGTACAAATTTGAATTAACCCTCAGTGGGCGAGACCGACTCGGTCTAGTTCTAGTCAGTTATTTTCTGCTGCAACTAACAAAGTTGTTTCAAATATAATAAAAGTCGTGATACCTTTATGTCTTACATGCAATTTAGTTTTGCAAATGTACTAATTTGTTCCGAAATCACAAAAGTAGTTTTCATCATGGTCACCCTATTTACACAAAGTGGATCATGGTCAGCGGCCGTGTTAAAGACTTCACATACACGCTTACAGCTTTGCTTTGTGTCCGTCCAGTTTGTTGCAACTGGATTTGTAGAGCAGGACACCTGGAAACAGTCGACAAATACGAGTATCTTAACACACCGTTAATTCACGTTGTACCGATTGCACCATTCACTTGCATCATTAATGGTGCAGAAGAAACTAATTCGTTTCGTTTGCTCCATTAATATGAATACTACTATTTCCTCTTTATTATCTCGTCATAAAAACTGAATGCTGAAGAAACAAATGAATGCCAAATAAACTCTAAATCCTCGATTATGTGCAATAAAAGTTTCAATCACTGTTATTACGAAAATTTACTCCAGTCTTACAAGTATTGAGAAAAAAATATAATTAAATTATAACATGCAGAGAGAAATACCTTATTATATATCTGCACAGTATACTATCTATCCATAGGTACTATAAGTTCGTTTGCCCCATTAATGGTGCATGTCAACGTTGCAATCGGTACAACGGACGTCAATTTAGTATCGTGTGTTCATAATAGTGAAATACTTATATACTTAATTTTACAAATATAGGTATATGCTAGTCATACAAACATATATAATCTCACGTCACTAATGTCTTGAACGCAGTTATAAATAATAAAAAATTTCGGAATATAATTCATTTTCTAAAATAAAAGAGCTTTACCATTAACAATCATATTTTTTTCTCAGGAGTAGAAATCCGAGCAAGTCGTCGTGTCTCCATATTAAAATAAAAAAGAAATGGAACGCGTTATAATTTAAAGTCAGAATATGAAAAGAAAACCAAATAAGGTCAGTCTACTTACTTTGTGGGATTAGCTGCGCTTAAAGCCCACACGAGGGAATACAATGAGAGGTAGACATTTATAATATTTCATTATATTTAATTTATTTTTGAATATTGTCAATTTTACATACATGGCAACTGTGGCGGGTAATTTATACTGAGGTCCAAACCTCATTATAAAACACCCCCTTATTGACAAACTACAAATCTGGAATATTTATGCCGCGCTTAGTTCACATAAACAAAATTTGGAATGTGACAGAATTCTAGATAAATATTTATATATTATGAATTAAACTTATTACCAACAAATACTCATAGCTCATATAAATAAATATTACTTGCTCTTTGCACTTAAAAATGGAAAAGTAAAATATTTGTCAGGGTTACCTTAAAAAAAACTTTTTTTTTCCTGAACCCGAATTTGATATCAGATCCAATATTTGGAGATGTGGTGGGGGAGGAGGCGGTACACAGTCAACAATGATCGCATGCTAATGCATGTTGGACATATTGCCACAACATTAATACAACAGAAGGTAATATTTTTCTTCTTTTTAAGTACGTAACAGCCACATCTATTTAAAGAAAAAATTAAGAAAATTAATTTACCTTCTTAAAAAAAAATTACATAAAAAAAACAGCAGGGTATAGCGAAAGGTTCGAGTCTCGTCTGCTGCCTGGACTGCGTGGGTTTATTTCTAGTAAAATTTTCTTAAGAAGGTAATCATTAATCATTTCTTTTTGCATACCTACGCTCGACGGTCGCTCTAGGATTGCTATCGCAGTAATGGCACTCGTATTTATTTGTTTGATTTATTGTCGAGACTGAAACAGAAAGAACGGAAATATAAACCAATAATATTTTTTAAAAATCTATTTTATTTTTGCTGTTAATTCACAAATTTAAAAATAATATAATTTACCGCTTAATTTTGATTTCAAACAACCGTCTACTCAACAGATAAATAAACTTGTTTTTTTGTTCCTCCACAAATAGTTCACAGATCTGTGTCTCAAGCGGAAGACACTCGCGCTCGCCTGAAGTGGTTCGAGTTATTGTGTCCGTGACCGTAAGCGGTGTCTATGTGTCCGTTGCTCGAGCGCACTTTGTATAAAGATTACCTTCTGTTATGTCTATTTTGTGATACAGCTTTGTTTCCGTTCTTTTGATAAAACTAACAAACACTCCGGTTTTGCACAACAGTCGCTAATTCATGGTTTTACAACTTGCAGATTAAATTCCTTGCAACTTTTTAAATAAACCTTTCGGAAAGTTGTGAAAACAGAGTGAACAAATCTACATTCAAACAGTTAATTAGCTACAACTTTAAACAGATCGTAGTGTTTTCAAGTTTAATTTATGTTTTAATGGACTGGTATGACTTCTACATAAAAAGAGTAAAAAGTCTGATTCGAGAGCTGAAAAGAAACGAATTAGAGCAAAGAACGTACTTGGTAGTTTTAAGAAAAAAATCAAATCCATTTTTTTTAATGGCCTAACTTGTCGACAGTAGGTCATAGGGTCAAATTTATCAGCCATGTCCTTAAATATCTAGGTCGACTTTTCTTATAACCCTGTTTTACTTATTGACTCTCCCAACTCCGTAAATATTGAATAGGTCTATGCCCCAGCAGTATCTTAAAACTCAGTATTTTATAAAACGGGAAGTTACTATCTCAAAATAAAACTCAAAAAGTCTGATTTGAGAGCTGAAAAGAAACTAATTAGAGCAAAGAACGTACTTGGTAGTTTTAAGAAAAAAATCAAAGCCATTTTTTTTAAATGGTTAAATTTGTCGGCAGTAGCTCATAGGGTCAGATCTATCAGCCATGTCCTTAAATATCTAGGTCGACTGTTCCTATAACCCTGTTTTACTTATTGACTCTCCCAACTCTGTATATATTGAATAAGTCTATGCCCCAGCAGTACCTTAAAACTCAGCATTTTATAAAACGGGAAGTTACTATCTCAAAATAAAACTCAAAAATTCCCAAAACGTCCATAATACTAATTAAAAGTTAATTATGAATCGAGCATTACTTTTTATTTTACAGTTGCTATGTATGTTGCGAGACCTTTGACAGGGCTTTCTCGGAAAACCTTTAAAACTTCCTTATACAGTGCATAAAGCGACGTTATTACGTTCTACAATCAAAGTTTGTCGAATCAAAAGTTACCTGTGCTGCTACGCAACTGTAAACACTGTAATTATTGCTCATCAAAAGTTTTAGAATTCAAGAATGTTGCATTAATCAAAACTTGTAACCCGTATTCTGGGCTGAATAATAATTAAGATGATTATCAAAGTCGGTCTTTGCCTAACTTCTAAGATAATCTTATGATAGATTCTACAGACTGTGTTTACAATGTTCCGGGTACAGTTGAAACAAGATCTTGTGACACTTTTATGACATTGACAGGGGGGCGCTGCTGGTGAAATAAGGATAAAATAAGTAAGTAAAATCTCCTATATAAACAAGTTGCCTAATATAAAAACACGACTGCCGTTTAAAACTTGAAATAAAAATAAAAAATCTAGTACTTACCTAGTTTTACAGGTAAACCCGTTAATTAATGCTACTATATTTTTTTACATGTACTATAATTCAATATGGTCTCATTAAGACCTTTGAACCACATATGATACATGTATATTGTAAGAATTAGAAGATTTTTTTAATTGACATAAACTGTTGTCATTTTAGATATTGCTCTTATTTCAATTTTAATAGTTTAGGTATACTGTGTTAGCAGGGATGGTGAAAGGATTCTAACGATACCACAACCACACACATCTAAATCGGTTCCGGCGATTAAAAGTTATGGTGGATTAAATACAGTAAAACCTGTTTAAGACGATTTCAAAGGGACTCAACCAAAAACGCGTCTTAAGCAGGATTGCGGGATCGGGTAATTTCGGATGTAGGTATTGAGCTATTAAATGTACAATATTTAAGAATTATGTATGTTATAAAAATGTAGTTTATTATTATTTATTATTACGTTATTTAAATTAATCACTTATTTTAGTTTGTCAAAAAGATTTTGAGACATTAGCAATTACAAGATTTTCAACATAATTTAACTCCTGCAGTGCGTCTTCTCTTTGATTCAAAGAAATGACATAGCGACTTAAATCATTAACTACTGATTATGCCTGGGCGTGTGACAAAATTGGAGTTGACTCATATTATTATTGATCATTATCAATAATTAATTAGGGCCTCTTCTTGTGTGTTATTCACATTCTCATTGAATTTTATGCTGTGCCACATTGTCATCAATGGAAGGATATCCAGGAAAACTGCCGCTGCCGCAAGAGGTAATAATATGTGTGGTACGTTGGCGATTTAGGCGTATTAAACGGGATTACGAATCGTATTAAGCGTTAAGAAATGTATGAAAACATGTCTCAAGTGGCAGGGACTGACGCAAAATGGCGTATTATGCGAGAAATCGTATTAAGCGTGATCGTATTAAACGGGTTCTACTGTAATTTTACATACATACATACATGAACCGTGAATACATTACACTATTTGTTTTGGGCAGTCGTGTAATAAAAAGGGTTTGTTGTTTTTTCCAAAATTAGTTCCGAATTCGACCAAAAAAAAATCTTGGTAGCACTGTACATAACTGCTGGGGCATGACCCGGTATCGCTATGTCCAAAGACATTGAATTTAATCTTTATCAAAAGCGCTTACTAGTAGGTAAATAGATATCAATAAAATTAGCGTATTGGCAATTGAATTCGTGTAGACCTCTTTAGATTTATTTTTAAACACAGCGCAGAAAATTAGCACAGCCTGGATACTTAAAGTTACTTTCACTGATAAGTGTCAATTCGGGCGCAAGGATCGCTATACTCCTATCAAATGATGATCTTATAACATTTATGAAGTATTTCGTGAATGTTGTTTGTTATACTAACCAACGCAATGTTCTAGTCATTATGTTAACATAAGAATACAATATTGAGTGATTTCATACACTAACCCACTCTAACGTTATAGTGACGTCATAAATATGAGCAAGGTGTAGGTATATAAACGGGTCAGCCGGTTAACCCGCACCTATAGACATGCAAATAGGGGTCAAGCCCGCGATAGCTTTATAGAGACAGGAGAAGTAATAAAAATGTACACTGAAACGGATATACTGCTTTCAGTACCCTTAGCACGAACCAATATCGAATTCGTAACGTTTGCAAGTCCGTAATGTCATTGTCAAATGTGTACTGATTTTAGTTCTCGTTACGTACTTTGTGGCGCTGCTGTTCAAGTTTCCATGCAAAATTTGACATTGACATTTCGGTTTGCAAACTATTCGAACTCGATAATGGTTCGTGCTAGTGGTACTGGTATTAAATTTTTTGATTGATATTATTTCAATATTGACTGATTACTTTTTCAGATTGTTAGTAAATGTAATTCATAAAGTAGGTTGTGGGCAACAGACACTGACCACCGGCATGTTTTTGGTTTTTTTCTTTTTATATATTTACATGTTATTTTCTATGAATATTATTATTGGTTTCTCTTGATAAATTGTGTTATGTCTTTGGGCCAAATTTATTTACTTTATAATCTATTGATTTATTATACGTACGAGTATCTAGTGCCATCCGTCCTTTTAACGTAGATACTTATTCTATCGATGTGTGTGTTGAAGACGTGAAATTGTCTGAGGTCTGTTGCAGGTATCATGTCTAATACTTGGTACTGACTTGGATATCGGATAGTTTGTCGTTCGTCGGAACCTGGTATGGTAGTGCCTGAGAACACAGTTTCTGTGTTCTATGGGACCTACTTTTAAAGCAAACAACCGACCCTTTTCGAAAATGACAATTTGATAAAGCAAGAAATAGGTATAATGCGAATTTGTGTGGGCTAGTGTCTATTAAAAGTGCTACCTCATTAGTTCTAATATAATTTTATTAGAAATAATTTTGTTTTACAGACAACCACAGTGAACTATTAAAGCTCGCGTATACTACTGCGCGCTCGACAGCACAGCAAAGCATCGCATAAGAAATATTTTACTTTCGTACATTTTATATACAGGCGTCGCACCGAGCCGCATCGCAATGCACTGACGGATTGCTTGGTAGCTAGGCGTATTTTTGCTTTATGCGTATTTGCATTTGCGTTGCGGCTCGACTCAATGCGCGTTGGAAGGAGATATACAACAACAGTATAGAATTTACGTCAGAACTATCCATCACTTGGACTGCCAACGGCTGACTGATTAAATTATTGCGTTGCAGTCCCTTCACGACTCTAATGTGCTTTGGCGCAATTTTGCGATGCGGTGCTCTACGGTCCGACGGGGTTATAGTATGCGCCAGCCTTAACTGCCTTTTCGTGGTGTTATAACTTTTCTGTTGGTTAGTAAATTTCCAAAACTCTACGGAGCAGGCATGGTGAGAATGGCTAGAGCGGCATATTTTTCTGCCGCATCAGCTATTTTAATAGTCAGTTTTTGTGACGGCAGAATAATATGCTGCTGCTTGCGCAGTTAATGCACTCAAAAATAAATATTCTTAGAGCCATTTGCACCGAAGCTCTTAATTCAAATTTAAAAGCTTCTATCTCTTAAGCAAAAACTACTACTTCTACATTAAACAACTGACAAAGATAGAATGATGTGTTGAAAACATTAAGCCTTAATTTAAATTAAGAACTTTAGTGAGCGTGGCCTTGGACTTTATTTATATGTTTTAGGAAGTGTTGTAGATTAACAATGTTCCTTATACGTATCTTCTTATTTATTATATCTTCCCCTCTCTCTCTTTCTACACATGTAAATCAATGTTATTGTTAAGTTATACTCCATGTCATGTCATGTCTTATTATCTTTGTTTAAGTAGTCTGTGGTTCTCTGCTAAATAAAAAATAAGGAGAAGGATGTGAAATGAAACCAGTTTAATAAATTAACCAGTTATATCAAAAGAATAGGCGTTTTGAGTTGCCCTGCCCCGCTAGCATGACCACCGAAAAGGGATATGATAAAGCGATATATCGACATTAACTGTCAGACTACTATGGAGTTTGACAGTAGTCTGACAGTTAATGTCGATGTATCGCTTTATCATATCCCGTTTTGGTGATCATGCTAGAGGGGCTGGTGTGCCCCGTAGCGACATGAAATTCTACAGTTATAAAGATTATTTTAAAGGTAGGTACGATGAGAATAAAATGGTGACAGTAGAACAAAGCCGTATTTGTTCCTAGCACACATGAGGTTTAATAGAAATAGTCGACAAATGTCAGAGATTAAGCTACCAGCCACAATGTTGCGACCAAATTTAGTAATAAAAGAAAAGCTTGTCTTTACTTTACATAGTATTACACGCCTTGCAGATGTCGCTCCGCCTTCGGATTAGGTAGCTAGAAGATTTTTAGATAAAATAGGTTCTACAAAAAAGTGTAGTAATTACCGCCTTACGGTCCAGCATACATATCGGGTCGGAAAGATATCAACTCAAGCCGTTCAGTATTCTTCTTCTTGTTCTTGTTGCTACGGGCGTATCCGCAACTCGACGTCCTTATGGCGCCTGTTTTGCGTGAGGAGGGTGTATGGCCGGAATCACTCCAGCCAGCCCAGCTCCCCCAGGAACGCCCCCAGGGCCTTCACATTGGTGACTGCCTCTTGAAGGTTTCCCGGTGAGCCGAGGTATTTCGCCCGGTATTCGGCCACTCCGTTGCATTCCAGCAGGACGTGAGTAGCTGTTTCTTCTGCCTCCATGCATCCTCTGCATAGGGGGCTGTCCGTGACACCTAAGTTGAAAAGATGTCTGTTAAAATGTGCATGTCCAGTGATAGCACCCGTTACCATGCGCAATGTAGGTTTGCTTAGCTGTAGGAGAGTTTTGGAGAAGGCAGCGTTCACCCGTGGCAAAGCGAGCTTGGTCTGCCTGCACGTCTCCAGGTCGAGCCAGTATTGCTGGTGTAGTTCGGCAGTGTGCTCGCGGATTTTATTGATGAGACAACTTACCGGTATTGGGACGATTGGTTCAGGACCTGTTGGGGTCGTATCAGATCCCTTCCGGGCCAGCTCATCCGCAGCGTCGTTTCCGCGTGATCCACTGTGTCCCTTGATCCATTGGATGGTAATAGAATTGCTTGACCCTACCTTGTTTAAGGTTTGGTGGCATTCTTGTAGGAGGCTCGATCTGACTAAACAGGCATCTAGAGCTTGTAGGACTGATTTACTGTCGGACAGTATTCGTATTTCCTGACCTGTTACCTTTCTTGAAAGGATCGCTGTTGCCGCCAGTGTGATGCCCATACATTCAGCTTGGAACACTGTGTTGTATGGGCTTAAGGGGAACGCGATGTGTATGTTGAGGTCCTCAGAGAAAACACCCGCGCCCGTGCCCGATGAGGTTTTAGAGCCGTCGGTGGAGATCATGAGAGCCTTGTATGTTACCTTTGGATCGTTGTCATCCAGTAGATGTATTCTGTACTTTTTGTCAAAAATGAAGGCGATATATATGATATTTTGTCACATGCAGCATCTATGAGCGGAGTGTTTACCCATTCCTTCAGTATACCGTTGAGATGCTTTGCTCTTTCGAACCTTACCAGTCCAAACTTTTGTAGTCTCAACGCCGTTCAGTATTATTTTTATTTTATTTAACGGTTATCCCCAATTTGTATCAGGTCTTTTTCAGCTCTTCTTTCTTTTATTTGTTTCTGTTTTTAATTTTTTTATATCATGCTTGCTTTTTTGCATGTATTTTTGTGTTATTATGTTTTTTTGCTTGTTCTTTTGCACTTGTGTCTTTGCTTTTTTTATACTTGTTACAATGTTTTCTTATATTCTATTACATTTCTTATTTCTTTTTATATATTATACAATTTTCTTATTTGATTTTATTCATATACACACACTTATTTTACATATGTATATTAACAGTTATTTTACCTATATTAAACATCTTTATTTCTCTATATGACTTCTTTAACTATTTCTTTGCTGAATCAAATAAAAAAAACCCTATCTTTATAAATAAATAAATATTTCCGACACTCACACCAATTAGCCTAGCCCCAAAGTAAGCACTATAAGGCTTTTGTTATGGGTTGCTAGGGTAACGGATAGAATACATATACTGTACATATATAAGTATATTTATATAAATACATATTAAACATCCATGACTGGAGTACAAATGCTCGTATTCATCACACAAACATCTGCCCCCACCGGGATTCGAACCCGGGACCTCTCGAGTCGGCGACAGCCATGAAACCCGGCGTACAAACCACTCGGCCACGGAGGTCGTCAATTATCTTTTATTATCCTTCATTATTACCCTTAGGTTTTCCTTGCTAAGATGTGTGTTTAATGCCATTTGTGTATTGTGTTTAGCTAAGTTAAAATAGGATAGCATTATAATAGGACGTGAAATATGTCCTCTGTGGTGTCAGGGTCACAAACGCATCTAGGGTTGTCCTTCTTTTTAAACCTATGGAGATAGGCGAAGAAACCTCCATGCCCGGTAAGTTCAGTATTATTTGTATGAAACTCCCAACTGGTCACACTAATCGTAACGTAACCGCTTCGCCTTGAGATAAGTGGAAGTGCGTGGTTAACTCTCAAAATGAAGCTTGAGAGCTTAATGTTTGGGTTAAAGATCAATCGAAATAAAACCAAAATGATTATTGTGGACTGCGATAATGACAATTCACAACAAACGACACAAATTGCAATAATGGCGATAACCAGAACCGCGATGGAAAATTTTAGAGGAATCGCAAAATAACAAAAGCCACAAAAACCAGGCTCGTTCGTACGCTTGTATTCCCTATATTCGTAAATGAGTCAAACCATGGACGCTATGTAATATTGAAAAGAAAAAGATAAGCGCTCTCTAAACGTGGTGCTGGAGAAGAGTTCTTGGTGTATCATGGACACAATTCCATATTAGAAGTTTTTAAGACTTGTCTTCAGGCGAAACTACAACTCCATAGAACGTGGTAGGTCACTTAAATCTGCAATTGGAGGCTCTATAATTGAATGCACCAGGTAGACCATGAATAGAGCTAGGTGGCACAAATCGTATGGCGAGCTACATCTGCCCCCTTCCCAGATCACTCTGACATGAATAAAACGAGCCAGATGAAGAAGCTAAAAGATATAAACGGCACTATCCAAAAAATACCGATACCTACCGATATCTTCACCGATCGGAAATTAGTTATTTGGTTACGCAGTGTGAAAAAATTATAAAATATATTCCTACAAAACCCAATGCGCAGCCAAAAGGCTAACTTCAGATCAATCTAGATATATCGGCCGAACTGTCGACTTGTTACATGATGTACTATGATTCTGTAACTTACTAATATACCGTACGTACCTTAATAAAATTATTTTCAAATATTGTTTCTGTATGGGTTTTTATTAGTAATGCATCTCATCTCTGTGGCAGCTTCAGTTACAGTGCGGCAGTAAATTGTTAAAAGGAATGCAATAAGTCCGCGCCACTAAGCTGCGCGCCACTCATGGCATTAGATGGGCTACCCACAGCATCAATCTCTTGTCAAAAAGAAGTAACCGCATGTTTTCATGGCGGCTATTTAAATACATAAGTCAGCTTGAATAATTAAATGACTCCAAACTAAGCATGACTTCTAGAACTAAGAAAGTTTCACCTGTATCCAGTAAACGTCAAGTTAATTTAATGCTTAATTGTGTCATGTATTATTGCAAATTAAAATATCAAATTCAAAGGGGAGGGAGGGTGCAATGAAATGTTGATGTTAAAATAATATAAAGGCAGCTTTAACCTTATTTAGCCATATGATATAGCATCCAAAGGAACTTGAAAATGTATATTTGTAAAATAAACGACAGGTTGCACTTCTGGAGTGCCGGCAGAAGTGAGAACTTGTGCATTTTTGATATTTTGGAATGGTTAGGGAATAATTTTGCACGAATTTCTTTAATTATCAGTATAAAAGTACTATCATTTATGTGGTAGAATACAATATTTATTTATTGCGCTATAGTACACAAACATGACAATTTATATTACATTAAAAAATTATCTCTCAGAATTACTCATTTAAGCGCACTTAGCGACATCTATTGTAAAAAAAATGCGTTTTCTTCGCAATAAAGCTGCCACTTGGACGTCCTAGATACAGACTTATTATTATAATAAGATAAAATACTACTATAATTCGTCCAATATATTGAAAGTCAACAACCTTTCCAATTTTATGTCATTTATAATTTAAATATTCGTCAATAGAATAGAAGGCTTTTCCAGTAACCATCTCCGTAATGATTTGAGAAACAAATGTAATGGGATTTTTTCTGACATAAGATATTTGATTATATACTACATTACACATTGCGTATTTTTTTTTAAAAAAACGCTTGGTCTTGGATATGTGTCAAGAACAAGTTTGTGGGGATGTCTTAGACTTCTGGCACTCCCTTGTTTTGATTGTAAGAACAAATGACCGTTGCTTCTAACAAACTTCGCAATTTCCAGCACATAAATACAAGTAAAAGTCATAATTTTTAAGTTATGTCTAGTTTGATGCCACATAATGCTTCCATGCATCTTTTTTGAGCAATTGAAACTTTCCTTATATCAATTTCCTCATAATAACAAGCCATATCTGAGCACTGACTGAAAATATGCATAATACACTCTAATGGCAGTACTCCTATTTGCCACCCTTGCCAATTTGTACAGTACGAATGCAAATCTGTTGATCTTGTCACAAACTTTATCCTTTTCAGTTCAACTTCAAGTTTATTTCAAAGCCTAGAAATATTCTTATTAGGGCTTGATAGTATTTCTCCGTTGAAATCAATAATAATAGATTAATTTTTTTTTAGATTATTAAATTAATTAATTATGATTTAAGTCCTCTGCTCCAGTACCACAGGCGCAAGTGTTATCTTCAACAATTCCCAGCTTAGATAGATGACAAGCTGAACGATTATGTCCTAACAGCATCCTAATAAGGCTCGTAGTGACAAATTTACTCATAGGCATTTTAAAGAACCGGGGTCTATGTGTACTGCTATCTACTACTTACTACTTTACTGCTACTTTATTATGGCTTGTAGAGCGCTTTTGGAATCTGAGAAGATTATGATCTTTTTGGGTTTAACAATATTAGGTAGCTAGAAGATTTTTAGATGAAATAGGTTCTACGAAAAAGTGTAGCAATTACCGCCTTATGGTCCAGGATACATATCGGGTCGGAAAGATATCAACTCGAGCCGTTCAGTATTATTTGTATGAAACTCCCAACTAAACGCACACTAATCGTAATCGTAACGTAATCGCTTCGCCTTGAGATAAATCGAACGTGCGTGGTTAACTTCAAAATGGAGCTTGTGAGCTTAATGTTTGGGTTAAAGGTCTTCTTCAGAGAAAGTCTTGTTTTTTTGACTTAAATTGTTTTGTTAAATGATCGGGAGAATAGAATTTTGTTCCATAAGTTTGAGTGATAATGCCCTCTACTGGTTACAGTTATTTTATGGCAGATGGTTATTCTACAATGAAGAGACCCAAAACAGTCAACAATACTATCAGCAAACTGGTCAGGATAGGTAAAATACTAAAAGGACAAAGTCACAAAAGAATACAGATTTATTGTACGGTGGTGACATTGGTTCTAAAAGTGACTACATACGTTAATCTAAGCTCAGTCGCAAATGTTACGATCTTGCCCTCGTCCTCAATTCGTCGGGTTCTAAATGAAACATTATAATCATATAGTAATTTTTTCTCGTAAGGAGTAATTTTTTAGTCATTTTATCTTTTAATGCAGAAGAGGTTGACACGGCTTCATCAAAGCTTTTCCTATGGATGGAATAGAGAGAATAGATCCACTACGCAAGCACAGGTACCATTGGCTTATCGTGCGTTCTACCAAAACTCAATATAATAAATTCTGGTCACCCATCCGACGATCGGCCATTGCCTTCCAGGATCGCGGACCTATCGCGTTGAGCACATACGCCATCATGGTTCTCAAACAAACATAAAGCTACAGAGTTATGAAATCAAACCGCCAAAGGATGATACGGCGAAAATCTTTTATTGGCCTGCTTCTATAAAAAATTAAAAACGCTTATTATTTTAGTTTAACATTATATATAACGTATAACCAATGTCATGTCTACTTCATTATCTATACACGGACCACTCCCCAGAAAGCTATCAGGTAACTTGATGCTATAATCTACGTGGTGACAACTTAATGTGTGTATGGTCGACCCTTGTCTTGCCCTTTCGTTCTCATGATGTGGGTCGTAACGGGAACAAGAACTGAAGAAATACAAAAATATCCGGCATTACTTATTTGTTAAGCTTTAGGGCAGATTTTTCAATTCTCTGATAATTCTTATTTGCCTAATAAAAACTAATTTATTGGGCACATGAGTATTATCATTAGTGATCGAATAATCGGATGCATATGTAGGTAACTAAAGTTGAGATGTTGGCTATTATGGAAAGCACTTTTTATTTTAAAAACCCGTAATATCTTATAAACCCAGATTGACACAAATGACAGTGACCCTGTGTGTATAACTTCAAAATATTTTTAAGATGTCCTTAATGTATAATTAAAGGACAATGCTCAAAATAGGCTCAGCGAGTGGACAAGGTGTTTGGCAAATAACAATTTTACAATATTATTTTATTTATTTTTTAACGAATTTCTATAAACGTAATATAGTGGAGAGTTTCATTAATAATACAATAATATTAAATGAAAATAATACGATCACTTCCTTCTATTAGTTATCTAATATCTAATAAATAAAAAGTGCTTTCCATAATATTTGATTGACAAAACGGCGTGGTCGTGATTTCTCCATTGCTTTGTTTTTGTAATTGTTTGTGGTGTCCTACAGGTAAATGACCTTAATTTAAGTAAATATGTTGTAGTTAGTATGGGTAGTTACGGGTAGTCATGCTCTCTTAATAGTCTCTTCGGCGGTGTCGAGTGAGGCGGGTCGTTACGCTCCCTTAAATATGGTTGAGCGAAGCGATGGCTGGTTCATGCGTCATGCTCGTGAACGGGTGCTGCCAGCGGAGATGAGTCTGCCCTAACTTCCTTAATATTGAAGTTAATGTTTAGTCACACTTAATATAAATAACACTATTTGTATTTATACTGTATGACACAGCAATCAAAATGCAGGTAAACAATTAATGTATATTTAATAATTATGTAATGAAAGGTGACTTCATGAAACATCTCTGAAGTCATTTTTCAATTTTACGACTCTATAAATAATAAAACAGGGAGAAAAAAACAGCCCTTGCTGAGTTTCTTGCCGGTTCTTCTCAGTACAAGGTCTCCCGCCGTAGATTTACGAACCGATGGCGTAGCTTCTAGACATTCATGAGTGCTTGTAACAGCCTAAACTGAATAAATGATTTTGATTATTGATTATAATGTCACATGATCGAAAACGGATGAAACTGGTCAAATTTAAGTTAGAATCACGTCATGTCAGCGAATACGACAATAATTGGCCAAATTTCAAGTAAACATCACGTCATTTCAGCGAAGATGATATTTGCAGACAAGGGCTGCGTTTCAAACCTACGCTCCAGGTGCAACAAATGTCAAATTCAATAGAGGTTTCATAGATTTATGTCAAAATTTTAACGTCAGAGTGAAAAGTAGCACTTTGAGCGTAGGTTTGGAAGGCACCCAAACAGTCAAAAGAACACTGCGTTTTTTCGTTTTATACATTTGGTATGATGCATATGACGTCGCACGCCATATTACGCAATATGAATTTTCGCGGCATATTTAAAGA
This sequence comes from Chilo suppressalis, assembly GCA_902850365.2. Taxonomy (NCBI): domain Eukaryota; kingdom Metazoa; phylum Arthropoda; class Insecta; order Lepidoptera; family Crambidae; genus Chilo; species Chilo suppressalis. The sequence goes on along the minus strand of OU963895.1, from coordinate 10,075,823 downwards.
ATAATGATTCAAAGGTTCTGGGTAGTTTAAGTTTCTTGCGTTGTATAGTTTGACTTGTTAAAATCCATCTATCCAGTCCATGGTAAGCCAAATTCCCATACAAAATGGGACCCTTTATATTCATTTATGTTCTCTTATTAACCACACCACCATTTCTCTTACAACTTACATATAATTACAATTACAATACAATACTCTACAATTTGCTAATATGCACCAATTATAAGCATTTATATTGGTCTGCATATTAGAAAATATTAGTGTAACAATCACGATTAAGTTAATAAACAACCATATACAATTTAATAAATTGACCTGATCACAATCACAAATATGTATTATGGATAGGCTGATTGACTATGTTAATTTATTGAAATACATACACAAAAGAAGTATAGATTATTTCGTGGTACCAAATTATTTCAACAACTTACCCCTAAAGGAAATAAGACCATCACTAAATATATCTATGCTCGTATCTTTGGTGGCGCCAAAGATTATTATACATTGAGCAAATTCCAGCAAGAGGTTCATGCAAACCCAAATTGTTTCGATGGCGAGATACAGAATATTTTTTGAATAGTGCAACGTGGATAATTGTACGGAATATTTAGCTTGATGGAAGATAATAACTTGGCGCAATTTGGTTTACCATTTAAAATTTTATGAAGAAAAATCACATCAACAATCTTGCTAGTTTAATCGAAACTCGTAAAGTTGTCTGTGTGGGACACCGAAAGTAACAAATGCCAGATGCCTCGCAAAGGCACGTTATATACTCTTTATTCTTTGGGAGGCAACACTATATCTCGGGTTCCATGAGACAGAAGGGAATGACTCGAGGCGACTTCGGACTGGACTGTTAAAAAGTACAATTCTGGATCTAGTAAGTCTAAATAAATCCCCGTAAATTTCGCGTTCAAAATCCCAACATTTGAGCAGATTTTTTTACAATAGCGTTTAGGTGGGCGGTAAATTTGAGTTGCTATCAAGTATTACATCAAAGTCTCACACCTCACTCTGCCCCATAAGTGTTTCAAGACCCAACAGGACCATAAGGAGTCTCAACCGTGTTTATTTTTCTTATGAATCTAATAGATCAGCACTTATTCGGGTTCATTACCATATTGTTTTTGTCGCGCCACTCTTTGATACTATTTAGGTCTCTTTGAAGAAGTTCAATGTGAACTTTTGGGGTGTTTATTGTACGAAAAATTTTTAGGTCGTCGGCAAAGAAAGAAATAGTGCTATATTTTACGCATGACACCACATCGTTAATAAACAACAAAAAGAGTACGGGGCCCGAATAAGAACCCTGAGGTACTCCAGACAAAGCATAGTATGATTTCGATTCAAACCCAATAACTACTACCATCAGGGCTCTTCTTATTGAGTATGACCTAAACCAGTTCAACAGGAATCCACCCGCGCCGCTTCCTTCGAGTTTGTGTAATAAACTCTTATGACTAACCTTTTCGAAGGCGCTGCTTAGGTCTATGTAAATGAAATTCACTTGTCTACCCTTGTCAACCTCTTGTAACAAAAAAGACACCAATGAAACAAGATTTGTGATTGTGAAACCATGTCAGAAATCCGGAAGACTTACTTCAATATGATCATATAAATGCGGAAAAATGAACATGAATAACAAATTAACACGATACCTACTTCTTTTTGTGCGTATAAAACGATATTAGTGCCGATTCTAGCATGATTGTCTCAACTTAAAACTTATTTAACTTCAGTCTTTACTTCTCCAGAAGCGAAACCAATGAATATATAAATATTACTTAGGCATTGAAAAATCTATCAATAATGTGCTATGTGTAGCAATGTTATCTGCTCAAATATCAGAATCGTATTTGTCATGTAAATGGATGCTATTTATATAACACTGAAATCATCAATATTATTACATTTAAATAAATATAAAAGGAAGATTGCATTAGGAACTATCTAATAGATTGATAGCGCCCGCCTGGGAAAGAGCTCCTAAAATCACAGAAGGATACTGTTCTTCTCACTATATGTAGTTTAAAACAACGTTTCTAGGGACTGAAATAAAAATAAGCGTTAAGATAATGGGGAAGAAAAAGACCAAATCCAATTTCAATCAAATTTCTTAAAGGCTCTCAGTAACCTTCTTTTAAAGCAACTTCAGTTAAAATTCACAGCTAGGTACTCGTATTAATATTTGAGTAACCTTTTTATGAGGACTTCAAAGAGATTCCTCGAGCGTAAACTCAAACAAAACACAAAACATATCGAAAATAAAGTTATACGGGCGTTTGAATACGTAATAGTTTATAACATGCTATATAATTATTCCGAATCTAGAATTAAACAGAGGCTAGCGCCTTTGGCTAGGGGACAAAGGACAATCAATCAACAATTTTTAAGCAGTTATACTGAAATTTGCGTTTTCTATAATTCCATGTACTGTTTGGTTGAATAAAGTTTAGATATAATTTTGTGAAACTATTTAGTGATGACGCTAGCAAAAATTAGTCTTCAGGTCATTCTGAGAGACTGACTGCTCCAAATAAATATTTCAATTTTATCCTAAGGCTCCATTATACTTAGTTTTAGTTTTGAAGGCATTAATTATTTTTCTTAACCATTCACTTTTATTGTTTCTTTTTCAGTAAAATAAGTTTTTGTTTCACATCGGCCAGGGGTTTATACATTTTTCTCCAAAATTTGATTCAAAAAAAGTTGTATTAAGCTTCCATATTGTATAAAAAAATTACTTTGAAAATATACATAGGTACGGTCGCGGTCAGAAAATGTTTACCACCTTAAGGATCATAATTGCATGCACACATATTCTCGATGCGTCATTATGCATAATAACTTTTGAAAGGTAATAAGTTACTTGATATGTCATTTTAGACTTTAGTGAAAAAGTGTGATATAGAATCTTATTTCAAAACTGGTAAACATTTTCTGACCGCGACCGTACAACGGCCTACTTTGTATTCAGAGTGAAATTGGACAACATTTAGTGGAATCTAGTTTCATGTTTTTATCAGGTTTTCAGAAATCACCCATTAAGTACATTTTGTCTTGTCCCTGATATAGAGGTAGGCAAATGACTCTACCCCATAAAGTCGAAACGCGACGAAAACTGGTACAGTAGTTATAAAGTGCTACACCAATCATCAAAACCTTGCCGGCCTTCAAATATGCTTCTTCACGCCTCTCTAAAAGAGAGAACACTTACGATGATAAAGAATTCTACTTATGAAAATAGTACGACAAAGAAATGAGTCACCAAATTTTTTTTTGTTCATGTAGGAATAGTGGCCACAGTAAGTCGGTGGCAACGCAGGCCAGCGCGCGTGTTGCTCTGTGGAAAAGATGATGGAGGGTTAAGGGAGAATTACTCCTCAGAACACTCGCCGTGGTATAGTCGGTAGAATGCGCTTAATGATGCCACATCGCGGCGTAATTGTAGAGACTCGAGTTTCTTAGTAACCTCATCATCGCCAATGATGCGGACAGCGCACCGCTGCAACCTATCCAAGGCATCGAGTAAGTACTTAGTGGAGTCATCCCAGAGGTGCGAGCAATATTCCACGCAGGTCCGCACTTTCGTTTTGTACAACAAGCACAGTTGATCAGGCCTGAAAAAACGCCGCACCTGGTTCAGGACTCCGAGTTTGCGTGAAGCTGTTTTGATCACGGTTGCTATGTAGTCCTTTAGATTCAGGTCTGAGCGAATTTCTATACTGAGTATGGTAATGTTGCTCTGTAGCGCCAGTACACAGTATTACACCTAATATGTTAGGTGTAGTTGTGAGCTAGAGATAGAATACTTTTTATCCAATCACATGCTGCCCAAGGAGGATAAGAGGATAATGGACGGAAGATGAGGTAAATTCACAGATTGCAGGTGTTAATATTAAAAGCATGTTATGGTGATTCTTAAGGAATAGGGTATTTGTCAAGTTTTAGAAAACGATCTCACGTTATTGACTAATGTTTATGGAGTCCGTAAAAAGTGGATATTCATCGTTCAGTTGTGTATTTCAGTAAAAATAACCTAATCAAAAACTTCATTTTCAAGTAGCCGCGAAAACGTTCTCTGGACAATATGGCGTCTCACTAGTGTGTGACGTCACACGACTGTTATTAAAACGTCAAACGATACAATGTAATGTCCCGATGTGTGTAACCGAATTGTAAAAATCCCTGCCAATATCTGATGCTAACAATTGGCACTTAATTTTTAATACTGCCAAATTCCCTATTCTTTATCTCTTGTAAGCGGTGCAGCTACTACTATAAAATGTTCTATGTACAATCAATTGAGTTCTAGAAATTAAATTTTATATTATAAAGAAATCCCGTTTTTTTACAAACCATGTAAGATGTCCTATAATGTAAATTAACTAGGTGTTTCAAATATGAAAAACAAAATTTAAGCTGGGTTCCAGTTAACACCTGTGAGTTAACATACGCTGCTTGTAAAGATAACTTAATAATCTAGTGATTTGTGTCTTCATTAACTTTTTTCACAGCAAAATTATCACATAGTGTGATAGTAAGAAAGAAAACATTAATTTTAATAAAAAGAATTATTATTTTAGGGCTCACTATCCCCGTGACTACGCACAAAGGTAGAACGGTATCTCTGTATCGGACAAAGCATTATTGCTGTTCTATAATATTCATTTGGGTTGAATGGGTCTTTAGTTTACCCTAAAATGTTTGAGTAAAGCGGATTATAAAACAATGGTTTTACATCAATATAATATTAATTTTCGTTTCAATTGTTTGGTTTATAAATGCGGTTGCTATAAAAACCAATGTGTGCTAGACTGACAACCTCCGTTGCCTATAAGGATAAATTTCCCAAGCACGTTTTTGACACGTCGGAGTTGAAAATCAATGTTAGAGTGCATGGTAGAATGGCAAAGCATGACACTTTTTTATATAAATAGTTTAAATAGTGTTCCATTAGGTGCCAAACCGGCTAAGCGGTTTATTTTAATATTGATAAATATTATAACTCAAAAATTTTATATATTGTGGACTGTCCCAAATACACTTTATTATATGAACACTTTTGCAAGAAAATCTGGTACATGGTTTCAATGAAAATGTAATATTTATATATAACCTAAAAGTACCTACCATAAATATAATATTGCGTACGTAATTATTCACTGCACTAAGAGTAGTTAAATATATATGCATATACCCGTATACGTGACAGTGTTCTTGAGCCATAATCACTTTTTTTACGCAAAGAAATACGTTGCGCGCCACAATAACTTACGTTCGACCGAAATGTACCTCATTAGCGGGGTCGCTCCGGTAGTCGTAAATCAGAACGTAGTCAGCCCCGAGACTACGCACAAAAAGAATGAAATTAAAGTTATTTCTTCTAATTCGCATAACTACAAACAGCTGATTTCGTGTGTCGATAAAGCAGAGTGAAATTTCTAAGTCTTTTGTTTTTCTTCTATGACTGTGCTTTTATCCTATATGGAATAAAGGTTTTTGGAGTTTACTCCTTAAGAATCGATTTGCATATATAAGGGGCCCGGTATGAGAAAAATGTGAGGAGTAAAATCTATCGATGAATGACCTCGTTACGTTTTTGGTGCGCATCCTATGTCGCGCAACTTTGACAAACAAAGATGACGGATTGACATTAATAAAAATTTTAAAATCTGAACTGAATTTAGATATTGTTTCTGATAGAGCAATGGGGACAACGAGGTTTGGTACAACCATTAATGCGGTATTTTCAAGATTCGTGAACCACGTATCTACGAACGTCCATGTGTCTTATTTTAGTTACCATAAACCACTTGTGACTGTAATTAATAATGCAGACAATGTTGATTTTATTAATATTTAAAAAAATGATAATAGGCTGATAATAATAATTACATAATTTATCAACATTCCTAATGATATATTTATGCACATCTGAAATTGACTATTGTAAAAAGTTTAATGTAAAATATTTCGTCGATTACTTATAATAAATGTATATGAAATGAATAAATATATATTTATATATGTATATTATTTTCATTAATTTGTTAATTTACCCTTTCATACAGTATCAATAGTTTTTAAGTTAAATAAACTCTTTTTGCGTCTGGTTAGACTATCGAACTTAAGGAGTAAACTCCAGTCGTGCGTCGGAGCTGACACACACAATTTTTTACATTAAATAAATAGAAATAAATATTTACAACACTCACACCAATTAGCCTAGCTCCAAAGTAAGCACTGCTTACAGCCTAAGCTTGTATTATGGGATATTAGGGTAACGGATAGAATATATATACTGTACATATATAAGTATATTTATATAGAAATACATATTAAACATCCATGACTGGAGTACAAATGCTCGTATTCATCAGACAAACATCTGCCCCCACCGGGATTCGAACCCGGGACCTTTCGTGTCGACGACACCATGAAACCCGGCATACAAACCACTCGACCACGGAGATTGTCATTTGTATCAAGACTTTTTTATTTTTGTTTCTATTTTCAAATGTTCGTAATAATGACTCTTGGCGGAAGTTAGCTCAAGTCGCAGTGCAGTAAAAGAAAGCATTCTGCGCTAGCTAATAACTTCACAACCGCAATAAAGTTTAAATCACAAATTAAAATACGATTTAGTACGATTTTCTTAAACGAGTGAACGAACTCCACTAACTGGCCTGGCTACTTCTAATATTCACAAAATTTAAACAACAAACAAAATATCGTTATAGGTTCACACAAAACTTACCATAGTCTATGTCAGATGACAACTTTAGGAGACGTTTTAATAACCAGCCCTATTAAGCCTTCCATCCCAGTTCTGAAATCCGAACATAAGGTATAGTTATAGCAATAATTAATCATTATCAAGTGGCTCCCAGTGATCCCGACGTTATCGCAGACGACACTCAGGCGGCGTTAAGCCTTGTTTGCTAGTTCGGATTAACTCAACATCTTAACGAAGACTTAGAAGGCTAACGAATTTGCTGAATTTAAATATTCCTCAGTGTTGTGAAATAGGATTAAAATGTGTCCATTAACAAATATTATTCAATCGTCCCGATTTTCAAATTAGAAGTTTCCATATTACACAAAATAATATTACCTCGTGTTGGAGTTATGTTTTTCTTGGTAAGTTTTTCAGGGCTCCAAGGGGTAGGGAGTGGATTCAGGCCGGAAAAAGAGGATGGCTGGTGCGGATGGCCAGCACAGCATGGGTCAACGAGAAAAAAGACGTTATTTTTCCCATTTTGTCGACGTGACTAACTTGTATATCAATGTCAAATTACAGCTTCCAAATATGAGTACTAGTCTGTGCTAAACCGAGCACGGACTCCGAGACGAGGGAGACCTCCCAGCAAAAATGGTTTAAAATTTAGAGCTTTGACAGCCCAGGCAGAAAATAATAAAAATAATATTTATCACATGCTGGGGTGACAGTAAAGGGTTTCGTTTTGCCCTTTAGATGGGTATCATGGATATTTACATATATTTTATGTATTACTTCCTTATATATGGAATGAAATTGTCAATTGTCAATATGAAATTGGCGTTTTGGACGTCAGGAATATAAAGTTTTTTTTGTTTAATATATTTAATTAATCAAAGTACACACCGTTGTTATCTATGCAAATTTGCCATCTCATATCTAGTTCATTAAGCCATTTTCTAAAAAAAAACTATGGGAGCGAGAATCAATAAACTCTTTGAAGGCAGTTTGGACTGCCGCATCGAAGTTGAATTTTTTTCGTTGTAAAAAGTTTTCCAAATTCGGGAAAACAATGGTAATCTGTTGGAGCAAAGTTCGGGGAGTACGGTGGACGAAGACGTTCCAATTGTAGGTCTATATCTATATCTAACTTAGTGGTTGTTTGTTGTGCAGCGTGTGGCTTTACGTTGTCGTGAAGCAGCAGTGGCCTAGAGCGATTAACCAATCTCGATTGTTTAGCAGCTAGTTATTCCCTCATGGTTTGCAGTTGCTGATTAATAGATATCTGACGTAATCGTTTGGCCAGATTTTAGAAAGCTGTAGTGAACGACACCGCCGCTAGTACACCAAACACTCATAAGGAACTTTTTCTGAGTCAATTTTCCTTTAGGGTAGGATTTGGGTGGGTCTCCAGGGTTCAGCCATTGCGACGAGCGCTTTCGGTCTTCGTACAGTATCCACTTTACGTCACAAGTAATGATTCGATTTAAAATCCATTCATTATTGTGTCGGTTGAGAAAAGTAACACAGCAGTCGACGCGTGTTTGCAAGTTCGATACACTCAATTCATGAGTTACCAATCGTTCAAGTTTTTTTTACTTTCCCAATTTGCTTCAAGTGGATTAATACAGTTTTGTCACTTACCCCGAAGCCTGCAGCTATCTCTGAAGTGCTTTGTGATGGATCCGCTTCCACAATAGCCTTTAATTCTTCATTTTCCACTTTGGTCTCAGACCGTCCACGGGGTTGGTTCTGATGGTCGAAATTTCCAAAACAAACGTTGAAACCAAAAACGTACCGTACTTTCTTTTGCGACACCAGCGCCGTACGCTTCATTAATCTTTCGAACTGTTTCTGCAGCACTAGTGCTACGGTAGAACTCGCACTCGTAAATATATTTCATGTTCTCCATTGTGCGGTAATAAGCAACGCCAAAGAAAAAAATAATGAGGAAAAAAACAAATGAATGACCGTTTTCAAAACTCAAATGTACCAGCTAAATGAATTTATAAATTTGAATTTGGAATGCTTAACCAAAGAGGAGATATTTCAGATTAAAGTGGTCAGTACGACAAAATGCTAATTTCATATGTAAGGACATGTGGTAAGGACCTAATATTAATGTATTGTGCAACCTATGCTTAGGCTAGATAACAAAAAAGTATTTTACAGCCTTACTATGTTGAGAATGATTTATATCACATTTATTAAATGACTAAAGGCTTTCACGATGATGAATGAAAAACGTGAATTTTCAAAGATGGAGCAACAAAAGTATCTCATATTTCATACGTGCACTATTCGAAATTTCATCAAATAAGTACAGCAGACGACAGGAACACCATTTAAAGTGATTAATGTTCACATCGGAAAGTCTTGGGTGACCCGGTTTCCTGCGAAAAATATTTTGTTTTCCCTTGGTATATATCGATGTTGGTTGATACGATACTTGGTACCAAACACTAATTTCACGTTATTTATCCAGGCCGAGCCATAAAAGAAACTAAAGGAAACTTAGTCCTGTCTCAAATTATGTCACAAGTTGACAGTCCAAAAGAAAACGAAACAAAAGTTGTATGACATTCCAAAAGAAGATTAGAATGAAAATGCCTAAAATAAGTTGAAACGTTCAGATTACCGCGATTGAGGCCCAGCTTATGTAATGGCATCGGCTATCGCTAGCACGTTTCTGTACTCAAACAAGATTGAAAGAAGACTAGGTTTTAATACTCTGATGCATTTTTAAGCTCCTATTTTGAACGCTTCCAAAGCCATACGTATGGAAATAGTTTTTTGTGAAATAACTGATAGTTTAGATCTTATCAGTACCGCAAGCAGAAATTGTTAGAAGCTATCCTAGTATTAGATAGTACTATATTACTTTGTGTTGACTATTTATTTACGATGTGGTACGATGTAGTTCACTATTAAACTCAATACATTGTAATTTCAATTCCAATCGTATCATGACAAGGAAGATCCTTAATAATGTTTCCATTTTAATCTAGCTGATACATGCTCAAACAAAATATAATTAAAAGTTTAGAGATGTATTATAATAGATATTATAGAAAACTCATAAAATTCTCGTTTATTACAATAAGAATAAAGTACGATATATACAAAATATATTAAAACTGTATCCGTCATATATTTATTATATGTGCGTCAGTGTGACTGTACTTTAACAGTGCGCAGGAATAATAAAATACATTTTGCCAATGCTGTGCCACGTAATGGGTGTAGCGAGAACGTCTCGTGAGAGATTGTAAGAAATTTATCAACAAGCCATTTAGGCTGAGTAAGGCAGTCGAATCATTGTGTCGATAAATACAAATGACATATTTTCAGATTTTATATTTAAGTATTCTTACGTGTCGAGATGGGGTTCTAAATTAAATGCCAGTTCATGCTTTACAGTTCTTTATTCACCACACAGCTCACACAGTACTTGCAATACTACACTCACTATACAAGTCTTTTTAAACAATCGCACTTGAACACTTTACTTGTACTTTGATCGCGTTTATATTCATTCCGAAATCGCTGTTGAGACTCAAATATTCACTGTGCGGCACCGAAAGCGCTTATATGCGCCAATTGACGCATTCCAGAAGAGTCCAGTTCAATTAAGAGCTTACTAACACCGGCGAGTACGTAGTTGTAAACAAGTGCAGATGTCGTTGCACTTCCACCCATATGTCGCACATATTAGAAGTAACCACACCACTCGACTTTTATCTAGCTAGATCATTCATATCGTGACCCGCGGCACTCTGGTCAAATCTGTTTCCAGTAATTTCGAGAGCGTTTGTGTCATGTCGAGATCCTCGTGGCCAAACTTTCTTTTGTTACTAATTTGTCCATCAGCAATAATATTCTTCTTCGAGTCAAATTACTCAATTAGTAGTTATTCTTAGCACTTAGGCCAACTAGAGTAAATATTTCTTAATTCATATAAATATGCGATCAAACTGTCTATATTCTGAGTGACTGTAGATAAAATATTACTACTTAATTATATTCCGTAGTGTTATTTTCCTGCAGTATTAAGTTGCTCTCTTCTTATTGTGATGCGTCTGCACTGGTAAACCGGTCATCCTACCGTAGCCTCGCTCTTGCAAGTACGTTACACCTTCTTATAACAAACCCGGGTAGTCTAGTGTGCAATTAAAAGTACAGTAGATAACTGACATCTCTTACTGATGGTCAGGTAAGCAATAAGTTTATTATATTTGTTTCTTTCACGCACACTACTCATTGAATAAAACAAGTTACAACGGTAAAGATTTAGTGATTGATTTGTTTTCAGGCTGTGTCAGGCAGTGACGCAGCCAGAAAAGGATGCGAAACGTCATAAAATCAGTCTTTTCAGGCTGCGGAACGTCATAATCCAATAAATCAGTGCATCTTTATCATTGACACTTATCTTATTCACTAAGTTTAACTTAATTTAAACACCGTTTGTGAGGTTAGTGGAGATTTCGTTTGTGGATCGGAAATTGAAAGGATTGAGAGTAAAAATTTACCTTTTCTCTTGTTAAATGTTGTTTTAATTAAACACATTAAGGGAAGGGTTAGGGCATAGTATTTGAATTTTACACGAGTATCACTATAACAATCTTTCTTTTGCTAATAAGTAAAAAAACAACTAAACTCGTTGTTTTTATCGATACCTCACCTTCCCTGCACTAGGCTGCTACGTATTTAAATTTTTGCATAGGTGCTTACTTTGGATTACCGATACGGTCTGGTGAGATTGTATTGAAATGTAACCATTTCTGTTTCTATACACGTATACGTAGTTTTTTTTTCTTTTTTTTTTGTAGTGTTCAATTCTATATTTAAATAAAACTAAAATCAAAAAAACTTTTTTGCTAATTATATATTTTTAATAAATTTGTACATTATATTATTTGGTCTTTCATAATAGATGGAAAAAAATGATTCATTTCAAAATTTCAAAATCATACGTACGTCCACCTCCTCCGCCCCAACCTTCGGCGGCGGCAAAGAGCGGTCTCTGGGTCTTCTTCCCGGGCCCTCACCGCGTCCTCCTTCTGCGTCAAAACGTCGACATAGAATGAGTTCACCGCATCCCACATTTCCTCCCCCTCCAACATGATTTGACCACACTTAATGTCACGTCAAATCATGCGTTACAAACAGGAAATGTATAAAATTTTGACAAATGAGTTTTTTCTATAGTATTTCTATAGTCTTGTTACGTGTCGGGAAGTTAACTATTGTTAACTTAACTATTGTCACGTGTCGGGAAGGGGTTCGAAATTATATGCCAGTTCACGCTTGAAAGTTCTTCATTCACCACTCAGTTCACACAATTAACACACAATGTTAGTTACAAAACACTCACTAAACACTGTATTTGACTATACAAATCTCTAAACTATTGCACTTGAACACTTTTGTTGCACTTTGACCGCCTTTGGATTCGCTCCGAAATCGTTGTTAAAACTCAACTGTCTCTACGCGTCGCCGATCGCGCTTATATACGCCGATCGACACATTCTAGAAAGTATCTGTTAAATTGAGAATTAGCTAGCACCCTCGCGGGTACAAACAAAGTACCTACTTATACCTACGCAGATAACGCGCATAACTTGTAAACAAGTGCAGATGTCGTTACACTTTCTCCCTTACGCCACACTGCATAAGGCTCATTTTAGAATGATCCGCATTACTCGACTTCTATCGCGACCCGCGGTGCTCTGGCACATTCGAACCCTAGAACTTTCACGGTTCCGTTTCGAGAGCGTTTGTGACACTATGTATGAAAAAACGCGGCCTTAGTAATATTGTACTTTATTGTAGTATATGTGTATGATTTAATGCTAGGCACAGGATTGAGACCAACAAAATGTGGATGGCTATATGGAGTGCGACAAACATCTCTGTTATTTTGGAGGTCAGTTACAGCTAACTTCAGGTAGGTTGGAATCGTTAAAGAAAGTTAGGTGGATTTTCTCAAGTCTACAAAAAAGCTAAAACTCCTTAGATACGAATATAGAAACGGTGTATACTATTCTTCTCATGAAAGGATATGCCCAAAGTACATATTATGTAACTTTTCATTCATATCGCTTACAAAAACGAAACAAAGTTTATAAGGACCAATAAGCGTAAACATAAACATCTGCTACTTCTTTATTAAAAAAATTACGACAAAAGTCACACCTACGTTTATGTCTGTGTTTGCATACACTTCTTTTAAAATTCCCCATTCCCCAGGACTTAGCAAGTCGAAATGAAAAGAGCGCTTCAAAAAGTTCCCTTATAATCCCCGCGCTCCCGTCGCAGTGGGATACTTTTCTAATTCCACAATTTAAGTATTCCATCAGACCGACTAAGCAACTTTTTATATAATTAGGTATTATCGGAATCCCCGAATTAATCGCAAAACGGACCTTTGAGTTCTGAATTTGCTGAGGGCCGTTTTTAGATCTGCTCACAAAGTTTGTGAATAGGTACAATACGGAACGGCCTAATTACGGTGAGGTGAACTTTTGGCTTTTTCATTTTATAAACACAATTTTGAACTTCGTAGAGCTGTGCTGTGAATTTTCAAACTCGATCTTCGAATCCGCTTTACTGGGAATAAGAAGAAGAAGTTAATAAAATAGTATTCGTATTAAAATGCATAATACGAATACTATTTTATTAACTTCTTCAACCTACCGAGCGCAATAGCTTTTAATCTGACACTTGAAAGACATTCACGAACTTTACACGTCGCGTCTCTATTTAAAATGTTTCAAAAGAAATCGCTATATTAACTTAAGGAACGGTAATAACTACCGTACCCTTAGCACGAACCAATATCGAATTCAAGTAAGTGGTTGAGTTCTATCTCGATACGCGTCAAATGTCAAGAAGTTTTGTATGGAAGATTCTTAATTCGTAACCCCTCGTTTACACCAAGTAACAAGATATATACTAATTTTACACAAAACTTGTAGTGACTGTTTAATAAAAAATCGTTTACGCTGCGTAGACAACCAGTATCTTACAAGTATAAATCACTTTATTTACTTCACATATTTTGTTTGTCCAACAAGGTTGATGCATGTATTGTATACACAGACATAGATAGTATAGATAACGCAAGTTCATCAAATTGTATGAAAACCACGCGTGCCACATTTTTAGTACCTACTGTGACGTCACAAGAGCATTTTAGTGATGGGAATTCTTCGTCCGCGCGTAACGATTCAAAGGCGCCAGCCGCGGCGAGTTGTGCGCCAGTACGCCGCTAGTCCTTGAAGTGAGAAGTCGCGCGCGCGCATCCCGTCTGCTTGACTGTTATTGCTTTAATTCACCGCTTTTCAAAGAAGTTTTTGTTTATAGATACGTAAAAAATTGATTGTAATACTTATTAGGCTTTTGAGCAGAAACCATTAAAAAATAAGAAATGTGGCGTGAGCTAATGTAGGTATTTTGCAGTTTTGTTATAGTATGAGTAAAAATGCCGAATTTTATATATCGATTATTTAATCGATTATAATTCGAGTTCAAAGACAGAGGAATGATAAAACTAAAGTTACTTGATTTATTATAGTTTTCAGCATCATTAAAAATAGATTAGATTAGATTAGTAAAATGATAAGATACTATAAAAGTAATTAAAATATACAGTCCTGGCAGTATCTATATCAGTAAGTTGTTTTATCTTTCTTATGGCATAAGCTGCTGAACTAAGTTTACCAGCCAAAAGCGTAATGTGATGACTCCATTGCAGTTTTGAGTCTACCGTTATACCCAAGAATGTAGTCGAGTCTACTAAATCTAATTTTTCATTATTTAATTTAATTTCAATATGCTCAACTTTTACATTAGGTAAGGAAAATTGAATACACTTGGTTTTATTAGCATTTAGCTTTAGATTATTGACATTAAACCATTGCAGAACTTGCGAGAGAGCATTATTCACATCGTCATAGTTATTTTTGCGCCTGTCAACGTTAAATAATAAAGATGTGTCATCAGCAAATAATACAATCTCACACAAGTTTTCCACAAAAAACGGCAAATCATTTACATATACTAGAAACAGGAAGGGACCTAAAATTGAACCCTGGGGAACGCCCATTTCCACATGAGATCCAGATGATCTAACACCATTTACCTCTACAGTTTGTAGAGGTAAATGGTGTTAGATCCTCTTCGATCTGCCCATCAGGGCTTGTTTTTAAAATTTTCATTTGTCTAAAATAAAGTTCCTTAGTTGTAACATTTATAACTTTTAAAGATTCAGCTTGCTCCTCAGTGATGAGGGCTTTCTTTTTTAAACATTCTATTATTGTCTCCAGAATAATATTTTTTTTATGTTTACGACGATTCTGCTCTTGTAACCTTTTTATTTTTAACTTTTGATTTTTGATTATTTTATTTAATTTTGTCTTCTTTGGTGAATTTAGTAACGAAGGTTTCTCTAGTGTACGAGATAGTTGATTTATTTCCTGTAAATGGAAAGGAATAAAAAATTATAATAATACCGTATACTATATATACATTCCATGTGTATTGTATATTATGGGCCCGGCTCGTCCACTAACCTCTTCACTACTTGTGGTCTTCACTATCTGAATTGTCGGATACGCTTTTTCGAACAAGCGTCGTTTTTTCGTTGAAACATAGTCGTCCTCTTTAAAATGCATGGAACAAATCGTACTGTGTTTTGTAGGGAACCAGTCTTTATTGCCTGTTGCGTCAATCCATTTTTCTTTAGTATTAGAATCACGTGGAAATCTTAAATAAATAACTTAAATAAATTATCATTCTTCTGTCTCCAAAATCGACTACACGTATGAATCGATTGAATCGAATATACGATTATGCAAGTACAACACTATTTGTAAAATTCGACAGAGGAATGAGAATAGTGGATGGACCACGAATTCATCGCGGTTGCGATTGTTTCGTTTGTATTGTTTTCATTGCGTATTAACTTAACAACTCCAATTATACTAGCAAAGACAGACCGGCGATGGATAACGATATTGGATCCGTAACGAAGATATGTTTGGACGTAGTAGGATTCACTAAAAATAATAAAACATCGGGTTTAATTAAATTACAGCTCTAATAAATAACACAACTACTTACCGATGATACGAAACGTCTCCTCTCACTCTGCAAACTACTTTCGACGTATTTTTACAATTAACAACGGTGCAATTAGGCATTTTGATATTTTCAAAGACTACTTTCCGCGAACGCAGTCCAAAGCGCACTGAGCTCTGACCGGGCCGTATTTGAGCATTGCTCAAATTGCCGGCACGCATTGGCGACGGCATGCGTCATCTATACTATCTATGTCTGTGATTGTATACTACATGTATTATAAATGTATTGAGTGTGAACAAAAAATTAAGACATTGTATAAAATTTGTTGAATATGTAAATGAGGCGTTACGTCCGTAGTGGCGCTGTTCAAATTTCCTTATGAAACTATTTGACATTTGACGGGTATGGAGATCGAATTCAACTATTTGAATTCGATATTGGTACCGATTAAATTATATCCGGAAATGACAATCATATATATCTTTGACAAGTACAGCAGTCATTTAACAAACTCTTGCTCCCTAATCTCAGATTTGAAGTTTCTATAATTAAGTCATTAGATGTGATGATTAAAAATTTCATCAATTTTTTCATTTGACCTCTCATTGTGGTAATAAGTTATATTCTTATCAAGCGAAATCTTGATCTTCACTGTTATATCAACTCAGTAATTTAAAGGTGATATGTTACACAACACCTTAAAAGTATTGTCACTATATAGCAACATTTGGTAAGTAGATAGTAATTCTTGCCTTCGAGCAGACGCGCCCTCGCGATGGCATAATAAGTTATTCATAGACCAGCATCGTTCATATCATGTGGGTAAATATGTCCCTTATGAGAAGCATTATGACCTACATCTACCTGTATGACTATACAAACAAACCCTAAGTAACCCCTATACAAGCTTACAACAACATATTTTCAAGAGACAATTTTGAACCAAATAACAGAATGCCCTAAATATCAACTAAATATACTCAACTGAGCATACGAAATAATGGAAGAAGATATTAACAAAAGTAGTCTCTTTCTTCTTTTAAGCAAACAAAGGTGACGTCATCATTTAGGGAAGGGCTTACCTTAAGTGAACATTAAAGTTAAGTCTGTATAGAAGTTTAATGCCACTAAAAATAGCATTCAAAAAAATCTCAATCTATTATCGAGATTTTTCGCTACTGAGATGGCTGTAAGCCGTTTCGTATCCCACTTTCGCCATATCCGGTTACAATAAGCGGTTTCTGTAGCAATTCATTCGTGTTCGTGACAAAAAGGACCCGCTCATTCAATTTAGGAAAAAAACTTAGGTCGTATATATTATTACGTACCAATGTCGCATGAGCGCCACTTGAGATTGTATCGTTTTATAACGGTTACACTGGCAATAATAGGCATTCATTTTTAATCGATTTAGAGTGTTGTAATCATTTTATTTATCCAATATTCAATAAGTATATGCGACATACTGTTTCCATTTAAAACGAATAGACTATCAATCGATTCAGAGATTTTTTAACGTATGTACTTGTACTTATAGATTTTAGTTACATATATTTTTACGTACTTCTAGAAAAAGATTTCATGAAAATCATTAAAGTACTTTCATATAAGATTCAATATGTGAAATATAGAGATCACACCAAAAACATCTATATGTAAAGTGTTGCCAAGACGAAACCATATGAATCGCACTGTCAAAAAGTTATCAGATCTCATGTAAAGCCAAGAGTTAAACTACTAACACACGCTAATTCTTCGAGGCCTATCTAAATTTATGTTAAAAGTGTGACAAATAAGCATATGGCCCGCCTGATGGTAAGCGGCCACCACAGTCTTTAGTCACTGGCGATTCTAAAATATCACTCACACCGTTGCCTACCCTGACTCAATCCCCTACCCCGTGGAGCCCTTTTTTGCTAACGCAGGCAAAACCTCTGTTTTTAAATTTGACTTGAATCTGTTTTGAATGCGCCTTTAAGAGGCACACCGCCGAACGGACCTCACACCTGACTCCCGCAAGCTTTACGGGCCCCCACAATGGCTGCCCACTGAGGACCCCGTAACTCTTACGGGCGCTTTACGGTATAATATCCGCTAAAAAACCCTGCGAATACCCTCTAAGCTGGTTAGTGCGAAGCCACGGGATCCCCGTTTAGACTAGCTGGGGCTCCACGGTAGGGGTCTCCCGGGGTATCGCGGGCACCCCGCAGACGTGCGCGGGTAGGCCTGCGCTGGGAGTTAAGTGTGCGGCCTAGTGCCCACCACACCGCTCCCCGTCCGCTGCGGGAGACTGCCTAGCCGTGCCCATCGCAGGTCCTCCCACCGCTCCCTCTAGTAGGACAGAACTACAAGACGGGGCTGCCGTTACGGGGTCCGTCGGTGACTGGCACAGCGGGCGCCATGCCGGTCAGCGAGGGATCCCCCGGGTAGGATCATGGGACGGGCGCAGCCAGGGTGCGCCGCCGTCCTCTCCTACCCGTCCTCCTTTGGCGGGAGGGAGCGGCCAGAGGATCATCCTCCCGCTCCTTCTCAGCCGCCTCCTTCTGCGAAATAACGTCCTCGCAGAAGGAGGCGACCGCCTCCCACGCCCTCTCGCTCGTTGCGGAGCATGGTGAAGGCCATGCTCCGCAACGAGACCCCGTGGAGCCCTGGAACCTTACACACCGACAGAAACACAACACCACCAAAAGATAGGGTTATTGTACTGTGGTCTTCTAAAAGGTGGAGATTATTTTCCCAGACGGACGCTCCAATTCGAGCGACAAAACCGCTATGCCCTTTGCCTCTCTTATTACATTCTTGGCTGTATGGCTTACCTTGCGGTCCAATTTAGCCTCTGCACTGTGATCTAGCTGACCAATATTAGTAATAGCTTAGATACAAAATTTCAGCTTTCTAGGACATAGAAGAAGCGATAGGAAATTAGCATTATTTACGAGTAGTCATTGCTTCCAGCTGTATCTACAATGCAGTCATTAGCACCCTCTAATCCACACTGATTTCGTTTGATGGGCTAGACTTATTATTTAATCGAAAAGTTCTCGAATAAAGTAGGCCTATGTTGTATGTGGAGGACATTTATAGTCTAATGATTCTGTTGCCCTCAGGATGACTTGACTGTAGTAAGAGACTAATGAAAGAGATAAATATTCCTGCCCAGTATAATCCTTTTCCGATATTGCCCGGCTTGATACAAAAGAGTCAGAAAGCGAATTAATTAGAACAACGCTGTTGTAAGCACCGACGCTGCTCGTAAATTTGACAGTAAATTAAACATGGCGGCTGGGCGGGTGAACGGCAACAATGTTGTTGGAAAGTCACAATTTGCAATGGCGGAAACGTAAAAAAAACTAACAAAGTGGAAAACGAATTGGGAGGCAGATATCGCGGGAACGATCGCGTAGATTTTACGGCAAGTTACTTTAGGCTGCTTTCACAGTTGAAAGCGGAAAAGGAAGTTTTTTTTTTCAAAGAATTTTGAGGATTACTCAAGTTTAGAGTGTGGAGTGGAGGAGTGTGGAGATGTTAAAGTATTTTTTATAATGTCGTAGTTAAATTATTTTTTACTTAACATGATTAGATCCAACAACACATTGAGTTGGTACCTAAATTTATTGGTATCGTCATTACATGATATTAAAAAAAAAAGATGTTTTAAACAGGGTAAAGAAACAGCCCTTGCTGAGTATCTTACCGGTTCTTCTCAGCACAAGGTCTCCCGCCCTAGATTTACGAACCGATGGCGTAGCTTCTAGACATTCATGAGTGCTTGTAACAACCTAAACTGAATAAATGATTTTGATAATGATTTTGATATTTTTTCTACTGATAACTTTTATAGGCTGACAATGTATATTCAACAACATGGCGCATCGACTGAATCTGTACACAGCATATGCATATTCCGACTGAAGTGGTAACAGACAGACAGACACACTTTCGCATTTACCTGTATAAATAGGCAACCGTTACGAAAGGACTGATCTATTAACGCACAACTAAAACCACTGAACGGATTGCAGACATATAGCCTTTATGATGAACTTAAGAAAGGATTTTCTGGAACTCACCCGCTAAAGGGGTAAAACATGGGTTCAAGACTTTATGGAGAACCCTCGATCGAGGAGAGGATCAGCTCGATGGCTCCAGTGGTTAGCGCGTTCGGCTGCGGTCGTTGAAGTTGAGCAACTTTCGCAGTGGTCGGTCATTGGATGGGTGACCAAAAATTTACTATCTCGAGCTCCTCCGTGCTTCGGAAGGCACGTTAAGTCGTTGGTCCCCTTATTGGTCCCGGCTGCATCTGCAGTAGTTAGCACCCACCAACCCGCACTGGGCCCGCGTGGTGGATCAAAGCCTAATCTCCCTAATCCATCCATAGGGAAGGTCTGTGCCCCAGCAGTGGAGACATTAATAGGCTGATGATGATGATGATGACGGAGTACCCAATTTTTCCACGCAGACAAAGTCGCGGGAACCCACTAGTAATATTAAGATGGTTTATGAAGAAACTTACATATTTAATTTCAGTTATAGATAATTATGCTAGAATTAGGCCCGGTTGCCTAATTGACATTCGCGTGATGTAATTTGATTTGTATGGACCATAGACATATAGAGTGTAGTGAGCGACAGCCGTATATAATTTATATTCTCTGGAAGTAGAGAAAGCAATGGTGCAGCCAATGCCTATATGAACTACATATGTATTAGCGGCACGATCGCTTCGTCCTTCTCCATACTTCTGTGTCCAGCAGTGCTTCCAAATATACCTATGCTCTGACAAATATATCTGCGCTCCGAGCGCAACTAGTTTTGTTACTTGAGAACGCCCAATTTGTATGCCCAACTCGACAGAGGGGAAAGCTGTGTATGTCTACTCCCCTCCGTCCGTGTGAGTCTATGGGCATTGCTAAACGCTTACAAACGTAAGCCACTTAGGGCCACTAGTGCAGTCCAGAGTTAAATGCTGCCAGCTTTTTATTAGCTCCGTTGACACCTAGGGTTAAAATATCAGGTTAAATAGTTAGTATTTAAATACAGAATTTTCTCTTAAGTGGGGAGGCGGGAAATGCTTTTTTCATACAAACGTTCTTAACTGATTCTTCCTTGATTTTTATCACTGATGAATTGATATTCATACATAAAATATAATTTTAATCATTCTAAGCCCTCAAAACTGCCAATTTTTTTTTTTTATCATCATTAAAGACATCTAGTCTGGAGATTTAAGAAGTATTTACAGAAAAGCAAAAGCAAAGCTATGGGTAAAACTTCTTTAACATATATCTAAGGAGGAAATCATCGAGGGCCAATGTTAGGCCAAGGTTTTCTCAAATACCTATTTCTTAAATGCCTCTCAGCTCGCGTCCGCTCTTAAGTATGGGCACTGCTAGGCGAACTATTTATTTAAACTCGGGTAAGCATTAAACAGTATGTTAAATGAGTTAATTCAAAGTTATACTCACTACATTATCTGTGTCTATGGTATGGCCAAAGTTCGTACGAACTAGAAATCATTGCGTATTCACAATCAATTAGGATGACACCTCAAGGTGAGATTCTAAGGTCAGAATACTTATAATAAATGGTTTAGTCTCAAACGGAAACCTCTTAGGAGTTAGATAGGTACTACTTTCCTCATTAATGACAAAACTGAAATCCCTTTTAAGATGAATTAATTATGTTAAGCCAATCTTAAAATTTATATAATATTAGCAGAGGCGTTAACTTCTACCATAAACTTAGGGTTTATAAGTTTTTGATAAAATCAATTTTAATTAATGTTGCACTAACTCTGCTATTGTTCAAGTTTAGATAATGATGGAAGCTTATATACAGTACTAGCGACCGTCCCGGCTCCGCACGGGTGCAATGCTGATACTAAATAACAACGTTCACAGTTTTTTTGTCATTAGACAATACAATTACCCTGGAAAGAGTAACCTCTAAAAAAAATAGGCACGCGCCTCCGGCCCCCCGGCCGGTACAACCGCAACCTCTATGCCTCTGCATTTTAATACTGTAATATCTTCGAAAATATTCATTTAAATGACATGCTGTAAAGGGCCATATTGATCTGTATTAAATGCAAAATGTATTTAGGGTACTTCATTGGATAAGGATTAATGCTGTATTGCTTGAAATCGTATCGTAAATAAGTCATTATTTCTCGTAAAAAGTAAAGGATAAAAAAATGCTTATTGTGGGTTATCCCAGGGAGATAGACATCTACCATCGCGGACTTTTTTGTGTAGACGTTTTTAAGGTTTACAATACATTATTTTGATCTATCTCATAGGGTAGCTAGCGTTGATTAGAAACCTCTTATCAACTCTTATGCATGTATTATACATATAAAACTGTCTCTTGAATCACTCTATCTATTTGGAAAAATCACACCAATTGCATCCGTTGCGTAGTTTTAAAGATCTAAGCATACATAGGGACATACAGACAGAGGGGAAGACAGCCAGACAGGAAGCGACATTGTTTTATACTATGTACCAATGATAAGGAAGTTACCATTATTCCAAATTTTCTTACCCCGTAATTAAGTAAGTAATGACAAAGTTACAAATAAAAACTGAAACTGTTGAACTTAGAGCAAAAAATTGAAGCTATTCCCCGTAAAATAAGCAAAATTGCACTGAAAAAAAACCAACGGTAAACAAAAAATAACACAAATATGAAAGCCCCGGAAGAATTCAGACATCATAACATTTCTTTCGCTTTCCGAGTTACACCATAAATAATTATTGTTGAACTTAACAATCTATTGACGTCTGTAAATTCGAAGGTAAAATGTATGCTTGCATGTGAAGCTTAAAATAAAAAAGTACTTACCTAACCAAAATAAGACATTATATTTTCAGAACGTACGAAGCATGAACTCAAAAATGCACCTATCAAAAATATGACTTAACATTTTCCGTACCATACTAGACGAACCCTAGGTGACAACTCATAAACTCGATTTACATCAAGCTCGCCTACAAAATATCCAAGGATATTAGCCATTACCCGTATAATTTCAGGCGGGCAAGGGGCGAGCGCTTTTATTATATCTGCTTCCATATCTTTGGCTACAAAGTTGCTTATCTCCGGATGTTTCACCTCATTTTTGCCGCGTTATAATTCCACTTCTTCAATATTTTACCTCAGAAAACAATTGTCCACACAAACAGAACAAACAATGCTGGACTGAAATATAAAAATCGTGTTTATTTCGATAGGTATTTTAAAACATGTTTTGCCATGGAACCTAGATATTATGTAAGGTATAATTTTTTTTTCAAAACTTAGTAAAATAATTAATCGTCGAATTAATTAAAAAAAAAAGGTTTATACGCTAAGAAAGTAACGTTCGGACTTTATCCAAAAATTTTAGCATAACACCCGTAACAAAGTTTACAAATAGGACACAGAAAAAGTAACATTCCACGTTAGGCTTTTCATTACATACATAGTTATTATACGCAGAGCGTAACGTCTTGATGGCAAGGATTAATGAACGTTGCGAACGTCCGAGTCGCCCGTGTAACGAGATAGTTTCAGAAACTACCTACGACCTCATCAGGGATACGGCCAATATGTTCCAGAACCGTGGAATACTATTTAACCCGGTTAACCATTTAGAAGTGTACTATATGTTCTACTAGAGAGGTGAATATTTTATTTTTATGTAAAGACTTAAGAGAGGATTTTCCGCTCGAATTGGGACACGCGTCCTGGTAAAGCAACCTCCACTTTACAAAGTAACACTCGGCTCTGCGGGGTGAGGTTTTAGATTCAGGCCGGCAAGGTGAATGGCTGGAGCGGTACACCTTCTGCCGCACCATCTATATACACGACTGAACTCCACTTACACTTAACATCAGATGGAATGGAGCAATTTGTTGCGCCTCGTGTAAAAAATAATAGAATAAAGCTGTCAAAGAATATAGACGCCTGCGAAACTGGTAGTATCACGCACGCATTGCCTTCTCTTACCCCATCCCAATGGAGCCCTAAAATCTAACTCACCAACAGAAACACATTCTAAGGCCTGTTATTTCACTGTTATCCTTAAACTACTGTAAGGCTTCATATAAACTACAAATGTGATTTTCTCCTTTAAAAAATATGCCTATTAATGTCTGCTACTGAGACATAGGGTTTTTTAAGAATAAAATCACATTGATAGTGCTATAATAATCCACGCAGACCCAAAGCAATAAAGGTATATGACGTAAGAGCCTGGATTTTAATTTCAGTAAATATTTTGATGAATTTACGTACATATCTCTGGTGTAGTTTTAGTCAGGTGCTAGTGCCTACATTTACCAGTATAATTACGCCTGCAGGAGCCTCAGGCTTAATTAAACCGCCACTAAACAGTGCATACCAAACCAAGATCTGTACTTCAAACGATACATTGTATACGGTGTTTGTCTCTATAACTATACAGTCTTTAATACGAAAGTTTTGATAACTAAACCGAGCGACGGAACAATTCTGGCTGTGTAAAAAAAACACTCAACTAATATTTATGTGTATATATAATATCGCGTATAATATCGAGTATAATATCGTGTTAGCTTTTATTTTGAAAGATGTTTAAAACCCTCAACCGCAATTGAAGTACAATAATCTATCTCTTTTCAATGTTGATATAATAAAATTTACAAATTGTAAATATTTCACAAAAACAATTCGTATTTTGCGTTAGAAGTTGAAGAAAGACTGGTCAAAAACAAGTCCTTTTATGGCATTATCAAAGAGGAGAGAAACGTGAACACTTCTCTATGTTTTGGAATATTGACCTCCTTAAGTAACTATCTCCCCGAAATTACAAGTCAGACAGGTGAACCAATAACGGCTACAAGATTAAGTCCGCAGAGCCTAACTGACGTGTCCATGGCACAGTAGACATGTACCATAACAGTAGTGCAGCTTTGTGCAGATAAAAATCTTGAGAGACCACCTTAGATTAATACAAAGAAACCACTCCCGTTTCAGATCTAACTCTAAATCAAGTTTTAAATAAAGCAAAGCACAACGTTTTTTCTTGGGAAATCTTACAGATTTAAATATTAAGACGTACGATCTTCCTTTCCAAACTTAGGTTAAATAACCATAGACCACAGAAGGAAAAAAAATTAAACTGCACCATTTGCTATCCATATTATGCACTGACAGCACTGGAAGCATAATGGTCAGTACATTCGCCCGGATAGCCAAGGGTGCGGGTTCGACTAACGTCTGCTGCATGGTCCGCGTTGATTTTTTTCTAGTAAAATTTTCTTTAGAATTGAATGTCTAGCAAGTAAATATTAAAAAAATATATATTACATCTTTCTGTGTTCTGTGGCTAACACTTACAAATCTGTACTGTACGCCAAGCACTAACAACTAGTGAGAAAGTAGGTATTCGTATCGTCATGCCAAATTATAGATGAATTTTGTATTTCATCTATAATTCTTCTTACACCTGCATGCAAAGTCTCAGCCCGATCGGTTTAAAATTGACAAAGTTTCATACAAACTTTCATTCCCTATTTTATCCCATTGGGGGTAGAATTGATCAAAATCCTTTCTTAGCGGATGCGGATACGTCATAACATCTACCTGTATGCCAAATTTCAGCCCGATCCGTCTAGTGGTTTGGGCTGTGCGTTGATAGATCACTATGTCAGTCAGTCACCTTTGAGTTTTATATCTAATATATAAAATTCTCGTGTCGCGGTGTTTGTGGTTAAACTCCTCCGAAACGGCTTTCCCGATTCTCATGAAATTTTGTGTGCATATTGGGTAGGTCTGAGAATCGGACAACATCTATTTTTCATCCCCCTAAATGTTAAGGGTAATCCACCCCTAAATTTCTTTTTTAATTTTTTTTTTTATTTATTTTTTTTATCATACATCATACAAAAATACATACAGTACTAAATTTTCACCCTTCTACCACCAACCCTTACTCTTTTATGGCGGTACGAAGTTCGCTAGGTCAGCTAGTATATAGATAAGAAGATGGTAGGAAAGTCAAAACTGTATATTGAATATTTTTTAAAGAGAATGGGGTGTGATCTACAATCGATAACGAAGCCAAAAATATAGTTTTTAGAATTTTTGTCTGTATGTATGTCCGGGATGAACTGAAAAAGTACTGCATGGATTTACTCTAAATTTGGCACGAGTATTATGAAGAAGTCGAGTCAACATATTATAGGCTACATATTTTCACGAAACCACCCCTAAGAGGGTAATACGGGGTTTAGAAGTTTGTATGAAAGTGCTATGTTTTTGAAGTAAGAGACTTGAAATTTAATATGTATGCTCTATAGATAGTGTAGAGGTGTACTAATAATGTATCTTTAGAAATAAACCCCTTTTGGGGTCAAATAGTATGTGCAAGTAACCAACTCCACGCGTACGAAGTCGCGGGCGGCCGCTAGAACCGCAATAAGGTACTACATACGATGTACTGTACTGTAGCTGTAGTTATTTTTTCTGCAATAGGTCAAGCTTATGTACACCTGACCCGCCTGATAAGTAAGATCTGTTTAGATGAATTAATAAATCAGTAGTTTAAACAACCGTAAACATCTTAGACCGCAAGCTAATTAATAAGCCGCACGATATGAACTGCCTCAATAAAATGACAAGATTTCCATATTTTATAATACTACCTTAAAAAAGGAAATTAAAATCGAAATTTAAAAAATAAAAAAGCTCGACTGCTTCTGCTATTATATCGCGTTACCTTTTATAATTTCATTTCTATGCTTTAATATAACTTTAAAAAGAAAAAAGTCTAGCAGTTTAGAATTCAGTTAAGGCGTTACCGCAGTTTAAATGTTCAGAAAAACAATATGCTTTTCATTGCATTTTTGGCATGTACATATATTTGAGTATATTCTCTGAAAAATTATAATTAATCTGGCAAATATTGTCATGGAGATACACGCATATTTGGAACTACCAACGTTTGCAGCTTTTATAAATAACTCCTAAAATAGTTTGTTGTGGTTCAGACGGTGGAAATAGCAGCTTATATCTAGCTGGCATATTTAATGATGGTATAGCAGCACTTCTATATTACATGAGTGCTCTGGGACTACCAGTTAGGCCAAATGCCCATGCCTGTGCCGAAAAGGAGGATGCAGAGCTCGTCAATATCTCTGACTTGAGAGCGTAGGGCACACAGGCGAGGGACAACAACAACTTACAATATTAGAAGCTGCTGATTATGCTGAGGGTTTATCATATGGCTCTGGCATAGATAACTCCAGGTAGGTATGTGTAAACGTATTTTGGAACTTAGAATGCGTTTTTCTCAAAAGGGTATTTTTTTTAATTTTTTTTATTTATTTAATAGGTTTACCAGCAATTGTTACAATAATACATTGTAAATATTACAGCGATAGTACTATAGCTAAAAGCACAAATTATTAAAGGTGACCACACCACATGCAAAGTTAGTAATTACCAGTAACATTAAAATAAGACTTTTACAAAATTCTGCCTTTTTCAAAACTACATATTATCAACATACTACAACGTGGTCAATTGCTAACAAAATGCATTGAGACTAACAGCATAAATATCAATAGACTGATCCAAAGAATTAAAAAGTCTACTTACTCTAGGGACAAACGAACTTGAACCCAATACCGTTGTGCGAAGAGGTGGAACTAATGTTTTTATTTGAGTTCTGCGTAATCTACGGGGTACATTAAATTTAAAGTGTCCATGACCACAATTTCTCAAAAACAGCTCAACCGATCGATCGGTCTGAAATTATAACACAACCTTCTCAGGTATATTTTTCTGGGATCGCTCGAAGGAATAAAAAAGAGGCACCATTTTGTCTATAGTAAAAATTTTGTCTATTCCATCGATCAATACCAAGATTTCTTCATCTACTAATAGAATCTTTTGATTTTTGTAATCAAAGTGATTACTTCACTTTTTAGTAGTCCTCCCGGCGACCGTCAGTGTAAATTAATATTTTTAAATTAAAAGCACCCAAGCGATGTATAAAGATACCATCACATATATTAAATACCCTTGTATTTGTCAAATGAAATCCCTATTCAGAAAAAAATCTAATAAAACGCCTTTTTAGCCTTGCAATTGCGTGTAAACCCTAAGTATGAAACAAAGCTATTTTGGTCATAGTCATAATATTTATTGCTTCATGTTGGTAACATTTAGTTCTTAAATCTAATAACAGCTCGCAAACATGAAAATACTACCTAAAAAAAGGAAATGCATGTGAACCCTGCAAGTTCATCGCAAATTATAATAAAAGTACATAAAACATTATTAAAAATTTTATAAAATTACAATGGGATAACAATTTAAGATGATTTTATTAGAAAAAAATAATAAGTTAATAAAAAAATATAGTTTAAAATTTATTCATATAATAATTTAATCAATTATAAAATATATTTAGGGTTAGGTCAAATAATGTATGCCAATCACAACAAAAAATCAAAGAATTCCATTCAAAATTCATTCACATAATATTTATTATAATTTAATTTAATAATATCAGTTTAGGTCTTAGTTTAAATTGTATAAATTTTTGATGCGTAACATCTTTCCTCTCGCTTTCCTTTACAGGGCATTACTACTGAGATATCATCCTCACTAATGACAGTTTTTTCGTTTTTAGCATGATATATCATTAATATAGAATGCTGCCTTGCGGGATTGATCGCTCTATTTTTTTAACATCACTCGCTTTTTTTAATCACTCTATTTTCTTTAACAGAAGGGAACTGGACCCATTTGATATTCCAGAACGAATGGATAAATTTTTCTCAATAATGGGTTCCAGTAGCTTTGTTCCTTAATTAACGGAATTGTGTTTGTTTTTTTATTTCGGTTTTTTGTCCATAGATAGGCACACAAAGAGTAGACTTAATTACATTCTCCCTTCCATTTCTCAATACCCCTATAACTTGTTTTCTCTTCAATATAATGTTATCACTTCGACCATTTTCATTGTCTTACAAACCAGTGATGGATTACAGATACGAATTGTCTGAATGGAAGCTATCATGATTGATATTTTCTATACAATAAAGCTTTTGGTCCTTGTAGGATGAAAATCCCAGATTAAAGAAGAGGCATCTGCTGAATAGAATTATTACTCCCAATCTATGTATTTTTTCATTGCATAGGCTCAGCAAGGCACCGTAAGGTACCGTAAGTAACCTAAGTTACCGTAAGGTACTTATATTACTTCCAAATTGAATAGATTTTAGTGTAACCTTGTCTTACCATATTTTGTAATTTTCTTGTAATCTCTCTACCTATAAAGTAAAAGTTGCTTCTACGAATGAATTCACGAAAGAACTCAAAATGAAAATCGGATGTGCCTTACCTTTCTTTTTAATTCTGACTAAATAAATTATGTAATATTTATAAAAGACGTTTTTATCAACACCCCTTTTTTAAATTCAACATGAGAAAAGCGGCTAGCATATCCTATATTTTGCTTTCGGTCTTGGCTTAGTAAATATAGACTTCTGCTATTGTTTTCATTTGTGACGATGTTTATATAACGGTAGGACTGATGCAGGGATTACTAAAGGTGTTTTATTAGTTTTGTGGTAAGGAGTAATTCAATATTATTGTCTGTGAATCGATAAAAACATTTTTCTCATAAACTGTTCAGGTAGTTAATTTCGAACAGGGAAATATAAATAGTACCTTCGGTATTCCCACAATATTGTGCGAAAATACCCCGTTTTAAGTGGTTCCGTAGTCCTGACAAAGAACCCTTATAGTTACGTCATGTCCGTCTGTCTGTCCTTACTTAGGGGTTTCTAAGAATATTTTTCGATTAAGGGATCCGTTTGAGAATTATTGAACTTCAAAGTGCTAATTTTTGTTCGAGTAGGGCGTCATCCACCCGCCTCTAAAATTTATTTATTTAATAATCACTTACATCTATCATTACAGGTATAACCTAATACAATAGAGCAGTTACAAAACAATCAATTATTATACAAGACTAAAAAATAAAAAAGCACAAACACTACAACAAGATCATACATAAAATAATCATTTTTATGATAGTATACAATGGCCCGTGTGAATTCATTCAAGAAACAAGTCAATGTGCAGAGACAGCATGTTGAGCGCGTGAGAGGCGGGCAGCCCTGCAGGTTCAGTTAGTGCGTGTCGCCCCGTGTACTCGTTGGGCACACACAACTGAACTGTGTGAAGAATCTCTGGGTTCCTTAGTTTACCACGAATCACATTGAATAAATAAGTGGCCAGAGACACTTCCCTCCTTACTTCTAATTTAAAATAGCCCGTCATGCCTAGTGTGAACAGAGTAGGGTCGGTAAATAGAAATCTAAACTATTGGCTTGAAAAAATCATGCTTTGCATAAACTTTTGAGGATAATAAGATTTTGTTATTTTAAGAGTAGTCGTTATTTTAGGAGACGTTCTACTTTGGTTAAAGAATTTGAAAATTCCTTAGAAGAAAAGTGACATAGATGAAGTTATTGTAGCGTAAATTAAAACGTGATTTTTAATTTCCGACACAGAAAATAAAGACTCCCGCTCAAAAATATTGTGGTGATGACAGCCAACTACGGAAACCTACACTACGATTGGCACAACATGCACTTGACTGGTTTAATTTTATTATCGATTTTATTTATTATTATTGCAGTATAAATTAAACGTACTGAGTATGAAAATGTCAACCCCCTACAACGTATGTATTAAAAGCTAATGAGATAGCTTCAGTTTGCTGACTGACAGACAGACGGTTGAATGGACTGCGGTGGCTTCCTTAGGGCCGATTCACAGCGGAACGGCAGCGGCCGGCAGCGACGCTGCGCGGCATTCAGTGTGAAATCATTTCAAACTTCATTTACATAAAATACTTAAAAGCGTTATTGGTTATCGTTGGAAAAGTTCGAAGAAGTCGCGTAGCCTCCGCGCTATTCCGCTCGCTTGCAACACCGCGGAGCCTTACGCTGCCATTGTGGTATGAATCGGCCCTTAGTATACGCAACCTTAACATGACTTTTAGAACATATTACCTGAAATCTGTACCCTTAGCACGAACCAAAATCGAATTCGTATCGTTTGTGAGTACGAAATGTCATTGTCAAATTTTGTATGGAAACTTGAACAGCAGCGCCACAGAGTACGTAACGAGAACTAAAAATCAGTAAAAATTTGACAATGACATTTCGGACTCGCAAACGTTACGAATTCTATAATGGTTCGTGCTAAGGGTACTGTACCCCTAGCATGTACCAAAAGTGAATTCGAATAGTACGCGTGTCCGAAATGTCATTGTCATATTTTGAATGGAAACTTGAACAGTAGCGTCACAAAGTCCGTAACTAGAACTAAAACTCTGTACACATTTGACAATGACATTTTGGCTCGACTCGCAAACGATACTTGCTAACGTACATTTGTTATGCTGTCATGCTAACAAGCGTGGCATCTGGAACTGAACTGAAACCTTAGGACTCGTTTCATTATTTTAATTAGTCACGTATATTTAAACGAGTCAATATAAGACCGACTGCATGTTATCGTTACTTGGACCCTTAACGTTGCAATCTAGCCATGTTAATTTAGCCGGTAACTTCGTAGTTACACTTGATGGACTTATTTTTCATGTGTATATGCTGTTTGTCGCAGATGACCTTTACAGCATCACCGGCTTTGGAGACGGTGAAATCCTAAGGGGACCTCAAGCCGAGAATTGGCGAGTGCCTCTAGAAGTATACCAGGCGGATGACATCTCCCCACAGGGGAAGTCTTCTCTCCGTCTGGAGCCTCTGGACTACTCGAACCTGAGGGGGTCGGCTCAACTAGAGGGCGTCTCTGAGAGTCGGACCTCGGCTCTAGTTAGCCGTTGTCGTGGGGATGATGGGATCAGCAATGGCGATAGCTATATATACTAGCGTTGGTATCACAAGCGTCATTATTAATTAGGCATGATATTAGGGTATGGTAGCCGCTTACCATCAGGCGAACCATACGCTTGTTTGCCACCTCTTTAACATAACATAATTATTAAGCCTCATCATATTCATCAACCTATTAATGTCTTCACTACTGGAGCACAGGCCGTTCTCCGTAGTAAAATTGGGGCATGACCCACCACGCGGGCCCAGTGCGGATTACTGAGTCCTCAGTACTGCAGAGCCGGTGGGGACCAACGGCTTACCCTGATTTCTAAAGCACGAAGGAGCTCCAGTTAATAAATATTTGATCGCCCATCTTATGACCGGCCATTTTAAAAGTTGCTTTATATATGTAGTTGCTTACCTACACATTACATTCATTTCCTTTGTTTGGCTTTTACTTGGAAGGTTTTTTCGACGATTATGACTCCGTTTAAATACGTAGGTAATAGGATTACACTGCTTGACATCGAGACAAATCGTATTAAGATATTAGTCTCTTCTTTACCTACTTGAGATGTCTGAATACAACTTTATTTCTCTTACTACGGCTCAATGTTTTCGTTTAAGGGATTAAAATATTAAGGTTTCTATTATAATCTTTGAGTTTTTCTTGATATTTGGAGAGCTTTATCATTTGCAATTCAATTTATTCTAAAATATGTTTTATGTTTGGTAAAACAGCAGCTCTGGTAAACATGTTATAAAAAAAATATGTAAAACACACATAATGACCCATTCACGAAAAACTTCACACACTACGAATAGAAGTACCTATACAAAGGAACTAAAAAGGTCGAATTTCGCCGAAAGGCGACCACTAAGTTATTATTATTATAATTCTTAACTTATAGTAATAGCAAAATGGGCCAACACGTTTACAGGAAATGAAAGGAAAGGAAGAGCCATTCCCCGAAACATATCAAGAGTTGAAGGCGATTGAACGCACTGTTTACCTTCAGCCGTGTCATAGACGTCCTCCTAAGGAGCGGGGCACACATAATAGACGTAATTGTACACGATGCGTTGCAGCGGCGCCGCGTCGCAAAGATTTCGCCGCATCGGTGGGCACACGAGTGTTTCGAGGCCGCAACGATGTGATGCAGACGGGCTGCGGACATAGTCAGTTTTATACAATT
The DNA here is from genome assembly GCA_902850365.2 of Chilo suppressalis. Classification (NCBI taxonomy): domain Eukaryota; kingdom Metazoa; phylum Arthropoda; class Insecta; order Lepidoptera; family Crambidae; genus Chilo; species Chilo suppressalis. The sequence goes on along the minus strand of OU963895.1, from coordinate 10,042,932 downwards.
TATATAGAAGCGTCGTCTCTGCGCCCTGTCTTTGAGCGTGGCCAAGAGGGTGTAGCCGTAAGTGGCCTGTATTAGCTTAGCTAGGGTTGGGTATTTTTAGAATAACAGGACGATGCCATCTAGTTTTGGCAACTTTACTATAGTTACAATACAAACTTATCTGTGCCGGTGGAGATGTCGCTAGCCATGAACAAATATGTCATAAAATTTTCAAAATGCTATGGATAAATTTTAGTTCAAATGTTTGCCACTGGCACAGAAAAAAATGTGGCACTGGACTGCGTTCAAAACCCACGCGCTGAGTGCAACTTTTTAGGTAATAATTTTGCCAACATTCGATATGTTATTCGAAAAGTTTATGAGTTCGATTACATTTTCGAGTCATGATCGCGCATCGGATGCGATTTATCTGATATCGATGCGCATCGATATCCCAAATAGCTAGTAACGCCCATCTCTACAAGAGCCACGGAGCGAAGTAGTCGCGCCCGCTCTAAAGGCTCGCAGCGCTGTGAGCCGTTTGTCTACTGTTTCATGTTTTCCATTACATTTTTAAAGTTATGATATAGGAAATAGGGATATCTAAAAAAATTAACTTCCTAGTATCTCGCCGAGCCTCGCCCGGTGTGCGCTGCACCTTAGTAATCGGCTTAAGTCACATGAGAAATGGTGGAACAGCGACAATCGGATTACCCGATGGAGCCACTCTTTTGGCACATTTACGAAATCTTTACACTTGTCATGTTATATGGGAGAAGGCAGCTTTATTTTTATTTAAGTGTTAAATCTCAGTTTCACTTTATTTTAAGAGGGATAGGCGCTTCCTTGCTGTGCTTTGTACAAAAACAATGTGCCTAATCCCCTACCAAATGAAACCAAATACCTACTCACCGACAAAAAAAAAGCAACTCCAATAAACTATTTGTTATAAATTGTTTAAGTGTTTATGTGTAGTATATACCATCAACCTTTTGACGATAAGTTAACAGAACAAGTTCATCAATTCATGATTTTATCCACCACGCTATAATGAACCAATGAAATTTTACCTAACAATTTTCGGTCACACGAACGCGTGATACGCGTCGTAACGAGTACGTTATCCCAAAAGGCGAACCGTGAAGGGCCTCACGTAGACATCTAATGATCACACTACTCACAATAACCGTAATGACCACTTACAGCTAGCATGGATCTCGGCGAAATGCGAAGCGATCGGGCATTTTGGAGAGAGAGGCCTCATTTTTATGACTCGAAAAATCCTTTGATATAACAATATAGCAATAACATCATTTTTATTTGAAAATAATTACACGTACATACATGATAATATTAAGTTTCTACACTGTAGTAATATTCTTATAAGACTATTTACACAAGGCCAATATTTTACATATTAATTGACATCTTCAGCCAAATTAGGAAGTTTATTCTGTATTTTTGCTCAAGCGCCTTTCTTCTATTTTCTGATACAGAACAAAGCCAATATAAATAAAAATATAAAATCTCTTAACAAAATTATGGTACGTTTATTTTTTTGAAAGTTAATAAAATGTTGTGTGCCTGTGTGTATGTGCTATCTTATACGCAAGCGGGTGTGTTTTACACTAATTATAATAGGATTGTGAAATATACCACTACATGACATGACACTACATGACATGAGTGATAATATGACGGTTCCACGTTCGTTGGTAAAATCAATCGTCGTTATCGCTGAAAGCATTTCATTTAAATTCTTATTTCTACACAATCTGCTGAGCATCATCAACCAGAGAAGCTGTGACTGGGCTAAAGACCATAACATTATATTTTGATAATAGCTGAAAAATAATTTCATTACTTATCCAAAATACCTCTACTCAAAGCAACTCTCAAATATACTTACTCAATGTTGAAGGGTAAGTAAAGCTTCTTCAAATGCTTATTTTAATCCGTTTTTTCCTGACGCTATTAAGCATCTGAAATGTAATAAAAATCTACAAATTTATTTACATTAAAGGTACTTCTTTGTCAAAATTAAATGATAATTCTAGAAGTAGGTTACAATAAGCTTAAATAATTTGACTAGACGAACTTAAATGAACCTTGTATTTTAGATGATATGGGTTGTTTTGCCACAAATAAACGCGTGCAAAAATGTAGGTCGGCTAAACAAAAAAAACTATTATAAACTTCCCAGGGAACGTTGGTTTCTCCGGTTTGATTAATGAAGATATACATCAAGTCCTAATAAAGCAACGCGGATAAAAAGAATCGCCCTTTTTAGGGATAATAATGGCTGTATAAAGTGGCTACTTACTTCCGTCCAAAGATTTTTCAGGATTGATGAACCTTCTTTAGTGTTCCGTACCCAAAAGGTAAAATTAGAACACTATTGCTGTCATTCTGTCGCCTGTCTGTTCGTCAGTCGATATGTCAAGGGTCTCTAGATCGTAAACGGAATGAGTTATAGACCTGAAATTTTTGTATTTTATGTAACACCGGCACAAGTGATAAAATCGATGCTTCAGTTTTTTTTTTGTTTTTTTGAAGTGTATACTTCTTTAGCGGCGTTGTATACTTTATTTTTGTATGGGTTTAAAATGTTGAACTCACGTCAGGTTAAACGCGTGGGCTGATCGCATCATAACACACAATAAAATTGGAAAGGTTGTAGACTTCCTATATATTAGACGAACATAGTAATATTTTATTTTATCGTATTATAATAAGTCTCTATCTAGGACGTCCACGTGGCAGCTTTATTGCGAAGAAAATGCATTTTTTTACAATATATGTCGCTAGGTGCGCTTAAATGTGATTCATGTAAGTTGATTTCTTTACAATAGATGTCGCTAAGTGCGCTTAAACGTGATTCATGTAAGTTAAGTTTTCTGAGAGATAAACTTTTTTTAATGTAATATAAATTGTGATGTTTGTGTACGATAGCGCGATAAATAAATATTGTATTCTACCACATACATGATAGTACTTTTATATTTATACTGATAAATTAAAGCAATTCGTGCACAATTATTCCCTTACCATTCCAAAATATCAAAAATGCACAACCTTAATATTCAAGTTTTCACTTCTGCAGGCACTCCCGGAGTGCAACCCGTCGTTTTTTTTCTCAGCGGACGTTGCTCCGTGGTTGGAGTACTCCATGGACCGCGTCGTATCATCATTGGAACAGCAATGTTTTTATCATGTGTACAAAAAGGTTCACAATAATAAATTTAAATACAAAACTGGTCTCTGGAACACCTGCCGCGCCCGAGGCCGATCGAGCTGGGAAAGAAGAGGAGTGGATACGAGAGAAAGCCCCCTTTCTATTATTATAGAAGGTCTGAGGAAAGAGTAAAGGAAATAAGAGACGGAAAGAGTGAGGAGGGAAAATAGAAGAAAAGATAAAGGTGTAGGGCTGCGCGGGCAGTCCTGTGCACGTCTGCGGGATCACCCGAGATACCTTAATTCGCTCTCAACTTGAATCCGCAGTTCCAATTTGGTGTCCGCTTTACGATACATACGTAGACAGACTTGAACTTAAAAAGAAGTTTTTACGTAGGATACATTACAAGTTACATCATTGTACAATTTCTTATGTAGAATTGTTGACTCATTACGGACTTTTGAGCTTGGAGTCCAGACCTTAGCTACTCATGGCCATGATGTTACATGGCATTTGTAATAACGGGTTCGATTGTAATAACCTTACAAATTATTTGTGTTATGTTGTACCTAGATCGGTATTCCGCAGAGGGGTGCGCGCGCCTCGGCTGTTTTATACTGGGACCTGTAGAACGAATGCGCCCCTTCTTAACGGCTGCGGCGGCGGCTGAGGTCCGTTCGTTGGTGTGCCCCTTAAGGGCGCCAACATCTGTATTTAGAGGTTTTGCCTGCGTAATAAAAAAGGGCCTGCACCATTAGATAGAAGTGGTACACATGCTTATTCAAACGAATATTTTAGTTAAGAGCCCTTTTACAAAATTGCGCCGCTGCCGTACTGATCGGCGCGTAGGTAGATTTGCACTGGTATATATTGCATTTTACGGGTGATTATTCGAGTCTTATAAAATATTTATTAATGAACTAATTACAAAAATATATACATATTTCAGTAGTTCAATGATGATAGATTAGTTTTATGAATGTTTTTGATAGTAATTCTATTTAATTCAAGATCAAAATACGAGGTAAACCTGCATTATTTTTTGGGAAAACTCACGGAGGTTAGATGTTTTTTTTTGATAACTAATGAGATGGAAAATCAAAATTCTAATACATTATGTTACAACAAAAACATATTTGTGATGTCGTTGTAATTAATTTGATCTAATTTATTGAACATTATTGAGAGATTGAGGCGTTTGAAGTTGTGCATATTATCGTTTTTTCCGTAAACTAGCTGCTGTGGAACGATCAGTACAAAAAAAGTAAAATAGTATTTGCAAATATTCTACATTAACTTACAATAAGAGGAATAAAGCTACTGTTTACTTCTATTGGAAATAGTCAAAATCTTTTCGAAGGGGGTAAACGAGGCGCTCAAAAATTTTTTGCAAAAAATGTGAAAGGGCTCTTAAGTTGTACAATCCTATAATTTAGCTAACTTTTAAGATAACGACATACATCGACCGTTTTCGGTACTAATTTCGCCAGGTCGCCACGCCTTCGAGAAAACTCAATTTAAATTAGAAAATGGAGATAATCAAAAAAATGTTTATTTATTCATCACTGACATTGAAAAAGGTCCAGAAATCTGTAATTGTTGCGTTGTTTGTAACTTAACTTACATCGGACACCGGGGGGCGTCAATACAATGACGAAGGTAACCTAATTCATTTGAAGGAAAAAGTTTTCATTGGAGCCTTTTCCGGAGACTAGGATGAGATAAAATGCTCAATGAAAACTTCACAACCGTCTGCGAAACCAACGTCTATTATCGAGTTGGCTTTCCCGTCAACAAAATGGGGGAAACCAACTTTAATCTGGCTTTCCCTGACCCTAGGGAGGAGGACCCTATAGCGGCACAGGTGCATGAATAAAATAAATAGTAATAAATAAATATTTCCAACACTCACACCAATTAGCCTAGCCCCAAAGTGAGCACTGTAAAGGTTGTGTTATGGGATACTAAATAACAGAAAGAATACATATATTGTACATATATAAGTATATTTATATAGAAATACATAATAAACATCCATGACTGGAGTACAAATACTCGCATTTATCACACAAACCTCTGCCCCCACCGGTATTCGAACCCGAGTCGAGAGGTCCCCTCTCGAGTCGGCGACACCATGAAACCTGGCGTACAAACCACTCGGGCACGGAGGTCGTCAAAATAAGTATAATATAATAAGTAAGAATAGCCAGTCTTAACGGTTCGCCATGATTACACCCGCACTCTCGATATACACTCTTCTCGATTGTTTTTATTATAAAAAAGGTATTAATCAATCGTATGCCTCGCCTGTTAGTAAACGGCCACCATAGCTGCGATGCCAAAGCTATGTGTCGCCGCACACGGGCCACACGCCACAGCCACAAACACCGCCACGAGAAGCTAGAAGCGGCTACTAAAGTGGTTGTAGCGCGCGACAGCGGCCGACTAAGGTAAGGGAGAGAGGAGAGGGGAATCGCGCAAGTGACGTGTGGCGGCGTTTTGTATCGGCGCATTAATAAGTGGCCGGTGCGGGCCACAAGAAGCGAGCAACGACTTTTTGTAGCGTGTGGCGGCCACCGGCGTACCGCGTGTGGCGAGTCCATATAAAATGTATGAAAACTACAAGAAATATGCCGGTGGCGGCGTTTTGTGGTTGTGGTCGGTGGCCCGTGTGCGGCGTCATTATCACTCGCGCCTTTGCCTGACCCAATCCCCTACCGACCAACCTAAAACCTTACTCACCGATAGAAACACAACGCCATCAAAAGTTAGTGTTATTTTACTGTGTCTTCTGTAAGGTGGAGGTTACTTCCCCAGACGAGCTCTCCAATTAGAGCGGGAATTCCGCCCTACCTCTCTTTTTGAATAAAAGATGAATTTTGTAATGAAACGCTGGCAACACTTATAAAATGACAATATAGAGTCGTAATAACTAGAGAGTAATAATGGATCAGTTTTTCTTTTTTTAAGATGTTGAGATGTTTTTACTCATAGAGTCTGTGCGGAAAGAGAATGGGCGTGGCGAAAAAACGGAACTAACATTAAGATTTTATTTGGCAATCAAACCCAGCAATCTGTAAAACGTCAAAGTTTTGTATTGATACGGATTTGTTTGTTGTTGTGATTTCTTGCGGTTTTTGTATTTAATCATGTCTAAAAGGGGTAAAACCTTACAAATACGGTAGAAAAGCACTACAGCGCCCTCCAATCTAAATCCCATTCTCTTTCCGCACAGACTCTAGATGGTAGGTGACTTTGTTGGTTATTTTTAACCGTCCATTTAAACTTTTATCGTGCACCTCGGTATTTTAAAACAATAATTTCAAGACGAACGTGTGGCGGGAAGCGACTTAGAGAGAGTTCAACAGTTGGCTGATATTTTTTGCAACGCCTTTGCGCTGCCGCGTTCTATCTACAGAGTTAAAAATCAAAGTCAATGGTATGTAAGACACCCAGGTCATAAATAATAACAAACAAGTAATAAAGTCATTAAATAGCCCATAAAAGCAGATTTATCGATGCAATTCAGCTATTATCAGCACCTGCCCTTCTGACATTTGCCGCTATTATAAATTTGAGTGTTCCAGCAAGACGCTTTGCAGATATTGAACTCTCTTAACTATTTATTATCTACTACGCTACGCTTACACTTACGTTTCATTATAAAAACCCGTAAGTATGGATTTCACTCTTTTGAATGTTTACCCAATTCCCACTTTACAGAGGACCAAAACATAAATTTGTCGAGATACGCGTTTTATAGTTTTTATAATTTACAAAGTGTAGATTGGCATTCATTGTCTCATATAGATCTATATCCATCATAAGGATGTTACTTCCCAGACGTGCGCAGAGAAATTGCGATTATTCTATCTCATAAAAAGTCACATAATACTTACCTACTTACATCATTTTTATTTATAAAAGAAAATACTTTTTATTAAACTCAGGAACATAAGAAATTCGTTTTCGGATGAACATCGAAGCACCTTAATTTCATTAACATTCTACGGGAGCTTAACAGCAGAACATTATTCAAGAAAGTTGCTTAATTTCCTAACTTTTAAACAATTATTTCACGCATATTATATTAAAGTCGCGCTGCCTTGTTAACACGTACACACTGAGCGTGATAACGAACCGTGGAATGGAAGCCGTGTAAGTACAGTTTTGGCTAATTTTATTTCAAATCAAGATAAGACATTACTGTTGATGTGTCTCTCGAATCGGAGCGTTTAAGGATTTTTTCTACTTAAATTCGTAAGCAAGAAAATATAATATATTACCTATATATTGGAAAAAAGAAATTGCCAATCAAATTATTGCTTTGTGTTTTGTTCCTGCTGTAAGTAGTCAGATACAGTATACGATAATTTTCAGTCTTCTATTAATAAAGTTCTCCATGTTTGGCTCTCTAGGATTTTTTTCTAAATCACACTTTACGTATTTTAATTCCACAGCAACTATAAAAGAGGTACCAATATTACAAAGTTTCAATCCTCATCTTGCTTTTCATGTTCAACTTTTATAATACCTCCCTACTTACATTATTTCAACTCACCAATCCAAGTTTTCTATTGAATAAAAGACTTTTTATTATGTACTAGCGGCCCGCCCTCGCTTCGCTTCGGTGTAGAGCTGAAGCGTAGACTACAGTTTTTGTTCTCAGGCTTGTTTTATACACAATGACATTCATCTATGATTATACTTATACCTGCATGCAAAGTCTCAGCCCGTTCGGTTTTAAAATTGACAAAGTTTCATACAAACTTTCATTCCCTATTTTATCCCCTTGGGGGTAGAATTGATCAAAATACTTTCTTAGCGGATGCCTACGTCATAACATCTACCTGCATGCCAAATTTCAGCCCGATCCGTCCAGTGGTTTAGGCTGGGCGTTGATAGATTACTAAGTCAGTCAGTCACCTTTGAGTTATATATATATAGATTATAAAAAAAACTGAAGATGGTATATTTATCTTTTCCAAACTTCTATTGACATCACGTCGCTTAATTGTTTTGCCTTCCCAGAATCTCTCCACTAACATTTGAAATTTATGGTATGGTATTAAAGTTCAAATTGACTTTTAAGTATTATTACGAATCGTTTGTATGGGAGTAAAGAAAAGTATTGTTTTTTGCCATTTTCAGGCATTTTTTTTAATTTTTCTCTTCCTAAGAACCATCCTCGTACTTCAAGGAATATTCTAAAAAAAAAAATCAGCCAAATCGGTCAACCCGTTTTTATGTTATGTCGTGACAACGGAAAACGGGTTTCATTTTTATATATATAGATGGTAGGTAACGCGTATAATCAGTTTAAATGAAAATGGTGGTTTTAGATATTAGCCAACAACTATAAAATAAAGTGCTTATTTTGTAGATTTGCAGCATCTTTAGATGATGATCACACGAAGCAACTATAGATTTATTTTCTAAGAATTACTTAGTGAGTTTAAAATATATATTATCTTAAATCATTTGATCGTCAAATTTATCTATAATTGTAATCAAATTGTAAATTAAAGCCACTAAATTACCTAAGAACCATAGAGGGCAGAAAAATAAGATACTTTATTTAAAACAAATGTGTATTGAAATATCATCATTTTTAGTAAGAAAGATAAACCTAGTACTTACATATAGATACCTCTTGAAAAGAAAATAAACCATTGTTGGAGTCTCCCAGTTTTTCCTATCTCACCCATAGGAAAGACCTGTGCCGCAGTAGATGGGGCAACAAATAATTTAATAATGATGTTAAATTAAATTTGAACTCGCTTTTACATCATGAATTGAATTGTTTACTTTAATTATGGTTGTACATATTTTAAGTATACAAGTTTTAATAATAAAACCACTGAACTTTATATATTAAAATAGAAAGCAGATACATTAAAATCAGAATGAGTAAAATATCAACTGTTTCAAACACAAATTCACCGACTAGTTTTGTTATAATCTGTATAGATACCTATATGAAAGGCAGCCGTTACTGACTAATCTATTAACGCACAGCACTAACCACAGTATGGATTGCGCTGAAAGGCACACATAGTATGCATATTAGGCGTGTGCTAAGAATTAATTTTGCAAAACTTTCCACCTAAAGATGTAAAACTGGGGTTCAAGGATTGTATGGAGCAAAGGTCGCGAGGTTAATCCAACGTTGGATTAATCCTTTGACTGAATAATCATTTTTTCCAAGCAGATGAGTTCGCGGGCACTCACTAGTTTTATTATAATTGAGTTACAAGGATAGTACTAGGTAGTAGAAAGGTGTGAGTTCTCTAGAAACTTAAAATAGGTAGGTATATTTTGTATTTACAGAGACTAAGCTTAGCCTGGAGGCAATCCCGGCTTTCGCGCCAGGAGATAGCTTTTGAACAAGCCAAGCATAATTTATGTATAGAAACCTCACCAATAATAATTCGTAGAGCAATATTTAGGGGATAATAGACCTATAAGTATTGTTTATGGATACCTCCGTTTTGTGCGAAGAACAATGGCTTATCGGGTATTACTAATCTCGGCGCATATAATAGCCAGCAAGCTCCTGTGACAAGGCTTTTGTAATTATTTATATTTAATATAAATGTATTATGCATATTTTTCCTGTTGTTCAACAATATTTTATTAAAACAAAGTTTTTTTTTTATCGTTGTATAATATGGCTGTTGTTTTTTTATTGAAACACTTTGGGAATGACTGAACTTCAGAATTAGATTTTTTTAAGAAATAAAGGTAGGCGCAAAGGTTTGGAATATAAATACGGAAACACATAAAAAATCACAGAAACTCTCGCTACTTCAAATTCAACCGCAGCTTCAACATAATTATTTATGTGCAAACAAATAACGTAGGAAGGTCACGATCACAGACGTTTCTAAAATATTTAATGACGTTTATTTACAAAAAAAATGCAAGGAAACGAGTTGAATTAGTAGTTGGATTATAAAAAAACGCCTTTGCTACTTTGGTGGGAAAACAAGTTTATTCCAGTATATCCACTTTCCAATGTTATTGACAGGTAATTAATTTTTATTTAACAGGAACATTTTCTTACTTACCGCCAACACCTGGAAGTAGGGTTACCAACTTTTATTCTATCAAAGATAGTATTTTTGAAGCTGTTTCCAAAATATAGTAGATGGCAAAAAAATGTAATAAAATATAGTGTGTGGTTAAAATATTTACTTGATTTTTGAAATGATTGTTTTTTGCTGCTGTGTGCCTTAATAATATTTTTTTTATTTTTAAGAAAGCTCTAACTTGTTTATATCTGCTTTAAGCAAAATATGTGTATAGTAGTTTCGCCTACTATATATTTTTCTTATAAATATAGTAATTGTTTCCCTAATATAGAATGATACTGTAGTATATAGTAGAATTGGCAACCCTTCTTAAACGCACCGGAAACGTGCACGCACGGGCTGCGTGGGCTCCTCCCTGTCATTTCCTCCAGCCCCAGAGGCTCGAAGAAATGGCAGGGCCATACCCGGTAAAACCAGACAATACTGCTGCACCGACTCCCGGCATGCACTACGAGGACCGAGGTCCCCTTAGTGCATGTCGAGAGCGTTAGCATTTCGCCGCGAGGAGAAACGCAGGCGACAGAAGTCGATGGAGAGTCCGAGCAGTCTGTGCTACTCAGGCATCCCCCCCTCAGAGGGCGCCCGACCAGGCGCCGACGACTCAGTGACCCCTTTAGCCGGGGTTTTTCCCCTAACAGCGGAAGGGTTGCACCTTCCGCTCCCCATGATCCCCATGGCCTGCCGGCCGGCCGCTGTCAGCGCATACTGCGCATCGGGATGGAGCAGCACACATTGCCGCCTTATGTCCCGTCTTCCCGCATCTGAAGCACAGTGTGCTTCGGTCTTGCTTCGTCGGGCACCTAGCGGCCGCGTGCCCCCTTCCCATGCATCGGAAGCAGTGCGTGCGCCGGCTAAGAACCTTCACCCTTGCTAGCTCCAGCCCACCTTCAATCTTCCCCCTTTCGCCACCTATCTGGCGGCCCATGTGGGACACCGAACGACTGTCCACTCCATTTCTCCTGGTCTCGGGTGCAATCCCCCTATCGTTACCTCGCGGCAGGAGCAGCCCCCCTTCTCGGCTATCGCCTCTCTTATCTCCTCCAAAGTCAGGGACTCATCCATCTAGGTCCGCGCTCTTGTCCGGCCTACTTATGTCCGCGTACTCCTGTATTACTTCGCCCATGCGCTTGGCCAGAGCATCGGCCTTCTCCCTATTATCGGACCCTGACACTAACAGAAGCTTGGACCCTGTCTGGCTGCTCTTGATCACCAGACCCTCTTCTTAATTACGGACGGCAGCTGAGTAGCCGCCCGCGTCATCTCCACTAGGTTCGTGTAGGTGTAACCTGACTCTTCCGCCTTAGGCTTCAACCTCAGTTCCACCGCTGCGGTGCTCGGCATCTTGGTCTTTGGCTCTCTCGGTGCGGGTGGCCCACCCACCACTGGTTTCCCTTTAGCCCCCTTTCTCGGAACTGGGACTCATCGCTTATTCCTTGTGAGCTCCGCCTTCTGCACAAGGTCAGGTTCAGCGGCTGCGCTTTTCCTTTCCCTCCTTTCCTGACGACCGCACTCCACTTTTCCGACGTCTTTGCCTGAATTATGGTCTCTGGCTTGTGCCGGTCCGCCGCTAGAGGCAGTCTTATCCGCTCCGGCGGTGGCAAACTCCCTTCCAGAGAAGCCAGCCGAGTGCTAACCAACTCCCCTATGGAGATCATAAGGGAGCGTTTCAGCTCCTCGGTAACCTCCGACGACAACTGCACGAGGGCTTGAGGAGGCGCAGGGCGTGACCTCTCCCTCATCCTTCTCCGCAACTGCTCCAGTTTCCTTTGTAGGGCCGCCAACTCCGTCACGACCTCCACACTCTCAATGGCAGGCTCTGCTGTCATTGTGACGACTTCCGCCCTAGCCGGTGAGAGACGCCTCTTCTCCGGTCTCGTCTCCGGCAGTTTTGAGACTGAGTCCTTGAGGGAGAGGGAGTGCTTGATTCTCTCCACTTGTACCTTTAACCTCTCATTCTCCGAAGTGCACTTGTCCATGGACTTTCTCGCCTCAGCCAAGACATCGTCCCGCCTTTCCAGGTCTTCTCTCAGCTTCCTTATTATTTCGTCCTTCTCCTCCATAACACGCATTACCTGAAAAACTGGGTGATCCTCGACCTTGTCCGAGTACTTTGCACTCCTATCCACACTCTCCTTGTCGCTATCCTCCTCCTTCTGGGGATGATCATTTCGCGATTTTGCCGTCCTTTTCTTCCCTGAGGAGTAGTGTGGATCTTTGGGGTTGTGGCTGAAATTCCCCCAGCCTCGTCGTCGCCTCCACCTTTGAGGCGTAGCACACCTCCAGCTTCAACTCCATCACACGTCTCGGTAGTAAACTCCTCACTACGGCACCCGGATATCCCGCAGCGCCGGTGACCAGCCGGTGCACATAATCCGCTAGTAGTAAACTTCTCACCCTGGGGCCCAGCTACCCCAGAGCGCACGGCATCAACAGGAGCGCATGACAGACACAATTTCATAGACGACATTCTACATACAGTTTTCCCTCTTCCGGGCGAGGAAACCCTACTTGGCCTCTTCAACTGGGTAATTTTTGAAAAGGCTTTCTTCCTTGTAGCCCTCGTCCCGAAAGACGGCGGCCTCCGGGCCCACACCACGTGCGGGGTTACGGGCTGGCCGGAGGCAACGCGGAGTTCGCACCACAACCGCCCTCGCCGACTAGCGTTGCCGTCCCAACCAACAAAGTCCCGACCACCGCTACCCGGGCTACCCAGGACACCGGCCGAGACCCCTCGGGTGATTTTGAAGAGGTTGTCTTCCTCACTCCTTTGCACGCGGCGGCCCTCGCACTATGTGCAGGGTTACGAGTTTGACCCGACTGCCGCTGCCCGGGATACCCAGGACGTTAGCCAGGTCTCCACTGCTGGTTTTGGTCCACGCCGGTCGAAGCCGGTACCCCCATCTGCCACCCGGGAGACGTGCCCGATGGCAGTCTAGCAACTGCACCCGGAAGAGTTGCCAACTCTACCTGAAAGCGTTCAGGAAGTCCACTTTAAAATCAGCATGAAGCGCTCTTCATGCTGATTTTTCAGAGCGATTCCAATATTTAAAATATGTATGAATAATATTCCAAGCTAAGTTTTAGACCCTATCGTAAATGCAAATATCTACAGCAGAATGATCAAATTTTAAAGAATAACTCGTAGAACTTACTAATGAAGAATTAAAATTCAATTGAGAAATGGATACTAAGAGTTTTAGCTCCCAGAATAACTATCAGTTCTCTACCGTGAATTGTGGGAAATAGTATAGTTTTTTTTATTACGTTTCCTTCATTATACTTGGTTGAGCATGGGCTTAGTGCAGTAGGTTATTTACTAACTAAGAAAAGGAATAGATTGCAAATCTGAGCATGGTGATTTGCAACTGATGTTAATTAATTAAATTGAAACCCGACATTAACAAAACGTTAAAACTCCACCAACCTTCACAGTGATTGACTTTTGTATAGCTTGAACCTTTTACCCTCCGCATGCAACGAAAGGTCACAAATGGAATATTTTTACCCGTTTTTGTAACATTTTTCATCGATGCTCCGCTCTTCCTGGTCCTAGCGTAATGTTACATAGCCTATAACCTTCCTTGATAAATGCAGTATCTAGCACTTTTTTTTTTAATCAGACAAGTATATTCGGGGGATTGCGTTTTCAACCACCAAAAAATAAACAATATGGCTGAATAAGACTTATGAAACGCGACGCCACCCGACGCGCGACGCCACGCCACGCGTGTTAAGTCAAATGAAAATGTACTAATTTCTATGATCAGAATCACATTAGAAACATCCGATGCGACGATTCAATAATCATGAGTTATAAAAGTGATGGGTGTGTACAAACACACATACACACTACAGTGTGTGCATTTAAAAATTTGTACTTTTTGCAATAGCAGAGAAATGGCGAATTCTATACAACGGGTCCTAAACTACGCAACAATATTTTCACTCTCAGTTAAATAAATTTTCACGCAAGTTTTATAATTATATGAAGATAGTGCTTGTGTATAATACAAGCCCGAGAACAATAACTATAGACTACACTACAGCTCTACACCGAAACAAAGCAAGGGCGGGTCACTAGTTAAAGTATAAAATATTTAATTTTGACCTAGAGAGTTGAATTTTAACACAGATCCAGCCTTTACAACACCTGTGTAACTAAAAAAATGTAAACCATAACGTTTTTACGTTTTTGTAGGTTTCACTTCTATCGCATGTAAACAGCACATGTCCGTTCTTTTTATTTGATAAATTGTCTTATCTTTGCTTTTGTGCAGTGCCCCAGGGCAAGATGTTCCAGGTTTGTGTATTGTCTTGCATTTGTTGGGTTAGTTATAATTTTGTTCCAGTTTGTATGGTCTTTTTGAATTAAATATTTTATTTATTACAACATGATTTAGTATTTTTAAATTTAATAATATACACGACCCTCAACCACGCTTTTTTAGAGGGACCAAATGGACCGGCTAATTAATCAATTGTACGCATAAAATCCTACCGCCGCCGGCCCGCAAAATTCGAAGCTGGGGCCTAAGAGCGGGAGCACACGAACGGTGCGGCGCCGCAACGTTGTTACGTCGCAGCGGCGCCGCAGGCAACCCAGCAGCATACATTCTCTATGACGCATATACCAGAGCATGTTTACCGGTTAATTTTCTCAAACCCAAATCAGGGTCAAAGTACATTAGGAGCGTTTTATTTAGGTTAGGTTAGCCTTAAAACCTTAACCTTAAAAAAAACGGTTTTCCTAAAAATCGAAATCAAATAGGTTTTGAATCAATGTAGCGGTTTTTAAAGGATTTCATTTCGCTCTTACTGACGGCTGAATTAACTACACAACTACAAAATGAATAACTTGACTCACTAGACTAGACGCTAGCAAACGTGTCAATAAATGCATCAATCTCTGAGCATTAACAAGTTGTGACTTGATTAGTTCAAACAAAATAAACTTCAACCGATGCCGACGCGTACAAGTGTCGCTCTGGATTAAACCGGTTTATTAAGGTTTTAGGTACCGCTTTCATTTCGGACGCGTTCCGAACGAAACCTTTACTAAAAACCGGTATTAACCTTTATTTACCGGTATTTTTGAAACCGGTTTCAAGCCCTGGCATAAACAACTGAGCGGTGCCACTCCGACGTCGCAACGCATTCACCCCTCCCTACCGCGTCTTGGTGGTTGCAAGTCCGGTGCGGCGCCGGAGAGCATCGCATGACATGCCACAGATATTTCTATGTAAAACGCCGCAGCGACACCGCTCCGGCACCGCACCGCCGCCGCAACGCATCGTGTGCTCCCACTCTTACACGATGCGCTCCGGCGCCGCACCGGACTTGCAACCACCGAGACGAGGCGGAGAAGGGTGACTGCGTTGCGACTTCTGAGCGGCACCGATCAGTTGATTATGCATCATAAAGAATGTACCTACGCTGCTGGGGTGCCTGCGGCGCTGATGCGATGTAACAACGTTGCGGTACTGAACCGCTCGAGTGCCCACCCATACGACGAAATCTTGCGGTGCGGCGGCGGCGCCGCAACGCATCCTATGCTCACGCACTAATGATTAACATGTGGAGAGACTGCAGTGTTGATTTTGATTTGATCCCACGGCTTCTTTTATTTCAATTGCATATCACTTTCTTTTCGTTTCAAATATTAATTAAGTTTACTTATTTTATTCTTTTTTTAATAAGTAAGGAACGAAGTTTTACATCATCTGCCAGTGCCAGGCGAACCCACCTCAAACTTGACTCAAGCTTACGCTTAACTGGTTTTTAGCCCCCCACTCGACGCAAGAAGGGGTTTTAAAAAATAAGTTATAATTAAATAAGAAACTGAGTTCAGTATTGATTTTCATTTACTGTTTTAATATTTGAAAACGGATTCGTATTCGGTATGTATGAATTATTGATTTTAAAGATTAAGGGATTTTTTTATTTTCAATATATTATATACTTTATAATACTGTACCGTACGTGAGGGAGTCCTCAAACTAAAACTCATTTTAAAACAGTGTGACCAGAATAAATTTTATGAAAAATCCGAAACACCTCAAAAACGACTGAATTTTACTGATTATATTACAGTATTTTTTTTAAAAAGAAGTCCATAAAATATACCAAAAAGTATTAAAGTACTGAATCTGATCACACTATAATAAAAGTCGACTCAATGCAATCAGTACAAATGTTATTAGAATACGTAACGAACGCGGCACATTACACACACCTTGCTATATTATAAAAAAATAAATAAAAGAAACTAATGAGTAGGTTGTAGGGTCGGAGTATCCGTGGTCTTACCATAAAAGGCCTTGTTGACTGTAAATCAAATCAATGTTGTTTGTCAAAGTCACTGACATTAATGGCAGAAAACCACGGTTGATTTTTTGGCGAGAGTGCGGTTGGCGTCATATTTTAAATATTCTTTAAATTCGTTCATAGTAGATATTGGTGTCGATTCTAGCATGATTCTCTAAAGCTAAACTTAAATTTGACAACAGTGTATCCTGGTCATTCTCTACACAGAATGAAAAGGAGAGACTGATGTTAAATTTAGTTTTAAGTTTAGAGAATCGTGTCAGAATCGATACCATTGTGAAATAAAATTAGTGTGATTTGGTGTTACAATCGTCTGCGCAACTAAAGAATTAACGTAATCTTTTTAAATATTCGCTATTTCGGTCAAGTGGATGGGAGAGCTTTATTGTAGTGTTGACTACCTTACAGAAGCTTATTGAGAAAGCTGATCCAATACATTTCGTGCCAAACACTCCAAGAAACATTAGAATGCGTCACACCCACATTCTAATGTAAAAAAGGAAAATTAATACAAAAATAAGACGATGGCTGCATGGCTTTGCCTTTGCCTTTCCCAATAGGGAAGAATGGAACTAAAAAAAAAAGAACTACGATTTTTTTTGGCGGGATTTCATCGAGTGCGGTTGGCGTCTTATTTTAATTATTCTTAAATTCGTTCATAGTGGATATTGTGAAATAAAATTGGTGTGGTTTTGTGTAACAACCGTCTGCGTAACTAAAGAATTAGTGGAATCGTTAAAATATACGCTATTCCGGTCAAGTGGACGTGAGAATTTTATTGTAGTGTTGACTACCTCAAAGAAGCTTATAGAAAAGGCCAACTCGATACATTTCGTGCCAAAGACTCCAAGAAACATTAGAATGCGTCACACCGATATTCTAATGTAAAAACAAAAAGAATATTAATTTAATTAAAGACTAGGCTGTATGGGCATTGTTCCCTTTGCCTTCCCTAAAACGGGAGAACTTCAACAAAAAAAAAGAACTACGGTTAATTGCAAATTTTGATAAGTATATTCTATGTAAACTACCTTCTTCCTACTTCCATGATCCATTATCTTTTGTATTCCGTATCCTTTTGCTTTAAAATCTTTCAGTTTCCCTAATTTTTATTTTCGACTATGGTTAAACGCACAAGTCGTGGAAAGCCAAGAAAAAAGAAGAAGAACCATGGCCTTAATATGGCAGAACTACACTTATCTGTCCTGTTAATGTGACGTGTGTAACTCTCTGTGATACTAACTAAGAGGTTTCCCCTTAAATCTAGGGTAAAAATAAGGAAGCTAAAGTTTTCTGAGGCTTAATTTTAATGGGATTTTTTATTCCATTTCTATGTAGCCTTTTTTTTTAAAAAAAACACTTCACTCTACTAATATAACGTTTTTTAAGAATCTTCTTGGAGTTCCGTACTCGAAGGGTCCAAACGAAACCTATTGCTGTCACTTACGTCACGTATCCATCTGTCCATCGCCGTACACAATTCTCACACAAGTTTTATAGCTAAACGGTTAGAGCTACACTTTTAAAATTGTATATCATTGACTCAAAGCCAACATATTAGAAATGACAATTTAACACGAACTGCACTTAGAAGTAGATACACGCAAACTGTAATTAAGTGGGTGGAGCAAAAATGTGCTTTCAGCACGCCGATCAGTTAGCCTAATCTACAGCTAGGTAGACCAACATCCAACATTACATACCTACATATGCCATTTTCATAGACATCTTTTTAACTTATGTGTCACGGTCAGATGCAGAGAGGATGCACCTCCATGCATCCTCTGCATCGGAAGGAACAATTAAGCTTCGATGACACGGGGCGAGTTTACACTAACTACAAGCTAGCGAGATCGCTAGCAGCTTGTAAACTCACCCCGTGTCATCGAGTAGCAGCTCATAAAAAGCCGACGACACGAGGCGACTTTACAAGCAAAGTCGCTGGCTTGTAGCTTATAACTTGCCCCGTGTCATCGAAGCTGAACTCACGTTCTGCTGGGATGCAACGGAGTAGCCAAATACCAGGTAAAATGCCTCGGCTCACCAGGAAATACTCCAAAAGGCAATGGCCAATGTGCCTTGGGGCGTTCCTGTCGGAACTGAGCCAGCTGGACTGACTCCGGCAACACACCCTCCTCACGCAAAACAGGCGTTATATGGACGTCGACTTCCATAAACGCTCGTAGCAAGAAGAAAATAATATAATCCTATGATAATATAAATACCAATATAATTTGGACATCTTCAAGGCCAGAGTGAACAGGCGTCTTCAAGGCAGAAGTGTACCATCCTAGGCCTCGTTATCGCTTTCCATCAGGCGAGATTGTGATCAAACGCATTGCCTAGTAACACCACTTCTACTAGTTTTTTTTACATTAACTTTCGGGACAAATATTTTTAAGAGCTTACAATACTGAATTTATGTCAATGTCAAATTATTTTTTACTTCATTGTGATAGGGATGGGCAAATAGAAAATAAATATCGATATTTAACGTATCGATATTTTTCATATATATCATTATATACCACGCAAAAAATATCGATATTTCAATATTTTTTGCCCAATATACAATTATTTATAAAAATTGCCAAAGTATTCGAAATTTTAAAGCAAATACACGTCTGGCTGTTTTGACATCAGTTTTATTAAATAAAACTAGTTTTTACGGGTTAATGCACGAAAACTTTATTTATTTATTGACGTTTCGTAGCCTTTACAGGCTACGTCGTCAGAATAAAACTTTTATTTAATTTGTCGAGCTACCTTCGAAAGACTTTTATTGAGCGTTTGGTTATTTCATTGTTCGATTTTTGTTAAATTATTATGATGATTATGATGATGATTAAGGAGATAGAAAGCCTCTCTTGAGTTTGTTTCGCCGGTTCTTCTCAGGAAGGTCTCCCAGTTTTGGAACCGGTGGTAGTTTACGGTAGTTAGGGTCAAATAAATAAACTCAAAATTACAAACAAGAATTTTAAATAAAATACTTTATTAAGTAAATTAAATAATAAAATTCATACATAGACAATAAAACTTAAAAATCGAACAATGAAATAACCAAACGCTCAATAAAAGTCTTTCGAAGGTAGCTCGACAAATTAAATAAAAGTTTTATTCTGACGACGTAGCCAGTAAAGGCTACGAAACGTCAATAAATAAATAAAGTTTTTCGTACATTAACCCGTAAAAACTAGTTTTATTTAATGAGTGATGTGCGTGAAAACCTAAGAAACAAATATCAGTTTTATTATTAAAAAAAAAACAGGTTTATGTACCAGATACAATCAACACAACACTTTGCTAGTGTAATTACTGGGTATACGAGACCAAATAACTGTTGTCCCAATGTGTGACAGGCGCAAGACAGTATCAGAGCAGTAACTAAGTAATTCTTGGGTACTGTTTGGCACTGCAGCTCTTCATACACTGTAATTTTTGTTTGTGTTTGAAGCAATGAAACTAAACGCAAACAGCCTACTGCATAACTACTCTTTTTCTAAATTTAAGTAATCGAATTGGTCAAATACATGATGTGATTGTGATGCAAGAGCAGACAGCAGAGCTTTAAAAATATATCGATTTTGATATCTGAAAATAAATATCGATAATCGATATATCGCGGGAAACAATATTGCTGATTTATATCAATATTTTTCTCAAAAAATATCGATATTTTGATATATCGATATTTTTTACCCAAGCCTACATTGTGATTGTAGTTGAATCGATTGATCTGTATTTTGTTGTTTGAAATAAATTAAAAACACGTAATGATACGTGTAAATGTGTACAAAAACTTAAGTGGCAATGATGGCAAGCTTATGGTTGTGGAAAATACGATAGAAACTTTTAAATCTTCAATATCTGCTCAGTTTAACGTTACAGAGGAAAACTTGAAGCTTTTTTCCTCGAATGGTTGTGAAGTAAACGACGTAAGAGTTTTAAGAGATAACGAGGATGTGTACCTGAGCTTAGAATGCATGGAAGATAGGAAGAACTGTGATAAAATTAAGATATCTGTAGATAAACTAAACCTTGTCGAGAACGACTGCAGGCATAAAAGTAAGGCTGTTACTGACTGGATAACACTGAATATCGGTGGGAAACACTTCACCACGACTCGTTCAACACTTGTGGCGAAGGAACCTTTATCCATGTTAGCGAGAATGTTTGCTGACGATAATAATACATACCTAATGAATCCCAGTGCTACAGATGCAACTGGAGCATACTTAATTGACAGAAGCCCTGAATATTTCGAGCCTATTCTCAACTATTTAAGACATGGTACTGTTATATTGGATAAAAATGTCAATCCAAAGGGGGTTTTGGAAGAAGCAGTTTTCTATGGTAAGAATGAATAATAGTATGCTTTATGGCCTAAATTAAGAATTTCATTAAAATTAGAAAGTATTGTAATCACCAAGGTTCCAAATAAAAATCAAAATAATTATTAAAAGTAAATATTGTTGTTAAAATAATGTAAAATAAATACGTGAAAGGTCTGAATTTTAAAAAATTATTAAAATGTTGTCCACAGGCATTGACTCCATGATCCCACAATTAAACCATCTCCTGGGAGAAGCTACGAGCTGTTTGAGTAACAATCAAGCCTTAACTCGTATGGATGTTGTTCGCTCTATAATAATTACACCTACCCAGTCAGAACTAAGGTTCCAAGGAGTAAATTTAGCTGGGGCTGATCTCAATAGATTGGATTTGAGATTTATTAATTTTAAGGTGAGTTCTGTACAACCAGATTATACTATTACCCTGTTGAACTTAGGAAACCTAACACACTGAAACACAGCACCACCAAAGATTACATCATGTGGTGAATCCCTGTTTTAAATTTAAGAACCCATGTATATACCAACATGAAGCAATAAAGATTACGATTAACATTATTATAATAACAATCTTCTGTAACATAAATATTGTTATATATGCAAAATTTGGGCAGAATATTTAACCGTGTCTTGCCTCCCTAAGCTATTATATTGAATAGTTTTTTATTTTTATTTATGACTGTTGTTTTCCCAAGGGGGGCCTATTTTAACAAACCAGGATCAGCAACAAAGAACATTATTTCATATATCCAATCATTACATTTAACTAGGCGGCGCCCATAAATTACGTGATGTTTTTTTGAGTTTTCTGTCCCTTCCTCCCCCTGTTGAGATGTCGTGAGATTTTATTCAACCCCCTCCCCCATCCACCAATCTCACGTGAGATTTTTCAAATGTGGGTTTCTTATGTAAACAAATTGGATTGTTATTTTAAAAGAAAAAAAAAATGCTTTGTGCTTTTACGATTATGCTTAAGATTAAATCTTATACAACCTGGATTAAATAGTGTTTTTTTTTGTTTCAATCAGAAAAAAAATTGTGTGATATTTGCAGAGACCCCCCTCTCTCCAGCGACATTTGACTCGACCCCCCCATGTAATGATTGGATATATGAAATAATGTTCTTCATTGCTATAATTATTATGTATTTTGTTAATTGTAATGATTGGATATATGAAATAATGTTCTTCATTGCTGATCCTGCTTTGTTAAAATATCTTTTCTGAATTTGACCACTGCAAATATTGTTCAGACTCATTTATTTACTTATAATTTTAACTGCATATGAATATTGATTTCCAGTATGCTTGCCTGTCCCGATGTAACCTCAGTGGAGCAAACCTGTCACACTGCTGTTTGGAAAGAGCTGATTTATCTCATGCCAATCTTGAGGGGGCACAGTTGCTTGGAGTTAAAGCACTGTGTGCCAACATGGAAGGTGATAAATTAATACATACCTTAATCTGCAAGTCAAAACTTTCTTTATTTTCTACAATGAATTATTATGACATTCAAAGGAGTTGTATTTTTGTAGTAAAAACTTCTTTAGGAGGATTGGGCATTTTTCTAAATGGGAAAAAAACCATTGTACTCGCGACACTATTACCAAGATCTCTTATATTATTTTTAAAAATAATGCTGAACCAGATTGAGGAACGCAGGAGGTTAGCGCATTCGGCATATGATCATGAAAGTTCTGCAACTTTCGCAATAGTTGGTCATGGATGGGTGACCAAAAACTTATTATCATCCTATTACAGCTCCTCCGTACTTCGGATGGTATGTTAAGCCGTAAGTCCTGGCTGCATCTGCATTCGTTAGCACCCACCAATCGGCACTGGGCTCGAATGGTGGGTCATGGCCCTGTCTCCTTATTCCATCAACAGGGAAGGCCTGTGCCCTGTGTTAATGTTGAACCAAATTAACGTGACTTGGAATTGATCCATCTCTAACTCCATGATTGTAGTATGGCCAACGAACTGCCTAAATGCAAAATTTACAGCGGTTCTCAGTGAATTTACAAAAATAGTATGAAATATATTATATTTTCATAGATATAGATAACGTCTTCCTTTTCTTACAGGTGCAAATTTGAAAGGTTGCAATATGGAGGATCCAGTAGGAACCATAGTTGTAATGGAAGGTGTGAATCTAAAAGGTAAATTGAACATATTGATTGTACATACCAACTGTACAACCTGTTTTTTGGTTATTAACTAATGAGTTCATAAATAAAATTATTAAATATGTAAACTAACACCTGTAAACTATCATGTAGTCATTGCTAACACTGGTATTTTTTTTTGTAACACAAGAAACAGAGAAAATAAAAATAATTTATGATAATACATTGTCTACATTTGCAAAATCACAGCGGAAAATGGTAACTGAAATAACGACTATTTTAATTAATTTACGAAAACTTTTTATCAGGTGCAAATTTGGAAGGTAGCAACATGGGTGGAGTGAACTTGAGAGTTGCCACCCTGAAAAATGCCAATCTTCAAAACTGCGATCTCAGAGCTGCCGTACTCGCGGGGGCTGATTTAGAGGTGACTTAAATTCTTTTATCTTTGATAAGTTAAAAGAGTGGCATATTAACGTATGGCACGCGTGATTGAAAGCAGCCACCATAGTCTATACAACTTGAGTTACCTGACTCCATTGCCTACCCTGTGGAGCCCTGGAGACTTATTGACCGACAGAAACACAACACCACCACAGATAGTGCTATTTCAATGTGGGATTCCAAGGTAGAGATTACTCCCTTCCCTTGACGTGAGTAAATTCGCTATTTAGGCCCTGACTCTTAAAATGTTGTGTATACGTCACATGGCATCTTATACATTAGTTAGGCAATGTATAGAATGCCAGACAATAATTAAAATATTACAAATGTTATTTTTCATTTTACACTTTGCCTAAGTACATACAATTCCTAGGGAAAGTACCTGTTGGCGCACCGGCAATGTGTAAAATAAATAGATTTGGCCTGTATTTATCATCCTAACCAAACCTAGTTGGATATAAAATGACCGATGGATGTTATAATTCTCACCGAATGAAATACAGACCAACTCACGCTGGGTCAAGTTAAGTAGTGTTGTGACCTAAACTTAGCCAGCCACCTGATAATTGATAAATCAAACAAGGAAAAGTCGACTCGTTATCTTCTTATACACACATTGCCGACTGTGCATTTGGCATTGCAAAGAATACCCAGGCAAACAAAGACATTAAATACCCTAGATACAACAACACGAACAAAATCGTGGCTGAAACGTGTCCAAAAGGTACATTGGACGATCCACGGACCTCCGTAAGATGATCGCATGGTCAAAAACAATATAATGCATTATTTAAACATCGAAAGTCACCTTTGATGCCTACTGCATAAGGTCTTAATTAAAACGCATGCGTCATAGATGCGTCTGCCAGTACGAAATGCAAGCTAGTAAAATTTTAAGACATTATTATATGCGGAAGAATATAGAAATTATTTTTTGACAACGCGCAATTCTGAATGCGCTGTTAGCAATGTAGCAGGTACAGACCGCGAGGAAAAGAGACGGCTATACTGAGACGTATAACCGACCATGAATTTGAATATCACAAATATTTTATATTAAATCAGTAAATAAAATTTGCTTCAATTGCGTTAAATTAACAAACATCAAATGTTTGTTAATTTAACGCATTTGAAGCAAATTTTATTATTTAATTATCTAATAAATTTTATTAGATACCTGTCGAAAAAGCTTTAACTTTAAGTACTATTAGTATATTTTTCGCATTTTTTCACGGAGATCTGCGGCATCTTGACTTTTCAACGGTCAGCGCGTGACTGTGAACCAAGAAGTGCTTGAGTGGACTTGATTGGGACACATTTGAGCGCTCGTGGTGTGTCTAGGGTTATTTAATATCGGTGCAGGCAAAGTATAAACTGAATAAATTTTTATATGTTGCCTTGTCATTTTCATTTTAGACATTCTATACATTGCCTAGGTATTGTATAGAATGTCGGATTATACAGATTGCTGGTAACATTTATAATTTCTTGTTTTATTTCATATGTTGCAGTGTTGTGATCTCTCGGGCAGTGACTTACACGAAGCTAATTTACGCGGTGCAAACCTAAAAGACGCTGCATTCGAATTGATGCTGACTCCACTTCACATGTCTCAGACTATAAGATAATTAATATTAAAAATATACGAATAACAAACTTATGAATTTATTTTCTTTAACCTTTGTTTTACCTCCTTTACTAATAAGGAGTTACCAAGAATTTTAACATATAATGAAGATAATTAAGAATGGTTCAACAACAAAAGGTCTGCCCCAGTCACGCGAGATTTAAGTCAGATTGACAAAGATTAGCTTAGGAAAGTTTTGTTTAGTAGGTTGCAAAAAAATTGTTTCACAACATGATATTAATACGGCAAGCACAATTCCGTGCCTTTAAAGTAGTAACTTCTCATACTGCATATTCAGGATAATAACGATAATGAAAGACGAAGATAGGATGTTATAGATAATAATATAACTCAAGAAGAATTCCAAATTAAAATGAAGGAAGAAAAATTTTAAATAAAGGACGCCAAAACCAAAAGTAGGTATTAGTCTATTATAGATAAACACAAAGTTTAAAAAAAAATGCAATATTGCGAACGAAATGATCAAGCAACAGAAGAAAAAGCACTCGAAGTAGATTGTTTTTAAGAAAGAAACTTTTAACTATGAAACAGCAGATGATGACTTAGAAGATGTATAACACTGAATTATAGTGAGGCAAGTTCCCATATAGCATCAAATAGTAATATATGGCACGAAAGGTTAAGACACCTTAATCATGCTGGAATGAGAATATTGGGCCTACCCCTATCTAAAGGAAAATGTGAGACACAGTGCATTTTGGTTATAACGACAATGAAGGGACCACTCTTTTTGCGCCGTTATATCCGGAAGTCGTTACAGGCAAGGTAAAAAGATACAGACATGTACACATGTATAGTTTATATTCATTTATAAATTATTTCCACGTTTTCTTCAACAGTGGAAGTGCGTCTAGCTGCCATATTTATTCAAAAGTTTACTAAACCCAGTTGCTACTCAGAATATCACTTTGTAACTGAACCATAAACTCCGAAACGTACACGCTTCCCTACCTACTTAGGTGATATCTAGGTATAAACAAAAGGTAAAGGTCTCCACACTTGCTGGCCATCTGTGTGGATGTAAACAAAAGATTAAAAATGTTTGTGAAAGAAAAGAATCTTTGTGTCTTTGGCGGCCGTCTCCGGTCACAATATCTACATGGAATTTCTAGGAATTTGTTACAAATGATTCATTAAAAACAGTCGCTACACCCGAACTCGGTGTAACATCCAAAGTCTATAACCACATGAATTTTATACTAAAGTATGCTTTCATTTCAAGGGACTTAAGAGTTAACGTTGCTTTAAGTAAATGGTCGCTACAATCAAGGTCGTAATGATTAAAAACGACTGTATATGCATGAAAGCCAAAAGTACAAGAGTACCTTTTCAAAACAAGGAATTGCCAAGAACTAGAGAGATTGGTGAAAGAATTATAGTATAATAAAGAAGAAAGAAACCTGCGCCTAATCGTATAAGTACACAAAATTATTGATATATTCGCATTTTCTTTAAGTATTTTATGAACTATATTTATAACCTGTAACATATTAATTATAACCTAAATTATTTTCTCTATTACTTGGGTGGCAGTTGAGCAGCTGGCTACACGATTTATGACAGCTTACTTTTGCAGGACTGCAAAGGCTGCTCAATAAAACCGGAAGTGCTACGTTACTCACATCCGGTTTGTAGTCTTATCAGACTATTCTCAACTTATAACTTAAACATTCTCTTTATCTATCTCTTACGGTTTGGCCGCTGAAACAGCACCACGGACGGACGGACGGACTTGTCTATTAGATAAGAGATTATTTCTGAATACGCAGTCCTGCAAAGGCTGCGAAACGTCAGATAAATAAATTCAGTGCATTTCAAAACCCGTAAAAATTGTTTTATTTAATCATGTAGTCATACACCTCAACAACTGAGAGTCTTAATCATACTCTAATCTCTAAAGGACAGAGTTCGTGCATTACTACAAAGAGTAGTATTTACTTATATTACATTACTATTAGAAGGCAGCTTACCTAAACATCTGTGGACAGAGGCCTTAAAATGTGCTACCTATAAACTAAACAGGTCACCTACAGTATCCTTAATGGGCCTACCACACGCACGAGCTTCACCACAGTTTTGCCTGCGCAGGCCGGTTTGTACACGGAACACGGTGCGTGTAGTTGGTAATGGGACTACCACACGCACGAGCTTCACCACAGTTTTGCCTGCGCAGGCCGGTTTGTACACGGAACACGGTGCGTGTAGTTGGTAAAACTGTATCACGCGCCAACCCCACAGCGCGGCCTGCGCAATTTTCGACTTGCTTGAAATTTTGCCTGCGCAAGCCCGGCCTGCGCGTACTTGTCTGTGCGTATCGTTCAGTGTTCAAGCCACAGTCGAGTGTACTTTGTGTCGAGGCTCGCTCGTCGTTTCATGAGGTCGTTCGTCATCGTCACACAAATATGGTAGATTTGCGTACGTACAATCGCGAATTCACGTCTGAATTAATTAGTTAATACAAATCTCTGCCTGCACTCTGGAAAATTAAATCTAAAGATTATTCCGACCGAAATAAAAAGAACGACGACTACGAAAGAATGATAAATAAAATGAAAGAGGTAAAAACATAATTTTTGCAACTAAATACCTATGCCTAATACCTACTACCTACCTACTTGCACATATTATGTACATATCCTATCGTTTTTACATGTTTTTTTTTTAACAAACACTTGAAACATAGTAGCATAAGAAATGTTTCTTCATTAGAAAACATTGTTTCCACGCCAATGATTTCGATAAGAATGAGGCTTGCGCGTACTTAACTGTGCCGTGTGGTAATGTGCTTACCACACGCACAAGCTTCACCACAGTTTGGCCTGCGCAAGCATCTCGCACGAAAAAACTGTACACTTTGTGCGTTACCACACGGCACAGGTAAGTACGCGCAAGCCTCATTCTTATCGAAATCATTGGCGTGGAAACAATGTTTTCTAATGAAGAAACATTTCTTATGCTACTATTTTTCAAGTGTTTGCTATTTAAAAAAATATGTAAAAACGATAGGATATGTACATAATATGTGCAAGTAGGTAGGTAGTAGGTATTAGGCATAGCTATTTAGTTGCAAAAATTATGTTCTTACCTCTTTCATTTTATTAATCATTCTTTCGTAGGCGTCGTTCTTTTTATTTCGGTCGGAATAATCTTTAGATTTAATTTTCCAGAGTGCAGGCAGAGATTTGTATAAACTAATTAATTCAGACGTGAATTCGCGATTGTACGTACGCAAATCTGCCATTTTTGAGTGACGATGACGAACGACCTCATGAAACGACGAGCGATCCTCGACTCGAAATACACTCAACTGTGGCTTGAACACTGAACGCCCAACCACACGCACAGACAAGTACGCGCAGGCCGGGCTTGCGCAGGCAAAATTTCAAGCAAGTCGAAAAGTGCGCAGGCCGCGCTGTGGGGTTGGCGCGTGATACAGTTTTACCAACTATACGCACCGTGTTCCGTGTACAAACCGGCCTGCGCAGGCAAAACTGTGGTGAAGCTCGTGCGTGTGGTAGGCCTATAACGCACAAAGTGTACAGTTTTTTCGTGCGAGATGCTTGCGCAGGCCAAACTGTGGTGAAGCTTGTGCATGTGGTAAGCGCATAATAAAACTGTATCACGCGCCATCCCCACAGCGCGGCCTGCGCACTTTTCGACTTGCTTGAAATTTTGCCTGCGCAAGCCCGGCCTGCGCGTACTTGTCTGTGCGTGTGGTTGGGCGTTCAGTGTTCAAACCACAGTCGAGTGTATTTTGAGTCGAGGCTCGCTCGTCGTTTCATGAGGTTGTTCGTCATCGTCACTCAAAAATGGCAGATTAGCGTACGTACAATCGCGAATTCACGTCTGAATTAATTAGTTTATACAAATCTCTGCCTGCACTCTGGAAATTAAATCTAAAGATTATTCCGACCGAAATAAAAAGAACGACACTTACGAAAGAATGATAAATAAAATGAAATAAGTAAGAACATAATTCTTGCAATTAAATACCTATGCCTAATACCTACTACCAACTACTTGCACATATTATGTACATATCCTATCGTTTTTACATGTTCTTTTTAATAGCAAACACTTGAAAAATAGTAGCATAAGAAATGTTTCTTCATTAGGAAACATTGTCCACGCCAATGATTTCGATAAGAATGAGGCTTGCGCGTACTTAACTGTGCCGTGTGGTAACGCACAAAGTGTACAGTTTTTTCGTGCGAGATGCTTGCGCAGGCCAAACTGTGGTGAAGCTTGTGCGTGTGGTAAGCGCATAAGAGGGGCATACCAATAAATGTCATAAAATGAAACCAAATAGTTTTGTCAAGGGATGTTTGTTTTGATGAAAGCAGTTATGCATATAATCCTATTATTAGTGCGAAAACCATAGATAAACAAATACAGGAAAATGAAGAATATCACGCGGAAACGACGCTGCGGATGAGCTGGCCCGGAAGGGATCCGATACGACCACAATAGGTCCCGAACCAATCATCCCGGTACCGGTAAGCTACTTCGTCAATAGAATCCGCGAGCACACAGCCGCACTTTACCAGCAACATTGGCTCGATCTGGAGACGTGCAGGCAGACCAAGCTCGCTTTTCCATAGGTGAACGCTGCCCTCTCCAAGACTCTCCTACAATCTACATTGCGCATGGTAACAGGTGCTATTACCGGACATACCCCTTTTATCAGATATCTTTTTAACTTAGGTGTCAAAGACATCCCACTATGCAGAGGATACATGGAGGCAGAAGAAACAGCTACTCACGTTCTGCTGGAATGCAACGGAGTTGCCGAATACCAGGCGAAATACCTCGGCTCACCGGGAAATCTCCAAGAGACAGTCATCAATGCGAAGGGGGCCGTTCAAGTATTACGTAAGCACTGTATAGGGGCAGGGGGGTCTTTGCGTTGCTTATTTTTGATGACATGGGGGGGTGGAGGGGTCGAGATAGTGATTACGTCAGCATCATGGATTCGGGTGTCATGGACTGAAGATTGTATACATATACCAAAACTTCGAAAGAAGTTGGTTTTGTTCGTAATAGGACCTTACTCAATGTTGAATACTGTGTCAATATAGTTTGTTTCAATGAATATTATGTGCGTTAAAGTCCTCTATCCTAAGCCTATTTAAGTACTGCTGCTCACGAAGCTCATGAATGAATAAAAAAAAACAGAATACATTAAAGGAAAAATGCAAAGGTACCAATGTTTACGTAAGCACGGCAGGGGGGGTGTAAGAGCTTTGCTTACTTTTGCTGACAAGGGGGAGGAGGGGGTAAATACCCCCTCCTCCCCCGATTTATCACAATTATTTAATTGTAATAAATCTGCTTACGTAATACTTGAACGGCCCCAAGGCCCTGGGGGCGTTCCTGGCTGGAGTGATTCCGGCTACAAACCCACCTCCCGCAAAACAGACGCGGTAAGGTCGTCGAGTTGCGGGAACGCCCGTTGCAAGAAGAAGAATTTTAAAATGATAACAAATCACAACCCAATGTAAACAAAGAAGGTACTCAAATTGAAGAAGAGTCATGCAGATGATTATAAGTGAAGATAATCAAGAGTGCACTGATACAGTGAGAACTAAGAGACAGACAAAGAGACCAAATAAATATAATGATTATGAATTGAATTTAGTATATGCACTTATTACAGAAGATGATCCACTTAAATTTGAAGAAGCCATAGAACAAGGAAAAGAATGGATGCAATTACAAAGGAAATAAAGTCTTCACAAAATCTAGAATTCTGGACACCATGTAAATTGCCCAAAGAAAAGAAAGCAGTAGAAATAAAGGTTGCTTTCCAAATACAGCATTATTGCGCATTATGCGGCATAATGCTTAACGTTGAGTGTTCCAACTACAGCAACGCTTCGCACAATTGAGCACTCTCAAAAGTGATGCTTTCGTGTGATGCGTGCAATGGTACCAACTTAGAGACAGAAAATTAACAAGTGTTTTTTCTTTAAGTTGGCATTGATCGAAATGTTTTATTTATATGTTATCGTTAGTAATATTATTTATTGTTGAAAAATTATTAAAGCTTTCGTTTCATTAAATAGTTTTTTTTTAAATAATCAAAGTTCATTCAAACTGGTAAAAATAAATATAAGTATGGATGAAGGTACAAACATTGTTTTTTTTTTCAACACTGAACTTAGCGCGCTAGCTGGTGCATTTGAAAACTAATTCACGTTCCAATTAAGCATCAGCATAATTGGGCATTGTGCGGCACTGAGTCGCATTATGCTCTGTAATTGGAAAGCATACAAAGTGTGTATTCCGAACCAAGCATAATGGTACTAAAAAGGCTAGGCTAGTAGCCAAAGATTTTCAGCAAGAAATAGACAAAGAAATATATTCACCAGTTGCGAAAATGTCAACTATCAGACTCATGTTGTCTGAAGCAGTAAATAAAGATTAGAATATAAGGCATTTAAATATTCCAACAGCCTATTTAAATGGAAAATTGGATACTGAAACATATATTAAAATACCTAAATATGTGACAAATATAAAGAAAAATAAAACAACAGAGTGAAATAAAGGACTGTATGGTCTCAAAGACGCTCCACAATGCTGGAATGAATGCTTAAATAATACCTGCCTCAAAGATGGTTTAAAAAGATCAAAATATGACTTTTTTTTATAAAAAGCAAAAAAATATTTGAATGGTCATATTTGTTGTCAATATTTTGCTTATGGGAAAGGAAGCCAGAACAGAAAGTTTGATTCATAATTTCAAAAAGGAATTTAAAGCCAAAGATTTAAGCTTCTTCAGATGCAGACTGGGCTGGTGACAAGTCAGACCGAAAAAGTACAAGTGGCATGGCTATATCCCATGGCCAAAATCTGATTTCCTGGGGGCCAAATCGCCTAACGGAAATGCTTTTAAAAACGCTAACGCTTACGATTTTATTTTGTTATTTCTAGCCGCCTGAGGTATTCAAATGCCTCGCGCTCTTTCTTTTTCTTTTGCATTGGTAATAACAATATTAAAAAAAATGGGTGCGTGTACTTATGTAGGCGCGTGAGAAGTTATCCTTCTTTGGCATCGTTTAAAATTAGTTTTTAATTGCATGCAAATAATTAATTACAATAAATTAATAAAAAGTCTGGAAAAGGACACAGTCAATAAAGTTCAGTTATAATTTGAAAAAATAAATAATTAATCAAAATATTCAATTAAAATCGCTACTGAATATAATTTATTAGAACATATGTGATTTGCACTTGTATGAAACTCAAACACATATTCCGAATATACAAACTAGAAACATGTGGATAAATATTATAAACTAGCGACCCGCCCTCGCTTCGCTTCGGTGTAGACTACAGTTTTTGTTCTCAGACTTGTATTATACACAATGACATTCATCTATGATTCTTCTTATACCTGCATGCAAAGTCTCAGCCCGATCGGTTTAAAATTGATAAAGTTTCATACAAACTTTCATTCCTTATTTTATCCCCTTGGGATTTTCTTTATATTTTTTTCCGTAAGAACCTTGTACAGAGTATTAGAAAACTACAAAAAATGGGTGCGTGTACTTATGTAGGCGCGTGAGAAGTTATCCTTCTTTGGCATCGTTTAAAATTAGTTTTTAATTGCATGCAAATAATTAATTACAATAAATTAATAAAAAGTCTGGAAAAGGACACAGTCAATAAAGTTCAGTTTTAATTTGAAAAAATAAATAAATAATCAAAATATTCAATTAAAATCGCTACTGAATATAATTTATTAGAACATAATTATGTGATTTGCACTTGTATGAAACTCAAATTCCAAATGAAACACGTATTCCGAATATACAAACTAGAAACATGTGGATAAATATTATAAATATGAATACCTATAACTGTTACTTTATTACAAAAAATAAAGATGTGGTTTTTGGTTCTACTACACCAATGGTCAAGAGATGGCGCTGTAGTCTCCTGAATCGCGCTTTGGTTCCGTTGTTCCAGATTAATAAATACTTTTGATAGGCCTTCACAATGCAGTCGTTAGCACCCACTAAATAGAGATTATATTTCTATTTTGTTGGTAGATTTTCTTAATGTGCGGTAAACACAAAAGTAAAATTTTGTGTTACAGTGATGCGCGGCGCATCTTAAAATTTCACTCTCATCATTTTTTCATAACGCGCCTAAAGAAGTATAACTTCAAAAAAACAACAGCCAAATCGGTCAAGCCGTTTTCATGTTATGTCGTGACAACGGAAAACGGGTTTCATTTTTATATATATAGATAGATATGAAAACAGTCTCTGTTCTAAATTCAAAACTCGTAACTTTTCCCGATGTTTGTTGTACGTGTTTCCCGCGCTAGGACCGCGAGTGGCCGCGCATGCATACGGTGCGGCGGGCGACGCGGTAATGGCAGCGCGGCTAAGCGACCAACTTTCATGGTGTTAATTTTTTGTGTTACAGATGCGCGCGCATCTTAAAATTTCACTCTCATAATTTTTTTATAACGCGCCTAAAGAAGTATAACTTCAATAAAATTATGTTAAAAAAACCTTTTTAAAAACAAGCTTTTATGCAAATGCGCTAAAAAGAAAAAAAGAAAATTTCAACTAAATTAGTTAAAGATATCTGTTTCTAATTAGATTTTCAAATTTTAGAAGTCCGCCATATTGGATTGAGAGTGACGTCACATTTTTTTCGAGTTACTCTCAGCTAGCCCTTTAATTTGATACCCATATTGTAGGAGTGCATTAAAAATGATTGGTCGGCCATTTTGGGTATGCCGCCATATGGGATTTAGAATGACGTCACACTGTTAATCATGCATTGTCATCCGAACTGAACGAGCATATCAAATTTCAGCTTAATCGGTTGAGAGCAAGTGCTTTAAAATTGAGTTGTAAGATTTGACCGTAACAAACATACATAGCAAGTTAAATAAAAGCTTGTAAAAATGAGCGTGGGGTATTCGAAAACCTCAGGCGGCTAGAAATAACAAAATGAAATCGTAAGCGATAGCGTTTTCCAAAGCAATCCAGTTAGGCGATTGGCCCCCTGGTCTTCCAAGAAACAGTTATCAGTTGCCCTTTCAACAACTGAAGCCGAAATGTAGCTGCCTCCATGTGTGCATCTGAAATAATTTACCTAAAAGGACTGTGTCCCTATTATGTATATTGACAATAACAGTGCTATTAAAATAATAAACAATTACCAAAATACGAAAGGTTCAAAACATATTGTTATAAAGATATAAAGGTGCATTTTATAAAGGACATTATTTCTAAAATCATTCGTAGTGTTAGTTATGGGCAAAGTGACAAAACATAGCTGATACGTAAGCCATTGTGCATTGAGAGATTTAAATTCTTTAGAGATAAAATTAATAATAAGTAAATATTAATTTGAGGTTAAACTTTTGTTGATATAACACATTTTTTTTTAGTTCCATTCTTCCCTGTTGTGAAAGGCAAAGGCAAAGCCATGCAGCCATCGTCTCATTTTTGTATTAATTTTCCTTTTTTACATTAGAATGTGGGTGTGACGCATTCTAATGTTTCTTGGAGTGTTTGGCACGAAATGTTTTGAGTCAGCTTTCTCGAGAAGCTTCTGTAAGGTAATCAACACTACAATAAAGTTCTCACATATTTTAAAGATTCCGTTAAATCTTCAGTTGCGCAGACGATTGTTACACAAAATCACACCAATTTTATTTCACCATATCCACTATGAACGAATTTAAAGAATATTTAAAAAAAGATTCCATTCCAACCGCACTATGAAATCCCGCCAAAAACTCCTTGATATAACACATGTCAATGTCAAATTGACATCGTATTTTTTTTAATCTTTTTTTCCCCATCTTGGGCAAGTTAAAAGCAGAGCCGTGCAGCCATAGGGTACGGCCAGAGTGCACTCAGATTCAGATTCTGAAAACAAGCGCGAGAAATAAACAGTGTAGTCTAAGCAGGTTGCCTGCTTTTTCTCGCGCTTTGTTTTCTGAGTCTGAATCTGAATCAGGAGTGCACTCTGGCCGTACCCTTCGACTACACTGTTTATTTCTCGCGCTTGTTTTCAGAATCTGAATCTGAGTGCACTCTGGCCGTACCCTATGGCTGCACGGCTCTGCTTTTAACTTGCCCAAGATGGGGAAAAAAAGATTAAAAAAAATACGATGTCAATTTGACATTGACATGTGTTATATCAAGGAGTTTTTGGCGGGATTTCATAGTGCGGTTGGAATGGAATCTTTTTTTAAATATTCTTTAAATTCGTTCATAGTGGATATGGTGAAATAAAATTGGTGTGATTTTGTGTAACAATCGTCTGCGCAACTGAAGATTTAACGGAATCTTTAAAATATGTGAGAACTTTATTGTAGTGTTGATTACCTTACAGAAGCTTCTCGAGAAAGCTGACTCAAAACATTTCGTGCCAAACACTCCAAGAAACATTAGAATGCGTCACACCCACATTCTAATGTAAAAAAGGAAAATTAATACAAAAATGAGACGATGGCTGCATGGCTTTGCCTTTGCCTTTCACAACAGGGAAGAATGGAACTAAAAAAAAATGTGTTATATCAACAAAAGTTTAACCTCAAATTAATATTTACTTATTATTAATTTTATCTCTAAAGAATTTAAATCTCTCAATGCACAATGGCTTACGTATCAGCTATGTTTTGTCACTTTGCCCATAACTAACACTACGAATGATTTTAGAAATAATGTCCTTTATAAAATGCACCTTTATATCTTTATAACAATATGTTTTGAACCTTTCGTATTTTGGTAATTGTTTATTATTTTAATAGCACTGTTATTGTCAATATACATAATAGGGACACAGTCCTTTTAGGTAAATTATTTCAGATGCACACATGGAGGCAGCTACATTTCGGCTTCAGTTGTTGAAAGGGCAACTGATAACTGTTTCTTGGAAGACCAGGGGGCCAATCGCCTAACTGGATTGCTTTGGAAAACGCTATCGCTTACGATTTCATTTTGTTATTTCTAGCCGCCTGAGGTTTTCGAATACCCCACGCTCATTTTTACAAGCTTTTATTTAACTTGCTATGTATGTTTGTTACGGTCAAATCTTACAACTCAATTTTAAAGCACTTGCTCTCAACCGATTAAGCTGAAATTTGATATGCTCGTTCAGTTCGGATGACAATGCATGATTAACAGTGTGACGTCATTCTAAATCCCATATGGCGGCATACCCAAAATGGCCGACCAATCATTTTTAATGCACTCCTACAATATGGGTATCAAATTAAAGGGCTAGCTGAGAGTAACTCGAAAAAAATGTGACGTCACTCTCAATCCAATATGGCGGACTTCTAAAATTTGAAAATCTAATTAGAAACAGATATCTTTAACTAATTTAGTTGAAATTTTCTTTTTTTCTTTTTAGCGCATTTGCATAAAAGCTTGTTTTTAAAAAGGTTTTTTTAACATAATTTTATTGAAGTTATACTTCTTTAGGCGCGTTATAAAAAAATTATGAGAGTGAAATTTTAAGATGCGCGCGCATCTGTAACACAAAAAATTAACACCATGAAAGTTGGTCGCTTAGCCGCGCTGCCATTACCGCGTCGCCCGCCGCACCGTATGCATGCGCGGCCACTCGCGGTCCTAGCGCGGGAAACACGTACAACAAACATCGGGAAAAGTTACGAGTTTTGAATTTAGAACAGAGACTGTTTTCATATCTATCTATATATATAAAAATGAAACCCGTTTTCCGTTGTCACGACATAACATGAAAACGGCTTGACCGATTTGGCTGTTGTTTTTTTGAAGTTATACTTCTTTAGGCGCGTTATGAAAAAATGATGAGAGTGAAATTTTAAGATGCGCCGCGCATCACTGTAACACAAAATTTTACTTTTGTGTTTACCGCACATTAAGAAAATCTACCAACAAAATAGAAATATAATCTCTATTTAGTGGGTGCTAACGACTGCATTGTGAAGGCCTATCAAAAGTATTTATTAATCTGGAACAACGGAACCAAAGCGCGATTCAGGAGACTACAGCGCCATCTCTTGACCATTGGTGTAGTAGAACCAAAAACCACATCTTTATTTTTTGTAATAAAGTAACAGTTATAGGTATTCATATTTATAATATTTATCCACATGTTTCTAGTTTGTATATTCGGAATACGTGTTTCATTTGGAATTTGAGTTTCATACAAGTGCAAATCACATAATTATGTTCTAATAAATTATATTCAGTAGCGATTTTAATTGAATATTTTGATTATTTATTTATTTTTTCAAATTAAAACTGAACTTTATTGACTGTGTCCTTTTCCAGACTTTTTATTAATTTATTGTAATTAATTATTTGCATGCAATTAAAAACTAATTTTAAACGATGCCAAAGAAGGATAACTTCTCACGCGCCTACATAAGTACACGCACCCATTTTTTGTAGTTTTCTAATACTCTGTACAAGGTTCTTACGGAAAAAAATATAAAGAAAATCCCAAGGGGATAAAATAAGGAATGAAAGTTTGTATGAAACTTTATCAATTTTAAACCGATCGGGCTGAGACTTTGCATGCAGGTATAAGAAGAATCATAGATGAATGTCATTGTGTATAATACAAGTCTGAGAACAAAAACTGTAGTCTACACCGAAGCGAAGCGAGGGCGGGTCGCTAGTTTATAATATTTATCCACATGTTTCTAGTTTGTATATTCGGAATATGTGTTTGAGTTTCATACAAGTGCAAATCACATATGTTCTAATAAATTATATTCAGTAGCGATTTTAATTGAATATTTTGATTAATTATTTATTTTTTCAAATTATAACTGAACTTTATTGACTGTGTCCTTTTCCAGACTTTTTATTAATTTATTGTAATTAATTATTTGCATGCAATTAAAAACTAATTTTAAACGATGCCAAAGAAGGATAACTTCTCACGCGCCTACATAAGTACACGCACCCATTTTTTTTAATATTGTTATTACCAATGCAAAAGAAAAAGAAAGAGCGCGAGGCATTTGAATACCTCAGGCGGCTAGAAATAACAAAATAAAATCGTAAGCGTTAGCGTTTTTAAAAGCATTTCCGTTAGGCGATTAGGTTAAATCTTCAGTTGCGCAGACGATTGTTACACAAAATCACACCAATTTTATTTCACCATATCCACTATGAACGAATTTAAAGAATATTTAAAAAAAGATTCCATTCCAACCGCACTATGAAATCCCGCCAAAAACTCCTTGATATAACACATGTCAATGTCAAATTGACATCGTATTTTTTTTAATCTTTTTTTCCCCATCTTGGGCAAGTTAAAAGCAGAGCCGTGCAGCCATAGGGTACGGCCAGAGTGCACTCAGATTCAGATTCTGAAAACAAGCGCGAGAAATAAACAGTGTAGTCTAAGCAGGTTGCCTGCTTTTTCTCGCGCTTTGTTTTCTGAGTCTGAATCTGAATCAGGAGTGCACTCTGGCCGTACCCTTCGACTACACTGTTTATTTCTCGCGCTTGTTTTCGGAATCTGAATCTGAATCTGAGTGCACTCTGGCCGTACCCTTATGCGGCATAATGCTTAACGTTGGGTGTTCCAACTACAGCTACGCTTGTGTGATGTGTGCAATCGTACCAACTCAGAGACAGAAAATTAACAAGTGTTTTTTCTTTAAGTTGGCATTGATTGAAATGTTTTATTTATATGTTATCGTTAGTAATATTATTTATTGTTGAAAAATTATTAAAACTTTCGTTTCATCATAGTTTTTTTTTAATAATCAAAGTTGTTTCAAACTGTGTTAAAAATTAAATATAGATATTAATGAAGGTACAAACATTGATTTTTTTTTCAACACTGAACTTAGCGCACTCTGCTGGTGCATTTGAAAACTAATTCACGTTCCAATTAAACATCAGCATAATTCGGCATTGTGCGGCACTGAGTCGCATTATGCTCTGTAATTGGAAAGCAACCATTATTTTTCAATAGCATAGGTCGTTAATTAAATAAACAAGACAATAAATATTCCTGTATTTTCTTTGTTGCCCTGAATCCTGAATAATAAAAATATTAGTCTGCCCTGACCCAATTCCCTTACACGTGAACACCTAGAAAATTATACACCTATAGTAACATTAAGTACAACAAGTATCTTTGAAAGTTTGAAAACTAAACAGTAAAACAAATAAAACGTGTATTCATTTATTCCTATGATTTTAACGTTGTTGATGCAAACAAATATGTGTAGTGAAAACAAGTTTTGTGTTTTAATCCAATTCTAAATTTAAGATATTTTTGGAATTGTGAGTAGTTACATTTATACCCCCACAGACATGTGTTGTACCTAGTACTACCTAGGTTGTACCTTTAAACCCTTACCGCCATAATACAAAATGTAGACTAAGATAAAGTTAAACCTGCCACCCATATAGCATGACCAACCATGATATGATAACTCGTTTTTATTACGCTCGAACTATCAAATTAATATGATGTTTGCAGTAACACTAGTTAAAAAACGTGGTTTATTGTAAATTGAGGTGTCATGCTATGGTACAGGGACTAGACCAAGGAACTTATATATCTAAATATATATTATTCTATTTCTATTCCTTGGACTTGACTAAAACCATAGACTAAAACTGATGCTGTCACGTTAGTTTGCTAAAAAGAAAACAGTGACAACATTATTATTGGAATATGGATGGGATGGGGGTATGATCATAAGTTGAATCATGAAGTTATTCAAAGCCATTTGGTATATTTACCTTTCTCTATGATTTAAACTCAGGATCAAGAAAGGGTGAACCATAGATTTAAGATGCCTATTGTGAGGTGAGAACCGACTTTTTAATTTTTGTTACGTTGACAGCACTGGCATTTCCGCGCCGCAAAGTTGGATGCATTTGTTTTTTATTCGCGTTCTATTTTTGTGAGTGACGGTGCCGTCCGGCAAAGATTTTAATTTCCTAAATAAATTGGTGATAATCATTTAAATTATCTAAATAGTTTCAAAAAATTCGAGATCACAAAGTATCGCAAAAATGCAGAACGGTGACGATACGACGACGCCCGCAGAAAGTAGTGAGTACAAATTACATTTTGTTGTCAGAATAAAAGGGTAAAATAACAATCATTGTTCCACTGTTTCTTCGACAATTAGGCCAAAATGCCACTACGAAGACGCTTAAAAATGTGTAAATAATTGTATTTGTAGGATTATGTGGGTATTTTCGTATTTTGGAGTACATGAAACAAATTACCATTGTACATAATTCCTTTAACAATCCCATTGGTATTTTTTATGGTTGAAACACGGAAACTAATTTCACTTGCAATGTTTCGTGCACTGATTATGATTATTTGGGTTATTTCTCGGTTTAGAATTATTGATACTGTGGGTAGCTTAATTGGAGTGTGAAACGTGAGTCACGGTACGTACCTACTTGGTCTGCCCACCTGCTTTTTTTAAATGCAGTTGATTAGTTGAGCAATTGGATGCGTTTTATCTTAATATAAAAATAACAAAACTGGAAAATATGCAACAATGACTTGGATACCATGTGTAACCTTGCTCATAAAATATTTTTAGAACTACCTCCAACACCCACAAAATGTCTTGAAAAAGGTCATTAGATCTTTCTATTTGCTCTGAATCATCAAAGTGAAGGACTTCAACTTAATATAATAGTAGTTACCTCATCAGTCTTGAATGTGTACTTCATTTAATTCTTTTCATTTGTAAAAACTCTACACTTGCACAAATAATTATTTGTAAGTGAACCTATTTTACTGATTTCAGTTCTGGGTTGGATCATCACATTATATTATATTAGTATTTGTAATACTTGCTACT
This sequence comes from Chilo suppressalis, assembly GCA_902850365.2. Taxonomy (NCBI): domain Eukaryota; kingdom Metazoa; phylum Arthropoda; class Insecta; order Lepidoptera; family Crambidae; genus Chilo; species Chilo suppressalis. The sequence continues at coordinate 10,001,959 of OU963895.1, read as the reverse complement.
AAGGCGCTTTGATTGTTTTGATTTGTATAATTAATTCTGGGTAGATCAATTTCAGTTTGCGATTGTGGAAGTAAAGCGACTTTCACTAGGGCCCGTCACTGGATGGGTGACCAAACACTTGCGTCACTTGCTCGCTGTGACAGTCCTGAGCAAAAAAGCATGTGCACATGTTTTGACTGCCAAGCTAGCATCACTGACAGAGTATCTCTGAATGAGTATCGCTCAGCAAGTATTATCTTTGATAGCTCTTGTCAGTATTCAGTTAGTCAGATCTGGTGGTGGGACAACTGCCTTATCTTGTATACTTTTTACAAATCAGTTTTGAATCACCTAGAGTCTGAACACCAAAATAAAGTGGTTAAAAATCTCATAATTCATTATTTTTATAGATTATTGTATTAATGACTTAAGAATGGGTAAATAATGGTTTCAATTCTGACATGATTCTCTAAACCTGAACTTAAATATGGCAACAGTGTATCCTTGTCATTCTCTACAGAATGTTTTGTTTAAAATTTATTCATATTATATATAATTTAATATTTTGTTGTAATTAATAAATCAATTTTATAATCGAATGTTTAAATGCAATTTAATAATTGAATTTTTTTGCCACTCCTACTAGGGATATATATTGCGCTAAACCTTCAGCCCTACATAGAGGGCTCAGGTATGGTTGGAGTACTTCACAATGTGCAAGGTTGCACCCCTTATGTTATCCTACTGCTCTTGAGTATATGCAATAACACCCGCTTGGGCTCCCCCTCCCCTACAATAAGTAAAATACAATATTGTTAGTTTATTGCTGTAGATCAAAGTTATTTTGGCAGGTAAGATGATAGTTATATACCTATATGTACTTGTGTAGCATTGTTTAATCCTTTATGTGTGTAATAAGTATGCGCAGGTGTTATTGGTATTGTAAAGATAGATCCATTTCCTTGCGATATTAATCACTTTGTTCTCGTTTCAGCGGCATAGTAACATAATTTTGGTTTTTTTAATTCTGATTCTAAAGATATAATTAAAAAAATATTTAGTTCTAGTAATTAGTAATATTTTTTAAAGGGGAATTATAAAACGATCAAATAAAAAAAAACTTAGCAACTGATGATGAGATACTGTTTTAATAACTTGAGCGATATGAATTTGAGTAATCGCAAAATTCACTAAACTAATGACGAATATTGATTAATAATAAAATCTAAAACGAGCTTACACAAAGTGGATTGTGATTAATCCATTTCAAGCATTAAAATTATAGCCGTGTGACTACATTACTAAGTGAGCATGCAGGCGATCAGCATAACACATAGGACAAAGAGCCTATCAAAAGACACATATATTCATCATTTGGAAGTAACCACTCTTGCATTTTTATTGGTACCCATATATCTTTATATATATAATTCTTCTGTGAGTGTGTATGTCACTGAACTTCTCTTAAACGACTGGACCGATTTTGATGAAATTTTTTGTGTGTGTTCAAGGGGATCTGAGAATGGTTTAGATTCACAATTTTGTCCGCTGGACAACCCCTATTTTTTTAGGGCGGTACGAAGTTCGCTGGGTCAGCTAGTATACATATATATAATTATAAATCTATAATTTAAATGAATAAGGCACTTGCCCCATCACCGACAATGAACGAGTAGCGAGTATATCTGGAAACGAGTTAGCAAGTAGCGGAAAGCGAGTTTGTACTTCCGATAGTTATATCTTGGCCATAAGCAAGTGTGCGACTACAACGGGCGATTACTCGCGCCAATCGCACGTGGTGACAGTCCTGAGCAAAAATGCACGCGCACGCGTTTTGACTGCCAAGCGAGTATTTCCTTTGTAGCTCTTATAGCTCAGCGGCGAACTAGTGGAGCGTGTTCTCGCCGGCAGTATGAACTAAGCGATCAACTGCTATATATGCTTCTCTTTTATTTACATGGAATGTGTATATCTGTTACCGGCCAAACCCGATTTCAGGACAAACTAGTTTTGCCTAGGCTAAACTAGGTCTTCCTATACGCGATAGGATTAACTAGTATAGCCTAGTCCAAACTAATTTGTCCTAAGCTCGATAGGATAAACCAGTTTAGTCTAGGCCAAAGTAGTTGATCCTGATATAAATACGCATACTCTAGGATAAACTAGTATGGCCTAGTCTAATCATTATAGTATATCTAGAAAGTCAAAATAAATAGATAAAGTGAATAAAATACTCCGTAATTGGAAAAATAATATTTTTTATTAAAACGATAATGATTCATCGTTAAAAGTTTTGGATAATTAGTAATAAAAACAATCACACTATAAAAAATAATATGTGTTTTTTTAATAGAAGCAGTAATAATATCTCAATTATTAAAATTGTTATTTATTTTTACGTGGTGTGCTTTGGTGCCACTTAGAATAGCAGAGTATCATTGCCTTCTTGCCTTCTTGAATTGCAGAGTACGAGTATCAGTGCCATCATTGGCAACTGTTTGTGGAACAGTTTTTGTTGCAGCTGCATCTATGCGCATACACACTCCCTCCACTTTCTTCCAGCGTTCTTTTTACATGACGCAACCTGTACAATTCCTGACATATTTGTTCAATTACTTTCGACTCTGCTAAATTTGTTTAGACTAGGCCGTACTAGTTTATCCTAGAGTGAGCGTATTTATATCAGGATCAAGTAGTTTGGCCTAGGCTAAACTGGTTTATCCTATCGGGCTTAGGACAAATTAGTTTGGACTAGGCTATACTAATTAATCCTATCGCGTATAGGAAGAACTAGTTTAGCCTAGGCAAAACTAGTTTGTCCTGAAATCGGGTTTGGCCGGTAACATATCTATTATAAACTTGAGCGAGAAAATGGCGTTAGTTAGTCGCTTATTGCCGGCGCGCGGTGGGTGGGACTACTGCCTGTATATTTTTTTCTAAATTATTTAATTATAATACGTCTATAGTATATTAATATGTAATCTTGTAGAATATGATTCATTAAGACACTAAGTCGTTATGCCCACCAAAAACATTTTCACGTAAAATGTTGCCAGACGAGACCATATAACTCGCACTGTCAAAAAGTTATCAGATCTTATGTACATAGAACCAAGCTAACGCTAAGGCCTAACTTCACAAACCAAAACCAAAACTATTGACTTTATGAAAAAAAGGTTGATACATAAATTGTAGGCAATTGTCTCTAGTTTCATTTTGTACATAACTGTTTTTATCGTAAAATGAGTCGGAAAGGAGATATTGTCAAAAAACTGCTTTTAGGCGCCCATTTTTCCAATATGACGGCGCGGGCGGCAAAAATACGAGGTGGCAAAGTCGAAATTCGGAAAGAGCACCTCAAAATCTATAAAATTAAAAATTTTCAAAACTCTCGGAAAACTTTCCAGGTAACCACTTTATTTCCCACCAAATGACTGTACTATTTTAGTATTGTTCTTTAGACAAAGTTTATAGTCCAATATCACAAGACCGCCAGACCTTACATATAATGTGATGGACAAAATATGAATAATCGAGTAGTAATAGTGTGTACAATGAACGTATACATACTCGCCACTTGTGCCGTTGGCCAATTTACAGGTATCAGGTGGCAAAGATACGTAACAATTTTACTCACTTTACTTACAACCGCCTGTGTGATTCTGTCCGCTATTGACAACATATCCCGAGAATGTTGTTTATCCAGTATTTATTTACAAATAAATCCAAACCAAGTATAGGGGTTCAAAAAAACGACGAAGCGCTTCGTGAAAAGGTAGATAGTGCCCTTGCTCTTTGCTTAGCTCATCTTGTCCTTTTGGCGGGGTCACTACCTTGCCCCCAGATTGTAAATATTGTCTCGCCTTAGTACCTACTTTAGCAAATGGCGCTTTTCATAAATTCCATTACCACCTCCATAATTTTTTCGCCTTTTCAAAGCATTTTTACTTCGTCATGCCAAATCGCGTGCTTACAGCTTATCGCCTTCTGCAGATGTCATCGTAAATTGGTTTAGTGCAGAATAACAATGCAATCAACATTTGATAACGAATTAATCTTGTTTTGCTATGCGAACGAATTTAATATATTTTGTTTTGTTTTTTTATTTATTTTTAAGCATTTACTGATAAATTAATATATTAACTGATTAATATATTTTGTCTGGAAAATGAAGATTTGTGTAGTTTCATCGATTTATTCTTGATCAGATCAGATTTAGTACCTACAATAGCTCGTCAATATTTTTTAATTTTGATGTTTATTTGCTAGAAAGCGTATAATTTCTAGTATAATACGAGTCTGATACGCGCTTTACCGATGTTTTATTTGAATAATAATCTTTATCAATGTTTTTTATTTACTATCAGTTAGATAGTTTTTCACGGAAGGTCCACATGCATGATGCAAGCCCACAAACATGTAACAAACCGAACCGAATAGACACAGTCTGGTCAGTAGTTTCCATAATAATTGTAATTTTAACACACATCGTTAGATATAAAAGCAATGTAAATTGTAAGTCTATCAGTAGTAAATATATACAGGTGAAACTAATAAAATGATTAATTAATTTAGAAGTGTATACAAATATATAAGTACCTATATTTACATGTCAAATTAAGATAACTATTAGAAGATAGTTCTCTTTGCGTTGTCGTGTCATAATCAATGGACAAAGTTGAAAGTATTTTCTATAAAACCAATTAAATTAGGTTGTCCAAATATGAGGCATACTTTACCAACCAATCATTTTTTTTTGTTGATTCTATTGCACTCTAAAATTCTGTTTTTTAGCAGTTAACGTGAAGAAAGGTAATTCTACCAGGTGCTAGTGCATCTATAATACAGGCTGCCTTATTCAAGACACGTTGTGTAAATATACACGTAAATATATGCACCGCACCACGTCGCGTGGTTCATTCCTGACCTTATTGATGTTTTAATGATAATTTTATATCCTTGGTAGTGCTTTTGCACAGTATCTTGTCTCTTATGTAACACAATTTATAAGATAAATATATTCTTTTATAGGCATAAGTTTTCAACGTTTTAAGCTTGTTAAACGTTTGACACGTGTTCATTTAATATAAGGTCCTTAGTCAAATATTAATAAGAATAACCCTCAGTCGTTTGCACCCAAAACTCTGCCCTGGGCTGGAGTGGTAGGTCATGCCTCTTTACTTATTCCATCCATACTGAAGGCCTGCCTGTGCACTAGCAGGGGGTTAGTTAATAGACTGATCATAAACCCTTAAAACGCTTGTAAGCAGCCATCGCTATTAAACAATTGAACTTTTATTTCAATATTTTTACGAACGTAGTTTTAGTATTTGCGAACTTTAAACATTTCTAAGTTTTCTTTGTATTACCGCAATCTCAGCAGGACCAAGAGTAAAAAACCTATACAATACCGTTTTCTTGACCTCGATCATCGTTTTTGCATTCAATTCTAGTTTGTTGTCTATGATTGAATTTTATCGCGCTTGTTCCACACCTTCCACGTTGAATTGACCTGTAAGCCTATAACTGTAACATTTGTTTTGCATATTTCTGTCAACCAAACCATCATCATATCATTTATGATTTGTTGGTTTTTGTTAGACGTATTTAGTCAGGTGTTCCTACTAAAATTATAAACGCATCTATCGCCAGGAGTAGATCTCCTCCCTTACCACTTTATTTTTAGTGGAGATTCTCTCAACATATACCAGATATCGTCTGAGTAAATCCTGTTAGAAGTGTTGGTGTTTTTGAGTAACAAACGTGTAGTAGGTTTGAAAAGGAAGCTAGAATTAGCAGAACTTACAAAAATTTAGTGGTTTTATACTCATCCATAAATTTTTATTAACTTATTTTGCCTTGTATATTCATATTATACATACAACATTAATTTTGTAGTTTAGACAGAGACACGATTGTAATGATTTACATATTTGTAGGATTTAAAAAGATAAATCGTGTTATTCACCTCACAATACAACCACATAATAATGGTGATGGCTGACTGCTTTTTCTAAACAGACGAAAATTATAGTAACCTTTCGCATTGCAAAATTCTGGTAAGCTAGGTGAAGTCTTCTTGAATTAGAACTATTTTCTCTTCTAATCGAATTTTCATTTTATCGCGTTTGTCAGCAGTCTGGACGTTGTCTTGGAGGTATGCCAACATGATTTTCAATAAGGTAGGTGACTGGTCAGTCGAAAGCTGATTAGTTGTCAAAATAGGATTTCCACCGTATATTTCTTTGGAACGCTTACCTGTTGTTGATCTGACTTTGGAATTCAGAAAATATTGGTCAGCAGATAAAATTGACTACACTTGTTTATCTCCAGATACTTCTTTCGCTTATTGAATACATTCATCATCGGTAGTGATGATACAATAAAAAGACCCACGAAAAAGAAGTCGTTTTAATTTTTTTACTGCAGGTTGGTAGCTCTATACTGATTTACCGCGCAAAATTTGAGCTGGATCTGTCATTTAATTTATTTAATACTGCACTTTTTGAAGTTATACTTCTTTAGGCGCGTTATGAAAAAATGATGAGAGTGAAATTTTTAGATGCGCGCGCATCACTGTAACCCAAAAGTAACAGCATGAAGTTGGCCGCGGGCGCGTTATGAAAAAATCATGTGAGTGAAATTTCGAGATGCGCGCGCATCACTGTAACACAATAGTAACACCATGAAGTTGGCCGCGGGCGCGTTATGAATGTTAGTGTCTAATAATGGTGGATTATTAACACTTAGTGGTTAATAATCCACCATTATTAGACATCTGTTCGAAAGGTACTTTGAACGATCCACGGAGCTCCATAAGATGATCGCGTTGTCAAAAACAATGTTGGCACGCTCGTCGCCTATGATCACTGTTTTCATATTTATAATATATATCCACATGTTTCTAGTTTCTATATAGACACAACGTGTTTTAGTTACTTACAAGTGCTAATTACATATGGACTAATAACTTAAATTCAGTAGTGATTTTAATTGAATATTTTGAATATTTATTTAATTTTTCAAATTAAAACTGAACTTAATTGACTGTGTTAACTATCCTTTTCCAGTCCTTTTATTATTTTATTGTAATTATTAATTATTTGCATGCAATTAAAAAATATTTTTAATGATGCTAAAGAAGTAAAACTTCTCACGCGCGTACATAAGTTACACGCATCCATTTTTTTTTGTTAGTCATAGTATTGAGTCCTCAGTAATTTTTACAATGGAAAATATTGTTGAACAAAGAGTGTGCCTTAAATTTTGTGATTTGAATGAGATTTCATGTAGTTGAATCGCAAAAAATGTAGCAAAAACCTACGGCGAATCATGCATGAATGGTATAAGGCTTTTAAAGAAGGCCGAGAAGTAGCAGTGTACACTTGCCGCGCTCTGGTAGATCTTCAACCGCTACGAGCAAAGGAAACATCGACAAAATCAAGAAGTTAGTGCTCGAAAATCGACGTATGAATCTGAGAGAGTTGCCTAGTGAGGTGAACATATCTTTTAAGTTCCTCCACAACATTCTCATTGACATTTTAGGTTGCAACGCGGCGCCGCTCGACTAGCTCCAAAAGAGCTCAATTTTGTTCAAAAAAGAAACAATTTTGTTCAAGAACAAATGAAAAGTTTTTAGCGCAAATTCAACAAAAGTTCTCGACCAAGCACTGTATTCACCTGATATGGCTTCGTCTGACTTTTTTATTTTTTTAAGTTAAAATTACCACTTCAAGGAAAACCTTTTGAGTCGATAGAAGCCATAAAAGAAAAATTCGCTGAATGAGCTAAAGGTCATACCGCAAGTAGCCTACGAAAAATGTATGGAGGAGAGGACTGGGTGAAATGGTGGAGATGTTGTTGCTGGGGCCTACTTTGAAGGCTTTGTATTTTTTTGTTTTATTGAATAATTCCCGATACATATAGAATATAACACAGAATGTATATATGTAATGTATATATGTATTGTATGTAGTAAGTACATAACTGATTTTATGCTGTTCCCACTTCTCCTATGTCACTTGCAGTAAGGCTTGCCAGATGTCCGGCTTCAGCCGGACATGTTTGGCTTTTTGCGGTCGCGTCCGGCCAAATATGTGTTTGGCATGTTCGGCTTTTGTTAGGCTTTTTGTCAGAGTGGCGATTCGTACGACGATGGGCGGACGAGCGTCCGAGCGGACAAGAGAGCATCCATCTTCTATCTCATTCTCACTTTACATCACGTATAAATACTTTTTTCAACAGCCCAGCTGTAAAAACATTGTTTGTCAATAAAAAAGATATGTCCGGTTTTAGGGCAAAATAGTGCGCAGTCCGGCCGTTGCATTTTAAGGTCTGGCAACCCTACTTGCAGTACTAACCTAAGCCAAAAACACGTACACCTGGTGGTATTCAGACAAAGGCCTGATACTAAAACATACATAATACAGAAAAGACGATGTAACGATAGATCAATTATAGTTAATTTGTAATTTTTATGCAACTTCATTGTAGGCTCTGACTAGGCACTCGAGCTCCAAAATTTGTGTAACTGAATCAATTACACATTTATTGATGCGTTTCACATATAAATAAAAATTTAGATTTGAAATCAAATTCTTTAGAAGTGCGTACGTAATTTTTTGCATTTTTGCAAACGTTGTACGAATTTTCACAGATATACCTTTCCACTATATGCCTATGTCTATGTAAAAGTAAACGAGCTCCAGAGATGTGAATTATTTGAAATACATATATTTGAAATGCAAATACAAAGTACCTATTTTTATTTTATATTTGAAATACTTTTTTTCTAAATGTATTTTGTTTTTTTTCTAAATTTATTTAATACTTTATATAAATATTTAGTATTATAAAATACAAAATAGTTTTGTTACATTTTTAATGATTTTTTCCTATTTTTCATTCTTAAATCCAAGATTACCTTATTTATGAACGCATTGATCGTGATAGTAGTGTTGTAATTATCAACTACAGTCTCACAAGACTTTTATGGCACGTGAATGACATTGACATGACATTCACACCCACGCCGGGTGTGAAATTAGGGTTACAAAATCAAATCACAACCAGCTAACAAAATCTCCTTCGTTTTAGGGAATTGTTTAAATGCTATCTCCTTCGTATTCATTTTAAACTAAGAACATTTTTGGATAATAATCCTATTATTACTATATTTTCTAATATGGACATATTATATTAAAAAGAAGGAAAGGACAGAATCTTATTATATGTTTGTTGAGGACTCTGATTCTTCAGCAGCCAGTAATAATGTAAATACTCCTTCAATAGATCTGGAAACACTACAATATTTAAAAGATGAAGACAATACCTTAGAATCCTTTAACAGGTATCCAAAGGTAAAAAAAACTCTTCCTTAAATATAATACCTGCTTACCGAGTTCTGCCCCTGTTGAACGACTATTTTCTTTTGGTGGAATGATTATGAGGCCCCATAGGCGGAACATGAAAGATGAACTCTTTCAACAAATACTAGTTTTAAAATCAGTTAAATAAAAATATGTGCTATTGCTTAACAAGGTATTTTATTTTCAAAACCTATTTTGAAAATCCGTATTCTGCATTTTGTATTTAAATACTTTTATTTACAACTATTTTGTATTTCTATTTGAAATAGTGCTAACAAGTACGCATTTGCATTTTGTATTTAAATACTTTTACTAAACTATTTTTCACATCTCTAACGAGCTCTTATCTTCCAGCGAAAAAGGCAGTGCCCGAAGAAGTTACCAAGCAGTCTTTCCGCCTCAAAGTATGGCGTCACCTGGAGTCGAACGGGCTGGCGATGTTCCCGCGGCCGGTCTACAACCGCATCCCTAACTTCAAGGGAGCTCCCGAGGCAGCGGCCAAGTTGGCAGAGCTGGAAGTCTTCAAGACTGCCAACACGGTCAAAGTTAATCCTGATAAACCACAAGAACCTGTAAGGTAAATAACTCTAAATTAATTTATCTTAAACTGTACAAAATCCTCAAATCTCTCAACTCGAAAAAGCATAATAATTTGATTCGCTGATGTATACATATAATAAAATGGTAGGAAAGTCAAATAATATTTTGTACATTGAATATTTTTTTTAAAGAATACTTGGGTTGTGATCTACTATCGATACCCAAGCCAAAATATAGTTTTTAGATTTTTTGTCTGTATGTATATCCGGGATAAACTCAAAAGTACTGCATGTTTTTTTTCATTAAATTTGGCACGAATATTATTAAGAAGTCTGGTCAACATATAGGCTACATATTATCACGCTATCACTTACGGGTAACGAGCAGTGAACCTTTATTTCTTACTCTACGAGCCACGCGTACGAAGTCGCGGGCGGCCGCTAGTTGATCTATAAAGGAGTTCCAAGAGCGCTTATAGTATATAACGCGTTTTGAAAAAAAACTGGCCATATTGCGGAGTACTAATAGAACTAATTTTAAATACAACTCAGTGCTACACTAAAAATTTAGAGAATTAAATTGCGAAATAAATATATCTTTCCCATTAAATCCTCTTTCGACTTCTACATACGTATAACGCGCAGTTTGAATATATTTATTCATCAACTAAAACATACTATTATCAAAAACGTAATGTTATCCAATACGGTTTATTTCTTCTAATTGACTTTGAGATCTTGTCTGGCGTAGCGTGGTCTGAGGCGCAAGCACGAGTTTTTGACAGCTCCGTAACTTATCGCATCGTCATAGTTTCTATAAAAACTAAGCAGCGCCCCTATCGAACGTAAGAACAAACTGGCTTTTCCATACAAAATTTGATGATTATGATACTTAACGGAGCTGTCAAAAACTCGTGCATGGGCTTCAGTATTAACAGGGTGCCACGGCCACACCTCAACCTCTGAACCGAATATAATGAGTTTTGGCATAGAGATGAAGAGAGAGTCTTGGATGTCCTCAACATTGCTACCGCTTGACGTGAAAGTAAACTTGAGGAGGTTGACTTGTGGAGTGAAATATGGAATGAAAGTTGTGCGGGAAGCCAGTCATGCCAACATTATTCTAAATCGTAAGTCTACGGCATCAGTTACTTATAAAACCACTCCTCAATGACGTCCCGTTTGACATTGATGGAGTCTAGGATAAACTATGCCTTATTGTTGTTTCATTGAACGTTAGTTTCTGATCGAGAATTTCCTGCTCATCTTTCGTTGAGAGAATATAAGAAGTTTTTAATTGCACATTTTCTAATGCTGTGAATCCAAGTCGAGTGACTGAAATTGTAAAGCGAATTCAGTAAATATATCATGCAACAGTGATTGCAGTTATGCAAGCACCGACCGATATCTTGGGTAATGCAATGCATTTAATAGTCATTTTATAACTTCCTTATGTAAAACTAATTTGAAAAGTGTAGACCCATATAAAATGATTAATGCATCTTTCAAATTGTATATGATTTTATTATCGTTAATGGTATAGAACTTAGTAATTGATTCATCTGTTTTCCAAGAGAAATTCCGTTTAAAACTTCCGATTTATTTATGTAACATATTAAACTATAGTCTCGTTGGGCGAAGTCCGCCCCCAGGCAAAACAACCACTAATTAGATATAGTCTTTTAACTAGTTTATTCGTTATCACATGGGACTATTGAGAACTACTTAACTTTAGCTGTATTGTGAGTTGTGATATTGTGAATAAAGGGGTACATAAAACACATTCCCTTAAAATATAAACAAAAAAAGATCCATGTACTAGTTACCAATACTCTGTTAACGCTTAATAAATATGTTGAATAATTAACCATTTTAACAAGTGGTTTACAATATACGATAGAATCATGACTCTAAAATCCTAATCGCGTAAATATAGCAGTAGAAAAGTATGGTATTACTTACCTATGTCTAAGGATTAGTACTCGTATTTCTTAGACGTAAATTATACATACAAAAATCAGTAGTTATAATACGCAGCTGAAAGTCATTCGAAGGCTAGACTTCCTCTGTTTCTTATTAAACGTATTCAGTGTTTTTTTTTCACTTGACCTAGATTCCGATATGAGTATATTTAAGTTCTTCATAAATAGATATTTTTTCCACTTGAAATCGGTTTGTTTGTGTCAAGTATCGTACCAAAATTCATCAATCGGTCCACCAGTTTACCCGTGAAAGTGTAACAGACGAACATGTAGTCAGATTTTCCCTCGTATTTATAATGTTAAAGTGGATTCAACGTTTTTTTGACATGCCATGATTTTGTTTTTATACATAAAAAATATTCTACGTAACATTAATTTAAAAATTAGTTTTAGTACCTTAAACTCGGTATAGAGAAATGAGCCTACTTAAAAGTAAAGAGTGGTGGGCTGCAAATACATTTTCCAAAATATCACTTAAAAACACACCGACCAAAACTTGATAGTTTTTATTCATGTATTATAATTTGATAATGTTAAGTGGTTATACCATAATACACGCAGAAAGACCTTTAACAATAGCGATAACCTGTCGAGCGATAACGGAAATAAGTAAACAAACTATCAATTTGTATTGCATTATCTTTGTTAACATCGCGTCGTGATTCTAACCGAAATTGAGGAATAAGTTTTGTAAGCAAAACCTAGATGGCGTTGTTATTAATAACATTTTAATTTTAGCTAATTTGTTAGGTAAATTATGACTCGGTATTAAAGAGAGTGTTGTCATTACTTTGTAGTTGTATTAGACCATAGCATGGAAGGCCTTTGCGGAGTGGCATACATCTTATCAAAAGTGAAACATCAGAATAATTGATAATTTACGAGTATCAGTTACTTTTTGTATTTAGATCTCATCATACTCCATAATATGGCAGTGTACGGCCACTCTTAACAGGATGCCACGACTTCCCTCGCAATCTCGGCATTCATTACGGGGACCTCGGCCTTCAGATACTTTGTGTGGTTTCGTCAGATGGCGCTATATATTTTTTTTTCTTTCAGGGTGATATGCCTGGAGCAAAAAAAGACCTTGTACGTGCCAGTGCCACGTCTACAGAACGGTTTCCTCAACCGACTGGAGTTGACGGAAGGGGAGACTGGTCCCGCGGCCATTAAAAAGGCAGTCTCACGCAAAGGCATGGAAACTTATGGAAAGCCCATTGGTGAGACCGAGTTTTAAGTATTTGTGATAATGCCTTTCCAAGAGTAATAAGTTGATCGTTCGAAAAGACCCATTGAAGAAAAGAATAAAACTTGTAAGTCCTAGACATTCTTGGCAACAAGCAAAAAGACATTAAGTGGTTAGTGGTCACCGTAGGACTTTAGAACTATCGTTATATTTTTTTTACTTTCTACGCATTCAACTACTAGATGTTTAAATCTAAAGGAAATTTTATTAAAAATAATTCCACGCGGAGCAGGCTACCTTGTAGCCTAAGAAATACTAGAGAGAATTCGACACGGACAATTAAGGCCGCGGTAGCATAATGGTCAGTGCATCAGCCCGGATAGCGGAGGATGCGAGTTCCAGTCCTGTCTACAGCCAGGTCCGCGTGGAATTTTTCCAATAAAAAAATTCTTTACAAGTATCATTCACCATATAAAACGATACAGCCCAATAACTCCAATTGTGCTCCTATAATAACAGGTTTGTCAGATATTCATAAGCTGGGCGGAGGGGGTCATTGGGAGGCCCTTTTTTTTTTTTTTTTTTTTTTTTCGTCAGGAAAATGCATGACGCATACCCCGCCACCTGGGAGTGGCAACGGGGTTATGTGGGACTCCTCCCGACCCGTCCTGCCCGTCCGCTCAGCCAGTCCTGGGACTAGCTCAGCGACCGCCCAGGAGGGGGGGGCCCTACCCACTAAAAACCTGACGATGCCCCTCGCCTCACTCGGTCCACGGTCCCAACCAGCACGGTTGAGACAACGGCACTAGACGAGGCCACGGGAACCCTTACGGAATCTTCCGCGACCTCACCAGTGAGCGTCCGAGTCGAACGGACACACCCCTCTCCCCCCGGATGAGGAGAGTGTTGGGGATGCCCTGGAGCATCATGGGCATCCCCAGCCATAAGCAAAGACCTGTGCAAGGCAGGATCTGAACTTCCCAAGTCCAAACCCCGCAGGCCTCTGTCAGGGAGAGCCTGAAGACGACGGGGGTTCCCCCGTCTCCTTGCCCTCACCCTCCTACGTCGGAGAGAGTCCACGTGAGCTTGCTCCTCGCGAACCCTCTCTGCAGCCTCCTTCTGCGAGATGACATCCTCGCAGAAAGAGGCCACGGCCTGCCAAGATCTGTCGCTGCCCAGCATAGCATTTACTATGCCGGGCAGAGAGAGATCCCTACCCACTGCCGCTACCAAAGTACGGCGCTGCTGGGACCACGCCGGACACTCCTCAAGGGTGTGTCGTGCTGTATCTACAGCAGCGCCGCACTCGTGGCACGACGGGGTCGCCTCTCGCTTTATCCGATGCAGATATTGTCCGAAGCAACCATGCCCAGACAATACCTGCACCAGCCGAAATGTTAGCGACCCATGCTCCCTCTTCCTCCAGCGATCCAGCACAGGACGGATCGCTTCTAATGTCTGGATGCCAAACATAGAAGCCCGCATCATTTCTCCCCAGAGCTCCCCTAAATTTTCCTCTGTCTGGCGTCTAACTCTGACCAGGTTTGCTATGTCAGGGCGTTCCCCGCGGCTTCTCGCCGCGGTCCTCTCCTTATGTAGTTCCGCCAGGACTTGGGCCTCTAGTTCCCATGGTGGGTTTCCTGCTAGAGCACAAGCGGCTGCCCAATCATTGGGAGGCCCTAGGCAGCACGTGAATAGTTTAGTAGTAGTCAAAAAAATTAGTCTAAATTGTCCAGATACGATATTGTCAGTTTGCAAGCTTCAAAGCTTAAAAGCTATTCAGCGTCTTATCTTATTATGTCCCTAATATTAAGTAGGAAGAGAAAACTACTCTTAGTTATTCCGTTTTTTTACTTCCAGGCATTGAACATTGCGTTACTCTGGACCTGGTGGTAATGGGATCAGTTGCTGTCTCCAAAGAGGGATATCGTATTGGCAAAGGAAGAGGTTAGTAAAACTTTCAATTATTTAGGTACCTCTTTATTACATACAAAAAAATGCAAAGAGATATCTTTTATCTAGTAACATAATAAGAAATGGAAAATATTTGAAATCAGCTTATTTCCTTAAAAAAACTGAATCCAAGAAGAACCCATTGCTTGTGCAATTTGATTTGGTCTTTGTTGTAGTAAAATCAACGTAACGTAAGGGTCAGTTAAGACAACGCCTAAATGCTGGAGCAAATAACTGTCTAAATTGATAATAATTTTAACATTAAGTAGAAAATTGTATGAATAACGACACATACGGCTCGCGTATGCTCGCGACTCGTTCGCGCGCTTCCTCGCACCCTCTCGGGAGTCCTTGAGGATGCTCGTACCGCTTTCAGTGTATTTTATTATTGACATGTTCTTCTTTTTCCTCCTCTTCTGCCAAAAACGCAATGAGTGCAATATCGAAGCCAATTATTTCCACGTGCGGTCGCGTTAAAAGATGATAAAAAATGCGATGGCCAGCAACCCCCGGTGAATTTGATCGCGTAGCCTCGCGTCGACGCGCCCATCCTCACGCGGGCTCGAGCCTGTCGCCGTCTCAAAGCGTATATTTGATCTCTATGTTAATAGCCACCAGGGGGCCAATCGTTTAACGTTGGTTATCTCTATCGCTAACGATTTCGTATTATTATTTCTGACCGCCGAAAATGCCCCTCTTTTTTTCCTTTGAATTGGTAACAACAATATTAAATAAAATGAGCGTAAGGTATTTGAAAACCTTCGGTGGTCAGAAATAACAAAATGAAAACGTAAGCGATATGGATAGACATAGCAATTCCGTTAGGCGCTTGACCCCCAGAGGAGGGTTAAAGTGCCTTCAGAATTTCAGAGGTGCTCGAGATAATACATTTTTGGTCACCCATCCAATGACTTGACGCTCCTCTATTTAGATATAGTAGATTTCAAACCACATTTACAAAGCAATTAATAGCTGTTCTATTTTTGTTAATTAGGCTATGGCGACTTGGAGTTCGGCTTAATGAAGCATATGAAGGCAATTAATCCCAGCGCATTGGTCGCTACAACTGTACATGATTGTCAGGTATGTGAATGGTTATAACCCTGCAGTATTATTATCGACTGGAGGTGGGAGGACTTAAATTTACTCATAATGTTTGTTTAAACACAAACTATTAAAAAATGCAATGAAACAGTATTCACTGATACAAACGAATAGTATAAAAACTGAGCACTAGCCATCTCGCAGATATTACAACTATTTGGAGTAGTATAGTGTACTCAAACCGCCATAATACAAAATATGGACTATCGTTAGTCATGGTTTAAACCTAACGCTGTCTCTGTCTTCTTTTTAGTAAACAAAGTAACAGCATCATTTTAAACCAGGTTTAACTTTACTTAGGGTTTTGTAATAAAGCTGAAAAAGTCGAGCCTCCAAAAGTTCTATGATACCTTTTTATAAAACTGTACCCTTAGCACGAACCAGTATGACGTAGATCGAATTCAACTATTCGAATTCGATCTACGTGAAATGTGTACTAGTTTTTAGTTGTCGTTACGTCTGTTGTGGCGCTGTTGTTCAAGTTTCATACAAAATATGACAATGACATTTCGCACTCGCAAACTATTCGAATTTAATATTGGTTCGTACTAAGGGTACTGGCGGCATACTAGCATACTGCAGACAGTATGGTAGTTTGCTAATGCTACAAGTATTAAAAATATGTATTTTTCACAACCTTTTTGTGCACACTTACGCTTTAAATATTAATGAAACTTAAATATTAAGTCATTAATATATTTCTTTACTTTTTGCCATAGGTTTTCGAAACCCTTCCCGCCGAGTTGTTTGGCCCTCACGATGTGCCCATCGACATCATAGTCACACCAACACAGGTAAGTCTGTTAACAATGGCCGATTATTTACTTATAAAATTTTTGAAATTGCTGAACTAAAAAAATATTTTTCATTAATTACCAATTGTACTTTTTAGGTGATCATTTATTATTTGTTTGAGGTTCATTGAAATATTTCCCAAATTAATAGACTGATAATGATGTTGAAACAGCTGTTTTAAGTTCATCCGTGTCACAAAGTACGTAAACGCTGCGCTCATACAAAGCCGGTTAAGAACAAAGCGTCATTTCTTTCAAGCACATATTGACGCAACGTTTATGCTTCTCCCACAACTGTGCGACAAAGCTTTGCTTCTATAATGTACTAAAATTAACGTTCGAAGTTTGAATTAGTTCCTACATTATTACGCTCCTTTAGCAGCACTTACAAATTTATCGTCACACTATCATCTAAAGTCTATAGTCACACAGCCCGAAATTCATTACGATAAAAATAAATTCAAATTACGAACGCTTATTTTAAACGCATTCAGTACAAAGTTTCGTCGCGAAGGTGCGGGAGAAGCATTACAGGCACATTCACAAATTTTCAAGCAGAGTTTATTCGCGACTAGCGACACGTCGACACGTGTTGTCAAAAATCCGCGTTGTTAAAACGACCTACGTGACCGAGTTGTATATACGCCGGGTTCCGAGTCCCGGTGGAGACATATGTAAATATGATGAATACCAGCATTTGTGCCTTAGTCAAGGTTGTTTATATCTATTTCTATATAAATATACTTATGTATCAAATATATTAGGTTGGGGAAAAAGTTTCTTCGCATTTTATATGATAATTCAAATCCTTTTTTCATATATTTTATATACATTTAACTAAAGTATATTGGTGCCATTTTGTTCCATTACTTTTTGCCACCTGTAGGTAGGGAAATGATCCCATTTCTATAAAAAATTGGGGTCCTCTCGTGATGTTCAGCGAGATACAAATGGATATGGCCAAAGAGATTTTTTTACAAGTTCATACATACTATAATGCGAGAAGACTTTTCCCCCAACCTATTATGTATTATATCCGTTACCGTAGCAGCCCATAACTTTACAGTGCTTTGCGGCTAGCTAGGTGACGGAGCTCGATGGCGCAAGTAGTTAGCGCATTCGGCTGCGATCGTTGAGCTTAAGCAACTTTCCCTGTGGTTGGTCATTGGATGGGTGACCAAAAATTTCTATCTCGAGCTCCTCCGTGCTTCGGAAGGCACGTTAAGCCGTTGGTACCGGGTGCATCAGCAGTCGTTAGCACCCACCAATCCGTACTGGGCCCGCGTGGTGGTTCATGGCCCAATCTCCTTATTCCATTCATAGGGAAGGCCTATGCCCCAGCAGTGGGGACATTAATAGACTGATGATGATGATGATGAGGTGAAGGGTCCTTTAAGCTACTTTTTTATTTTGTCTGTTTTTTTTAATGGATTCGCGCGGCTTGTGAATTAAGCCAAAGTCAAGTGTTAA
This sequence comes from Chilo suppressalis, assembly GCA_902850365.2. Lineage (NCBI taxonomy): Eukaryota > Metazoa > Arthropoda > Insecta > Lepidoptera > Crambidae > Chilo > Chilo suppressalis. The sequence goes on along the minus strand of OU963895.1, from coordinate 9,983,581 downwards.
AATGTTTACAAATACTGAAGCACTCGTGTTCAAAGTAATATATCAAGTCGAAGTAGGTGGCAGTGAAATCAATCCCCCTTTCTCTATGTTCAATAAAAGTGTGGGGATTTATTGGAACCTCCCCATGGACTGCTTGAGGGAACGTCGAAAGACACTTTCCGCTATTTTGTTTCACTTGCCAACACTTGTGCATGTTCCCGAACACTTAATGGTTAATAATCCACCATTTTTAGACACTAACATCCGCCACAACACAATTTTTAACAAGAAAAATAAAACGACGATTCCCGATCCCGCCAAAAGTCCTCGTGTCTGTTTATTTTAAATGTTACTCACAAATTGACAATATGGACATTTTATTCTGAAAGAAAGTGTATCATTATTTAAAAGGTGATAGAGACTCAGCGTATGAGCCAGAGGCCGGTGGGAATACTGTGGCACTTGCTGTCCAACCGCCGCTTGCAACTGATGCCCATCTTGGGACAACTGCGCGAGATCGAAATGCTGTAAGATTATAAACATTATTTTTATTAATAACTAGCGGCCGCCCGCGACTTCGTACGCGTGGAGTTAGTTTGAAATAAAGGTTCACTGCTCGTTCCCCGTAGGTGATAGCGTGATAATATGTAGCGTATTTGTTAACCCGACTTCTTAATAATATTCGTGCCAAATTTTAAGTAAATCCAAGCAGTACTTTTTGAGTTTATCCCGGACATACATACAGACAAACAGACAAAAATCCTTAAAACTATATTTTTGGCTTCGGTATCGATTGTAGATCACACCCCAAGTATTCTTTTAAGAAAATATTCAATGTACGGTTGCGGTCAGAAAATATTTACCACCTTAAGGATCATTATTGCATGCTGTGTGCATTTTTTAGGTCACAAGTTCTAATTGTCCTTCTTCGCCCTGACGCCCGATCCAAAACCTCACAGTCACAGTGAATCGCGATATATTGAGTTCTCGTGATATAGCACTAATACTATGTCCATCTTCGAAGAGAAACATTATTTCAGGCCAGGCTCCAGGGTCAAACTTGCCATTTTATTTCGTAATGAATTTTTTTTCGTAAAATTTGCTCTTGCCCAAACAATGTTCAAACGATATTTTTTTTGTAAATGTCATTTCAGCAAATAAGGAAATGAGTTTTAATATCAAAAAGTAATATATTTTTTTTTGTTATTCTCCATTCGTCATTTTGTATAATAAATTTTGAAAGGTAACAAGTTACTTGATATGGGCATTTTAGACTAGTGAACTAAGGTGTAATATAGAATCTAATTTTAAAACTGGTAAACATTTTCTGACCGCGACCGTACAGTGTTGACTTTCCTACCATTTTATTTTATGTATAGATGAGTTTATAGGCGACCTCCTAAATGACTTATGGAACTCTTATTCCGGTCAAAATATTTTATATTATCATTTGAATAATAGTTACAAAATTCAACCGCATTCAAAGTTTTAAATATCAATTGATGAACAAATAATTATTTAATAATAAATTTCAATTCGTGCAAAAGTTGTTTAATACATTCTGAAGGTTAAATTCAATTGTATCATGATAAAAGCCAGTTCTTAGTTGGTGGATTTTATTTACCATGCAAATTCTGTTTGAAAGAAGTACTACAGCATCTGTTTGTATCTACAAACCGCAATTGTTAATATATATTTTTATTCATTTAAAGTTGGTAGCAAAATTGTATACGGATAATTTGGTATCGCCGTATGTTTCAACTTTTCTAATTTTTAATTGAGGGTTTAGCTAACAAAAGTTTACGCAGTTTTCAAACATGACTTCAAACCATCCAGAGTCCAGACTTTTATATATATATTTTTTTGGGGAATGCTTACATGATCGTCATTACCTTATATCTCTTATAAAATAGGGCCGGCCGCGCCTGCACGTTGCAAGAAGTGGACACTGACGTAGAGGAGCGCTCCACGCAGAAGCCGCGCAGAATCAGGCGGCGCACTCGCTCGCACAAGAGCCAGAGTGAGGGAGAGGTCAGTATAGTTATAATTTGATCAAATAATAAACAAATTCCTCACAGGTATTCATCGGGTACTTTTGAAGCAGCTATATACGAGTGTTTGTAGATTTTGGCTGTAAAGATGATGAAATTAAAGATTTGTTTGTTTGTAACAATTAAACTCAAATACTACCCAGCAGACTGAAAAATCTTTCATCAGAAATAATAAAAATAAGGCGTCAATACGCCTTAAAACTATATTTCCCCTGTGCGCAGACAGGGTTCGTTTTTAGTCTTATACACAGTCATCATAAGTATTGTCACACAGTAAAAACTTTTCTTTTAGAATGCTGGCCACAAAAAAGTTTATTGAATTCGACTTTCGAATTGTTCATGGAAATAAAAATGTATACTTTTTTAGAATTTTACTCATAATTAATAATGGATAGACCAGGGTCGATAATTTTTGAGACCATAAAAAATTATAGTTGGATAATTATAGTTTGGAAACCCATTAGAAAAGGTAGAGAATATAACAAAAATGAAAGGAAAAATAAATTACGGGCGATCTGAGGTCGGGAAGGGGGAGGGGGTGAGTTTTTAAGGGTAAAAAATGGTTAATCTCGATTTCCGGTAAAACTGCAAGTCCTATGAAAAAAAGTTAAATGGCAAAGTTGTAGGTAATAAAAAGATCTACAACTTTTGTATCGACACTTTTTTCACATAACCTCAAAATTTATGTGAAAAATGCGAATAACCGAGTTTTTGGTTTTTGATTTTTATTTTTTGCAAAAAAAAATATTTTTTCACGAAATTTGGTGAAAACTTACCTTTGTATGTCCCAAACATACAGTAATTTTTTTGATTTAAAATATTCATTTTTTCACCTTATTTTGACTTAATATCCAAAAAGCACCCTAATTTTCAATCGAAAATTCTCACGTCAAAATATCTGCTTTTTTTAAAAAGTTGGGGTGTTTTTTGAAATCTCTACTTTCTGATGGTATAAAAAAATATACACTACTATGGTAAATGTTCTCAGAAACTGCAAATTAATAATGAAAAAAACTCCAATCCGAAAAATTGATTTGAATCCTTATGTATAATTTTGAACTATTTATTAAAATTTACACTTTAATTACTCGAAAAACGTAAGATTTCATGTTATATTGATAAACAGAAAAATTACAAATCCATAAAACATGCAAAAATAGTTGTTGTAAGTAGGTATTAAAAATAGGATTTCCGGATTCGAGTTTTTTTCATTATTAATTTGCATTTTCTGAGAACATTTATCATAGTAGTGTATATTTTTTTTATACCATAAGAAAGTAGAGATTTCAACAAACAAAAAACACCCCAACTTTTTAAAAAAAGCAGATATTTTGACGTGAGAATTTTCGATTGAAAATTAGGGTGCTTTTTGGATATTAAGTCAAAATAAGGTGAAAAAATGAATATTTTAAATCAAAAAAATTACTGTATGTTTGGGACATACAAAGGTAAGTTTTCACCAAATTTCGTGAAAAAATATTTTTTTTTTGCGAATAATAAAAATCAAAAACCAAAAACTCGGTTATTCGCATTTTTCACATAAATTTTGAGTTTATGTGAAAAAAATGTCGATACAAAAGTTGTAGATCTTTTTATTACCTACAACTTTGCCATTTAACTTTTTTTCATAGGACTTGCAGTTTTACCGGAAATCGGGATTAACCATTTTTTACCCTTAAAAACTCACCCCCTCCCCCTTCCCGACCTCAGATCGCCCGTAATTTATTTTTCCTTTCACATTTGTTATATTCTCTCCCTTTTCTAATGGGTTTCATCCTACTATATTTTTTTTCACTTTACACCATTTTTAAAATTATCGACCCTGGTCTAGGAGTGGACGCTTAAAGAAGACCGCGTTGCAGTTATTGCGTTGCATCGTTGCGGTTACGCTCCAATTCAAATTTTTGACATACTGAAAATTTTGAATATTACCAAAAGATTCGTTTATCGTACCATCAAACGATACAATGAAGACTCTCGTGTAGATGACAGGTGAAGAAGTGGTCGCCCTCGGTCTGTTAGGACTCCAGCAGTGATAAAAGCTGTGATGGCGCGAATTCAAAGAAATCCCAAACGTAAGCAGAAACTGTTGGCCCTTCAGATAGGGTTAAGCAGAACCACGGTGAAAAGGGTATTAAATGAAGACTTAGGGCTTCGGGCATATCGAAGAAAAACAGGACATCGTTTGAATGCTCGTCTAATGGACCCGAGACTGAAGAGATGCCGCGCTTTGTTGAAGCGGTACCTTCAACAAAGCGCGGCATCTCTTCAGTCTTCAGTCAGCAAGAATTCTTTTTTCGTATGAAAAATTTTTTACCGTAGAAGAGAGCTACAACAAACAAAATGATAAAGTGTACGCACACAGTAGTGAAGAAGCGAGGAACCGTATTCCGCGTGTCCAACGAGGTCATTTTCCATCCTCGCTCATGGTGTGGTTGGTAGTTTCTTATTGGGGCTTAACAGAGGTACATTTTTTGTGAGAAAGGTGTAAAAACGAATGCCGTTGTGTATCAAAATACAGTCCTGACGAACCTTGTGGAACCTGTTTCTCATACCTTGTTCAATAACAGGCACTGGGTATTCCAACAAGATTCGGCGCCAGCTCATAGAGCAAAGAAAACACAAGACTGGCTGGTGGCGCGTGAAATCAACTTCATCCGGCACGAAGACTGGCCCTCCTCCAGTCTAAATTTGAGTCCGTTAGATTACAAGATATGGCAACACTTGGAGGAAAAGGCGTGCTCAAAGCCTCATCCCAATTTGGAGTCACTCAAGACATTGATTGACTTGATTAAAGCAGCCGCCGATATTGACATGGACCTCGTTCGTGCTGCGATAGACGACTGGCCGCTCAGATTGAAGGCCTGTATTCAAAATCACGGAGGTCATTTCGAATAAACTTTATTGTCATAAGAATCTTTTTTTTAAGTTCATTTTGATATATCAATGGTTACATAATGAATAAACTTGTTTCAATTATTTTATATTAAACATGTGACACAATTTATGACCTGACTAGGTATATTTTTTTTCTAGGGCAATACTACTGAAGGCGAAGACGGCAAGTCCACGGGCAAACCGCGTCGCGCTACGCGTCGCCGCAATAGCCAGAAGTCGACCGGCAAGGAAGGCAAGGAGGGCAAGGAAACCGAACAACGACCACGCCGCCCCAAACGACAGAGGCCCGTCATCGACTTCTCTGTCAAGGTGAACTGTTGTTACTTGTCGGGATCATAGAGGTATAAGAATAGTTTGCAAGTGCAAAATGTCATTGCTAAATATGTACTGATTTTTAGATCTCGTTACGATACCGTTGTGGCGCTGCTGTTCAAGGTTCCATACAAAATTTGACAATTATATTTCGCACTCGCAAACTATTCGGATTCGATATGGTTCGTGCTAAGGGTACAGTTCTTTATTCACCAGACAATTTAATTGTGAACACGCAACATAACTCCACTCACTGGCACTATACAGGGTGGCCGGGGAGTTGACGTTCAAGCGCAAAATATAGATACTTTATGATGAGGAGTATCCAAATCACCCCCATGTATGTTCTACGATTTTGCGTAGTTTTCGAGTTATAATGTTTTTAATGATTTTTTTTTTTGTAATTTTCACCTAACATCAGTTTTCGATTTTTTTCTCATTCTGTTGGATGTTTCTGGTTCAGTTTTTTTAAGATAACCGACTAACATAGTCTAACCTAGCACCCTAAAAATTATGGTTTATCTAGGCATTGCAGAATTCGATTAGAATTTGTTCGAAAGTTCAAAATTACGATTTCAGCTCAGTACACACAAACTTTCAAAGTATCAAAAAAATGTAAATGGGGGGATTTGGAGTTCAAAGTGCTTTTAGAAACTTCCTGAAACATTAAACTTTAAAACAAGGCCAACTAAAGATAGGGTTAAGGGGGTTTATTTTCTGTAATTGACCTTCAAATTAAATTAAGGCATTTTTCAAGGAAAAAAATAATTATTTTCTTTTATTTAAATCTTTGCCTTTCTCTCAGTAATGATGGATTTGAGTAAAATACAGTTGTTAATGACCTAAATTCTAATTCTTCGAGTTTCTAGATGGATACATTTAATTAGAAACAGCTATGATTTCATTGTTGAGATTTTAACCACGAAAAAAAGGTTCAGGTAAAAAAATGTTGCTATGTCACTCTCTCTAGTTTGTGTCTGTGGGTTAGAGTAGTACAGTAACATTAGAAACAGAGTTGAGTAAGACGTTGACGCTAACAATGAGTACACCTGCGTTCCGTCCCTCAGTCGTACTCACCCTGTGTTTGCTACTACTCGTCTTATTCTGCCGTTTTTTCTCGACCACTATTTGCCTACTGATACTGCCGCCGCTTACTTGTTTGACCCCTGCTTGTTGCTGGATTCCGTTGTGCCTAACGATTTGGACTGTAGTTACTTGGAAGTGTTAGTGATGCCCTACACTCTGAGTGAATATGCAGAAATGCATTATTTCTACGGCGTTGCACAAGGCAACGGTGGTGAAGCAGCAAGACTCTACAGGGATCAACTTCAACGCCGAGGCGGAGCGCAACCTGATCATTACCCTGACTATCGTGTGTTCATTAAGATGTTCATAAGAGAACGATGGTGTTCCAGAACGACGGGGCGCCACAAGTGCGTCGCCATTTAGACCAGACCTATCACAACAGGTGGATCGGACGACGAGGGCCAATTGCCTGGCCACCACGCTCGCCTGACCTCAACCCTATTGATTTTTTTATTTGGGGCTACTTTAAAGAAATTGTGTACGCCAGAGAAGCTTCGAGTGAAGAAGAACTGAGAGCAAAAATTCGCGATGCTGAAACCACTGTGAAAAATAACCGTGAAGCTTTTAGGCAACTAAAACATAACTTTTTGCGCAGATGTAGATTGTGTATTTCTGTGGGAGGGCGAAATTTTGAAAATTTGTTTTAAATAAATGTATTTTGTTAACAATTAACTGCGTTTTACTCAAATGCATCATAACTCATAGAAAGTCAAAGATTTAAATAAAAGAAAATAATTATTTTTTTCCTTTGAAAATGCCTTAATTTACTTTGAAGATCAGTGTCAGAAAATAAACCCCCATTAATCTTTATTTGGCCTTCTTTTAAAGTTTAATGTTTCAGGAAGTTTCTAAAATCACTTTGAACTCCAATTTACATTTTTTTTGATACTTTGTAAATTTGTGTGTACTGAGCTGAAATCGTAATTTTGAACTTTCGAACAAATTCTAAGTGAATTCTGCAATGCCTAGATAAACCATAAGTTTTAGGGTGCTAGGTTAGACTATGTTAGTCAGTTATCTCAAAAAAACTGAACCAGAAACATCCAACAGAATGAGAAAAAAATCGAAAACTGATGTTAGGTGAAAATTACGAATAAAATCATTAAAAACATTATAACTCGAAAACTACGCAAAATCGTAGAACATACATGGGGGTGATTTGGATATTCCTCATCATAAAGTATCTAAATTTTGCGATTGAACGTCAACTCCCCGGCCACCCTGTATAGGTCCTTATCCAATCGCACGAACCTACTTTCACTGTAATCGCCTTTATATTAACGAAATAAAAAAAAATAATCTTCCATCACTGCAGTGATCTTGTGTTGCATTCATTCAAAATTTAATTCATGAATCCTATCATCTATAAATTTCTTTATAAATCTAGGGAAGTTCTACTATAATAATTAATTCTTTCAGATATCTAACATCAGTCCCAATACCAGAGTTCGCGATTTGAAACAGGCGTTGTCTGAGCGCGGAGTCAAACCACAGATCATGACATGGAAGGTAATAAATTCATTCGTATCTTTTACGTGCATTATTTTGTCATTCTAAGTTCTTACTAACAGTGTAAACTTCTAAAACCCATTTCTGTTTACAGGGATTCCGTGGTTTCTGCTACTTGCATTTCTTCAAGTCTGGCCCGCAGAAGGTATGCTTGATAACATAAAAACAATTTATCAAATTTAACATAATAATATTATAACTACATAATACAAGTTTTTTTTTATTTAAAGTAACTTAACGATGAAACTTAAGATGTTAATGATTTCGAAAATAACGGAAATTTTATGATTTTTTATTTATTGCAATGTAGTATAATATTTATACATCTGTACTTCATGCTGTTATATCAGCTGTCCCTGAATGAATTTGGCTATCCATACATTAGATAAGATAATGTTAAACGTAAAACCCAGCCAATCCCATGATTGGTATAATGATCGCAGTTTTTAGCCCTGCTCAGTCCAGTTTGAGTAGAACAACTTTTTAGCTCAGTTCGTATTCCATTTATTTCTAAATCCTTGGGTACCCCATCGGTTAGTACCTCTTTATATTATTACTGTACAATTATGAAATTCATAATTTCCAGGGCGAAGGCGACAGCGCTCCAGCCGCCGTCAGCATGGACAGCGTACTTACCGCCCTATCACAGATGTCCCTAGGCGGTAGCGGGGGGGTGGCTGGCGAAGAATCTGCCGACGATAAGCCCCGCTTGCTGACTGTGGAACCTGCCCCGCCCCGTCCCCAGCGGGACCCGCACGACAACCAACCCTCGGTGAGAAGTATTTCATACCCGCAGCAGGTGTGTCTAGGTGGATGGCGAAGAATCTGCCGACGATAAGCCCCGCCTGCTGACTGTGGAACCCGCCCGGCCCTGTCCCCAGCGGGACCCGCACGACAACCAACCCTCGGTGAGAAGTATTTCATACCCGCAGCAGGTGTGTCTAGGTGGCTGGCGAAGAATCTGCCGACGATAAGCCCCGCCTGCTGACTGTGGAACCCGCCCCGCCCGTCCCCAGCGGGACCCGCACGACAACCAACCCTTCGGTGAGAACTATTTCATACCCGCGCCAGGTGTATCTAGGTGGCTGGCAGAATCCGCCGACGATAAGCCCCACCTGCTGACTGTGGAACCCGCCCCGCTCCGTCCCCAGCGGACCCCGCACGACAACTAACCCTCGGTGAGAACTGTTTCATACCCGCGCCAGGTGTCTCTAGGTGGCTGGTAGAATCCGCCGACTATAAGCCCCACCTGCTGACTGTGGAACCCGCCCCGCCCCGTCCCCAGCGGGCCCCGCACGACAACTAACCCTCGGTGAGAACTGTTTCATACCCGCGCCAGGTGTCTCTAGGTGGCTGGCAGAATCCGCCGACGATAAGCCCCACCTGCTGACTGTGGAACCCGCCCCGCTCCGTCCCCAGCGGACCCCGCACGACAACTAACCCTCGGTGAGAACTGTTTGATACCCGCGCCAGGTGTCTCTAGGTGGCTGGCAGAATCCGCCGACGATAAGCCCCACCTGCTGACTGTGGAACCCGCCCCGCTCCGTCCCCAGCGGACCCCGCACGACAACTAACCCTCGGTGAGAACTGTTTGATACCCGCGCCAGGTGTCTCTAGGTGGCTGGCAGAATCCGCCGACGATAAGCCCCGCCTGCTAAGTGTGGAATCCGCCCCGTCCCGCCCCTAGCGGGACCCGCACGATCACCAACCCTCGGTGAAAACTATTTCATACTCGCGCCAGGTGGTCTCTAGGTGGCTGGGGCAGAATCTGCCTTCGATAAGCCCCGCCTGCTGACTGTTACATTATAAACTAGTGTTTATGGATTTAACGAAAAGTGGATGTTGATCATTTTGTTGTGTTTTTCAGAAATAAAAAGCCAAATTAAAAATTCTATATTCAAATATGCCATGGAAACGTTCACTGAGCAAAATAGCGTCTCACAATTATGTGACGTCATTAGGCTGTTTATTAAAACATCTAATGGTTGCACCATTTGCAGCAAAGCTACGTTAGGTAGGCTCACCAATCCTAGACTGTTCATTTGTTAGCACATTCGTACGAACAAAATTCTCACTAACTAGCGACGATGGCAAATTCAACAATTTTTTAACTGACGTTAAGAAAACATCCTTTGGTGCTTACAATTCGCCGTAGGACACATCTATTGGTGAAGATTACTTAGTTGTCTTTCTGTTAGAATGCGAGGGCAGCCGGCGAAGAATCGGCCGACGATAAGGCCCGCCTCTTGTCTGAGGAACCTCTTGAAGCCATGAAGCCTGCCCCTGCACAGCCTCTGGTGAGTATTAAATAGGTCTGTACCCTTAGCACGAACCAATATCAAATTTGAATAGTTGGACTCGATCTCGATACGCTTCAAATTTTAAGAAGTTTTGTATGGAAATTTGAACAGCGCCACAACGGACGTAAGGAGAATTAATTATTTTCCATACAAAACTTCCTGACATTTGACGCGTATCGGAATCGAATTGAACTATTTGAATTCGATATTGGTTCGTGCTAAGGGTAGAGGATCTGACATCGTATTGTAAGGACAAAATTATATTGTTGTTTTGTTTTGTCATTTATATATTATTTTTAATATTGCGAATTAAATTTTTTATACTGGGCAATCTTTATTTGTTCCATAATTTTGTTATTATTCGGGCAAATTATGTTGTTATTTTGACTTGTCATTTCTTTATTATTTTGAATGTTGCGAATGATATTTTTTTATTTGGCAATTATTTGTTACATAACTTTGTCCGAGAATTGATATAACCCGCACTTATTAAATTTAGAGGTGGGGAGTGCCGGGCGTACAAAATCGACGCAGTTTCATACAAAATGCAAAAATTTAATAATTCCGTTTATTTAGAAAACATTATCTCTTTTCCAGGCTGCCGCAGTACATTAACTCCTTAAAGCCGAAACGGTAGACGCGTTCGACGTTTCACTAGGAGTGTATCGTATTATTTCTAAAACACGCATAATAAACGTTGTTCGCTTAGTTGCACATGGAGGGACGGCAATTTTGTCTCATTCCGATACTAATTTTTAGCTTTAAAGTTGATTTTCCTTTGCGTCGGCCCACTAACTAAACGCGCGCCGCATTTTATTTACCATATTTAACACACGTTGTTGCCCAGCGAAAATGATTCTTAATTGTATTTGTATTGTTAACTGTGACAAGCGAGTCACCTAAAGTTAAGTGATCGGATCTGCATTGTCATGAATAATTGTATGTATTTAGCTACGCAATTTAATACCTAGGGACGACCTGGCATGAGCAGAAGTACAATTCTATAGTGAATGTCCCAAGGTTAATTTTTACTCGGATCATATTCTCGTTTGGGTTTGAATCTGATGGCGTAACCAGAATGAAGCTAAGGCTCGATTTTAGTTTTATTATTCGAACGGTTGTTCGCTCCGCTGCAGTTCAGTAACATCGAGATATACAGCATTAATTTCGGACAATGGCAAAGGTTTAAATAACGCATAAACAATTTCAGTAGAAATTCTAAATTGTCAAAAAGTTACCATTTATAAACAGTTGAAAAATCCATATTTTGTCTTTGCCTGTTGTCGAAGGAGTCACTACTTTGGTGATGGTAAATCATAAAAAAATAATTGACCATTCACGATCAGAATTTTCAAGGCAATTTTTTTCGATAAAAATGCTGTATACCTACAGCCAATGAACTGCACTTGTCTTGGTTTTAGTTATTGAGTTCGTTGGCCGGCGCTTGGTTTCTGATGGAGGTGTTATAGAAGGAAACTTAAACGAATAATATGTATGATCTTTAGTTTCTCTAGTCTAAAGTTAGCATGTAATGTCTAGCTAGTTATTTACTTGATTCTCTATTCGTTATACGTTTTAAGCGTTCTTCCATAATTTACGAAAAGAAGCTATATATTTTACTATATTTTTAGATTGAACACATAAAGTAATATATTTTTTTATAAATTAAGGTGCTTAACGGAGTCCCAAACTCTAGATATTAGTTTTTAAAGGATTTGATTAGTGTTAAGAATATTTATTTAATAAAAAAGAACAGTTAGAAGTTTGGGCCTCTGTTCTCACGATCACGTGTGGTTTGTGCCAACTTCTTATTACAAGTAATTATGATTATCCTTGATTGGCTGCGTATTTGAAAGATAAAGATTTTTTAAAGTTGCATCTATTTTTAACACACATCTATGTTTATGAAAGTTGGTATAAATGATTTAAAACTGTTTGCTATTTCAGAGTTACTTTTTTCAGTATTAGGTTATGTTTAATTTTTAAAGACTTCAAGAGTTATATAATAATAATAAAATTATTAAATTTTTAAGAAAATATAAATTGTCTATTATAGATTTATGTAGCAAATGTTTACATACTACATTTGCGTCTTAGATTAAAAAATGTATTTTATATAGATTGAACTATTCGTATTGAAGTATTTTTCGAAATCTTTGTTATATCTCTGGCAGCATTATATAAATAGCTTGATAATGAGAAAAGTATATTAAGCATTTTTGTCTAAAAGTAGCTGTAGTAGAGTACTGGGGAACACAAAAGTGTTTCTGTTTAAATGTTGTTAATTAAAATTCGTGATTTATGCACTACCGATGTATAACGTTTTATTTATATAAACTTGTTAAAACAACTATTTGCTAGTTATATTGTAATCTTTAACGTTGGGATAGCAAGCGTCTATGAGAGTTTTTGGTTTTATATTTTTTTTAATAAATTTATTGAACACTTATGATTTTCATTTTTTTGTTCTATTTTTTATTTTATTTACACTTTTGGTGTAGTATCTAAATTGTAACTTTTAATACATAGATCTCCTAGTTATTCTTGAAACATTCATGTTGTCATTGTACTTACATTATCGCCGTTTAGAGGTTGAGGGTCAAATTAAATTCTATTTTTTTAGAGCATTCGTGTTTCATTAAAACGAGACCATTCTGTAACAATAAAGGAAACATAACTTGATGATGTGCACCAATTAAATAAAAAAAAAAGGGTGATTTCTGACAAAACAATTGTGAATCGCCAAATCCAGCTGCCCGGAGGGCGTTCCTTCAAAAGGGATGATGACGGGGTAAACTAAACGAAATTCTATTCAGTCCGCAAGTCAGATTATCTAAAACCTAGGTTTTCTTTTGTCAATCGACCAAAAAGTTACAAAGATAAAGCGTGTCAATGTTTGGGATTGGGGACTCGTACTCTCACTTCTAGGTAAATAATGTACCAAGAAGGGACGCCATGCCACATTTCAAATCAATATATCCCTGTAATGTTTTGAATATATGAAAAAAATATGTGTCCTATACTTCGAAGAAAGAAGCTGTCGTCATTCCTATTGCTGTAGCAACCACTTTCTCCTCCACTGTTTGAAAAATTATTGATACTAGGCCCTAGTATCAGTAATACGGTTATTAGTTTAGTCGGGTCGACCAAACTGGTGTGACTTTTCAGTCTCAGTAGATCTTTTGTTAGTTCGGCCTTTTACTAAGTGGCCTAGTGCTGCTATAGGATTAGTGATTAGAGTAATAATTTTGGATTTCTAAGAAAAAATATTATTATAAATTAGTACCCTAATCCTATAGCAGCAGGTAATGTTTCAAATGATAACATTGTGGGTTACCTACAATGCGAAGAGATGGCGCTGCCTTGCAGCTTAAGAATGGCTAGAAGAATTTCGACGCGGCCATCAGAGCCGCGGTAGCATAATTGGTCAGTGCATTGCGGGTTCGAGTCGCGTCTGCTGCCTGTTTTCTAGTTATATTTTATTTAGACGTTTGTTTTGTTCGTAATAGTACTTAATAAGATTATAATTTTTATGCCCTATGTTGAATACAGTGCCAATAAAGTTTGTTTAAATGAATATTATGTGCGTTAAAGTCCTCTATCCTAAGCCTATTTTAGTACCAATGTTAACGTAAGCATGGGAGGGATGATAAGAGCTTTGCTTACTTTTTCTGACAAGGGAGGAGGGGGGGATAATTGTAATCTGCTTACGTAATACTTGAGTGGAGTGTGAAGTTATGCTGGCTGGTAACGGGTGTGGTATCATGTTGGCCAATCAAGGAAGACTACAGGGTTCCTTGCATATGACGGGTCAGCGCATATTTACCTTAGGTAGTCACTCGGGGCAATAAAGTCCTGGAAATTTTTAATTTTTTAGATTAGGGAACATGCACAACAGAGGTGCTGCTGACCGGCGTGGCCAATCCGAATTTTGTACTGTATTAGGTACTAGTTGACATTGACATTTGTAAGAACACATAACATATATGTATATATATTATATAAATGCATTACATACCGAAGTATCTCTTAGCTTATCACGCTGCTGCCTCTGATAGGACTAATTAGGGGGGGCCTTGCAGTACTCAATTATCGTATAGTGCTATCCTACCCTTTTCCGAATAACAAACAAAACTTTGAGTTGATAGTCTTCTCACACTAAATTTTAGTCTTTTTTAAATTTCCTTTTTAATAGCGCAGCCAGTTTTTTTTATTGCAGCATCTTTGCTCAGTCATCCTTATAGTACGTAAGTTTTTACAGTTGGTCACATTTGTAAGTCCCTAGTGCGACGTCACGTATTTTGCTATTTTGCATCTAGAAATTGTTATATTAAAGCTGCAGTTCCGAAAATTAGACAACAAACCAAATTCAAACCCATAGATAAATGATTGGTGTCGCTACACTTAGCGAGACCAATCATTTATCTATGTTAAAACCCATACAAATAGAGTTCTAAATATTTTAAAGATTTTTGATTATAGTTCAAAAGTAGATTAGTAGATTTTGAAATGTGACGTCATGAAACTTAAGACCCCTCCCACCCCTTGTCACAAAAAATCACACTACGTCGACCCCCTTAACGTGTGACATACTTTATGGATGACGCCTAACTAACTTGATGGTGGATGATGTGTTTCGTTTATGATAATAACATTATGTACAAGGTATTATAGATTTTGTCTCTATATTTTTTTGCAATAAGTGGTATTTTATACACAAACCTAATTAAACATAATTATTTTAATACTTTGTATCACATCAAACATACCACTAAACACTTGTGTATCCTGTGACAAGCGTTTAATCAGATTGCACACGCGAATTCTTAATAGTGGAAAATATATATAACGGCCGTTTCATTGTATCGTTAAACTACAATTTATTCAACGCTAAAGTGATCTAACATGTGGAACATATTCTATTTGTTCTGTTTTGTGGGGTTATCTATGTCCCAGGGGCTACCACCTCAGGTAAAATATTATTATATTAATTAAAAATCACAATAAGTACGTAGTACTAGGGAGAACCCTGCTCCTTGTGAAGTATTTCCAAGGGTTCACACGTCTAGGGGCAGCAAAAAAATCAACAAATGGCCATGACTTGGTCGCGTCTAAATCGTTAGTCTTCTGAATAGGTACTGGAGCCATAATACTAAAAAGTCAAAAACAAGTTCCAAAAATTAGTTTCAGTTGAGGGACCGTTCTGTACCAGTGATTCTTCGAATGGTTTCGATTCACAACTGAACCCGATGGATGCATTGTGAGAGAATTATTTTGAATAAGAAGAACGCCATTTATTTCACTTTTGAATATCATGCCTGTGGCGGTTAGGCACTGAGAGAGTGACAATGTGAAGATCAGGAAAGAAATTTGAGATGCCTGCACCTTCCACTATCCGGGCGGATGCAGAGATTGATTGCGGCCGTATTATCTGAAAAAGAAATCTTTGTAGTAGGAGTCTTAAGTGGTGATTTTGGTATTTACCCGAGCGTGGCAGGATAAATTAAAGAGGGCAACCTTGCACTTTTAAGAGTCCCATCATACCTGAGCCCTTTATTTGGGCTTAACGACTAACACAACAAAAAAAAATTCAACAAACAGCCATGACTTTTGATCGCCTCTAAATCGTTAGTATTTAGAATAGGAGGTACTGAAGGGTTCATCCCTTATCAATGTCTGACGTACTCGAATATTTTTTTTCCTATATTTTACACCCTTGTACGGCCACCCCCACACCATGCAAACCGGCATATTAATATTTTTACGTCATGAGAAACTTTACCTGAACCCTCTAGTAGCTTCTATTCAAAAGACATTCACAACTGCACCCGATATTTTTTTAATAAGAAGAATGTCATTTCTTTCACTTTAAAAAACTTGCCGTAGGTGAGTTGTTAAAAGTGAAAGAATTTATTTTGAGAAAATTTGAGAAGTTTGAAAATCATGCCGTAGGCGATTAGATCCTGAGAAAATGACAGTGTGAAGATAGGGCAATAAATCAGAAAGAGTGCCCAAGCCGCAAGATCCGTGATATCATCGGAGCTGTGTTGGTCTCTACTAGAGCTGGATTTTATTGATTAGAGAATACTTGTTTGTATAATTTAAGTAACATAATAATAGTGAAAGGCTATGAATGACAAATGTTTGTAAGATTTGGTACATCGTGGTTGGTACCTATTTGGGGGCAGGTAGGTAGGGACTGAAGATTAATTCGCCAGTTGCGTTTATCCATACCAATTACCAAGTTGTCCATTCCTTCTAGTATGGAAGCCAGATTTTCTACTTAAACTAGCACAGTAAAGTAGTTAGACTGATATACTAATATGAATACTTATCCATATATCACAATGTTAAAAATATAGGTATTCTTTCCTTCGATAGAAATACAACTTGGTATAGATAAACGGCAGAGGGGGGGTCAATTTAATGTTCCAGGAGGAGGAAATCATCACTTTGAACTTCGATGGTCCGGTGCGTGTTTGCCAAGATGAGGATAGTCTCAGTTTGTTCGACACTTCCGAAGTAGAAGTCCACAGGTACAACGAGACCTCGTCCTTCATGCGTGGATATTTTGAGATACTGAAAGAAATACAGGAATGCGTATCTGTGAGTATACACTTCCGGACACATTTATCGGCCCACCGAGCATTTTAAGTTTTTACGGTCCCCACCTAAAAATAAATGTTACATTGAACAATAATTTATTGAAGCTGATTTATTAAACATCTTTTCGTGTGTTTTTAATATTATGCTCAACCATAACCGTCGTTGAACCTTATAACACTAAGTGGGCCGATAATGGCGTAATTTGTCAGAGTGGAAGTTAAGCAACTTTCGCAACGGCCGGTCATCGGATGGGTGAACAAAATTCATACCTAACCTCGAGGTCCTCCGAGCTTCGTGCGGAAGGTATGGTCTGGTTGGGAGATGGAAGCCTGATTTGCCGTTGGTACCGGTTGCATCTGCACTCGTTAGCACTCGCTACTCAGCAGTGGACTATATCCCCATCTCCCTATTGCATCCTTAGCGAAGGTATCTGCCCCAGCAGCGGCGACATTAATAGGCTGATGATTGTGAGGATGACAGCAGTTTTTACGTTTTGTGTTCTTTGTGACTACAAAGTTTAGCCCACACAACACAAAAGAGAAAATTAATCTTTTAGGCACACTCTTTGCTTCGAATTCGAATCTTGATGACGAGGGTAACATTCCAGGAAACATTGCAGGGTGCAAAAACGCCAGCCTGATATCCTCTTAACTCAAACTAACATAACTTATTTAGGCATTCAGTAAATGAAATCAATGTGAATTTCGCTCCGTCTTCTTACAACATCAAAATAACATACAATTCATTTTGCAGGTAGAAATTAAAGTGGAAAAGACACTTGGCTCCCGCACCGATATTTTGTTCACTCACGACATCTGCAATTTCTGCGATGAATTATCAAAAAGTGAGAAAAGCAAATACAACAAGTACATGTACCCATTAAGCCTACCTGAATGTCCTATAGGCCCTGTGAGTATTTATTATTTACCTATCATCATGGCGAACAGGCATTGGATGGCATATGGAGAATGGGCCCAGACCCACCAAGCGGGCCCAGTGCGGATTGGTGGGTGCTAACCGCTACAGATGCAGCCGGTACCAAAGGCTTAACGCGCCTTCAGAAGCACGGAGGAGCATGAGATAATAAGTTTTGGTAACCCATCCAATGACCGACCATTGCCAAAGCTTAACTTCAACGATCAAAGACCAAACACACTAACCATTGAGCATTTACCTACCATTCGACACGCAATCTTATATCAGTTTAACCAGCAAACTGTCAAAAATTATTTATTTTTCCATACCTTGCGTGGTTTATTACTATTTGATGTTAAGTTTTTCACAAAATCGATATGAGTTTGTATTGCGTGGTGAGTTCATTATAATCATTGATGTTAGGTACAAAATATGTCGCCCCAGCCTTAGCACGAACCAATATCGAATTCGTAACGTTTGCGAGTACGAAATGTCATCGTTAAATGTGTACTGATTTTTAGGTCTCGTTACGTACTTTGTGATGCTGCTGTTCAAGTTTCCATACATTATATTTATTTTTTCCGAATAGGGCAAAGTTGATATTGCCGATTGGACGCCCGACAAAGATGATTTGCCACGACAAAAAGCGAATGCAGGCGGATACCTTACCGTCTTGAGCTTTTACTCAAACCCATCGTGTGACTGCGAGGAGAAGGTCTTCTTGGGTTGCATGTTAATTAAATTTATAATAGAAACTTTGGAATAATTAAATGCGTTTGTGTGTGAACATATATAATCATTTTTGTGTTATTTATCTAAAATACTATTACTATTGTACTATAGAGTAATAGTTTTAATAGAGTCGGTATCATAATTATATCACATTGATGTGACAACCTTATTCGTAATAGTACGACAGAGCATACCACGATTAGAGTACCTAGTGCGATAAGACCCCCAGATGAAATAATTTAAAATTAGGCACGTTATTAATGGTCCGTATTACTCGAAATGAAGATGATGCAATTTAAAACAGAATTGACAGTGGCAAAGAATTGCATTGATTAAAATTAAAGGACCTAATTATGTTCCTAGTGTAATTACGTATATCTATAATATATTACTTACTAAACTATTTTGGTAGATTTTTTCTACTAATTTGAGTCAAAACAACATTAAAAAGAGTGATGTAGTTGATTGATTGTATTGCTCACCAATCTAATGAAAAGGACACATCACGTAAGTAATAAAAAAGGATTTTGAATTTTTGTTTCGTGAGTACAGTTAATCAATTTAGGCAATTAACAAGATTTTACAAGTACCCATAAGGTACTTATTTATCTGCGATAAGATTTTTGTTTAAAAAGTTTGCTGTACTATATTAAAAGTTACTAAAGTCTTTAAAGAGGTTAAGGAAATTTGGCTAGCACTCTCTGTTACTCTTAGGTTTGAAAATTTGAAATGACAATGCTCATAAATTGAATTTTATTTATTCATCATCAGGATCATTGACGTTTTCATCGCGACTGGACTCGTAGAATACTTCGCGCTTTTGCTGTCCGCGGAGGTGAATCTCTTCGCTAGCTTTCTTTTCATCCCCTTTAACTTCTGCTTTTTTAGAAGAACTCGCACTGGAATGCTTTTTCTTACTCTTTCCGTGCTTGCTAGACTGCTTCCTTTTCCCGTGTTTCTTGTCCTCTTTTTCAACTTTTTCTTCTTTTTCTTCTCGTTCCCCCTTTTCCTTCTTTTGTTTCTTTACTTCTTCACTTTTACTGTCGCTGCTGTCGGAACTATCAGATTCTTCTTTCTTTTCTACTTTTTTGGGTTTTCTGGAGTGAAAATTACAAGAGAAATATGATTTCGAATAAATTTATACTTTAACAAATTAGTACTAAGAAATTGACTTACCGTACTCTTTGAACTTCTTTGTTGGAGCTTTCGTTGTCGCTGAAAAAAGTAAATACACCATTATCAATAAATAACTCGCAGGCAAGCCTTTACATAGAATTTATATTTAATCATAAATGTTACCTTTCGGAGTCCTTGTCGTCTTTATTACTGCTATAAAATAATAAATATTAGTGAGTAGGTACGTATTGTCTTTTTATGTATTTACCTATAGCAGTTTTCTGATAATATTCTTAAAGACGCAATTTCACTTGGTCGTTAGCCGGTATGCGGGTGCACTAGAGACACTACTCGATTTAGTGCACACGACGCAATAATAACATTGTTTTACTTACGTTTGGGTAATGGAACTCGGGCAAACGACCCTGCTACCGCGTTCTAGTTGGAACGTACCCCAGTGATGCCAGATTGGGGGGAACTAAAACTAATACGGGCGTACTCAACTTTCATTCATTATACTTAGTCATTTGACCGTATTCCAGAGGCAATAGTATTCGGGTTAACGACCAGGTGTTACTGCGCCCTAACACCAAATTGAACTGGACCATACCCTTCCGGTTTAATGTCATCTTCTTCGCTGTAACAAGTATTTTTTTGTTGATCAATATTTGTTATGAGTTAATAAAGAATTTAAACCAATTTATGGTTTGCTTACTCCTTCACATTGTCCCAGTTGACCGACCATTCTTCGTGTGTGATACCAGTACGGAACACTCTCCGACAATTCTCTCTGAAATACAAATAATCAAATTTCAGCAATCTGCTCAAATTTTCCTAAATGCAGTGCTCAGAGGCGTCAATCAGCTTTAAAGTTTAATTAAAGTTGATAATGCCTTAGAAGACTTATTGAAGCATTAAAGAGAGAAGAAAGAAAAGAAAAAAAAGAATTAAACCGTTCCTGAGTGCAGTCGTTAAAGCTTTAGCCCTCTTATTAATAAACGAAGGCTACGCTTGGATTAGTCACTCCTTGTTTTGGCTCTGTCTATTGAATGACAAATGGCATTTGAGTGACATGAACAAAACACGGCGTAACTATTCTAAGCTTATTCCTTGTTTATTAACCCTTTGAATTCCTCAAAACCCGCCACAATAGAGTTTGTATTGTTTATATGTAATGATGCTCTCGTTAATGGCGCGCGGCTTTTTAGTGATTGTTTGTGACAAACGATTAAATTGTAGGCTGTAAACAAATTCATTGTAATTCTTTACAATATTGTATTCTTGTTTTCTTTTTCTTAAAACTAAAATTTCTTTTATCTATTTATGTTAATTCCATACTTTTTGAATAAGGACGCTTTTATTTAAAGTTAAGTTGTGTGGTGTCGTTTTCTACTGTGTAGTTTTATTAGATAATAATCTGTGCTATATTAATAACTAAATGCTGGGCAAGAAACATAAACAAACTGTTTATTGAGACACATAACCCCGTAAAGCATTAATAAGGGGGTAAGAGTTTAGCTTCTTACTCGACATCTTTGTGAATGGCGCAAGATATAAACTGTCTGTTCTTGAAGACTGATGTGTAGAGGAAAGGACCGTGGCAACTGTGACTCTTGGGGTCGATCTTGCACGCCGAGATCACACCAACCACTCTCTCTTTCCCTTGGTACTTCACTATTAGAGGACCACCGTGGTCATTCTGTAATACATCACAAGATGAAAACTCGATATTTACACATTCATCTACTACATTTACATACATTTGTTAGAAAGTCAGTGCTTTCAATTGTTGAAACCAAGTTTTCTCTTACATCGTGGGACCTACAAACATTATAGATAAACATATCATAAAATAAGACTACCTTTTCTTCAAAATAAATTTTGACGTTCTTTCGACGGTTAAATTAACATACTGTTTTTTTTTTCTAATAACACTAATTTCTTTATCTATAAATATAAGAAAATAGTAGGAAAGTCAAAACTGTACTTTGAATATATTTTTAAAAGAATACTGGGGGTCGATACCATACCAAAAAATATAGTTTTTAGAATGTTTGTCTGTTTGACTTTATGTATGTCCGGGATAAACTCAAAAAGTACTGCATGGATTTACTTAAAATTTGGCACGAATATTATTAAGAGTCAACATATAGGTAACATATTATCACGCTGTCACGGGGAACGAGCAGTGAACCTTTATTTCGTACTAACTCCACGCGTACGAATTCGCGGGCGGTCGCTAGTTTGAAATAAAGTACTTTATTCATAATTCCCTTTTTTTTAACTTTAGCAATAATTTGTTATTGTAGTATGCATAATTTTCAAACATTATAATGTAAATATGAATTAACTTAGGTCTGACCTCGCAAAATCCTCCTTGTACCATGGCCCGTCTCGCAGTGTAGTCATCGGGATCCCTCAGATGTCTGCCCAAGTCTACATTGAATATCTTATTCGATGAATCAACAGGACCCTCGATCTGCCTACGACTTTCTACGTCAGTACAGTTTGCATATTTTTTCTGTAAAAATGAGAATTTTCGATGTACTCGTATTACAACAAAAAGTTTGATATTTCCTAAATGAGAATAATTATTTAGAAAATCTTCAACTTCGCAAGTTATACAGCACTTTAGATAAGTATTAAACGTAAGCACTTACTGGCAATATATTTTTGATCGTGAACTAGATACCACATTACTTTTTCATCTTAACAAAAGTGCTAAATTTTCAATTGAATATAAGAGAGGTTTTCGTCTGTAAGTAGGTACCTATTATCAAATAAAAGAAATCAATGGTATTGGTTTTTTGTTTCGAGTACTTACGTCACATATCTCACTGAGTTTCTTCATGACGTCCTTAGTACAAATCATGTACTGTGTGATAATATTCCTGAACCGCTGCGCCCATTTCTTGGCGCATTGTTCGTTGTCCATAATGCAAACTTTGGCTTCTTGGAGACATTTAGCATTCTCGGGGATATGGACACTTTGCCGTCGATAAACACCCTAAAACATTTTCCAATACAATGCTTCCATATTATAGAAATAATCAACTTCATTAACATTGAATTATCTAATCCTCAACTAATGTGGTTAATGCACGAAACTTTATTTTATTTATTGACGTTTTAATATGACGTTATAATGTGGTTTCTTGAAACCCAGTGTAAAATCTAAGACTAGCATGTTTTGATTTAACTTGTATAGATTCATTAATTCATTCATTCCGCCGCTGTTGCGCTTAGCGTACGGATGTGTATTGTGTGTTACTGGATGCAGTGCCTAATTTTATCAGTCTAAATACGAGATACGAACACAAACAAAAGATGGTGCAATGTAAGAAGTGTAAACTCTTCGTCTCCATGACAAAGGATGACATAGTACGGTGTAAAGGACCCTGTGAAGCAGTACTGCATAAAAAATGTGCTAACAACTATAGGCTATTTACGCAGACAGGAATGTGTGAGGATTGCCAAAAAAAGGATTCCACTGGAAATACCTCAGGTACTAAACATCAAGCGAAAATAGATATCGATCCAAGCGAGTTGTCGGTTGAGACTTTGTTGCAACAAGTAAATAAAAAGTTAGATATTATATACAAAATTGAAAAACGGTTTGAAGATCTTCAAGATACGGTAGAATTCTATGCAGAGCAGTATCAAATGGTGATAGATTTTAAAGAAACCACGGAGAAGAAATTTAAAGCATTGGAGCAAAAAAATGTTTTCTTGGAAAAGCAAAATCAGGCCTTAGAAGAAAGAATATTGGAGTTAGAACAAAAGGAGAAGGACAAAAATGTGGAAATAGTAGGATTAGAAAAAGAAAAAGATGAGGAAATAGTGGATATAGTAAAAAAATTATCTATAACATTGAATTTGGAAGCTGAAGACATAACTGATGCAAAAAGGGTAGGTAAAGAAAAAGAAATAAACGGTAAAACTATGCAACCCATAGTAATTACGTGCAGAAATAAATTAACACGAGATAAATGGATAGATGCAAGAAAAACAGTAATAACGAATGACCAAATATACAATAATAAAAGTGAAAATAAAATATTTATTTACGAGGACCTACCTAAATATAAGCGTCAGCTGTTTTGGAATGCCAAAAACGAATTGAAAAATAAATATAAATACATTTGGATACAAAACTCCAATATACTTGCAAGAAAATTTGATGAAAAGAAAATATATAAAATCAAAAGCGAAAAAGATGTAGAAATACTAAAAACTAAGTAGCTCAACTTTTCTAAAATACATTGGCCTATCAACTTAAGTACCTATATAATTAAAATTCGATGACAGCAATTGTTATATCGAATATGCAAGATATATGGATATAAACAAGTTGAATTATTCATTGCAAAAAAATGACAATGGTTTTAATGTATTCCATCTGAATATTAGGTCACTAAAAAAGCATTATAATGAACTACTGATTCTACTAAATAACATGATGAAGTGTTTACATATTATTGTTTTGACAGAAATAAACATTAAACAGGAAGATGTCGATTTTTACCCGATACCAGGGTTTGATAGCAAGTTTGCTTATACAAGGGAAAGTCAAAGAGGAGGCGGAGTCATAATTTATGCAAGGGGAAGATTAAACATAGAATTTAAAAAGTTAAAATTTACAGTAGCAGAGTGTATATCCGGAAAAATATTATTACCAAATAGTCATAATAGCATAAATATTATAGCCGTATACAGACCGCCCAGAAAAAGTAAAGAAAACTTCATACAGCAGCTGAGCGTATTGATACAGAGTATACCTATGACAGAAGATCTTATAGTAATTGGCGATATAAACATCGATATGTATAAACATCGAAGCAATTCTATAACGGACTTATACAAAACAACATTGACAGGGTTGGGCTTGCAGTGTGCGATACCTAGCACTGAGATAACGAGAGAGGAAATCGTTGACGGGCGGTTAGTAGCATCGTGCATCGACCACGTCTGGGTGAGAAGGAGACAGCCTCAACCGAACTCCAACGACGCAACACTGGCTGCCGAGGATGCGGCTTACGTACTTGAGTGTAACATATCGGATCATTACGCCACAGGTATTTCCTTTAGTATTTCTCAGTGGCAACAATCGCAAAGTAGTGTTTATATGCATAAGAATGTTCTTAATGAAAATATGGTGTCGCATAAATTGAGTGCGTATGATTGGTCAAAGTTGTTACTGATTTCATGTCCTCTTATTTTATATCAAAATATATGCCTTGTGTTTAATAGTATTTACGAAGAATGTAGTAAGGAAATCATAATTAAACGGAAAAGAGTAACGCAACCATGGGTAACTAAAGAATTATATTATATGCTTGTTAAACGAGATACCCTATTCCGAACGTGGAAAGGGTCTCCTAATAGTATGAATAAAAGACTACAATATACAAAATATCGAAATAAAGTAAATAAAGCGATAAATACGGCCAAGAATAGTTATAGGCAAAATGAAATAAAGAAATGTAATGGTGTTCAGGCAAGACGATAAGAAATTCTGCCTGCACCGGAACGTCGCATCATCTTTCTACCAGTAAGAGCAGCTGTGACCCACGTGATGAACCCCCCCCCCCCCTATACCTCTCTCTACGCAAAAAAATTCAAATTTTTGTACGCTCAACGTTAACAAGCAATTTTTCGTCTGATATATTTTATTTTTTGTAATTTCTACATAATATACGTTGTACAAGAAAACTGGCGCTTTATTAAATAACTACGCATTAACGACGAAACATTTGGACCTTCGGAGCCGCATAAAGACCTGCTAAAACGCATCCAGGCAGATATTTGGACCAGGATTTGGAATATTTCACGCCAACCGTCATACGCACTTGTGATCAGCTTCAACTTGCCAAGGAGGAGCTGAAGAATAGCCGCAAATTGGAGGATTACCGGTCTCGTACTTGATAACGCGCATAAAAGGTACGACCAGCCATCCTGCCTATCCATCTTCAACTCCATTTCCACTGTGTAATACTGTGCTTTTCATGTGATTTCAGTGAGAATTTCTGCTGGTGTATTGTGCTTGCTACCTAATTATTCCACTGAGGCAGTTGCTTTGCAAACGTGAGTACCTAATCCATTCCATACTTCACCAAAATGAGCTTAGAATCTGGTCATGTTCGCGATAAGTCTCCCTACAAGTCAAGTAATGATACCTTGTTCAGAGACTTAGTAAAGAAGCGAGGTATTGTGAAGGGTAGATTGACTAAATTTTCAAATTATATCAGTTTGCTCAATCTAGATTCTATATCGGCACAAAACCGCATAGACCTAAAGTTGCGTGTTCAGGGAGCAGCTAATTTATTTGGTGAATTTAGTGACATTCAAAATAAGCTTGAAGAGTTAGCCTCTGATGTAGATGAGCAGTTAACGCAAAGGGAACTGTTCGAAGACAGTTACTATGCCATCATGTCGCAAGCTGAATATTTATTAAATCCTAATCAGGTCGCTGACAGTTCTAATAGGTGTAGTCACAGCATTAAATCTGTAAAGTTACCTACTATTTCGATGCCTACCTTCAATGGTTCATGCGAGCAGTGGCTTGAATTCAGAGACACTTTTCTATCTTTAGTGCACAATTCTAACGAGCTTAGCAATATAGAAAAGTTCCACTATCTCAAATCATCCCTCAAGGGAAGCGCGGAGTTAGTTATAAATTCAGTCGAATTATCTAGTGATAACTATATCGTTGCGTGGGAATTGCTTCTCAATCGATATAATAATAGCAGACTGTTAGTGCATAATCACGTTAAAGCATTATTTACTATGCAATGTCTAGCTAAAGAGTCGCATGTTCTTATCAGAAGGTTGATAGATACAGTGTTAAAAAACTTACGTGCTTTGAAAGTTTTGGGTGAGCCAACTGAGTCGTGGGACACCTTGATTATATACATGATCGTTTCTAAATTAGACCCTACTACAGAACGCGAATGGGAGCAGTATAAAGGCACTTTATTTTCGAGAAATAGTAGTCCTAGGGCACAGCTTACAGTGGATGACCTAATGACCTTCCTAAAGGACCGCGCCGACATGCTGGAAACACTGCAACTATCACATAATAAAAATAACTTCGAAAATAAAAAACAGTTTACACAAAGTTCAAGCAAAATCCATTGCGCTGTTTCCACAAATAAGACACCGGAACGTGTGCGTGAGCAAACGAGAAAGCTATGTTTAATGTGTAACGCAAATCATCCACTGTATTCTTGCCAAAGGTTTCTCGATTACGATTTAAATTCAAAGCTTAAGTTTATAAGCGATAAAAAACTTTGTAACAATTGTTTACGTTCCGGTCACACTGTCGAAACTTGTAGGTTCGGGCCATGTAGATTGTGCAACAAAAAGCATAACTCGCTTATACATTTCGATAGTCATGATAAATCTGATGACGCTAATAGATCTGTTGCACTTCATCTGTCGCACGCCACTGAGAACTCGCAGTCAGTGCCGCTCCTCAGCGCCGAGGAGCGGGCCGTGTCCCCCGCGGGCTTCACCCCGTTCCTGCCATCCTTCTCATCGGTGCAAAAAGATACCGTAATACAAGCAAACAAAGCGCACGTAAATAATTTGTTACGCGGGGCTTGCATGAAACCTGTTTTGTTGTCAACGGCTTTGGTTGAGATATCAGACAACGAAAATAATTATCATATTGCGCGCGCGCTTTTAGACAATGGTAGCCAGAGATGTTTCATTACACAAGCATTGTGTGATTTATTAAAGCCGCCAGTAATACAGTCCACACAAGAAGTACGAGGAGTTGGTGAATCCGTCACAAAATCATCACTTATTTGCGACGTAAAAATTAAATCGCGCAACGGCCATTACAGCACGAAACTACAATGTTTTGTGCTGCCGACTATTACGTCATCGTTACCAGCTGTTAACATGCAGGATACGGAATTTATTATTCCGAAAAATATTAATTTGGCCGATCCACTTTTTTATGAATCGCAAAATATTGATTTATTGATAGGCGCAGACAAATTTTGGGATTTGCTCAATAATAATAATAAAATAAAATTATCTAATGGCCCTTTCTTATCAGATACTAAGCTTGGATGGATAGTGTCTGGGCCTATTAGCTCTTATTCGCACTGCCCCAAGGTCGTAAATTGCAATTTCACGCAAGCTATCGAGGCGCAATTACGTCAGTTTTGGGAGCTTGAGGAGGTGTCTTTGTCTCGGGATACGCGCACCGATGAGGAGCGTTATTGTGAGGAACATTTCGCCGAAAACACTACGCGCAATAATGACGGAAGGTTCTGTGTACGCATACCTCTTAAAAGGGGCCCTGAGGCATTAGGCGAAAGTTATACGCAAGCGAAAAACCGTTTTCTCGCTTTAGAAAAACGATTGCAACGTAATCCCAGTTACAAAAAATTATACACAGACTTCATTCAAGAATACATAGGTCTTGGTCACATGACTCGTATAGAGCATTACGGGAGCCCAAATTACATTATGCCGCATCACGGTGTTTTTCGTGAACACAGCACCACAACAAAACTGCGCGTGGTATTTGACGCTAGTGCTGTTTCAAGTACTAACGTTTCGTTTAACGATCTGCAGATGGTAGGTCCGGCGATACAGGGCGACCTCGTTGCTATACTTCTGCGGTTTAGGTATCACAAATACACTGCGTGCGCCGACATTGAAAAAATGTATCGGCAGTGTTTAGTTCATGAAGACCAGAGGGATCTTCAATTAATTTTGTGGCGCAACGATCCGTCAGAACCATTACATATTTACAGATTAAACACCGTCACTTACGGGACCGCCTCAGCCGCTTTCTTAAGCTGTCGGTGTCTTAAACAATTAGCCATAGACTGCGCGCCTGACGTAGCCAGGTTGATCAACGAAAATTTTTACGTTGATGATTTTATTTTTAGTTGCGATAAAAAAGATCAATTACTGGCGTTATGTTCTTCTTTAGAAAAGGTTTTAAGTTCCGCATGTTTTCCACTGCGCAAATGGATGTTTAACTTTTCATTAAATAGGGATGAACATGATATCAATAATTTATCTAAGGATTTATCACTAGGAGAAAACGCTAGCTCAAAGACTTTAGGTTTAGGTTGGTGTAATTTTAGAGACGAATTTCATTACAGTACACAATATAAAATTGAAAATAACATTATAACTAAACGATACATAATGTCAACGGTCTCGCAAATTTTTGACCCGTTAGGTTTATTAAGCCCATTCATTATGATAGCTAAAATTATTCTGCAACGGTTGTGGTTATTAAGGCTAGGTTGGGACGATGAGGTGTCTGGTGACGTCGCGCAGACTTGGAACATATTTTCAAGTTCTTTGTACAATCTTAATCACATACATGTGCCGAGACATGTTGTGGGGAGTGATCCTGTGTGCCGTGAACTTCACATATTTTCTGATGCCTCAGAATCCGCATATGGAGCAGCAATATATTTACGTACAATCAACAGTGACAAGTCTGTAGTTGTTAGATTGTACTGTTCAAAAGGAAAGGTTGCACCATTAAAACCTGTTAGTATTCCGCGACTGGAATTATGCGCGGCATTATTAGGCGCTAGGCTATATAAAAAATTATGCGATTCACTTAACTATACGTTTGATAATATAACTTTTTGGAGTGACTCCACCATTGTACTAGGTTGGCTGCGCATGGCTCCTAAATTATTAAAGACTTTTGTTCAGAATAGGGTTGCTGAGATACAAGAACTAACTCAGGAATTACCATGGTGTCATGTTAATGGGAAGGATAACCCTGCTGACTTGGTATCCAGGGGAGTAAAATTAGATGATCTCAAGTCTTCTAGTTTATGGTGGCAAGGTCCATCATTTTTACATAACTATAATTTTAATCCATGTTCATTGAATAACAATGCCTCGGTGACAGATTTACCAGAAACAAAGCCGACGGTAGTCTGTACATTTTTTACAGAAAATCAAACGTTTTTGTTTCCTTTTCAAAGGTTTTCCCAATTTAGTCGTATGACACGAGCTTGTGCATATGTACTACGTTTTATTTATAATACCCGAAATAAGCGCAATAGACGTCTCGGAACCCTCACTGTTGACGAGATAAGAAGCGCAACTATTACTCTAGTTAGGTTGTGTCAACAGGAATCTTTTTCGGAGGAGTACAAATTATTATCCAATAATATTAGCTTAAATTCTAAGCATAATTTAAGTAAATTTAATATATTTTTCGATAAAGATAAGGTTTTACGAGTGGGTGGGAGAATTAAATATTCTTGTTTTAACTACGATAAGAAGCACCCAAGTTTATTATCGTCTAAACATTGGTTTTCGGTTTTATTATTTCGCCACGAGCATAAGCGGTTGCACCACGCTGCACCCCAAGCGTTGCTGTATAACGTGCGGGAAACATTTTGGCCAGTAGGGGGTAGGAACCTCGCTAGACGCACCGTACATAGTTGCGTTACTTGTACACGATTGAGAGGCAAGACCTTAACTCCTATCATGGGTAACTTACCGGAGGAAAGAGTAACTCCAAGCTTTCCTTTTTTGTATTCTGGGGTAGACTACGCTGGGCCAGTGTTCACATTGAACCGCAAGGGTAGGGGCTCGAGATTAGTAAAAAGCTACATATGTTTATTCATATGCTTCGTTACTCGCGCTATACATTTGGAGCTTGTCAGTGATCTTTCTTCAGACGCTTACCTTCTCGCATTAAAACGGTTTATTGCTCGACGAGGCAAACCTGCACAAATAGTATCTGACAATGGCAGGAATTTTGTTGGTGTTGCTAACGAATTCACTAAATTCATTAGTAATTGTTCCCATGACATAATAGAATACGCAACTAGTCAGGATATCAAGTTTTCTTTCATACCGCCGCACACACCTCATTTTGGTGGATTATGGGAGGCTGGTGTCAAGTCGTGCAAATACCACATATTACGGGTAGTAGGCAATGCACATTTGACTTTTGAGGAATTCAGCACAGTGTTATCACAAATAGAATCCATCTTGAATTCCCGACCTATGAGTCCCATGTCATCCGATCCCAACGACTTCCAATCCTTGTGTCCTGCTCATTTCCTGGTTGGTCGTCCCCTCACAACGCCTGTTACAGACCAGTTGACTGATGTTCCTGCTCATCGGCTGACACGCTACCAGAGGCTAGAGCAGCTAAGACAACATTTCTGGGTTCGTTGGAGTAAGGAGTACGTCTCGGAGATGCAAACAAGGTCGAAATGGAAGGTGAATGCAGATGCCTTACGACCCAATACCCTAGTTGTCATCAAAGAGGATAACTCTCCACCTCTGAAATGGAGTCTAGGCCGTATCATTGCTACCAAGCCAGGGCGAGATGGAGTTACGCGAGTAGCTGATATCCAGACTGCAGCGGGAGTAGTACGACGCGCATTTCCCAGGATCTGTCCATTATTTGGGTTTGAGGAAGATACTGATGATAGTTAGCTGGTGTTGGACGCTGGTACTTCCAAGGCCGGGGGCATGTTCAGGCAAGACGATAAGAAATTCTGCCTGCACCGGAACGTCGCATCATCTTTCTACCAGTAAGAGCAGCTGTGACCCACGTGATGAACCCCCCCCCCCCTATACCTCTCTCTACGCAAAAAAATTCAAATTTTTGTACGCTCAACGTTAACAAGCAATTTTTCGTCTGATATATTTTATTTTTTGTAATTTCTACATAATATACGTTGTACAAGAAAACTGGCGCTTTATTAAATAACTACGCATTAACGACGAAACAAATGGTGATCATAGAAAAATATGGTTAAATATAAATAATTGGCTGGGGAGAGCAAAACCAAATGTAGATAGTGTTATATTAAAATATTTAGGGAAGAATAGTGATTTATTAAATGTATGTAATGGCTTTACCAGAACATTTACCAAAGAAATTCAGGAAATAAAGCATGTGTGTAATATAAAATTCTTAAATAGAAAATCGTACGTAACAGCCAGTAATATATCGTTTAGATTTGTTAAAGCTACCCAGAAGGAAGTGTCAAAAATTATTTGTAATATTTCAAGTGAAAAATCACCAGGTATAGATAAAATTAGAATGAAAGACTTAAAATATATTAAAGAAAAAATCAGTCCCGTATTAGCTCATTTTATAAATATTAGTATGGCAAAAAGTATTTATCCAAATCAATTAAAAAGTGCTATAATAAGACCTATTTACAAAAGTGGAAGTCATTATGAGTTTACAAATTATCGTCCAATAGCAATATTATCGGCTATAAATAAAATTGTTGAGAAGGTGATAGTTGGGAAAGTATGTCCATTTTTAGAAAATAACAGTTTGTTGGCGAATGAGCAGCACGGATTCAGACGCGCGCGTAGTACGAAAACAGCCTTAAGTAACTTTGCTGAAATAATTAACGATAGCCTCAACAATGGAAAACAAGTGATAGCGCTGTTCATTGATTATAAAAAAGCTTTTGACACCCTGGATCATGACATTCTTCTCCAGGCCATGGAGGAGTGTGGAGTTAGTGGTCCTACTAACCAGTGGTTCAAAAATTACCTAACTAAAAGGACTATGCGAACAATGATTAACGGAATCACTGGAGAGGAGTCCAAGGTCACCTTGGGTGTACCAACCGGTTCAGTTTTTGGACCGGTTGGGTACGTGATGTTGGTGAACAGTGTTGTTAATGTCATAAAACTATGTAATGTATTAATGTATGCTGATGACATGTGCCTATTATATGCTTCAGAAAATATAAACGAAGCTCGAAATGCAATTCAGGAAGATTTCGATAATATAGTTAAGTGGGCGCATGACAACGGCATTATTATAAACATAAATAAAACGAAAGCGATGCACATATGTTCCTCTTTCGCCAGAAGGTCTAATCGTATAAATTACAATAATATAGGAATCGTGGGACATACATATGACTGCTTGCACAATAGCACAAATAGCTGTGAATGTAAACCTTTAGAATATGTTGTCAATTATAAGTATCTAGGGTTGTTAATAGATAAACATTTTCATTTCAAAATGTATATAGATACATTATGTGGGAAAATAAGATCTGTTTTAAGTAGATTTTATCTACTGCAATATGCAGTAAACAGGCTAACACTTCGTGTTGTATATTATGCCTTAGTTGATTCGTTGCTGAGCTACGCTATGGTTGTATATGGTCGTACCTATAAAAGCTACATAAGAGGTCTATATGATTTACAGACAAGATTAGTAAAGTATCTAGTTAGTAAAAATGATAAACATAATTGTAAAGGAAACTATAGAATGTTGTATTCAGTGACAAAAATACCACCGATAGATTTAAAAATCAAATATCAATTAGCTGTAGATTTTTATTATGATGACAGGTTTAAAATCCCTGTTGAAAATAAGTATAACACCAGAGGTGTCAGAGGGGGTAAATTAATAATCCAAAGATATAAAAACTGCTACGGTAAAAGATTAAATAGATATTTGGTGCCGATTATGTACAACGAAATGGTGTGGCTTAGAAAAGAACCTAAGTTTACAAAAAAATCTTTAAAATCTAATATAAAAAATGTGTTACTAAAAACTATATAAAATATTGTTGCGGTGATGTGGAATGGTGTGATATATATAATGTCTGGTTCACTGTCGTATTGCTGCTGTTGTGTATATGTTTTGTTTGTATTATTATTTAGATTGTAGTGCACTTGTAAAGTAATTAGTTTTAGCGCAGTTACTTGCCAACAAACTGTTCTCAGTTTGGCAAGATTTAATGTTTTGTTATCAAGTGTACCCAAAGTAAATACAATAAATCAAAAAAAAAAAAAAAAAAAGATAAATTGTATTTGTTCACTAATATTTATCATTTTGTTTATAATTGTTTGTGATAAATTTTGGGACGAGGAGCTCGATGGTACAGAGGTTCGGTTATGAAACATAAGAAACTTGAGCAATAACCCGACCATTCTTGCTTTTTTATTCGTCTTTCGAATTCGGAAGTCACGTTAAGCCGCCTTGGCTGCGTCTGCAGTCGATAGAACATATTAGTTTGCATTGATCCTGCGTGATATGATGGGTATCGGTCTGTTTTATTTGTATAAAGGGAAGCCAACACCAATAGGGATATAAAATAGGCTAATGATAATGATTATCTTGAATTTCTTGGTAAAATGAACCTCATAAGTTAGTACTGACCTCTCTGAAGTTATTGCCACTTCCCCAACCAGCGATGTATCCCTTTGTGCCGGCCTTTTCCAGCTCTCTACTAATGTTGTTGTAGCAAATGATATCGGTGGCAAACTCACAGCCCTTCTCGCAAACTCCCAGTTTGAACGGTCTATCAACTTTAACGATAGCAATGTCGTTGGAAGACCATTTGATACTGTCTTGGAAGTCGAACTTGTAATCTAGTGAAAACATAGTTATTATAATAATATATTGCAGAAAGTTATTAAAAAACTCCTTTAAAAATATTTGCTTTCTTAATTAGTCAATTGCAACTGATTTTAATGAGTCAAAACCAGAAAACCTCACGTATTGAGATGGTCTTAACATAAGCTTGAGCTAATCATACATACGAAAAATATATATAAATAATACGTCCGCAATTAATTTGAAAATAAAATAAATTAAGAATAAGCTTACTTTTCGGAATACATTTCCACACAACTTTACGTCGATGCTTGCAAACGCAATCGTCAGATTTGTAGTCGAAACTATCTACAAATCTAGTAGTTCCAGAGACTATGTAAAAGCGGTCGGCGTCTTCAACACAAGCGGCCGACGTGAGCACGTAGTAGGGGTCCACGATAACTCCACCGCATAGCCAGCCACGGTACTTATGAGCCTTAGCTGATTCTTTAGTCAATTGTAAGTAAACCTTTGGGCCAACAAAGAAAAAATATTAAAAATATGTTTCAGAATTCCGTTTATACAGTTCCAACTTCTTATCTGTTTGGAAAAAGCAATAACTAGCTATTACAACTAATGTATCCTTAACGTCTTACCATGTAAGGCCTTTTGGCCGGAAGGACCCTTTTGCTGTAAAGTATTCTTCTTGTATCGACGAAAGTTGTATTTTCGTATTCCCAACCTTTATCTTCGTCGTCGACATCACCATGGCTATTTACTGAAGTTTTAACGATCGTACTGTCATCCGGTTTCACTATATCTACTGTTTTTGTTTCTACTGCTGCATTTGGTGGTTGAGGAATTGCTGACACACCTTTTAAAACAATTTTACCAAGTAGCTTATATAATTTTACTAAACTCGTGAAGTATCCTTATAATATGCATAAGTTAAGTATTCGAAATGAAACATAAATGATTCACACTTACCTAAAATAATTCCTAACGATATTAAAATAAAACTAAAATTCGTCATTTTGTGGTGAACAGCGATCTCGAAAAGATCGCATCAAATTGTTTCAATTTCAAATATTAATAAAATGAAGTTCATCAATTTCTTGCTCAATTTGCAGTACCGTTGTGCTTCGATGAAATTAATCAAAAAAATTCCTTTACTATCGGAGTTTTAATAAAAAGTTAAATACCACATTTTATTATTATTGCTTATCCATCAAAAGTCCAAGAAAATTAAATTTTATCTCATTCATGATTAATCAAATCATATACGTACAAACATAATACCTATATTTTTT
The DNA here is from genome assembly GCA_902850365.2 of Chilo suppressalis. NCBI lineage: Eukaryota > Metazoa > Arthropoda > Insecta > Lepidoptera > Crambidae > Chilo > Chilo suppressalis. The sequence goes on along the minus strand of OU963895.1, from coordinate 9,948,450 downwards.
GAGTTATCTTAACAAGAACATATAACAGAAATGTGCTATGCTTATTCTAAGATAATGATTTTTTTCAACATTCACCAGTTAAAAATAAAAAAAGTTTTTTCTGGTATAGGTATCTAGTATTAGCAATATTTAATATCAATAACTTATTAAATTCAATCGTTTACGTTAAGTATCTAGATGTAAAGTGACCTTGCATAATTAATAGTCTTGAATCATTGTTATCGTTTTTTAAATTATCAAGTTCGTAATCATCCCACATTTATGTTCTAGATGAATATTAAAATTGAGGGTTTTTTTTAATAAAATCTATACTTTATATATCTTATACTTTTCGTTTCATTACACTTTTTGTTTAGGGATTTCTGGTTAAGGAAAAATAAAAATTTTAAATTCCAACCATATTTATTTATGTTAAACTACACATTACACCGCTGTACTGTTTACTTTTGCTAATAATAAAGTATCATTGGTTCCTCGGAGTATGAAACCACTGCCGGAAAATACTTTGTCTCCAGAAGCGTCCACTGTAGTTTCCTGGGCTCGGTGTATAATCTCTGGTCTGCTTTCAGGTTTATTCACTTCAACTTCATTCTTGGCAGGGCTGTAAAATATTAAAAGACTTCGTTAAAGTGGTGCCTATTATTTAAAAATTTCAAATCTATCGTCACTGAGCTCGTGAGAAAGTATTAAGTGAAATACATTAGGTAAAAAATATCTAACTTAAAGGGTTTCATAATACATGCAAGGTTTTACATTTAAAACACAGTGATAAAACTGCCGAAAAACATAACGTTTTAGTATCGAAGTCCCCTTGAAAAATCTATCCAGCATGATAACTGGGGCCGGAGCCTACTTTTTTTACTACAATTTTCTTTGCATTATAAGTCACCTGTCCTCAATTTATTTTTTACAGCTAAAACAGAAATAAAACGAACAACACAGAATGTGCTGCAAAATTCATGACCCACAATTTAATGCTATTTTGAAAATTCCATTTAATTTTTAGTTTAGTTTTTAACTGTACCCGTCTGGATGATTTTTCCACGAGAGCACTTTCTCCACGTGGGTGATGCCGGAACGGAACTGCCTCCTGCATCTGGGCCTGTATACCAAATAAAATAACGGAAATATAAAATTAGATTTTATCTTATATTATAGTCGCCTAAGAATTGAATCGTGACTTTGTATTCATATTCTTCCTTGTAATCAATTGTAGAAAGAGTATATTGTTAAGGTCACTATCTATTTTTACTTGGCGCGGGTGTTTCTACAGCCGGAAAGTTTATAATGTACTCGTATGTTTATGAAAAACTATTTATCTTTGATTAAAAGTTAAACATCTTTTAAGTTAACTACATAACAAAATCGTGAATTATAAATATTATTTTTTAAAGTCTACAGACTCTCGGTCTGTGCCTTTTCGTGTTACATTATTTTATTAGTGTTATAGAGTGTGTCTTTCCAAGATCACCTACTCGATATAACTAACCTAGACTATTTGTTATAAAATTAAACTCTTATACTAAACTACAAAATTCTTATATCTACCGTCGCTTACATAACAAAATCGTGAATTATAAATATTACATAACAAAATCGTGAGTTATAAATATTATTTTTTAAAGTTTACAGACTCTCGGTCTGTGCCTTTTCGTGTTACATTATTTTATTAGTGTTATAGAGTGTGTCTTTCCAAGATCACCTACTCGATATAACTAACCTAGACTATTTGTTATAAAATTAAACTCTATACTAAACTACAAAATTCTTATATCTACCGTCGCTTGTTTCGTAATTATCTGATTCAGATCATGATTGTCCTAGTATTGTGACTTTGAGATTAGATCATTTTTAAGTGATGTTTTTCGATATTATTGGTTCTACCAGCTGGGCTTACTTACTCAACTTCCTTGTATATAGCACAGGAGATGAACTGCCGATTCTTGTAGACGCTAGTGTAGAGGAATGGCCCATAACACTTGTTAGTCCTCTCTTTGACAAGGCAAGCCGAAATAATACCGATGACTATGGAATTGACGCCATTACCGTAAACTAGTGGACCACCGTGGTCATTCTATAGGAAAAGATAGATATATCGTTAAATACATGAAATCGACATAAGGTTGACAACTCAATCGTAAGAATGAATAGATTTATATTAAAGTATGTCAGAAATGCATAAAAAAATAACAGGAGCTGATTTTAATTCGAATATAGATGATTTCATGATTGCTAGAACGTATATAGTTGGAGACTCAAAAATAGTTCTTATTAACTGGATGCTATCTGCAATTAAAAATCTATCAACGGATAAAAGTGGCATTTTGTCACTAATTGAGTCCTTTCCGTCAGCATATTGGTCAGCATTGTTGTAATGCTTGAACAATGCCGAATGTAGCGCTACAATGAATTGACCTCTCGCTTGTCGAGTTACCGTCAGACGGCGACAAAAAATATGTAAACATTGCCTGCTAATCGCCAAACGGCAAGTGGATGGTTGGGAACTTCACATAAGTGTATCAACAAAACGTCTTAAAAAGTGGCATTAACCTCACAAAAACCACCATCGACGTGAACGTTGCTCCTCCTGTCGACAGAGCCATTGCCAGACGATTCGTTGTGATAAGCAGAGTGTAATTTTAGATTGGTTGGTATCTTTTCACTCCTGACTACGCGCCCGTCTCTCCTCAAATCCTCTTCATCAGAGTAGTTTATGTCTTGGCAGTCAACATACTTTTCCTGAAAATTTATTTGGTAAATATAACAAAATTACTCATTGTGATACTTCTTCATTTTACGAAGCTAATGAAATATTTGTGAAACAAGTGTTAATGACACTAAGTATTTTTTATCAAATTTGCTTAAAGTTGGCAATTAATAGATGGATAGAAAGAAACAATCTGTTTTTCTCTTACGTTACATATTTCGGACATAGTTTGACCAATGTCCTTGGTGCAAATCATATAGTTTTCGATGATGTTATGGTAACGGGAACCCCATCGCCTCTTGCACTTGCTCTTTGTGATGATTTCTACTTGAGCTTCTAGTAAGTTTTGCTGATTTTCTTTTCTTCTGTTCACCCACTGTATGTGCAAGTATACATTAATTTAATAGGATTATAAATCAAGTTTAAAAAAGCATTTATAGATTCAAAAATGTAGTTCAGGTAAAATCTTACGTCATTATATCTAGAAGTAGTTCCCCAACCGGAAATGCTGACGATGGAACCTGGATTCTCCAAGGTTTGACTCTGGTTGTTGTAACAAATAGGTTTCGGCACAAAATCGCAGCCTCTGATCCTTCTGGTGAAATCAAATCCATCTTCCACTTTCACTACGGCTATATCGTTGTTCATCCATCTAATGTTGTCGTTCTCGTGTCCATCGAAAACATAATCTTAAAAACAAATGTGAATGCTAAATACTGTAATATGAATCTTTACTTCAATATTACGTGTAGCCACTAACTAATTCCACTGTTTACTTACTTTTTGGAACACACTTCCAGATGGCTTTCTTTGCGCCGTTTTTGATACATGGATTGTTATATCTGTCATCATCATCAGCGTACCTAGAGATAGAATTATGACATTAGTTTTTTTTATCGGGATATCGTATTTTTTCAAAAACAATTTATATTTGAATGCCGTTTCTTACTTATAAGTTCCAGAAACTACGTAAAAATGTTCAGCATCTTCGATGCAAGCAGCAGAAGTTAAAATATACTCTTCGTGTATTATGACACCCCCGCATAACCATGTGCGGTAGTTTGGTTGTTTCTTGTTACTTCGTGGTAGTTTTAGATAGACCTTTAACATTATTTTAGATCTTTTATTTGTGGTATAAATAATGATTTTTTATTTGTATATTAAAATATAAATAAAAATTCATTATTTTGAGGTATTATATTACACCAAAATCATTCAAAATGTGAGTTTTTTTCTTACGAATAGCACTGCAAGTAAGGTTGACAGGCCGGTTAAGATCTTAGTTCCCTTCTCTCCTCACTCCCCATTTTTTCTAATTATACTATTAAGTCTCTCTTATGCCAAAAATATACTTTTTAGGGTTCCTATACTGCCCTGTAGAACCTTAAAAACCTTACTCACCGAAAAAAACACGCAATACAAAAAAAAACGAAATTCCACCGGGTTTGCTATAACGAGGAGGTTATTTCGTTTGACGGGCATTCTAATTCAAGTAAAATTTCTGCAAGTATACTTTAATAAAAAGTTAATGAAGTTCTTTACATATTATCTTTTTCAGCTGTTTTACTAAACAAGATACAAAGAATACATTAAAATTTAAGTACTCACTGTTATATTTATATTTAGAAACATAATATTAATTATTATCATAATATTACCATATAAGGTCGACCATCAGTTACTTCGTCTCCATTAATAATTCGCCTCGTTTCATTTAGAATCGCTTCTACTTTTTTCGGGAGTTCGGTTGCTACTTCTAAAGCGTTTATATCTGAAGAATTAAGTTCATCGTTTTTTTTATTAATTAACTAAATGATGGCATAGTTACTTTACAAATATTTAAATAAAGCCAAATTATACCTACATGAAAAATATAGTATAAATACAATTAAGTAGAAAATATTCTTTCTTGCGAAACCCATTGCAACAATAGGAAGCAATAAAAGGTTGGACAACTTCAAATCAAAATATAATTTCATGCCGGATGCCAAAAGTTAATTGGAAAAAACAGAAGTTATGAAATTAATATGTATGTTAAAGTTTTTACCGATGTCAATGTTTCTATAACCCATTACACAAAAGTAGACATTTTTGTCAGGAAAAATCAAACACTTCTTGTATTTATTTCACAGTTGACCTGCACTATTCCCCTGAGATTAGAAAAGTCCATTTACATCAAAGAGTTTACCCAACCTGGATAAGCTCTTTTCCGAAAATAGACTTTGCTTGGGTTTCCTAAGCAATAACTCATTTCGGCTATTAGAGTAAATAGTTTAGGATTTCTATCATTTGTTTAAATTACTAGTAAAAATTGTTGGATCTCCTTTACCCTATTTCTGTTATCTACAAAAAAAACATTACTAATTGATTGTCGGGCTTAGATTATAAAACAACTGCTAAAATAGAGAAATGTTGAACCAATTTGATAGGATATTGACTACCTACATAGTTTTCTTTTATGAGAAATCTTTACGGCGTTTAGGGTGCCAATTTCGGTCAAATTCAGATTACGATCTTTCTTATATTTAATGCTTACTTTGGTAGGACATGATATTTTATCTCTTCATTACTTACTCCTAACTTTATTGATGAGCCACAAAAACGGGTCGGAAAAAAGTCCTTGTAATTTTGGTATTCTGTGTTTTGAAAAGCATAAAAAATCGAATTTCATCGCAGGTATTCCATTTTCTTTTTCTAAAAAAGTAATGCTACGCCAGCTTGGATTCTACCGTCACTTAACATCAGGTAATCTCATCAATAAAGGTAATGAAATAACACTTAGAAAATGCTATTTCGACACAGCATCCATAAACTTTTTTTATACTGTAGCCCACATACAAAATATAATAAATTACTTAATAAATTAATTACTATTTTTTTTAATCATAATTTGGTATGATTTCGAATAAAACAACAAAACATTCATATGACGATTTTATTAATTTTTCATCTGGTCGTTGTGTTCTTATATTGGATATCCATTTTTCCGCGTGATGCTCGTTCATAAACGCCTTCAGGTTGTTCAACCATGTCACGAGTATATTTCGTGAATTTCAGTGCTAACGTATTGTTATTACTGTTTCGTCTAAGCTTAGCTATTTCGTTTTTTGCAGGCCTGTAAGTAGTGTTTAAGAAGAATTAAGAGTTAAAGACCTCACATAGTTCAATGAGATAAGCATTCGAGATTCGTATATTGTGAAGAGAGATTGAGATTTAAATCTAAGTAATATATAAAATCTCGTGTCACGGTGTTTGTTATCGAACCGCTCCGAAACTGATGCACTGATTTTTATTAACTGTTTTGTATTATTTCGTAGGTCTGAGAATAGGTGAAGGTCGCAGACAATATAATACCACTAAGTGATAAGTGTGGAGTGGGGTTATTTTCCGACATCCACGTGAACGAAATCGTGGGCACAACTAGTACTTAATATTACTTATATTCTTTACAAAAATTATACTTTTTGATGTGAAACTTCTTTTTGCATGCTTGACTTGGGGGCTGTCTCTTATAGCTATTAAATGTAATATGTATATGTACATACATGTACACACACACACACATAATAATATATATACATACATACAGATGAAGCTAAAGAAGTTTCACTTCAGTCGTGTGCCACGTGTGACCACACTCGTTTTTTTATTTCTATTTTTCTTATGCCCTAAATTTTTAAATACTGACTTGATTATTGTGTTGATATCTAAGGGTTGAAACTACATTAGGCGAACATCCGCGCGGTTTCTTTCAAAAATTGGCCGCACCGATCTGCGTGTTCAGTAATATGTCATGAAACAGCAACTTTTAACACTTGTTCACGGGAACCAGTGTTAAGCTTTCCGAAAGGCAAATTTACCTAATATTTGGCCACATAGCTGTTCAGGAACGATAGCTAAAAACTTTAAAGAACTACCAGTTAGGATTTTTTTTAATTCATATTACCCGTCAGGATGATCTGCCCAACTTATTTCTTCTTCAGTGTAAGTTATACTCGATCGGAAAAGCTTGTTGCAGTCCAGTCTGAAACAAAAGTATGAGTAAATTTTGTTTTTGAACTTTTAAAAATCATCAAGATAAAACTCTTTTAAACTTTCCAGGTTGAAAAACGTCTAATGATCATCGGTGATTAGACGATTTAATGAAAGAAACGGAAATGGTATTGTCATACAATCTTCGCAATCTCACGAATCTTAATAGATACTATCAAACATCGCAATAATTATTTTTTTCATATTTGTTTGTTTTTGCATCATAAGGGAATATGCATGTAATTCAAATAAGCCTCATTTTATTTTATCATTAAACTCTATTACTTTTAAGTTTTTCCTCCTTCAATACATACAATTTCTATTCGGGCAAATTAATGATATCATAGTGCGAAAAACTTGTGGGAAACTCAAATATTTGAAAAGCGACAAGAGCGGTTGTGACGTAAAAATCAATGTTCACAGGATTTATTTATTTATTTATTCAATTTAAACATGCAGGCTTACAGAATAATCCAACACGCCGGCAAGTCATACATACAAAATATTAACAATCATGGAAGGTATTCATTAAATTCAATAAAATTAAGAAAAAGAGATAATCAAATAATAATAATTATAACAACTAAAAAAAACAGTAATGCCAAATAGTTAGGGAATGTCAATGTCAACTAGTTTATAGTGCAAGTACGTAGATGTCAGAGTCGCGTTCCACCTTCTTTAGTCATTGGTTCCACCTAGACACCGAATGCAAATTTTCACTATGATATTTAAATTTTTAGTTTTTTTTTTTATTTTCTAAAAATTTATGAAACATGATGTCTATTTGATTGAGTTAGGTTTCAACTTCCATCCACAGTAAAGGTATGGAACGCAAAATGATAGTATCCTATAAGGTTATTGATCTTGTTCGTAGGTTCAGATGTATCATGACGTCACATCTAAGCGTTCGAAGCTAGTACGCGTTTAAAATGCCCGTGTAAAGTGGTAATTTTTATTTTTTAATTAGTTTTGAGTCACTTTATACTATTTTTTTTTAGACGTAACTTTTTTTTAACCTTATAAAGGGGATGTAAATTACTTAATAAAGATATTTAGAAAAATCATGAATATTCCCCATTAGTATTTATACTTATCTCAATGGCGCTACTTACGCTGCATCCTTATAAATTGCGCAATTAATCAAAATTCTGTTTTTAAAGACACTCGTATATAAGAACGGTCCATAGCACTTGTTAGTTCTCTCTTTGACCAGGCAAGCTGAAATGATCCCTATGACCATGGAATTAGCACCGCTCCCGTAGACTAGAGGTCCACCGTGATCATTCTGAAACACAAAGCAAAAATGAAATGAACAAATTAAGCTTAGTCCTTAGTATTATATTATTCTTTTTGTTAATTTAACAGCACGATTAAAAAAACGTATACAATTATTTAACTTTTGAAAACTCATTTATTAGAAATCACAGAAGCTCACAATTTCACATAGAGCTATGTTTTTTAAAGAATATCAACTTTATAGCATAGGAAGCATGGGATAGGTTTTAACTACGGTTACAAAAAGATAATTTAGCATCACTTAGAATTTTATGAACGCAAGTAGATGTCAGCAAAAGAGATACGCGAACCCATATCATATATATGAAATATATTCTGTTCACAGTGCCAGCGAGAACTCTCTTTGAGCTCTTCACCCAGTAGTCACTTGTTTATATGATAAAATTTTTGGTCGAAAGTCCAACTTTCATACCAAAAATAACTCCGATTTGGATATATTTTTTTAATAATTTTGTGTTATTTTATGTTATTCAAAATCAGAAATATTTCTGAGGAGGGAAATAATAATATAAGAATGTTTTTCATTGTCAGACGAGTAGGACCTTAATTTCACTAACAAAACAAGTAAACTTAGATCTTTTTAACACTAGCGAGCGTCGTCGGTTATACGCACTATTCTTGTTCTAGTTTGTTTCTTTGTAATTAATAGAATATAGGTCATTGTTGTCGGTCTCCCATGTAATCAAAATAAATGAATACCTCACAAAATCCACCAGCGGGCTCGTAACTTATTCTTCTACCAGATGCGTTATGGTAGGCCGAATGTAGAACAAGGTTGGACGGGTCGACGACTCTTCTAGTTTCTGGCTCTCCAGATTCTGAGTCTGAATACATTATGTCGGTACAATCCACGTATTTCTCCTAGAAATAACTTTATAGTTAATAATATGTATTTTACTTTAATAATAATTATAACGATAGTAAAAATTATTGCGATCCAGACGTTCTAAAATAACTAAGTATTATGAATATCTAATTCTATAAGTATATTTAGTAGACCTATTAGGACTTATTGGAATGTGAACTCATTCATTCATTTCAGTGCAACATTTTAAACTGACGTTTAAATTTGGAGATAAAATGTGTGAAACTTATATTAAAATTGAAATAGAGCGTACATTTGGAACATTGGAACGCAGCCCTGTTCTCTTCCCAATTATATTTTAGGTTAACGCAAAGTCATCTATCAAGACAGTCTCAGTTTTCAGTCAAAAGTTAAAAATAATTAAAAACATGTTTTCAGAATTACTTGGCATAATTCACTCGGGTCCCGTATTAGGTCCTTGGTGCAAATCATGTAGTTGTCGATGATGTGGTGGTATCGTTTACCCCATCGTTTCTTGCACCTGTTCTTACTTATGACTTTGACATCTGCTTCAAGGAGATCTTGTTTATTATTATCCTAGAAACAAAAAAATATTTTTTTAATAGATACCGGAAAATATTTTGCCCAATAGCCACTCCCATGCGCATTTTTGGGAGAATATTAGCTAACACTTTCGTGATGCTCATGCTCATGATTCTCACAAAATATGGGGGAGACACTTACTTCATTATATCTCTCTGTACTGCCCCATCCTGCTATAGAGGCAATGGTGCCAGGGTTTTCCAATTTTTCCGTTTGGTTGTTATAGCATATGGGTTTAGGTACAAAATCGCATCCTCTGACTCTCCTAGTGAAGTCGAACTCATCTTCGATTTTCACTACTGCAATATCATTGTTCATCCAGCGTATATTGTCGTTCTCGTGACCATCGAAAATGTAATCTACAAATCAAATTGTCAATTTCAGTAATTTTCATTTATCGTCATAGATGAAGACTTACATAATGCTCTTTTTGATATTAATAGATCGTCTAATTTCACTAATATGACTAGAAATTGATTTCAGAAAGGCTCATTATAACTGGTTACGTAATAAAATTCATTTTAAGTGCACTCAACCAAACTAAGAACTAGCTTTTGTGGCTCAGTGAACATTTGCAGTAAGTAAATACATAACCAAGTGTGTAACATAAAAAGCAATTCTCTTTCCTTTTAATTTTAAAATAAACTATATTGTTTAAAACTTTTATGGTCACTAACATCATAGTAAAATAAGTTATTTATGGGATTGTTACCATGTACCTTGTTTTTAGCGAGTTTCCGATATTTCGGCACTGTTGCAAGCGCCATGATCACGGAGTAACAGCGCTTGCAACTGTGCCGAAATATCGGAAACTCGCTAAAAACAAGGTACATGCTAACAATCCCGTAAATAACTTATATTACTTTAAAATAAACTTTTTAATTACCCGTCTTCGCACTTACTTCTTGGAATACATTTCCATATTGCTTTTTTGGCGCCATTTTTAATACACGGATTGCTGTAGTGATCATCTTCAGCGTTGTACCTAAGTGGTAACCTAATTTTTAGTATTGTAATGAGTTATGAGTTATTTTCTAAAACGAATATGAATGAGGAGATGAATTCTTTAAATACTTATATTTTGTTTTGAAATTTTGCTTTCCTGTCTGTATTTAAGATACTCATCTTAAATACAGACAGGAAAGCAAAAAATATACTCATAATCATGAGCTTTGCGAATACATACCTACTTTGTGGTATAACTCTTAAAGTTATCCTAATTAGTCCTAGATGAGATGCGCAAGAACACAAGACAGATCAGTCTTGGCCTAGGTATATTATAGCAGAAATGCATCTCATTCCAGATTGATAAAGTGAGAATGACGTTAAAAATATGAAATATCATCATTACTTTGACGGCTAATACGACCGACCGACCGACTGATATCACCCCTTTATTTTTACCATACGAAACATTGTACCTGTATGTTCCAGATACTACATAGAAATGCTTAGCGTCTTCAATGCAAGCGGCAGATGTAAGAATATACTCTTCGTGTACAATAACACCACCGCAAAGCCAGCTACGGTAGTCTTTGTACTTCGGATTGTTTCGTGGTAGTCTCAAATAGACCTGAATATAATAATTCGCTGAATTAATAAAATGAACATCTTCAACTTGGAGTTGTTTCAAAGGCGAAATAACTGAAACTGTGGAAAGATTAATGTTTAGCACATCTACAAGATGATTGTGGATCATAAGGTCCTGCGTCATGACGAATTTTCATTTCTCTCAATAGTTATAATTATTCAATGATATTTATTTACAATGGAACATCATGTTCACTAACTCTGATTTTATGATTTTTTATCGTTTTCTTGTTATTCTTACAACATACATCTGCACATGGTACTATTGCTGTTGTTAGTAACACTTATTTGAATAAATGAAGTGATTATGTTTTTCGCTTATTTCACTTACCATGTAAGGTCTATCTGAATGTGCTTCTGCACCATTGATAATCCTTCTGCTATTGTTAAGTACGTCTTTGAGCTCAGTTACATTCGTCTTCTTTAATATATTATGTAATTTTGAGGGCAGTTCAGTAGTCACATGAATGCCTAACACATCTAAAAAAAAACACCAGACATCCTGAAATCTGCAATGTTTACAGCAAAACCAACGAAAATCCGAATTTGGATTTTAGTAGGGATTACATATTTTTCTATCGCTTCGAATGTTTGTGTGATGAGAAGTGTAGGAAGGTAATATCTGTTTTGAAATTAGGGGAATATGTTGATATTTCTATAGGGTGCCTGTTACAGATCGATCTAGGTAGGTATGTGGTGTCTTCACTGGGCTCGCATAGTGGGTTGTTGTGGCTTATTCCATTATCCATATGATGTGATCCTTTAAATGCGGAAAGGAAGTGCTACGAAGACATTAATAGATGATGATTTCACGAAATAATTTTACACGAAGCGTAGCTCCATAGTAGTGAATTGGGTGAACGTATACATATAAGGGAATTTCAAGTTAAAATGAAGTAAGTGTAAGTGTGCATCTATGTGTGCGTGCGGTCCTTTCACTAGCTACAATGGAGTTCCTACTCTGTGTCTGTTTATGTTGTTTATGATGATTTATTAAATCATGGATCAAACTATATCAACATACCTGTTAACAGGCACGTGACACATATAAAATGGAACAATGCAACATATTTGACTAATATAACCACCATTGTAGATGTTGACAAATCTATGCCGGTTGTGTTTGAATAATGTCACATTCCAATTTCACGGTGGAAGCGCAATAATTATTCGATTTCAAGTATTAGTACAACTTCGTCTAACTTTAGAAAAGGTCTTTAGCTTATGTTTGTTTGTAGTATCTATACCTAGTCACCTAGGAAGCTTAAATGCTTACAATAAATTAAAAAAACAAAATTGTCATGATGACGGTAATTGGGTGGTAAGCCGGCCGCATTTAGATACGTCAATTGAATTGCATAAAGTTTCATTGTATAAAGTTGTGTGTAGCCGCTAGTCTCATTAAATGAAGGTAAGTAAGAGAGGCATAGCCGATTTCCCGCTCGAATTGGACCGCCCGCCTGGGGAGGTAGCCACCATCTTACAGAAGATCACAATAAAATAACACTACCTTTTGGTGGTGTTGTCTTTCTGACGATGAATAAGGTTCTAAGGCTCCACGCCAAGGGTGCCTTCCGAAGCACGGAGGAACTCGAAATAGAAGTTTTTTGGTTACCCATCCAATGACCGACCACTGCGAAAGTTGCTTAACTTCAACGATCGCAGCCGAACGCGCTAACCACCTGCGCCATCGAGCTCCTTTGGCGTATTGATAGACATTAACTAACTTCGGAATGTGAGTGACTTGGGGAGAGTTGGGGTTGGGGTCCTAAAGTGGAGATGCTAATGGTGATTGCATTACTCTCATGCTTATCCCACACCTGCTTGACGAAGCTTCAGGTGGCTTGGATATTAAAATTAGAGTTCGAACGTTGAATTAAGTACGCTCCTTTAGCTACAAGCTATTGTCTATTGAGAAACTGCTTAAGTGCTGGCTCTCACGGCTAACCGTGAGAGGTGCGGGCGGCAGGCGCATACTTGTCAAAATTAGAGTGCCCGGCGCCCGCACCTCTCACGGTCCCCGTTCTCGTCCTCCCCCACACCCTGTACCCCGCAGGCGAGGACTCAGTTAAGCGGTCTACCTTTAGCGTCTCTAGACACACAGACCGCTTAATTTCATTACGACAGAACTAATTAATTTCGAACGCAAATTTTAGCGCATTCAGTATCAAATCCAACCGAAGCTTCGTCGCACAGTAATGCCATTCTGTAAAACCCACAAAGTCATCTCACTGCTAGCGTTGGATCCGCATTCGAATCACACAAGATTTCGCTTAACGGAATTCTCGTATTCTGTAATCAATAGTACAAGCAAGTGAAGCGAGATTACATTCGTATCGTAAGTAAGTTGTAGTGTTACCATTTTAAGAGTTTTCGATATTCTGGCTGGTGTCTACAAATTTGAATGCGACTGTGGGCTCTCCTACATCGGGCAAACAAAGAGGAGTATAGGGACTCGGGTAAAAGAACATATCGCAGATATGAAACATAGGCGCGAAAATAAGTCTGCAGTGTGTGAACATGCATTAGGGGGACCAAACCATTAGATTAGATTTGATAAACTACAGATCCTTGCAACTGAGCAACGATTCATTCCTAGAATGATACGCGAGGCTATTGAGATTAAAAATTACCAAATTTCAATAGGGAAGATGGTTGGTATGTACCACCAGCTTGGGAACTCATTATACAGGAGATAAAATCCCAACCCCGAATACACACTGCAAGACCAACATATACTGTTAGTTCTTTTTGTTTTCATAATTTAACATAAGAAGAAGATAGAAAGCCTCCCTTGAGTTTGTTTCGCCGGTTCTTCTCAGAAAGCTCTCCCAATTTTGGAACCGGTGGTAGTTTACGGTAGTTAGGGTCAAATAAATAACTTCAAAATTACAAAAAAGATTTTTAAATACAGTACTTTATTAACTAAATTAAGTAATAAATTCATACATAGACAACAAAACTTAAAAATCGAACAATGAAATAACCGAACGCTCAATAAAAGTCTTTCGAAGGTAGCTCGACAAAATTAAATAAAAAATCGACTCCGACGACGCAGCCTGTAAAGGCTGCGAAACGCCAATAAATAAATAAAGTTTCGTGCATTAACCCGTGAAAAACTAATTTTATTTAGTTTTCGATAAGTTGAGATATATCGACTTAGTTATTATGCGTGAAACGAGGCACCTAAATTAATTCTCTATATACAGGGTGTAAAAAAACCTCTGACAAAGACTAAAACTACGCATTCTGTACACCCAAACAAGTAATATTACAAAATATAATACATGGCAATCATTTTTATATAAAAGTTAAAAAAAACATTTTTTTCTAGTACGCAATGTATAGCCCGGCGCGCAACTGTGGCGCTACGCAAAGAATGTGCCTGTGTGTAAGTGCGTCGATACAAAAGTTTCTTAAGAATGCAAACTTAAATTAGTCTTGATTTTAAAGTTTGATAGCTTGGCTGAACGGCGCAGACTTGTGGGAGAAGCATCGCAGTGATTGACATAAACATTCGATTATCTCCAGAAGAGGCTGTTGAAGAGTACCTATCCGTAGCCTATACTAACTGCTTTTGACAGATGGAAGTGATAATCTCCGAGCTATATAGTGATTCACTACTGCTTTATTATAACGCCACTAAAACTCTTGTTCTGAAAAGCATCTATGGATATGCAAATTTCTCTTTAGTTACACACTGTAAATGTCAAAAAAGTTGACGAATAGGCCGGATGTACTTAAGAAGGTGTCCTGCGGTCACCCTGGTGAAGTGTTACTAATGTATTCAAAATTAGTTGTTTTTTTAAACACTCACATTGGTTGATTTGTAGGAAACAAATGAGAATTAATAAATTAAATTTGATCAGTGTTAATTTTTTGTTCTTCACTCCGAAATTGAAATGATTGACTTACACTATTTAAAAATCGTACCGATTTAAGAAAAATGTAAATTATGAATTTTAAGGGATGATTTGAGGCTCTTGGGTGAGTCAATTAAGCAATATTAATTTAACAAAACAGCCTAAAGAAGTCTTTCAATCATTGCATTTATTTTAAAGTAATAAAACACCATTCAAAGTTATGCATTTTATTATGAAAATGTTATTAATAAATTATATTTCGGAAGACTTTCTTGGTTGTTCCGGAAACATTTTTACCGTTGCTTTTAACGGCGACAGATTTATTAACTGGCTTTGGAACTATTGCTCTGGAAACAAAAGCGTTATATAGAGTTTAACTAAACAAAAAGTATGAAGGAAGATTTTTTCAATTCGGAAGTGGAAAATTGTTTTATGCCATAAGCAGTACCAATATCGTAGTCACGAGAAGAGCAAAATTAAGTGACCAAACTGGTTCAATACAATTTAGTAGGTACTTAACTTAAATAATAAATATATGATGCCACTTGCACCAACATTGTTAAATCTAATGCAGGCTTGATGCTCTTTTTTGTCAATTGTTTAAAGTAAAATAGAGATAGAATATCTACATCTATAAGCATTTTCGAAAGTAGGCTTATTAGTAGTAGAAACAAACCGAACTCTCACTGACATAAGTTTGTATGGAATCGAACTTAGGCCCCTCTCCTCATCGGGTTGGTGCAGGCTCCTTTCGTTTCTGTACAGAATCTTTACCGAGTGCATGTAATTAAATGATAGCTTGCTCACTCAGTTGTATCGGTGCAGATAATTATTTAACGAGCGGAAACACACCTCTCTGTACCGGTTGCTAGCGAGTGCTACGAACGGGACTCCTGCAAACAAAACTGTAGCATACAAAACGAAACGATACCACACCGAAATCGAATCGGTCAAGAAGTGGTTCTTGATCAACAAGTATGTACAGACTCGGTACAGAAATCAAAGCAAAACGAGCACGTGCCGTTTCAGTGAAGAAGCCGCCTTATGCCAGCGAAGGTTCGGTTTGTCACGGTTAGTCGGAAATTTTCGGTAGCAAAAGGGAGAGGCTGTTCATCGTCAACAATTAAAACGTAAGTAGGTACCTCCTTCATTTTTCTAACTTTTACTAACTGCGTTGTTTTTGGCTGTTGTATTAAAAAGAGATTTATTTCTCTATATCTGAGTTGCACTGGCTTTTGCAACTTTCACAATATTTTGAATATAAGTTAAACAGTTTTTGACCAAAAACTCACTCATTAAAACATCCACTGCCACTGGAAACCTTTAATAGTATATTAAAATTTAAAAGAATTATACTTAGTTATACCTAAGAGACCAGTCGAAAAATGTTTCTGTCATTTGAGTCTTCATGGAACGAAGCAACCTTCTACACGTTTCTCTGTAAAAAAATACATTCAGCATCAGACATCGATCATGAAAGTTAAGCAACTGTCGTAATGTCCAGTCACAGGATTCGTGGCCAAAAATATTATTTCGTCATCACGTGTTTCGGAAGGTACACCAACCCATTGGCCTGAGCTACAACAACAGTTATCATTAAGACTGAAAAGACCACGTTTTAATTTAGTACAGGCAGTTAATTTCATCACTGTTGAATTACATCACAAAAATATAGCCTTTTCCAGGCAAATATCACGCTTTTGACGTATCTTAATTAAAAATATAAATAGGCTTTAATTTAAAAAACAAGAAGCTGTATAAATAAATATTATTAAAACAATAATTACAAATGCATACTTATTTTAAATGTATAATTTGTTTCCAGTAATATCTAATGTAAACAAAGAAATGTAAATTGCTTAATTTTGTGAACCCATACTAAACTAAAGAAATCTGACATCATGAAATCCCATCATGAGCTTCTAATCACAGCAACTGCAAAATAAAACAGATACATATATTTTTTTAAAAGTGCTTTTTATTTTTTGTTGTCATCACACAAATGACTTTTGTATTTCGATGGATATTTACGGACACCAATTAATACAATTAATAGAGGATCTGTTTAAAAAATCTGTATCAGACCAAGTGACAATACATTTGTATTAGTGGCTATTGGTAAGATGACGTTTTTTGAGTGTGTATGCTGTTTGTCGCAGATGACCTTTACAGCGTTACAGGGTTTGGGGACAGCGAGATGTTATGGGAACCTCAAGCCGAAAATTGGCGAGTGGTGTCTAGAAGTATTCCAGGCGAATGGCATCTACCCGCGGGGGGAGTCTCCTCTCCGTCTAGACCACTCGAACCTGAGGGGGTTAGCTTAACTAGAGGGCGTCTCAGAGACTCGGACCTCGGCTCTAGTTAGTCGGTGTCGTGGATAAGATGACGTATCATACGATCACGCGAACGCAAAGCTTCCTATTTTCCTTCATTCAAAACGCCGCCGGCTCATCATGCCGCCATTCAATTCACGACCCCGTAGCATGAGCACCAGCGTGAATCTGGTCTTACTACTAAGTGGAATTCTTTATCCGCGCACGTGTTCCCTCCTTCCTACAATCTGGGGTACTTTAAGAGAGGCGTGAAGAAGCATTTTTGCAGTCCGGCAAGGTGAGGATGGTTGGTGTAGCACCTTATAACTGCTGTACCAGCTCAGCGTCACGTTTGGACTTTATCACCACTTAACATCAGGAGGGGTAGAGTCATTTGTCTACCTTTCTATAAAAAAAAACCCACTCACCCCATTTCTTTAGTGATAGCGCAGTTGATGAGGCGTCTGTTATTGTAGACACTGGTGTAGAGGTATGGCCCGTGACACTTGAGAGACATATCAAACGTCTGACAGGCCGAGATTACTCCCACGACGACGGCGGTCTTACCGCGGCCCACCACGAGAGGGCCCCCGTGGTCATTCTAAAAGAACTTCATCATCATCAGATAACTAATGTCCCCACTGCTAGGGCACAGACTTTTCCTATGGATGGAATAGGGAGAATAGGCCCTGACCTACCATGTGGGCGCCGTACGAAGTGCTAAGGACTGCAGATGCAGCCAGAACAAATGGCTTAACGGTCCCTCCGAGGCACTGAGACACCATGAAGCTCGAGATTGTTAATTTTTGCGGTAAGCATTTACGCTACCGAATCTGCACCGACTAATATTTTAAAGATATCAAAAGTTTGGTTGCACGAATGAAGTAATTTTCGGAAGTACTTAACGGATTTTGAAAATTCTTTAAGGGGCTGGATAGCTAATGCAGGATCTGTGATACTGTGACTAGTATTAAAAAAGCCTTTGGTGGACGCCCACCAGCAGGTGGGCTATTTGAGTTTACATATTTTTTTATAGGAAACCAAACAATTCCTTGTGGATATTCTTCAACACGGAGGGCAGTTCCGAATTCTTAGTTTTTTTAAACACACACCAAATAGCCTATCCGCAAAGTAAGCACTGTAGGCTTGTGGAATGGGATACTAGGGTAACGGACAGAATATACATATACAAGTATATTTATATAGAAAAACATATTAAGCATCCATGACTGAAGTACAAATGCTCGTATTCGTCACACAAACATCTTCCCCCACCGGGATTCTAACCCGAGACCTCTCGGGTAGGCGACACCTTGAAACCCGACGTACACGCCACTCGGCCACGGAGGTCGTCAAAAATATCGTAGCACCATCAGCATTTCTGGAAGTTAGATTCTTAATCGTAGAACTTTGATTAATTTAATATAAGCTAAAGGCTTCACCTCGCAAAATCCTCCCGTGGTCACCTTAGCTCTTCTGGTTTCCATAATAGACCCGTGAGAAGATGTGTGGACAAGTGTCTTTCTAGGGTCCACTACGAGACGTCTGGTGTCCTGTTGCTCTTCCACATCAGAGTACACCAGCTCAGTGCAGTTCACTTCATGTTCCTAGACTCCAACAAAATGAACAAATATAATTTTGATGATATGAACTGAGTTAGCAGATGAGAGATCGTTAATGGTAAGTTACCTATATGTATAGGTACACTCAACTGCAAAGATAACGGATCACCCGCTATCCTTTGAACTCTGATTAGATTTTCATAAAAATAATTAAACTAATAACTATTAAAGTTATCCATAACTTTAAATAGTACGTTTCATGATGTAAACGTGAATAAAATTTTATTGTAAAGTATTGTCAACTTACTGTGTAATCAAGAATGAAATGAATAAAACATTATAAAAACGCTTAGCTATTTTTTGCATAAAGTTGCGATTTATGTTCTTTTTTATTTATCAAATTATGATATTTCTTATTAATTCTTTATTTTTGTCCATAGTTTTCGTAGAAATTGGAAAACGACTCTTCTTTGAAAACTCTTAATAAAAACTTTAAAAAATATTAATCTCAGTAAATTCCTGTTTATTTTAATCATATGAAACGCTCTTTCTGTATATATAGCTTTGATAGTTGAAAGTTTTATACTTTTTGAGAAAATTAAATCACAATTCTGAGGTAGCAATGGACCTGATTTCTTTGCTGTCCAGTGTGCTGCTGTATTTGTGTTTGTGGATGAAGGTATATTTTTGGCCAGCCGATTCTGAGTAATTATTAGTTTATTATTAACACTCAAAACAGACATCTTATTTATATTTTGTTCAGAAAATAATTTTTATACGTATGTGGCTACTTAATTTATGATACTTGTACAAAAGGGCATAATCTGATTTGATGTCAAATGTAAGTTGAATCCAGTGGCAGCGATAGCAGAGACGGGAGAAAAATGTGCTGCTTTAGCCATTTTACCTCTTTGTTCTGAACCTAATCCACGAACCTGACGCAGATCCCCGAAACCTTACTTATCAACAGAAAAAAAATATATATAAATATTAACACTGACACCAATTAGCCTAGCCCCTTTTCTGTCGCATTTGCTATCTTAGCGATATTTGAGTCGCTCACACAAAAGAGGTTGTCATTTTTACCAAGATAATGCTGTCAGTTTCTTTGTGAGACAAACATAATAAGAGAACACGTCACTCAAAAAAGCATTTGACGTTTCTGAGTATGATTGTAAGAAACTCACACCACACAAACCGCTCATAGACTCCGAGTCCACGTTGTCTTTGGCGCAGATCATGTCCTCGTCTATGATATGGTGGTACCGAGCGTCCCATCTCCTCTTGCAGTTCTTCTTCGATTGCAAAACAACATCCGCTTCTAATAGATCCGGTGAATTCACTGTGTCAGTTCTTCCTGCTGCAAGAACCTGAAGTGATAATACTTATTTGATTATGCGTCCCTGCTCATTACTCATAGACCCTGAAAGAAGACTATAGAAATAGGGCCAGGGCTGTATTCAAAATCTATAATTGTTTTGTTGAAATCTTTAGTAACTTCCTAATTGTGTAAAAATAGGTTTTAAATTGTGTCGACCCTTATGGAAGAGATGATTGAAACCTCCTCACTGTCGCACATGGATTAAGGCAGAGGTTTTGTCGTGTACCGACGTATGGTTTTTAAGTTCCTTGTCAATAACACCGTATGGGCAATAACCCGAAACAAATATAATCGTATAGTTACGCTTAACTAATCAGCGAAGCCCGGTTTTTACAGGCACAAACTGCCCTCCGTTTCAATAATGCCCTATATAAATAGCTTTTAACAATCATGCAAAAGCCTTGCGTCAGCAAAGCTTTCTGGGGATCCCCAGCCAGCAATCAAGCCTACGGTGCGGTGCCCGGCTTCTCCAGGTCATCGGTGATGTTATTGCGCGTAAACTTGCTAAACACAAACTAATGCCTACTGTATGGAAAATGGCACAAATAAATAGATTTCTATTAACATGCAAAAACCTTCTATAAACGTCTATAAATAAAGCTCTCCGTAGATCCCCAGCCGGGTATGGATCCGACGGTGCTCAGCTTCTCCAGATCATCAGTGATGTTGTTGTATGCGATCTTGACGAACAAAAACTAATGCCTATAATTGCCTATCGTATGGGAAATGCTCCAAATGAACATATTTCTATTATCATGCAAAAACTTTACATCAGTGAAGCTCTCCGTGGATCCCCAGCCAGCTATGGATCCGGCGGTGCCGGGCTTCTCCAGGTCATCAGAGATGTTGTTGTATGCGATCTTGTTGGGCACGAAATCGCAGCCGCGCACGCGCCTCTTGAAGTTGAATTCGTCTTCTACCTTCACCACCGCTATATCTCTGACCATCCATCGGATGTTGTCGAACTCGTTACCGTCGAAGTAATACACTGGAGGATGGATCGTTGGGCAATCAATTTTAGGAAGAAATACTACATTAGATCAAGAATAAATAGAGGGCAAACGTTCACGGGCGTTAGAGACTTAATCAGACGCATTATAATAAAAGCTGCTGCACAGAGTTGGAACTCTTTGGATAGTTCAATGTTCTACTGAAGCCATAGATAGAAATGGGTAAGTGAAGGTGAAACACATGGGCTCCGTTAATCCAAAGTAGACGTCATCATTATCACCATTATATAAAAAAATGTAGTGAGCCACTGAGAAGGAAGATTATTAAAGAATGACCCTGTGCGCGCTCCCTGTGTGTATTTTTGCTACTCATCAGATATTTATACGGTTTTCACGGCCTACTAATCCCCTTAAGGTTGTATCTCAGAAGTTTTATATATGTAGAAGACTACCTAAATTTTACACTCTACATTTGGTACGTACTCACACTTTGGTACACATTTCCACACTGCTTTCTTGGCTCCGTTATTTATGCATTCATTTGTTTCCGATGGTGGCACCCACCTAAACATGGATTACAAGAAACTGTAATGAAATTGATCCACATTTTATTCAGTAATAAGGTAACATTCAAGGGCTGATCCAGGGGGGGGGGGGGGGTCATGGGGGTCATGACCCCCCCTGGGCTGGGTACAGATGGACCAAACCCAGGAGGATTTTATTTAAGTACTTTCTATGGTATGGTATGGTAATATTTAATATACCACGACCATATGACCCCCCCCTGGCGCCAAAGCTGGCTATATGACCTCCCCCTGACGCCAAAGCTGGATCCGCCCTTGGTAATATTATAAGCTTAGATTCAAACAAAAAGGGAAGACACGGCACACTCGGCTCAAAAGAGATCCGCTTAAATTGTGGTGCATAACCACTATTCGTTTTAGTTACAATTGGACATTCAAACACGCTGCATGTGCACTCAATATAACAATATTGCGCATATTCTGTGTTATAAAGACAAAATAATGCCTTCGATGCTTTTATAAAGAACACAAATAGTTCAAAATCAAATAACAAATGCCTCAGCAACATTTTTCATTCGTAAAACTGTAAAAACATTATTTTCACAAAAATCACGGCTTGTTGTGTATGTTATTAACGTATTCGCCATTTTGTTATCAAGAAAAGGACAATAGCATATACAGCTCAGCCGTACGGAGTCAGAAGTGGACTCGCCGTTTGGCTCGCTCGATTTAATGTTTAATACAGACGTGTGCGTGTGTGAGAGTTGCTTATGTATTTGAGTCGGATCAATATTATTCGATGCTAGTTTGAGCATACCGTATCTTCCCTTCTTGTTTTAATCTTAGAATATAAGCCGTGGGAACTTTCGCATCTGCAGTCGTTAACGCTCGCCAATCCGCACTGGGCCCGAGTGATGGCTCCTGATCGGTTATCATGACACGTCTATTCCTCAGCAGTGGGGACAATAATAGGCTGCCTGTTATAGGCATAATGATGATGATCAATAAAATTAAAACTCCTAGTTCGTTTATCGGAATATAAACAATGTTACCTGTGCGTTCCGGAGACCACATAAAATTGTTTGGCATCCTCGATGCATGCCGCCGACGTGAGAACGTATTGCTCGTGTATAATGACTCCAGCGCACAGCCAGTTGTTGTCCTGGACACTGAGCTCAGACCCTGACGCGGGTCTTAGATACACCTAGGAGATGAATTTA
This sequence comes from Chilo suppressalis, assembly GCA_902850365.2. NCBI lineage: Eukaryota > Metazoa > Arthropoda > Insecta > Lepidoptera > Crambidae > Chilo > Chilo suppressalis. The sequence goes on along the minus strand of OU963895.1, from coordinate 9,925,605 downwards.
GTTGTGTGTTTGATACAGGAGCTCGATGGTGGAAGTATTCCAACACGAACAAAGTAATTTGGTGACTTATATCTTAGTCGTACTATTCGCAGGTTCTTTGCCCGCGCACGTATTACCTCTTTCCTGCAATCTGGGATCTTTAAAAGAGGCGTGAAGAAACATTTCTGCAATGCGGTAAATTGAGGATGGTTGGTGTAGCAGTTCATAACTGCTACACCAGCTACCTTCTGGACTTGGTATCTGGACTTTACCAGCACTTAACATCAGGTAGAGTTATTTGCATATAAAAAAGTAGTTCAGCCTGCGTCCGTAGAAGTTAAACAACACTCACATTAGCCAGTGACCAAATATTTTTTATTTTGCTTCGGAAGGCACTTTAAGCTGTTAAGTTAGCCTTTCTTGCACTAATCTGCATAGAGAGCGTGGTGAGGCATGCATGGCCCAATCTCCCATTTCCATCCATACCGAATCGACCGACTTACTACACCAAATGGGATAGGTACTTTTTATTGTGTTCGTTATTGTCAGGACAGGTTCACGTTCAGAAGAGTAAAGGAGTTTGAAGAAAAAAATATAAAAAAAAAACAAACGCAAAAAGATGGCGGTACGAAGTTCGCCCGGCCGTGTTGAGTGTTATATTTTTTTATACTTTAATGTAGTAATGTTACTTTAATATAAGTATAGTTCAATATGCAATAAAAACGCTGTCTTGTTCTGAATTTGTAGAAACGTGGGTACAAACAACCATCAATTTATTTTATTGTGTACTAGCGGTCCGCCCTCGCTTCGCTTCGGTGTAGAGCTGAAGTATAGACTACAGTGTTTGTTGTCAGGCTTGTATTATACACAATGACATTCATCTATGATTCTTCTTATACCTGCATGCAAAGTCTCAGCCCGATCGGTTTAAAATTGACAAAGTTTCATACAAACTTTCATTCCCTATTTTATCCCCTTGGGGGTAGAATTGATCAAAATCCTTTCTTAGCGGATGCCTACGTCATAACATATACCTGCATGCCAAATTTCAGCCCGATCCGTCCAGTAGTTTGGGCTGTGTGTTGATAAATCACTATGTCAGTCAGTCACCTTTGACTTTTTTAAACATATATAGATAATAACGGTCATTTTTATTACCTGTATTTATAACCAAACTAAAATTCTCATATTTCCGTTTTCCAGTACTCATTTTCTACACGTTTTACACGATTTATTTGCTAATTTTGTTTACAAATGTTTGGTTTTTATTCTAAGATAAGCACGGTTTCTCAATATCAATTATTGTCTGTCAATAAGGTCGAACGCTCTGAACGCATCAACAGCCAAATATTAAATGAAGCTCGCTTTCTTTTTTTTTGTTTCCTCCCAGCCGGGGGAGCGGTTGTGAAATCCTCATGGATACCCTACAGCCGGCTGTAGAGTTATGTCAGACTCTTACTGACTAAAACACACCCGTGGGGGGTGCCTATGGCCTTAGGGGCTTTACAGGCTTCATCTGATGCGATCAACCCCTGAGAAGGGGATGATGCAGCGCTGCCTTAGTTAATACTACTGCATAGTGCGCTTAGAGAACGAATGCACCCTGATGTGCATCCGTATCGGTTTGGGACTGAGCGACTGCAGGTCTCTCAGGATCGGGGGGGCGGGGAAGCTCGCTTTCGGACCTCCCGCCTTTTTATACCCTACCGCGCCGCCACGACCCGTGTCGAGCGCGGCAGCCGTTACACAAAAATAATCCTTAAAGCATGATTCAGTATTCACGGGCGACGGCGCGATGGCTTATTTCATGTATAAGTTTGGTGTTTCTATACCGATTTCTATGATTCTTTTTTTATTGAATAGGTAATAATGTTAACTTTTTTAAATTAGGGATGAGTGAGAGTATTATAAACGTAAGAGTAAACAAATATAATCAGAATGCTCCGAACTGCTAAGCTATCAGGAGTTACACGTGTTATTGTGAGTCAACCATAAAAGATAGACATATGCTGTTGCGGGATATTTTTTAGACAATTTTATGTTAAATATTTCCGTCATACATGATTTCTATGTAACTTTAACCATTAAGGCTCCACACGCGACGGAAGCTTAAAAAATGGAGTAACTTCTCCCGTTTTCCCAACATTTCCCTTCACTACTCTGCTCCTATTGATTGTAGCGTGATCAAAAGTATACTATAACCTGCCCAGGAGTATGAAGAATAATTGTACCAAGTTTCGTTAAAATCCGTCGAGTAGTTTTTGTTTCTATAAGGAACATACACACAGACAGACAGACAGACAGACAAAAATTATACTGATTGCATTTTTGGCATCAGTATCGATCACTTATCACCCCCTGATAGTTATTTTGAAAATATATTTCATGTACAGAATTGACCTCTCTACAGATTTATTATAAGTATAGATAAGAATTTAATAAGATTTTTAATTACCATATACGGTCTTGTTTCGCCAGCTTGATGACCGCCGAGTATTCTTCTTGTTTTATTAATAGTTTTAATATTTTGTTTCAGCACTTTACGAATCTCTTCTGTGGGTTCTGTAAATGTTATTGACGTGATAACGTCTTATAAATCGATGAACACCGGCGGCACGCACTTAAGCCTTACCGCTCATAAAATAATACCTATTCAAATAATTACTAGATACTTACTAGATTGGACCGTAACCAGACACAACAACAATAAAATACTATTCATCATGACATTTTTTAGAGAAACAAGCAGAGGACAAATGTATACAATTTTACAATTACTCGCATCGCAGCAAAATAATTATATTGAGTGGCGCGCAATCGAAATACTGGCGATAACATTGTATCGTTTGTTTTTTAAAGGATCAGGGATATTTTAATAAGCGAAAAAATAAATTTGAATTTCAATCTTTTTCAAATTTTGCTCATTGGTTGTCTGGAGTATGACCTACTTATTGTGAAATAGAATCTGAGCTTGTTTTTTATTTTATGCTAGTACTCGTAGTATCTAAGTTGTTTCTTTATCTGCTTTGTGCATTGATTTTGTTTTAAAGCTTATTTTAATGAATATGTAAATTGTTTATAATTTATTTTAAAATAAAAAATAGTACTCGATCGTCGTGACGATACTCATTTAAGAAGCGCCATCTAGTGGCAAAGATACCAAGCGTATTATGTACGCTTGTTTGAAAACTACCAAATATCTGGCGGTTAGCGATGATGTCATTGATAAACTAAAATCAAATACTATTGACTGATATTTATTTATTTATTTATATTAACGCAGTATGTTTTCAACACAGAATTCAATTTAAACGTGAGAATCACAAAGTTGCTTTAGGTAGAGCTTTAAAAAGCACTCATGTTCAAAGAGCTTTCAAGTAAATTTATTAGTTTTTCTTGTTACTACTAGATGGCGTAAACACAAGTTCTGCTATTACTCAAAAGATGTCGTTACCTGTGTTGAGAAAAAGAGAATGACTTCACGTTTTGTTTTAGGAATCATGTTCGTTAAATAGCTTTATTTTTACAAAAACAAAAAACAACCAACGGTCCAGGGAAATTCTCAAAAGGTACCTTCGACACACTCTCGTCTCTGGGCCTTTTGAGACTAATTTCCCTTGCTCTTATTTTGAGAAGCAGGAATTTTCCTGGACGGTTGGTTTTTTTTTGTTTTTGTAAATTAATACAAAAAAAATTGTGCCCTCGTTCTTATTATACTATCAGATTCTCGAGGTATTTTTTACAAGGGTTTAAGCTAAAAGTCTAGCAGATACCTAGGTAAATGCATAAAAATATACTTTATTAATAAACCAGTTGGTTGAAAAGTGTGTGTGTGTGTTTTTTAACGAACAGAATTTAACGGATTCAATATAAGGTAAGTTTAAAATTGCGCGGACATGGTTCACCCTGACCCCATGACCCCTGAGTCGGTTAATCCTGTCAACCTAACTCACTGCACTGACACAACGTCGTTGTATTGGAAGAATCACAACTGAAACTTTTAGAATTCACTTTTTAAATTATTCATACAGTGGAAAGAGTGCTCTATGTTTTGATCTCTTTTTCATTGCGATTTGTTCCATTGATATTTTTTTTAATAAGTTTATCTGAAGAGAAAGTTGACCAAAAATTATAACACTGTTATAATTTTGTTTCTTAAGTTTTCACGCACACCACTCATTAAATGAAACCCATTTAGGGTTCAAAGTGCGTCTTTTTATTACCTTTTTGAAGTTTCGCATTTTTTCAGGCTGGTATGATTCCAGTTTTTCTTCTCAGAAAGTTCTCCCTATTTGGAACTGGTGGTAGTTTACGGTAGTTATAAACAAACACCTCGAGCCTCTTCAATTACGCCTTGACATGGCGTCACTAAGTGCGTTCTATCGTCTGTACCACAGCGAGTGTTCTGAGGAATTATTCTCTCTTATTCCACCTTCCCCTTTCCTTCAGAGGACCACGCGCTCTGGCATTCGTTGTCACCGTCTAACCGTGGCCACAATTCCAACGCGAAAAAAGAAATTTGGTGACTCATTTCTTTGTCGCACTATCTCACATGTTCCCTCCTTCTTACAACCTGGGATTCTTTAAAAGAGGCGTGAAAAAGCAACATGCAGGCCAGCAAGTTGTGGCAGGTAGGTACTGCTGTACCAGCTATCTTCACGTCTGGACTTCACCGTCACTTAACATCAGGTGGGGTGGAGTAATTTGTTGGGCCGATATATAAAAAAAAGTAAGGGTCAATTAAATGAACACAAAAATTAAAAAAAAGAATTAAATCAAGTAATTTATTAATTAAATTATGCTAATAAGTTCATACATAGACAATAATATTTCAATAATCTTCAATGAAGTATCCGAACGTTCAATAAAAGTCTTTCGAAGGTAGCTCGACAAAAGTATGTAAAAATCATACCAGCCTGAAAAAATGCGAAACTTCAAAAAGGTAATAAAAAGACGCACTTTGAACCCTAAATGGGTTTCATTTAATGAGTGGTGTGCGTGAAAACTTAAGAAACAAAATTATAACAGTGTTATAATTTTTGGTCAACTTTCTCTTCAGATAAACTTATTAAAAAAAATATCAATGGAACAAATCGCAATGAAAAAGAGATCAAAACATAGAGCACTCTTTCCACTGTATGAATAATTTAAAAAGTGAATTCTAAAAGTTTCAGTTGTGATTCTTCCAATACAACGACGTTGTGTCAGTGCAGTGAGTTAGGTTGACAGGATTAACCGACTCAGGGGTCATGGGGTCAGGGTGAACCATGTCCGCGCAATTTTAAACTTACCTTATATTGAATCCGTTAAATTCTGTTCGTTAAAAAACACACACACACACTTTTCAACCAACTGGTTTATTAATAAAGTATATTTTTATGCATTTACCTAGGTATCTGCTAGACTTTTAGCTTAAACCCTTGTAAAAAATACCTCGAGAATCTGATAGTATAATAAGAACGAGGGCACAATTTTTTTTGTATTAATTTACAAAAACAAAAAAAAACCAACCGTCCAGGAAAATTCCTGCTTCTCAAAATAAGAGCAAGGGAAATTAGTCTCAAAAGGCCCAGAGACGAGAGACACACTCTTCGTCTTCGTTTGAACGTTCGGATACTTCATTGAAGATTATTGAAATATTATTGTCTATGTATGAACTTATTAGCATAATTTAATTAATAAATTACTTGATTTAATTCTTTTTTTTAATTTTTGTGTTCATTTAATTGACCCTTACTTTTTTTTATATATCGGCCCAACAAATTACTCCACCCCACCTGATGTTAAGTGACGGTGAAGTCCAGACGTGAAGATAGCTGGTACAGCAGTACCTACCTGCCACAACTTGCTGGCCTGCATGTTGCTTTTTCACGCCTCTTTTAAAGAATCCCAGGTTGTAAGAAGGAGGGAACATGTGAGATAGTGCGACAAAGAAATGAGTCACCAAATTTCTTTTTTCGCGTTGGAATTGTGGCCACGGTTAGACGGTGACAACGAATGCCAGAGCGCGTGGTCCTCTGAAGGAAAGGGGAAGGTGGAATAAGAGAGAATAATTCCTCAGAACACTCGCTGTGGTACAGACGATAGAACGCACTTAGTGACGCCATGTCAAGGCGTAATTGAAGAGGCTCGAGGTGTTTGTTTATAACTACCGTAAACTACCACCAGTTCCAAATAGGGAGAACTTTCTGAGAAGAAAAACTGGCGAAACGAACTCAGAGAGGCTTTTTGTCTCCTTCTTATGTTAAATCATGTAAACAAAAATAAGTTATAGTATCTGTTGCCCTTGCAGTGTATGTTCAGGGTTGGGATTTTATCTGTTGTATAATAGGTTCCCAATCTGGTAGTATATATAAACCAACTTCTCTATTGAAATTTGGATGTTACTTAATCTCAATAGCCTCGCGTAATCATCCTAGGAATGAATCGTTGTTCAGTTGCAAGGATCTGTGTTTTATCAAATCTAATGTAATGATTTAGTATCCTTGTTTTCAAATGAAACCTCATTTTCAACTGAAAAATCTCCCATCAAAGAAGTGGATTTTTAATTAAGTTTGATGCACTCTTTGTTCTTTGGAACCTCTTGTTTCTCTTGGATGACAAAAAAATATACATAACTATGGAAAAAAATCTCAGAAGAATGCAAATGCGTCGTCACAATTCTTGAGTGAAGAAAAAAATTATCGCGATGTTCGGGAGAAGTACAACTTCTATTGAAAAAAATCAATGGCAAAATCGTAAGTAATTAATAGATTGAAAACTTTTGTTTTCGCACTATTTTCACATAACCTAAATATACCCTTTTAAAGTATCCTGTACATACTTATATACGTAAACGGCAATATATCAAAAGACTGACAAAATAAATTTTCTTAACAATAAAAAGTTATTTGATTTTTTAATGGAAAAAACTAAATCACAACTATTTCGGAAGTTGGGTTCTGTTAGTTATTTAATTCTTCTACTGCAACGACGACAACTCTAAAGAATAGCATTATTTGACTGCACAGGATTCTGTTAGGTCAAGGCTGGACGCTACAATAAGGGTATTTTAGGAGGATTTACTAAATTAAGTCCTATTTTGGTTAAAGGCAATTAAATATGCTAAGTTTTACCAAAAGTCTAAAGTCTAACTAAAGTCGATGGTGTTCCTTTCATTGAGGTAGATACTGAGCAATGGTATATGGAAAAGGATGACATAATGGTGTCGATTCTGGAAGGATTCTCTAAAGTTAAAACTAAAAACATCAGTATGTCCTTTTCATACTGTATGGAGAATGACAGGGATACACTGTTGTCAAAATTAAGTTTAGTATTAGAGAGTCATGCCCGAATTGACACCAATGACTAATTAAATTAAATTGACATTTTAGAGTTTGGTCTTTAGTATTGACCATGATGGTAAATATAGGGAAAATCCTAGTTACGACTTAGAATCATAGTACACATATCAACTCGGGAAGGGATCGATACCGACTCGACTTTCGGCAACTTCCACGATATTAAAAGATTTTTCATACATATTTTAAATACGAATCAGAATTTCTAAAATCCATTTGGTTTTAGTGCAGTTAAAGAATCTTCTAATATCAGAATTTTGACGACCGACGCAACCTGAAAATGAAGCGATACGTCAAGAAACAAATAAATTAACGCATTTAAGTGTCGCACAGCCACAAACGCCGCCACGAAAAGCTAGAAGCGGCTACTAAAGTGGCTGAAGCGCGAGACAGCTGCCGACTGAGGTAAGGGAGAGAGTTTTGTATCGGCGCATTATGTAGCCGGTGCGGGCCACAAGAAGCGAGCAGCGAGCAACGACGATTTGTAGCGTGTGGCGACCACCGGCGTTCCGTGTGTGGCGAGTCCATAACTTTCAAGTTTGTTTTATTTAATGAGTGGTGAGCGTGAGTTTTCACGCACTCCACTCAAGAACATCACTGACTAAGAAACAAATAATCTTCTAATATGTTTTGCAACTTTACAAAATTTAAGATCTTTTTATTATTTAAGAAGGTGTAATGTGTGCACTCTTATAGGTACTTACTTAATACCAATAATTGAAACCCCGAATCTTTTTATCTGTAAAGAACATTATTCCTAATATTTGTAGCCCGAATGCACGCTATCCCTAATAACTTTAGACCTATAACACACTGTATACCTAATATTTCGATACACCGAATACACGCATACCTGAAAATAGTTTTCTTTTATTTGGTATTTTATCTGCAGATGATCGTATAATAATTGGAAATGCTTTGCAGAGTCGACCATATAAGAGAAAGAAATGAGGTTGAGTATGAAGAAGAGATATTAAAAATTAAGAAGCAGAGGTTGAATGTCAAGAACAAGAGGTGGTAAAACTGTACTTCCAGGGCCCAATAGGTGATACTCTGAACTTTTTTGTAGTAAAGGTCTCGTAACATTTTTTTTTCTGGCATGGTCACAACACTAACCTAACCTAACCTAGTGTGAAGTATCACCAGTTGGGCCCTGGAAGTACAGTTTAGCGAAGTGGTTAACGAGGATATTTATATGAAGGAATCAAAGATTTGGATCTATCTTTCAGTGATAAACAGAGTAGTTAACAATTTTTGAGAGAATTTCTTTTTCTTATTTAGTTTTTATACTTTATGGTTAAATAAGAATTATCGAAATCGATCTCGGGTGTATGCGCGAAAAACAATAAGACGACTTTTGACAAAAAAAAACAAATAGCATCGACTAAAGTGTGGCATACTAGGAGCAATTATTATTTGCTCCTACCTGGGATGCATTACCTGTTTTATGTTTCTTAATATAACCAAACAGAATATCTCGTATGTACGTGTTTGTAATTGAAGAGTTTCCTCATTTCGTCTTCCAAAGTACTCTACTAAGTAGTAAGTCTTGTATCGCTCTATTAAGATTCCGTGCAGACATATAATCCTGTTAATGAAGTTACCTTATAACACTGACTTATGAAATAGTGCGTTTCCGAGCATGACATCGTATTGCGCAATATACCGCAAAAGAAAAATCATTTGTTCTACTAAATAAAATTAGTTTAAACGGGTTAGTGCACGAAACTTTATTTATTTATTGACGTTTCGCAACCTTTTTAGGCTGCTTCATCAGAATGATTTTTTATTTATTGATGTATTATTTAATGAGTGATGTGCGTGAAAACCTAAGAAACAAATTTGTTCTACTTTTTTTTAAGGGCGCTTGGAACCGGGTCAGTTGAGTTTAAATAGCGATTTTAGAACGATTACCAAGTAGATCAAAGTGCAAGAAATGTGTTCGCGTGCGGTTTTAAAAAGACTTATATAATTTACTGTAAGTGCATTGAGACTAATTTTGAGTGTTTACCGTGTAATCTGTGAAGTCAATAAAGAACTGTCAAGCGTGAACTGACATTTTAATGTTGAAAACCATCCCGACACGTAACAATATTCATATCCTACTCAACCCGCTCTAGATAATGATACGACCCAGCAGATAAAACTCCTAACTAAACTAACTAAATTGAATTTTGAACTAAAAAATCGGCTTCGGGTAAGCATTCTACATAGAATGACAAAATTTCAATTCAAATTTGTTTACGATGTAGCTAGGGACCCGTGGCATACGTACAGACAGACAGACGACAGAATGTCAGCAATAGGGATTTGATTTTACCCTTTGAGTACAGAACCTTAAAATTGAATCATCGAAATTTGTCGATAAATGTGCGAACATAGACCACACTACTATTATAAAGGCAAAAGTTTGCAAGTGTGTGAGTGTGTATGTTTGTTACTTCTTCACGTCTAAACGGCTGGAGCGATTTTAATAAAATTTGGTATGGTGTTGGCTGACACCCTGGATTAACACTTACGCTACGTTTTACTGCGGGAAAACATGCCTAATAAACCGCGGGTAACACCGCGGGGCACAGCTAGTATAATTGAGAAACTCCTCCTTTTTTAAGTCAGTTAAAAAAAAAGTATCAGGACTGAGTAATTAAACTATAATCAGTACTGCCATGTGCAAAGTTTTAATTTCTGCTGCCCTCTGTGCGCGACTTATCGGGATTTGACTTTATCTCAAAATTGAAACTAGTGATGGATGTGCAATTTTAGTATATGATGTCCCACATGCTGTATTTAGGCAAAAAATGATGAAAACGCCGATTCTCTATGTACGGTAGCGGTCTGAAAATGTTTACCAGTTTTGAAATAAGATTCTATATCACACTTTTTTCACTAAAGTGTATAAAGCCATATCAAGTAACTTATTACCTTTCAAAAGTTATTATGCAAAATGACGCATCGAGAGTAACAAAAAGAATTATATGTTACTTTTTGATATTGTAACTCATTCCTTTATTTGTTGAAATGACATTTATAAAACAATGATTGTTTGAACATTGTTTGGACAAGAGCAAAATTTTACGAAAAAGATGTTCTTAAGTCTTAACGAAATAAAATGGCAAGTTTGATCCTAGATCAAAGGGCTGAAATAATATTTGTCTTCGAAGATGGAAATGGTAATAGTGCACGAGAACTCAATATATCGCGATTCACTGTAAAGTTTTGGCTCCGGCGTCACGGCGAAGAAGAGCAATTAACAGATCACAGAAATAACTCAGGACAACGACCAAAACTAACCGCCGCGCAAATAATAGAAATGTTTTGGCGTTACGAAGAGAACGGTTCACACCAACTAGTTATTTTGCTGCTTTACATGATGTGAGTGCTCGGACGATCCGATGAGCTTTGCAGTGCTGGACTACACTACAGACACCATGCTATTAAAGTGGAGCTGAAACCTCACCACAAAACTGCCCGGCTTTGCGCGACAACATCTCGATTTTGATTAGCCCAATACTATATTTACCGATGAGAAAATCTTTAAATCAAGCCAAATCGGAAGATTAACTATACAGTTGATATAATAGAACTCGGTATGATGAAGCTCATATCGTGCCTTAAAACGAGTCAGGTCGCATAACAGTAAACTTATGGGGGTGGATGAGCCTCGACGGTGTCGGAGAACAGGCGTCGTTAGAGAATAGGGCTACTGCCATTAATTATGTGTCGCTTTTGGCAGAAGTGATGCTGCTTACTGTGCGCGTAGTGTATTCTGCAACAGAATTCTCGCACATTACTTATGTTCAAGATAATGCACAGATACACACGGCCCGTGCTACTATGGCGTGGTTCAACCTGCACCGTGACATTCGTCTCAATCAATGGCCCGCTTGGTCTGCTGATTTAAACCCTATTGAAAATTTATGGGGGCTTATGGTTCAACGCCGGGACTGTCAAAATGAAAGGAACCCTCATGATCAAAGATCACACTGTGCTCGAGTATGGGATGATATTAGAGGGACCGATCTATGCGCGCGTCTTGTTGCATCTATGCGAGATGGACTACGTCCCGTCATAGCTGCAGAGGGAGGTTATACTCGATATTAAAAATAATGATTTTTGAAGTTTCTATTTTATTATTTCTTCATATTCTTAGTTAAAAAATGGGTGCGTGTACTTATGTAGGCGCGTGAGAAGTTATCCTTCTTTGGCATCGTTTAAAATTAGTTTTTAATTGCATGCAAATAATTAATTACAATAAATTAATAAAAAGTCTGGAAAAGGACACAGTCAATAAAGTTCAGTTTTAATTAGAAAAAATAAATAAATACTCAAAATATTCAATTAAAATCGCTACTGAATATAATTTATTAGAACATATGTGATTTGCACTTGTTTGAAACTCAAACACGTATTCCGAATATACAAACTAGAAACATGTGGATAAATATTATAAATATGAATACTTAAAACTGTTACTTTATTACAAAAATAAAGATGTGGTTTTTGGTTCTACTACACCAATGGTCAAGAGATGGCGCTGTAGTCTCCTGAATCGCGCTTTGGTTCCGTTGTTCCAGATTAATAAATACTTTTGATATTATAAATATGAATACCTATAACTGTTACTTTATTACAAAAAATAAAGATGTGGTTTTTGGTTCTACTACACCAATGGTCAAGAGATGGCGCTGTAGTCTCCTGAATCGCGCTTTGGTTCCGTTGTTCCAGATTAATAATTACTTTTGATAGGCCTTCACAATGCAGTCGTTAGCACCCACTAAATAGAGATTCTATTTCTATTTTGTTGGTATATTTTCTTAATGTGCGGTAAACACAAAAGTAACAGCATGAAGTTGGTCGCTAAAGCGACCAAAAGTATTTATTAATCTGGAACAACAGTGCTTACAGTGATGCGCGCGCATCTTAAAATTTCACTCTCATCATTTTTTCATAACGCGCCTAAAGAAGTATAACTTCAAAAACTATTCGTTTTTTCTATATTTGTTTGACGTCACGGCTAGTGCAGAAGTCGTCGCCTCCTGCGCAACGGTTCGCCGGTTCGATTCCCGTACGGCACAGTTATTTTGTATAGCCTACAGAAATTTGTCCTTGTCTGGGCGTATGTGCAATGCGCATGTGAGATTATATGTTTGTAATTACACCTACGATATAGAAGAAAATCCTAGTGTGAGGCGAAGTGTTTAAAAAAATATATAAATATACATCAAACCTTGATAGTAGCCGGTTCATTTCCTACAGCGATTGATTGTCATATCATTAGAAAAAAGATAATCTATGGTCAATCAAATTATTATAAAATAGGCATTTAGAACTTGTGACCTAAATGTGTGCATGCAATTATGATCCTTAAGGTGGTAAACATTTTCTGACCGCGGCCGTAGGTACCTACCTACTAGTACGTTGTGACGAAAAAACAAACAAAATATTTTTCCTTCCGCTGTTTGCTGGATGTGCTCAGTACCCTTAACACGAAACAATATCGAATTCGTAATGTTTGCGAGTCCGAAATGTCATTGTCTATTCGATATTGGTTCGTGCTAAGGATACTGAACCATTCTCCTACTCCAATGGTAAATCAATTTATGTAAGCAAATGGGGCTCGTATGATGCCCCCTATAATATATAAAAAAATATAAGATGCAAAGTCTATATAAGTATTATATCTAACCTTATTATTAGGAAATAAAATTTTCATAAATGTTAATATTTTCATGACTAAAATTTTATGGAGCAATAAAAATCATCACTAGAAATTCATAAGTCAACCTACAGAGTTGCGACTGCTGTTAATTTATTAAAAAAAATACCTATACAAAGCGATATACTTATTTACCACAAATTTATTCTTCTATCCGTTCTGTTTTCATCTTTATACTAAACGCGTTAAGGTGCAATATCTATTTGTCTGTTTTGTTTGACTCGATTCGTTGTGGAAAGTAAATTCTCTAAAGGAAAATTATATTTGAAATTATATACAAGATTTGAGTTAAATAAAAATGTATTTAAAATATGTAAGTACAAAAAACACCTACCCGATAAACTAATACAAACCTAAATTGCCAGTTCATTTATTAGGTAGGCACCTGTACCTAACTTAACTTACAATGAATGAGTCCAACCAAGGGACACCAAAACATTTCTGAAGTCAGAAATTCCATTTTTGCTGAGATCAAATAATAAAGCATGTATCTATATCAAATTTGATTAGGTTCAACCATTAATGTAAATCCGATTGTTCCCGTGGCGTTTTATCAAACAAAACCATATTCTAACACCCGTTACCACTCCAACTGTCAAATTCAATACCATAAAGTAGCTATCTTCAACAATACATTATTCCCACTTATCTATGGCCATAACATGAAACTTGGGATCTATTTTATTATAAAGTGCATTGTCTGCTATGGAGGAGCTCGGTCGACCGCCGAACGTAAATAATTTAACTGTCTTAAAAGATTCAAAAATAGTTTCCTAACATTGCCCCCCTTAATATGTACACCATTTGTCAGGCCATAACTGGATTTAAACGGCGCGTTACAAGACAAAAGGACACGCCTTCCAAACAAAATATAGTGATCCCTTTCTCTCCAAAGGAAACTTCAACGCTGATACATTATATTTATCTCTTTTCAACAAATGATCTTTCGGATGTTTACCTCCACACACTGCCATTTTAAATGTCCTAACTTCTAGTAGCTGCAATACTAAAAGGCTGTCTATTTTGTAGAGATACGGTCCAAAGTTAGTTGCGGCTACGAATGAAGGGGGGACTCAATTGAAGCGAGACGACCAACGAAAGGGACGGACTGAATCGTTTCCTTTAAGTTAGTGACTCCAAACGAGTTTTGTGTTTGGAAATCGTATTAAGCTTTTGTTGGAAACTGTTCCGTTCAGCGGGCATAGTTGAGGCGTTTGTGCGGTCAAACTATCGCGTTCGAATCCGAAAGCGGAGGGGGTGAAGCTGATTGGCTCGTTTGATCTCATATTGTGTGTAAAGAATCGGGCGCGCGCGGTCGAGCGTGGCGCGCAAACGGAGCTTTTTCAAATACGAGTCGCGAGTTCGAATTGTGTTCAATCTTTATTTCGAATTAAGAATTTTAGCCATTACAAAAAGTATGTCAAACTCTTTTTCATAATAACAAAATAATAATCGAGTGTTAGTGTTTTGTTTCGAGGGGAATAAAAGCAAAGATGTCGTCAATGCACTCCGATGACGACCAGGAAGAGATAAACGTGGACTCTGACAGTAGGCTATCTGGCCATTGCGACAGAAGCATCGGGTCTGATGACCGCGATTCGGAGCACAGTTTCCACGACAGATACCATGATTCGCCCAACGATCACATGACAGACACGCAGCCTCGAGTAAACTTGCCCTTCAGTATATCCCGATTGTTAGGTAAACAGTTCGAGGAGATAGACAAGCGTCGACATTCCGGAGAGAGTGATGATAGAAGCGATCAGGACACTGAGTCTGAGAGTGTGAAAGATGATGGGAAAGACGGGGGCAGTCTGCCGTTGAATTTTTCTCACACGCCGGGCTTGTATCCGAACTCGGGGTTGCTGCTGAGGCCTGGTTTGGGTTTGGGCGCGGGTTATGGGTTCTCTGCTAACCCTGGGGTGGTTAGGGTGCCGGCTCATCGGGCTTTGGGGGCTTTGGGGGCATGGGGCGTAGCCCTAGACCCAATGAGGCAGGCGGCTGCGGCGGCGTTTGCTCATCAAGTTGTTAAAGACAGATTGAACGGTAAGTGGGACATAAAGATTTTTTATAATTATAGCTGACAGATTCACATTTTCATTTATTTTGGCTGCTGTTTCATTCTTTGTGCTCTCATACGTTTAATTGTCCATCTTATATAACGGTTCGGTTTCAAAAATTTTAATAAACAGACATTATGTCCACGTGTGGCATACTTATTCTGATTGCAATTGGCGTGCGCGTGTATTTAGCTATGCGAATGAATAAATTAACAGAATTTTTGTATTTTTCTTATGTATCGATGATTGATTGATGTTTCTGCTCCAAAAGGGTTTTGTATGAAAAGTGTGACCACGATAATGTATTATATCATGAATCGTAACGAGTTAACAACATAAAATAATAAACAATATACATTTAAAAGTAGCATAGAACTTTAATAGTACCTACTCTTAAGTTAAGCTAAATATTTAAATTTATGTGAATTTAGAACTTAAACAAATATACAATGTAAAAAACATTCATTGAAATAATAGTTATAACGTATAAATAAATTATATTCAATTTACCAACTAAGAATGTCTTAAACTTGTAAGTATGCTACAACAAGTACGAATCAAATAACTATCAACAGAGAAGCGTATGAATATTTCCTTAGGCTCTTGCCTAAGTAAAGGATGGATTCATACGATACCAGAAAGATATCGTTCACAGAAAAAAAATAAACATTCAGAAAGCAGTGGTATATTGATCCGAGGTGAGGGTGAAAAACAGAGCCACCTGACAGAAAGATAAATTTGGGAATCTAAAAACAGTCTGTGTGAATTTAAAACTTTAGGCTGACGTACCGTCGGCTAAGTTTTCTTCATTTAAAAAAAAACATTTTTATGAAAGTTCCTACCTAAGACCTCAAAGGAGAACAATCACTTTGGTACCTATACTGTACCTACAAACATAATATTTTAATATTATGTAAAGCATTAAAAAGTAAGTAATATAAGTAATCAAATTATATTTTTAGCTAACGGTGATGGTGACTAAAAATTGTATAAAACTTGTAACTCACCAAAACCTACCTATTATATTCGAAACAATATGAGTGGAATGTTTTATTGAAGCGCTGATAAAATTGCTCAAATAACTAATGTTTTCAACATTAATAAATTATAAGAAAACAACTCTAAATCTCAGACATATTATTATATTTTTCATAAAATATAACAACTATTACCTATTCGATTATTAATAGTAATGGCGCGATTACACTTGTTCGTTAATCCGAACACGAGTGCCAATGGAATTGGGTTAAACGGCTATTTGTAAATGAACGGAGTCGAACGCGCGAACGCGCGCGTCTTCGGGTAGCTTTCCTTTTGTTTACCCGACACCGTCTTCTAGCCCGTATTCCAGTGTAAATATCGCTTCTGCTTCCCCAATTTCGAGTAATGTCTTTCGTCCACCCGAATACGGGCTACCGACCAAGTGTAATTTTGCGGCATTACGTTACTAACGTCATTGGCATGACAAATGACAACTTATAATGAAAGTGTCCGTCAGTTGTGTGTCATTTCATTGGCAATTGCAATTGTCATTTCCCTTGCGATGCGAATGCTTTCTGTGTTTACCGATGCTTTTTTAGATTTTGTGGGATTTTTCTACGATTTCGTTATAGACGACTAGATTTACGATAAGAGACAACACTGATATCTGCTTGTTTTATGAACTCTGTTATCGTTCATCTTAATCAATTGATGGTAAATATCTCCATTCATTAAAGTGACTGTACTTTTTAATTAATTAAACATGAAACAGTTAAGGGAGCTGGGTGTTTTTTAACGAATATCTTTTTAACTTGCAGATATTGAGAGAGGCAAGATCGTCGTGTTTCGTGTGTGTTTCATCATGTCATATCATATCATCAGTTCATCACACATACAACGTTGTTATAATGCTTACCCAATGTTAACACAATTCGGATGACCCTAAATGGTTTCTGTAATGGGAACGGCGCCAAAATGTTATTGCTGCAGCCACATTTTTAAAACGATATACTTGTGAGAGAAGACATAAAATTTGAGAAATTAATGAATAAAGTTATTAAATCAATTATGTTTCTTTTATTGCTTTCTCAGCATTTTCTTGTATTTATTTCTGATGAATTATTCAGCTTCACTCTCCATCTGTTCATTCATCCTTATCTTGATTGTATGTACTTACTTTTATGTGTCAACATAGCAGCGTGCTTGCTATTATTGAATATTGTTGACTGGGATGCTATATAGACATTACTTGTTCCAAATTAGTTAAAAAAATATAAAGTGTACAATACACCAGAAAAGCCCTTTTAAAACTTTTTTATTTTTTATTAAATTCGAATCCAACCAATTATATATCGAATTCAATTTGAGAATGGCAGTATATATTAATAAAAAGCTTAGCAGTATCTGTACCAACCAACCCCCCAAACAAAGTGGTGGTTCTCCATTATTAAGTACTTATGCACTTCAAATGTTCAATACCCGTGTGTACCCGCAACTTTGCCTCCTTAAAATAATAGATTTTCCATAAATAACCTCTATCCCTTGTTTCACTGCCTTCAAGTTCTATTTTTCCTACAAAATGTAGTCATAATAGGTAATGCGGTTTATGCATAAAAGCTTAACATACAAACAGATAGAAAGAGAGAATTACTTTGGTATTCATATTTTGGTATTCAGATTTTAATAATAAAAAAAATAAGTTTAAAGTAGGTTTTATAGAAAGACAAGTTCTTTCGCGAATTCCTGAATCTCGCACAGAGTTGTTAATTCTATGTTCTAATTCCAATTAATTAGAGCTAATTCAAATAAAACACTATTTTATCTATTAGTGTTTATTCTGTCATGATTCTCTAAAACTAAACTTAAATTTGTCAACAGTGTGTCCTTGTCATTCTCTATACAGAATGAAAAGGAGAGACTGATGTTTATTTTAGTTTAAAGTTTAGAGAATCATGCCGGAATCGACACCATATCATCACAAACTCGCGTGTGACGATGATGCACGCAAGGAGTATCTGTGTACCCACGATTTGATATTTTTTGTGTTCTTTTCCCGTCGGTGTCGTGGTTAAGCTAAGCTAAGATTGGAGGCGCCGGCCTGACCACTGTAATTTGTCGCGCCGCTCAAGCGACGGACGGTTTTTGTCAACGAAATGTAGACACAAAACTGTTGTGTGTTATCCATTCCCTGGGCTGAGCACTTTTCGAAGAACAATTTGGACAATTACTGAGATAATCGAAGTAGCCGACCGAGGCTTTTTAAAATAATACCTCGGTTTAAACGTGTGTGACAAAAAAGTTAATAATATCAGACCAATAATCATAATCAGAGATTTTTTTTTTAATTTTGAAATAAAACCTTTGTGCGTTTGTATTGTTTAAACGATGGTTTAAATTTTCGACCAATCAAAACACTTTTTCATCAGCATTAAGCTTGAAAACTCTTTTACTCGTGATTTCGAAAAAAACACCTCGTCGATATTATAACAATATATTTTATTACTTGAACATATTCGCCCTGTATTCGTTTAGTTTATAAAAAAAACACAAATTACTTTATTTGTGTAGTTTTTTCTGTCCTATCTTTACTTAGCGTATAAATCATAAATAAAAAAATGCTAGAAACCTAACTTTAAATAACTAATGTAAGTATTCACTACAATTACTGTTCCCTTTGTATATTTTTTTTATTAGCGGTTATCCCCAATTTCTTTCAGGTCTATTCTTTCTTTTGTTTTTTGTTTGTTACTATTATTTTGTTTTTAGTCATGCCTGCTCTTTTGCATGTTTTGTTGTGCTTTTTCTTTTGCACAGCTTTCTTTTTCTTTTTATCTTTTACAATTATATACTTAATTCCTATTACATTTCTTGTAATTTCTATTTTCTCTATTTACATTTCACATTTCATTACATTTACACACACTTGTTTCCTTACTATCTATATTTCTAATTTACTACAATTTCTCTATTCTACACATTCTTAATCCGATTTTACATTATTTGCCCATATGGCTCCTTGCCTGAATCTTATATTTACAAGTGTATAATAAATAGGTTAATACCTATACTAATCATCTTTATTTCTTTCTTTGACTTTTATTACTATGCCTTTGCTATGTTTAAGGAAGATCTCTCTATCTCTTTTGTTTGTTATAATTTCCTTCAGTTTCTCCTTACTAAGCTGTGTGTCTAGTGCTGTTTGTGCGTCGTGTCTTTCTCTGTTGTGGAGGGGGCACTCTAAAAGGACATGAAAAATATCCTCTTCGGTGTCTGGGTCACATACGCATCTCGGGGTGTCCTTCTTTTTAAACCTATGGAGGTAGGCGGAGACCTCCATGCCCGATGAAGATCTGTGCAGCTATTCTGTCCATTTCAATCTTTCTTACGACACCGAAGGCACTCTCCCCGCAAGGGAAGAATGCCTTCGTTGGGGCCGCCGTGTCCTCGCTCCTATACCTGCTGTCCCATTTAGCTTTCGTCATTGCGCGTAAATGTCGCTTGACGAAGGAGATGGGACAGCAGTCATAGTGCGATTTGCACTTCAACCCGAGGGCCGCCCCCTTCGCCAACTGATCCGCTCTCTCGTTTTCGATCACCTCGACGTGGGCCCTGATCCAAAACAGGGACACGGTTTGTCCGTTGTCCCTGAGTTGAGCCAGGTTTCCCTGAATCGCCTTGGTGATCGGATGCGAGGAGTCAGGATCAGTTAGCGACTGGAGAGAGGACCTCGAGTCGCTGAGCACGGCGGCCTCCTTCCATATCTTCCCTAATACACATTCCGTGGCTTGGAGGATAGCATACAGCTCGGCTTGGAAGACTGTACAGTATGGCTCCAGCTTAAACTTTCAGGAAAGGACTTCTGCCTGCCCTTTCCAGCAGGTCAGGGCGACTCCCACCTTTCCCTCCAGTTTGCTGCCATCCGTATAGATCTTCACAAGACCTTCTGCCAGTTTGCTATCGTCCTCCTCGTTTTCCAAACATTCGAAACCTATCATTCTGCTGCTACCAGGATTGTCCTATCCATGAAGGACACCCTTTTTTCCACCTTTCTCCCCCTTAATATTTCCTGGGGTTTCCCTCGCTTCGCCTCATAAAGCTGGGATGCTTCTTGGACCCTAAGGTCCAGCGGAAGCAGCCCCGACAATATTAAGGCGGAGTTAAGAGACACCGTCTTATAGCACTTGGCTATTTTCTGCGCGAACCCCCTTTGTACAACTGAGATTTTTTTCTTGGTCATAATTTTGTCAGCTTCCTTTCGCCAGACACTCGCTGCGTATAATATGATCGGCTCTATTACTGCCAGTAAATGGTTCTTATGATCTTTGGTTGGAGTCCTTTTGTATATTACTTACTAGCGGGCGCCCCCGAGGAGGAGCTAGATGGCGCGAGTGGTTAGCGCGTTCGGCTGCGATCGTTGAAGTTAAGCAACTTTCGCAGTGGTTGGTCGTTGGATGGGTGACCAAAAATCTTCTATCTCGAGTTCCTCCGTGCTTCGGAAGGCACGTTAAGCCGTTGGTCCCGGCTGCATCTGCAGTCGTTAGCACCCGCCAATCCGCACTGGGCCCGCGTGGTGGGTCATGGCCCAATCTCCCTATTCTATTCATAGGGAAGGCCTGTGCCCCAGTAGTGGGGACATTAATAGGCTGATGATGATGATGATGATGGGCGCCCCCGGCTCCGTCCGCATTAACTTTAGTTTTTTGAAAATTCCTCAGGGTACTAACGCTTTTCCGGGATAAAACATATCCAAATCCGTTAAGTAGTGTTTGCCTGATTGAGTAACAAACATACAAATTTTCACAATTATAGTATTATAGTAAGATATCTATTAAAAACATATATAAAAGTGTCTTTTAACAACAGTCCCTATACACCCCATCAGATCTTTACTTAGTAAATTCACTTGTTTTATTTATTTTTTATTTTACACCTGTTTGCACTACTTTTTCAAAAAACGAACTACCGGAACCAATAAAGTAACAATCCGTCAAATTCACAAATTGGGACCGATCGCCGTCACCTGAGCGCGTATAGTTTTTTTTGCGACCACCGAGCAAGAGGAAGTTGTGATGTCCAGCCTGTAATTGAGACAATAGGAGCCTGCGTGCATCGGAAATACTTAAGCGGTGACACGGAAACCTTTTGGCGGCATTATTTGACCGTTCTTTTTTGGAAACAGTTTTTTTTGGTACCACATAATTGCAAAAAGTGATCCATTCTCAGTTTTGGTTGTTTTAGTTTGTTATAAATTTTCTGTTAGGAATTACTTACATGTATACATTTAGTTAAAACGGTTTGGTAACATGTAAGGTATATACAAATCTGTTTATTAATTCGTTGTTATCTGTCAGTTTTAAAAATTAAAAATGAAAATAAAGAGTATTGTTTAAAAATTATGTCTGAGTAAAAAAAAATGTATTAAAACAATGCAAAAATATGTCACTATTGTTTAGTGAGTTAAAATAGTGCTCACAATTTTTTTATCGGTGCGCTAAGCATAATTATTATGAATTGATACCTATAGTATATTAGCAACGTTGCATTGAATACATTTTATTAATTTTCCGGTTATAACATTCTACACATGCAGTGACCGATGATTTTTATTCAACGACGCATGTAATGTAAAATTTTACTCTTTTGCAAATTCCGTATTTAATTTTGCATAATGATTGTACTATATATCAGTATATTTATGGACAGTTTTAAAAAATGTATCTTCGAAAAAAATTAGTGTTTTGACAAAAAAAAAATAAAAACAAAAAGAAAAAATACTAAATATGTTCAAAAATCTATTATTTTCCAGAAATAAACGACTTCACGGTGGATAAGTTATAATTATAACCTATAGATCAAAGAATAGGAATTTAAAAAAAAAGTATAAACTGTTTTTCTCCTCAGACGAAAGAAATTCTGGAAAAGTAAAAACATTTCTCTAATTATTGGGATTCTTGTGTATCATACTAACAATATAAAAGATTCAAATCATTGTACAAGATGTAACACTAGTTTAAGTAATGAAAGCTTAGAATATTTTTTGGGTCATGATATACACACTGACACACAAATGGACAGCACTTACATTACCATGGCCCAATAATATTGGTCCGTGACATTACAAAATAATCTAATAGATAGGTACTTACTGTGCCATAGAAATTTAACAATTGCAAAATATTTTCTTCGTGTTTACATTAAAATCACGACTGTGTCGACAAAGAAGGTTTATAGAAAAAAAAAATTAATAAGTGCGAGTCAGACTTGCCCACTCATGATTCCGTACAAATTTGTGTGTACGCAACATAAATGGCCGTTTAATTTTTTTCACGTTAACGTAGTAGTTTGTTTTTTTTACAGATTCACAGGATCGTAAACCTAAGTATATGGTTTAAATTTGATGAGCTGGCGAACAAAACAGTATAATTACATAAAATTAAATTTTACAGGAGCTGTATAAAACTGAATGTCATACCTCCAGTGAGCTTTTGGCATGGTTTTTAATTTATAAATTTAGTAATTTTAACACTGTTATAGATGGTTTTGATTAAAAATCATTTGAGATTCAAATACAACAGGCCCGAAACCTCCGGACTGTAAAAAAAGTAGTTTGGCCAGGTGCGTAA
Source organism: Chilo suppressalis (assembly GCA_902850365.2). Lineage (NCBI taxonomy): Eukaryota > Metazoa > Arthropoda > Insecta > Lepidoptera > Crambidae > Chilo > Chilo suppressalis. The sequence continues at coordinate 9,902,906 of OU963895.1, read as the reverse complement.
TTATACCGTTTTGTTCGCCAGATCCTTATTTTAACTCGATAACTTCACGAGTTTTCGTGTTAAAAGGTATTGACAGACAGACAGACGGATAATAGAGTGATCCCATAAGGGTTCCGTTTTCTCTTTGAGTTACGGGACCCTAAAAAAAACAAAAAACGCGTTCTTTAGATCAATAGTTAGTGTAATAGTCGCTTTTCCAGTAACGTGGTCGTTTCCGCTCGCAGACCATTAACAGACCGCAGAGTTTTACCTAACCGCGCCGTGCTTCAATTATTGTCAATGAGATGGTTGTTCGATGTTTTTACCAACCTAGGTACTTGCTAGATGTTTCACAACATCTACGAGCCGTGAAAGTTAAGCGAGTACTTATCAGAGCCAATCGGAGGAAGTTGACAGTACTTATTACACTGAAGAGGTTCAATGAACTTTTATAGAAGTTTAGTTTGTAGGTATTCATAGAGAAACACCCTCCACTTTATATAAACGAGGCTGCAGCCGAAAACCCTAATGGCGCAATTATGGTCGTCTGCCCGAATACGATTGCCGTTGTAATTCGGACATACGACTTACCGTAAATTAACGAAGTCGTGTACCTACACCTGTATTCTGACAGATTTTATTTTGGTTACCCGAGTTGAAAATATTGCATCGGGGGTCCGAATTCGAATAATGTCTTTCGTGCACCCGAATACGGGCTAACGACCAAATGTAAATGCGCCTTAAGTCACTTGTCCCTCCGCCGAGTGGAGCTAGAAACTAGAAACGAGCAGATAGTTCCGATAGTTTTATCGCTGAACTATAAGCAAGTGTGCGAGTACAACGGAACTGCTACTCGCGCCACAAACTCGCATGCATTTTGACGGCCAAGAGAGCATCGCTGAGAGTGTTTATCATTGATAGCTCTTGTCGCTCAGCGACAAACTAGTGGAGCGAGTTTTCGCTGGCAGTGTGAACATACAGCGATCAACAATTAATATATGCACCTCTTTTGTTTACACGGAAATTCTACGTATTGATACCCTATTCAGTAGATACCTCTTTTAATCGATTTATTATTTTACCTGTTTCTCATTATGCAATGCATATGGAGCTTCCATAATAAGTTTTATTTTACAAAACCAAGGAAAAAGGTCATTGTATAAAACTTAAAAAACATTAAACTCATTGATAAGACGAATTCAATTCTTGTAATTACATAAGTAGGGGAAACCGGGGCAGAACGGATTAAGAATAAAAAGAAAATAAACTCTATTCCAAAATAATTAAATCAGAAAGATTTAAAGGCTAAATATTACTTAAATTCCCAAATAATACAATAAAATTAGTCATAATTAAAACACACAAATAAACTTAACCGCGAACCGTTTCAACCTATCAGTCGAAAACAACTTAATAACATCTAAACTATTTCATTTATGCCTCTATTAACGGTGAATAAATTAATTAACCAGGTAATAAAACAACAAAGCATTAAATGTTTTTGTTTATTTAATTAGTGTTTTTTAAATAAGTAAATTAATTACGCCGGTATAGCGATGTTTTTTTCTGTTAATTTAGCTACTTACATTATTATAAATATTAAAGGAGTCAATATTGCAGACAAACTGAGTCAATACCTACTTTAAATAAAACCTTCATGCAGATTAAGAATTTGGTCTGAATCTAAATAATAACAGCTGGTATACCTGTTAAAAAAACTGAATAACTTATGTCATCACAATGTATGTAAAAATATGTTCAATTATAATAAATAACCGTGTCTAAAGTCTGAAATGCTTATTTTTTATTATGTTATATATAGTTAACATTCACAAAACTCAAATCCAATTGATATAAGTAGATTCATCAAAAGAGTCTAAGCTAACCATGAACTTTTCACCGATACTTAATATTTTAATACTAATATTATTTTGTTAATAATAACCAATTTGATTTATTAGTGACTAAATCAAAACAGCCTTTGTATAAATTATGCATTTCATAATGGTAATATAAAATTTCTCTTTCTAATACTGTTTTGATGAGTGTATTATGGTCATAACTACTTTCGCAAGAGTTTATTTTTATGTATGTCCCTACAAAACGATCATAATTATAGCTTCAATAGCTCCGCTATGTCTAGGCATCTAACCTTACCTGTTGGTTTCCAGTGGACCAACATTCCTAGTACTTAAACTATAGCACAGAATTCATAATAGTACAAGTCTTATTAAAGTATTATTGATTTGCTCAGCTTATACTCTTATGACATTTAGAAGAAGTCAACAAACAATTTTTGTAACCTACTTATTTGTGAATTTTGATCGACACTCTGCTGTGTCATTTAGGAAACAATTTCCTATTACTTTTGACTAATAATGTTGATAACTATAATATTAAGAGATGGTGTTACGCAAATATTAAATAAGGATCAGTTCTCACATATTTTTTATATCTTTTTGTGTGGTGAATAAAGTTTTATTTTACATCGCTCTAACTTAAAAACTACTTTCCGAAATGTGAAGGTAAAATGTGTTGAATTTTCTTTAGAACCAACCTAAAAATATAACAAGCCTTGGGTCCAACCTCTTTGGTTAAGCAGAATCTTTGTTTGTTTGCCATTTAGAATTGCAAATTAAATAAATGTACACTACAACCTGATTGTATTTTGTTTTGTAATGATGGCTTGGCGTCTCAGAAGTTTGGCGTAATGAAGGTCGCATTTGTCTTTTTAACGTGACTCATTCATTATTGTCGTTGATCATAGCGATGGTAAACCATCGCTTGTTTTAAAAATGTTTAGTTTACCCTATTTCATATCCAGCAAATGTACAGAACTAGTCTGATGTTAAACGTAAATAAAATTCAAATAACAAGATACTTAGCTGCAAAGTAACATCAGAACTCAATGAAAGAAAAGCAATTTTAAACATACTTGGGCTGAGAACTCACTGAGCTGATTTTTCCCGCACCCGACGCCGCCACCGGCGGCCGCCCAGATGTTTTATTTCTAAACTCACGAGATCGCAGCTTTTTGCGGTCCTGCAAGCTGTCGCTGCTACGAGAATGCTCGTAAACTAAACAAAAGAAGCCCATCGTGGCTGCCGCAAACTACTGCGCACTCAACGGGCTTAATACGCGTGCGTTTTACCTATAATGAGGATTCGTAGCGATTTTAGTTAAGAATGCAGATTTATAGGAGAAGGATTTCATTAAATACAGTGGTTAAATTTTTGTTCTAGGACAAATATTGATGAAATAATGACCAAATTACTAAACGAATTTGGCAGTAACTTCACAGAGCTCCAGCGCTCGGGCGCGAGAGTACGTAGAGACGCTACTTAAGTTCGACCAGAGTGAACCACGATTGAGCTCTGTGACGTCACACGTATCGACCGCCGGTGAATATTAGCTACCATGAAATTAGTTATAATATCGCAATAAATGAACCGATTTCGATAATTTAAAAAGTATTTAATTAAATAGCTTATTAGATCATGATACTGATTTTGAGTTGATTTTCTGACCTAGTAATTATTCTCATTCCACATCCTTTGCGAGCTGCGGTCCCGCAGCCGCGGCGGGCGCGAGTGGGAATGTAGTTGTGAGTTCTTAGCTTTACGGATGCCCGCGACATTGTCTGCGTCGAATTATTAGTTTCCCATATACATTACTAGTATCCCATTACATTAATCCCCTGTAGTACATATTTCAAGCAATATTTTCTTCCGAAAAAGAAGTCTATAATCGTCCATGTTTCCATCTATCTTAAAAACTCAGCCTAATCGATTGGAGTAACAAACTTATTTAAACATTTATAATAATAAATTAGGATAAATATGGAATATTTTATTTAATGGACATTCCGTAGACACGGACAGGCACATGTTTAAACAATTGACTTCAAGATCTGTAGGTCATATCAATCTTGAAGATTCGTAGCAAAGCCACAAAAAAACACATATTTGATTGTAGACTTAAAAAAACGTTTAGGACTTTAGGCTCGTATAATAATAGTATATTAACATGCCATATTTATTTGGTTTTGTAATTTCAAACCTATTTGAATCATCATTTTACATAAAAATATATTTAGCCCAATTTGTAGCAGGCGTTCATTACGCGAAATAATAGTCGTAATCGTAATGACGAATCCTCAGCGAATTGAAGCGAATTGCCGAGATTATGAAGCGATTAAAGCAACCGCACTGCAGAGGTGAATCACGGGGTTCAGACAAGGTCACACAATTCTCTCACGAAGGACGGATGACGCTCAAAAACCTCTCTAATAATTCCCGTGACCTTTTTAAATACATATCTGTTTTTACCAAACAGTTCTTTTGTTGATAGAATTTTAAATGTAGAACACTTTTGTTTTTTAACGGTATGTGACGAACAATGGGCGATGGAACTTTTATGATATCTGTGTTTTTCGTCCTAAAATGTTTTAATTATGAACTTTTAAATGGGAACAACTACTCGAGGAGCTCAATGGCGCAAGTGCTTAGCGCGTTCGGCTGCGATCGTTGAACTTAAGCAACTTTCGCAGTGGTCGGTCATTGGATGGGTGACACAAAATTACTACCTCGAGCTCCTCCGTGCTTCGGAAGGCACGTTAAGCCGTTGGTCCCGGCTGCATCTGCAGTCGTTAGCACCCACCAATCCGCACTGGGCCCGCGTGGTGGGTCATGGCCCAATCTCCCTATTCCATCCATAGGGAAGGCCTGTGCCCCAGCAGTGGGGACATTAATAGGCTAATGATGATGATGATGATGACTTATTTTTTACTATATAAAAAATTGTTTCACCGTTTCCGAATCAATATTTAAGTTCAAGCGTAGAGCCATAATAAGTTTTTTTAAGTTTCTTTAATCTGAAAATATAACAGAGAATTTGTAATTTTTTATAAACTTTCTTTTAAATAATACTGAAACATATTGATATATGTAATTACATTAATACTGTAATCCCTTGCCTTACCAATGAGCTAATAAAAAAACCATTACCGAAGAATTTATAAACTACTATGATCTGATTAGTATTATGATATGTTAAACATGAAACCCGGATACTTATGAAATCGTCAATCTAACTCGATTATTGACCATTAAAACGGGTAAAACTAATTCACTTTATACCGGCGGCTTTCTATCGAAGCATGTTCATGGTTTTACTAACGCAAATGACTCGAGTTAATTATACTAAACAAACTGTAGTAAAACACCAATCGAAGACAACTATTAATTATGTCATTACATAATACGTCGGCGAGATCAAAGCGATTAAATGGTTGTTTATAAGCGGTGTTAAGGATTCCTTAAGAATGCAATCATTTGTTTTAGTATCTTTTTGGGTTAAATGGTAGAATTAAAATCAACGTGTTTTAATAGTTTGAAATATGTTGGAAGTTTTAATAAATATTTTTTTTTACCACCATTTTAGGACTTCTCAATAAATCTTTATCTATAAATATTTTTATTATAATAGATAACTATCCTATTTTTCAACTGAATATGACATGCTTTCATGCAAGAGGCATAAAATTACTTCTACCCGAAATAACGAGTATTGGAAATATTTATTTATTTGGAATCATACCAACTAATAGAATGTTGTGTTGCTATTGATGAGTGTGGTTCCAAAAGGTAGAGTTACTTTACAGTGGTCTTAGAATAATTCCTCCATCGAAAGTAGTTACGTACAAAGAAAAATAATTCCTTCATCAAACCAGTTACGAAAATACGGTTTCGTAGACGGTCGTAGAGATATTAACTGGTCTTCTATAACGTGCCACTATACCCTACCTTTCATTAAATGAATGGATATTAATGGAGAAGTAACGAAGTTAGCTTGCTCAGTGTAGATTAGTGTGCTAATATATATATATAGACAATAGAATTTGGGTGCAGGTTTGTGTCCAGGATAGATCTTGGAACGAATTGATATTTTTACTGGTTAATTAAAATTGTTATTTAATTAAATTAAAACAACTTAAAAAAAATACTGTAAACCCAAAGACTTATCCATCACACACAAAAAAATTGATCACACACATAACTTTGCACTATTAGCTACCCTTATGCTTTACACTTTTCAAAGAGAAACAACAATGAAAGGGAAAAACTTGGGCAGAGCGGGGTAAACTAGTTGTGTTCAAGAGTTTTTTTTTTGAAAACTTTTAGCAATGCATAAACAACCTATAGCTCTTTTGCCTCACATACATCTCACTCTCAGTGAACAAATTTTATTTTTATATGCCAGGCAAGTTAAGCTGTGAAACTCATATTTATTGGCATGACATCGACTCCAAATTTTATAGTTTTACTTAAAATTTTCTTTAGATCCATCTGGGTGATTTTGATTCTTTTTACCTTAAATAATAAAATTTTGTTACGTGCATACAATCTTCAGGCAAATTGAAATAAGTAGTTAAATATTTAGAAGATGTGATCGATATTGTTTATTTATTGTATGCAAATAAAGCATAAATCACACAACACTATTACTATACAGGATATTTTTTTTAATCTTAAATTATAATGTTACTCCGTTGATATCAAATACTGTGCAGATAACTTATGAACATTATTTTTCATGTTTATCGATAACTTTTCATTCATTTCAGAGTAGATCTTCATTTCGCACTATTTCATTACCGTCGAGCTCTTTTAAGTTACTTGTTTACACTTAATTAAGACCATTATAAAAATCTTATGTCAAATATTACAAAAACAAACAACCCTAAATATGTAATTCATGAATATCAAAACATAATCCTAACGTTGTTTCCATTCACCCATTCGCCGCCATTAAACACCCCCATATTGCCACCAAATCATCGATACCATACCGATATACTCGAGCACACCCTATCCCACGGGAGGTGCGGCGTTATGAAAATTTGACGCGGGCAATATGCGATGATACGCTCTGGGGTAATGCTGCCCCCTTCTCCCCTTTCACGAGTTATTCCTCCTTAGAAGTGTTAAAGCCGGTAAAAATAGATACACCTGTTTACTTTTTGCTGACAGAAAAAATATTTGCCTACCATTACCATATTCTTTAAAGCAACTCAACGACTTTCAAACTTTTTGGCGACAGACCTTTACGGACTTCCGACGAAACAATACATTTGAAAAAGATATACCTGTTTGATGGCAAAAAACTGATTTTATGTGTTTTCCATATCCCAGATAATAGGAAAATTTCAAATTGTTAATTACTTTTCATCAATATGTTAAAGAAGGCTTGAACTAACAGTTTCATTATGGTCAGTGTTTTCTCGGAGCCTGCATGATATCTTCGCGGATTAATTTGACTGGATAAAAAATTAACTTCTTATATCTTCTGTAGGTTTGCAACAGGGACATTTACGGATAAGTATGTTGAACTAAGTATCTAAAGAACTTTTTTTACATATTTTTTTTATATGTTCCATCTTAGGATGCAGGGTATCAAACAAGTAAGGCCGTGCTTTTTTCTACATCAAGCCTTACTACAAGTTCTTTAATAAGTCATATTTCTTTAAAGTTCTTAGGCTGCAAGACACACCAACCTACCAGGTTTAGTGTACCTAGTCTACCTAACGAGTAGATTTCTTTCTGGTAACAATATTGTTATATAAGAAACCTGACTTTTCTTTATTTCTTTTGGGCTGGAAGTTACCGTCGCTATTTCGATGAACCTAATACATATGCTTCAGCTACTCACGTTAGAGTTGGAATCAGAGTTACGTTTGTGATGTTGACCAATATATACATTATTTGTTAAGTAATATTTATAATGTTTCATCACTCCATGACGTCAGTGTAGCAGCAACAAGTCCGTATATAAAATATCCAATACCACTTTACGTATTCGCAGAATCTTCTAATCTTTCTAAAGCGATGCAAATGGCAATATAATATTTTATGTAGCCATGTCCCTGCCTGCCTGCCGCCCTTACGGTCGTATATTTACACTTTTGAAATATGGCTCTTTTTATATCCTCTCAAGTTATGGATTCCCGATAAAGTGTATCAGCGTATTTATACTATATTTTATGTTTTTTTTTTATTTTTTCTGACCTTTATTGGAAGTATAAAATTGACTTAAATTTATACTCTCTCACCGATAATTAACCTCCTGTGTCTCATATCTAGAAAAGAGGAATCTCTTTGTTTACTCTCTGTTTAACGAAAGCTACCCCATATTTACCATTTAACGGTAACATTTGGAGAGACAAATTGTTTTTAACCTCCCTTACTACCTTATTACCCGACTGCGCAATGCAAGAGCGCGAAGCGCGATGCGCAGACAGGGTATAGTGTTTAACAGTCTATATATGTATGTTTGTTCCTTTGTGCTACTAAAGATATGATAGTAATCAAAATTCAATATGGGGAAAAATAGGCGCCATATTGTGACGAAGTAAAAAAAAAAAAAGTTGACTAAATATTTCGAGTGGGGTATCATTGTCTAGATAATCAAAAATCATGATTAAGTTTCTAACACCATTTTTCATTTTATTTGATTGTTTAGGATCTACAACGCTTTAAAGTTGTATAATAACCACTTGCGCTTTTAATTTCAATCTTACGTTTGTATGGATCTTTGTTACTCTTTCATCTAAAAATACTGAATGGATTTTAATAAAACTTAACAGTAATATAGCTCATATATGATAATAACATATATATAATAATTTATGTAGTTATTGAGTGAATTGGCCAAAATATAACAATAAGTGTCACATAAGACGGAACAAAATCTCTCATCTGCGAGCCATTTTGGCCTGCACTGCAAAAACAATAAAAGTTACATGAATATAATGTATAGTGAAAATGTATCTCTTAAATAGTTCTACAAAAAAGTCCGTGACACCATACATCTATTTATAATGTGTAAGCCATTACCGCTAAAATAGTGAATCAAAACTAAAATATTATTTGATATCTATTTCCAAAATGCACATTTTGTATTAACAAATTATTTTTTATCAAAACAAATACCTTTATCGCTTTTGATATTTAAAGACGATAAACTTTGCCTTTTACACTATGTCATTTCGACAAATATTTAAAAAGTTACAACGATGACAAATTGATAGCGCGGTGTAGTATGTAGGAGTAGACTGTGGGAATACTAAGACCCGTATTACAGAATATCAACTAAGTGTTAATCTTTACTTGAGTACAGTTAGAAAGGGATGTCGCTATGTGCTATATGTAGTGACTTCCCTTTATAACTCTGCTCAAAACTAGATTAATTACTGAGAATCTTTTTATAATACGGGCCTTAAGAAGAAATTAATTTTTGTGTTTATAAACGTAGATAAAACCTAGGCGAAAAAGAAAAAAATTGGGCTACGCATCGCACTACTACTACTACTTCGGTAGTAGGTACATACTTATTGGAATCCCTGTATTTATTAATCAGCTTGCGATAATATTGGTTTTGTAATTATAAACGATAATTCTGCAAAATTCAAAGTAAATAATATAGAGTTTTATAGGTAAATCACCCCTTCCGTCACCCTACGCCTTTAAGTATTGCGATGTTGTAGCTTAGAACCAAGTTCCCATCTACTTCTATAGGGGAATTGCATAATTTTTAATTTATTTTATTTATCTAAGGCAGTTGCCAACATTGTCCAAAACAACAGACGGGAATTACTGCTTTCTTCAACCTGCAACATAAACGTCATTAATTGGTATTGTTTATAGGGTGATTAAGAACATTTGAAGTTAACTTCCGGCATCTGCATATTGGGTTTCTGTGAATTATGTTGTTATATCAAATTATGAGACTAGGATATGACACTGCATTTGTGTATATCACAATCTTAGAGCCGGATGTTGACATGACAATGCAGCCACTGCCAATTTTAAATAGTCGACGAATAAAAGTAAATGGATTTTATATTTACTGCTAAACTACTAAAAATAACATAAACAAAAGAAGACTTTTTGAATAAGTGCTAGTTTATTATAAAATTTACATATATTAGATATATACGTAGGTAACGACTTGATTTAACTTCACACATTTTTGCGAAAATTGAGGCCCATCTGCCTTGACCCCGCTGGTAAAGTCTCTATGTGTCTTAATAAATCAATCGTTTAGACCACCGCAAGGTACTTAATAATTTCCGCGATATTAATTCCCTTACTGAAGTAACAAGACTTCGGTAAATACCGGCTTAAAATACTAACTAACTAAAAAGTGTGAAATAAAACAGGTAAATTTAAAAAATCAAAAATCCCGACTGCATGTTATACTTTAAATAAAAACTGAAAAGAAAAAAACAAGTACAGTAGTCTATAATTCTGTTAATAAGGAACAAAGCTACTAGTCGGGACCCATTATTGAAAATATTATGTATTCTTGAACATCTAATGGGTTCCGACTGTTAAAGTGTAACAATTTTTGTTATCACCGGCTATTTCAGGGCTTACATGAGACTCGAAACTTATTTAATTTATAATCAGGGCGCCGTAATATTGTGATTTGAGGGAGATAAATGAAAATGTCTAAAACCGCAGTGAACAAGATATTATATTATCAAAATAAAAGATTCAGATCTTATTTCATCATGGTTAAAACTTAATACTAGTCACATTCAAGTTAATAAATACATAGCTATATTTCCTCAAAGATTTTTCTTTTGATTCAAAGATATTCATACATTCAAGATCATGTGCTAATACAGTAATACTCAATTTAAGTTTCTTATATAAACAAATTATTAAACAAGTTATAAAATATTAAGTTTTGGAAATTTAACAATAAAAATTTGTTATGTTCTTATAATGGCTTTACAGTTTACCAATACAAATCCTTTATCACGTTAAACAGAAATTGTTCTCCGGAGTATGCACTGGTTAAATATCAAGAAGTTATAAGTTTTACTTAGCTTGGCAAGATCATGGGAGCATCAGGATGACTCAAATGTCCTCAGGGATGAAGCAGGACTTGCTGTCATCACGTGAACCCGTCACTTTTTGCTCAAGAAAGCTTCACAGGCTCATATATATATATATTTCCAAGGAGATTCCAATCAGGATCAAGTAATTGTGATTATTATTGTTATTAATTAGCCAAATTAATGGACCTAGAACCAATTACACATTTTTCTATAATTCAATAAAAAAACTAACTGGACCTACAGCCTAACGAATCAAATGTATTGAACTTACCCGTTAATCCGGGGAGAAATATCAAGTATATAATGCACTGACTACCACTGCTAGTCTTAATGCTATTTTCTAAGTATGGTCTTCAAGGTTCTATCAGCCAAAAGAGACCGAATTTGGTTGTGCACTGCTATTTATAGGCTACTACAACACGTGACAGCGTCATTGCAAATTTCTCTCATATCACCATATTTGGTGTGAGGAATCAAACGGACCGGTTTTGCTGACTCCGCCTCTCAATGTTTCCAGAACATTAATGTGACGTCACATCCAATTTTGCATCTCATTTAAAAAAAAATTGCACACTAGCTCCCTCTAACTTACATTCCAAATGCAACTACTAGGTTCACACATATATTGTACTTGTCCGTTGCTTTTCAAAGTGGACTTCGATATTGAATAATTTATATGCATGATGATAGATGGCGCTGAATAAATAATAATATTTCTACGACTTAATATTTAAGAATTATATTGCTATGTTTTAACGTTATTAAATTTAATTGCTACACAACATCCCCCTTATCTCAAAAAATTTTTCCCAAAAAAAATTTTTTTTTTTTAATTAATTAACCTGCAACTGACTTACAGACAAATCAACTATACTAAGTATTAGCCAAGATAAAAAATTTAAACTTATATACGTGAGTATCCATTTATTTACTCCACGTAATGTTCTAAACTCTAAGTCAATAGCAACAATTAAATATTTGCTGTTTAATGATTTTTCTTTTAGTTTCATGTAAATACCTTTCTTGGATCTATTATCCAGTGGTATAACATGACTTTTCTGTTCATCTTATGAACTTAAGGTAGTTAAGAAAACAACTCAAGATTAAAGATGTTTGTATGTTTTCAAACTCAAAAGATTAAGATTATTTTCCAACAATCTTCCTATCTTTGATTATCAAGTCTAAAGTATATGTCCACTTCCTTATGCTTATGCCTTTCTTACATCAAGTCTTATTTTTCTATTAAGTATTAAAATAAATTGCACGTGCTTATTTTGGAAAAAAAAAACTTTTCATACATCACGCATTTCATACTACTCTCATACTCATATGCATATCAGTAAACACAACTTGACGAAAATAATTTTATCAAAAAATTTTTTTTTTTTGTGTTAAAATATTAAAATTCCTCGAAATTTCATTTAAGCATTTTTTTTTTAAAAGTGACCATATAGGTTAAAAAAAGGTTGTAAATAAATATTTATTTAGTTAAAAGAGAAAAACAATTTAATTTTCAGGCAGGTTTCGAACCGTAGCCCACAGATTTCCATATGCACTCTTCCTATACCATAACTCTTCTTAACCAACCGTTTAATACTGAAAGTGACTAAAATAAGCATCCTATGTGGAATTCAAAGATTTGTTAGTTCTGTTGTTCAGAATATTTTAGTATATCTTTAATATGATAATTACCTAAACATTTACCATTTAAATCGGTTAAAGTATAAACTAAAGGTGATAATTTAGCCGTCACTACACATTTAATAAATTTTGGTGCTAATTTGGAAGAAAAATTCTTTGCCTTATTGGATAAATAATGAGTACGTTTATACACTATCTGGCCAACTCTTAATTCAATGTGTCTTTTTCTGAGGTTATATTGTTTTTCGTTCCGTTGGTGGGCAACAATCAAATATTTCCTCACCTTTTGGAAGATATTATTAAGTTCAAGCAACTTTTTCCCATACTCCAATGTACTGTCTGAGGTAATTTGATCTAACGGACATGGAGGGAAGGAATTTAAATATAAATTACCATCTATTATATACTCTCTACCATGGACTAGGAAATAGGGTGAAAATTTAGTTGCTTCATTCACAGCCGTGTTTAAAGCACATTGCAATTCTATTAAGTGTTCATCCCACCTTCTATGCTCGGATTTTACATAACAGGCTATCGCATGAACTATGTTTCTATTTGCCCGCTCAGCTTGGTTCGTTTGGGGATGATACTTAGGATTGTAATATATGTTTGGTACATTATATTTAGTTAACAGCTGTCTAAAATGGGAGCTAACATATTGTGGACCGTTATCTATAAAGATGGTCTTACAAACGCCATGGACTAAAAATACATATTTTTCTATAAAGTTTGCTACAGCCATGCCTGTTGCTGACCGTATAGGGTGCAACATGACATATTTACTAAAGTAATCTGAAACAACTATTAAATAAGTATTTCTATTCCTTGAATTTGGAAAGGGTCCCAATAGATCACAACTAATGGCTTCGAATGGCTTGGTCACTTTCTTAGGACTTCCCATGAGACCGGGACGTGCCGTGTTCACAGGTTTGTATTGCTTACACGTCTCACATTCACTCACATACTTTTTCACACATTCGTATAGGTGGGGCCAGTAATAATGTAAGGCGATCCTCCTATGTGTCTTCATGACACCTAAATGTGCACTAGTAGGGTCATCGTGATATTTCCTAAGAATTGCCGATCTATTTTCTTCAGGAACTACCAGTTTCCAATCAAATTCGCTAGTAAGATCATATTTATTTTTCGAATATCTATATAAGTTTCCATCTTTTTCCATGAAATTAGGAAATTTACGTGGGTTATTCTTTACTGCGTTTAACATATAAGAGTACCAACTATCTTTTGATAAATCTATTTCTATTGAATCTAATTTAATACGTGACAAAGTATCCGGGAGGATATGATCCCGACCCTTCCGGTGTTCTATTTTAAAGTTAAATTGACTAAGACGCATGCTCCATCGTGCTAAACGACCTGTGGGGTTTTTTAATTTATAAAACCACAACAGTGAAGCATGGTCTGTGACTATGGTACATTCCTGACCTTCAACATATTGTCTAAATTGTTCTAATGCATAAATAACAGCTAATAATTCTCTCTCTGTTGTACTATAATTAACTTCATTTTTATTAAGTGAGCGGCTACAGTAGGCAATAGGGTGTTCCACTCCGTCATAAGACTGGGTGAGAACGGCCGCCGCTGAGTATGCAGATGCGTCAGTCAAAATACGGAAAGGGCGCGAATAATCTGGCATTTTTAAAATAGGGGCAGAAACAAGGGCAGTTTTAAGCAAATTAAAGGATTTCTGTGCCTCAGAGTTCCATTCAAAATCCACATTCTTACGGGTGAGTTTACATAACGGTTTGCTGATTTCAGAGAAATTATTCACAAATCTTCTGTACCAACCTGCCATTCCAAGGAATCTTTTTACCTCCTTGGGGTTCGAGGGTGTAGGATAGTTAAGGATTATATCTACTTTACCAGGGTCCGTTCTTAAACCATGTTTATCAATGTAATACCCTAAATATTTGAGCTCTTTGCGACAAAACTGTGATTTTTTTTTATTTATTGTCAGGCCTGCTTCTTTCAGGCGCTGATATATTTTCTCTAGGAGCTCAATATGTTCTGAGAAAGTGTTACTAATGCAAATTATATCATCTTGAAAAGCAAATACCTTATTATCGAATTCTGGGCCAAATAATTTATCCATTAAGCGTTGCATGGTTGCTGACGCCCCTACTAACCCAAAACACATCACATTAAATTGAAATAAGCCTCTACGAGGAACTGTGAAAGCTGTCTTTTCCGCAGATGCTGCAGAGTCATAAGGAATCTGCCAATATGCGGCACTAAGGTCAATTGAGGTTAAATATTTAGCGTTGTTAAGATGATCTAATATTTGGTTAATATAAGGCAAGGGATAAGCGTCTGGTTTTGTGACGTAATTAAGTTTTCGAGAGTCTAGGCATAATCTGGTTTCACCATTGGGTTTTTCTACCATTACTACTGGAGAATTCCAAGCCGATTGGGAAGGAGAAACTACCCCCAGGGCTAACATTTTATCTAATTCCTTCTCGAGTGCTAGTTGCTTGATAGGTGATAAGGGATAATAACGCTGTTTAATCGGACTATGGTTACCAGTATCTATTTTATGGTGTTCCAATGAAGTTCTACCAAGACCAACCTTTTCTGTGTTAATTAAGTCAAATTTATCAATTATTTTATTAATTATTCGCTTTTGCGCCGTCGTTAAGTTATTGTAATCTTCTAACCCGTTTTTTAATGATATTGAGTTAATAGGATTTTCTGAGTTTAAAGTGATATTACTAAAGTTGGATGACATCAAGTTTTTTGTCAAACCAAAATGGTGCCAAAAATCAATACCTAATATGATTGGTGTAGTAATTTCCGGAACAACATAAAATGTAATTACCTTAAGTATTGAGTTATATTCAATGGGCAGAGACATGTACCCTACGCAATGCAATTCAGTGCTATTAGCGGTTTTTACAATACGCTCTTTATCTAAAGTGTTAAGTTTAAAGCCTAAATTCAGAAAGATGAGGTGCGAGTTTTTGCCGAGTATCGAGCATGACGCACCAGAGTCAGCAAGTCCTAACGCATCTACATTTAATATTTTAAATTGCAAATAAGGTCTATTGTCAAACTTTTTCTTATGGAAGAGAACTTCACGGTTATTTAAGTTAATGTGTGACCTTTTTTTACCGTAATTATATGTGAAGTTCCCACTTTTTAGTTTTTTGAATTATTACTTGGATTACATTGTGGGCACTCAGGTCGTCTTACGCCCTTTTTACCACACTTGAAACAAAGAATTTCTCTCGAATTTACACACTCTCTAGTGAAATGCTCTCGACTCTGACATCTCATACACCTCCTATCATTTGAGACATTTTGAGGTAAAGTTACGGTTGAGATCTGACGGGTTGGTTTGAAATTATTTTTTATTCTTCGTGACTGAAGGTCATTTGAAATAAATAATTTATTCAAGTTGGGTTCCGTAAATTTCTCTGCACGGACTTGAGCCAATTCCAAGCGCTTTCCTAATTGTTTTAACGTAAGAATAGAATCAACGTTATGAAGAGCCAACTCTTTCATATATTCCGGACGAATATTATGCATTAAAATTTCTAGCTGTTCTTCTAATGACATGGGAATAGACAATCTCGCAAACATTCCTTGCATCGTGGAGATATAGCTCACAATTGACTCTTGTCTAGCTTGTGTGCGTTGTCTAATTTCGTTTTTAAGTCGATAATCTAAATCCGGAATATCAAAATCCTCTCTTAAGTGTAACAATAGATCAGAATATGAGTTAAAGTTTGCTTTGTTACTTCTAAACCACGCCAATGCAGAATCTTCTAAGAGATCGGAAAATGCTGTCAGCATACGAGATTGCGGAATCTCGCGGGCCTGTCTAAGTTCCTCTAACCTCTCAATAAAACTTCTAACGCAACCTGAACCATTATATTTTAAATTAAGTGAATTTAAGTTAATTGGTTTTTCTTTAATGACGATTAATTCCTCACTTCCATTCTTTTCATTCATCCTTGTTTTCGAGATAGGCAACACATATTCATCCGTCTCTTGTTCCCTCACATCCTTCATGCCGGTTTTACTACACTTGGGAGTACCTTCCTTATCACTTAATTCGTCTGAACTACTTTCATCTTCCTGTTCTACCTGAGCTAAGATACGTATGAGCCTGTGGCGCAAATCCACAAGAGAAGCATTGTCAACCTCCAATCGAGCAAGTCTATCGATTAGATAATTAGCCCTAACTGACACACGTAAGTGAAGATTACTGTCCTTTCCGAGGTCACCTGATGACAGCAGATCCTCGAGCTCAGCAATTTTCGGCGTACAGGCCTTGAGCTCGCTTGCCGGGAGTGGTGTGATCACTGGAGCACACTTGATGCTGCCACGTCTCTTCAGCTTAAAAATTTGGCGAAGCTGCTTTCTCAGTGCATCCACCGATGTGTCAGGAGCTGTGGAAATGCCAAGAATATCCAATTCATATATGATTTCATCCTTTCTTAAGTAGTTTACATATTTTTGTAAAGAGAGCATTTTCTCATATTTTTTTTAAGTTAAAGTCAGTTATTTCTGTTACTAAGTTAATTATTAAGTTAATTATTAAATTACGTTTAATCAAGTTTTTAAATCAAGCTACTTATTCAAGTTATTTAATCTAAGAAAGTTAAATACAAAGGAATTTATAAATTTTTTTTTTTTTTTTTTGAAGGAGGGTACTTTTATTATTACAAGTTTCAATTCTTAAAGACTATCTTGTTCACTGTTCAAGGTCAATTTTTTACACATCCAATCAATACGAAAGTGTTATTGTAGTATAAGTTGATTAATTCTAATGTGCTAAGTTAATTAATGCTAGTGTGTTTATTAAAGTTTTCTAAGTTATTAAGTAATTTACTTCTAATGTGCTATTCAGACTGATTGGGGATTTTAAGCATTAAATTTTTCCACCAATCTTTTTATCATCATATCAGCACACCAGTATTTCCCTCAAATACAGTATTTTATTGCTCGGCCCTAAAGTTGGTCGCCATTTTGTAACAATTTTTGTTATCACCGGCTATTTCAGGGCTTACATGAGACTCGAAACTTATTTAATTTATAATCAGGGCGCCGTAATATTGTGATTTGAGGGAGATAAATGAAAATGTCTAAAACCGCAGTGAACAAGATATTATATTATCAAAATAAAAGATTCAGATCTTATTTCATCATGGTTAAAACTTAATACTAGTCACATTCAAGTTAATAAATACATAGCTATATTTCCTCAAAGATTTTTCTTTTGATTCAAAGATATTCATACATTCAAGATCATGTGCTAATACAGTAATACTCAATTTAAGTTTCTTATATAAACAAATTATTAAACAAGTTATAAAATATTAAGTTTTGGAAATTTAACAATAAAAATTTGTTATGTTCTTATAATGGCTTTACAGTTTACCAATACAAATCCTTTATCACGTTAAACAGAAATTGTTCTCCGGAGTATGCACTGGTTAAATATCAAGAAGTTATAAGTTTTACTTAGCTTGGCAAGATCATGGGAGCATCAGGATGACTCAAATGTCCTCAGGGATGAAGCAGGACTTGCTGTCATCACGTGAACCCGTCACTTTTTGCTCAAGAAAGCTTCACAGGCTCATATATATATATATTTCCAAGGAGATTCCAATCAGGATCAAGTAATTGTGATTATTATTGTTATTAATTAGCCAAATTAATGGACCTAGAACCAATTACACATTTTTCTATAATTCAATAAAAAAACTAACTGGACCTACAGCCTAACGAATCAAATGTATTGAACTTACCCGTTAATCCGGGGAGAAATATCAAGTATATAATGCACTGACTACCACTGCTAGTCTTAATGCTATTTTCTAAGTATGGTCTTCAAGGTTCTATCAGCCAAAAGAGACCGAATTTGGTTGTGCACTGCTATTTATAGGCTACTACAACACGTGACAGCGTCATTGCAAATTTCTCTCATATCACCATATTTGGTGTGAGGAATCAAACGGACCGGTTTTGCTGACTCCGCCTCTCAATGTTTCCAGAACATTAATGTGACGTCACATCCAATTTTGCATCTCATTTAAAAAAAAATTGCACACTAGCTCCCTCTAACTTACATTCCAAATGCAACTACTAGGTTCACACATATATTGTACTTGTCCGTTGCTTTTCAAAGTGGACTTCGATATTGAATAATTTATATGCATGATGATAGATGGCGCTGAATAAATAATAATATTTCTACGACTTAATATTTAAGAATTATATTGCTATGTTTTAACGTTATTAAATTTAATTGCTACAAAAGTAGCTTTGTTCCTTATTAACAGAATTATAGACTACTGTACTTGTTTTTTTCTCTTCAGTTTTTATTTTAAGTATAATAAGCAGTCGGGTTTTTTGATCTTTTAAATTTACCTTTTTTTTTGAAAGGTTTTACTTAGTGTTTTAATCTCTGTCTGATATCTCTTCACCAGATATGAAAAGCGCAGAACCGATTTAAATGAGAGATATTGACGATATGCTTATCGTGGATTTCATGTAAATCATCACTAGTGTTCATATTTTTAAACTACAATAAATTCATTCTGAGGAACTTGCACTAAGTTAAAAAACGTTAAATTCAACAAATACAAGCATTGCAAACATACACATGCACTTACAATATACATATTCATACAAATGCACTTACAATATAATTAATAACATTGAATATTTGCTTTCGGCTCGTGGGTATTTGTTTATTTATTTTTTCTTATATATATTTTTTTTTGGATTCAAATAAGGAGCTGCTTAGATTTAGAATAATTAATTGTAATCTCCGTAATTTATTTATGTATTAATAAATAATACAAATAAGTAGGATGTTGATTATGAATTTAATCAATAAATTTAATTTAAAGCACGTCAGCCCTACTGTAACACGACGGGACCACGAGATTATCCACAATTAGTTGTCACGTAACCCAGTGGTCCGAACGATGACAACGGAGGGACAAAACTTAATGACCAATCGTGTTGTAGCTGTAGCACATAACCTTCCTCTAACCACGCTCTCACGGCATAATCAACTCGTTTATTGGAGGAATTATGTAGGAATTCCCTAAGCGTTTCGTTTCTTTGAGGCAACGACAATTTCGTGTGACCGTTTTAAGAAAAAAAAGAAAGTTTCAGCTATTCTTAGTTGTGGTGCAGTTGCGTAATTCGGATAGCTCAAAAATACGTTGTGATAATTTTATGAAAATACCAGTGACTTCAATGATGACAAATTAGTTTCTAACAGTTTATCGAAAGATAAAAAAAAGTCGTAAGTACATCCTGGAATTACACGGAATTTTTATTCCGTTTACGGAAACAGGCAGTTTTTGACATAAAACGTTTGTATAAAACGCCATTTAAAGCAGAAATACCTAGCATGATTTCCCAACGGTGCGAGCGGTCTAAATTTAAAAATTCTATTGGACATGCGCACACTGTACTCTTACAACAGACGCGTTCAGTGCGAAACGACAAAGCGAATAGGAATTTTAAAACTAGAACATTACAAAGGTCAAGCAAGCCTTTGTCCAACGAATGCAATGTACCGAAATGCAGCCTAAACCCGTTCCGATTGCATTCCGCTTTCAGCCGTTGAATTTTCCATGAGTTGTTCGCCGTACGATTCCCGCTGGCATAACTAGTGGGAATTGGTGTTCGCTTGTTGCGTGCAAAATGTATGAGATTTTGTCCGTTTATTTTTTTCCCTTCCCTCACACACACACACACACGCGTGTGTGACACACACACACAACACTGTCCAGTGTAATTGTAAAATGTTGACTGCCTGTGCCTACTTTATTGATTGCTTCCAAGCAATAAATTTTAAAATTCGCCATTCGGAAAAAATATTGGCCGTTGCTCTTAGCTGACTGCAGTGATTTTGGTGAATAATTAAAACAGGTTTATTTACAGTCACGATTTTCAATCTGAATCATACTAAAATCGGAAACCCACGTTACAGAATAATGTACCCAAAACGACGTGCTGTAAAAATATAGTATTTTTAAATAATCTTGAATTCATAACATTGAACACCGGCTTTATAGATCTTCAATATGCGAATCAGAATGGCAAATATTATATGCATAAAACGAGCATATAAAAAGGAACACGTCTGCATAGAAGACCTCGATTCTATTTGAAATATAACAAGAAAAGAAAAATTTGCAATTAGGGTAAGACACATGCCGCGGGCGTGATAATATATTCTCTATTTGAATGTTAAAATGGCTACCATGCATACCTCAATTAAAGTCTCTGTAAAACATAAATACGAAATGATTGCTCAAATAAAACTGCTCAAGTATCATGAACACTATTCTTATCACAGCGCATTAAAATGCATAAAAGTGAGAAAAGTCAAACTTTGCCTAAGCAGAACATTTTGTAGGTTCTTTTATGATAATTTAATTCATTTATTTTACGTTGCATTTGAAAGTTATCCAATTCAGATAAATGTTCCGAATATGTTACTTTCTGATAAATTATCGCACTTAATAGTGAAAGCAGAATACAAACGCATTCAGTTGCTAATTTTTATAAGATCGTTTGATTGCGAAAAAGAACGCCTCGGTTCCAATTTCAAACAAAACCAGAAGAGCAAAGAGAAAAGCAAATGAAAACGTCTCAAAAATTCGCAATTCAAATTTGAAAAGGCGGCGGTAAATCATACGCGCGCGAGCGAGAACAAATATCTCTATCCGAGTGATGGAATGGCTCCTCCTAACCCCAGGTGACGGCTTCTCCCAATTAGACGTCAGGCATTCGTCTTGTTGTCCTTACTTTTTCACCTTTGGGGGCGGATTTTGTTCATGCGCCAATATTAATGTGCAGTTGGCAACATCTAGTAAATTGACTCGTGTTATATAATATTTAACATGCGTAATATTACATTTCTTAGACGTCATTCTGCAACATTGCCTATTTTATACGTGATTCATTCACTCATTTTGTTTGTAAAATTTAGGTAACCTTTTACAGCAATATTATCATTAAATAAGCTTCTTATTTTGTACTCTATATATATAATACATTTATTTTTACTCGTAGTTGAACTGAATTCAGCATTATAGACAAAAGCTATGACAAACAGATCTAAGAAAATATTTCGGGTGAAATTCTTTTCCGGAATCTTTTTCTCCTGCCAGCGGCCTGCATTAAAAATAACAAGTCTATGATGATGCGATAAATTTATGATATTCTCTTAGTGGTCCGAGCAGAGGGAAGGGTTGTATCCAAAGGGGTAATATCATAAAGGGATTACCTCCGAGACGCGTAAACCCTTCGATACGAGTTAAATTGTTAATTTTTCCACCCGTAATTATTTTTCGAGATTAAAATTAGGGGTGATGACTGAAATTACTTTAGCATTAATGTTATTATTTCTTCCCCCGTTGGTTTTTTTTATTTTTCAGGGATCTTATCAAAAGCAAAGAGAATAAAGACTAAAAGATTTTATTAGGAAGGTGGGAAAAAGTTTGTTTTTTTGAGAAGTTGAATACAACTCATAGCTCATTAATATTTAGACCAAGTCGTCAAAATTGTACTTTTTATGCTTTATATTATTATGATATTTTGAGATATAATAAAAGAAGTAGAAAGTATAGAAGCATAATTCCAAGTGATTATTTTGTGCCCAAATACATGTTTCTATATTTCATTAAGCAAAATAACAAACTTACGCATTTAACATATATTATTGTTAGAATTACGATGAATTGTTTACTTGAATGTGGATGCTAGTTCCAAAAAAAGATTCCACAAATAGTGAGTTTGCTGCTATTTTTCTATAAAACACTATCTTAAACAACATGTTTTAATGAAATATAACGCATAACATAACATATTTATCCGTCTTTCCTTTAACAAAAGTAAGCTATTTTAATAAAACAAATGTATGTACACGTATTTGTACATGAACCTGTCGACGATAAGTTGAACTTCCAACTCTATTGTAATAAAAATAAGGCTGCAAATTGGTAACGTGTGTAAAAAAAACACACGCTTGCCTCATGAATCATAAGGGTGTAACTGGATTACCGCCGCGGAATCTCGTTACGTACCCTTTTCCACCCTGATGCTATGTGACATGTAAACCGCCTGAAATATTCTTGTGACTAATCGCTTTTGTTTGGCCATTTTGAAGTAGTTGTGCTACTGATACGGGGAACTGTTACAACGTATTCATATAAAGTTATGTGAATGGCTTTGCCGAGGGACTAAAATGATTACAATGGGTTAGTTATCATTACAAGTTTTACTATAAACAAACATACTGACGACCTCCGCGGCCGAGTGGTTTGTACGCCGGGTTTCATGGTGTCGCCGACTCGAGAGGTCCCGGGTTCGAATCCCGATGGGGGCAGGTCTTTGTGTGATGAATACGCAGCATTTGTACTCCAGTCATGGATGTTTAATATGTATTTCTATATAAATATACTTATATATGTTCTGTATATCGCACCTCCGGTACGACACTGTCACTTATGCAAAAAAATCGTTTTTGCAGGAGAAGCGTTTAAAACTTTAACATCCCAAAACATACAATATTTAAAGTGTTTTTTTGATTTTTATTAGATGAATAGCTAAGTAGTATAAGCTTTTCATCACGTAAAAATCTTTAAATATTGTATGTTTTGGGATGTTAAAGTTTTAAAAGCTCATCCTGAAAAAAAATTGTTTTTGCATAAGCGACAGTGTCGCACCGGAGCGGAGGTGCGATATGTATTCTATCCGTTACCCTAGTATCCCATAACACAAACCTACAGTGCTTACTTTGGGGCTAGGCTAATTGGTGTGAGTGTTAGAAATATTTATTTATTATACTAAAGCGATGAGGTTTTTTGGTAAGCCAAGACCGAGATTAATCACAAAAAATGCATTTACGCTGTTTCACTTTATAACCAGTGATTGAATTCTACTAATTTTATAAATATGAAAAATTGTATGTTTGTTACTCAATCACGCATCACGCAAAAACGACTGTATGGATTTAGGTGAAATTATGTACACATATAATTAGTTTATTACTTGGACTTTATTAGTGAATTACTACTTTTTATCCTGGAAACATAAGGTTCTTAAGATGTTCTTTTAAACTAAAGTTAACGATGGCAGCCGTTTGTATTTTTTAAGACACAGTTTCGAGCGCATAAATGTGTCACAAGAATTATATTTCCTGTTACAAATAACACCGATTTCTAATCTTACGCTATTCTAAATTGTTCCCGTGATTGTTACATAGAGTAAGTAGGTAATACATAACGTAAGACTGGAAAACGATTAGAGAAACGATCAAAAAGAAGTTAAGCGAGACGTCGGTCATTGCGTCCACCAACAGCCCAAAAACAAAGTATCTAAACCTATGTAATACCCTAATCTGTGGTAATACCCTCACAATTGCAGGCAATTTGTGGTCACGTGAACCAACCATTACGTTAGCCTGGCCAATGAGAGCGCGCCCTATAATGTGTTCCACGTTTAAAAATAAAAACACAACTCTCCAATTCGTAATTTGAATTCGAAATTTGACACTTTGTAGAATTTATAAGCTTTTCACCTTTTTGTTATAAGAACATGCGTTTATGTTATGTAAACTTCTTTCCACACACAACAACAGCGTTAAGTTAATTGACCTGAATTTCAGAAAGAGTTCTGGTGTGGTGACTGGCGTTCTCTTCAATAACTAACTTTCTTCATATTTAAAGGAATAGTTCCAGTTTTCTAAGAATTAGAATGGCATTCAGATTAAACGTTTATGTAACAAAATTCTGCTTTATACTCACAAAACATAAATAGACTTTACGCCTTTACAATATTACTTAGATCTCCATCATAAACAATCAGTAATAAAATGAATAAACTTGAGTAGTTATCTAGTAATTCAATATCGTTTATTCAGTCTATATAGGCTGTTAATAAGCATTTGTGAATGTCGAAGAGCTACGCTATCGGTTCGCAAATTTACGACAAGAGACCTTGTTCTGAGAAGAACCGGCAAGAAAATCAGCAAGGGCTGATTTTTTCTCCCTGTTTTATGCTTATATACAGAGTAGTCAAATTGAAAAATGACTTCAATTTGAGATCATTCATTAAGTCACTTTCCATAACATATATCAAAATAATATATACATAGTAATTAGTTTTTAATGTGTGCTTTATTATGCCTATGCAAGGCTTAAATATTTGTGTTTCAATTTTATGTATTCTATATTTTTTAGCATCAAATACATTTAGCAAATTCTGACTCTTTTTCTCTTTTTAAACAGTCTTCAATTTGATAACGCTCTCAACAATTTTAATTAGAATATTTACCCGGGCAAGGACTGGGTTGAAGAAAGAATAAAAATATAATTCAGGCATTTTAATTCTAAATTCATGTTTGCAAATATCCAAAAGCATATTATGCAAACAGTCATGCGGAAATGTACTACCTATATTACATATTATATAAACATTTTAATGCATACATATTTTACGGTCGGGCAATTTAAAATGAATTTGTAATATATTCGAAATTACATCTGGAAAATGAACTGGCATTTACGATTATTATTATCGATTATGAATTTCGAATCAACATCGAGCACAGCAAGTAGTTAACGACATGATCTCATCTCACGGGCCATTTAATACAAATCGATCTATTACGGTAAATACCGACTATTATCATGTATTACATTACTGATCGCTCGTCCAATCGGAATCGCTTCAAAACTAAATTGAGTTTCGAATTTTAATTGACCGCTCCGCCATCTTGTATGTAATTTTGAAAAGAGAAACGTGTAACTGCTACCTACCTACTTTGTAACGCTGTTGATGTTCCATTTTTAAATCTTGCGGACGTTGGTACCGAATATGGCCGCTCTGTTAAATCGAATTTCCATGTAATCAACTTTGTACGTAATTGCGCATTATTATGGTCGGAAAACTTTGATTATTGCCCACTTTAATGATATACCTACTATGTATTATAATTCCATAGTCTGTATGAGCAATTTGAAAAGGTAAAATTTTAATGAGATTTTATTTATTCATAAGTTTTCGTAATTTGTATAAGTAGTAAGACTGTTTTTATTGCCCTTAAAGTCGTGATTTCAATTACAAAGATATGATTTTGAACGGGAGCAACAGAAACGGTTTTGTTTGTAATTGCAGACATTATTATCACGATAATATCTTGAAATTAAATTAATTTCAGATAGCATTGGAATCATGATGACACAATGGGTATATACAGGGGCGGATTTTAAAATCTGGCGTCCCAGGCCACGTACGATAGAATTAGTTACCCTAGAATTAATTAAAAATGGTCAGGTCAAATGCCTTTTGGCTTTTGCAGCCACCATTCGCAGTTTAACGCCCTGGGCCATGGTTCTCTTGGCCCGCCCCGCAAATACGCCCCTGCGTACATATACATGGAATAGATTTTCTTTTCGAACCGTATACGTGTTTCAATCTTCTCGCCTGTCGACTTCCAAATTTCGTGTGAACCGAATAGATATTATTTTTTACTTTTTAGCTGTTATATTTTAGTTTTCAAGTCGGGGTTTTTTAGATTGTTTTTTTTTCACCCATTTAAGTGTGAAGTGCCCATACATAAAAACGCCTAAAACTGGCCGTAAACAAAGTACAGCCAAATAACATCGTCCAATTTAACAAAATGCTCATAAATTGAAAATTTCTTGGTCAAACTAAATTAAATTTAAATGGGACCAAATGGCAAGCATTTTCCATGGAACAAAAAAGAATCACTCAAATCTGATTAGAAATCTTAACGTAATATGTAGGTATAAAGAAAGTGTCATAAAAATAACATTTTCCAAGTTAACAAAATGCTCTTAAAATAGAAAACTGCTAAGCCAAACTGAATTATTTTTTTATAGAACCAAATTATTTGACATTGGACCAAAGAATCAGTACTCTTAGCATGAACCAATATCGAATTTGTAACGTTTGCGAATCCGAAATTTCACTGTCAAATGTGTACTGATTTTCAATTCTCGTTACGGATTTTGTGGCGCTGCTGTTCAAGTTTCCATACAAAATTTGACATTGACATTTAGTACTCGCAAACTATTCGAATTCGATATTGTTTTGTGCTAAGGGTACAATATCTCGGCGTAATCAGTGTACAGACAGCCGCAGGTCAGGTAATCCAAAACTGTAAAGTTTCTCCAAACAACTTTGTGATTTAGTCGCCTAACATAAGATTCACAATCTATTGTGATAATTTGACAGTTTGTGGTAACTTGATGTGTGGCTGTAAAAAAACATACGAGCCCAACTGAGAATCTCTTTCTTTTTGAAGTCGGTTAAACAACAACACACCAGACGGCGCTCCATAAATCAATACTAACAATATTTAACATTTCTGCATGGAGAAAGATTGTCTAGACGCGACGTGATATTTAAGCTTCTTCTAAAAAAAAGACAATACAATGAGTCATAGTCAGTCGCCAAAGTGATCCAATGATCGGATGACTAGCTTTCATGTTATGTAATACTTGTATCGCCCATGTCTGAGATACTGACACATAAAACCAGTGACATACTGTCTTTTTTATCCGACCCGCAGATAGTGTATTTTTTTTATTTAGAAATTAACGGCTTTGGACGAGTCTATACAGCCTATATCTACATTAGTAACATTCTTCGTTAATTATAAATTTCTCTTCAAATGTTCACAAAAGTAGAAGTAATGTAGAATAGCAAAGGTGTGTACAAGTATCTTCGTTTTCCAATAGAAATGGGTAGAGGGGGGGGGGAGGGGGGCAGATAGGGTACCTATTGTTTATTCTGACATTAATGGTAAAAAAACGCGATCGCTCTTTATTTTGAGTAAGAAAATTCCTTAAGTAACCTATCAACATTTGACTTATGTGCGTTGTGCTGTATTTATGTCAAAGTAATAGGCATGGATAAAATAGGTACTCTGAGCGTTCCCCATACATCTGTTAAGTAAAATGAGCAGATAAGCGTGGCAGAGACAATGTCACATGAAATTGACAACTGTCTGTAGAAAAAGAGATAAAAACAACCAACACTTAGGTTAACTATGGGCCGCTTCATCTCTTCATTTCTCTCACACTTATTTTCTTATACTTTGCACATAATTACTATGTACATGACGTGATAATGGATCAAACATCGCGGCCAATCGCTCTATACTCATTCAAAATATTTTGAAATAAGAACGTTTTATTTTTTTTCTTTCAGCCTCATTCCCGATCACGAGACGGATCGGCCACCCGTACCAGAACAGAACACCACCAAAGAGGAAGAAACCCAGAACATCGTTCACGAGACTTCAAATAGCCGAACTAGAAAAGAGGTTCCACAAGCAGAAGTATCTGGCGTCGGCTGAGAGAGCGTCGTTAGCGAAGACGTTGAAAATGACAGACGCTCAAGTCAAGACCTGGTTCCAGAACAGAAGAACGAAGTGGAGGTGAGTCTTTGCTTTTACATTTTTATTAGAGCTAGTATAATAGATTAAGCATTGGAAAGCCGATATCTACTTTTCCTCGGTGTTTATAAGATACCTTCCTAAAACTATATATTATAGAAAGAAAATTTACATAGCGCGGTATAACTACTACACAGTAAAAACTCTAACATTTTATAGGCCATAATGACTTCGCATATGATAGTCAAAAAGCTACGCAATTGGTTAGCAAGTGTACGGCGGTAGATCTGTGTCTAAAGAACCAGCAAGAAACTGTTAGGCACTTGTCCCACCTCCGAAGATGATCTAGAGCAGCGAGAAGTGAGTGTGTATTTCCGATGGTTATATCTCTGGGCTATTAGCGAGTGTGTGAGTACAACGGGCAATTTCTCGCGCCACTCGCTCGTAGCTCCAGTCCTGAGCAAAAATGCACAGGCACGCTTTTTGACGGCCAAGCGAGCATCGCTGAGCGAGTATTATCTTTATAAGTTTTGTCGCTCAGCGAACGAAGAAAAACTAGTTTTTTTTTAGTGTGTATGCTGTCGCAGAAGACCTTTACAGCGTCACCGGGTTTGGGGAGATCCGATCATGAAGGCGAGTGCCCCTAGAGAACTAGTGAAGCCAGTTCTCGCCGAATTGTGAACAGTCAGCGATCAACTATAAATATATGCATGCATCTCTTTTGTTTACACGGAACGTATATACTGTACGCTACTTGAGCGAGAAAGAAGTCGATAGTTAGTTAGTCACTTCCTCGCCGGCGGTGGGACAACTGCCTTAGCAAGGCTTGCTATTTCTCCCTATTTTGTTACATACAGTGCCTTAAATTGGATATTCCTCCTCACATCACAACAGCAGTAAATTAAGAATTAAGTATACTTACAAAAGCAAATTCAATTCTAGCATTTTCATACAAATTGAGCAAAATAGGTATGTTTAGTATTGTAAAAATTACTTTTTTTTTTAAAGATAGGTCCGACAAATGACTCCACCCTACCTTATGTTAAATGAAGGTAAAGACCAGATCCGAAGATAACTGGTACAGCAGTTCTACCTGCCATACCAGCCATCTTCACCCTGTTTGCCTGCATGTTGCTTCTACATGCCTTTTTTAAAGGATCCCAGGTTTTAAGAGGGAGGGGACACGTGAGCGGGCAGAGCATTTCATTTACGGATAGTGCGACAAAGAAATGAAACACATTTTTTTATACGCGTTGAATAGCGGGTACAGTTAGTCGGTGACAACGTAGGCACGCGTGGTTCTCATATGGAAAGGGAAAGGAATAAGGAAGAATACCTTCTCAGAACACTCACCGTGGTATAGACGAAGAACGCGCTTAATGACGCCACGTGACGGCGTAAATAAAGAGGCTCGAAGTTTTGTCACATCCTCATCGCTTATTTTGCGGATCGCACGCCGCTGTAACCTATCCAAAGCATCTAGCAAGTACTTGGCGGAGCCATCCCAGAGGTGCCATATTCCACGCTAGTTGCTCGGGCGTAAAAAAACGCGGCACCTTGTTAAGGACTTTGAGTTTGCATGAGGCCCTTTTTATCATGCTTTCGCTGTTATTCTTTAGATTTAAGTCACAGCTAATTTCTATACCGAGCATGGTGATACTGCTCTCTAGCTTCAGTGTTGTACCCTGAAGAGCAAAATATAAAAGTAATGGCAACGTTTTTGCCGTGAAAGCGCAGACCTGGGTTTTCTTAGCATTAAACTCAACCAAGTGCTTAGTACTCTATTCGGAAATGTCGTTCAAAGCCTGATTGAGCTCAATGGCAATATTCTCCCGTTTCTCCTTGGTTTCTGCCTGTCCAGCCGCTGCTTGTCCGAGATATCCCGCATGCACTGTACTATCGACAGCATAGTAATGAATATTCCCAAAAGGAATTAAGTCGCTGATATGCAGTAGAAAGAGAGTAGGGGACAGGACGAAGCCCTGAAGAACGCCAGCATTCACTGACATGAACCTCAAACTACTACCATCCGTAAGGACACAAATTCTACTTTCAAGTCAGCTACCCAGGAACAGAACTGGACTGGCAAACCGTAAGCCGGAAGCTTGAAGAGGAGGCTTTTGTGCCAGACCCTGTAGAACGCCTTGGCAATGTCAAGGCTGATAGCCAACGGTTCGCTCCGCTTGTCGATAGCCTTGCCCTAGATATGAGTCAGTACGCTAGAAGATCACCCGTCGATCGTTTCAGTCTAAAACCATATTGACAATCATTAATCCTGAGTAAACTTCTAGGTAGTGGGTCAGATAGTTGTTAACGACCTTTTTTAGGACTTTACATAATACTGAGGTGACTGCTATTGGCTGGTAGTTGGCCGGGTCTGAGCAATCCCCTTTTTCGGGCACCGGTTGCACGTTGGCATCTCTCCATGTCTCCGGCACACGCCCCAAAGAATACAAGAGCTGGTACAGGCGCGTGAGCACGGGACAACTGTGCTGCACATTTTTTAAGTACGACTGCTGGGATGCCCTTAGGTCCACTAGTTTTCCGGACGTCGAGTGATTTCAGTTCGGTATGAACCTCATGCTGTCTGATTTTAATATTAGGCATCGTTGTGCCACAATCAGGTAATGATGGTGGCAGTGCATTGCAAACGTCGATTCGGGGGCTAGCCGCAAACAGTATTGCCAGTAAATCGGCTTTCTCCTGCGGCTTATGAGCTAGTGTTCTGTCTGGACATCTCAGAGGTGGCAGCGAGGGCTGGCAGAAATTGTTCTGCACTGCCTTGGCCAAACAAAAATAGCTACGGGAGCCCGTTAGGATGCGTTATAAGTTCGTGGCCAGTACCTGCAACGCGCTGGGCATCCGCTTTGATGTAATCTTATGTATGCCTTCCTACAGGCCTTGGAAGCTATATTGTAGGCTGCTTTAAGTGAATCGACCTCAGGATCCTTAGGAGCGCAACCTCTGATCCAAGTACGATATGCTGCTTGCTTACGCGAAACAGCTTCAGCACAGTTGCGACTGAACCAGAGGTTACGTGTGCCCTTACCGATGGGATTAGAATGTGGAATATAGGTAGTAGATAATAGTAATATATGATATATTGAGCTCAAAGTGTTTTATTATTTACATATTTCTTACTATTATGTAGCATTTATGATCCAATCATACATATGTTCTCAATACATAGTTCAACTATTTTTTTTATTATTTAGGGCTTTAGAGGTCCGAGGCCTATTATCAGGTTTCAAATACATTTTGCAATATTTACAATTTAAAAATAAAATATTTGAACTTTATCCAATCAGTCACAACCTCCTGAAAACGAACAAAAATTTTTAAATGATACTTATCAATTTTGTTCAATAATTTATGTTTTAGTAAATAATTTATGTTAAGTAAAAGCTTTTATCGTAGCTTTTATGTTGTCGTCAAGATAAAGCAAATGTATCTACTTACACAATGTCCATTACTAGTTAAGAGAGGTCTGACTATTTTGGTAATCCGATATTACTATT
The DNA here is from genome assembly GCA_902850365.2 of Chilo suppressalis. Classification (NCBI taxonomy): domain Eukaryota; kingdom Metazoa; phylum Arthropoda; class Insecta; order Lepidoptera; family Crambidae; genus Chilo; species Chilo suppressalis. Next base: position 9,871,441 of record OU963895.1, on the reverse strand, counting down.
TGTCATTTCACAGTAATATTACTTTTCTACACGACTGTATTATACGGTTAAAAATAAAAAAAAACATGGTAACTTTGCTTTTAAAGGTCATTGGGAACTTTACTATTGAAAAATACGGAAAAATATGAATAAATCTGAACGGAACAGAATCGCACTTGGTCGGTTTTTTTAAGACAAAATAAATTTTCTTTTTTTTTAAATCAGTTTATTTTTGAACTCATAAGCAATATAACACGCAATACTTTGCTAATTATATATTATGTATTTCGCTATATTTCATTTTCTCAGATAGAATATTCCGACACTTTGTTTCAAAACACAATCAAACGTATGTTAATAAATCATTATTAAATGTGTTAGAGATTAATTCTTGATAATGTCAATCGTACACGTGTTCGTAAAAGGTTTAAAACAGTTTCACTTGAATTATTGACGTTCAACAACACAATTTACACTATAAACAGTAAGTAGTCTTGTTATAACCAGAAATATTATTTTTTACGGATCTGCTGCAAATTACCTCTTCTCACATGATGTTAATTATCACTGGAGTCCAAGTCGATGTGACAAAAAAGTTTGCGCTCCAACCATTCCGTAGATTTCTGTAATTTAATAGTAGCATATTCCTCTCAATAAATATCATCATACTGAGAATCAGCAATATAATTTATCTGTAGTGTACAGAGACAACTCCACTTAAATCTAAAAGAAAGTTATGTAGTGTAAAGTTAGTAAGTTATAAGAAAATAATAAAAAAATAACAACAAGGATTACCACATTATTCTTCTAGTTATTAGCAGCAATCTACCAGATTCAAGCAGTTCATCCTGTATGATGGTCAAATGTTTTACTTAGCAAAAAATATATTAAGATTCGTAGGTATGTAAAAGAAATGCTGAGAACAAGGTTCATGGTAGCAATCCCGTAAATAACATAAATTACTATAATGTTTGTGACCATGAAAGTTTAAAACATAACAATTTATAATCAAATATTTTGTTGTGATAATAAAGCTTATGCGTATTTCTGATGCTTTTTTTACTGTGGCATACACAATCAATTCAAATCAGTTTTATAAGTCTAGTATAAATTTAACCGATATCAACCTCGTGTCTCTTTTATGAGGCCTTTAAATGTAACATAAAGGCATTTTATATTTAACTAATGTAATATAAATACCCATTAATTATACTATTTCATGTGTTTAAGAATGTTTCCGATAAGACTTTATCGCAGTATTATAACGATATACCACATATCTGCTTTACAATCAGGTTTGGTGTCTTAAAGATTATAAAAGCGACATAACATAATTGCGAACTTGATTTTTTTATGGTGGTATTTGGCAGTATTTTGTTTGATTTATTCGATCTCTAGTAACTATTTCAACTGGATTTTAATACACGCTTTCAATAAAATTGTTACTTCTTGTCGTTTTCAGTAGATAATTTGGCATTGCTTAGATCTAAGATGATTTCCAGTTTAGTGATTAAAATAAGTTCTCGGAACGGCTTTGTATTTCCTACCAGGAAAATGTAGCCACTGGTTACTTTTTTTTACCTACCATTTCCACGATATCAACACCTCAATTGTCTTTGAGTAAACCAATGACTATGTATCTATGTTGAGCAGAATCTAAAGATAATTACTACACTCACTTCACAACAACGTCAAAAGCATTACCGGTCAAATTAATCAAAGGCAGTCACAAATCCTATCAGCGCCAGTCGCGTCTCCCCTCCGCACCAGATAACTCGACTTTTAATAACGCAACAAAACAACAAACGAGGAGCACCTGATAAGAGGACCATTAACGTGGCCGGTTTATACAAAGAGACGGATTCAAATCGACCGAAGCTAAATAGACAAGCTAGAAAAAAGGTTCCTATTAATTAAACATCGATAAACGTCTCGTCTCGTTGACGCTGTTATAGAATCAATTATGAATTAATAGATATTCATGTTTGTTATAAGGTTTTGTTACTCACAATATATTTATATGTCTGTTATAAAGTATTGTTAATTAAAATTATGATTTTTTGTGAGAAGGAGTTACAGACAGTTATGAATTCCAACAATATTGTACAAATACATAATGTGAAAATAACTTTGGTTAGTAATAGTAACTGCTAGAATTTTACTATAAAAAATCATAGTTATCATGCCAATTCCTACTTATTAAGGTATTTCTGCGCCATTCCTCCTGCATCATATAATATGCGTAATCCTACATTATTAATTGCTGCAAATTTAAAAATGCCCGGCCCTCGTTTTCTCGTTTTGAATTCGATACCTTTTTTTAGAAAAAAAATTCAATGGGGCCGATTAAGAATCCATTTATGTGTAAAACTTACAAAATTTATGTTAAAATATTGGGCTCTATCAGACTCTTTAGACACACGCTATATTGGAGAAAACATTTCCAGATTTACAACCATTTCAGAACGAGAAACATCGAACATTATCGGACGGTAGATCACAAATCTCCCGCCAAGCGATTGTGTTTTTTTTTCTCTTTACCAACAAAAGCAGTGGCATGGCGCCGCGCGTATCGACTATCAAGCACACGTTATCGACTCCGAACACAAACATCGCTTGTCCATTAGAACGTAATCGCTTGTGATGCCACCAACACACGACTCGATACGGCCCTGCATTGTCTCGCAGTTTTGCATTTAGAACCACTTTGGTAGTAGTTTATGCCGTCTGCGCTTATTGATAATGGCCAGTGAGGTGTTCGTAATTAAATTTTATTTCATGTTTCGATTGGAAAAGTAGCTAGCGATCAAACAATGCCTTTTTGCGATGCTGTTCGCATAACTGTAGCTAAGTTTGTAGACGTCTAACTTTTGAAAGATACAAAAATAAATTATTGAAATGTGTTGTATTTAAAATAAAAACCGATAACGAAATGAAGGTAAACAAATTATATGATTATTTTCTTATGACTTAAGTGAAGCTTACTGATATGAAAGTAACAAAATCGCTTTTACGATTTAAACTTTTGACTAGTATTATTTCATAAACTTTAATAGCTTTGTAATAGTATATACTAAGTTACTTAAATTACTGTGAGTGGACAAAGAGGAGAATTAGAATGATAATAATCGCCAAAAAATCGTGTTCTGCCAACGCACATTTTCCTAATAATAAGTTTATACATACATACATACGTAAACTCCATACGGGATTATCAGATTTTATTTTTGGTTTCCGAATAGGGATAGGGTTGGATATTATAGCGCATAAAACGTCTTTGGTATTACGAACACACTAACCGCAAAATTAATTCCTTCCCTCGTCATATATAAAAAAAATATAAAAAGCTCCAGAGTACATATATCTCAAAAAGTTTTATTGTTAATTCAAGAAGCTATGCCATCGGTTCTCATAAATTTATCTCACACTCATTTGTAATTGTGAGAAATGCTATAAAGTATCTTTAATTTGATCCTCCAACAATCTTCTAATGAAGCTATTCATAGTTCGATTGATCATAGTAATGATGCACTGTGTTCCCTTATCTATGACGGATGGGTGACCCGTATCAAATCCTGGCAGAGGAGGTGATGGTCCGTGTAAATAATTTTGACTACTGTCAAAATCACCGATTGTGTTGTTTTATTCTTTTTTTTATCTGCCTCCTTTGTTTTAATGGATTATCGTTGATCTTCCTTGTGGTAAGGGGCAGGTAATTGAGCTTAGCTGCTCTTACATATGTTGAGTTTTAAAGATTTATCATAATGCCGGGGAATAACCAAATGTTTTATTGCTAAATTTACAAACAATAAATATTTCCGAATTATTTTTAAAAGCTGCAGTAACCTTCTCAGACCTACGCCCGAACGAGCTCAACATCCCTTTCTGTCCCTTGCACTTTCTGAAACTACTCAGTCCATTGATAGAGATGCGGAACAAAATGACACATTTCAGAACACGCTCAAAAATGTGACTATGCTTAGTTAGATGCGTCGTGAAAACGGCAATTGTTCACGATATTACAATGGTGAGACCGTAGCATCATAATAAACGTTTAATAACAACATAAAACAACTGAACATCAACTTTCGATTGTGCTAAATCCACATTAAGCATCAAATTACATATTAGACTATATTCAGAACATAAACAATGCGTAACTGATTGTTACACAGCACTCAGTCTTACAACAATGGGCCATAATTCATGATCTACAACCATTCAACACTATCCTCTCTTTATGCAAATCGATAAGGATGTGACATCGTTATTAATGATGTGTCGATAAGCTTCGATCGATGCTTGCGTTAATATCAATTTAGAATAATAAACTCGTTTTGAGATCTCTTTTGATATGACAACATGTCTTCCCTATTTCGTATACCTAATGTGATAACTCGCTTTGGTTTATAAAATTTCGTTTATAATATATGTAGACATTTCTCAGGTATAGTACCTACTTTTTGAAAGACAGGTACAACGAATTCACATTACCTAAACAGACATAACGAAAAACATTATAATATCTACTCATGATTATTGTGCTTTTATAAAAATGGAACACAGATACAACAGGTATTCTACGATGTAACAAATAATAGTGTTTAAATATTTAATATCTATTTATTATTAAATATTTATTATTATTCAATACCTACTTTTTTATAGTATTTGTAACCGGATCATTAATACAGTCGTTTTATACGTGATCTTTGCTTCGTTTTGGATCGAAATTAAGTAATGCTCAGTTAATATATAAAAAATCGGTCTTTTTGTAGTATTACGTACCTAACAACGCCTAATCTTGTTCTAACTTGTATTTAACTTGCAGCAATCTCAATTACCAGATTTTTTATCAAACTACATTAATATCCTCGTTTGTTTATATCCTAAACGATCGATAAGTACATTCTGCCATTCGTAACACGTAACTGATCAATTTGGCCCATTAAGCCGGAATGGTAACAAAGGCTCTATTTATACGTATACAAGGCGAGCGGTAACACGGGGTAGGTAGCTGGGGAGATAAATATTGTATGGACAACACAACTCGGCAGTTTGACTCATCAAATATTAACCGCAGCGGAAAGACGAGCGAATTTTTACACGCACAGTTGCTTCGTATAGGATGTCGGTTTCAGTGAACTCGTCAATGTAATTTTAAGATTATTTTTATGCGATGACGCGACGTCTTGATCTGTGGTGATTTTTATGCGTATACAAGATTTTTTGTGTTTGTTTAATGTCATGGCAGGCTTTTTCATATATATTTATACGCGTTAGTGGTATGTGTTGTTTGTTGTATATTTAATTAAAATTTATTCTTTGGATTGTGATTATTCTAACATTAGATTTAAATCATTACTAATGGTTATAACAATTTTGAAGCATGACAAGTATTTACGTACATATGTTACGTTTTGTTTTTATATTTATCTATCTTATGATGTCGTATTTCGATTATTTATTTATCGCCCATTAAAAGATGTAGATGTACCATATAAGTGTATATTCTTTTATTAATCGTTTTCCTGGAAAAAAAATCAATCTTTATTTTATGTTAAATCATTACATCGTGAATATTTTATAAAAAATCAATTTATGTTGATTTCTTATTAAATTCATTGTAATAATAGAAAGGAAACGTTATAGTATTTAATTATCCTGCCTTTCATTAACAACCCATTATGTACTTCTAATCAGAAATGAAGCATCTTTAAATATTTCAAGATATAAATCAAATCGTTTGTAGCGTAATCAGTACCTGCCAATCTGTATCGATCGACTAAATCGTAGCAACCAATCGTAAACCAATTTCCCCGTACTATTTACACATTCTAAAGGCCGATAGCTGTTACGGTTAAGTCATTCGATTTGGCTGCTACAATCGACAAATCGAATCCGACTCGTTGCACGATCTAACACGTAATGTACCCACCGATAGGAGCATGGCGGCTTCGTCTTTATTTATTCATGGCCCTGCTTTATTTTCTTCATGTAATTCTTTTCCCTTGTATAAGTGAATATTAAAACTCCTCGAATTAGGGTGGCATGTCTACTATACGGAAATCGACTCTTTCACATCACTAAAAGGTTGATATTTGCAGAGTAACATGGTGCAATTTAATGTGGCAGGGATCCTTGTGGGTAAGCGACAATAGATCTTATTGTTCTCTAAGAAGGTTTAATGTTAATTGATTCGTTTCTCTGCGACACTTCACATAAGACTTGTTCGGATAATTGTTGCTCGTAGGTTGTCTCTTCGAGAATTAGGAATAAAATCAGTTTGCTGATTGATACGGGGGGCGAACCAAGTCTCTCGAGTAAGGAAGATGTTTTGTTGTCGTTAATTTTTATAGCACTTTCCTTGTCCCATCAGATGTATTCGGCACACCCTCTTCGCTTAAGCGCTTACACATTTAAGCGTATAAAATATTCAAGAGAAATATTGTGAATTGATTAGATAGCAGTGGCAGTATTGGGATTCAAGTAGTATCTTTAGTACTTACTGAATTTAAATTTATTACGATATCACTTGTAATTTTTTTACAAAAAACATAAAGTAATTATATAAACCATTTCTTTTACAATAAATTTCCTTAAAATTTTAAAGATACTCTCTGTGCTTATAACTTTCAGAGAAACTTTCATTTTTGGCTCGTTGAATATTCCCGACGATCAGTCGCTTTATTTATAATTCATGGTGTTTTTATGAGACCGTGGTCTTCCCTAGGATTTATTTCCATTGTTTTGAAATAAAAATTTCATTCTTTTGTTTCATTAAAAGTGCTTCGGCAGTAAAGGTTTTGCCTTTGAAGATATAATTCAGCAAAGGTTCTGTCAAGTAAAAAATAAGTATATGTCAATACGTTCGTCTGCTTTTGAAGAATTTGAATTTATTCAGAAATAAATAATTACAGTAATAAAAATAATAAAATAGTATAATATCCTATAAATATATCCCGGTTAGAGTAAAACAAGAGAGATTATCTGATTATTAATACTATAAGTAACTCGTATTCTGTGATTGATGAGATTTCATTTATTTTTTAGTTCAAGAGATAAAGCTTTGTGACAGACTAACAGCGGAAGCATATTAACAGAATTCTAATTATCATCCTTATAGTATGGGGTTAGTTTAGAAACCAAAGTAGGCAAATGTACGTTAGGCTTAGCATCCTGATGCGCTGTTTGTTGTACCTCCAAATCTCTTAACTAACTTAACATCGCTCTTATTTTTATACACCTAATACAGCCAATTAAAAAAAGGTTCGCCGTGAGCAAAGTAATTAATAAAGCAGTTCTTAATTACGCAACGTAAATTTGTTGGAATCAACCGCTTTGCGCAAAATGAGCCTGTGGGATGGATGAGATTAAATTCATCCGGGCAGAATGTCCTGACACCGGTTAGGGGCTGCGAAATTTTATAATCTCCACGGAATATTAATAAATTACTCGATGGTTTGGCAATGTGGTCATTTTCCGTTCAGAAGCGTTTGCTGAGCCTATTGGAAGAAGATCTCATGTTGTTTTTGTACGTTGGTACGTCAAGAAATAAGGCCTCTGGAGATATAGATGTTAATATATCAATCGTTTAACGGTTATTATTTAAGAAGCCGTTTTGTTTTATTCTTTTCATTATTTACTAGCCACCTTATACCGGACACTATTCTAATTTGCTGCACAAAATTCTCAAATCATTTTCTGCAAAATTCTACTTATACAAAGTTTTAGAAAACTTAAAAATAATACAGATGAATGAAATCGGTAAAAACGTTCTTATATGAAAATAGGGATTCATATTACTATCTAAATAGATTATAGGAGAAGCAACAACAATATTGTATATTGTGATAATATAACAGCGCCGTCTCATTAGCTAATACGAATATGGGTGTCGTAATTAATAACAAATTACCGAGTTCTCACCACTTTTGGATGCCCATCTTTCCTCCCGCATTAACGACTTATAAAATAATCAAGTCGAAATTACTAATTGCCTCTCCCCACGTTTGGCTTATTTAAGGAAAGTTTAATTGTGCCTCACTTTATCTAATTATAAAGACCAGCCTTAACTCCGCTCTCGGCGAATTGAACAGTGCTGTGCTCTTTTATCGATAATATATATCACTTCCTAAGATTAATGGACTTCATCGACACTTTAAGGGACATATGTAAGCGGGTAAGTTGTAATTAGTTGACGCTACAGCGGTATTCACTTTGTTTGTAATGGAATACGATATGTAGATAGTGGATAATGGTATATTTGAGAAGTTTATTTAATTTCGTGCTATCTATTTCGATGCATTTGTAAGGCATGGTTCGTCCATTGAGCATAGAAGCCTTTTTGGTTTTACTTAAAACCTTACTTTACTTAACTTTTCTTTCACATTGCGATTGCGATATAAAATTCATAATTTAAGTAAGAAAAGTTTGCAATATTTTTTATAATTTATCAAAATAAATACTACGGATATAATAATTGTAACCTGTTAAAACCAATATAAATATATTATTTATTTTGGTTTAAGCAGGTTTAAGATCGACAAGTTGGCTGTACGTATGTTATATGTTCTTACCTCGATACTTTCATACCTCCATAGTCGCAACACTAAACCTTACCTCGTACATTACTGTTCTAATAAAGTTCTTGCTACGATAATAGAGTTAGCGTTTTGTTCAATCATTCATTATTGTCGGTGCTCGTCCACTTTAATTAGAGCCCCACAACTCGTTATTATAAAGTACCTCCTACGAATATTCCATTTGTTTTTGAGGGGGTACGGCTCCTACTTAATTTGTTGGTAAAGCCAATGGAGGCCTTATCCAAGGGAGGCTATATATCAGTCCGAACTTTGAATTTAGCGAATGAATAGACTTTATATTCGTACAGATGTCTGTTATTATTAATTTAATTATAACTTTAAATTTGCAGTGTCTACGTTGATATATTTTCTGACTCATTTGCGTATTTATTAAATAAGGAATAATTTATAAAGCCCGTGAAAAATTATCTTGATTGATTGAATAAAATTTAAAAATTAACATGGCAAAACGAGAGGTTAACAAAATGTTAAGAGTTAATAAATAGTTATGGTATTACAAATGACAATTCAAAGTCTAATCTAAATTTAATAAACAATTTTCTTATTTTAAGAATCATCGCTTAAGTTTAATAACTGTACTGGATTATTGACTCATTGAGTTTAAATAATATAAAATTTTAGTTAAAATTTAACATTAGGTATATCTTCTTAATTATTTTTCCAAACAATAAATTTAAAGAAATCCTTTAAAAAACTAATTAACTGATTTAACTTTAAACTATTTTATCACATCTATAAATTATTTCAGTGCTTACTCAAGTGTAAACTAACTTTTAAGTTTAATATCCTATATCTCAATGTACAGACATGTAAAATATCACCGTAATTAAAAATATACGTACAGACCAAAGAGTTTCATTACAGATAACGATTTACAATAATTGAGACAGTATAAGTAACTTGAGTACATACCTGATAATCGTAAGCTCTTAAAGGCTTTATCTTTAAGCTTCGTCCGACACAAAGTGGAACTTAAAGTGATATAATTAAAGCTCGTTTTGTTTTTGCAAATGCAAATTAATGTTAAACAGACCACTCAAGGAGGGCACCGTCTTAATTAGTGTGACATGAAATGTTCAGCTTAAGGTATTCTCTTGATAAACGTCTTTAATTTCTTGGTAGAGTAAGCTATTGAGATTTTTGTTTTTCGTTAAATGACAAAGTTTTGGACATGACTACCTACGTACGCGTATAGACTTAGGACCATTTGCACCAAAGTTCTTAATTCAAATTAAGACTTAAACATGATTATCTTTTAAATTTGAATCGAGATCTTTTATTCAAATGGGCCTTAGTTATTGGGATAAATACTGCGGATGTCAAAAATTGTACTCGACTGAATGACGGAGCCGTTGTTGCGTGTTTCCATAATGGATATCTGAAGATTCAAACAAATAAAGTTTCACATTTTTAATATTAAGAGCTGGTTTCACCATTTGATGATAAAGATTCTACATATCCTATCGGCAGTGCTATTCTGTATATGATGCAATTCGGATCCGCGCGTGAATATTTTACAGAAATCACTGCTGGACTTAATGATATGGTAACCAAAATAATAGAAAAATAAAATTTTGAAAAGCTTTGAATAATAGGCTTTAATTTGGGTATTTTATTAAACTCCATTATCATATTCAGGCTTCATAACTTTGATAAAACACCATCTCGTTAAGGACGTTTTTATTACACTTCAGCTTAAGGAGACCCACTTTCAAGCATTATACTTTAAAGTAAAGTGACGCTTACCTAAAGTGTGTTCACCCCTTTTAAGTAAAGGCCACTAAGAGTTAAGTTGTTTGGGCATTAAACCTTCAGCGTGAATTTAAAGTTAGTGAAAGCGGCTTTTAACTTCATCGTATGTGCATGATTTGCGTTATGTCACCCTAGGTAGGTTTTGTTTTAGGTTACGTTATAATAACCTTCTTTACCAAATGTTCTGTGAATCTACACTTCAAGTGAATAATACCCGATTGCGCCAGAAAGAGGGTTATGATTTTCAAACTATTTATATAGTAAATGAAAAAGAAATGTCCAGTACCAAATCTATCTTAGTATAAATTTTTATTAAAATATTATTTAAGATCAGAAGAAATGAAATGAATTTTAAGCATTGCTATCAATGATTGTGCAATCCATAAATATACCTCCCTCTATTAAAATCCAATATCTAGAATCACCTTTTTTTTTTTTTTTTTTTTTTTTTTATTCATTAATAGGTAAGCGCTTGACCATAATTCGCCTGATGGAAAGCAATATTATGGTCTACGATGGAGCGCGCTTACCTAATAAAAACCGGTTCACTCTTGCTTTGAAGACCGCTAGATTGTAGTGTTCACCTACACGTCGCTTCTATGAGAATTAAGCTTACCAAAATAAAAACCAGATGTGTTTTCTTAATAACCTAAAAAGTTCGAACATTTACTTGTCACTTCTAGTGTCTGATTGATCATAGTTCCAAGGTCCAAAATTATTAAAGAGACCGCAACCGGTTGCCCAACTGATCCAAGTTTGGGTTGCGGTTACAGTTTGCGGTAATCTTTGTCATTATGAGATTACCTTGGCGAAAAGGCCAACGAGAAACAATACAAGAATTAATGCAATACAAACTTTAATAAAAACATTGATAAAATTAATAACGATTAGACTAACTTACCTAGTGACGCCCGTTGTTCAATTTTATTAAGTGTAGTAATTTCATCCTCATATTTTGTCACTTTTTAGACGCGACTAACAAAGTGGTATTATCTTTATAGTATTTTTGCTGTAATTTTTATCCGTTTTGCAAAAATATTTTTATTACTATATCAGCCACGTAGCCATTCACAATCGAATCCGAAGACTTGTTGCAAGTCAAATCTGGCGGTTGCGCATAAATAATGCAAGCGCAAGGCGTTACGATAAAAGCCAGACTTAAGCCTTGAGTTTATCGCTCCAGACGAAACATTTGACTCTAAAGATCAACTTTATAAGTTGCGACAGCCAAGTCCAAATCACATACTTACAAATTTTCATAAATATATCTTACACTGTTAAGAGTATCTCACCTTTTATGATATTTTGATAAATAGAGAGATTTATTAATTTGGAACGAACAAGGTTTTTATAAAAGGACAATGAACCTGCAGCTCTATTCTATAAGAACATACTCATTTTTCACCGCCATTGGCGTATAAAAACAAGTAGACACTTCATCGCCTAACAAAAGTGCATCAAAAAACGTTCGGGTGGCGCTGTTCTATACTTATACCATATAAACATCAACTTTTACATATTGATATTAACGCGTTTGTGCAAAATGACTCTTTATGTCGTGGCAGTAAAATTCCATGTCAAATGTTTGAAAATTACGCACAATAGACGCGTTGTGCGTAATTATTCCTCCGACACTTTTTGAGCGCGATTGTGGGTCTATTTGTTTTTATAAGTCAATGTCAACCGCGGAATTCGCCGTTGTGATTTCAAAAAATCTAATTTTAAATCACACCTAGGATTCCGAGGTAAAAAGTTAGTTTGTACTTACAGAATCGAAACATTTGTGTATTTTGCATTAGTACGTATTATTTACAGATTACAATATTCATCACTTTCATTAACCATAATTAATCATAAACTTTCAATGAATACTAAATATGTATATTTACAGCCGAACACAAACTAATGTCTTAATTTATTTCGAATCTATTTGGCTAATTGACATAAATCAGATTAGGCCCCACTGCCTGGCACATTTCTTAAGCTCATGTATTATTTAAGCCTTTCAGTAGGTTTCACTTAAACTCGTGGTCGCTTGACAAACGGTAATTGTTTAAATGTACTGTGATACGGTTTATAGAGCGCCTACAGTCACTGGTAAAATTAACTGACTGTGTGATATAAAATGTCAGCCTTCCTATTAATTTATAATTCGAATCAATTGGCACACTTGAATACCTAACTGTATCATTGGTAATAATGTTAGCCTTTAAGAAGTTCTTAATTTTAATATAACTACTGTTCTACTACTAACTAGCTTTTTTAATTTTCAATAAAATTGAATAATTATAAAAGACCACATCATCCACCACATTAACCAATGTGGTGGATACATATTTTGAGAAGGTGGAGAGTTAAAAATTATTAAAAAGAAGACTAATATCTCATTTTTGTGACCACATAGCCGGATAATGATAAAAAAGGTCAAGATATATAGAAAACTAAATGATTTTATAGATGTTTTTTTATTAATGTGTAGTTCTTTTATTTTGCACAGTTTCGGGCTTAGATGTTTCCAATTTCCATAAAACAAACACTTTGGTGCATAGGCTTGTTAATTAACCCACTTACAAAAATAGTTCGTACTATTTATGTATATCATAAAGCAACACGACCGACGATTCGCCTCCATGTCCGATGTGTTGCTCTACTGTATGATGTATATTATATACGGTAATAATTTTACCACACTGTTCTGATTAAAACAATGTAGTTAAATGATAACCTTTTGAATTGTTAATAACGGGAACGGGTGATATTAAATACCAATTTTCTGCTCCAATCTGGCTGTTTTCGGCATCCTGATGAAGTTATAACGTCCATGTCATAATGTCCTATTATTACAGAACAATTAATACTGCAAAATCATTGTTCATTTGTAAAATTTAGTTAGGTAAACTAGTATCAATTTGAATTGAAGATGTGATTTAAAGAAGACGAAGAATTAACAGATAGAGATACATTGCGAATTAAATCATCCCGTTATTGTTTCTTTTCTCTTCATCTCAATGTTTAAATTTTTACATTGAACATGTTTTTTCGTTCGCTCCAGTAGGCCCCTATTTTCGTTGAAAGTGCGACTACGTGATACCCCAAGGTTTAGGGCCACGAGGACGTATGAGGAATTAAAAGATGCGGAATTTGATGAAAGAAGATATAAAAATCGTTTTGGAAAAGTCAAAAGCTAATAATATAATAATAAGCATAAATCGAAAAAAAAACTACTTTTTTGATAATGTAAAAATATGTTGAATAAGTTGGTTTGGAAAAAAAAACTTTTTTGGTTTTGAAAAAATAATTTAAAATTTTATGTTTTTTTTTGGATAACCTATATTAGGCAGATTAATTTTGAATGTCCTTTCATGCTGTGCAGAGCACGAGATCTGTGAATTTTTATTATTATAAAAGTTGCAACATTGAAATTTGTGTTTTGTCTTTGGGTGGTGCTCAATAAATGACTACTTTTTTCTCATTGTTCAGATTAATTTTACGTGTCATACATAATTAGGCATTATAATGCTTAAAGGAATTTTGATATAATATTTCCTCTAATGTCCATTTAAAAGCTCCAAGAAGCAGGGGTTATTGCGTTCAGTCTGCGCTTGTGAGCGTTCAAATTTTTTTCACAATTACTGTAAAAATCCGGTAATCTGTACAGCACTGATAACTCGAAGGCTGCTTCCAAAAATACCTTTACTTATAATGTGTCTAACATAAGCACATGGTGAAAATAATAACTTTTTCTTTGTTACAGACGTCAAACGGCGGAAGAACGTGAGGCGGAACGGCAAGCTGCCAACAGACTCATGCTTTCTTTACAAGCAGAAGCGCTAAGTAAAGGCTATATACCAGAACCGCCGCCGGGGGCCACGTCGCTGTCAGCCCTTCATTATCAGAACCCTAACAACAACCCGCCGGCTCCACCGTCGAACACTGCTTTAAGCGCCTTACAAAACTTGCAACCTTGGGCGGGAAATCAAAATGCGTTTCTGAACGCTCCGGCAGCGAACCCAACAACGCACCCACCGCCTGTAGCGTCGCCTATATGTTGAAACTTAAGTTAGAAAACTTATTGGTAATATTTGTTTTTAATCTGCAAAGAAGGTCTGACAACGATAGTGCTATTCTGTGAGCACAAACTCACTATTCGGTGGTTTCGGCGGTGTGATTTGAAATATGCGTTCTAATTTTAAATCACAGCTTGGATTCCGAATTGAATAGTGAGTTGTTCTTACAGAATAGCACCATAGTAAAGACTTTTTGGTGAATTTTCTGCCGTTATCTTTAGAAAGATAATATGTACTGAACTATATTTGTCTCAAGCATAATTTGTGCTTCTTGCATTGAATAAAATTTCTATAGAGAGAATTCCAAATCATAATGAAAATGGCATGCTAGTTACAAAACAATATTATTTGATTACAAAAATTTCATTTTTATCGTTTAGTTTAAAACTAAAAAGGTTGTAAATAATCGTATTTTATTTAGTCTTAATTAGTACTTACGATAGCTGTATTTAAAGTACTTAATCTTTTATATATTAAGTTAAATATATGTAAATAATATCTTTCATCAGTATTATACTCGTAATTGTATCAATATTGACTACTTAATCTTCTTTGATTTCTATGTGACCTTCATAGAATGACTTTTAATGAAAAATAAATATAAAAATATTATTGTGTAGTGAAAATCCTATTATTAATAATAATGTAAATAAAATAAGTTAATATTAATTATAATATAGGTAACCTTGGAAATCAATAGTCTGTATTGTTAATTACAAAATTGTTTTTTGATCTCCAAGTTAGTAAAGTAATGTAGCATATTAGTAGAAGCATATACCTACAGAGGGCTTATACACAAGGGCGGATCCCCTGGGCTAGGTCCATCTGTACCCACTGTGACTTGACGACGACTATGTGACCCCAAACCCCCCCCCCCCCCCCGGGGGCCAAAGCTGAATCCGCCCTTGCTTACACACAGGCTTATATATAACAGATACCAACTAATAAAATAGTCCTAAATCAGTGAAAAGGTATTGAGTACGTTTTAATGTAGAATTTACGAAAGATGGCGGATCTTTTACGTTTTTCGGTCGAAAGGCTGAAACGTAAATGATACTTAATTGATATTATCAAAGCAAAAGTATATGAAACAATTTTTTTTATTTTTCTAGATACAGAAGAGTACTTAAGATTTTGAAAATGCAAGCAAAGTCTGTAGTTTAAAAAAGAGACTGGGCCAATTCGTATGGGAGTTCGTCGAAGAACCAATAAGGCTAGTTGACCCTTTTTGGGAAAAGGTTTTAAATGGTTGATAAATGTTCTATTAGAACGAAAAAAAATGTTTTGTATTTTTTGAGACCTAGAAAGCTACAAATCTTTAATTTTAAAATAGAATTTTCATGGACATACAAAAACGCTGTCGGCCATTTTAGTCTATAGATTGTCTATGCTATGATGTCAACTGTAGTAAACGAAAACTCGTAAGCACGTAAGCACGTAGAAAATAATTTATCTCAGTTTATAATAAAAAAAAACATGATTTCTAATAAATACCACGAAAAATAAAGTAAATATCATTAGTATACGAGAATATAAAAACACATCCTTGAAAACTCCAGGAATGTTGTGGATTAAAGTGCCGAAAGAAATTAACCTACGCAACTTTATTACACTTATTCATATGTTGTATCAGTTTTATGTTTATTACTACATTGTAATACTAAATGCACTGTACTTACATAGATGCCTTGTCGTTTCTCTGCTCTGCAGAGCAGAAATCAGGGTTTAGTGCAAAAAATTCACCAACCATCAATGCGTCAATTCTTGGCAGATTTGTGCTATCTGCTTTCACAAAGCCGGCATCCATAATTAGTTTTGTCAAAAAATAAACAGTAAACGGAAACTTTTCTAAAGTTAAAAGTGTTTTAAGATAAATCTATTCAGACTAAAGAATCCACCCACAATAACACGCGAATGACATTTAGTTGTTTACTGAAAGGGACGTCACAATCATGGCGGATGTGGCGAACAACGTTTTAGTGTTTAAAAAATATAGATTAAAAAATATTTTTTTAAATTAAATTTCTACAGCAATCTTCTGCTTTTATGAAGTGAAATCGATATAATATTTAGGTTCCTTAGACCAAATACTGTAAGAAATAAACATTTATTTAATACAATTCGACATGAGTCAACTAGCCTATTGTGGTATTTATGTAAGGGTACCTCAAGGGTTAATCTGAAGGCGGATTTATATTTGGTCATTAGCCTGTTTTCGGGTGCACGAAAGACATTAATCGAATACGGACACCCAATACATTATTTACATTGGTTTTACTAGAACACAGGCTGGAAGACTGCTTCGGGTAATCAAAATGAAAACTGTCCGAATATAGCAAACTAACGCGGCGTTGGTTTGCTATATTCGGACAGTTTTCATAATGTATAATGCATTTTTTCTCCCCGTCATCAAAAAAAAAAGAAGTGTGCTTATGACCACACGACTGAAGTGAAACTTCTTTAGCTCCATCTGTATGTATATAGATGTGTGTATACAACATATACATGTATGTACATATACATATTTCATTAACTAGCAATAAGAGAAAGAAAATGTGCGCGCGCACTGCTTTCTCTTGCTTATATCACTTTTCGCAACGCGGAACTCATTTGCTAACTTACCCCCCAAGACAAGCGCGCGTAAAGAAGTTTTACTTCAAAAAGGTACCCCTACATTAATACCACAATGTTATTAGTTTTGATTCTTGGACCACTTTCGCCCAGACTCATTTATTGAAAATAAATGATGTACTTACCTATAATAAAATGGGTAAGATATAATTAAGAAAAGTTGTGTTACATTAAAAAACGCCTATACGTTGTGATTTTAAGTAATGTGTTTAAAGAGATTGTATTTCAATATTCATTTGTTTTTTTGTTATTGTCTAGTGTAGGTTATAAAATATTATAAATCCTTTTTGACCTCATACAAAGCTACTAGAACAAACCGATGAGCAAGCAAAACTATTTAAGATTGCTGGTGCTCAGTTTTATTGAAAAATAATTTCAAAAATTATTTTAGAGGAACTGACCAGTTGAGGAACCAATCCGGTAGATGAGCCTAATAGTGTTTGGAAATTTAGGTTTAAATAACAACTGTCACTAAGAAATGACATTCTGCATATATTTTACTGCAGTGCTATTATACTACAAAACTTACTTTTCACCTAAGCTTTTCACCGCGGTAATTACCGGTGTGATTTGAAAATTGTTTGAAATTCCTGTAATTTTAAATTGGTTAAATTCATGTACTAATTTTAAGTCACACCGCGGATTTAGAGTTAAAAAATGAGTTTTTTTCTAAAGAATAGCATTGCTGGTGCTTGATTTATCAAAACTGGCCGTAAATACACTTTCATATGTAAAAGTTCGAATCAATAATTATAAATAGTCCTATAAGAATCGTCATGTTAGTACTGACAAATTGTACATAATTGTAACTGTGTGGATTCTCAAAAGTTGAAATAAAAGCATGGCGAAACTAAATCATCATTATGTATGTATTAAAATAATTACTTAAATTAAGAAATAAATACATGATTATAATATTGTCATCATAATGTAAACCTGCTTTGCGTAATTAACGCTTCAATATCTGATTGTAAAGATACGATCTTGTTTTATTACCTACTGTACTTGTAAATATTAAATTAATGAACATCTTAGCCCAAATTACTTTTGAGATTACAGTGAAACGTTTCTATAAATTATAGTTATTATAATTGTACGGGTGAACGAGTTCTTATTGCGCTGGCAACCCCCAGAAACTTTTAATAAATATTGAAAATACCAAAAAAATACATGTTTGTTTTCTTTATTCCCTCATCCTGGCCACAATATAATGAACGCAAGAGCAAAATTAAGGAATCTGAAAGTAGCAGTAGCAAAGTATACATAATGTAGTAATAGGGATCTATTTTCAACCATTGGGTATCATCATCATCATCAACCCATGCTCGTTCACTGCTGGACATGGGTCTCCCCTAATCCACGCCACTGCTCCCGATTTTCTGTCACTCTCATCCGGCCCACTCCAGCCAGCCTACGAATGTCATCATACCATCTTGTCTCAGGGCGTCCCACACTACGTTTACCGAGTCGCGGTCTCCACTCAAGAACTTTACGGATCCAACGAACAGTTCTGCGGCTAATGTGACCAGCCCACTGCCACTTCAGTTTGCTAATTTGGTGGGCTATGTCACTGTCTCTGGTTCTCTGTCGGATCAGATCATTTCTGAGGCGTCCTTCAGGGATACTCCGAGCATAGCCCTTTCCATAGCTCTCTGAGCGACTTTAAACTGGTGTGCTAGTCTAGCCGCAAGTGTAAATTGGGTATAGAGCCCTAAAAATCATTTTCAACCTACCGGGTAGGTGTAAGAAGATTGTTGTAATTTCTTGATTTAGTATTTTCTTTATTTACTCCTGGATGGCAACCATTATGTTAGATATGCACCATTATCTAAAAACTGTGGAATTAAAAATAAACACGTCTGTTTTCTATATAACGGGTGCATGCCACATCAATTGATTTATTTCATGAAATAATGAAGTACAAAATTCTGTAACTACTGATTTCAATCGGAAGCGGTTTGGAAGCTTAGTACCAATATACCGATTCAGTTCTCAATCAGAACTGATAAGGGTCTTAATTTCGAACCTCCAAAACCAAAATCTAAACTGAGGCGATCGGAAAGGGAATGAACGGAATTACAGATTTACTAGTGTACTTAAGTTGTAGTATACTTTAGTTAATAAAAGTCTGCTATTGAATCATAGATAGGATGTATTGAATCATCATCATCATCAGCATATTAATGTCCCCACTGCTGGGGCACAGGCCTTCCCCATGGATGGAATAGGGAGATTGGGCTATAACCCACCACGCGGGCCCAGTGCGGATTGGCGGGTGCTAACGACTGCAGATGCAGCCGGGACCAACGGCTTAACGTGCCTTCCGAAGCACGGAGGAACTAGAGATAGTTAATTTTGGTCACCCATCCAATGACCGACCACTTCGAAAGTTGCTTAGCTTCAACGATCGCAGCCGAACGCGCTAACCACTTGCGCTATTACATAGTTTTTTTTTTATTTATTCTGACCAAAACATTACGTGGTTATGGTTCCACGGCCCAATATAAAAAAAATATATTAGAACTGTTCCAAAAACTCATTTATGACAATTTGATTAATCTCTTATCTATTAGACAAGTCCGTCCGTCCGTCTGTCTGTGGTGCTGTTTCAGCGGCCAAACCGTAAGAGATAGATAAAGAGAATATTTAAGTTATGAGTTAAGAATAGTCTGATAAGACTACAAACCGGATTTGAGTAACGTAGCACTTCCGGTTTTCGAGAAATCACGAATTTCAAACGAAACCACACGAAATCTCCGAAGTTCTCAATTAATTAAATACATTTTTTTTTAATCAGGTTTTGGTGAACATTTGGTTCACTGGTTTGCTAGTTAAATGATAATATGTATTAAATATTAAAAAAAAATATACCAATAATTTTTTTTTTCGACAGTATTTTCTATATTATATTTAAAAAGCCTCTATGTACTGTTTGTGCAAAAATAGTGCAACAAAAAAACTTATTATAACTATTCAGTGGACGGTTGTTAGAATTCAACATTTAATAGGTAAGTAATTTCTGTCTTTTTTGAAGTGAACCTTCCATATTGATTAGTGCATTAGGATTTGGCAGTCACGAAAAAGCGTTACGGCCGCATGAAGATTTGGACGATTAAAATGTTATTGGAAACTAACCTATATTATAAGGCGTTACCTTATAATATGGGTTGGTTTCCAATAACATTTAAAAATAAGGAATGTGGCACCACGAATCAGATACTTGTACCACCTTTTATTTGAAACTTTGTACCCAGATTTCCATTGAATTGAAATCAAAAGAAGTTGTTATTAAGAACTTTTTAAGAACCTAATCAGTTCTTTCATAAGTGATTGGAGTAAGCCTCCAGGGCAGGAAAGGAAAAACAGTTTTTGTCACATTCATTCATCACCATCTATGGACAATTCTTTCCTGGACGTTATGGAGATAGTTTGTTTTTACCCTGGTTCTATATTTTATATCTGTGACCATATTTTTATAGTCACGTATACAGTCCGTTGGTTTTTGGCAATACATAGAGGCGGCGATGCTATGCATACTCACTTCATTACTAACTCAAAATAGCAAGAAATGTGACAAAAGCTGTTTTTCCCCTGACCCCTTCCAGGTACTGACTCGAAATCGGTCAGCACTGGCGTCCGAGAACACAACAGTTTTTATAGTTTAAAAAAAAACATTGGTCATGTAAATCAAAAATAAGACTCATCTTTAAAAACTTTAAAGAAAAAGAAGTCTCGTTAGGGCTAATAGGACGATGCTCGATGTTTCTTTAGGTTATATTATACTGATCCTCTGTCGATAGGTGCTTTTTTATATGTGTAATAGTAGTTCTGTATAATATATATACATAACGAGAGTTATTTCACTACACCTGCTCTTAACGGGTACAGTAGTGCTATTCTGTAAAAAAAACTCACTTTTTCACCGCGGATTCCGCCGGTCTGATTTGAAATTAATTTTAAATTCGGTTTACAGCGCGGTTTTGGAGGTGATAAATGAGCTTGTTCTTGTACACAGACACTTAGCATTGCAGGATTTCAAATGCAGGATTGTATTATCATAATTATGCTTTCCTTCAGTAGCTGCAATACCATTAAGAAAAAAATGAAATCCAATTTTCAGAGGCAAGGAATATTCCTTTGGCGTTGCAGGTATATAAAAAGGAAAATAATTAAAACAAATTGTCTTTTATGACGTAGGCAGTGAAAGAAAGAAATACCAGGTAGCCTCGGAGAACAGCGATGATTTGCAACCAGAATGTGAAAATTCACAGTCATCATGTCAATGTTAACACATCGCACAGCATCAGCCACCCAGTGCAAAAGTAAACAAATAGTAACATCAATAAATCTTTAACTGATTTGGATGGATTAGGCTTTCAAAAAAAAAAAATTCAAAATTCAATATCGTTTATTCAGTCTAGGCTGTTACAAGCACTTGTGAATGTCGAAAAGCTACGCCATCGGTTCGCAAATCTACGGCGGGAGACCTTGTACTGAGAAGAACCGGCAAGAAACTCAGCAAGGGCTGTTTTTTTCTCCCTGTATTGTATACAGAGTCGTCAAATTGAAAAATGACTTCAATATGAGGTAACTCATAAACTTCCATTACAAATGCTAATATAATAAAAATTATGACTATATAAAAATCTGGTTTAACAAAGTTTAGGAATGCCGTGTCCTGCTGTTTAGGCAAAAAAAAATGAACGATTAAAGTTTAGTACAACGGTTAATAGTATCCAATGAAGCAAGAGCAGAGTCATCTCCGCTGGCAGCACCCGTTCACGAGCATGACGCATGAACCAGCCATCGCTTCGCTCAACCATTTTTTAGGGAACGCAACGACCCGCCTCACACGACACCACCGAAGAGATTTTTAAGAGAGCATGACTACTCATAACCACACATGGATACCATGTTACAAAGATAGAAAAAAAAATATATAACTACCAGAGTACATTATTATAACAAATTATAAACATAACGGCAGGACACATGCATGTGATTACCCATACACTGTTGTCGATTCTGGCACTACTCTCCCAACCCAAAACCAAATCCAACATCAGTCCCCCCTTTTCAGTCTGTATAAAGAATGACAAGGATACACCGCTGCAAAACCAAGTTCAGGTCTAGAAAACCATACCAGAATCCACACCGCCATTAAATCTTTATCAGATAAATAATAATTGTTCACTTACATATTGATTGCTGTGTCATACAGTATAAATACAAGTTGTGTAATGTAAAATACAATCTAAATTTAATAATATTTAATAATAATTTTCAAATTTCTTCTTTCAGGTAAGAAGACAGCATTCAAATTTATGTAAAAAAATTTTTTTCTTTATTTATTTAGAGACTTTCATTCTACGAATATGCTAGCCTCATCGTACCCTAACCAAAACATACACAAGTAATTTAATTTAAAACATTGGAGAGGGCGAGCTATTCTTACTAGCGAAAACCATATCAAACGTCGACTTTGCTGCTTTTTAAAGCTGGGGGCCTCATTCAGCTTTGCCGCCCCGGGCCTCTGACGGGCTTAGTCCGCCACTGCTTATCGGATGCCTACGCCATAGTACCTATATGTGTGCCTTTTTTATAGATAGGACCGACATATGACTGCAGCATCGCCTATGATGAGGATCTCGTGCCGCTGTAACCTATTATAGCATTGAGTAAATATTTGGCGGAGCCATCCCAGAGGAGTGAGCAATATTCCACGTAAGACTACACCTACGTCTTGTACAAAAAGCACAGTTGCGCAGGCGTGAAAAACTCGGAGTCCTGAAGAAAGGCTCCTTCTTCAGGACTCCGAGTTTGCGTAAGGCTGTTTTTATCACGCTTTCAATGTAATTCTTTTAAGTCACAGCAAATTTCCATACCGAGCATGGTGATACTGCTCGCTAGCTCCAGTGTTGTACCCTGAAGAAAATGAAAGGCATGACGAAATTTTTGCCGTGAAAGCGTAAACCTGGGTTTTCTTATCATTGAACTCAACTAAGTTCTTGGTACCCCATGCGGAAATGTGGTCCAAAGCCTGATTGAGTTCAATGACAAGATTCTCCCGTTTTTCCTTGACTTCTGCCTGTTCAGCCGCTGCTTGTCCGAGATATCCGCACACATTGTACTTATCATTTGCATAGCAATGAATATTCCCAAGAGGAATTAAGTCATTGATATGCAGCTGAAAGAGAGTAGAGCCTCCCCTGGACCGAATCCGTGGTGACAACCCCTACCCCCTAGTGCACTGGTTGTACGCTGGCTGACCACCAAAACGCGCTCGAGTAGCACTTCACGGATTTTACACCATCCACACGGTGGTAACTAACCAGGCGGGCGTTAAGCGCCCTACCACCAGTGGAGAGAATGGAAGCTCCGAGTTCCCTTAGATGCTTCTTACGACACCCACGGGAAAAAGAGAGAGGCTATAAATTCTAATCTTTCTTCGTCACTGCACGGATCTTGCTTTTCAGCATTCAATGCTTTAATTTATTTTCATTTAATTAACAATGTTAATTTTCACCACGTTTAATGATTTGAGCAGTGTATTTTCCTAATCCTTATGAAACATTTCACTCATCAGGTATTTTGTACAGTTCCAGCCCGATACACCTTTGCCACGACCAGTTGGAACAACTTTTTTGTATGCTTAATAGGCAAGACGTTTGACCACAATCTCGCCTGATGGAAAGCGATGATGAGGCCTAGGAATGTACACGCCTGCCTAGAAAATGCCTGTTCACTCTTCGACTTTATTCAATATTTATCCTAAAATGCAATTTAAAGAGCTGACTTTATGCGTCATCTTTTAATTGAAATATGTACACTCAGCCGTATATAGTTTAAATATTAGAGTAGACATTAAGTTTAAAGACATGAAAAATAGAAAATATATATATAATCGTCCCTCTAGTTATTAGAAACGAATCTACAGAAGTGTATGTCCTGCAATCAAAGGGCAGACATAAAAACTAAATTGTCGTTAAAAACTTCACGGAAAAAATGAATAATAATAGTGGCGGGCGATTGTCTCGGAAACGTCTCTAAATGGAATCGATTTCAATCGTGTTTCCGTTGGAGTCGCTCGATTCAACGATGCCCATTAAGGATAATTCCATTTTAATACCACTCTTTTGGTATAATAACAAAACATTAGATCTGTACGTGACTTCTGTGCACAAGAAAGCCTATTCGAAACTGACATATTTATATAAATGATGTTTTACCTAAAACTCGTCAAACATTAAATTGAAAATACTTTGAAAATTATCCTGGATGTATTATTACTAAAGGTTTTTTTGACCGTGAGTTTGACGTGAGTTTGACCTCGCTCTTTGAGGGTTCCGTAAAATCGTTTGTTTGTTTTCGTCACAACCTAACAAAGTACATAATGAAACGTCGTTTTCAGTATTTATGTGTTAAATACAATCATATGAGACATCATATACCAAAATTTCACAATCTTAAGTACTTTCGATTTTATTATAGACCTCGTAACAAAAATGTCCTAAAAATTACAACTTTTACGACCCTTCCAATTCATTGTTATTGAAAATAACAAATAATTTAAATTATATTTATATTCTACTCAACAAGCTCTAGACAATGATGTATCACTATTCCAGCATGTCCAGAAGATTGTAACTAAGACTAAGAAAAAGTTTGCTGCTCAAAGTAGCACTGTAAAACAAATGACATTAATCTACTTTTCAAAAGCTGGAAAACGATGTTTAGGCACGTTTAGGGATATTACAAAAACGGCTTTGTGGAACGGATGTCCCAACTTGGGAGTTAATTTCGGTTGTAAAATTAGAAAAAAATGGCGCCTCTTGCTGCAACAAACTTATTGTCGAGTTATGAGAAAAATATGTATGAAATAGAGGTAGAGAACTTTCCGCTTGACTTTGCTTGATATCTGTGCTATTCTGTGAACAAACTCACCTTTTACCTTTGATAGCTGTGCTATTCTGTGAACAAACTCACCTTTTACCTCGGGAAACTACCGTGAAATGATTTAAAATTGAGAACACGAATTTCAAGCACACACTGGCGAATTACACGGTGAAAAGTGAGTTTGTACTTACAGAATCACATCACATCATCATCACCAGCCTATTAATGTACCCACTGCTGGGGGCATTCTTTACGGATGGAATAAGGAGATTGGGCCATGACCCACCACGCGGGACCAGTGCGGATTGGTGAGTGCTGACGACTGCAGATGCAGCCGGGACCAATGGCTGTACGAAGCACGGAGGAGCTAGAGATAGTAAATTTTTGGTCACCCATCCAATGACCGACCACTACGAAAGTTGCTTAACTACAACGATCGCAGCAGAACGTGCTAACTACTTTCGCTATCGAGCTCCTACTACAGAATAGCCCCTCAGTAGTAAAATGAACGACCGTAAATGACAGGATTTGGTAGCGACTAGCGTCATTCATCATTAGATATTACAGTTACTTTCTTAAATAGTTTATTGACGCATATAAATTGCTATTTTATTGTATCGAAATAAAATGTCTTATAGTTGGTATAGTAGCTGAGTACAGCTCAGTGTGTTGTAAGTACTTACTTAACCAGTTTTATACTTTTAATAACATTCGTTTCAATTGTCTACACAAAAAGCTACACCTAAGTATCTCCACAAATTGCGAACAGTCCCAAAATTTGTATGAGATCGCGTGACGTTTGCCACAAATTATAGTTCCGTAATGAGCCGCAAGGGCGCGCTCAGCGCTGGGAGTCAAACCCGCGACCGAGCTAATCGCCGTGGCGTGTAATCCATCGAGCTATCAGGTGTAGTGAGCACAGTGTGAATTGGTAGTTTGTGGAAATACTATAACTCTTAAACTAATTTATTGATCAATGCTATGTAGGTGTTATCATTTGAATTCTCGTAAGTGAGACAATAAAATATACATACAATTATTTTTCTATAATAATAGAGGTGCCTATTATATTATGAGCAAACATTGTCATTCTTCCGTCAGGGGGCGGGCGGTTCAATGAAAAAAATTATTTTAGCTTGAATATTGTTTATTGAAAGAAGAAACAACTAACCCGCCTTGGGCTTAACATCATTAATATATTTAAGTAAGTACATAATATTACATATTATTTTTAATTTCATTTAAATTTTTTAATTGTTGTTGATACAATGTTTCTCCTTGACTGAAATTAATACATTATTGTGACCATAGATTTTTCATATTGAGAAAACTTTCAAAAATATAAACGAATATTTAGAAATAAAAAATAAAAGCGAACAACTAAAATCTATGAAATGACAGTTTTTTAAATATCAAAAAGAACAAAACGAACAATTCACTTCGGTTTCGCTACACCGATTGTCTGACAAAAGAGACAAGCAATTTGTTGGTCACGGCACGCTCAGAAACAACTCGTCGACTCTGTTTAACTAACCTGCAGGAAACGGAGATGTATTTGAAATTTAAACTTACAACTAATAAAACATCTATCTATAGACATATACCATAGCAATCAATAGTTTTGAAACCCAAAACCAATGATCAACTTCTTACCGTTGTATTTTGTATATCGAAAACGCTGGAACGCAGCGCATACCGAACCTCAGCTATTGAAACGCGACTGAGAGAATAGCTAGCGGAAGGGAAAAGCGAAGCTGCATCATAAACTGGGGCTGGGTAAGCGATTTCATGTCGTACATTGTAATCAACAAAAAACGTCGGACACTTCTTTCTATTGCTATTAACGCAAAACTAATTAGCATTTAAATTAAATTAATTTGATTTATTAAAACAACGTTGTATATCTATATATATATATACTAGCTGACCCAGCGAACTTCGTACCGCCCTAAAAAAATAGGGGTTGTCCAGCGGACAAAATTGTAAATCTAAACCATTCTCAGATCCCCTTAAACACACACAAAAAATTTCATCAAAATCGGTCCAGTCGTTTAAGAGAAGTTCAGTGACATACACACTCACAGAAGAATTATATATATAAAGATAACTCAAAGGTGACTGACTGACATAGTGATCTATCAACGCACAGCCCAAACCACTGGACGGATCGGGCTGAAATTTGGCATGCAGGCATCTGCTAAGAAAGAATTTTGATCAATTCTACCCCCAAGGGGATAAAATAGGGAATGAAAGTTTGTATGAAACTTTGACAATTTTAAACCGATCGGGCTGAGACTTTGCATGCAGGTATAAGAAGAATCATAGATGAATGTGTATAATACAAGCCTGAGAACAAAAACTGTAGTCTACACTTCAGCTCTACACCGAAGCGAAGCGAGGGCGGGCCGCTAATTTAATTTATAAATACTTCTCCATTAAAATTTAGCCAATAGAAAAAAAGTTATTCAACATTAATTCGACAAAACTGGTGTCTGGGCACACCAGAGTGATGATTTTTTGGTAGTTTGTGAATTTTGTTAATGTACTCATAATAGAGTTAGGCACCATTATGTATACGTCCAAGGTATACTGCATGCCAAACTACTATAAACCATATTTTAAATTACAAAATTTGTTTTAAGAAACCTAGTTTCTCCAAGCAGACGCTTTTTTTTTCGTTTGGAGAAGTAGCCCTAAATAAATAATTTTATATAGGATGACATAACGTAACATGACAGTGTTGCTATATGAAATTTTTGCGACATCTCTATTCTAGTACTACTATGATTTAAAACACATAAAAACCGTAGTAAACACGTTACTTGAATGGGTGTTTAAATAAGTTTTTATTTTGTTTCAGTGCTATAGCCCAGTTAAAGTTATATAGTAGTACTAGCTGACCCAGCAAACTTCGTACCGCCCTAAAAAAAATAGGGGTTGTCCAGCGGACAAAATTGTGAATCTAAACCATTCTCAGATCCCCTTGAACACACACAAAAAATTTCATCAAAATCGGTCCAGTCGTTTAAGATAAGTTCAGTGACATACACACTCACAGAAGAATTATATATATAAAGATAGCCGCAACAGAGAGATATATTTAACTGTGTACCCATTACGGTTATTTTAATATGCATCCCGCTGATGACAGAGAATAGCGCACGGAATCCTAAAAATAATCATGAAAACCGACCAAATGCAACTCGGTTTGATATATAATCTGCCTAGGATAAACCTATCGTTGAACGCGTTCTTAATAAAATAATAATTAGCGTAGTCACATGAGTGAAAGCGCAAGCCAAATATCCGCTAGTATAAAACATTAAATACCAAAGTACGGAAAATCAAATTAACTTACGTATCTTATGTACGAAACGCTGAAAAAAAAAACAAAATATGAAGTTATATTTTCGGATACCCACTTTTTAACGGTCCTTTAATTTCTATAATTTCACCCCAAACGCAGCTAAACGAGATTAAACTTTGACAAAACTACATGATGGCTGACTGACAGTCGTTGGGCCAATTAACCCGCTAAATGACTCAGGAAATGGCGTTTTAGTTTGAATACAAAAAAAACTTTACTTTTGTTACTTCGAATGAATGCAATCATAATACTTTGCCCATGCTATAATAGAACATTTGATTGCTTGTGGTTTGTACCGAAATAAAAGAAGTGAAAATTACTTTGAACAATATAAAACGACATACTTTTCAGGTACACGAAACAATTCAGACAATGACTGGTTCGGACCCGGTAGGACCTTTGGTTTGTATGATGAACACAAACAGTTGTTCAGTTCGACACCTCATCACCCACCACCAGAACCACCAACGGGATACGGAATTCAAATCTAAAATAATATTTTTATGTCAAAAGTTCTCATATTTCAAATCTCCTACACCATGGATCCCTGGAATCTTACTGACCGACAGAAATACTACACCACCAAATTGTTATTTTAACATCAGATACAAATTTGTTTCTCATAATATTATGGATAGTTTAAATCCGCCTAATGGTCTCTGGGTTTTCCAAGAATCAGTTTATTCAAAACGTAGTAGGGTTCATATATAAAGATAAGACTGTACCATATTTAACCATAATTAATGCCTCATATGAGCTAGAAGTCGAGTATTATTTAGGGTAAGCCGGCTGAAAGCAATTAGCTCCTTAGTAAAACTGATTAGAGCCGAGAGATGCTTTCGTAATCCCGACTGCCGAGCAATTTGGGGCCGAACACGGCTTAAAAACGTCTAGAAATGATATTATTGAAACGATATCACTTTTAGTCACAGTGTCTGTTGCCTATTTTTTTGGTACCTATGTATGTCTTTATTATTTAACAAAAGCCGCTCTGTGTACAATGAATTGTCCAAAAAAAATAAAATTATAAAAACGCACAAAAAAATATATAAACATGAACTATACATGAAGATATTACATTTCTTTTTTGCCAACCGTGGAATAAGCTACCCACTTTTTTGTTAATGTACAAATTATACTTATAAGAAAGTGACCAGTCATCGAAAGCAAAAGTAAATTGATAGCGCAGTGCCTCGCGAGTTTGATATACAATTGAGTAATTTTAAGGCAACTTTCGTAATGGCAGAATGGTACGAATAGGTTATAACCAAAGATGAATGATCTCGAGCTCTTCTGTGCTTCAGAAAGTCCAATTTGCAGTTATTAGCACCTACCAATTTATACTACTAAGCCCTTAGGAGAGTTAAATTGAATTTTCGACTAAAGACAGATAGATAGGTATTATAAGACTAGCTTATGACGACATAACTACTGAACCACCCGACTGCGTTATCATCTTTCGTGCTTCTTGATTTCTCAAGCCGAATATTTCGCAAATACAATAAAGTATCTATAAATTATAACATATAGAACGCTATGGATTTTGTCTCATTTAGAGAGACGGCATTCTACAATCGGGCTTAGTTGTCGTACGATTCCATAATTTGGTTAAAGTATTGTTTCTGAAGCAAAATTATTGATACAATATAACTTTTTTTTAATTTCAGTAAAGTCAAAGAAGCAAAAAAGTAACAAAGCTATCGGCCTTACGTCCTCATTAAGGTCTTTTAGTACCTACGCATTTGTTATTTGCTCCTTGAAGCATAACAATAAAACTACGCCTTTCTCAGAATTGTTAGCTCTATGATAGAGCGAATGAGGATAGTAGAGCTAATTTAATCAGCTCATTACAAAACCACAACAGTGGGATATCAAACGAGGTATGACTGCGAATCTGTTACAATGGTGTACCACTCCATTGCGATATGAGTACAACTTATTACACTACTGCTTAGTTTAGTCTTAATGACTTTGGCTGTGGTACTTTAGAAAACTTGATACCTAGGTAACAGTAAGAGTCAAATTAAAGTTCCCTGTGGTTTTTAAAAATGCACACTGTAGTAACACAACATTAAAAAGCATAACGTAGCCGCAGCAGTCTATCGTGGTAAATAATAAGTAAACTCAGAAATAAAAGAAAACCTAGTACTGAATTATTAAATAAATAAATATTTCCAACCCTCACACCATTTAGCCTAGTCCCGAAGTAAGTAAGCGTACATAATATACTGTACATATATAACTATATTTATATAAAAATACATATTACACAGCCATGGCTGGAGTACAAATGCTCGTATTAATCACACAAACATCTGCCCCCACCGGGATTCGAACCCGGGACCTCTCGAGTTAGTTGTTACTGAAATATTATTTGACATAAAACCGGAGCTTCATAGACAGATCGCCAACACAACACAATGGATCCATCAAAACTATAATACTCCAACTTTATAACATTCGGATTCAAAAACCGTTTAAATATTTAAACGGACCTAAAAAATCTCCCTCCTCATTATTTTTGTACTCGATAACGCTTTTACGCTCCCCTGGCGAAAAAAAAATGAAATAAAGTGTAAATTTAAAGTTGGAATTGACTTTGACGGATGGTAGGTACATACATACTGTGACCCCCGGCCCCGTCTTGTGCTCAAATATTCAGTACGCGTCACCACTTGGCGTGATAACGGTAACACTTGTGGCCTGCACTGTATACAGTTATGTGTATATATTATATGTAGGGTGCAGACAGGATTAACGCTGGGTGAAATACTTTAAAAGATTATAACTCAAAATATTGAAATAGGTGTTTAGTATTTTGCTATAGTGAATACAGATATAATGAATAGCGTTTGATGACGTAAGTGGTTAGCGCGTTTGGCTGTGATCGTTGAAGTTAAGCATCTTTCATGACCGACCGTCATTGGATGGGTGACCAAAAATTAACTATCTCGAGCTCCTCCGTGATTCGGAAGGCACGTTAAGCCGTTGGTCCCACCTGCATCTGCAGTCGTTAGCACCTGCCAATCCGCATGGGGCCTGCGTGGTGGGTCATGGCCCAAACTCCCTATTCCATCCATAGGAAAGGCTTTTGCCCTAGCAGTGGGAACATTAGTGGCCTGATGTGAATTTATTTATAAACTGTGTGAAAAATCATATAATATCACAATTTTATACAATTATAATCTGCCTTATAAAAGTTTATTATATTCCTCCACCGTTAAATGAAACATCACTTGTTTATTTAATTGTAAATACAACTTTTGTAGACGATTCTTTAAAAAACCGATCAACTCCGAATCGAATTATCGCACGATTTCTGCCGTACTATCGTAAAATGTTAGCAAAATCTACAGCCATTTGTAACGTTTCATCAGAGGAGTCCCCTTATTAATTTTATGTTTGTAGTTATAACGTCAATAGAAATTCCAACCTCAGACGACGGACAATGAAGACTTAGTTTTCGCCCTTTTGTTACGAAACCTGGACCTAAAACTTAAATCTATAAATCTTACACTGTACTTTAAATTAATAAAAGATGTTAAGAAACCTTACAAATTATCTGAAGGTCTGGTTGATAATCATGTAAATAATTGTCATTTCCTTAATACAAACTGTTGCGTGCTCTTCACTATATATCCTACATACAACAAGTGATACGGCCGAAAATTATGTATCTAATTTTCCTTTACGTGGGAAACCGAGAAAGTTCGTAGTGTTATATTATAAAAACGTCGGCAATAACAGAAGTATTTAATCCCCAAAATTATGATCCCATCACTCCCATGACAATAGTTGACCCGCCGACTATCGCAAAATTACATCTTTCACTTGCTTAAATCACACGTCTCATATTACAAGAGATATCCGTGCGAATATAAACCATCCACTGTACCCTGATCCCTCATAAGCAATACAAGGGCTGTGTTTGTTTGTCATACCCTGAAGATGTAAATAGATGACGGTTCAACTTAAACTGGTGATTGAAGCGTTATCCCCTCTGTATCATCAAAAGTGTTCGTACTCTCCAGAGGCATAACACGGTAAATGTTTGAAAATCGTCACACGAATTTAATGCACTCCCACGATGTATGACTGTTAATAGCCATGTGAATAATATAGGTACTAGAAGATATTCGACGATTAAACAAAATGACGAAAGTTGATGGTACTGAGATAAAGTATTATATGAAACTAAGGCTTTGGTCAGGTGTATTGTAGCTCTACAAAATCATCTTATAGATGTAAAAAACTGCTTAATTATCTAAATAAATACAATTTACAATATAAAAAATATATCACACCCAACGCCGCCGTCAGGAATGGTGATAATTGAGATTATAAGTTTCAAGACATTAAGTAGTTTTAAGCTTTTATAATTCAAAAATATTTCGATGTAAATAACCAAATAAATCTATATTATCTAAACCTAATATTAAGAATAACAGAATAGCCACCTCACCTTACCCCCAAAACTTCTTCCCATAACTTGTGGTGTGTAGACCTGCCAATCTTACATCAAAAATGATACTTTAAAACAAATAATAATAATAAAATTATCTATACCGCGCCTTCATGATGTCACTATAATAATGTTGCAAATATGATTAAGTATTTTAGTTATTTGGATAGCATTTTTTGATTTTAATTTCAAAATGTTTAACGGTCAGTTAAAAGAGTTTTCAAATAAAAACATTAATAACAAAAAACTTATTTCATAAATAAGTTGTTTTTATTGATATTTTTATATCAACGATGTGATCTTATTACGTTTCAATTATTGTAAACAAATTGCTATCAAAAACCGAGTTTATCAACTTTACATCAATGATGAAATCTCATCGAACATCACCTCTAATAATAATCTTTCTGCTACTTAAACTACTCTTTACTGAATTAAAACCCAAATCTCGTATATTGAGAAACGGGCACTCGGAGAAATGACTCCAAATTATAAACGACTAATAAAGAAGAAAACAGGAACAAAACGCAGAATCCAAATGAATTAACAATTCATAAACAGAAACGCTCCGACCTGGAAATAATAAACAAAACAGCAATCCCATTTATCAAAATATAACATTAGACGTACTCCCGATACGGAGTGCCAATTTCCCTACACTTTTTATTAACCCGTAACTCCCCTACAGCGATACAATAACGCAGTTTTTGTAATTCCCCTGGCTAACAAGTGCACCTTCATAAACTTTCCATCTGTACCCCACAAAGCTTTGGGGTTAGTCTGGTCCCAAGGGATCGGCGGTGTTAACCGGCGCTTGATATTGATTGCATAAGACGCACTGAAATCAACCTTACTACCATAAGCACAAAATCGAAAATTCCATACGTTTACAATATCAGTTACTACGTTGTACACTGCGTTAATGTAATTGCTGTAACGCACAACGTTTGCATTGAAATACGTTCTTTATCTTAAGCAGTAATAGGTAGAAACTTTATTGCGATCGTTTCGAAAAGATACGACTTTTCAGAATTGGTTATTAGGCGTGATTCCCATAATCTGTAATACGTAGAGCGGTACTGAATTTTGCACTTGACTGTATGGGTAACATCTTGTTTGGAAGATTATAATTCTAGGGGCTTGACTAACTGGTCCCCAGCGAAATGGATGGCTAAGCTCTCTATCTGCACATTTCTCACGGGTGACGGGACTCAGTGAATTAAAAATCAATGGAACGTGAAATTGTTGATTGTTTAATTGTTTGTGTGCCGCGCGTGGATTGTCATTTGCTTTTATTGCGTCACGCCACTTGTAAGATTAAAATATCGCGACGTTCGGGCTCAACATGTGAAAATTCTACTCTATAATATTAAAAACGTAAAAACAAATATTTCTCTCAATAATTGCGAAACATCGGAACGTACGCTGTGCTACTGTGATTTTTACCTAATTTTATTTATCTTATAATATTTCAATCCAATCTAAGCGGTGGACGGTTAATACTATACAGACCCATATTTCTCACTTCTACCGACACTACAACATTTCCTAAAAAAAAAAATGAATTCACAGTTCAAGTATAGAAAATAACAAATAATGATATGAAATCTACTTTCTAGATTAGAAAATACTGGATTTATAACAAATTTTAAGAACGTCTAAGTATTAATTTGGCCTCCTTTTTATTAAGTAAAGTAAAAAGTATGTAACATTTTACCACATGTTCCTAGTTTCTGTAAATAAATATACTAAAATGTTGAGTTTATCGAAGTACATAAATCAAACGGTCATTTTATTCTCTTCGTGTACTTTAATAAAAAGATGTAAATTATGATGTCTTAATTCTCAACAAGCTTATTATTAAAATATTAAAGGTGTTTGTTGAAACAATTATCATAAAATAATACAAAAGTCGCTAAGCGTATAGCTTGATACAATCGGCCAAATTACACTCGCGTTCAATATGACAATAAACAAATAATTTAATTGTGTTCCCCTCTTTGTGCACAACAGTATCAGATGCGCGGACGCTTGCCTCTTGTTGTCTGGCTGCATTGTGTTATGGATAATTCGATCACAGCCCTTTTTATTGTCCTGCACTGTATTGAAGTTAAGGGTTGTCAATCTAAATTTAAAAAAAAATATATAAAAAAAAATAAGCTATAATAATTTAACTTTTGGTTGTGATAGAACTGTGATTTTGCACACCTGACCATTAGGCCGAATGGTAGCTTTCGAGTTAATATTTATTTATAAAGTAATGTCCATTAATAAATCAAAGAAATCAGAAAAAACTATACACAATAAAATGTTGGGAAAATAAATCAGATATAGGATATTTCTTTTGTTTGATTGCTTTTAATTTGAACCGGTATTTTAACCAAATCCGTGGTTTAAACCGTTTTCATAGGATAGATTTTATATTTCATAGGATACAAATTGTATTGATATAAAACCATTTTTTTATATCTCTACAGGACCTACAGAACAATATTCAGCATTGATTATTACGGTTTCATTAATTTGCTGACGTGCACTTTTAAAATTAAACATATTGCAGCAATAATATTAGGACAGATCTATGAAACTGCCGTTTTTCATAAAATAAGTAGACGCCCTTAATTCTATATTTTTTATTTTTGTAAATCAAAGTTATAGTAATTGATATATCAAGAAATATCAATGCATTTTTGCCAACGTTGTGGAAGCTTATTGATGCCCTTTTGGTCTGCTGGACGGGAGGCAACAAATTCTTCAAAAGCATTTAGAACTGTCTCTCGGTTATTGATTTTTTTTCCCGCTAAGAAATTATCCAAATTCTGGAAAAAGTAAAAATCTGTAGGGGAAAGGTCTGGTGAGTGCGGTGGATGACGGAGAACTTTCAACTCCAGCTCTTGTAACTTGGAGACCGTCTGCTGTGCAGTATAAGTTCGCTCGTTGTCGTGCAGGAGCAGCGGAGCTGAACGATTGACCAAAGCTGGTTGGAGATGTGCGAGCTTCTGCATCATTGTGTTCAATTCACAGAGTACACATCTGCAGTAATGCTCATGCCGTTTGGTAAGAAGCTTTGATTAATGACACCAGCGCTAGACCAGCAAACAGTGACTGAAACAGTTTTGCTACTAAACCAGTATCTAACCAACTTGCTGAGTGCTTGCGATTGTCGCACAGAATCCATTTTTTGTCGCAAGTAACAATGCGGTTCAATATGCTTCCGTATTTGTGCTTGTTGAGCAGGGCAAGGCTCGACTCGACGCGTACTTTGCGTTGGCGATCATTCAATTCGTGGGGCACCCATTAGTCAAGCAATTGTACTTTGCCAATTTGACGTAAATAGGCCAATATTGTTTTGATGCTAACATTGAAAGCTGCTGCTATTTCGACTGTAGATTGAGAATCATCAATTTCCACAATCGCCTTTAATTGGTTAGTATCGACTAAAATTTTCGGTCGACCACGGGGTTTATTTCTTAGGTTGAAATTTCCGGAACGGAAGCGAGCAAACCATTAACGGGTGGTGCGATTGTTAGTACTTAGTATTCGCTCCGTATACGTTGTTGATGTTGCGTGCCACTGCTGCCGCTTTACTACCACGACGGCACTCAAACACCATAATCACTCCATTTTTGTAACGTATCCATGATGACAAAAAACTTGCAAATGCGCTGAAATCAGAACGCTAAACATTAAACTCATTTGTTTAAAAAAAAACATATTTTAAATATAAAAATAATTTAAACTTAGAATTCTTAGCGAAAAAAAATGTACTTAAATAGTCAGTACGGCAGAACGGAAATCTCGTAGGTAAAGACCTATTAATAACATACTTTTCAATAGATAATTACTTCGATATTTTACTCAAAGATTATTAATTTTAGAACCGACAACCCTAGTGCAAAACGTTTTTAAATCATTTCACTGTCACAGAGTGATAGAGCAACATGGTATGTTAATTCTGTTTAAAAATTAAACAAATATTTTACAAATTCCGTTTTAAAAATCACACCATTAAGTTAGTAGTTTTTTTTAATTGCAAAGTTAGTATTAATAAGAAAAATAACCAATTTTTTACTAATCCGTACTCGGTAACCCTTCCTACATAAATATATTTATCAAGACTCTAAGCCACATGAACTAATGACCGATTTTTAATATTTAAATACTTATCCACTTTTGAAAATTATAACCACTTTGACTTATTAGTGACTCAAGTAAAAAAATACCTTTGGATAAATTATACATTTCATAACGATAATATAAAATATCAACTGATAAAACTTACAGTTTGCGTAAATAATACATACCCTCTGTAAGTATATACTTACAAATGGTGGGTATTTTTAATCCGCTAAATTTTGGAGACGCGGTTAGCAATATTCAAGAATTGATTCTATGAGTTAAACGCTTGTTAAATTTAGCGCTATATTTTTATTGTTATTGGATCAATGATAATCAGATCACAAACAAATAAATTTTACCAACACACCAATTGTTATAGACCTTCGCTACCTATTGTAAATATAATAAGGACAGCCAAATCTACGAGTCTTGTTATGCTGGACACATTATTTAACCCTCAAAAGCGCGTTAAAGCTCAGTAGAATAGGGTGGGTAACTATATTTTTACCATAGATTATGTTTTAATCGAAATCAGAATGAAAAGTAAACAGTGTCAGCTAACTTCAACCAAATTTTATTAAGATCGTTCCAGCCGTTTAGACGTGAAGAAGTAACAAACATAAACACTCACACACTCACAAACTTTCGCCTTTATAATATTAGTGTGATTATTTATTATTTTTATATTAGCTTACAGTAAAATTACGCCATAACACTGTCATTTGTTGGTGTTGTATTTCTATTGGTCGGCACGGTTCCTTAGCACGGCGAGAATAGTAGTTGATGTATTTAAGCTAGATTTATTTATAAATCTAATGAAAATTTTACTAGAAATAATTCCTTGGTCATTGCAGTTAGGTTCTTTGCTCTAAGTAGTTGTTAGGATCTTTCATGTCGACAAAGTGAAAATGGATGGAACGGCATTTTTCTGCCGCGTCAACTATGGTCACGACTTAACTCCATTTTCATTTCACATACCTAATGTGGTTTCATGTTTTTTTTGCGTCTTGAATAAAAAAATAAGTTATAAATGCTTTCCAGACTGCTATTAAGCAACATCAGACTTATCTCAGGATGCGTTTGGCCTGTGTAAGTCACAACGGCTTATTGTAAGCGAGCTGACTTAGGCTGCGTTGTTTAATCTATAGTTAAATTTTACTATATTTAAAATACTAGCGAGTTTTTATATCAATATTGGACACATTTACTATGTATTTGACATTACATTAACTATAGTCAAATTAAAGTACGGATGAAACAAGACTGCCTTTATAGGCATAATATGAGGTTTGTTCCGTCTACACATAATTTTGTCTGTGACGCACCCTCAGCAGTACCAATAAGTTAATTGTCCGGGGTGTATCTGTCCCGTCGCCGCCGGCGTTATGGTTTTGTTTTAGTGGCCCACTTATAATCTTTATGGTTGCGGCTGCCGTTTCTGTGCTTAGCAAGCTTAATCATTTTAGCAATAATCTTGACTGATAGGATAGCTTGGCCCCAGATACTGTTTATAAATTTCCAAGTTGCCAAAAACTATCATCATCAACAGCCTATCCTAGTCCACTGCTGGACATAGGCCTCTCCAATTGCAGGCCACTCAGATTGATCTTGAGTTACTCGCATTCAGCTCCTGCCAGCCACCTTGCGCAAATCGTCACTCCAACGTGCCTGAGGCCATCCTACACTACGTTTGCTTAGTCGCGGTAAAAATGATAAAAACTATCATGATCAAGTTATCAAATCTTAGAATCGGTTTTCAATTAGTTGTCATAAATTTGGGATCAATTGAAAACGGAGTGTTTATTCCATCATCAGCAGCTTCCTATTGCTGGGACACAGAACTTCTACTACGATGGAAAAGTCAGATAAACCACCATACGGGCCAGTACTGATTTGTGGGTGCTATCGACTGCAGATGTAGCTTGGACCATGTCTTCCGAAACATAGAGGAACTCGAGATATTACATTTTCAGTCACCCATGTGACCGGAACATTAAAAGTTGTTCAACTTCCACTTGCGTCATCGAGCTTTACCCAATAATTCGTTAAAAATTTCTTCCCCTCAATATTACTTTCAAACAGTCCCTTCTGAAAAGGTTATTTTAAATTGTAGGTACCCCCCCTTTCAATTCGTCAGACGTAAGTCCGGCTTGACGTCCCCTCGACAAAGTAGATCGTCGGCGACAGACACCGAAAACGGCTACACCTTGTCACCCTGTCACGGCATATTTCTCTTGTTATTTAATCTGCTTCATCAGCTTCATCTTTTTAATGCAAAAGAGGTGAACAAGCATGCCTATGACTCGCCTGGTGATAAGCGGCCACCACGCTGACCCTAACCTTTTTTTTTGCCCAGGTAAATGCTTTGCGCATACCCTGCTACTGGGTGGGCAACAGGGTTATGTGGGACTCTACAAACTGGCATACCCACTAAACCCCGGGGGTGTGCCGTCACCGCCGGATGTGACGATGTGGGATCCTTATTGGGAAGCAACCACATCGTCCCGGCGGGCCCGGCTTTACGCCGGGCCACTTCACGGGCGGAGGGATGCCCATGCACATCTTGGGCATCCCTCTCCATCAGCTGAGACCGTGCAATGCTGGCGTGAGTTCACCCACCTCACGCCCGCTGTCCCCAAATTAGGGTGGAAGAAGGCGGAGGTATTGCCGCCTCCTTCTACCTACTCGTCTCCTCCTAAGAGGGTCCGCCAGGGCGTCTTCCTCTCTCGTCCGTTCTGCTACTTCCTTTTGCGCAACGACGTCCTCGCAGAAGGAAACAACGGCCATCCAAGACCTGTCACTGCCCAGCATGGCATGAATCACGCTGGGCAGCGAGAGGTCTCTTCCCACAATAGCTTCCAGGGTGTGGCGCTGCCGCTCCCATGCTATACACGCTGACCCTAACCTAACCTAACCTAACCTAACCCGTGGAGGTCTGGAACCTTACTCACCGTCAGAAACAGAACACCACCAAATGTAGTGTCATTTTACTGTGATCTTCTGTAAGGTGGAAGTAACTTTCCCAGGCGGGCGCTCCAATTCATACAAAAAAACCGCTTAGTTAAAACCTATAGCCGAATTCAGAAGTCAAGCGCCGACAAAGCACATTACAAATTGATTCTCATTTAGCCAACACGAACGACGAAACATCATCAGTTTCACACGTGTCCAATTAAAATTTATCATCAGTTATGAGCTTAACGGTTCATTCGGATTAACGGAGCAGAGGTATTGGAACCTCATTATGACGTCGGCAATGAGATGTCATTGCATTCGTTTTGTAGCATTAATAATTTAGGACTCATCAAAAGAGTCTAACCAACATGAACCGATTTTGACCGATTTTTAATACTTAATTATTTTGTTAATAATAACAAAGGAGGCGTTTCATATGGACCAGGTCTATGTACACATTCCTAAAAATAGGATAAACAAAAAGCATTCCCAGAAAAATAATAATAATTAGTTTCTTTACCTAATTAATTGATACAATGAAGATTTTTCCGATGTCTTTATTAAGTCTGTGTCTGTAATATTTAGTAATGGAAACATAGTAAGTTCAAAAATGTATTGTTTAAAAAAAGCGTGAGAAAATTAAAACATATTCAAAAAGTCTGAACAAACTTTAATAGCTCATAAAATAATGGGGTAATATTTATGATTTATATATTAGGTATAAGAGTACTTAGAAAGATTTTATTAAATACTGTGCTGTTGTATTCCTGAACCGTTGACACTAGTTGACACATGACTGACAGTAACGTTTAGTCAGTGTCTAGGCTTGATATACGCCAATCTGATTTTGACAACTATGTCGCTATTGTACATATTGAATGTCATAATTAATTTTAGAAATATCTGTACCGCAAATTACGGCCCTGAAAAAAAGAATTATGGAGTTCTTAATGGTCGAAGTCACCGATATTCTTGATTTCTTTTATTGGAACGAAGTTCCTTACGGCAGGCTTGGAGGCGACCGAACTGAAAAAAATGTGATAGTAAAACCGTAAGAAAAAATCCGTGGAAAAAAGTGCGTGGAATAAAACCGTTAAATGAGACGTGCGCAGGCGCGACAGTCGCATACACAAGCGAGTTTCCAATTTGTGTCGATTCTACATTAGCCGAAGGAACTTCGTTCCTACCTGGTGTCCCACGACACCACATCATTATTTTCATTATTATCAAAAGTTTTCAATCACACCCAGTAAAGTATAAAACTAATAATTTCTATAATTAAACGGTGACACATTATGGCGTGAAAGTAGGTATTATATTTATGATTTTATTTATTTTTTAAGCATTTAACTGCTAGATGTTTAAATCTAAAGAAAAGTTTACTAGAAAAAAAATCCACGCGGACCAGGCAGCGGACGGGAATAGGTATTATATTGTTTTTTTTTATTTCTATTTTTCTATTTCTATGTAATTTTATGTTGTCAAACAAAAATAAAGAGACATATTTTGTTATTTTAGTTGATAATTTGAATTACGATGTTTTTTATTTTAAGTAATTTATTATTTCCTAAAATACTGAATTTCCTAAATACTTTCTTGTACTTAAATAAAAACTAATCAGCAAAATTTAAGAGAAAAATCAAGAAAACCTACCTAAAATTGAGCACGATTTTTTTTGCAATTTATGTCGATTCTACATTAGCCGAAGGAACTTCGTTCCTTCCTGGTGTCCCACGACACCACATCATTTTTTGTTCTTTTTGTACAAGACCTAGCCCAAGTCCCATACAAATATGAAACATCTCTATTGATTTTATAAATGACTCAATCATAAAACGTTTGAATAAATTGTACACGATTCAAAGATTTCAACACGATTGAAATCTTTGCATTTCATGCCGTGATTTATGACAATCATTTAAAATGTCTACTAACTCATAAGGCTTGCAGTGTTCTTTGATGTGTAGTTTTATTGCGTTTAAATCTATCCTTGGATGTTTTGCAGAGCATATATCACATGTTTTACTTTTTCAACTGAGATAATAACAGTATTAAGTATGTACTTTTATATCAATACCATAATAAACTCTAGCCCCCTTATAAATAAAGAAAAACTAAGCTTGGATAAGTTACTCCATGTTGTGTCTCTGTTCATTGAATGACAAATGGCTAAATTGAGTGATAAGGACAAAACACAGCGTAACTAGTCTAAGCTTATTCCTTGTAAATTAATAAGGGGATAGTGAATAACATTTAGTCAATAACATAAAAACCATTTTTAAATATATGAATAAAGCAACCAAAATTGTGCGTTTGATCTAAGTGCAATGACCCTGTATAATCAAATTGAGCTCTACCAAATTTTGGTACCTCGATCGAATGACGTACATCGCTATATTTAGACTAATAGCCAAAACTTTATCAACGGGTAGTTGGGAACTATTGGGCCGTGCTCCCAGGCTTCACTAATTTATATTGCCAAAAGCCAATCCAGTTAAACCCATAATAAAATAAACTATCTAACCTTCAATATAAAAGTCATATTGAATATAAGATAATTGAAATCAATTTAATCTACTATATAAAAATAAGTCGGGTTTTCCTTCCTGACGCTATAACTCCAGAACGCACGAACCGATTTCCACGGTTTTGCATTCGTTGGAAAGGTCTCGGGCTCCGTGAGGTTTATAGCAAAGAAAATTCAGGAAAAATTAAAAAAAAAACTTCTTTTAATCACCAAACGAAATGTTACATAAAACGAAGCCATCTGGTGGCGAAACGGAGTTCGCCGGGTTTGCTAGTCTATAATATAAAGATACAGTGTCAAAATTTCATATTTGTAGGATAAGCAGTTATTGAGGTTACACATTCCTTCCTTATAGGTACTTTTGAATCACTACTATGTCCATCTCCTTTGCCGCATCTGCCTGCCTATTTGTTTGTGATGATTTACAAAAACTTACATATGAACATGGGGTAAGGTAAGATTAGGATAGAGGTTACCCTTACAATGACCAAAATTTAACACGGATCTTAGACCATCTGCCTAAGATCTCCTATCTGTATCATGGTAAGTTATAATATGAGGAAGATTGTGAGTAGCAGATTTAGAAAAAAACACGGAAAAATTGTTAATCCGTACGTACTAAATCATTTATCTCATCTCACAAAAATATTATGAGATGTTCAACACTAGTCTAAGAAACAATGGCAAGCAAAACAATGCCTAAATGTGATGTTAAAATTTTTGAAACTTCTTTACCCACGCTTGACTTGGGGGGTAAGCTGGCGAATGCGTTACGCATTACGAAAATTATGTTCGGGACGGGAGAAACGGGAACGGGAGTTGAATGTGGGATATAAGCAAGAGAAATCAAGTAAATGAAATATTTATATGTAGAAACATGTATATATTGTAAACATATATATATATATATATACAGTGCAACCTTAATATAACAAATCGGAAGGGAACAAGTAAATATTCGTTATATCGAGTAATTCTTTAAACTGAGGTTTGTTATATTGAGGTTAGGTTGGTCTAAAATTTGTTATAAAGAGGTAAAAAAATAGTTTCCTGGCGTGACATGAATCACGTACTATGAGATTAAAGGCCATATATTGATGGAAACGTTATATATAGAGGTTTTTGGTAGACAAAATTCGTTACTTAGAGGTACTCACTTTTTTTTTGATAGTTAAAAATTTGTTATAAAGAGGTTGGTCGCAAAAAATGTTCGCAATGTAAAGGTATATTTTATATAGACTCTTATGGAAAATTCAAGGAGATTACGAAGAATTTGTTAAATCAAGGAACTCGTTATGTTGAGGTACGTTATATTAAGGTTGCACTGTATATACACACACATACAGATGGAGCTAAAGAAGTTTCACTTCAGTCGTGTGGTCATAAGCACACTTGGTTTTTTTTGTGAGGCAACCGTACATATGCAAAAATCTATTCATGGTGTATGCAATACCACAGTACATTTGCAGGCAGTGAACGACTACACTAGTGCCACAATAGTGCCGCATGCCCCCCGCCCACTAGATAAATTTTAACGGCACGAGCCGAAATTACGCATTAATTTGGTTTGGATCATCTGACGCGCCGTTAGCGAGATGAGAGATTGTGTTAGTCGTTCCGTTAATTTTGAGCGCTATACAAGCCTCTACTTCTAATATTTAAATATTTTTTTATACATAAAAAAGTTCATATTCTGTAGGTGCATAATAATAGCAAAGTCACATAAATTAAACTAGTTTTCTAGTGATTATAAAAGGAATCGAGTCGTCTACTTAGTACCTTAGGATAAGCTTCTTTACTCGTGTGGTACCTACAAGTGGTTTCATTTAATTCCTGCTTCAGTCTTTAACTACTGCTGGAAAGTTTAAAAATTATAAAATAGAAAGTCGTAAGTTTTACAAACTAAGCAGCAAGCTTAAGCAAGGTAGGGATAGGGGTAGGGGATTTTCCGCTTAAATTAGAGTAACCTCTATCTACCACGGTACCCTGTCTTTTGATGGTGTTCCGTTTCTGGTCAAGGAAGGCGACGGCGTAAGTGATAGATTTGGTATCACAAGCGATAGGCTATATGGTGTCTGCTTAGCACATTATGCTTATTTGCCACCCTTTAAAGTCATAATCATCATCATCATCAGCCTATTAATGTCCCCACTGCTGGGGCACAGGCCTTCCCTATGGATGGAATAGGGAGATTGGGCCATGACCCAACACGCGGGCCCAGTGCGGATTGGCTGTTGCTAACGACTGCAGATGCAGCCGGGACCAACGGATTAACGTGCCTTCCGAAGCATGGAGGAACTCGAGATAGTAAATTTTTGGTCACCCATCCAATGACCGACCACTGCGAAAGTTGCTTAACTTCAAAGATCGCAGCCGAACGCGCTAACCACTTGCGCCATCGAGCTCCTCAAAGTCAAAGTCATAATAAAAAACTGTAATTCGTAATCTACATAACTTACCTACGTGAAAATAAACAA
Organism: Chilo suppressalis; assembly: GCA_902850365.2. Taxonomy (NCBI): domain Eukaryota; kingdom Metazoa; phylum Arthropoda; class Insecta; order Lepidoptera; family Crambidae; genus Chilo; species Chilo suppressalis. Next base: position 9,826,603 of record OU963895.1, on the reverse strand, counting down.
TGCTTTAAAATGTTAGGTCTTTAATGAGTTCCTTAGAAATTTTTATTGTTGCCAATATTATAGCGATTCTTTTTATTAATAGTTAATAGATTCTTTGAAAAGAAATATCATATTTGGGAGGAAATATCCTAACACAGAAAACTGTGTTAATGTTAATTTACTAATTCGTGTTCAGTTGTGAGTAGAAGTTTTACATTCAAAATAATCATTTCAGAAGTGGTCGTGTTATATCTCCAAATTTAATTCACCTATTAATAGAGACCACTATAGTTAATTACTTAACGCCACAAAATGGGATTCCGTTGGCGACTGCAATTTAAGAGGGGTCCTTGCGTTATTGATGGCCAATTATTAAATTATAAAGAGTGCTCCGTAATTCGATTAGTATTATTTATACTACCTATTGTTGCTATATTGCTATTATTATACCCGGACTTAATGATAAAGGTACTTCATACTCTAAGGAGATTAGTGGAAGTTCTTATGGAACGTGGAATATTTTACTATCAACGCATAGCTCAAACCACACTGAACGGATTGCACCGAATTTGTCACAAATATAGCTATTATATACTGAAACTCACACTTTAAAGGGGTAAATGGGATTCAAAGTTTGTATGGGAAACCAATTCTACCACGCAGATAAAGTCGCGGGCCAACAAGTACAAAGTTCATATGCGACTTGAATTTCTTTGATTGACTTGTCAGTACTAAAATTTATTAAGCTAATTAGTTCATTTTCTCAACATAATAATGGAAAATCCACTGTATTTGGCTAAAACACTTAATATTTTTTTCTGCAGTATTAAAACATTATATTATCATAGTTTACTGTACTGGAATGCAAAACATTTATTTCAGCAGATGTTCACTGAAATCGCATTAATTATACAGATGGTCCACTTTTGTAAAGTCCTGAATCATAGAACTGCATTGATTTTTTACCATTAATTCGACAAAATAACAGCCACAAACTTCTTTGCTCTATAATTATTTTAAAAAACCAAGCTTATTTTTATCTATCGGTATAATATAGAATTATATATTCTATACCATATTAGCTTTGTCTTATCATCTCATATAATAATCATGATTCAAGTAAATTAATAAATTGGGTTTTTGAAATAGGTAAATTAAATTGAACTAAAGGTTCTTTTTATTCTTATTTAATTTTATCTGCACTATTTCAAAGGTAGTTTGAGAAAGATATATAATATACGTTATGTGTTACGTTAGAATATACGTTAACATTTTCATGAAAAATAAAGTAACGAAATTCGTTTGGACAACCGCACCTAAGGTGCAGATAACATTATTCCTCCCACTAGGTGGTCTATGCAATACAATCCAATGGATACATCGATATTTACTGTTATATCTGGTGAAGTGTATTGTGATTGGACTAAGCATTGATGTTTGGATATGACACACGTAGCCCCTAAATACAATGCCTACTTGAATATAATTTTTATGAGTTTGCTTTTCTGTTTGTAGTACGCTCAAACACTTTGGATACTTGGTTTGGTTGCACTTTTTATTTTAAATTTACTTTTACTTTACCAAAGGTTCCTTGTATATTAATTTTAATATGTTATATATCCTCACTACATGAACTGAAAATCGGATTAAATTCACGAGAAGCAGTGAAAGAAACTTCTATTCTCAACCAATTTTATCTTTTAAAAACTGATCTGTATTTCTAAAGAAACTCAATTCGCATAGAAGATAATGATCATAAAGTGAAATAATTAATTCTGAAGTGAGATGGAATAATTATTTAAAATAGGTATGATAAGACAAAGTGTTTAGTAACATAAAGTGCCATGATTCGCAGAACCCCACTGCAATTATTGGTTGGTTTGCTATAAATGTTTAAATAAAAATTTACGAATTCAAAAGCAAACAAAACTGTAAGGTAGGTCAGAAAATTATCTTTCTTTTTTGTAGAGTATTAGAATATTTTTTCAATTTCATGTATACGATTTGGGGGGGGGGGGGTCATGTCCCTTTGACCTGCACTTTTACAACTCTTTTACCAATCTTATACACCTACGTACCATAAACTATCGAATAATCCTAACAGAGTTTTTCGCCTTAACCGCTGAATAGATTATACTGAATTTGGTTCAGAGGTACATGAAGGGATGGTTTTAAGCACCTTTTGGGGCGAAATGGGGTATGATTATTTTTCTGAGAAACCGATAAAACTACGCAGATGTATTAAGTATTTGAAAATAATCTGTAACATCATCATCTTTTGTAACCTGTTCTCAAAGTATCAAAAGTCAACGGTCGCGCTACAGCTAAAAGCCAAAAACAGCCGTAGTGACGTGAGCCGCGTACAAACGTGCTCTACGCCGGGCCGGGCCGGGCCGAGTCAGGAACACTGGCGAACACATTACTGTTATGTAATTTGTCAGGCACTTTTACGACGCCGTGGCAAACATTGCTTACACATCCACATTGCAAGTGTACCTGGCCCTGTTAATATATTATATTTATGAGTGTGCCTAGGAATTTAATGGTGCTTCGCGGCGCTATCATTGGCTGGAAATTTTTGGGTGAAATGTGGGTACGATTGTTCAAAATTTAACAAATGTCAAGAAAATAAGTCAAATTCTAAAAGACATTTTATTAAATCTATTGTAAAGAAGAAATTAGGGATGTATCGGATACCGGTATTACTACTCAATTTACGATATCGCTGGTTTTCGGGTATAGCGAAATCGGTGATATATAGTTAGTGCCCTAAGTACACTAAAACATTTTGTTCATGCTAATATACAACCATTCATAGTGCAACTTTATATTTAGGTAATGCATTGCATTGGTGTAAATAAAAATATTGTAATTTAACGCATTTTAACACGCTTAATTAGTTCATGTACACACTGCACAATAGGGTATTTGATAGTATTAAAAATAAAGTGCCAATTGTTAGCATCTGTGTTTAAAATGAATATTGGCAGGTATTAATACTATTTTTACAACAAAAAAAATCATAATTTTACTAACTCACGAAAAAGATAATAGTTTTGTTATCTATTTGGCATTGACGGAGCCTTAAATGACGTCACACCCAAGTAAACTTCGGGTTAAAGTGACATTACATTGTATCGTTTGACGTTTTAATAACAGTCGTGTAACGGCACACACTAGTAAGACGCCATATTGTCCAGAGATACGTTTTCGCGGCAACTTGAAAATGGAGTTTTTGACATGGTAATTTTACATTTACATTACACAACAAAATTATGAATAATCACTTTTTACGGACTCCATAAACATTATTCAATAACGTGAGATCGTTTTCTAAAACTTGTCAGATACCCTATTCATCAAAGTCATCACTTTATATTTTGTTAAATTATATTCTATCCAAAGCCTACACCTTTTTACTTTTAGGAATTGGTATCAATATCGGTATCATAATGACAGAAGCACATATCGATGCATTCCTATTTCCATATCTTGTCTAATCAAGGAAATGATTAAAACTATTCTACCTTTTGTAAAGTTTCAAAAGTTGTTGCTTCTACAGTAGAGCCAAAATTTGCGAAAGTCCACCAGTTATAGTACGACCAAGATTTTGAGGCACTTAGATGACATTGACAGGAGGGTGATGCTCATCAATAAGTGGTGAAAGAGGAATATAAGAAAAAAAAACAAAGTCTTATTTACACCTTCCTCCGTAAGTAAATAGCTTATTATTATTATTATTCTCAAAAAAAATTTGAAGCATTTATCTGCTAGTAGTTTAAATCTAAAGAATATTTTACTTGACAGAAATCCACACCAGATTCCACATTCCACATAGCGAAGGGTGCGGATTCGAGTCCCGTCTGCTGCCTGATCCGTGTGGATTTTTGTCTAGTAAAATTTTCTTTTGATTCCTAAAATGATCCGATTTCGCCCACGCGGCACAAGATCTAAAGTACGGTGCGACCAGATTTCGACCGATACAGTGATACAGTGCGACCAAACACTGTATTTTTATTTCGTGAGGTCATCCGGAAAACATAGAGTATGCCGCAGTCATAAACAATAAATGTATCGATATACCGACACTAGCCGGTGCCTTGGTGCGGTACCAATATCTACACAGTGGCACAGCCCAATCGAAATCACTGCTGCTCATCAAACTTTCATACTTCCAACGCGGATGGGGTATCAATAAGTACCTATGATTACTCACGTGTCATAAGTACGTATTTTTTTATATAATTTTTGATACGTTTAAGTGAATAGGAATATACAATGTTATTAATAGTGAATAGATATTAGCCGCTACGTGATGTACCCAGGAGAGCAGCAATTGACATAAAGAGAGAAGAAGATGAGAACAAAAGAAAAGAAGACAGCAACTTTCATAGTGGTCGGTCAATGGATGGGTCAATGGATGGGTGACCAAAAATGTACTATCTCGAACTCCTCCGTGCTTCGGAGGGCAAGCTAATCTATTTCCCTATGGATGGAACAGGTTAGGTAGTGCTGGGGACCAATGGGGACATTGATAGGCTCATGATGAAAGAAGACAGAGTTGAAGGAAGCTTGAGATACAAAGAATGAAGGGAGTTAAGACAGGCAGAAATAAAAGTGATATAGTAAAGTGGTTAATAAATCCCATCCTTTGCTTGTTTTCTATACTAATATTATAAAGAGGAAAGATTTTATTGTTTGTTTGTACTGAATAGGCTCCGAAACTACTGGACCGATTCGAAAAATACTTTCATATTTAGAATCCTTCCTTATCCGTGATGAAAATAGACTATAGAGTATTTTCAAAAAAGTTAGGATCCGTATGAAAACTTCGATAATGTAACCCAACGTGTGTAAAAAATTACCAAAAAATAACCTTATGTCGCGTACGCTGTGGAATTCATTGACAATAGAGCAAAGTGATATGCTAAGGTTTTATACAGGACATCAATATCTACAAATAAGTCTGCGTTAGCATATGTCTAACTGTTTTTTTTTGTGTGTGTATGCTGTTGGTCGCAGATGACCTTTACAGCGTCACCGGGTTTGGGGACGGCGAGATCCTAAGGGGACCTCAAGCCGAAATTGGCGAGTGCCTCTGGAGGTATTCCAGTCGGATGGCGTCTCCCCACGGGGGGAGTCTCCTCTCCGTCTGGAGCCTCCAGACCACTCGAACCTGAGGGGCTCGGCTCAATTGGAGGGCGTCTCTGAGACTCGGACCTCGGCTCTAGTTAGCGGTTGTCGTGGGGTATGTCTAACAATCACAGTTATGTTACACCTAGAGATCCCCTGTGTTTACACCCGTGTTAAATTGAACAAAAGGGTTATAGTGAGTCAAACTTAAAAAGTGGACATATGTTGTCGTAGACTTTTATACTGAACTTTAAAAGCAGAACAAATTGCGTTATACTTGATTTTTGTGTAACTACATATAACAGTTTACCCAGCGCACGCAACGGATTCTCACAAATAGAATATTTTTACCCGTTTTTGCAACATTTTTCATCGATGCTCCGCTACTACTGGTCGTAGTCTGATGTTATAAACGTACTATTCAATACAAAAAGAATTTTTCAAATTGGAACAGCAGAGTAATGATGCATTCGGTACAACGGGTCCTAAACTACGCAACTTTTTTTTACTGGGAATGGAAGGTTTATAATTATTATGAAGAAAGTCATTGTGTATAATACAAGCTTTTGAACAAAAACTGTAGTCCACACTACAGCTCTACATCGAAGCGAAGCGAGGGCGGGCAACTATTAACCTATAATTATCTAAAGGCCCCGAGTTTGAATTCCGGTAGTGTGTAATGAACATAAATATTAGTTCTCCCAGCGTTATTCCCATATTTATATTAATTTATTCAGTTACAATACCATAGTTCTGGTTTTGCTTAGTGGAGTGAGTACTTATACATTACTTTATATCATGATTTGTCTCACAGAATATTAGTTGGTATTAATTCTATATCAACTACAAATAATAAAGTTTTAAATATAATAGAGATCAAGTACAAGAAAAGTGATTTTTGGCGTTATTGCGCTATGAGTTCACAAATAAAATCAAAGGTGAAAAGGTGCTCAGGACTGCAGATGCAGTCGGGACCAACGGCTTAACGTGCCTTCGGAAGCACGGAGGAACTCGAGATAGAAGATTTTTGGTCACCCATCTAAACTATATATCGCGTACTGGTACCGAATTTCATCCAAATCCGTTTAGTAGTTTTAACATACAAACTTTCACATTTGTAATATTAGAAGAATAGTATCTTGCTCTCAGAATAATGACTATATTTTTTGCATGATCGCCAAACCTAAGGATGCGTTTATGTTGAACTAGCGGCCCGCCCTCGCTTCGCTTCGGTGTAGAGCTGAAGTGTAGACTACAGTTTTTGTTCTCAGGTTTGTATTATACACAATGACATTCATCTATGATTCTTCTTATACCTGCATGCAAAGTCTCAGCCCGATCGGTTTAAAATTGACAAAGTTTCATACAAACTTTCATTCCCTATTTTATCCCCTTGGGGGTAGAATTGATCAAAATCCTTTCTTAGCGGATGCCTACGTCATAACATCTACCTGCATGCCAAATTTCAGCCCGATCCGTCAAGTGGTTTGGGCTGTGCGTTGATAGATCACTATGTCAGTCAGTCAGTCACCTTTGAGTTTTATATATATATATATAGAAGATGTTTGGCAAGTGATTGTTGTTTGCAGCAAACAGCAAAAATATGTAGAGTCAACCCATATGTTTCATTCATTCATTCATTCCGAGATCTCGCTGCCTTCATTTGTAAATGTATATATATATATCTTTATATATATAATTCTTCTGTGAGTGTGTATGTCACTGAACTTCTCTTAAATGACTGGACCGATTTTGATGAAATTTTTTGTGTGTGTTCAAGGGGATCTGAGAATGGTTTAGATTCACAATTTTGTCCGCTGGACAACCCCTATTTTTTTAGGGCGGTACGAAGTTCGCTGGGAAAGCTAGTATATATATATATATATATATATATATATATATGTGTCTGTGTGTATATTTATATAATAATTATGTAAGTATGGTCGTATGTATAGTAAGTGTTAGTATATATTTTGCTCATTGTTTGATTTTAATCTCTCTTCTTTGAGTCTCTGCCGTTTCTTTTAGCTCTGTATGTTCTTTCCGGTTGATCGGTAGACAATGCCATATTGGCATTAAGTCCGCCATATTGGCATTACAGTGTAAAGGCAAAAAAGATTCATCATCGACCCATGCTCGTTCACTGCTGGACATAGGTCTCCCCTAATGCACGCCACTGCTCCCGATTTTCTGCCACTCTCATCCAGCCCACTCCAGCCAGCCTACGAATGTCATCCATCATCCCATCTTGTCTCAGGGCGTCCCACACTACGTTTACCAAGAACTTTATCTTTCTTCATCGGCCGTCAGTTCTGCGGCTAATGTGACCAGACCACTGCCACTTCAGTTTGCTAATTCGGTGGGCGGTCCTTAAAAAAAAGATTAAACAAAAATAAATATTAATAGGTCCTGAAACAATATAAGTTCTTACAAAACCATAACTCGGTTACAATCACGACATTCAATAATAAGAAACAACGCAACGTCTCAGTTTAAAAACCTGTTTGATTGTTCTAAAACATCCAATTAATTACATTTTTATAACGATTTTATCGAACCTTTGCTGGAACTAAAAGGTTTTAAACCATTCAATATGTGGGGCGAACACTCACAAATCACTCTTAAAGTATGTTTTTAAATACAATTCGACTTTGTGGCTTTGTGGGCCTGTATATTTTGAAATCAGCAGTTTTTCTTTGACATAAGTAAACATGATAATTTAAATCTTCAATCAGATTTATGACACATATAACATGTTATACAAAAACAGTTATAGGATAATACAGTAAAGAATTATATATAAATATATTATTAATAGGCTGATGATATATGTGGAAATCCTTACTACGATAAAAATGCAATGTGGTACATAGTTAATAAATTACCTAACCCATCCAATGTCGCGTCTACATAAACAACTTAACAACCTTTTTAAGAATATGTAAGTTATACTGAATTGATAAATTCAGGACACCTCACGCTATAAAGTTATGTATAAGTACTCACTGCACTAAGCAAAACAAGTAGGTACTATGATATCGCAGCTGAATAAATTAATATAAATATAGAAATAAGGCTGGAAGAACTAATATTTATGTTCATAACACACTATCGTAATTCAAACTCAAGGCTTTTAGACAATTATCGGTTAGTAGTGGCCGTTCCGTTGCGTGCGCGGCGTAAATGATTAAAGTTATACAAAAACCATGTATGACGGAATTGTTCCCCTTTGTTAGTTCTATAAAAAAATCCACGACAGCATATGCCCATCTTTTGAGTTTGACGCACTACAACCTTTTTCCTCAAATTAACGCGGGTGAAACCGCAGGGGACCTTTAGTTGTGACATAACTGTAATAGTTAGACATATGATGTCACTGAATTTTTTTTAGATATTTATATCTTCTATAAAACTTTAGTGCATCAGTTTGCTCTATTGTCAATGACTTACGCAGAGTTAGCGAATAAGGTTAATTTTTGGTATTTTTTTTTCACCTACCCTAGGTTACAGTATCGATATTTGCATACGGAACCGTAACTGTTTTCATAATACTATATAGCCTATGTTCATCACGGATAGTGTAGCATTCTTAATGTATAAGACTTTTTTAAATGGGTCCAGTAGTTTCGGAGCCTATGCATTGAACAAACAAAGAAACAACCAAATCTTTCCTCTTTATAATATTAGTATAGATATGTAAGTATAAAGAGGAAAAATATTTCAGTACTAGCGGCGACTGCGTCCGCTTTAACTTTAGTTTTTCTTTTCTTTTCTAACCTAACCTAACCTAACATTAAGTAACAAACACACAAGCCTTCACATTTATAATATAAGACGGATTATTACAAAGAACTATTTGATCAACACAAAATTAACTCCTGTATATCAACCCGAAAAGGTTCCTCACAAGCAAATAAATACTTCTAATCGACAATGTGACAAAGAGGTTTTTGTGCGGACCCCAAAAACAATCTCCGAACAAACAAAAACAAAAGCACAGGCAGATAAACAAGCAGAAAGGTAAACACTGGACACGTAGTGAACCGGGCTAAATATAAATGTCTCCTCGAGACGTTAAGATAAACAGAGGAATGTTAAAAGCTATTTAATATTATGTTCAGTACAATCTTTATTACGTCGCCGTGTTTAGGTGGAAGAAAGTTCGGCCTGATTTTAAACGATCAGCGGGTGCGTGGTGACCACCAATTATATATTTATTTTTGAATTATAGTTACCAAATGAATACTAGATAAAGATGATTATTTTTTATAAGAATATCTGTAGACTCTGGTAGTATTATATCAAGCAGTTTTTTGTATAGGAAATTAGCCAAGTTACTTAAGCGCAAAAGAAAAATGATAAATGTAACGTTGTTTTTTGACATTAGGACAAACATGATATTAATAAGAATAGTAAATAACTCTTACAATAGTAATTTTTGAAATATACCTTAACATGATTGTATTTTTAAATAAAATCTTTGTATAACAGATGTCAAATGTCTTTGTATAAAAGTAGATCCAACATGGAAATTTCAGTAATAAAATAATATGATAATAAATAAGAATATAAATGAAGATTTCAAAAAATATCACTACTTACCGTTGAGCAATTCATATCGTCTTTTCTATTAGGTAAAATCCCAAATAAATAAAATAATATATTATAATTTAATCAAGAATATATCCTAAACGACCTCCGTGGCCGAGTGGTTTGTGCGCCGGGTTTCATGGTGTCGCCGACTCGAGAGGTCCCGGGTTCGAATCCCTGGGGGGCAGATGTTTATGTGATGAATTCGAACATTTGCACTCCAGTCATGGATGTTTAATATGTATTTCTATATAAATATACTTAAATATGTACAGTATATGTATTCTATCCGTTACCCTAGTATCCCATAACACAAGCCTTACAGTGCTTATTTGGGGCTAGGCTTATTGGTGTGAGTGTTGGAAATATTTATATTTATTTATTATTATTTATTATTCTTAGAGCGATTGTACTCTTCTGTTCCTCAATGTTTTTTTTTCTCTTGATACCAGTACTTTCTCGCATCTGGTTGCCTGTCTTGGCTTACAAGCGTTCGGCATTTAAACGTAAGCGCGATAACCGCCGGTATTAATGAGCTCACGGACATACAGACGGACCCACGGCCTACCAGCCGCTCGTGTATTGGCCATGACGCGTGATTAATAGTTCGGAATACTCAAAAACATGGTGTAACTTCGTAAAGAATTAAAACCTACGTAGAGGTTTCTACTGAAAAAAAATAATGAAAATCGATATTCAAGCTTTTTTTAAGAAACGTTCCCATTGACGGTAACAAGATTGTTCAATGAAAACTCTTTGGTTGATATCTGATGGAGAAGCCACTCAGTAAATTGATCTTATGTGGTTTTCTAGCAAATATTATATTAGCGTGTATCAGTTAAAATCAAAGTAAGTTAAATTGACACACATACACAACACACTTTGCCAACTAATATAAGTAAATTAAATATATTGAAAAAAAAAACTTTTTCTAACTTAACTGTCAAAAAATCATCGCCAATAGACAATCCAATAAGAGCAAAATCGGCAGTCAAAGATACCCTCTCCCTATTGAAAAACCCTCAGAGAAAAACCTGTATAAAAAGTTGAAAGTCGCTTTGCCACTTCCGAAATAAATGTAAACAATTTCGCAAGGCATAATTTGCTTTGTCACTTCCGAAATAAATGTAAACAATTTCGCAAGGCATACATTGCTTTGTCACTTCGGAAATAATTGTAAACAATATCGCAAGGCATATTTTGCTTTGTCACTTCCTAAATAAATGTAAACAATTTTTTAAGGCATATTTTGCTTTGTCACTTCCTAAATAAATGTAAACGATTTCGCAAGACATATTTTGCTTTGTCACTTCCGAAATAAATGTAAACAATTTCGTAAGGCATATTTTGAATATAATCTGTTCTTGGATATTATATAAGACGTGACTTTAAAACGTATCTCACTTATCTGAACCTCGCCTACGATTTGCAACGAACATCGCATCATTAGTTTAGTCACGGATGACTGGAGAGCGAGTCTTGATAATCTAAACTGATTCGGATTACGATATACATAGTAATATTTATACACGAAGAAAGTGGACATGTTACTGTACTGCTCAACAATAATATTAAATAATTTTTTTAATGCTTTTATTTAAATGATATTTGAACACAAACGATGAGATGTTAGTTTATTCGTAAGTATTCTTGAAGATTACTTAGAATGAAGCAGAAGAATACTTAGGTTTGTTGAGAAGAATAATTCTTCTAAAAAACCCTTTTATTTGATACCCATGGGAGTGCATAAAATTACATTACCAGTACGCCGCACACTGGTCAAAAAAGTTAATTTGGAACATAGGAGCTGACATTTAAAAAAAAAAGCTATTATCAATCAATCAAACATAATTATGTTACGTAATGTGTTTTTTCTCGTACAAAAAATATTTTTTTAGGATGAAGAAGTGATTTTAGACAAAAATGTTCTGAAGTTTATTTGTTAAGCACATCAACTATCTCCTTTAAAATATCAGCCCCTATGTCCTAGTATGATTTTAATTTTCGTCGTGGGCTCTCATGCGCTCCGTGGTGCCATGCTGGATTTACAATAACATCACTAACCAACCATGCATTGTCATCCAAACTATATGCAAAATTTTCATCTACTATAGGTGGCAGACAACTGCTTTAAAATTCAGTTGCAAGATAAGACCCGAGTATATATAATGTAGATGCATACGTATATTGCAAGTTAAATAAAAGCTTTCAATATGTAAAACCTCGATGACACGGGGCGAGTTGAAAAGCTACAAGCCAACGAGTTCGCTAGCAGCTTGTATCGGCTTTTTTACCATTTATACGATACGGGGCGAGTTGACAAGCTACTTGCGAACTCGCTGGCTTGTAGCTTGTAAACTCGCCCTGGGCCCCAATTCTCGCGGCGTAGATATTATATCGGCTTCGAGATAATATCGAAAGTAGGGATATCTATTGAAAATATCTACTGATGGCAAAAAATGCTATTCTCGTGGATTTTCGATATTCCAATGATATTTTATCGATCGTAGACATTCGTTCACTGCCGAATGCGTTCCGTTTTTCTCGATTAAGTTAACATCATAGTCTATATAAAATAATAATAAATTAAAGCAGTATTTTACAAGCAAAAAAAATGGTATTTTATATTTTATGAATGCCATTCATATTAAATATGAGTATATACATTTTTTGAATGTATGAAATCTCAACTTTACCTAAATTGTATGCATTTAATATAATTTCAACGTTAAATGTAATGAAACGTCAATTTTTTTTAAGATTCTCCTTTTTTAAGGATGGCAAAGGGAACAATGCCCATACAGCCTAGTCTTTAGTTATATTAATCTTCTTGTTTTTTATATTACAATGTCGGTGTGACGCATTCTAATGTTTCTTGGAGAGTTTGGCACGAAATATATGGAGTTGGCTTTTTCGATAAGCTTCTATGAGGTAGTCAACACTACAATAAAGTTCTCAGGTCCACTTGACTGGAATAGCGTATATTTTAAAGATTAGGATAGAAAACTCCGAAATGTTACGTCGTCCATAACTTTATTTGTCACTATTATTTGCCACGTTAAAGATTTCTGATAAAATTTTTGTTTAAACGTAGTTTTTTTATGAAGTTGGCGTCCCTCATTTCAAATGGGTCCTCCTGCTCTCACAACGGCGGCGCCTTGGCACAGCAGCAGCAGTCGCTTCATTTATTAAGTCATTGACGTAAACATGAATCAACTCATCCATCGTTACTATATATTTTTTACCTACCTCTTTATTTACTAATTATTTAAGAAAGCAGTTAACAACATCTTTAGGTAACAATAATTGGCAATGACACACGACAACACAATAGATAATAAATAAAAAAAGTGAAAATGACAAGATTGACAAGCCAAGACCCATAGATATTTATATATCGAAGGCTCTTTACCAGTTGATGTATGTCTACTGATCATCCGTAGATAAATATCTATTGCGACATGGTGAGAATAGGACAAAATGGTTTTCCTTCGATAAAACCCAGTTCATTCGATATATATCGAAGGTGATATAATATCTACGCCGCGAGAAGTGGGGCCCTGGTCATCGAGGCTTAAGAAATATCTAGACGGACCGTGCCATAGGCAAGGTGATCTTTATATTTGAAATATTTCTTTCAAGAGAACAGTAATGCTAACTCCAAAGTCAAAATATGAGCAAATAATAAGTCGCAAAATTTTTACTTCCAGATGAATCAAATTTTTGATACACATAAAGCTTATACGAAAAGTAATTTCTATGTTAAAGTTACATTTGAACTTTAATGTCGGCGTTATCGTTGAAACGAATAGAAAAAATAAATAAATAAATATTTATGGCATTAGTTTTATATTGTTAAACTACCGGACGCCCGCGACTTTGTACGCGTGGAGTTGTTAAAAATAAAGGTTCCCCGTAGGTGATAGTGTGATAATATGAAGCCTATATATTGACCTGATTTCTTAATAATATTCGTGCCAAATTTGAAGTAAATCCATGCAGTACTTTTTGACTTTATCCCGGACATACATACAGACAAACAGACAAAAAATCTAAAAACTATATTTTTGGCTTCGGTATTTATTTTAGATCACACCCCAAGTATTCTTTAAAAAAAATATTCAATGTACAGTTTTGACTTTCCTACCATTTTATTATCATACATATTGATTACTTATAACTTAGATAGATTTAGACTTGCAAAATAACAGAAAGATAACAGTATTAAAACACGTAGCCTGCAAAAAAGAGGGAGATGGAGAAGCGCACTGTACACGCAATACGTGCCACCAAAGCAAATACGAAGTCAAAAGTAAATGCTTTTTCGTCTTTGTGAACAGTTTTTTCGATATATGAACAAGGCGGGATTTAGGGTTGCAGATCGGGACAGTAAACAAAAAACAAGGGGTGAACAAGGCTGGGTTTAATTTATTGCGTTTTAAACTACTAGTGCAAGTATAGTATTATATTAATTACCTAGATTTCTTTTTTTTAATAATCGGGACATTTAGCACGATCAGGTACAAATCGGGACTCGTCCCCAGACCCCTGAAAGTCGGGACGTCCCGCGCAAATCGTGACACCTGGTAACACTAGCTATGACTGACATGTTTAAAAGCTTACAATAATTGAGATGTCCAATCCAAACATACAAAATGGCGTGGAAAAGCTAGTTCAGATAGTTACCTTACCTACTTATACTTGCAATGGATAGAGTAGTTGCACTTTAAACTAACAACGTTGTTCGCAGCAAATAAATAAAACGCCACTATCTAGTAAAAGCTCGTATTTGAATCTCTTCCATATTTTGCAGGCAACATCGTCGTCAGAGGTCAGTCTCGTTTTATTCCGAGCAGATAAGCCGCCTTGAACTCGCACTTCACTCACTGATAGCTGATAGCCTCGCGTTGACAACTAAAACCCGAGGCACAAAGGGAGCACTTTAAATTCGGTTTTCGTCTAAGAAACTAACGAGCTCCGTGGCCGAGTGGTTTGAACGCCGGGTCTCATGGTGTCGCCGACTCGAGAGGTCCCGGGTTCGAAGCCCGGTGGGGGCAGATGTTTGTGTGATGAACACGAGCATTTGTAATGCCGTGGATGTTTAATATGTATTTCTATATAAATATACTTATATATGTACTGTATATGTATTCTATCCGTTACCCTAGCATCCCATAACACAAGCCTTACAGTGCTTACTTTGGGCTAGGCTAATTGGTGTGTGTGTTGGAAATATTTATTTATTTATTAGCTCACAGCATACCATATCATACCCAACAATATCAAAAATTTGGAAAAAATACAAGTTAAGTTTAAGTAAAATTGCAACGCCCTTGCACGGTGTCACATATTTGTGCAACTTATGATATTATTGTTTTTGTACTATCTGTGGCATGCAATAAAGAATTAATACAGAGCTGTTGAGGTTGATTAATGAATTGGAATGAACATCAGCCGACAAGACTCTTTTCAAAAGTTTATATATATATTAATTGCTTAAACTCTATCCCCCTTATTAATAAACGAAGGATAAGTTTGGATTAGTTATTCCATGTTTTGTCTCTGTCCATTCAATGACAAAAGGCATTTGAGTGACATGAACAAAACACGGTGTAATTACGCCGTGTTTAGTCTAAGTTTATTCCTTATTTACGGGTATTAACTTGACTTACTTTCTGCTTAAATCACAATTTTACAATCCACAAAATATATCCATTCTTTTATTGATAGGTTAGTTAGGTCAAAACTTATTTAATTGTAAGCAAGAGCCAGAACAGGGAGATAATTTTTTTGTTTTTTTGTTTATTATGACAGATTTCTTATAAAATATCGGCGTGGTACCTACGCTCCGTTCTGTAACTTCATTTGATTGTATTGAGAAATCAGACAAAGAAAAGTGGTGAGTGTTTTAGTACGAAACACTTACCATTAGTACGAAAGAAAGAAAAATAGTATTACGTGTGACATAATAATATTTTTTTAAAGACAGTCAAGTACCTAAGTAATAATTATATATATCTGTAGAAAGTAACCATGAGAAAACATGCTCTTTGTGTGCCACAGTTCTTATCACAAAAGCTCGCCCGTACATTACGACGCAGCGCAACTCGTGACGCGGGCCGTGGGCGCGACGATAGCGACACGATACCGATACGATATCGTGACGACTTTATTTCGCGGAGGGCACGCCGATTTATACTCACAACGGATTGCGATTCCTGTTTTGTTATGACAAAAATAGTTGTAAGTAGGCGTACGCTATTGGATTTCTTGGAGTTTAGTTATTTAAAGTTTTCCTATAGATACTTTACAAGGTTTTGCTTCTTGATATTGTTTTTAAGAATGTTAATAGCTAGTGGTTCAAGACTTTAATGTAAGCATAAACCAGACGTACAAACCACTCTGCTACGGAGGTCGTCAAAGGTTTAAATAGTAGGCACGCTGTAGCGTAGCGTAGGTAATACTACGCTTTACCTACAATTAGTATAACTTGAGTAATAAGCAATATGTAAAAATACACACATCAAAAGTGTCTAGGGATCAACATATATTTTTGCAATAACTTTTCTCCTGATTGATATTAATTAAAATTTTCTTTAAGGATTCATCAAATAAAGTGTTTTCGTTTGTCACAGTAACGATAAACCAAGTCACCTTTGCATTAATAAAGAAATTTGCCATTTTCCTAATAAAGGGATTTTTGACATTTGAACCACTAACACAAAAGTTCGAAAAAAAGACTGAAATAACAGTTTTCTCTCAAATTTTATTGGGTAACTTAAACAATTAATAATCCGTATTTCTACCGCGAACACTAACAACACAAGAACATCGGTTTGGCATACTCAAAATGAGTTCATCCAAATCACGCTGTGGAATGGCCGCCCATGTTCGTTGCAACAACAAAAAAAGGTCTTCTTGCGACTGGATACCCTCCATATTCGGCAGAGCTCTTCTCTGTAGCATATCCCATGCATGCTCAATCGGGTTCAAGTCTGGCGACTGAGCAGGCCAGGGCAGGACATTGATGTTAGCTGCGGCGAGAGTCTGTCTTACAACTCTTGCGGTGTGCGGTCGTGCATTATCATGCATTAACTGAAATAAGGGACCGATTTGCACTTGTAGAGGAACGATGACGTCTGATACAATCGTCTCAGCATAAATTTGAGCGTTGAGGTTGCCTCTGATCCTAATCAACTCAGTTCTTCCGCCGATCCAAATACCCGCCCATACCATGATGGTTCCACCACTATAAGGATGGACTTCCTGGCAGGATTTTAATCGCTGTTGGCGTCCAGGGGTTCTCCAGTGTCGTATACGTCTTGTATCCGGTCTCATACCAAAACGAGACTCATCAGAAAAGCACACGAAACGCCATTGTTCTTCTGCCCAATTTCTGTGTTCAAGAGCCCATTGATATCGAATCCTACGATTGTGCAATGCTATAGGTGGTACCCGTAGCGGTCTTCGGGAATGAAGGTTCACTTCATGCAAGCGGTTTCTGACTGTTTGGTCGCTAATTAAGTTCCCTGAAGAGTGATGAAGCCTCACGGCTAACATCATGGCGGTTATTGTTGGAGCTCTTCGAGTTAAGATTTGAATGTATCGGTCTTGTCTCCGTGTGGTGCAGCGATACCGTCCTCCATGGCGCTCAGCCACGGTACCAGTGCTTCGGTATCGTGTCCAAAGTCGACTGATAACACTCTGACTTGTATTCAGAGCTAAAGCCACAGTACGTTGCCGGGAACCAGCTTCTATCATTCCCACGGCTCTGAGCATTTCTTCCCTGCTTAAATGACGTCGCCGCTCCATAATAACGTTGGTTTTAATCAGTAGTAGGGAAACAGTAGCACTAATAATGTCTTCAATGCGTTGTATGTTTTTATAGGGAAAATATTGACAGCTGATTTTCATCTTTTACTCGAATTTGATTCACAGTTCCTGATTCAAATTATGAAATGCACCAAAAAGGATCCATATAAATTTATAAAATCATAAATTTATTACAAAGCCACATCTCAATCTCAAGAAATCCGCATAAAAATGCTTGATCCCTAGACACTTTTGATGTGTGTAATTATACCAATAAGTATAGTATCTACAAACCGATATAAATTGCTATTACAACACAGACGGACAAATTTAAAACTCGGCCCGTGCAAAATCAAAAGTCATTAACGTCCAATAAGTTAAAAAGTTAAGCGGGCTGGCTATAATAAATCATTTTTTATTTTATCCCAACGCCAATTTTTCCAAGTCTTTTTTCATCAATTTAACGCGAGCGAACAAAAAGTGGCACTCAATTGTAAGGTTTTATGCTGCGGGCGTTTGTTTTTTTTATTATTATACGAAACTCATTTAATGATTTCGACCAATTAGAGGCCGCTGTCGGCGATCCGCGCCGCCCTCTTGAGCGCTGATTGGTCCGCACGCCGGTTCAGATTGTGCGATGGCGGGAAACGGATTTAAGTTTAGGGCATCTCATTCTTACGCGCTGAGACGTGTGGTAGTTGTCGATAAGAACTTGTCGATGTCGATGAACACGAGATTTTTGATAAAAACATTGCTTGAGTTTTAAATTTCACATGGCAGTTATTACTTTAAAAAGTTTTTACATCTTATTAGGTTATAATACACACACGTCACCTTTTATTCAACATTTTCTTTTTCTTTTCTTCAACATTTTTTCAAATTGAATCTAAAATTTTAGTGTAAGAAATCGACAAATTGATACTCATTCACACTCTGGTTTCATAAATTACTATCAGCTGCCAGCGACTTCGTCCGTGAAGCTTTAGTTTTATGAGAATCCCTCAGGGACCTTACAGTTTTTCGGGATAAAAAGGTTTCGTATGTTTAAATTCAGATAAAAAAACTATATGTGTGCCGAATTTCATCTAAATCCGTTCAGCCATTTTTGCGTCATTGAGTAACAAACGTAATATTAGTAGGACTAGGCAGTCAGTGATCACCAATTGTCTGGACATTTACCTCTTTCATTACAAAAAATATAGTTACGTATGTAAAATTGTTTATACCAAGCTATCATAGTATGCGAGGGATTCTGATAATATTAATAAATGGCTACTGCTCGCGACTTCATCCCCGACAACTTTGGTTCCGGTTTTCTAAAGGCGTGACCAAGGGAAACATGGATAAATAAATAAAAATTAATAGTGTATGTTAAATTATAATTTTAGTTTTGCCTAAAAATAACATATATTCATTATTTTTTTGTTATAAAAACGATATAAATCCGTTATTTATTTATCACATGTTTACGTTTGTCAGAATAACTCATTTGAAATCAATAAAATCAGTTAAGCTATTCAGGCTTGAGTGCGTAACAGATATAGAATTTTTATTTGCATTATTAGTTCCACTAATCAAACCCGTAACTTCTCAAACTCAAAATCATTTATTGAGTTGAGACTGTCACAAGCTCTCGCTTAAACAGTCAATTCATTCTCATAAATGTCACGAAACTAAGCTATGCATCGGTTCGTAAATTTACGGCGGGGGATCTTCTTTCTGTAGCTGAAGAATAATCGAAATTCGTGTTATTTTTGACACAAAATTGAGCATATGTCGTGTTCCAAAGTCCCCGGTTCCCTTTGTTATTTTACCAAAGTTTCATTCAACAGTTAATCAATGAAAGTTTAGCAGGTAGAAATTATGGATAGAATATGAATTCATGTCAGTGTTGGAAATATTTATTTATTTATAAATAATAAATAGGCAACGAAAAGTACCTACAAAGAATTGCAAAACTGAGCATATGCAGCAGAGTGCATTATAATAATATTTGTATCGACTCTACACAACACTATGAGTGTAATTGAGTTGGATCTCGAAGTTATACTAAACGACCGACCGGCGGTGAGTCGCCTGCCGTTTGCGCGTCTTTAAACCAAACGCAATTCTTTTCAAAAATGATTGCTTATAAGAGACTAGGCTTAACATTTGGTTTTTCTTGCATTTCCATTTAAATAATAATTATATTTATATGGGAATAAATGTGTCCCATACGACATATGTATGTTGTCCTGTTCAAGTTTCATTTTTGCAATAAAAAGTACCTTTCATAGGTCCTCTCCTAGATTTCCTTTATCCACCCAACAATCCGCACTAGCCCAGGCTAGATGGCCCATTCTTTAAATTCCATGCATATAATAGGGAAGGCCTGCCCTGTGCCCCATTTCTTTAGACATTAATAAGCTGATGATCAATTATTCATATAGGGCCTTTAGTAACAAGCTTGTGTTTGTTGTATGTATCTTTTTTAAAACCTTTGGAATCTTGGAATATTCTTTTAGGTATCTTGTAGTTAATTTCTAAACAGTAGAAACTAGAAAGTAGAAAAAGAAAAGAAGGAAGTAGTTCTAAGTAGAAAAGCGAATATTTCTTCTGACAGTATTAATCAATATTTCGTACAAGTATAGATATTTTTACTTAAAAAAACACCATCTTTAGAAATAAATCATTTATCTTCTCGTTTTTTCTGAAAACGGACGAAATATTTTGATTCTACATAAATAAATAAGTATAAATAATTAATAAATATTGCGAACACTCACACCAATCAGCCTAGCCCCAAAATAAGCACTGTAGGCTTGTGTATGGGATACTAGGGTAACGGACTGAATACATATACTTTACATAAATGAGTATAATTATATAGAAATACATATTAAACATTCATGACTGGAAAATAAATTCCCGTATTCATCACAAAAACATCTGCCCCCACCGGGATCTGAACCCGGGACCTCTCGAATTGGCGACACCATGGAACCCGGCGTACAAACCACTCTGCCGCGGAGGTCGAACACATAAGGGACTAAAGGAACTCCAGCCAGCTCAACTTAATAAGAAAGTTCTCATTAAACATATTATCGCTTTCGTCAGCGGCATTGCACTTGGTTTAAGGCACTACCAGCAATTCACTGATGCCAGATTCGGGGGATTCCCCCCAAATTTGGCGGTATTTTTAAGCGTTGGGGGATAATTGGGGGAAAATATTTTTGGGGGGATTCATGGGGGAAAGAAACTTGGATTTGGGGGAAATTTAGATTACATTTTTTATATAAAAATAAAACACTTCATAAACTTTTGATCTGTAAAAGGTCGCGATCAACAGTCAATCAATAGTCTCTCTTTCTCATTTTGTATAGAGCATGATAAAGATGGACTGTTGTTATTGTTAGGCTTAGAGAAGTATGCCGGATTCGGAGCTCTAAGTCCAAAGCCTTCATAAAAGAAATGAAAGTGTTGGTCTAATCCGCCTCGCTCAGTCGCTCGGTCAGTCAAGTCCATGTCCAAGTCAAGCGATTCGGTCAGTCGTTCATGGTCGTTATCTTAAACTGCAAAACGATTCGACACTATCAATCGTTACTTGTGCAGAAATACATATTATATAGTAAATATTGTATTTTTAATAAATATTTTACATATTGGGGGGATTTTTCTTTAAAATCCTGTTTTTTGGGGGGATTTCGGGTAAGATTTGGGGGGTTCTGGTAACACTGCAGCTATTTCTTCTGCCTCCTATCTAACATACGTAGCGTTTGCAGAATCCAAAAACAAATATAAAAAATACTTTTCAAGGATAATCATAAAAACTGCGATTATAGCTAAAATTTTAGTTTAAACTGCCCGTTTTCATCACTTCGGCTGTCTCAACATGGGAAGAAATTCTTTGTACTAACCTCTAACTTCTGCAACAAGTTTACATCTGATAGGAAAATATGTTATTCATGTAGCCTAAAAATCAGCAGAAGATGCTCTAAAAGCTTGCATTTTTATACAAGTCGGAGTCCAGAGAGAGTCCAATTGCGCAGATAGCTGAGCGGCAGAAAAATACGCCGTCATCTTAATTAATTTCTTTGAATACAGTAATGTCATTAGAAAAAACATTATAATATATTTATTTGGATATTTACATATTAACATTTACATTACAAAAGCTTAAAACTACTTAATGTCAAAAAACTTAAAAATATAATTATCTTAAAACTACCTACTTGAATTAATACAAATTAACAAAATAAAAAAAATACAATTATTTAGTGGTACGCATTGTGTGGACATAGGCATGCATTGGGAATTAGGCATCGCAAAGTGCAGGAACAAGAAATGCCTCAGATGTTTTTCTTGTCAACAAACAATAAAAAGAATTCTGGTAATTATGGTCAGTACCTATATACTCCAAAAAACGAAAAAAAAACATATACCTCCCCCTAGTTTGATTCGAAACCCATTAAGGTTGAATGTGTAGCTACCATAAATGCTTCAATATTACAACTTGTAGCTAATATCACACTAATGACGCTTGTTACGAATGATAGATGAAGCACAAATTGCTTTCGTAGTGTTTAATCTATTTTTAATCTTACTCTTATGGAATATAGAGGCTATATCGGAAAGTATGGTAGCCTTCATTTTGTAGTGACAGCAAAATTACCTTGCCTAATTGTTTTTCTATAGCATACATACAACATAACATATAAATATTAATTTTTGAGATTTATTTACCTACTTCGGGATTATTTATACATTT
Source organism: Chilo suppressalis (assembly GCA_902850365.2). NCBI lineage: Eukaryota > Metazoa > Arthropoda > Insecta > Lepidoptera > Crambidae > Chilo > Chilo suppressalis. The sequence goes on along the minus strand of OU963895.1, from coordinate 9,804,342 downwards.
TTAAATAAACACACAAGAAAAAAAATGAAAAACTGACTTCTACGATTATTATTTTATTGCGACATCTAGTGTAGAATAGGCAAATAAAAATTTGCAGAGCTTTCAATAGCACTCCAAATACAGCGCTATCTAGTGGTGGGTGGAAAAGTTTCCGAAACACAGAAAAGCATTCTTTTCCATCTTTGTAATTTATCTAGGGAGTACTAGATGACACAACTTAAAAGCACAGTTTTCATGCTTAGTTGTATTTCTTTTTTGCTAGATGGCGTTACTCGGATTTTAATTTTAACTTGGCACGTGATTGATAGATGGCGCTCAGATCCGTATTACATCATTTGCACAATTCGGCTCGAAAGACCGGAGCGCAACATTTTTTTTTTTATAATAATTGTAAGGTGACTAATTTATTCAAATAAACTCAGCGGAATGCTTGTTATTTTAGCCCACTTTAACATTAACCAAATTTAACTAAAGCTGGAGTCTTTTTCAATGGCTGATGGTATTCACGTTAATACCCAAAAAGTTAACGCACATTGACAAACATTGTTTGTTGGTGTCGTAGACTCGCGAGGTTCGAATCCCGGTGGGGGCAGATGTCTGTGTGATGAATACGAGCATTTGTACTCCAGTCATGGATGTTTAATATGTATTTCTATATAAATATACTTATATATGTACAGTATATGTATTCTATCCGTTACCATAGTATCCCATAATACAAGCCTTACAGTGCTTACTTTGTGGCTAGGCTAATTGATGTGTGTTGGAAATATTTATTTATTATTTATTATACATGTAAGCGATTCCCACACGCCCCGCACTACGCTGTAGTGAGTGCAGATCTGTATCATCATGCAGGTAGTGATAGGATGGTGCAGTGCAGTGCATTGTTTTCAGTATTGAAAATGGTTATTAATGCAGAACTCATTCAGTATGCAGCAGTTATAATTGTTATCTGTTTGGTTTTTAGGGTTTTGTAGTCCTCCCGGGGACGTCCCAGTGAAGTGGCGCACGCTTAGGTGCGTCGATCCTGAGACGCCCCCATAGGGGCGTAGGAGGGTACCGGGGGGTTTTAGTGGAGTAGGATCAGTGTAGCCTACCGCACTGGTCCTGCTTGAGTAGGGTCGGCACTGTTTCCCGTGCCGGCGAGTCCCACACACGCCGTGCGTCTAGTCAGCTTCACGGTATGGTGCGTAACTGCATTTCCCCTAGTCACAAAAAAAAAAGGGTTTCGTAGTCCTGTCCTTATAGTTTCCGAAATGTTGCTTGGAGATTGTTGGCACTAGAGAGCCGAAATCTTGCGATATACATATCAATCACACCGACAAAATCGTAGAATCATTTTTTTAGGGTATCTCCCCTACATGTAAAGTGGGAATGTTTTTTTTTCATCGTCTTCCCCATCGTGCTAAAACCATATTTCGATTTAGTGATCCTAATTGCTAATTTTTCTTCGCGTAGGTCGTCCCCCCCCCCCCCCCCCTCCCTTTAAAAATCTAAACTATTGGTTTGAATAATCTGGAAAAATTATGAATGGCTTTTTACGAAATTTTAAGGAAATTTATAACGGTTAGATATATCAGGTACCTAGTTTAATAGTAATAGTCGTTCAATTAGGTATTACAACATTTCTTACCTAATAAAAATCCTTAGAAGAAAACATTAAAAGTGACTAAAATGAAGTAATTGCTTGTTTAAAACGCGTAAAACCTTACATTGAAAAACAATACAGGCAACTACGGAACCATTCACTGCGCGTGGCACGACATGCACTGGATCAAATTAGAAGAAATAGTGCCTACAGAAGTTATTGGATTCCCCTTTTACGAACAAGCTGGAATGGGTCATTTCCATTTGTTCAGAATTACATAGATTAATAAACGTATGAACATACATTTTTCAATTATTTGCAAAATCACGCACCATACTGCAGTTCTCGGTGTGCCATACACACACTCTCGCACTACGCAGCATAGTGCATGGCAGTGTGTGTATGGCATAATCGCCTAAAAGTAGATTGTTAAGTATTGGCTCTATCAGCTCTATGGTAAAACAAATCTTTAGCTACTCTTGTCATTTTAACTTTTTCGCTAAAACGCAGTGATTATTGTCTATGCTTTTATCTCCAAAAAGACACAAACAGAACTGAATTTTTCATCATCATCATTTAACTAGCATCATTTATTTTAAATAAAATATCCTATGACCGGCCATTAAGGAAGTTGCTAATTTTTTAATAAGATTATGTTTCCAAATAATTTAGTTGACATAAATAACTCGGAATTTGCCCGGTATGTATGTATGTAAAAGTGGAATCAAGACGATTCAACCTTCAACCCTAGCACCTTTTTCATTGTCAAACAACCTATATTCATTCTAATTAATAATAATATAAACGCAATTCGATAGGTTTTAAATACAGCTCATGATGTTAAAAGGTTAATTAAAAAGTTCTAACTTATGTAGGTACAAGAACTTAGTACTTATTACCATTACAAAATCGTATGGGAGTTGAGAATTATCATCTATAGTTAAATGCAGTGTAGGTACCTATGCAGATATTACTACAGGGTAGGGGATTGCGTCAGAGAAGGCAAGGGCGCCGTGATATATTTTCTGACGCAAGCAAGGCTATGGCATAATATTGAAGTTCACAAGAGCTTGTAAGACTGAATAAATAATATTTTGAATTTTATGGTGGCAGCTTCCTATCAGGCCAGTCATACACTTATTTCCCGTCCACTTCAGTACTTTTAACTTTAAAAAAAAATGGTTGCCTGTAAAGTCGGTTTTACGGGCGAAGATTTTACGTGACAACGTCTTTTTCTCGGTAGAATATTTATTGATATGAATATAATTAAATTGCACAATAGGAACAAGGAATTGAATGAAAATAAGAATTGCACAAATTTTAACTATAGAAATATATTTTGTTTACTAAAACATTGTACATGTAAACTTAAACTCATCGTAACGTTACCGAGCGTTACACTTTTTCATAAGTGACTCCCAGCCGCAACCTAATTTAAGACGTTGTCACGTCAATAAGAATTGCACAAATTTTAACTATAGAAATATATTTTGTTTACTAAAACATTGTACATGTAAACTTAAACTTAACACGAGAGACTCATCGTAACGTTACCGAGCGTTACACTTTTTCATAAGTGACTCCCAGCCGCAACCTAATTTAAGACGTTGTCACGTCAAAACTTACGTTACTTGCTAAGCACAGCTTAGTTTTTATGCTTTGATAGTAGTATTATTATAGGGGAGGTATTAAAATTAAAAGAGAAAAACATTGTTCACTTGACACTATGAAAAGACTAGACATACTAAGAGAGATATCGAGAGACGAGTTCCCACTGAAGAAAAAAGTTCTACTTAAACGGGTACAGCGGAAAAGTTGACGGTCTTTCACTTTTGGACCACAATATTGTTTAAGCTTTATCTTTTAACAAGGTATCGTATTGCATAAACTATACCGATTGTTATCCTAGAGTAAGAAATTTCCGTTGTGTCATACTTCAAAAGAAAAACGTAACAGAGCCTAAATTATTCGGAACAAAAGAATGTTGAGAGCAATCCGTTATTTTTGTGAGCAGTTGATATCGTTGATCTGCCTTTGTGCGTCGAATACCGCAATATTTTGATATAATACTGGATACAGCACAGATTTAGTTACCAAATCTGTTTGTTGATTGCGGCGGCAGTTTGTGATAATATGAACATGTTGCTGACTGTACTTCCGTAAAACAGAATTTTCGGTTAAAATTGAAATGAAATGAAATGAAATATATTTTATTGGAACAAAAACAGTGAAACAGTGAATACAATAAATGTGCACGATAATAATTGCATTAGTTATAAAAACTGTGTCGCAACTATTAACGCCCACCTCTGAGAGTACATTGGAGTTCCTTAACATACAACAAATAAACAATAAATATTATGAACGATTTAAATTTAATTTAACGTACTTAAATTAATAAAATTGGTTCAGTACTTAAATTGGTATAAGTGTGTGTATGTGTGTGTATGTGTGTGTGTGTGCGTGTGTGTGTGTGTGTGTGTGTGTGTGTGTGTGTGTGTGTGTGTGTGTGTGTGTGTGTGTGTGTGTGTGTGTGAGAGAGAGAGAAAGTGAGTGTGATTGTGGGTGTGCAGCTTAATGGAATAAGCCTGAGGTTATCCTCTGTTACTATCTTCTCAGAAAGTCTTCTATCTGCTCATAAGTAACCGTATAAAGCCAATTGTCAACCAAAGCTTTACATTCTCTTGAAGAAAGCCTGTAAATGTCAAGAACTCTATTTACCTTGTTACCCATAATTAAGAACTAAACAAGTGAAAGTCGAATTCTGCACACAAAGTGTTCCGTATCATCGTATTTACTAGCTAAAGCAATTCATCTAGTTTATTTTTTATTTCTATTATTTTTTGCTTTAGTTAGGGGCTACTGAATCACGCAATCTGATTTATTCAAGCAACTGTCTACCATACAGATCGGTGTCATCCATACTAATATTATAAATGCAAAGGTGTGTCTGTCTGTCTTTCTCAACGATATTTTATATATCGTTGCTCTTTCCCCATTATATTAAGATCAAGGTCACATTTAGTTCTGCAAATTGTTCTTCGGATTTAAACGTCTTTCTGAGAATAATTATTGCGGAAGTTGCTTTGAAATCTGCAACTGAATAACGATTGAGAGTATGAGTGATATGGCTATGAAAGTAACGTTCAACTACCAGAAGACCACAGTAAAATAAATAACTCTACTTTATGGTGGTATTGTGCTTCTGTTTGTGATTAAAGTAATACAAATATACAGGGTGTCCCACGGGTTTGTCACACGGATAGAAAGTATATTAAATATTGAAGATAGGATATTTTACTGAATGAACACATCATTTTATTTTTGATTATAAGTAGAACTACGTTTATAGTTTTTAAAAAATTGCCTGCCAAAACCGGGAATCAAACTCGTGAAATGTGAAACAAAAAAACACACGTATTTTATGATAACTGTCGAAAGGGTTAATCATGAGAATTATTTTTTTCTAAATAACACAGCATTTTAAATGAAAGAAAAATCACAACATTCGTGTTTTTTTTTAATAATTGAACACAAACTACAATAAAGACGAAACGGTGCAAGGTTTGTATAAATATCGTTTTTTTTTTACGTACTTACAATAAGGAAATGCAGGGCCGGATTTAGAGGTTCACAGGCCTCGGGGCAACAGAGGAGCGAAGGCCCCTTCACCCCAAATTATTTTTCAAATAAAGTAAACAAATTTTTTTCAGTCGAGTTTTTCAATAAATAATTTATTGTGAACCACGTTGTAGATTCCCTTAGTATTGAACAAACACATATAAATATAAAAGGAAACAAGAATTATCTGAAATTAAATCTTAGAGTTAACGAACGCAACCGAAAAGATGTTTACTAGTGTTTACTAGTAGGAATTTGAAAGATTTTTTTTCCGAAGTCTCTATTGTGGGAGGCCCCCCGTTTGTGGAGGCCCCGGGGCTTTCGCCCCGGTTGCCCTCCCCTAAATCCGGCAGTGAGGAAATGCTGTATTATTAAGTGAGCAGGTACTAGTTACTAAATACTTTGAAATGATAACATTGTCACCATTATTAACATCAAGCAGTTTTATAACTATATTTGCTATTTCTTCTTTCAAATGTTTAATACTTGTAAAAGTATTCATTTGACATTGTGGGTTACCTGCAATGCGAAGAGATGGCGCTGCCTTGCAGCTTAAGAATGGCTAGAATTTCGACGCGTCCATCAGGGCTGCGGTAGCATAATTGGTCAGTGAATTCGCCCGGATAACGAAGGGTGCGGGTTCGAGTCCCGTCTGCTGCCTGGTTCCCTTGGTTTTTTGTTTCTAATTATATTTTCTTTCGATTTAAACATCAAACAGTTACATGATTACAAAATAAAATTTACAATGATGACATTAGCTGTTGGAAGCACAGAAAAGTAAGAGGAAATTTTCCTGAACAAAATATTAATTTTCCTGTTTTCATTTAAAATGCTATGCCATTATATAAAAATATCCTTTCGATGGTTAACATAAAATACGTAATGTGTTTTTTTTAATTTCAAGAGTTTGATTCCCAGTTGTAAAGGGCGATTTTAAAAAAAATCGGTGAATGCAGTTCTAGTTATTATTAAAAATAAAATGATGTGTTCTTACAGTAAAACATCCTATCTTCAGTATTAAATATACTCTCCCTGTGACAAACTCGTGGGACGCCCTGTATAATCTAATTCAGAAAGAGGAATAACTCTTTCATTGATCTGTTAGTTACTGAACTCTAGGGGGCAGATGAGGTCCAGGATGGCAAAACTATCTGGAATCGCATACTGTTATGTAACATCAATCTTCGCGAATGAACTCCGCTTTCTCTTAGCCTCTAGTTTTATTGAAGTCATTTTTCGATTGGCGACTCTGTATATAATACAGATAAAAAATAAGAAACAGAGACACTACTCAGGTATTTTTTTAATATAAAAAGGCTGCAATCAAGCATATTATTATTTCTCAACTGATAGAAAATATAAACTAAAGTCTTTTGAAAATGGAGATATACTTTGGTAATATTACTCTCGCATTGAACACCCTGACTACACCGCAGCAATTTCCTGAATTTTGTATAAAAACAAGAAAATGCGAAACAAATAATAAAGCAATATATCTTCTGAAGATATCAATTTTTAATAATATTTCTTCTACAATGGTTCGGCGAAGTACCTACTTCAATGCATGGTACTTACTGAGTAGCCAAGATTCTCGGCCCATTAAAATCTCAACCCACACCGACTGATCTCAATTATTAATTAACGCGCTTGTGCTCAATGTCACAAATTACCCCCAGAGGAATGATTAGAAGCTGCCCATGGATGGCTAATTATGGAGCTAACACCACCATAACTGGATGTGGCAAACACAATGTAGAGGCCTGGGATAACTCTTAGGGAAAATTTTGGTTCTCGTACAAGGTGATTTATGATTGGAACTTCCGCGCGACTCATTTATCATATTAGACTTAACTATTTCGAACCACGCGTTAAAATTAATCCATATGAAAACTTCGACACCCTCCCAATCCCTTTAAGGGGGTAGTTCAGGAAAACTACAAATGACGAACTTTATTATTTATTTAGATAAGTATTCGTGCCAAGTTTCAAGTCTATTAACTCAAGGTAAAAGAATTTTCATACAAACTTTCATCCTCTATTTTAACCCCTTCGTAACTTAATTTTGAAAAATCCTTTCTTAGTTGACCTCGTAAGGAACCTACGTGCCAAATTTGGAGACTAGACCTAGCGGTTTGGGCTTTGCGTTGATATGTTAGTCAGTCAGCCAGTTTCTTCTTTTATACGATGACGACCTCCGTGGCCGAGTGGTTTATACGCCGAGTGACATGGTGTCGCCGACTCGAGGGTCCCGGGTTCGAATCCCGGTGGGGGCAGATATTTGTGTGATGAATACGAGCATTTGTACTCCAGTCATGGATGTTTAATATATATTTCTATATAAGTATACTTATATTTGTATGGTATATGTATTCTATCCGTTACCCTAGCTTCCCATAACACAAGCCTTACCGTGCTTACTTTGGGGCTAGGGTAATTGGTGTGAGTGTTGGAAATATTTATTTATTTTATTTAGATAAACTAATGAACATGGACAAGACGAAAATCATGTCGAATTCCCATGTCGTACCCACTCCAGTGACTGTTGGGAGCTCTACACTGGAAGTTGTTGACCAGTACGTATACCTGGGACAAATAGTCCAACTGGGTAAGTCCAACTTCCAGAAAGAGGTTAATCGACGATTCCAACTCGGCTGGGCAGCGTTCGGGAAGCTACGTAGCATCTTCTCGGAACATCTACCGCAGTGCCTCAAAACGAAAGTCTTCAATTCGTGCGTGTTGCCAGTGATGACATACGGAACCGAGACGTGGCCGCTTACAATGGGTCTTGTAAGAAGGCTCAAAGTCACCCAAAGGGCAATGGAGAGGGCTATGCTCGGAGTTTCTCTGCGTGATCGAATCAGAAATGAGGAGATACGCAAGAGAACTAAAGTCACCGACATAGCCCACAGAATTGCAAACCTTAAGTGGCAATGGGCAGGGCACATTGCTCGCAGGACCGATGGCCGTTGGGGCGGAAAGGTCCTCGAGTGGCGACCGCGTACCGGGAAACGCAGTGTTGGCAGGCCCCCCACAAGGTGGACCGACGATCTGGTAAAGGTCGCGGGAAGCCGCTGGATGCGGGCAGCATGGGACCGATCGTTGTGGAAATCCATGGGGGAGGCCTATGTCCAACAGTGGACGTCTTTCGGCTGAAATGATGATGATGATGATGAGATAAACTAACTTACGGACTTAATATAATTTCGTTCACTTTACCCCGTCATAACCCCTATTCAAAATTTGTCGGTGATTATAGGTTGCAGGGCTCTAGCGGATGGAGGCAGGGTAAGAAAGAACCCTGCCGGTGATGACGTGGAGAGTCATCGGATCCTACGATTGACGACAGGCGAGGAAGCACTGTTGGGTTTTTGTGGGTAGCGAACTGGAACTCTCCCAGAAGCGGGGTATGCGCCATGCATTTTCCTAACATAGAAAAAAGGTACGAAAGAGTCAATCTTGTCATCAATAAAGATTTTCACTGTTCCAAAGGATTACACTCCGGAGTATTTGTTGATATTAATTTCAGCGTAATACCTTCAAGCGTTCATATGGGAACTTTTTTCTGTTGGGCTAACTAATGGAAGGCTAGGGGCAAAAATAATTTACTACGGATGAAAAAATCAAATGTCCAGAATATACTAAAGTTTACGGCGAGAGACTTATATTTTTCATTAAACACTTAACATTGTAATCTAACAGAAATAAGTAAAAATTTTAGAATCTTTTGCGAATATTGAAATATTCGAAGAGAACATTACAAAGTACCATAATCAATAATAAAATGAATTGTCATTTACAAGGTCCGTTGATGGAGTAGGAATTCCACTGCGGAGCCATTTTGATAGATTATGTTTTTAATTTTGATTTATTGGCACGCCGATAGTCTCTAGGGGCAATTCATTAAGAAGGTTACAAAAGCAATGTATTTTTAAGCTATTGTATAGCTTTAGCGGGCTTTGAGCGCGGTCACCGAATCAAGATATTCCGTAACCAAAAAAACCTGACAAGAGTGCATATGATATCAATAGAACACAATTTTCGTCATTCAAGTATCGATCTGAACGGCGCAGTGTGCTAAGTTTTTGCCACGGGACCAACGTTCGACGCATCACCGCGGTCGTCGGTTCAAATCCCGCACTCGTATTTTTTTATTTTATTTGCGTCGGAATCGTTTTCTAACCCAGAACTAAACCTAACATCAGTCCCTCCGTTTTACTCTGTGTAGAGAATGAAAAGGATACACCTCTGCCAAATCCAAGACTATTAGGATAACAAGGATGGGAATAACCATCCTGTGATAATATAAAAGCATCATAAAAATATCTAGATAATATACACATCCATATATATACATACACATACAATATACCCATATATAAATCATAGATTATTGTATTGGTAATTGGTTTGAGGCCCAGGTAAAGAAGTAAGACAGATTTTATAGAAATGCTTCTATACGAGAGTGAAAGGGTAGAATTTTATATGGGAAACCCATTTTTCCACACCGAAAAAGTCGCGGGCGCACCTTAGATTAAAACAAAAAGGGTAGATACGGTACGCTCATACTTGCATCAAACAAGAACTGATCCCACGGCAGCGTGAACGGGACGGCGAGATCCGCGTCACTGCATTACCGACCCGAACGAAACAGCACGTTAAGTTTCAATGGCAGCGCGAACGAGACGGCGAGATCCGCGTCACTGCACTACCGACCAATCACGCTACCAGTACTCGACGTCACTACCGAATAAGATTCAACACAAACAGCAATTTTTATGAAAAAATATATTTTATAGTACTTACGAATTAAAAGTGATGCCATGGGTTTTATTTTTAGTTCTTGAGCAATTTGAGCACTTTTAAAAACACACTTAGGCATTGTTTTATCATATAAACACAAAATATTAGCAATATTTTTCTTTTTGGCGTTCACATATACGTCGTTTGCATGTCAAGTTGTGACTGAAGCGATTAGGGTCGTGGACTACAATTCATGCGGATCACTTTTGTGAGGCGAGTGCCGTATCTACCCTTTTTGTTTTAATCTAAGGGTGGAACTGCCAACTAGAGTAGTGTGTTCCAACGACTATGAATCCTGCAAGACTGGAAGTCCAAATGGCTAAAATGTAGGATGTGGAATATATTGGAGGAAAATGACAATACAAACTTGCTTATATAACTTGTATTCCAAGACTTCTCGTTCGAATCTAAGGGGCGCACACGACGATTTTATTGAATTCAGATGCAAGATAACAGATCATAAACCTCAAACGTCATAATTTTGTATATTGGGTCTAGAGTCAGAAACATCCAGTTAAAACGACTCATTTCAAATGATTGTGAATCTTATTTCAATCACTACAATGCCAACTGTTAGTAGGAGAAATTCGAAATATTAGACACAATCATAATAATTCCATTTTCTTGTCTCATCTAGTTTAACTCATAATTCCTTGAACAACAATAATATTTTCCATACTAGATAGACATAATTATATGAGTTCAAGTAATTACAATTACTGTTTTAGTGTTAATTAGAAGGGGCTTAGAGTACTCCGTCGAATGATTTATGTAGCTATAGTTGGATTATTGTTAATTTTATAAGTAAGGCATAATGTGCGTACATATCTACTTACACGTTATTAACTATTATGTTACTATTATTTAATACGGTTAGAGTTTTCTCCAATAAAGTGAACTTTTAAATAGATCTTGCTAAATATGAATGCGGGGCCTAAACTTTTACCCCTATCACATATTCACTTTTAAGTTTGGAAGTCAACAAGAATGGAACACTATGCCCGACTGCTTAATTTGGTATAAGCCGCTCTGCCCGATTTGGAAATGCGCGCGAAATTCTTATTAAAAAAAACGAGCGAGCCTTACAGTAGTCGCGTACAATGTGTAACATTTGAAACCTAACCTTATATTAGTAAAAAAAGAAATAAAACCTACTACAAAAAGAATAAGCCCTTTGAACATTATGTTCTAAAATCAAATCAATTAGCGCGCGCTTTTGCGACTTCCTGTTACACACTTCCGTCCCATTTCACGAAAACACTACCACAAATTGCAGGAAAGCGAGAGGAAAGATGTTACACATCACAATTTTGTCATTACTTAAATTATGTATAATGTTTTCTCGCAAATATGTTGAAAAATGTTATATGACATTCGTGCGGATTGGTGTTACAAGCTCGTGGCTATGGTAAGCCGTCGGTTTCGTCTCGGGCTAACTCGTCTGTAATAACGAACTTACCGCACTTGTATCATAAATAACTTATTTTTTGAATTGGTACACGTAAGGTGAAAATATGATTATTTACTTTTTTGCCATGGTATCGTTGGGTGGGTAATTAAAAAAATAAGAGACTCCTCTAGCTTACGGCAAATTGATATTAGCCACCCCGTATTGGATAAGAAAAGAAAGTTTTATGGAAACATCAACTCAAATCGCAAGAACCTTGCCTATTTATTTTGATGCACCCATAGATAAATGATTGATCTATCTATGGTTGCACCTATCCTACCTCCTTAATATCAAAAAAGTTTCAAGTTCCTCTACGAAAGCTTTTCCGATGCGGATAAATCAATGAAACGCATTCGTCTTACTTGTTAACGACACGGAAACCTTAGGACGCTGCAAATAAGAGTTCTAATTAAAATTACCTATTCGATGGTGGCGAAGACGGCGGCACAACGAAACGGGGCGCAGAAATTATATCTCGGGGATATGAATGTGCGGGGCTTTAGTACAGTCTAAGAAAGATTTATATTAAAATTTTTTAAAGTGTATCTCAGAGGAGCTCGATGGCGCAAGTGGTTAGCGCGTTCGGCTGCGATCGTTGAAGTTAAGCAACTTTTGCAGTGGTCGGTCATTGGATGGGTGACCAAAAATTTACTATCTCGAGCTCCTCCGTGCTTCGGAAGGCACGTTAAGCCGTTGGTCCCGGCTGCATCTGCAGTCGTTAGCACCCACCAATTCGCACTGGGCCCGCGTGTTGGGTCGTGGCCTAATCTCCCTATTCCATCCATAGGGAAGGCCTGTGCCCCAGCATTGGGGACATTAATAGGCTGATGATGATGAAAGTGTATCTTTTATTACATCGCCCCAATTTTTTTCGTTCATCTTTAGGATGTCGCTTTCCATTTTTTAATGTTATTAAAAAAATCTGATCTCATGAAGAAGCATCGGTGCTTTAGTGGTAAAAAGCTGGTAGCAGGCCAGCTTATTAGCAGCTGCCAGGCTGTGGGCGGCCCGGATTCGAATACCAGAAAAAGAAAGAAAGAAAAATAATTTTGAGACAAAACAATAGTAAAAGAATAATATGCTGGATATAGATAATATATATAAAACTAAAAGGTGACTGACTGACATAGTGATCTATCAACACACAGCCCAAACCACTGGACGGATCGGGCTGAAATTTGGCATGCAGGTAGATGTTATAACGTAGGCATCCGCTAAGAAGTGATTTTGATCAATTCTACCCCCAAGGGGATAAAATAGGGAATGAAAGTTTGTATGAAACTTTGTCAATTTTAAACCGATCGGGCTGAGACTTTACATGCAGGTACATAAAAAGAATCATAGATAAATGTCATTGTGTTTAATACAAGCCTGACAACAAAAACTGTAGTCTACACTTCAGCTCTACACCGAAGCGAAGCGAGGACGGACCGCTATATAGTAAACAATATATACACTTTTTTTTACCAGCCGAGGAAAAACTTTTTTTTAAGTTTCCTCTTTTTATAAGCCAGCCATAGGTACTCAAACTACATTCACTTTTTTATATCTGTTTTAACTTGAGGCGATGTTAACAGTATAAAAGTTTCACTGGCATCGTGGTTTCATAGAGACGAGACTTTAATCAACGTATAGTTTTTTTTTCGAAATGTCTGCCGTGTGTGTGTCTTTTTAAATAGGATAGCTAATTTATTTTGTATATCTGCAAAAAAGTCTACCGAATATTTTTTGTCCATTATCGAATAATCAAAATTAAAAGTACATATTATAATAAAATAAGGAAACCAAAAAAAAACTAAATATTATTTCAGAGCGGACGTTTCACCTTCTAGTGAGTCTTACAACCGCAAGTTAAATATGTTTATTGGCATAATGTTATTTAAGTATCTAAATGTTACTACTTTTAACTTAAAGAAAATATCACTAGAATTTACACGAACCGGGCAGCAGACGGGACTCGAACCCGCACCCTTCGCTATTCGGGCAAATGCACTTACCATTATGCTACCGCGGCCCTGACAGCCATGTCGAATTCTTTCTAGCTTTTCTTATGCTACAAGGCAGCGCCATCTCTTCGCATTGTAAGTAACTCACATTGTCAAAGGAATACCTTTACAAGTATTAAACATTTTAAAGAAGAAATAGCAATTAAAGTTATAATTTTAGACGAACTGGGCGAATGCCTTCGCGCATTCACCCAGATAGCGAAGGGTGCGGGTTCGAGTCCCGTCTGCTGCCTGGTCCGCGTGGATTTTTTCTAGTAATACATATTTTCTTTACATTTAAACATCGAGCAGTTACATGCTTAAAAATAGAAATTATGACTAATTTTAACTTGTTCAACATTATATAAGAAGTACAGTAGTACTTCCTATTATATTTTGTTGAACAAGTTACGTCAATAATAACTTTTTTAATAAGTGCATAAAGCGCTACTTATCTGCCACGAGCATAGCTTCATATCTTTAAGCTTATGACTTACGAAGAATAATGGGAAATATAAGTTACTTGTTAATTAACGAAATAAGAAGAAGAACTAAGAAAATTACATATTTAATCATACTTTTAGCAAAGTGAACGAATATACTTTTATCTTGTTCAAAAAAAGACATACGAAATTAGTTTTTTTAATGCACACATCCCTAATTACAATATCAAAGATTATGGCTGATATTTTGATTTCCCTTTACATATTGTACTTAAATATAATTTTGTATATCTTCGATCGTTTTTACTACAACCCAAATGGCATCACACAAAATACAATGATAAAAAACAAACTCTACATTTAGTGAAACGGAAACCTCAAATTTGTACAAATATGTGTAGAACAGCTCTAATGAAGAAAAGTGTTGTAGAAATAGCTCCTAAAGTATATGATAAGTTACCTGACAGCATTAAATATTATAATTCAAATACATTTAAAAAAATACTGACGAAATTTTTAGTGGATTAATGTTATGATAATGTAAATGAAATTTAAACGGATACTGATATATCGGTTTATTAAATGTATTGATTCTTTTATGATTATGATTTTATTGAATTTAAAATGTAATGATTACAAATTTTCGTATGCTGTTGAGCATGTCATGGAGGCACATTTGTATAAATTTTAAAAACTTATTGTTAGCGATGACAAAGAATAAATGATTTGATTGATTGAGTGAAAAAAGGTCCTTATTGCAAATTGATTTAATTAAAATCAAGAACCGCAGCATACACAAAAAAATATTTCAATGTACATACTTTTTAGCATTCCGTACCCAAAGGGTAAAAAACGCCGCTGTCCGTCTATCTATCTGTCACCAGGCTGAATGTCATGAACCGTGATAGCTAGCCAGTTGATATTTTCATAGCTGATGTATTTCGGTTGCATCGAACTACAGCATAAAATCAATATTTAAGTGGGGCTTCTATACAACAAAGGTGATTTTTTGCCGTTAGAAATATTCACAGAATATTTAGTTGTATATTCACAAAAATAAGTACCTAATTACATTATAATAAAATTTTAAGAGTGGCTCTCATACAACATACAGGTTTTTTTTTATTTCTCGGTATTATAATAATTTATGTGTAATGTCGTATCGATAGTGTTACGGCACCCTTCTTGCGACGAGTCCGACTCGCACTTGGCCCGTTTTGTTTAATTTATGGCCACCCATATTTTTACTTAGACTAAAATATATTAAGTGTCTGACTGTACTCTTATGCAACAAGTTTGTTGGCCTAGATGGAAATCGAATATCGTATGTGTACTTCTTCAATTATGCAATCTTGACTGCAAACTTGTGGTGCCATACCATTGTACCTATTTTTAATAGAAATACACGTTCCATGAAAGTTTTGAAAATAGATTTCAACTCAGCCTGTCGCAGTCCACTGCTGGCCTCTCCCAATTTGCGTCACAACACGTGGTTCTCCGCCATCCGCATCCAGTCTGACCCAGCCGCCCTCTTCAAATCGTCGGTCCGTCTAGCTGAAGGGCTACACCACCCTTGGGTCCACGGTCTCCGCTCGAGGATTCGTCTGCTCCAACGGCCATCGGTACTTTGACAAATATGGTCCCACTTTAGTTTACTGATTCTGGAAGCTATGTCGACGACTCCAGTTCTTTTCCGGATAACCACGTTGTGGATTTTATCCATCAAAGACGTCTCGGTACTGTATGTCATGACAGGCAGGAAAAGTAAAAAAAAAAAAACCTTTAAAAACTGGATAAGGAAAGTCAGCCTCACTCACCGAGGTTTCCATACAAAGGACAATGTTAAAATTGGCCTAAGAACCAACACCAATTTGGCATTTATGATAATTCTTAGTATATTTTTTGCGAAAATTATCAGTATTTAGATTGTGACGGACACTTCCAGTTAAGTAAGCTAAATTAAAAAGTTGAAAAATAATCTGAGACAATAAATACCATTTTATGTATATAATCTATGGCAGCGCTGCAAACAAAACACTCTTTCTTCCTAATGCCGGCACTTCACTTGGTTATTCGTATTTGCTATTTTAAAACATGACATCAGTCTGTCCTTTTCATTCCTTATTAAGCATGACAAGGACAAACTGTTATCAAGTGAAGGGCCGGCATAAAACTCGTTACTCTGTGGTTGTGGTGCATGCAGTTTGCATTCGTAGTAATCTGTGGCATTCGTGCATTCCAAAGAGTAGTATAATATATACCGGAAAGTGCGTTCTCGTTTCGGATTGCCTGTTTTATGTTTTGTGTGTTTATTTGCGATTATTTTTCCTATAATTTAACTATTTGGGCTATCTAATATGCCATCGATGTTACCAAAGAGCAGAGCCCTTATAACCAAGTGCTAGTGAACCTGTGCCACAATATCCTTAGAGGATCATACTGCCAAATTATTCAAGAAACCCTGATACACATTCACGCTGCATATTTACACAATATACCTACATGTGATATACAAATAAATACAATAAACAATATGATACAATTATGTGAAACTAGTCAATAAATAAGAAGCAAAACTACAGTTTTTATTTTATTCATGATTCCTACCTAACCAAGTTTTTTCTATTAGTTATTCTTTAAAATCGCACCGAATAAAATGAATTAGTTGTACTATTAATTCACTTCATACTGAGTTTATACTAAATTCATAGGTGGACCTGTGTTTCATTGAATATTAAACATAACCTCAAAAAAATTTTAGTTTTCCTAATAATTTAAGTTCTCAGAAGTGTCCGTCAATAATCTTTGTTTATACAGTCATTTACTTACGATTTTGAACCTAGAAAATAATATTTCATGGTTGTTGCTTCTTAGGCTAACTATGTATGGACGCTGAACAATGTCCTTTGTATGTATGCAACATAAACGGAACCATAAAAGGTTTCCTTCATTAAAGGTTAACCTGTTCAGACACGCTGGCCCCTTCCCATCTCCATGGAACCAACAACAGAGCTGGTGCGGCTTGTGAAGCGGCTGAAAAAGCAAAAGCAAGCAAATACAGGGTTCTAGGCTCCGAATATGATTTTGTCCCATTCGGTGTCGAGACCCTTGGTCCGTGGGGTCCTAGCGCTTTAAGGCTATTTAAGGAAATAGCAAAAAGGTTAGTCGACATCACAAGAGACCGTAGAGCTGGCAGCTACCTTGGACAAAGAATTAGTCTAGCCATTCAAAGGGGTAACGCTGCCAGTATCTTCGGATCCTTGCCTAAAGGGACTCGTTTTAATAATATATTTTAGTTATTAATTTTATTTTTTAAGGTTTTTAGTTTTAGTTTTATTGTTCTAGTATTTATATATAGAGTAATTCTCTTTAAGCGCGCTGCCTTGACATTTAATAATTTAAAGGTTTCTATTCTGACAGATCAACAAAAGTTTGTATGCGAAGTCTAGAAAAAAAGGGTGATTTGTGCTGAAATCCAAATTCTTCACATAGATATTTTCATTTTTAAATTGCACCTTCTTTAGCACGGGTCGCTAAATAAAGAAATTATTCATTTATATTCTGATGGAATTTAAAGTTAGTTTTTCTGTATATATTGTTTATGTAAATTATTTAAGTATCAAATTTGTTTACTTAATTATGGCGTTCACGTTACATTATAATTTGCATACATTTTGTGGGCGTCTGAATCGCAAACACATTCGGACCCATATATCCGTCCTTATATTCAGATATGTTATGGTAACAAAGTACAACAAGAACGCTATGAAATAAACATGTGAGTCGACATTGTTACATTATTGATTACACCTCTTTATTGGAAAATAAGGAGGACATATTTTATCCTACATGTCTAAAAGTGAGATAATACGAGAGCTTTAAGGAGAAAACGTCCACTAATTTGCAAATGTTTGCGAATATAATGGTAACCCATTATTTTACTGAATATTCATAAGAGTGCGAAGACCCGGTCTACACACGACACGCTATACCAGGTACAGGTACGTACCTGGGCGTATTTCCCCGCCCCCCATGATAACGGCTAACTAGAGCCGAGGTCCGAGTCTCAGGGACGCCCTCCAGTTGAGCCGACCCCTCAGGTTCGAGTGGTCTAGAGGCTCCAGACGGAGAGGAGACTCCCCCCGTGGGGAGACGCCATCCGCCTGGAATACCTCTAGAGGCACTCGCCAATTCTCGGCTTGAGGTCCCCTTAGGATCTCGCCGTCCCCAAGCCCGGTGACGCTGTAAAGGTCATCTGCGACCAACAGCATACACACTCAAAAACAAAAAAAAATCTCAATATTCCAAGTTTTTTTTATCTAGGAAGTCTAGTGATAAAAATTATTAAATTATAAAATTCTAGGTACTTACTTGTCGTAACAAATATATTATTTTTCTCTATCTGGTCGAATGTAGGGACAATCGAACCAAGTGATTGACCTGACATACTTAACCTATAATTCGCTGAAAAATGTCAAAACAGACAAGTTTTCTTCTAAAAATAATTGCACTTAGGACCTTCTAATTACCCAAGTTGTATTAATGTCAGGCAAAATCTGTCTTTTCAGTGTAAATAAAAATATTGTTCTATTAATAACAACTTTGTTTCCAGAGATACATACATTAAATCTAATCTCTACCATATTGTATTGCAATGGTTGTAACAAATTAAGCTTATGGTGAATCAGGATCAAAATGGCTGATCGTACTTACTTAAAAATTGTTACACGGATTTATAGATATGATTAAATATACTGACCATAGTGGTACCTATCGAATTTACTCGTATGCCTGCAAGAACTTATCAAATCCGTGTTACCCGGAACTTTCTACAGATATGAAAATCTTAATGATTTCAATAAAAAAACTAACATCTGCCACTAATATAACACTTTCTAGCGAGTATGAAGCTATAGCTAATTTTGTAGTTAAACATTATATTCTTGACATCTAGGATCCTTACAGGTCCCATGGTCATCAACAATCATTCGAGATGCTGGTTATCTTTGAACCAAAAGTTTTTTTTACAAAATAACGAATTGAATTTTCTTCATATATAAAGACCTATAATAATTATGTATGTGTGTTCTGGTTCTTATCTTCATTAATAAATAAATAAATATTTCCAACACTCACACCAATCAGCCTAGCCCCAAAGTAAGCACTGTAAGGCTTATGTTATGGGATACTAGTGTAACGGATAGAATACATACACATTATATAAGTATATTTAATAGAAATACATATTAAACATTCATTACTGGAGTACAAATGCTCGTATTCATCACATAGACATCTGTACCCACTGAGACTCGAACCCGGGACCTCTGGAGACGGCGACACCATGAAACCCGGCGTACAAACCACTCGACCACGGAGGTCGTTTACTAAGTACCTAAGTCGTGAAACAAACAAGCAAACTTCCATAAAGTATAATTTATATTATATTAGTAAAATACACACACAACACTGTGTCTCAAATTAGTGGGACACGCACATAATACAAATAAGTTAACCCAAATTATTAAATATTCAAATTAGATAGGAACTTTGGAGACTCTAAAATGTTGAAACTACTTATACACAAATCTTAACAAAGTTATCGATTAAATAATGATTAGCAAAACTTGCCTACGCGTTAAACAATTTAGTATATTTAATGTGAATTATATTTGGCACGGTTGTATAGCGACGCGTACCCTTTATAAGGCCTCGGGACTCACTCCAGGAGCGTAGTCAGCCGACCTCCTTTCGCGGGACAACAGGACTTCGAAGAGCGACTGAAGTTCGAAATTTGAAAAGTATACTTTTAACTTTTTTCATTGTGTGGCCAGCGGGCTTCTGGATTATTTACTGCAGAATACATTCTAAACAAGGTGAGTTGAAATTTCAGTAATTTTCAAGTACGAGTTTTTAAACAATTTAAAGTAATTTTTCGGTAATTTTTAAATTCAAGATTTCTATGATGGTAAATGAATAGTAAAAGAAATAAAAAGTTTCTGTGATTCGAGTTTGAACAAGGTAGAGTTAAAAAAGTGGAGGGAAAACTATCTCACTAAAACAGTACAAGATCTGAGTTTCCCTCGTTTTTCCAACTTGAAAATAAAATTAAAAATAGAACAAATATAATTAAGTAGGTATTTAGGTTCTGATGAGCTCGATGGTGCAAGTGATTAAAGTGTTCGGCTGCGATCGTTGAAGTTAAGCAACTTTCACAGTGGTCGGCCATTGGATGGGTGACCAAAAATGGTCGCTTTTTTGATGTCGTTAGCACCCACCAATCCACATTGGGTCCGCGAGGTGGGTCATGGTCCATCCCCTATTCCATCCAGAGAAAAGTTCTATGCCCCAGCAGTGGGGACATTTATAGGCTGATGACGATGATGATGTTTTAGTTTCTATAATAGTGATATAATTATTAATTGACAAATTAACATCATACTTCTCTGCGAATTTGTGCAATGCCTGATTTACACTTCGGTAAGTACAGTAGTAAGTTGGAATTACATTGCGGACAGCGGTTTGTATCAAGAGTCCAATGCGCCTCCTGCAATGTAATTCCAACTCGCCACTGTACATACTGAAGTGTAAATCGGGCATAAGAAACAACTCATATAAATGAGAGAAGTAACAAAAAAAACGAGCGAGCCTTACAGTAGTCGCGTATGATGTGTAACATTTGAAACCTCACCTTATATTATTAAAAAAAAAGAAATAAAAGCTACTACAAAAGGAATAAGTCATTTGAAAATTATGTTCTAAAATCAATTTAAATAGCGCGCGCTTTCGCGACTTCCTGTTGCACACTTCTGTGGGACAGAAGTGTTCACGAAATCACTCCTACAAATTGCAGGATAGCGAGAGGAAAGATGTTACACATCAAAAACTAGACAAGTATTAGTCGGATTAGCCCACCGAGGGTTCCGTACTCTGTAGTTACGCAGCATAATCGGCCGTATCTTTTTTTACGTCAACTTAGAAGTTTGATTTTTCAACAGCTATAATGGACCCTAGATCTAAGTGAATGCTTTAAAATTTAACTCGATATCTCCACGCGTTCCCGAGACAAAGGGTCTTGACAGACGTAGCTAGCTAGCTACTAGCTAATGCGGCAGAAAATGTGCTACTTAAGCAAACCCCACCTTGTCAGCATTTTTTTTAAGTTTAAACGGTGGCAAAAACTCATATGGCCCGCCTGATGCTAAACGGTTACTATAGCCTGTAGAGGCTTGCGATCAGGGCTTGTTTACCGGTTAATTTTCAAACCTAAATCAGTGTCAAGTACATTAGGAGCGCTTTATTTAGGTTTGGCTCTTACTTTACCTTTAAAAAACCGGTTTTCCTAAAAAGCGCCATCAAATCGGTTTTGAATCAATTTAGCGGTTTTTAAAGGGTTTCATTTCGCTCTTACTGGGCTTAAATAAATATATAACTACAAAATGAATAACTTGACTCACTAGACGCTAGCAAACGTGTCAATAAATGCATAAATCTTTGAGCATTAACAAGTTGTTATTTAATTAGTTCAAACAAAACAAACTTCAAGCGATGCCGACGCGTCAACGTGTCGCTCTGGATTAAACCGGTTTATTAAGGGTTTAGGTACCGCTTTCATTTCAGACGCACTTCGAACGAAACCTTTACTAAAAACCGGTATTACCCTTAATTTACCGGTATTTTCGATACCGGTTTCAAGTCCTGTTGCGATATCAATAATATACCTGCACCGTTGTCTATCCTGACCCACTGACCCAATTCCCTACCTCGTGAAACCATGTAACTTTACTCACAGACAGAAACATAACACCTCCAAAAGGTCCCTTACTTCCCCAGACGGACGTTCCACTTCGAGGGGGAAATGCCCTCCTCTTGCTCTCCTTAATTGAAATGCTATATTCACGTCTGGACTTCATCGTTAGGTGGGGTGGAGTCATTTGTCGGACCTATCTATAAAATAAATAAGAAAAAAGCTAACCTACCATGGAACCATGGGAACGTTACTTAAGGTGGTACTTCAATGTGGTGTTGAGACGTTGGATAGTCTTCACCCCAGAAATCATCCTTTATAGGGATGAAAAGGCGGTAGGCAGTTTTGTATGGGAAATCAATTTAACCACGCAGGCAAAGCCGCGGGCACTCGCTAGTTTTTAGGGTTCCGTTGTCCTGACAAGGAACCCTTATAGGTTCGTCATGACTGTCTGTCTGTCCGTCCGACGTTTTGCTTGGAGACTATTGGCACTGGAGAGCTGCAATTTAGTGGAGGTATGTATTTCAATCATGCCAAAAAAGGGGTAGAAAAAATATTGGGTAGTTAGATAGGTAACGTAGGGTTGAATTTTTTTTCATCATTTACCGCGTCGTGTTTGGTACCGTTGAATAGTTCTTCAAAAATAATTTTGGGGTTGCTAAGACTATTTTTTGATTGAGGGATCCGTTTGCGAAATAATAAACTTTAAAGTGCTAATTTTTTAGCGTTGAAGACAAGAAAATTATTTAATAGCTAAATTGTATCTCTCTTTAATAATAATTGGGCTAGTATACTGGAAGCTACAATTTGAAGTAGACTTTTGTTGCCTTTTACTTCACAAATATAGTATTCACACCACAAAAGCACCATAATCCATGCATAATTAATATCTTATGTATTTGGGTAATACATCAAAAAAATATTGGTTCATAATTTGTTTGTATAGGATTAAAAAGCACAAACATTAATTTACAATGCGACGGCGGGGCCAGGTAAACAGTCTTATCGACCTAAAAATATCTTGACGTCCAAAGATTTAAATCTTTGTTAACTTTTGCGTATTCAAATAAAGAAAAAACCTAAATTGTTTTAAGTCTTTTTTCTAGACTTTACGACAAGAAACCACAATCTATAAAGTAATTGAAAATGGAAATCAATTCTTCTCCGCGATTCCAATTACTAAATTCTTTTTCCGAAACCGAACAAATAAATCTAAACAATTTGCTTTATTTCTGTTTATACTAAAATGTAATTTTCTGAACTGTCACTGTCACAAAAGACGCGGCAAGATCATTTTTGTGTCTGGAAACAAATTATTGTTCTTTCTATCCTTTATGTTGAATTTTCAACACTACGCGTGTCGAGTGGCCGTAGCTCTCGTAGCACAATTCTACGATACTTAGTAGTATACTATGTAGTACTGAATATGCTGGACTGTTTTTTTTTATGGCGAGAGCAATGTTTTTTTTACTGAAAGTTTTAATGTGTAATTATATTATAACATTAATGAATCTTGTAGCTGAGCAATCTGGGCTTATTGTCACCGTTGGTTCAGTCATCATTAAGTAAATTATTCACAGTTTATTCCCGAGTACACCTTTAAAAATAACATTAATTTAATATTATTATAGCTGCTGATAACTACTTTTGGTCTGTACTTCTTGTTAGCTAAAAGATGTCTGTAATAGGTGGCAGAAAAAAACATTGAAGAACGACTTAAAAGATCTTTTAAAAATCAAAGTTTATTTTCACTTCAACACGTAGTCTGGACGAATCATTTACCAAGTATATTTTTTAATAATGCTAATAATAAACCCTGTATTGGGTGGGATGCCCCGCGCTTATAATAAAGTGACTATCCAATTAACAGAAGGTGTCGGGTTTGTTGAAGAAATTAAATCTAGTGAACAAAATCGTTCGTCGATTTTTATTAGATCCAATACAAAAAGCAACACGCAAAGCGTCAAGGTGCGGATGGCAGGTAAAACTGATACACCAGCTATATGTATTTTTGACTAAACTCCAACGACACAACATCAGGACTCCGTCATTTGCTCGGACTAAAAAATAAATAATTAAAGTTTCGAATCACATGTTAGACGATAACGTGAAATGTTAGCAGGTAATTAACTAATTAGTTGAAGGTGGAAAATGTCTGCGATTTCTAGGCAATTTCCAGGTAATTGGCCTGTTGTTCCGCAGTGCAAAGTAACGTGAGGCGGAAGCCAACCTTATGCACACAACACAACACAACCAGTGTGTGTGTGTACCAGCGTTGCAAGATTTTTTTAGGAACTTTTAGAGTGAAAATAAAAGCGTGATTCTTTCGTCGAAAGCGGGGCATAGTAAATAAACGTATATAATCAAAAGTTATTGAATATTTATCTTCACGCGCGCCGGGCAGGCGGCCAGTCCACACTTGTCTGCGCTTTCTCAGTACGCTGCACGCACGGTCGAGTTATTCCCGAAAGGCGGGATTGAGCCAATCCCGCGCGGCACATTAAATTTTGATTTAAAAATCTGGACGTCGTCCCGCCAAAATCATGACGACCGGCAACGCTGGTGTGTACGTACGTGCACGGGTACAAAAATGGATCAATATGAGTGGACAATAAGTACGCGACGGTAGAGGGGTTCAAATAAATAAATCGTCAACCAATTTGCTTGATATTGTATGTAATTTATAATATAAATATAAAACTTTAAAAAAATTGGTATACAGTTAAAAAATATGTGGGTAGCCCAGTAGATTACCACTGATTTATAATACAATGTAGCTTATCCCGCGTTGGGTTGAAAATTAATTAATTTCAATCATTTTGAAACGTGCCAAAATAAATAAAATTACAGTATCACAAAATACTTCTTTCTTTTACGAGCTTTCTGCTGAGTACTGACTGACAATAAAATTATTTGTGACAGCCTTGACAGAATTGAATTCGAACTAAATAAAAGCCACAAACGCGTATTTTAAAATTAGTGGTGGCCGAAAAGGTCGAATATGAAACAATAAAAAAGTCGAGAACAATTGCGGCTATACCAAACCGTTTACCAAAAAAAAACCTTTACAAGTACAAGATTGTATTTTCATTGAAATATGCGTTGTTGAGCACAGATAGATTTATGTTAAGCACATTTCACTACAGGATTGTGAGATTTGGCATAAAAAAGTTAATATGGAGAAGGAACAAACAAGCTACAGCTTTAGTTAATGAAATAAAATAATAAGTAATAATTAACATTACACATATAAATTACCATGCGTTGTGATTTTAGCATTATACTAGCTTTTGCCCAGAGCTTCGCTCGTTTTAATATTGATAACAATAATTTGTAAACCTATTTTGATTGTTTGTGAATTGGATCCGTCGACGGAAGGAGATATAATACTTGCAAAAAGATAAAAAAAACAAATTTATCGGTTCCCTAATGTTAAGCCTCGCCCGGAACTAAAGATTCCTTATTTAACATCCATTATTATAGTTTTTTGTACTTGTTCGATACAATAAGGGACACAAATTAGAGAATTATTTACGAATGCTGTTATGTACTACGTTGTACATTCACATTACGTAATTTATATGTATTTCGCCAAATATAAATACGAGGATAATAGACGACAGCTCAAGAAAATTTAGAAACTCAGCGGGATATGAATTTCTCTGTTTTGTGTCCATGATTGTAAATATTGCCAGATATACACATTTAAGGTGCGATTCCATAAAAGCGTAGCTGTACGGAATTGAGCAGAGCGAAGCCGTCTAAATAGGCGAGTGTTTTATTGAAGCTGTGCGAATATGAGCAGTGCAGCGCCGAGCGAACTGTCTGTAGTGGAGATGAGCGGAGTGGAGCAGATTAAAGATGAGCTGAGCGGAGCTGTGAATGCATTTTATTTGCAGTCAGTCAATAAACAATTGAATAAAGCAATGCAACAGCGCCGTCAGCTCAACGCTATACATTTTGATATTATTCTGCTCAACTCCACTTGTTTCCACTGAAGCTGAGTGGAGAAGCGATGTGTATCTTGAGCAACGCGATTGATATTTTTTTAGACACTGACTGCTTAGCTTCGCTTTTAGATTGCTTAGCTCCGCGCATCTTAGCTTATATGAAAACGCAGGTTCATTTAAGCACGCACGCCTCTTTCCTGGTGCGTCAAACGCTCTTGCACTTAAACACTGATTAAAAATTTGTCATGAATTCAATTTATTTGATCATATGGCATTAATTTTAATGATTATATAAATTTGGTTATAACTAATATCAAAGTCACGCAGCCAGTAAAAATCCGCTGTACACCTGATGCATCTCCGTGAAGTCCCCATTGCTAGTAAGGGCACACATCCCCTCTGATGGAATAGATAGGTTAGAGTTGAAACAAATGAAGAATATACATGGCTTTACCCCCTTGGCGAAGCAAATAGCTTTGAAACTCAGCACTAAGCAAGAGTCCTTGTAGTTTGTAGTGTTGCCTTAGTTAGCATGGTATTGTGGTTTTGGAAAAGTTATTATGCTATAGCCCGACCGACGAGTTAGGAGAACAGAGTTCGCTGGCAAGGTGATGGTATCGCAGGTTCCTATATCTGCCTGCCGCACCAGATAGATATTACCGCCATCGCCAATAATACCCAATCACCCATACCATTACTTGATCAACACCAGATGAAGTGGAGTGGTAAACCGGAAAAACATATCGCCTTTAAAGTATCTACATTTTCCTCTTTCATGTCATTTACATCTTTGTAGGTTAAAGATCTGTATTAAGTTAGTGGTTTCTCGCCGCTCTTGCAACGTTTAAAACAATATTGAATCTCATATCACACAAATACCATTAATTCCCTACGTTAAGCACAGCCCATTAAATCTTGATTATCTTCATGGTTTAACGCAAAGTGCATATTGCACTCGGTGTAGTGTAAATACCTGACCTTACAGTGGTTTCGATAAAACAAATCATAAACAGTACATTTGATCCCAAGTTTACTTTTCAAGCTAAAGCGGGAAGCAGCTTGTTCCAATAATTTAATGTTTCTTGCTATGTTACTTTATAAAATAAGTAAATACATTCTATACTAAATATTACCTATTCATTAACAATTTTATTACTGCAAAGATTGGGAGGACATATCGGAGCATTCGTCTAGGGAATTAACCTGCACTGCACTTAATAGGAAGAATACCATAATGAAATATTTCTATGTGCACTAAAAAAGGAAGACTGGATTAGGTGTATGTTTTAGTTTTAAGTCCTCCCTAGACCAGCGAGGTACTAACTCGAAATTAAAAAATGTAAAATGTTTCTTAACTCAAGTGGAGAAAATCGTCTTTCCCACTCACAGATTCCATCATGGCCCCGAACCTAAGCCTGCTGCTGCTATTTGTTGCTCTTAGTTCTGTGAGCGCTCAGACCTTCCAATACTCCAGAGGTTGGACCAATGGCAAACGGGACGGGATGAAACGGGACGCCGCCGCAGCGAGGGAGATGGCTGCGCTCGAGAGGATCATGAGCCCTTGCCAAATGAACAAGCTCAAGAACTTGTTGGAAGGCAGGCCTCTCAATGACAGGGTTAGTGATCATACATATGACCTAAGTTTAAGAGAGGCTATAAACTTGCGGCCGGCCTGATTTTAAGCGTACAGGGGTTGGATGCTTTCTAAATAACTAAACGGCTGTTCCAAATCAAGGGAACTATCGCATCGCTCCTTAAATTATTGCTTACGATCATTGACGTATAAAGTCAATGCTTACGATCAATCGTATCCAACAATAGTTTATGCATTGATAAAGCCGTTTTTTACAGGTATTTTCTGTTTTGATTTCGCTCTAAGACTAAGAGATTCTAAGTACGATTTCTGATTGTAAATCTATCAGATAGTGGCCATGGCGTAAAAGTTGTGCTGAAGTTGTATAAATGTATTTTTTCTTCTAGTTATTTGGACCCTGTGATTACTTCGAGGAGGAAGAAATACAACCGAAGAGATCGAAAACTGACCACAGCGCAGACTCCTTGTACGAAGCATTCCAGTGAGGGGATGGATGGTTCCGTTATACATAATATTATGCGTTACTCTATGAAGATTTTAATCAATTAAGGACCATATGAACATATAGCAATTAAGTCGTTATTTTGTTAATACGCGTTTTGCACACCTGCTATTTTAGCTAATTACCAATCATTTCCCTGATCTTATTAAGGAATGATAAATTGTACTTTAATATGTCTAATATGTACATTAAAAATGTACTTAGGTAACTACTTATATTTCTAATGCGTAATTGGCTGGAATTATGCATTTTTGCTGCCCTTTTGATCTTTAATCTCAAATCATTCTTTGTTTGTCTACCTTGTTTGAATGATTTTAAATTAAACATTAAATTAATCTCATCTATAATTTGAATTTAAATTACAATAAATACTTTATTATGTTTTTAATAGATATCATATTAGTTATTGTAATTGCAATTTTATTTCATAATTGTGAGTAGGTTTTATGAACTTTCGTAAAATTATATTTTTATGGTAGGTAATTTATTTGAAACATTTACATTTTTTTTGTAATTTACATTATTGAAAACATAATATTAAGTTTACTAACGGAAAATTATTAAATAATTTATTATTCGCTATTTTAAATAGTTGGTAAAAGTCAATAATCATAAGTGAATGAAATTAATAAAAAAGGTCCCACCGTATAACTTTATATTTCTTATTTTATAAGCCTGATAATTTTTCTACATATACTTGCAAAAATACGTCTAAGTCATAGATGAATGATTGGTCTCGCTTCACTCGACGAAGCGAATCATTTATCTATGGTCTAAGTATCCCCTAGAAAAATACAATGTCGGTTTAAAGGGGGTTTATTTTAAATATAAAGTTGCTTCCTAAATTCTGGCCTAGGTGGCAGGATATTAAGCCTTAGTAATTACGATACGCCACTACTCTGCGGGGTGCAAATCTGTATCCCCGTGCGGGAGTGCAGATCTGCATCATCATACAGATTTCGTTCGCTGCATAAACGGCGATTCTCACACTGTCACGCACTACACTGTGCCAGGCAGGATACACCTAATAAAGAGTTCCTTTGTAAAGACGACTTTGAGCGGGAAATGCCAAAAAAAACAGTAGGAAAACAAGAAAGAGATAAACCGTTGCGGACTACAGAAAGGTAAAAAAAGTATTTAAACTCGTTGAAGATTTATATTCTTCATAAAGGCGTAAATTTTGAATAAATCACGTTACTAATATTGTAGCCAGCAATATTACGGTACCAAATATGATAACAAAGAAAGGCCAGACAAAAGTTTTATTTCTGAAAAGACGATTTTGAATCATAATCGAGAACTGAAGACTACTATCGTGTTCTCGCTAAGTGCCATGAATCAACCGGACATGGTGGTCAATTTCAAATTGGCGGTCTTGAAATTCACTCGACGCTATTATTATGGCCCGTACTCACATACGATATTACTCGATAGTTTTATTCTGAAGCAAATAAAGAAAGATTAATATGTGGACATCAACAACAACTACCTCAAAACTCTCAACTCGAAGGCTTGTTCGTAGGACGCGATGCGTTGATTTGTGCTCGCTTTAGAGCAGTGGTTCTTAACCGGTCGGACAAATGGTCCCCCATCACTTATAGGTTATGCGTAATAAATAAGTTACTGGTCCGTACTCCCATAGTATGTGAGTACGGACCATTAAATAAAGTTATACTTATTAAATAATTTAGAACTTATACCTATAACTATTTGGAGTAAGGAATGGATGCTGATGACACAAATAGTTAGAAACAAAAAACAAAACGAATTTGAAAATTATTACTTAAGATCAATCATGATGGATCATGTACATAATATATGATACAGATGTACATGTACATAAAAATTAAACTAGCCTTATATAAATCTTGGAATAGACCGAAAGTAATTAATTAAAATTAGTAAATGATTATAGAAGTAACAAGAATTACAAAGTAAACTTAAATAATTACCAGTTTCCTATGAAACCATTATTTTTAAAATATAATTTATTAATACTAATAAGCACAGTCCATCTTCTTTTAATTTCTACTATATTAGTAATTGTTTTGTACTGGCAACTGTTCGACAAAGACTGCCGTCCGACTTTTTGGCGGGATCGGGAAGCATCACTTTAGCAGTTTTGTTTTTCTTGTTAAAAATTGTGTTGTGGCGGATGTTAGTGTCTAATAATGGTGGATTATTAACCACTAAGTGTTCGGAAATATGCACAAGTGTTGGCAAGTGAAACAAAATAGCGGAAAGTGTCTTTCGACGTTCCCTCAAGAAGTCCACGGGGAGGTTCCAGTAAATCCCCACAGATTTACTGACACATAGGGAAAGGGGGATTGACTTGACTGCCTCTTACTTTGACTTGATTAATATTTTGACTACGAGTGCTATAGAATATGTAAATATTTTACACTTGACATTGGCTAAAAGCACAAACCGTGCGAAGCCAAATAGAAAAAAAAGACTGCCGTCCGAGTTTTTGGCGGGATTTCATCGAGTGCAGTTGGCTTCTAAATTCGTTCAAAGTGGATATTGTGGAATAAAATTGGTGTGATTTTGTGTTACAACTGTCTGTGCAACTGAAGAATTAGTGGAATCTTTGAAATATACGTTATTCCGGTCAAGTGGACGTGAGAACTTTATTGTAGTGTTGGCTACCTCACAAAAGCTTACCGGAAAAGCCAACTCGATACATTTCGTGCCAAACTCTCCAAGAAAACATTCAATAGAACACGCACCGACATTCTAATGTAATAAAAAACGAAGATTAACATTTGTATTTATGTATACGTACGACTAAAGGACTTGTATCCATGGTCATGAATAATTAAAAAAAAAGACTGCCGTCCAAAAAATTAAGACAGAAACATATTTACGTAACGAGGCGTGTCGTGATGTGCCAGAAGCATATCGTTTTTATCGGCGCGTCATGACAAGCACACATACGTACAGTTTGTGTATAAAGTCGTGACATTAAATGATGGCGCCACTAGTATGCATATAGCAACCCTATACAGTCGGACCAAAATGATTTTGATACTAGCAATTCATTCAAGTAAAAGGTAATTAATAAGTCTACTATACAGTCGTATTTTGTTTCTGTTTTATATATAATAGGTACCTATGCTTCTAAAAAGTTGAGCTAAGCATATTTAATTGAATCAGAATAAAATTATTATAGATAAAATAGTACTTTATAGAGTAAAAGTGTGTAATGTTGGTGATTACCGCTGATGTGCCATTGAGACCAGAGCCGTTAGGTAATCATCAATATATACAAGTATCATCATACGGCGTTTTTTAAGACACTTGTTAAGAAAATAATACTAAAAATCATTTTATAGTATATAAAAAGTTTATTTAGAGAAACAATTTGTAAATGTGCAGTTAGTAAAATTAGTGATAGGTATCTTCACTAAAAGCATCTGGCCATGGTTCTTTATGTGACCATTTCTTTCTTTGGTCGGCCTTGCCTGTTTTCCCAGGAGTTTCAAACTTTCCATCATTCTTAAAACCTTCGTTGACGATCCGACTCTCTGATTTTCCTGAAAAAAAATGGATGCGTGTAACTTATGTACGCGCGTGAGAAGTTATACTTCTTTAGCATCATTAAAAATATTTTTTAATTGCATGCAAATAATTAATAATTACAATAAAATAATAAAAGGACTGGAAAAGGATAGTTAACACAGCCAATTAAGTTCAGTTTTAATTTGAAAAATTAAATAAATATTCAAAATATTCAATTAAAATCACTACTGAATTTAAGTTATTAGTCCATATGTAATTAGCACTAATAAGTAACTAAAACACGTTGTGTCTATATAGAAACTAGAAACATGTGGATAAATATTATAAATATGAAAACAGTGATCAGAGGCGACGAGCGTGCCAACATTGTTTTTGACAACGCGATCATCTTATGGAGCTCCGTGGATCGTTCAAAGTACCTTTCGAACAGATGTCTAATAATGGTGGATTATTAACCACTTAGTGGTTAATATATATACTAACATTGTGTTACAGTGATGCGCGCGCATCTCGAAATTTCACTCACATGATTTTTTCATAACGCGCCCGCGGCCAACTTCATGCTGTTACTTTTGGGTTACAGTGATGCGCGCGCATCTAAAAATTTCACTCTCATCATTTTTTCATAACGCGCCTAAAGAAGTATAACTTCAAAAGTAAAAAAATATGTAACGGAATTAAAACAATAACTTAATGACATGAAGCAATTAATTCAACATTGGTAGAAAACCTGACCGAGTTGAACCATAATAAAGTATCAAAAGAAATGGTCGTACTACAATATTACCTATTTACAATGTCAATCTAACCTAAAAATGTGCAATGTAAACAATGCCTTTTTTGGTCTCAAAATCGTAAATTGAGTAAATTTGTAACTTCAGGCAGATTACAAACAAATAGTTACACGATTACATACCCGTCATAGATGCTGTTCGCCCATAAACATCATCCAAATCCCACAAAATTCGTCCAGCTTGGTAGTCTTCGAAACATCGCTGGAAAACTTTAAAAATCACTTCCCGCGTGCCACTACGATTTACTTTACTCATTTTTATACCTTTCTGCGTACTTTCGTCTTAATTTATTACAGTTTAATCCAAACAATAAAAAATACAAAAGGAAAACTGTTCCACAACTGAAACTCGATGACAGCTGATGTACATAAGTTTGGTGTTGCCAGACACATGAATAATGTTAGTTCCTCAAACATTCATGTCACGACTTTATAGACAAACTGTACACGCACACACTACACGTAAATATGTTTCGACCTTCAGTCTCTCCCGAGACTGTTTTTTCTTTCTTTTTTAACTAACAGAATCTAGATCCTAACTACTTTTGTTAAGGTTTACATCGAGTAAGCATTCCTGTTGCCGTTCGGTATATAACTTCTTTGGCTATACTAAAACAAGACAAGGACCGCGGGACAGCATAGCGAGATTCTTCATCTAAGCGAGGGCACACAAAAAAGACGTAAGACTATCGTATGACACAGCAGACGGAGTGCGAACATTGGTGTCGATTCTGGCATGACGCTCTAAATTTAAAACTAAATTTAATTGTATAGAGAATGACAAGAATACACTGATGTCGATTCTGGCATGGTTCTCTAAACCTAAACTTAAATTTGACAACAGTGCATCCTTGTCCTTCTCTATACAGAATGAAAAGGTGAGACTGACCTTTAATTTAGTTTTAAGTTTAGAGATGCACGCCAGAATTGACACCACTGTTGTCAATTTATGTTGTGGTTTAGAGAACCCTGTTCGAATCGATACCATTGTTAGTTTCATATAAAATGAAGTGGCGTCGTGACCGCGCCCTATATTTTGTGAAGAGACACATGACGTGTTAAGTGTCCGTGTTTTCTATCTATCCTTCGCCTAAAAAATAAAGCCTGTTATCGAGAAGCATACCAGATCAGACCTATTTGTTAACTTACGGTTGTGGACTTTTTGGCGGGATCGGGAAGCGTCACTTTAGCGGTTTTGTTTTTCTTGTTAAAAATTGTGTTGTGGCTATAGATGTAAAACAACCGATTTAAAACGTTTTAAACCAAATGTTGCCGTTTTAAACCCCAAATAAATCGTTTTAAACGGTTGAAAACTGGCATACTAAAATAAAGGAACTATGTTTTTTTACACTTCATTATGGTATTTTTTTTTTAATTTTGTACTGATTCTTTACAGTCATCATAAATAACAAACCCCTATGATAAAGATACAAAAACTACATGCGAACGTACCTACAATCAGGGGGCACTTTTAAAAGCACGTTTTGACATATACAACAAGATACATAGAGATGTTATCTGTTAAAATGGGCTTCTGACGTGATTGTACATGATGTAGCTGTTATTGTCAGCAGACTCCATCCATGCCCCAACCTACCCCCTGTTGTATTCGCGCCTGAGAAGCGTGCGTGCGCGGCGCGGGCGGCCGCTAGTTAGGCTTGTTGAAAATATATCGATGTATCGATATATCGATATTTTTTGTTCGATATATAGATATTTTTTGCCGATATATTTTGATTCGATATATCGATACATCGATACAAAATAACCAATATCGAAATTCGTATCAAAAACGATATTTTTTTAATTATTAGCGGCATATCACGATCTAACTAAATTCGTATCTGGAAAAATCGTAACTGGATCTCAGATTAATGATATTCAACTTATCTATGATATGTGCTGTATTTAGTATTGTCTATTATTTGTAAATCTGTTTTGCTGGTGAATTGGTTGTGCTGATTTCCATTATATTCTGTGAAGTGTGTGACTGTCTAGTCTTGTTAACGAAAGAGACCCTGCAATCATTTACCTGAGAGGCCCTGCAATCATTTTCATCATTCGAAAAGGGTCTATTTTTAGGGAGATAATTTTCGTTCCATTATTATTACGCGTGTCATATTTCGTGAGCTACTGTACGATATTTTTGGGAAAATTGGTCCGATATATCGATATATCGATGTTTTTTTCGCGATACATCGAAGCCGATATTGATATTTTTTTTAAAATCGATGTATCGATATATCGATATTTTTTTCAACTTTCGACATCCCTACCGGCAGTTTATGTATGTGCATGCGTGTGTAGGGTAGGCGAGCTGGACACGTTTGCGTCGAGTAACGACGAGTGACGTCAACAAGAATGCGAGAGTGTGAGTTTGGTTTTAAACCGAATCAAATTGATTGAATTGATTTATACCGTTTGAAAACATTTTTTTTTATTTACTAACACAGAGTTTTTAACTTATGATAAGAGTTTTTATAACTTAGGTAGGTAATACCTATGCTTGGTCGCGGATGGACCATCTAGACTAAACTCGCTAAGTATATCAATATCAGTAAGTATATCACACATTAAAAAAAAAATGGGTGCGTGTACTTATGTAGGCGCGTGAGAAGTTATCCTTCTTTGGCATCGTTTAAAATTAGTTTTTAATTGCATGCAAATAATTAATTACAATAAATTAATAAAAAGTCTGGAAAAGGACACAACCAATAAAGTTCAGTTTTAATTTGAAAAAATAAATAAATAATCAAAATATTCAATTAAAATCGCTACTTACTTTTAACTGAGTTTATAATAAAAAAAACATGATTTATAATAAATATCACGAAAAATAAAGTAATTATCATTACAGTATTGTACGAGAGTATAAAAACGCATCCTTGAAGATTCCAGGAAAGATTTGTGGATTAAAAATGCCGAAAGAAATTAACCTACGCAACTTTATTACACTTATTGATATGTTGTATTAGTTTTATGTTTATTACTACATTGTAATACTAAATGCACTGTATTTACATAGATGCCTTGTCCTTTCTCTGCTCCGCAGAGCAGAAATCGGGGTTTAGTGCAACAAATTCACCAACCATCAATGCGTCAATTCTTGGCAGATTTGTGCTTTCTGCTTTCACAAAGCCGGCATCCATAATTAATTTTGTCAAAAAAAACTACGTTTACTGTTTTTTTTCTTTCCTAAAGTTAAAAGTGTTTTAAGATAAATTTAGTCAGACGAAAGAATGCACCTACAGTAACACGCGAATGACATTTAGTTGTTTACCACAAGAGACGTCAAAATCATGGCGGATGTGGCGAACAGCGTTTTTAGTGTTTAAAAAATATAGATTAAAAAATATTTTTATTAAATTAAATTTCTACAGCAATCTTCTGCTTTTATGAAGTGAAATCGATATATTGAGGTTCCTTAGACTAAATACTTTAAGAAATAAACATTTATTAAATACAATTCGACATGAGTAAACTAGCCTATTCTGGCGTGATTCTCTAAACTTAAAACTAAATTTAACATCAGTCTCTTTTTTTCATTCTGCATAGAGAATGACAAGGATATACTGCTGTCAAATTTAAGTTTAGGTTTAGAGAATCATGCTAGAATCGACACCATTGTAGTTATAATTAAATAAAGCGCGAGAAATATACAGTGTAGTTAAAGCAGGGTGGCCATAGTGGCAGCAGGCAACCTGCTTAAACTACATATATTTCTCGTGCTTGTTTTCTGAGTCTGAATCTGAGTGCACTCTGGCCGTACCCTAATATTTGACCACGAGTGCTATAGAATATGTAAACATTTTACACTTGACATTGGCTAAATGCACAAACCGTGCGAAGCCATATAGAAAAAAAAACTTACGATTGTGTTTCCGAACGGTAAATCCATAGACAAACCATGACTTTGTATGTTTTAAGGCTCTCCCGTGCGTTATAGGTTGATTATGGTGTCGATTCTGGCATGATTATCTAAAACTAAACTTAAATTTGACAACAATGGTGTCAATTCTGACACGATTCTCTAAACCTAAACTTAAATTTGACAACAGTGTATCCTTGTCATTCTCTATACGGAATGAAAAGGAGAGATTGATGTTAAATTTAGTTTTAAGTTTAGATAATCACGCCAGAATCGACACCAGTGTATCTCTGTCATTCTCTATAGAGAATGAAAAGGACAGACTGATGTTAAATTTAGTTTTATGTTTAGAGAATCTTGCCAGGATCAACACCTTCCTCGATTTTGACACAATTCTCCAAACAATAAACATGCTCTAAACTTAAAACTAAATTCATCACGATTTTCTCCTTTTCATTCTCTGAAGACTATAGTAAATACGTATTATTGTCAAAAGTAGTGTAAGGATTAGAGAACCATACCAGAATTAGGCCAAATACCAGATACATGGAAAACAGTTTCGTCCGTCATTCAGACTGTCAAACTTATGGCTCCGTCCATTAAGATACTATGTCTATGATTTTTACAAAGAAGGCGGCGTTAGTTCCAAGTTTTGCTACATTCATAAAGATCTTGGGACTGTAAGCTAATCTGTGTTACTAATTTTGCTCTCACTCTCTTTTACTCACTGTGATTCATTCTGAGATGACTCGTTTAATTAATATTGATTCCAATTAATGAAGTATTATACTATCTAAACTGTTATATCGGGGAATACGGAGTTCTAATTGTCAGTGATTGTAATTCTATAATATTAGCTTCCATTAACCTCTAACCATCACAAAAAACGGCTTGTATTCCCGTGGGGAGCGCGGCCCATATGGGCCGTGTGGTGTTAAGTGAGTTAAGTAAGATAAAAAATCATACAAGCATCATAGCGTGCCGCGACCCGCGAATATAGTAGCTACTCCATTAGGGCTTGAAAAATTGTATGGTCTTATCAAAAAATAAGGCTTGAATATTGTTCAATGTCAAAGTGTCACTAAAAAAACTTGTCACCGTCGGTAAAACCAAATTTTGTCCTTGATGTACCTACTAACGATATCGCAGATTCATAGATGGGCGTTTTTAGATATTTGTGACATTGATGCGCATCGATATCAGATACATCGCATCCGATGCGCGCATCGATGCCAACATCGGTGGCAAGTGAATTTTAGTCTAGCTAGTATCGAAACATCACAGGATGCGATACGAATTACGACAGATGCGTGTTTTGTGTGGGTGTGTACCTATGATTCATGAATCATGACTTCAAAATGTAATCGAAATTATTTATTTATTTACTTTAAAAAGTTGCACTCAGAGCGTAGGTTTTGAAGTAGTCCAGAGCCAAAAACTTTTCTGCGCCAGTGGCAAAATTTGAACTACAATTTATCTATAACATTTTGTCATTTTTATGACATATTTGTGACGAGCGATATCTCTACCGGCACAGATAAATTTGTGACACTGTAGCTATGGTAACTGTGACAGAAACTAGATGTCATCGGCGTCCCATAACGGTACCCAGTCGCATCGGATGCGCGCATTCGAACTTGGCATCGTTATTGTGCATCGTTATTCTATAAACGCCCACCCCTTACGCAGATGTGCATGGCATCGCATGCGCTTCAATACAAATGTTCTAATTCTAAGAACTGATATCGGAATATCGCAGATTGGAAGAACGCAAGCGTCCTATTTATATTTCGTCCTAATAATAGAGCCCGCAATTACGCTTCCGTTATTCTTGATCAGTGGGGGAGAGCCTTTATTTGATTGTTCCATTCACAAATCATTCGGTCGTTTTCATATATTCGTTCAGTCACTAGCATTGATTTACTTATTCATTCATTCAAAAAACCAAAACGTGAAACGTGAACGCGAGTCGTGGAAACATGTCTGCCGTTTGTGTTATTTGACGTAAATATTGGCTATAATTTTAGTTCCAATCGAATATTTGTACCTAGTGATTTTTGGTGCTATCTCTGTTTTATAATGTGTGCAGTGGTGCAGTGAATCGTTCATATGAGGTTGTTATACAAAACTGGTCCAATGGAGTCACTGCGAAAGTGGTTTTACAAACCAAAGGTACGTCAAAACAATTGTAATTTAGATTTCTATAGTGTGATTTTTGCAAATTTTTGCCCCTCGTCTAGTTAAATCAATAGAAGTGGCAGTGAGGAATGTCTATATTTTGATTATTCACAGTTTAAGCATCGAGTTTACCACTTTTCAATCGGACGTCCTTTGTTGATACAATATTGGTATGCATCAATTGCTGTTTCTAGTTGATTTTCCTTCTACCTACCATTGTTCTGATTGTTAGACGTAACGCATATTTCATTTCCTTTTTCATCGGAATTAATGTCATAAATAGTAATAAAATATGACTGTTTCTACCTTACGTCATGATTTTTTTTGGTTTGTTATTATCCAAATCGAAATAGTTGTACAATTTCAATTCTGACTGGGTGTTTATATACATACAAAATTGAAAATCTCGTAGAGCAATAAAGATTGTGACAAAAAACTAGCTTACTATTGGTTTCCATGAGCTAGGACAGACAGGAAAGTTATTAGTAATTGAATTGTTGCCATTTGCCATAGACCTTTGAGTACATTTACAAAGTAACTTTTTCTTTATTTACGAAATAAGGTGCAAACAAGCAAATTGCCCACCTGTTGGTTATCAGGTCTTAAAATGCTTGCAGTAGCGAGCCATCCACTTTTGTTTATTCCTGTTGGTATCTATAATACATATGGATGAAATGGTAGTTGATTGATTGCTCCCTCTCGCTCATCGACTACCAATCTGTATGGATTATAGATTAAAGCAGGAATGAATGTTAGTAGATGGCCTGCTAATGTCAGAGTGTCACAGACACTTACTCTTATACTACTACCAACCCTCTACCCAATGAAGCTTTGCAAAAAAAATAAGAGTCTCACTAAACATCCTATTTTGCTAGAAACTACAAATGAGCCATGTCCTAATGTGAATTATCAACTCGTGAACCTAGAAAGTACAGATTAGCCTCAAACTTTAATGTGGGTTCATCATCATCAGCCTATTAATGTCCGAACTGCTGGGGCACAGGCTGAATGGAATAGGCAGATTGGGCCATGACCCACCACGTGGGCCCAGGGCTGGTTGGTGGCTGCTAACGACTGCAGATGCAGCCGGGACCAACGGCTTAACGTGCCTTCCGAAGCACGGAGGAGCTAGATATAGTAAATTTTCGGTCACCCATCCAATGAACGACCACTGCGAAAGTTGCTTAAATTCAACGATTGCAGGGGAACGCGCTAACCACTTGCGCCATCGAGCTCCTCTAACGTGGGTTAGTGGAACAAATTTCATTTGCTAACAAAATGCCTGCTTTTCCCTTCCTGCTTAACCATGTAGTTAGTGGAATGCTTTATTTATACTAGATTTATAAAACATTAGGATACTTCACCCTCATTTTCTTTAATATTGTAGGTAATTACCAATGCGAAGGAAAAAAAAGTGGGAGGCATGTAATAACCTTTCCCCCAAAGGTCTTTCATTTTATTATAGCCACAGCTATCCTGATACGCTGTAGGTCGCCTGAACAGATCTTCATAAATTATAACTAACAACCATCATCAATAAATAAAATATTGCATCCAAAATCAGTTGGTCAATTTGTTAGGAGCTCTGATTCCAAAAATAGAAAAACAGATACATTTAAAACTTTAAATGTATGAGCGCCTGGGGTACCTCGGGGGGTTAAAAAAAAAATATAAATATTTTTAACACTCACACCAATTAGCCTAGCCCCAAAGTAAGCACTGTAAAGCTTGTACTATGAGATACTAGGGTAACGGATGGAATACATATACTATGTATATATAAATATATTTATAATGAAATACATATTAAACATCCATGATTGGAGTACAAATGCTCGTATTCATCACACAAACATCTGCGCCTCCATTGGGATTTGAACCCGGGACCTCTCGAGTCGGTCACACCATGAAACCTGGTGAACAAACCATTCGGCCACGGAGGTTGTCGAAAAAATATATTTAATTGTTTGTTGCAAAACATGTTCTTTTTTATTTTATCAAATATGTAGGTAGACTTGTGAAACTCCAGCAACTTTACTTGTTTTTCCACATACAACATAGACATTACCAAGCTATAGTCAAAATATTTACTTGAAGTTCAGAAATGTATGTATTGAAATATATAAAATAATGACTTAGTCACTGTATTATAACAGTGGTTATTTCTGACAACAGTAATACCCAGAATTGACAGCCATCTTCATAAACTTTTGTTAATGGATAACAATATGATATCAAAACAATGGTTGAGCAATGGTTTTCATTCTCTGATCATCACTTATCATCATTGTATAGATAAGTGACCTTTTCTCTATACCGACCAGCATAAACAAAAGTTACCAATGTTATTGAGATTGTTAATTGAATGACTTAATAATATCATATAGACCACCATATTAAATTGAATGTTAAATTGAATTTACTCAATTTTCTAATAGGTATAGGTATGATATCAGTGTTTACTGTACTACTTTGAAAATAAGATCAAGAATGACTTGTTTCTTTCATTATCTAAACAATCAATATTGTCATACTAATATCCTTCCATACTTTCAAACTCATATTATAAATGTATCTATTTGTTTGTCAGTCTACCTCTTCACACTTTAACCACAAAACCAATTCAGATGAAATTTGGTATAGAGATAATTAGAGCCCTGAGAAAGGACATAGGATAGTTTTTATCCCAGAAATCAACCATTATGGGGGATGTTGAGGGGAGGGGGTACTAATACTTTTCCACTCAGACGAAGTCACAGGCACACACTATAAATTACACTTACTAGTAAATAATATGATTGTTTGTTAACTTCTGTATAAAGGATATGTTGCATTTTTCAAAAAAATACATATTATTAGTTTCTGCATAATTATTAAGCTTATACATGTAAGAATCACAATGAAAGAAAGCTGAAGAAAAAAGATATTTTGCTCTGAACATATATTGGTTATGTTATTTTGATATTTTTATTACATATTTACTATTGACATTTTTATTACCGACAAAAGTCAAAACCAAAATTTTCAGTAGACTAAAAAAACTGATTGGAGCTGAAATTTAATACTTAGGTGTGAAATCAAATATGCAAAAATATTAAATAATATGTTACACAATAGATTACAAGGTAAGTTTATTGAAACAATAACATCTCTTTGATAGAGATTTTTTTTTATAATTTAAGACAACTGTTTTTTTTTGTGTTTTAAACCCCGCTAGTATTTTTCTGACACAAAGCTGATTTTCCGTTTAAGATTTAACACCCTTCACTAGCCTATATATCCCCATAGAATATTTATTCTATTAATTACAATAGTTAACACGTCAATCTGCATCTTCATATCTACAGTTAGAATGTACACCGCTAGAAAGCCAGACAAAGAAAACAAAGAATATTGCTTTAAAAAGAACATTTTATTAGCTTAAGTAGGGTATAACATTATAAAATATTATGGTAGCTACTGAAAAAAAGAGTGCTCTGTGACATTTGGTAAGTACACTAAAAGCAAAGGTTGTCGTAGAATGAATGGTAATCTCGATGCATGTAAGGCTTAAGCAATTCAAGTTGGTCGACTTTGCTTTTTTCTATTTTTCTAGGTCTTTTGTGTAACAGTGCAGGTGATGGATATAACTCAGGTTTTCTTCGTTGTGGTAGCAATACCCAGTCATCTTGGTGAAAAAGTTTAAACCAAAATTTGCCTTGTTTATAAAGCAGTGCCTTAATATCTGTGACAGTTGGATCCCCTTTTTTTTCCATATATCCAGCCGAATAGAAGCAAAGTTACTTGGTAAATCGTCATAATTTTTGAAGAAAGTGTGGTCAAGGTGATTCACTTTGTACGGCTGTGTTAGTCTTGCTTGACGGATCCAGTTGACATAGTCGCCAGAGGTATATAGTGGTGGTTGAAAAGGTTTTTCAAGAGTAGAGTGCACACTATCCACCTACATCATTGTGTCTCTTTTCCAAAATAATTTGGTGGATGATTATCAATTCTTTCTTGGAAATGTCAGCCAATGCACTTGCTAAGACTTTTGTTTTTATTCTGGTATGCACAGCCATCTGATATTAAACCAAATTTTTGGTAGCCCTTCCATTCTTTTAGTTTTTCTTTAAAATCAAGTAACTCCAGTAACTCCACTGTGTCCTTTGTGGCAGATATAATCAATAACATCTTTATTATTGTTAATGTATATTGTAAAAAATATGTATTTGTAGTTTTTCTTTATAGTATTGTGCTGACACCAATAATTTCGGGCATTGTACACTCTGCAAGTCCATCTTTGCCACACAATATTCAGATGAAGCTTCAGATATCATACGTTGTTCTCCACTGGCTTCATTTTTCTTCAAAATGTGAATTTGATAGCTTGTTTCATTGGGATTTCCTTCTTTGTAGGCAACACAAATGTCACACTGATCTTTATTATAGAATTTTATTGCATTCCTAAAATTTCTAAGAATTTCTTTCATTGAACAGCTAGAAACTCATTTTCCTGGCACCAAAAAGAATAAACGGAATGCATTTTTGTCAATGATTGCACTGCATCGTCAACATATATCCTTTGCGTGGCAATAATGGCTAGGAACCTTTGGTAGAACATCTAACCACTCCGTTACCGAATCTGACTTCAATGTTTTTTGTTTGATCTGGTTTGAATTATTAATTGGCAATGTCATTAATTCTGTTGTTTGTTGCGTGGCATCTTCTGCTCTTATCCAATCTGTGAAATAATCTTTTTTAATATCTAGTGTCGCTAGTAAAAAGTCTCTGCAAACTCTCACTTTGATACCCTTATGTCTAGGCAAATAACAATCAATGCCATTGTTTCTTTTATGATCTAGTTCTGTTAAATCTTCTGATGTCTTGCTTCACTTGTTAATAGTTCGCACTGTAACCAGACCA
Organism: Chilo suppressalis; assembly: GCA_902850365.2. Taxonomy (NCBI): domain Eukaryota; kingdom Metazoa; phylum Arthropoda; class Insecta; order Lepidoptera; family Crambidae; genus Chilo; species Chilo suppressalis. Next base: position 9,761,396 of record OU963895.1, on the reverse strand, counting down.
GATAATGGATGAACGCTTAGCTTCCCAGGATTATAATGGCCAGAAATAATTGAAAACATCAATGTTCATTTATATTTATATATTTCATTACCATCAGTTGTTGTGTGAGTCTTACTATTATAACATTTTCCATGAAGACGGAGGGTTTGGTGTAATTGTCTTTGGTCCTTAATTGAAGAAAACTTTTCTGAGGATTCATTGCGTGCTGAATCAATAACTGCACTTTCAAACAACCCTGATTCGCTATTAAGTATCAGATTAGAAAGGGAAGTATTTGTATTACAACTTTAAGAATCACAATTATGTTCATTGCTTGTTGTTAGCGGTTCTGAAGCCACTGTTCGAGAATTGTGTGGAACATTTTCAGATTCAACTGTGTCGCTTAAACTGGTATTTCCTAATTCAAATTTAATTAAATTTACGCTACATTCTAAATCTAAGGAATTGTTGTTATGCTTGAAGTAGGCAATGTTTTGTTAGTGCTTGTAGAAATAGGGACCTCATTTATACTTTGAAACCCCAAATTCAAGTAGATTCTCTTCTTCTCCTAAAGTTACGTAATCATTAGAACATGGAAAGTCAGTCAGTGGTCTAGATTCGACATCATCATCATCAGCCTATTAATGCCCCCACTACTGGGGCTGGATTAGTGTCATGCTTTTCTATATTTTGTATATTACAGCCATGTGTATTCTTCTTATTGATCATATCTGGTATACGATGCGATCTACTGTCGGCGCTCATTTTGTAAGCAAACTTAATCTGGAAAAAGAAAAAAAAGATGCACGCACCAAAGCAAAAAAGTTAAAAGTAGGCAGTGCAAGTTAGAAGTTAATGATAAAAAAGGGTTAGGAGGCTGCTGGCCCACGTAATATCTAGTCTGCGGGTTAACTATAGTTCGTCCCAAGGTCCCACTTAACACTGTGAACATCATCATTCTCCATTGAGTGGTTGAGGAGTGAAAGCATAAAAAACACACAAACTTATTTTTTACATTTAAGATATTAGCAGGAGAGGATAGGTTAATTATACTGCGCTCAATATTCTCTTCCGAGGAAGCGCGATAACGTAGGCGACATAATCAATACAGTTCTACTTCTAAAACTATCGTTAACGCCATTTCAAATACTTACAACGCAGGTACGTAAAAACTCTAACTAAATGATTTTATTTAACCTGATATAGACGAGAATAGGAGATGGGACGAGAATACCACTTATACAGTAACTGGCATGAGAGCAAATATCTATGTCTAGATTTCAAAATGTTAAGAACGTAGTTAGTGACATGATTAGTTGATCTTCTATGTTGTATAAAATTAAACTGATGGAGTTTCTTTAATAAGCATAAATCTAAGCAGCATTCTAAGTAGGTACGTATAACAAAACATCAAGAGTTACACTGAAGGATCAATTCAAAAACGCATAGGGCGAAAGTTTTCTACTGTTACACACTTCATTTGTAGCTGATATTCTTTGATGTTTTGTATCAATCAATGTCGTTATACATAAAGTTTTTGTTCTTCCGGGATCGCATAGGCCATGCGATTTTCTGTGCTTTGGAAAGTGTGTTGACGTTGAGTCATCAGCCCTAATTGCATCAGTTTCCATTTGGTGCATGCTGGTATTGCATGTTAAGTTTGTTATATTCTATCCGTAGAGAAGATGCGTGCCAGAACTTATTGAATATTAATGAAATTAATGGTGGATAAATAAAGCGGGCTCCACACTCTTGACGAGAGGTTTCGGCAAAACGTTAATGCCGGTTGTTGACGAGATCCAACGATATTTAATATCGTTGACGAGAGCACACGTGACCGACCGAGACGCGACAACCAACACCAATATAGACCAATACTCGAAAATAAAATAGAACTTTTGAATGATAAATCCTTGCATTAATTGGACTGATTAATATACACTTCTGGACACATCTATTGGCCCACCTTAGAGTTTAGGTTTCGATGGCCCCTACCGAAATATGATTGCTAGATTGAACAAAAACTGTTGATGCAGTTTTAAACCTGATACATTTTACCATCTTTTTCGATCGTATTGTTTTAAATTTGAATTCAGAATGGAGCTACGCCTAACAAGTCGGATATGCGCCTTGTTAAAGGCAATTGATTTTTGAATAAAAAACATGTTTTATCAAATAAAGGTTTAATTTAATAACCGTGTTGCCTCCATGGACATCTACCACAGCTCTCATACGATTAGGCATAGAGTTTATCAACCGCTCTATGAAATTTTGAGGGATCATCTCCCATTCCTCTTCTATGGCAGTTTTCAACTCCTGCATCGTCTGGGCAACTGCGGCGAATTTGTTTTTGTATCTCAATGGAGGTAAGGTGACGATTTCTCAATCTGGTCGTCACGATTTATCGATCCTGCCTTTCAGTTGTGACCCGAGATCGTGGCCTTCCTTGGCGACGAACAAAACCGCCAGTCTCTAGGTACCTCCGATAAACATTTCGGACCGCAGATCGACTTAAATTAAGTTGAGCACTCACGTTTCTTTGGCTGTGTCCGGCCTGAATAAGTGCCACAGCTTGGGCGGCGACTTCAGGTGAAGTATCCATAGATTATTGATAGAATCTCACCTTAATGTTAAGAATAAGTAATGTTTGTTGCAAAACCAAAGATATCAATCACTTTTTCAAGAATTAAATCCAAGTAAACCAATAAAACCAAGTTTTCTTAGTATTCGATTGTTTGATATCAACAAACAGGCTCCAAATTGTCTTTTGTTTCTTTAAATTCTGTGTTCGAAATTCAAAAAAAGGCTATTGAATGAAATTGTGAATGTGCCAGGTTCAAAACTGCATAAAAACTTTTTGCTCGACCTAATATAAAATTTTAGCTAGGACCAAACGAAACTGAAAATACAAGGTGGGCCAATAGATGTGTCCAGAAGTGTATTTTTTAAATTATTGTATGACTATTTATGTAATAATTCATTTTTTTATTATTGTTATTTGTATTTGACATTTTAACTTTATTTATATATAAATATTGTATTTTCATTGTTTTGACTCGGTAATGTATTTTCTATATAATTTGAAATCGACATGAGAATAGAACTTTGACATTTTGAATTAATTGAATGTTTAGTTAGTACTTTATGTATTTCTGTTTTGAAATTTATAATTGACGTGTAATTTATTTCTAAATAAACGATTATGATTACTCGCTCTACACTTTCGTATTCGGCAATATTGGTGTAGTCTTGGCAGGAATATGAAGCCCGTTTAGCCTACATGTATTTATTTTTCCGTCTTTTATTGCACTATCTTATGTGTGTAACATTTACTTCTTCCAAAATCTTTTTCTTTACATATTTGGTAAAGAGATTAGTTTATATCACACTGAAACTTGCTTTAAGAGAGACAGTTACATTCGGTTTTGACAAACGGCAACTAAAGGTTGTTATCAATGCCATTTCACACTGATAACTGTCTGTGGTAAATGTCTGCAGTTGTTATCTATTCAAAACAAGCCAAACTATTTTTAATTGTCTTTCATTTTATGATGTGTGGATTGGAGGTCATACTCATGAAATCAAAATATACATCACTTAAAACACTTCTCTTAAAACCTTTTTTGACTAAAGCATGCTGACAAAAACAATAGATTCAAGATTCGTGAGTGGCGCAGTGGTTATCTAATATTATTTCGAGTTCCTTCGCTTTTCTAAACTTAAACTTAAATTCGGCAACAGTGTATGATCTTGTCATCAGCATCTGCCGTCACCTACTCCCACCAATCTGCACTGGGCCCGCCGTTATAACGCTAAGGAAAGGGAGATAAATTTTAATTAATTTCCCACTTTGATCGAATTGTTGACAATGACCTTATATGTATGTGACGCCATACCGGCTGTCCTCGTTTCGGTTGTATTGCCATCTCGCTCGCACGCTTTCACTTTTTTCTCCGCTTTCCCAATTGGCGAAACTTGTCTGCCAAATGTTTTGCGAACGATTTGTTGCTGTTAAATCGAGATCGTGGGTGTTCGACTGTACTACAACCATTGTTTTGGTACTTTTCAAAAGCAATTGTTCTTTTTTGCATTGAAATATTATAAAGGAGACAATCAGTTGGTGCTTCCTGCTCAAGCTTTGGTTAATACGTCATTGTTATCATAGTATCGCGTAATCAATAAATATAGTATTTTTTTAAAATTTGGTTCTTCATGGTTTCGGCTGCCAACCTTTTATTACCGACTTCTCTTCAAAACATGTGGATTTTTAAAGGGTGGCAAACAAGCTTATATCCTGCTTCATGGTAATCTTAGCATTAGATAACACCGAACGGTATTGCCCGTAAGGTGTTTACTTTACAATTATCCCCCTACCTGTTGAAGCCCTCTTGAATTTACTAACTCCTGCTGATTCCCGAAACGCATCTCTCCAAAAAGTGTGTATAGTCTTTTGTAAGCCAGAGAAGGAGGAGGCTGATTTTTTCACACATTGTTAGTTCAGACTCCAGATATTCCGTTATTTATTTTCCATAGCAGGCTCAAATATTAAAATTAGTGTCCTGATTTTGTAGGGTTCCATACCCAAAGGGTAAAAATATATTGCTGTAGTTCGTTCCTTAATAGGAACATATCATCTTTCGGAATAAAAAATATCCCAAAATTTTGTGTGTGTAAATATTGTTTATTCTTGACAACTTTTATATAGGTAATAATGTCGGTTACCGTAATCGTTTCGATAATGTACCAATTTTACCGGCCACCCGCGACTTAGTTCGTGTTAACTTTTTAAGAATTCTTCGGGAACCAACCATTTTTTTGAGATAAAAAGTGTCCTATAAGTGACTTAGCAAATGCGCACCAGTAGTTGATCAAAGGGCATGACCAACAGTATGGCATGAGTGAAGTATTAAAATTTCCAAGAATATTACCGTTTCTTGTGGAATGGAATGGTGGTGAAGCGACTGACTCTCAGTGCCTCATATAATAATGCTGCACCCATGTGCAACGCCCACCATGCACTGTAGGTGCACGTTGAGCAGGTGTTCTGTGATTTGTAGGCAAAGCAGCCTTAACCAAGAAGGTTATAGCCAAGTAACACAACTCTGTGGTACTCTGTTCCTGCCGTGAGACTGCCCAAGTTCCAAGGGATAGGGAAATTGGATCAAGGTCGGTATGGAGGGTGAAACACGTTTTCAGAAGCATCAGTAATTACCGCTTCTAGGCTCTAATTATGATTAACATCAGGAGGTGTAGGATATTAAATTTAAGTGGGTTCCTCCTTAGGTGGGTAAATTCTTTTCGTAGGACAAGTTAAAACTTTTTAAAAATAATTTATATGTCGACGGTAAAAATAAAAACACATGACCTACTTGTCTGATCGTATCTACTTTTACCGATACAAGTTCACAGTTTAACTAACTACCTAGATAGATGGTGACTCAACCTTTGTTCACTAATGCACCTCATATTTCTCGGAATGTTATCATACCAACTTAGGAGACAGACAAAAGGTTTACAGTTGTGCGGGAAAGTATTTTTTGTAAATACTGCCGGAGAAGTATTTTTAATTACTCCGTATTGTTTTTATGCTGCACTTCAGCTTTGGTGTATCTGGACACCACTAGTCCGCTCTCGCATAAAATGCAGAGTCTTTGATTTTTTTTTCTAAAAATGTCAATTACTCCGTATTGTATTTATGCTGCACTTCAGCTTTGCTGTATCTGGACTCCACTAGCCCGCTCTCGCATAAAATGCAGTGTCTTTGATTTTTTTTTCTAAAAAATGTCAATTACTCTGTATTGTATTTATGCTGATTGCTGCACTTCAGCTTTGCAGTATCTGGACTCCACTAGTCTGCTCTCGCATAAAATGCAGTGTCTTTGAATATTTTTTTCGAAAACGTCATGTATACACGTTCCATTTTTTCGGATAAATTAGGATAGGGTACCATACTTCTGTTCGCAGCAACCGGTCTATTGTTATGATTTGCCGTCTCTGGCAGCAGCAGCTGGTGTAATTCTCCATTTTTTTTTCTTTTTAATGACGTATATATATATATATATAGGTTATCTTATTGAGATAATAGATAATTGAATCAATATTGAATTACCAACAAACAAGAACCAAAATTATCCAGTAACTAAAAATCAATTACAAGATAGCAGATTTCTCGTTGGTATTTATTATATACTACTATAAATCTGCAGCGAATTAGAAATAGGTGATAACAATAAATTAAAGAAAGGTGTATCTCGCAAGCCTTTTTCCTTATTGCACGCTGCTCTGACATTATCACTAAACGTATACAAAGCTACATTATGATATGTAAATAGTTAATAAAATCTCATCCGAAGTGTGTCCAAATACTCTTACGAAAGCACCATAATGAATGCGACTTAGGTATTCTTTAAGATCTTCATCTGAAACTGATAATGTATTCTAATATTTATTACACATCAGGAAAAGAATTCGACGCCTTTTTTGATGTAGGAAAAGCAATTTACAGTAATGAACTAAGCATAATGCAATTCTATGGAACGGTTCCTAATTACCGAGATAAGAGTGACAAGTGTGCTCTGATAAAGTACAGTCAACAAACTAATTGCCATCAATGTGTACAATTACATTGTAAACTCTAGTTATTATGTATTTTTACATCTCTTTGTTTGGTTTAACAAAATAGTCGTGTAATTACTTTAAGTTATATTGTTGATGATTCCTTAAAAAACAATATTCGTTTTAAGAGAGCACAAGATAACTGCGCTGTACTATTAAATAATTTGCCATTAAAATATTCGGTTTTTACATTTAACCGTTAAAATTGTCAGTGCAGTAGCTGATTGCAAGACACGCACTTACAATGTATCGCCTCGTGATATTATAGTCGTTTGACGCATCGTCGCAATTGCACCAATTGTTTAGTATCAAACTGAAACTAGCAGCCACCAGCTAGCAGCCGACATGGACGAAACATAGAAGATAGGGTCCGGGCCCTATATTTTTTAAAAATTAGAATTTTTCGTTGCGAAATTACAAATAATATTAAAAATTAACGTGACAAGTTTCGGTACCTTTATCTCCTCTCCTAAAAATATAATTTTAATAAATTGTTGAAACTGAAACTAGCAGCCGACATTCTCTTGAGACAAAATTTTTTTTTTCAACTAAACTATTAGAGTATCTTGGCTGACATTACACCCACTATTTCTTCACCCTAAAAAGAAGTTTTGGGGAAAATTTCAGCAATTTCGTATGTGTAGGAGATGAGATACAGCTTTTTTTAAAAATAAATAATCTTTCTCCTGAGAGAAAATATTTTTTTACAACTAAACTATTAGAGTATCTTGGCTGAAATTACTTCCACTATTTCTTCACCCTAAAAAGAAGTTTTGAGGAAAATTTCAGTAATATCGTATGTCTAGGAGATGAGATACAGCTTTTTAAACAAAAAAAAAATACAAATACTAACTTCTTTTTAGGGTGAAGAAACAGTGGAAGTAATTTCAGCCAAGATACTTTAATAATTTAGTTGTAAAAAAATATTTTCTCGGGAGAATATTTTTGTTTGTTTAAAAAGCTGTATCTCATCTCCTAGACATACGATATTGCTGAAATTTTCTTCAAAACTTCTTTTTAGGGTGAAGAAACAGTGGAAGTAATTTCAGCCAAGATACTCTAATAGTTTAGTAGTAAAAAAATTTTTTCTCAGGAGAGTATTTTTTTTTTGTTTAAAAACCTGAATCTCATCTCCTAGACATACGAACATGCTGAAATTTTCCTCAAAACTTCTTTTTAGGGTGAAGAAATAGTGGAAGTAATTTCTGCCAAGATACTCTAATAGTTTAGTTGTAAAAAAATAATTTCTCAGTAGAATATTTTTTTTTGTTTAAAAAGCTGTATCTCATCTCCTAGACATACGATATTGCTGAAATTTTCCTTACTACTTCTTTTTAGGGTGAAGATATAGTGGAAGTAATTTCAGCCAAGATATTTAACAGTTTAGTTGTAAAAAAATATTTTCTCGGGAGAATATTTTTTTTTGTTTAAAAAGCTGTATCTCATCTCCTAGACATACGAACTTGCTGAGATTTTCCTCAAAACTTCTTTTTAGGGTGAAGAAATAGTGGAAGTAAATTCAGCCAAGATACTCTCATAGTTTAGTTGTAAAAAAATATTTTCTCGGGAGAATATTTTTTTGTTTAAAAAGCTGTATCTCATCTCCTAGACATACGATATTGCTGAAATTTTCTTCAAAACTTCTTTTTAGGGTGAAGAAACAGTGGAAGTAATTTCAGCCAAGATACTCTAAAAGTTTAGTTTCAAAAAAAATTTTTCTCAGGAGAATATTTTTTTTTTGTTTAAAACGCTGTATCTCATCTCCTAGACATACGAAATTGCTGAAATTTTCTTCAAAACTTCTTTTAAGGGTGAAAAAACAGTGCAAGTAAATTCAGCCAAGATACTCTTATAGTTTTGTTGTAAAAAAATATTTTCTCGGGAGAATTTTTTTTTGTTTAAAAAGCTGTATCTCATCTCCTAGACATACGATATTGCTGAAATTTTCTTCAAAACTTCTTTTTAGGGTGAAGAAACAGTGGAAGTAATTTCAGCCAAGATACTGTAAAAGTTTAGTTTCAAAAAAATTTTTTTCTCAGGAGAATATTTTTTTTTGTTTAAAAAGCTGTATCTCATCTCCTAGACATACGAACTTGCTGAGATTTTCCTCAAAACTTCTTTTTAGGGTGAAGAAATAGTGGAAGTAAATTCAGCCAAGATACTCTAATAGTTTAGTTGTAAAAAAATATTTTCTCGGGAGAATATTTTTTTGTTTAAAAAGCTGTATCTCATCTTCTAGACATACGATATTGCTGAAATTTTCTTCAAAACTTCTTTTTAGGGTGAAGAAACAGTGGAAGTAATTTCAGCCAAGATACTCTAAAAGTTTAATTTCAAAAAAAAATTTTTCTCAGGAGAATATTTTTTTTTTGTTTAAAACGCTGTATCTCATCTCCTAGACATACGAAATTGCTGAGATTTTCTTCAAAACTTCTTTTTAGGGTGAAAAAACAGTGCAAGTAATTTCAGCCAAGATACTCTAATAGTTTTGTTGAAAAAAAAATATTTTCTCGGGAGAATATTTTTTTGTTTAAAAAGCTGTATCTCATCTCCTAGACATACGATATTGCTGAAATTTTCTTCAAAACTTCTTTTTAGGGTGAAGAAACAGTGGAAGTAATTTCAGCCAAGATACTTTAAAAGTTTAGTTTTAAAAAAATATTTTCTCAGGATAATATTTTTTTTTTGTTTATAAAGTTGTATCTCATCTCCTAGACATACGAAATTGCTGAAATTTTCTTCAAAACTTCTTTTTAGGGTGAAGAAACAGTGGAAGTAATTTCAGCCAAGATACTCTAATAGTTTAGTTGTAAAAAAATATTTTCTCGGGAAAATATTTTTTTTTGTTTAAAAAGCTGTATCTCATCTCCTAGACATACGATATTGCTGAAATTTTCTTCAAAACTTCTTTTTAGGGTGAAGAAACAGTGGAAGTAATTTCAGCCAAGATACTCTAATAGTTTAGTTTTAAAAAAATATTTTCTCAGGAGAATATTTTTTTTTGTTTAAAAACCTGAATCTCATCTCCTAGACATACGAACATGCTGAAATTTTCCTCAAAACTTCTTTTTAGGGTGAAGAAATAGTGGAAGTAATTTCTGCCAAGATACTCTAATAGTTTAGTTGTAAAAAAATAATTTCTCAGTAGAATATTTTTTTTTGTTTAAAAAGCTGTATCTCATCTCCTAGACATACGAAATTGCTGAAATGTTCCTCAATACTTCTTTTTAGGGTGAAGAAATAGTGGAAGTAATTTCAGCCAAGATACTCTAATAGTTTAGTTGTAAAAAAATATTTTCTCTCAGGAGAAAGATTATTTATTTTTAAAAAAAGCTTTATCTCGTCTCCTACACATACGAAATTGATGAAATTTTTCCCAGAACTTCTTTTTAGGGTGAAGAAATAGTGTGGGTGTAATTTCAGCCAAGATACTCTAATACTTTAGTTGAAAAAAAAAAAATTTGTCTGAAGAGAATGTCGGCTGCTAGTTTCAGTTTCATTTGTTTAGTCACATCCCGGTCGTGATCTGTTAAGGCATTGTTTCTTAAGCTTCTTGCAGTCACGCAAATAAAAATCCATCGTACCTGCTAAAGAATTATTTACTCAATTTTAAATATTTAAATCGAAGAATTACAAAATTGTTTACTTGTTTATATAGGAAATCGTCTCCAATAAAGTCCTCGCGCAAAATATAAATTACTTCGTAGTTTAAAAAATAGATCTCAATCTACAGACTCCTTATAGTTTCGCTAAATATTTCAGTTTATTTTTTATTACTTTAAATTGTGAATAACTGTGCCTCTGTAGTTATTGCTGTAGCATTTGAATTAGCTTATAGCGTACATAATCCTATTCTTTATAAGATTTTATACATTGTGAGACACGTTGACAAAATCCTCTTGAGATCTAGGCAAAGCAACATTGTTTTGTATATGTACGTGAGTGCTGTGAGATAAAAAAATAATGAGATTAATATTTTATACTAGCGGCCGCCCGCGACTTCGTACGCGTGGAGTTAGTTAGAAATAAAGGTTCACTGCTCGTTCTCCGTAGGTGATAGCGTGATAATATGTAGCCTATATATTGACCCGACTTCTTAATAATATTCGTGCTAAATTTGAAGATAATCCATGCAGTACTTTTTGAGTTTATCCCGGACATACATACAGACAAACAGACAAAAATTCTAAAAACTATATTTTTGGCTTTGGTATCGATTGTAGATCACCCCCCAAGTATTCTTTAAAAAAATATTCAATGTTCAGTTTTAACTTTTCTATCATTTTATTGTATGTATAGATTTTATGTGTTTTTTATTTCTCATCCTGCTTATTGGAATAAAATGTTTTATCAATAAAGGATTCGTTTCATAGGTAATAAGTCTTATAAGACGGTTACCAAAATTTCATATTTCAGCTGATGATAGCTAATATTTGTAACAGAAGTTGGGTCATGGTGGCGAAATTAAAATGCGGTTATATTCAGTTAACGTGTTTAGTCATCAGTATTACAGAGATGAATGAATAAAACTACATCCCGGTCCCCCTTACATAATCTCGAAACAAATAATTAAACAAAAGTGAAGACTACGCAGAAGTAATGAGTTAGAACAGGAGGAGTTCAAATGTATAATTGCAAAAAGAAAGAAAAATAAACATACATTTATAGGTTCTGTTATGTTCTGGCTCGCCGCAAAGTGAAGATCCCTAAATTAACATCTCTTATTAATTTTTACTTATCCTTGGCAGATAAAATCATGGACACAAAATAGAGCATTATTTAAGGATGCTGCTCATTACGTGGTGCATATATATTTAGTGTAAGTGTAAGTGGTACACTTAATTCAATTTGCAGTTTACACACAATTGCTCAAAAAAATTTAGAAACTCAGCCGGGATATGAATTTCTTTGTTATATGTCCATGATTTTAAATATTGACAGATACACAAACCTTTGTCTCCCTGCATTTTTTTCAATATATCAAAAACTGTTGATTTTGTTAATGATTTAATTTATTCATGCGAATACTCGCATCGCACGCTCTAGCAGTACAACATAAATATTGATTACTTACAATTTTCATTTTTTTGATAGTGAATCTATATTTATTTGATAGAATGGCCTTTAATTTATCTGTCGGTAACTTTGGCTATACCTAACTCACAACTCAACTCTACATCCTAGCTGCGAAGCCAGTATAGAGCCATAGTTCACCTTGGGCTTCGTCGAGTTTCTTCGGAACGCCCTTTGCGGTAGCAACGCTTTGGATATAGTTACATTTATGAAGGCTATATTATTTATATATCACATATATATATACATTATCACTGATATATGCCTTATGACTCAATTTGGTGACTATCACAAATAGATCTTTTAGGTTGCCCTGAAAGAAACTGCACCGCTTCAAGAATCTTATAATAATAATAGCAATTGGCATCAGTATTGAGAGAAATAATGTTCGCATTTAATTTTCCTTCATTCCAAAAAAACCCAAATACGTGCTAAGAATAGACATACACGTATCGCGTGCAAGATTCCTATTGCAGATTTTTTAGAGCTTTCTAGATCATCTGCTAAAGTGGAGTTCGGCAATTCAAAGATTTCCTTATCGGATACCGACTGCTTTCTAATCAGTAATGAATCATAAGTTGTCTTGACAGTCAGCATAGAAGTTAGGCAGATAAGTTATCTTTTTCGAATTTGTGATTTGTGAAGTGAGCCAATCAGGTTGCTTGCCATGATGTCATTATTTTACATGTTGACTTGTGCGTGTCCATATTAAGAAGAATCAGTCGTGTGTGCTTATTTTAATATTTTAGAAAGGAGTTGCGATGTTGACAAATAAACATTGAAAAGTATGTTTAAGATCATAATATGGATAATACTATGCTATAACATGTCCATGCATGAATAGTTCTGTTAGGCAGCAAATATAGACTTTTAAAGATAGAAAGTGGTCAACAAGGGGTCGGTCTACCTTTTATCGCAGAATTTTAATGTCATAATATTTTTATACATGCGAATGGTATCATTATCATTTCACAGAAAATCATTTGTCATCTACTCATTTATCAGACATTCAAAAATCATAATTTTGTAAGCCAGAATCGTGTTTAGGTATAAATTTAAGATCCAAAAATTATGTTTAACGAAATTTTGCAGAATAAAATTTTGCAAAATGTAATTATGCCTATTAACCCGGCGTCATGGGGGTGGAAAATTGTTACACGGACGTGGGGGCTGGGTCATCATTACCCTGATAAGGAATGTGAATATTTCTGCATGTATTTGAGAAAAATGATATTTTTTTGTAACATACAATAATTTACTTTATAAGGATAATACAAAACCACAAACATAATGAAAATATAAACTTTTATTAATAGGAATAAGGTTTTGAAAACTATTCACTAAAAATCAAGAAATTTGGCTTTCCTTAGCAAAACTTAACATAAAAAAATTATTAACCAGTCTTTGGTGTTCTAATAGAACTCTAATATATCTTTTTATATAAAATAATAAAAATAAGTTAGTCAGACTCATTATTATCAATACAAATAGCGCAGAAAGGCACTATATGTTGAGGGCAAATATGCTTGTTGCAGCCTTCACATACGTGTGTAGTTTTGCGATCTTTGCTTGCAGGACACACCTGACACCTCTTACGACCATTTGTTTTTTTTTGCTGGGGGCTCGTTGTAGATTCCAGATTGTATATTTTAGAATAAGTTGCAACATTTCGTCAGTAAAAAATAGGTTCCAGCTTGCAAATTCCGACAAAGCAGCCTTAGCTTCCAGAGCTACCCTCGGCAAGTGGTCGATTATATTTTCAGCTTTTGTTCGAACATTCTGTCGAAGATTACGAATTCTGTCTGGCTTTCGAAACCAAGCCGTACCATCTATACCCAAAATATTGCCGTGTGTACTCAAAATCACGAGTCGACAAACTTGTTGATGCATATTCCTCCTGCTGCAGATTTGCTTCAGACTGTACCCTACGTCTAATTATCGCCAATGGAACCTGGTCGTCATCCGAAATCTCTTGCTCCGTATTGGTTGCTTCACTACGCTTATTCACGTGGTCATCATCCTCTCCAGACTCAGAGTCCGATTCTTCAAGTACCGCCATAATACGAAGTTGTTCGTGATCCATTATTACTCCTACTACCTACCGAAAAAATAAAAAAATCGTCAAAACCTCAAAACAATGTAATAACACTAATACAAAGCACCATAAACAACAATAAATCATTTAAACAGTAATTGATTAAAATGGCGTAAAACAGTTACACTGAATACAGGCATGGGTCATATTTACCTTTTTCCCGTGACAACACTTCTAACTCACAACGTGGCTCTCACCAAACTGAATTCGCGGGATAAACGTGTAGAGGGACTCAATGACTCCAGCTACTGCGAAAAGCGACAACGTCGCGCGCGTCGTTGTAAAATTATAAGCGAAATACAAAAGTGCGGGTAATTTTGACCCAGCCCCCATGACGCCGGGTTAAATAACATTCTACTATCTTAAAAGTATGCCATTGTGAATTTGTATGTATATGTTACGACAATCTGTACAATGCAGGTATTCTACTCGTTAACAATACCTTTTTTCCCTGCGGAAATGCGGGACGCATGCTCCTCCGCCTGATAAGCGGCGAGCTTATTAGGGACTCCCCTCCGTGGACTCATCCAACGGAGGTCCATTCGATGAGTCCCCGGAGGCCCACTCGCTAAAAACCCAACGGCGCACCCTCAGTTGGGACCTGAGAGACCGTTTCCGAATCACCGGGCCACCCACTCCCTGTTGGAAGGACCTTCTGGTCCCCCCTCTCGGGCGGGAGAAGGTAAGGCGCGTGAAGCCTCTTCCCAAACAGGTGATACCGTGCAATGAGCGGGTAGTTGTCAGTCACCTGAACTAGCCCCAGCAGAAGGAGTGGCTGCGTGATTACGCAAATTTTATACACCACCTAGCCAATGTTTAGAATACTTAGGGCGGTTAGGAAATGCATGAAATATTATAAATATTATTTCCCATTTAATACTTTACCTAGGTAATGTATACAATGCCTAGGGATTGTATAGAGTACCTGCTGGCCCAACGGTAATTTATAAAAGAAACAGATTTGGCCTGTATTTATCCAAATCCAAATAGGCTAGGTTAGCCTACCCTACCCAGTTGGATATACAAAGACGGACGACTTTTATAATTCTCACTGAATGAATTACAAACCAATAAAAAACGTTTGACCAACTCACAGTGGGTTAGGTTAATTAAGTAAATGACCTAAACTTCGCGTGAGCTGAGCGAGCAAAGTAAAGCGAGCGTGCTGCGGCAGCGGCCGGCGAAGCGCCAGCTACCTGATAGATAATAAATACGCACATCAAAAGTGTCTAGGGATCAAGCATTTTTATGCGGATTTCTTGAGATTGAGATGTGGCTTTGTAATAAATTTATGATTTTATAAATTTATATGGATCCTTTTTGGTGCATTTCATAATTTGAATCAGGAACTGTGAATCAAATTCGAGTAAAAGATGAAAATCAGCTGTCAATATTTTCCCTATAAAAACATACAACGCATTGAAGACATTATTAGTGCTACTGTTTCCCTACTACTGATTAAAACCAACGTTATTATGGAGCGGCGACGTCATTTAAGCAGGGAAGAAATGCTAAGAGCCGTGGGAATGATAGAAGCTGGTTCCCGGCAACGTACTGTGGCTTTAGCTCTGAATACAAGTCAGAGTGTTATCAGTCGACTTTGGACACGATACCGAAGCACTGGTACCGTGGCTGAGCGCCATGGAGGACGGTATCGCTGCACCACACGGAGACAAGACCGATACATTCAAATCTTAACTCGAAGAGCTCCAACAATAACCGCCATGATGTTAGCCGTGAGGCTTCATCACTCTTCAGGGAACTTAATTAGCGACCAAACAGTCAGAAACCGCTTGCATGAAGTGAACCTTCATTCCCGAAGACCGCTACGGGTACCACCTATAGCAATGCACAATCGTAGGATTCGATATCAATGGGCTCTTGAACACAGAAATTGGGCAGAAGAACAATGGCGTTTCGTGTGCTTTTCTGATGAGTCTCGTTTTGGTATGAGACCGGATACAAGACGTATACGACACTGGAGAACCCCTGGACGCCAACAGCGATTAAAATCCTGCCAGGAAGTCCATCTTTATAGTGGTGGAACCATCATGGTATGGGCGGGTATTTGGATCGGCGGAAGAACTGAGTTGATTTGGATCAGAGGCAACCTCAACGCTCAAATTTATGCTGAGACGATTGTATCAGACGTCATCGTTCCTCTACAAGTGCAAATCGGTCCCTTATTTCAGTTAATGCATGATAATGCACGACCGCACACCGCAAGAGTTGTAAGACAGACTCTCGCCGCAGCTAACATCAATGTCCTGCCCTGGCCTGCTCAGTCGCCAGACTTGAACCCGATTGAGCATGCATGGGATATGCTACAGAGAAGAGCTCTGCCGAATATGGAGGGTATCCAGTCGCAAGAAGACCTTTTTTTGTTGTTGCAACGAACATGGGCGGCCATTCCACAGCGTGATTTGGATGAACTCATTTTGAGTATGCCAAACCGATGTTCTTGTGTTGTTAGTGTTCGCGGTAGAAATACGGATTATTAATTGTTTAAGTTACCCAATAAAATTTTAGAGAAAACTGTTATTTCAGTCTTTTTTTCGAACTTTTGTGTTAGTGGTTCAAATGTCAAAAATCCCTTTATTAGGAAAATGGCAAATTTCTTTATTAATGCAAAGGTGACTTGGTTTATCGTTACTGTGACAAACGAAAACACTTTATTTGATGAATCCTTAAAGAAAATTTTAATTAATATCAATCAGGAGAAAAGTTATTGCAAAAATATATGTTGATCCCTAGACACTTTTGATGTGTGTAATACTGATTTGCATTCCAACAAAACTAACTTAAATTAGATTTCTTTAATATGTCTCTTGCTACATTTAAAAGTAAACTTAATGTAAAACTGTCAGGAGAGGCTTGAAATAAAAATAAAGTGCGTATGTATATATATGTGTGTGTACACAGACACATATATATTTATATGCATATGATATAAATATTTCGTCATACATTAGTGTACTGTAATAGTTTAATTTTGGATTTTCATTAGCTGACCATGTCCTAACTTCAGAACTTTTTTAATATTGTGTTTAGGCACTGTTAGGTCTATTTCATAAAAAAAAAATGTTTAACATAAGTTACTTTTGTAAAATATATGACTGTTTGTTGCCAAAATAAAAGAAAAAAAAAACAGTTATTATGTATGTGAGAAAACACACAGCGTGGTTGAAGAAGAACCCATCAACCATCGTCATCATCCATCAACAAGTTTGAATGGTACGACCACGGGGTACGACGTCCTTGGTCAATGAAGCGTGTCAGTGTCAGCTGTCACTCAATTCATAGTCTTCAGAAATCACCTCCAAAAAACTTCTCTCGTTGTGTTTTTTCATACACAATAACTGTTTTGTTGGAATTCAAAACAAGAATATATATTATATGTGTTTCTAAAACACATCGTGGTTGAAGACCTGTTTGATATCTGCTTGTGAAAGAAAAAGCAAACGCTATGTGATAATGAAAATTAATAATAATCTATAAACAAAACATATTAATTTTATTTAGTCAAAAATAATAAAACCATAATAAATTAAGTTGACCTAATAGAGTTAAAATCAAATTCCATATTAACCTTGATTATTTATTAATCAAGTTATTAAATTATGTTCAAACAATTTTAAAAAAAATGATGATATTATTATTTATGCATACTGATGCGATAAATATTGAACCCAATACAAATATAAAGGACATTGGACAAAAATTATGGTGCTGTACCCACCTCCGCCACGACTTAACTACATTTGTTTGAAAGGTATTATAGTCATGATCATCTAAAGCGCATCAAATTCCATCCCGGGAGTCTTTAGTTAAATAATTTTAAGTTAAATAGGTACAAGTACTAAAACGAACGAACATTAATGAAAGTGAATGAACACAAGGGGATTATTTTAGTCAGTTCGGCCCACATATAGGGCTCAGGTATTATGGGAGTACTTCGCAAGGTGTCAGGGTGCCCCCTTATATTATTCTGCCGCGCTAGAGTAAATATAAAAGTCCCCGCTAGGGCTGGGTTTTCTTCAAATAGTCTATTCGTTATTGTAAATTGACTGCTACGTAAAATGGATCGACCACAAATCACACAAACTTGTCCATGTCTCTGAGAAAACATATTCCAGTTCATCCATACTCATTCACAAAATCAATAATCGTGTTCCAATGTCTAAAGCCTGTTATTTAAAAATCAATCAAGTGATATGAGCGCACAATTTCAACGTAGTAAGACGAAGGACTGCACATGAGTCGACTAGTTGCAACTGCAACTCCTTCACCCCCGCACTTCTACTCCGTATACCGTTTTGAGGTGCCTCGTGTAAGTGCAAGCGCAGGATGGTCGGCAGCCTTTGTCGTATATCTGGTTGTGTATAGTACGATATGACACATTATTATGGTTCCTAATAATATAAACTAAAGGTACTATTAAATGAATTTATTTTGCTATTTAAATAGCCCATGTGCCATATTTTTCGATAACCAGGATATTTTTTTACGGTGTCATAATAAAAAAAGGCTAATTTTTCATAGATCTTTCGATTCATACTAATTACATTGTTGGCGGAGCTGGGTGTTTTTTGTCCATTGTCCTTTTAACAGCTTATCATAAGTGAAGCTCTAGCTAAGTTTCCATGATTTCATGTTTTCCACAAAATCTCTGCGTCACTTGAGGACCACTATGTGATGTCCTAAATTGGAGTATATTAGGACTTGGGGTATTATTAACGGGATCCCTCTGCAGTGCAAAATTGCAAGGGCGTCCAATGTCTTAAAGATTTTAGAGCATTTCTCAAATACCAAGCAACCCAGCAAGTAAGGTACTTATTAAGAAACAACTGCTGTCTCTGGAGACGCCCCTTTCGAATAAAGTTTTCGTAGCAACGGGCAACGAGTGTCAATCCAGCATGAGATTTTTTAGGAATAGCAGTTCGCAACGTCATTGTAAGACGTCATCAATAAGTCCACCTTTTGAACTTCGCTAGGGCCAAAGGTACGGACAGTGAGAGCCGTTCCAGCACGGATAGTTTCAGAAGAAGCGGTTAGACTTGTTATCAATGTGAACAGGACAGCATTTGCTTCGCCCCACCTTTCAAATCGCGCCTCCGGAGCTAGGAGCAATGAGTGCCATTCCGGCACGGGTAGTTTCAAGACAAGCAGTAAGTAATCCCATTGTATGACCTCAACGATTCAACATTTGAAACGCCCCACATTATGACTTTCGCCTCCAAGGCTAGGGGCACCTGTGGCGTTCCGGTAAGTGTTTCTGGTAAAGCGGTCGGCAATGGCATTGTACCCCACCGAGAAGTACACCGCTAAATTGAATGACTCAGTTAGAACCTTATACTTTATTGTTATCTCTAAGTGAACCAACAAGAGAGTGTCAGCTAGCATTAAAGGCATTTTGTGCATTGTGTCAAATGTGACATATACCAAAAACATCTCATATATAAATAAGAACATCAGTGCATGTGCTCTGGTGACCCATTTCTTGAAGAATTCTTACAATTCAGGCGAGCAACCCAGCCTGCGTTCGCCGCGGTCTTTCTAAATAAATAATATTAATTGTCTGACATACCTAGTCAGGTCATAAATTCTGTCACATGTTTCTTGGACTCAAATCTGGACTGGAGGAGGGCCAGTCTTCGTGCCGGATGAAGTCGATCACGCGCCGCCAGCCAGTCTTGTGTGCTCTTCGCTCTATGAGGTGGCGCCCAATCTTGTTGGAATACCCAGTGCTTGTTATTGAACATGGTATGAGAAACAGGTTCCACAAGGTTCGTCAGGACTGTATTTTGATACACAACTGCATTCGTTTTTACACCTTTCTCACAAAAATGTACCTCTGTTAAGCCCCAATAAGAAACTCGCAACCATACCATGAGCGAGGATGGAAAATGACCTCGTTAGACACGCGGAATACGGTTGCTCGCTTCTTTACTACTGTGTGCATACACTTAATGATTTTCTTTGTTGTAGCTCTCTTCTACGGTAAAAATTATAAATATAAAAAAAAATATAAATATTATATAAATATGCCCGAAGCCCTAAGTCTTCATTTAACACCCTTTTCACCGTGGTTCTGCTTCACCCCATCTGAAGGGCCAAAAGTTTCTGCTTACGTTTGGGCTTTCTTTGAATTCTCGCCTTCACAGCTTTTATCACTGCTGGAGTCCTAAGAGACCGAGGGCGACCACTTCTTGACCTGTCATCCACACTAGAGTCTTCATTGTATCGTTTGATGGTACGATAAACGAATGTTTTGGTTATATTCAAAATTTTCAGTATTTCAAAAATTTGAATTGGCGCGTAACCTCAACGATGCAACGTAATAACGGCAACACGTCCACTCCATATTTAAAAATGAGTAAAATTCTAAAAAGTATGCATTTTTATTTTCATGAACAATTCGAAATTCGAATTCAATAAACTTTTTTGTGGCCAGCATTCTAAAAGAAAAGTTTTTACTGTGTGACAATACTTATGACCTGACTGTGTATAAATCTACTATGATGTGCTCTATGGAACTTTGTTGGCAAACTGTAAAATCTGCTTCTATTGGTCAATTGTTTTAAAGGTTTGTGATCAACCTTAGTGAATTGTTAAATTGTGCTTATTTTTCAGTGTCACTAACATTATAGTAATTAAAGAGATTGCTAATTTTTACCTTGTTCTCTGATCTTTATTAAACATTAATTTCTCATTAAATTTTAATCTAATTACTTTTGTGCTCATATCAAGGACAAGATTCTGGATCTTGATTTTCTATTGCATTCCTGAAAGATCAGGTGTGTTTTTAAGTTTTGCAAATACGATTTCATTTTATTTTGTAATAACCTGTAAAGTTCACATTTTTTCAAATATTCGAAAGAAATCTTTACAATTAATGAAATAACACACCTCATTATTTACTATAAGGGCAATACAAACCAGAGTTTCAAAGTAATTACTCATATATTTTTTCAAGATTTGGACTTGAAAATATCTTCCGAGATTGCTTATTATAATTATGCAGTATTGCACAAATCTCATATTGAAAGTCTTTATCAAGAACTAGAGTTGGTTATATCTGTGGCTCCGAGTCAGGTATGTAAAAACAAGTCATAAAAAGGTTATGTTGTTGTAACTATAACAATGTCAGGTATCCGACGACAGTCTTCACTAAATCTAGTAATATGTTAAATTAATATTTAACTATCTTTCATAATATTAGTGCCGACAAAGTGGTGGTGGTGGTACGTCAACAGCATTTTACCACATTATAGAAAGTGGGAAAGCAAAAACTCTTTCACCTTCCGATGATGAAGAAGAGGTGACGTCTATTGCGCCCTTACGAGATACTATCTCTTCACCCGAAGCAGCGGTATTCTTCCTTGCGCTGTGTGGGATCCACTTTGCTTTGATTCCGCTCAAAGAAAGTATTAATCTAATCTCCTCGATTACAGGCATAGCAATTATGAATATTGGTATCAAAAAACTTACTTACTTAACACAGCGCACAGTCAAAATATCTAGAGACTTTCATGAACACGGAAACTCTTTAATTTAATGTAATAATAGATTATTTTTGTCTCTGATTTTTTTTTCATTTTTTACCGGTAAATTTGCAAACGCTATGAATTGACAATGACAGCTGTCACGGAGATGCTTTATAGACCAAGGACGTCGTACCATTAACCTTCTTGATGGGTGAAAGTATTATTTGTTTAATTATACTGCATACCTACACGTTTATTATATATTTGAATGTTCCGGGGAATTTGCGCGCTTCTTGTTCAACCACGCTGTGCGTTTTAGAAATACATAAATTAAATAAAACAAGGAAAAGTCGACTCGCTATCTTCTTTTACACTCATTGCCGACTCGGCATTGTGTAATACTGATAGGATAGCTAGGCAAAGTATAAAATGAATAAATTTTTACATTGCCTTGACGTTAGAGGAAATCTATATATTGCCTAGGCATTGTATAGTATGTCGGATTATACAGATTGCCGGTAACATACACAAAGTATGTGCCTAGAAATATTCGTTTGAAGAAGACTATGCCAAGTGTGTTATGCCAATTGAATTTCAGACCAAAAAGATTCTGCTAGATAGAGGGAACCGGTCTCGAAGCATTTGCGTGGGCCATCTAGAAATATCGTCATGAGTACAGGTTGAATGGTTTTTATTTGTAGGATAGTTCAGGAACTTTCGGCAGGCGATGCTCTGTCAACTAAAGGGTAAGTTATTAACACATTTATAACTAATTTATTTTTATTCTGTTTTGTATTCAAATTACTTGATTCAGTAATGAATTAGGTTTATATCACCTTACATTACATTATACTTATTATTACATGCGATATTCGTAATGTTTATCGAGCACAGCAACCTAGAAACAAATATTTTAAACAACAAACAATTTAACTAAGCCAAATGTGCATTAACAAAATCCCACTTGTATTTATCCGGAACGTAACGTCATTGACGTGGGTTTCTCGTACAACAAAAGTGTAAATTGTTTCCTTCTAATTGTACAGTGCAACATTTCCTTATTAGAGTAAACACAACTCTATTGTGTGTGTTTATTCTAATTATGAGGATTGTTATAGTATTTTGAAGGTGGTTTCAGTAGATTTTTAATTTTTAGCAGATTCTTTAATGTCTTAAGTTTTTTCGCATTTAGGACAAAAAGTGACATATTAATAGTCAGCTCAGCGCAGCCATGCAATAACTAATGGGAAAGACCAACATATAAACTGCAATCTAATAAAGTAAAACTTTTTAGACTGTATATTCTTAACCGACTTCGAAAAAGAGGCGGTTCTCAATTCGATCGGTATGTTTTTCTCATGTATATTTTTTTATCTAATCCGATTTGCGTGATTCTTTTTTTTGTTCGATGCGAAATAGTTGCCGTTCGGTCCCATAAAAATGTAATCTAGTTTGGCCCAGTAGTTTTTATTTTATAAGCATTTTTGTTACTTTGACGAATTTATATACACGATACTTTGTTATACAGTAATTAATATGTACACCGTTTACTCTCTGGTCCGATACGAGTGATTCTTCTTTTGTTCAACGGGTGACTTGCTGTTTGGTTCCATAGAAAAAAAATAGTTTGACCGAGTAGTTTCAATTTAAGAGCAATTTTGTTTATTGTCTACCTGTACGATGTAATTTTTACTAAAATGGATGAAAAAAAACATTTTTATGCAAAAAATAAACCGAAAATCAAATCATGAACCAAATTAGTTTCATTTCCGACTTTGAAGTCAAATTATTTTTTGTTTTTAATGTTAAACGGTGATTGCGTCATGGATCCTTTTCAACCTCCTTGCTGGGCTGAAGACGACTTTGTGACCTTGAATAGAGCCTGAAAAGTGATTGATACGTCTACTTATGTAGGTTGGTGTTTTACATTACAAGCTTTCATTAAATCGATTTAAACTAAGGTTTTTTTATTCAATAACTCAACCAAATAATTCATTTTTGGTCACCCATACGATCACCGCGTAAGTTGATTAGTGAACCGTCACTGCAGACTGAAAACATTAACAGCTACTACAGTCTACAGTCTTCTCGTTCTTGCTATGAATCATTATAAAGGTTATTACCAATCTAAGTATTTGTTCCGTAGTTTTTTTTTACAATCTCGAGTTTTTTCACACTGAAAAGGCAATCCATAGAAAGTGAAAGTTAGCACAGAAATAGATTTAGTTGTAATATCTTTTTATATACATCATTAGATTATTATGTAATCCTGTGATAGCTCGTAGTTATTGCCAACATAGCACGCATATTATGCTTTATTTTATGCTAGAATACACAAATATGTCTAGACAAATGACGCATTGGATACCTACATTCAATTATGCAGACTTTTTGTTATTCGATACGGTAAAGCTGGGCAAATATTTATAAAGACAGCTTTATTTTATTGTAACCTTATTACGACTTTATGTTTTAAAATAAAAGAATGGCGGCGGCACTTCGGGAGTTCCGGTACCCAACGAAAGCGCTTAAAGAAGTTTGCACTTCGAAAAAACAAAACTCTTAGGACCCTCTTGCACTCGAAGGAGCGTTTGTTGCATCGCAACATGTCATCACACATTAACAGCGTAGGGCGAATTGAAGATATTATACCTATGCACATACTTACAGCGGTGTCGGAAACAGGTAACAGTGGCGCGAGTTCATTGTTTTACTCCCCATTTCAAAAAATGCCTAACGGCACGTTAAGAAGTTTTTACTTCATAAAAGTTTTTCTTTTATATACCAGACACTGCGAATTACCCCACCTTAACTGATATTTAGTTCTAAGGATAGCTTATACGACAGTTTTTTTTAATCAACTCCCGCTGACCATGTTGTGTGTTGCTTAATTTTCGTTTACTACAAACAGATTCTGTCAAATGTCCTTACTCCTTATTACAATCACACCATATTAACACACTGTTTCAGTGAATAACATTCACCAAAACAGGTCAGTGGGTTGTTTAATTGTGTCCATTTCGACAGTGACGTGACGCCTCGCTCTGATTCGTTTCTGTCAACAGTATCGAATGGATCGACAAATTCGATGGCTTTTAGTCCATCCATTTTAGTGCTCCACAAAAGATTTTTCTGTTTGAATCCAGTTTATTGTAGGTATATCAGATTTAGTTTTGTATAAACATGTTTGGTGTTTCGTTACTATCGTAACAACTTTTTCGCTGTACTTACATAACGTCACGCATGCCATTTAAACTCACGAAGTTGCAGAATATCAAAGATGTATCATATTGAAAAAGTATAAATGTTTACAATACGTAACTGGATGGAAAAGTGAGTTATTAGGTATATAAGTCAAAGTTTTATTAATTAAAACTTTATTGCCATAAGCAAACGGCGGACTTAATGACATAGGCATTATCTACCAGTCAACTAGTAAGTGTTAGAGACAAATGGTATGGCAATAGGGCAAAGTTGCTAAAAACTTAAATATGACAAAAATAATAATACTTAAATACAAAAGTTAATATACACTTATACATAGGTATATACGTAATTGAGTTAACAACAAAGACTTGTGACTGAGCACCATCTATCGTATACTAATTTACCAAAGAGTATTGCGATGATTTTGTAACATTATTCATTATCCCTTATGAGTTTGGAGGAGCATATGACAAGTAATTGCTTTTAAAAAGGTTCTCTTAAGTACAACTCATCCGCGTACGGTACATTTTGCAAAATGTAGCGTGCGTGGTTATATTTATCCGTAACAAACTTGAAATAACAATCTACGATACAATACTACCCTATTACTCAGCGTCGCTGTTTTAGGTAACAGTACCACCTAAAAGAACAACTTTGGCCCTTCTAGACTAATGCTCTTTTGGAACTTCGTATCTGAATCGGCAAAAAGCCTGGTCACGCTTCGCTTAACACTGACCAGGGTGACAGAAGAGGAAAATATGTCACGACTGAGCGGCAATCACAAAGCGAACATGCATGAATATAAAAATGTCTGAATAATCCTTATTCGTCAGACATCTTTACATCCTGGCAGCCAGTTACGAATATAGAAACTAATTCAGTTGACAACCCAACCTACCTAGCTATCTACCGACGAAAAAGTAAACTTGTTCACAAGGAAACTAGCGAATTAACAAAACAATCTATCAAAACTAGTAGACGAGGAAGCTGAAGGATTACGAAAACAGTAAACTGCCAAAATTGTCTACTTAGCGTAACTGACGAATAGGTAAACCAAAAATCAATTAGCAAAGTTGACAAATAACGAAACTGGCGGATCGCAATTCTGACAATTTCACGAACGTGGCATTCGAGCAAAACTAAGCTAAACTAAATTCACCAGTGGTACTCTAACTCTCGAAGTCGATGTCGCAGTGTTATGTACACATGTATTAAATGAACATTTCGATTGTCACATCGGTTCGCATTCAAAAAACGAACTCAAACGATTTTAGCACCTAACTTAGTGGCGAGTAAGTTGACATTTCACGGACAGATAGATATAAGAGCAGATATAATTCAATGAAGTGTGACGTTTGTCAACTTGCCTCGCTTGATCACAAAATGAAACATACTGGTTTATCATCCTCTTTAATGACTTTATGAGAGATGAGCCTTAATTTGTATAAAAACTATAAATAAACATCGATGAAAAACATACGGTATATTACTCACACTTTGAGTAGTTATTGTTAAGTCTAATATTTATGCGACTGCCAAAAAAGGAGTGTAATATTTTCAAGGGTACTGTATCTATAATTTTTGGTTGTATAAGCTTCATTTGAAATGAATTAATTTCCAGAAATCCTTCTTTTGGAAAATGCGGGTTCGAATCCCGTCTGATACCAGGACCGTGGATAATTTTCTAGTCAAACTTTCTTCGGAATCTTTCTATTTAAATAATGGAGAAGAATAGATCAATCGCTGTCTGTCGTGTTAAATTTGTAATCAGATTTTCATGGTATATTGGGTACGGGTTTAACCTTTTAACCGACACGGCAGACGCGCGAGAGCCCAATGTTGATGCCGATAGATGTGATATGCGTATTGTACTTACTATTAAAATTTAAAATAAGTAATTAAAATTACCCGATTCAAACTCCAAACATGAAATTTAATTTTAGAGCAGTGTTGCCTTGTCATGTCTTTATACAGAAAGAAAACGAGGTACTGCTTGTCAAATCCAGTTTTAAGTTTGGCGAATCACGCCAGAGTCAGGCTCATAATATAAAGAGCATAGATTTTTCCAGCGCTTTTTGCTTGTAACCAACATTGGGTGGGTTATCAGATTTTCGTCTCTTCAAATTAGCCTGAACGATGTTTCGTTACTAATTTGCCGATGTGAGTTTCGTGCAATAAACCTATCAGGCTAGTCAGAAACGTGTCGCTGGGTTGGGTGGGCGTGAACATAAACTACTAATGCTGTAATGTATTATGGAATTAGCAGACGCCCGCTGCTTATCAAGGCCTCTTTATAACTCGCAACACATTTCATTACGTTTCCTAATATTTTTTAAGTTTATTATGTTTACTGTAAGATACTTGCTGACTAAAAGTACTTTTTATAAATATTACATTTAGGACCACTTGCGTCAAAATTAATCATGTTTAATATATTATTCCATCTTTGTCAATTGCTTATAAGCAAATAGAGATATAATAAGGCTTAAACATGATAAGTTAGCGTAAGAATTTGATCAAAGAATTTTTGTGTAAGATCTTATTGGCTCTTCCATATGCTTGAGAGTGGATCATGAATCAGACCCAGTACTCGACCAATGTGTGTTGATATAAATACTTTGTTTTGAATTTCAACGTATACATTGACCTACATTGGCAAATTCAATGACTAATTAACTGCAATAGTCTTAGTGTCAGTAGTAGTGTCGAAGTTAGTTGAGGAGTTAAGAGGTCATAAAAAAGTGACATGTTTAAATTTCATTCTAAAGTAATTTTTAAGCTCCATTCATGATGACTAATAGGCTGATGTTGTCGATGAATGATGATGCTGTCACTGGGTATAAATTGTAGTAGTTTAGTAATTTCATTATATATGGAACAACAGTTGAAAAAAAAATACCCAATGTTTATAAAAAAATAAAACTGCTGTTATCTAAGATAAGTTCTTTATCGCTTTCGTGCTAGTGAAGCATTACAAAAACATCATCACGATATATGTTATGTTTTGTATTTTAAGAAATGTCAAGAACCTTTTAGCGTGGATAGTGTAAGTAAGTGGACCGTGAACTTTACGGGGTTTCGTGCTTGCCCTTGCCTTGGCGGGCGCCACCACCGACAACTGTCGCTCGGGTTGAAGCCGGCAAAGTGGGATTTTGTCTCGCGGCTCAAATTCTACTGGATTCCTACATTCATCGTTGGTTGTTCATCATATCAGTATTTTCATGTTCTCACCTTATTCTGGGTAACAGGCCTTTATAATACAGAATTACCTTGATAAATGGATTACAATGTGTTTGTTAATAATACGGATGATGTGTGATGAAGCTGAAACTGGGAGACATTGAAGCACACACATCTGGGTAAACGTATTTCTGGCAGGAGTTTTGGTTTTTCTTCTTAGATTAAAAAAAAAAGATGTTTTTACGAGGATTCCTAGCGCTATTTTTCAGTATTGCTAAGATGAAATTTGAGAAAGACGATTTAATTAAAATCTTATTCTATTGCACAGGAACATAACGTGCATAGATCCCTCCAATGTTCACTGCGACCTTGAACTTTCTATTAAGCTTCCGTATACTGGCACCACAAACCCGTAAAAGACTTTTGTTTTGAGACACTGAGGTAATCTGGACGTGATGTTTTTTCATAGATCCCGTATACGTTACTTATGGTAAACAAATTCTAGAGTGTCGGCAATTTTAAGTGGAGTGTATACAACATCACTGCAATCGACATGATTTTATTCTTAAACATGTGATCATATCTCTTTGGGAAGCACTTATATCTGCGAGTGATGTATTAATCTACCTAGGTCTCAGACATAAGAACCATATTATTTGCGAAACGAAGCCGTGTTAGGAACTCACCACTAATGTTGATGCAACGTCCTTTCCACTCCATAAGCATAAAAATATCCTACAACGCAGCTGTGAACAGATTCGAGGATGTTAAATCCTCCCTATCTGAAGACTGGTTGTAGTTGGATGGATTAGAGCTCTGGTTCTCCGACATAGCGGCATTTTCGTAAAGATACCTCAACACCTCGATATGCCTGTAGTCTACCTATCACCTTTGGAGATACCATAGCTCATGATTGAATAAAACCGAAGGCTTTATACTCTTCAGTTTTCTGTATAACCGGCTACTGTGTATTAATATGGTCTACGGTACTAAAGCGTTTTCGGAACCCGGCGTTCGTTTCCCGCTTAGCGCAGCGCACGCCCTTAGGCGAAAGCCTATTGCTAACCTACTATATAATTTATGATTCTCTTATAGTTTTTCTTTTAACATTTTTAATAGTTCAGTCAACCTGTTAACCTATAGGTCGACAGGTTATTTACGTCCGCATTATTAAATACCAATAAAAGTCCGACGCCCTCGGTATGTTAGACCTCAAAAAATATTAAGAAATATAAACATGCGTTTTTCTGTATTTGACACTAGTTATTTATTAACGTAAAGTAACATTTTAGTCCTGTTTATTATAGATATGATTTGCCTTCAATATGTTTTTTTTGTCTTTGACGGTTCAACGAATTTTGTTTAAGTTTTTTTATATATACAAAAATTAAGCATTTAATAATACCAATAATAAGCACATTACTGTCTCTCACGTATTAACGTGAGAGACAGTAGGGGCAATGAGTGACCCTTTGTTTTCAGCACCATATAAACGGTAAAAAATGAGGAAATGTTCTAGAGTGGCGACCGCGCACCGGACGATGATGCTCAGGGGACAGGTCTCCTACCTACTATCTATTTAAGGTCGCGAAAAGTCACTGGATGCAATGAATCAGAAATAATATCGAATAAAAAGTGGTTCAAAGCAAACTGCGAGCAAGTGGGCTGGGCGAAAAAACTGCGATCAACACGCCAATCATGGGATTGGTTTGGGATATCCGTTTAACATTATCTTACCCAATTAATGGATAGCCGAATTCATTTGTAGATATTTGATTTGTCAAAATATTTTGTTATGTCCGTGTGCGTGTTGCGTATATATAGTATTGAAGTTTAGTTGTATGACTTTGGAACCATGTTTTAACGGCCTTTGTTAGAGAGTAATGCTTTCAGATCATTTCTAATTCTTTGGTTGGATGCCAACAGCTCAGGACTGATCTTTGGGGGAAGCCCATGACCAGAAGTTGGCGTTGTTTGGCTGAATGCTGATGATGTAATTAATTTCATTGTATATGTTTGTTACAGAGGGATGACCGGTCCCTCTTGGCGCAGTTCTTCTTCGCGGACGACGCCCTTAACATGATAGCGGCGGAGTTGGACTCCTTCGACGGCCGCAAGGACCCGGAGAGGTGTTCGACCCTAGTGAACCAGCTCAGGCATGCTCAGGTTAGTGACGTCATGATCATTATATTATACTTACATGTAGGTACTTCCACCTCCTCCCAACTTGACGTTAAGTGGCGGTGGAATCCAGATAGCTAAGGCAGCAGTTTTACCTGCTATACCAGTCATCCTTACCTTGTTGCCTTCATGCCTGTTGCTCGTTCACACCTGACCCCGGGTTGAAGGAGAGAGGCAACACGTGGGCGGGCAATGCATTCCATTTTTGGATAGTGTGAAATAGAAATAATGCATAAATTATATTGTTGAAAACATCTAAGTTCTGTTGCGGAGGTACCGGTGTGAGGGTGGTTGTTGAGCGGCGACGCTCGTAATATGGCAATGAATGAACATACAATATGCAAAACTAGTTTTTACCGGTTAATGCAGGAAACTTTATTTATTTATTGACGTTTTGTAGCCTTTACAGGCTACGTCGTCAGAATCAAACGTTTATTTAATTTGTCGAGCTACCTTCGAACTCAGACCAAATAAAAAGTAAAGACGGAGTCTGCCGAACAAAAAAGTGAAGCCGGTTTTTTATGTATGTAGTGCATTAGCCAGTGTTACTATAGTCATTTATAATACCCCAATATTAGAAAAATGTAATAACGTTATTTCATAACGTTATTAATAACGTTATAAAATATTAGAAAAACTATCGTAGGCTTATTCTCTAAACTAGTCCAGATTAGTTTTACACTAGCGCTAAATGCAACCTCTCGTGAACCAAAGGTCCTGCGCTTGGAGATCTGGGGTTCCTGTGATTTATAAGTTTAATAACTGTTACACTAATAAAAGTTTAGTTAAAAAATATATAATGCACAAAACATGAGTCAACACGGCTTTTTTTCGGAATATTAGTGGTATTGTTATGATCACATGATGTTGATGGATAGTCCATTTAAAATTTTTCAAAAAAATATTTCGAAAGTCCAAGAAATATGCAAAAGTATGAAAATTTAAAGCCAGCAACGAACAATTATGACCAGTGACAGACAGGAGTGACGTCATCGCAACCATAGGTTCGTTTTCGCGCGAAAATTTAAATTGTCAATTTAAAACCGCATTTTTTCCGATATATCACAATGTTTTAATTTTTTAATATATCTGTAGTTTATTCTACATGGAATTCTTTAAAATGAAAACAAAAATAAAAATATTGCATCTTCCCTATTATTGGAATCTTTAAAATATAAATTAGCTTAAGTAATTATATTAAGTTAAGTAAAAAAATACCCTTGGATATGCACACGACGTAACCCTTTTGTTGTGTAGTACAAATCGTCGCTCTGAAAATGAGACCAACAAACCACGCTGCGGGAAGCTGGTTGCCACAATGGTTCATTTCTACTCTTACGAATGACTGCAATCCACTTCTCTTTTAGATTTTGATCTCGATTAGGAAATCGTAAAAAAAACCTATAATATATAATGTGTATTACATCCCAAAAAAATATACGAATACATAAAGAAAAAAGATAATAAAGCTGTTTCGTGTAATTGTTTATCCATGCATTACAATATTCGAATAATATAAAAGTATGCTACACAATGTATTTAATAAAATAACGTTACGTTATATTTCACGCTACCCAACAAAAGGGTAAAACTGTAACGTATAATCATGGCAGCATTTCGTTCAGGTTTTGTTTACAAAGGGACAACCTCAAATTTGATTTTGATTAATTGAAAATATTAGTTTATAACTTTACTTACGTATGAAATGTGATTCCATCCTGTTTTTTATTCTTGGAAGATTGGTTTCTACACGTTTTCACTACACAATTCGGCATTTTTTCTAATAAATATTGTTTTTTATTATTACGTCACACTCCGCGCGCCGGGATAGCTCGACTGGGAAGCCAAGGCGTAGTTTCGTTGCATGTGTGTGCGTGTAACTGTGTATGTACACGGCGAGGCGTAGTTTTATCGGCTTCACTTTTTTGTTCGGCAGACTCCGTCTTACTTTTTATTTGGTCTGAGCCTTCGAAAGACTTTTATTAAGCGTTCGGTTATTTCATTGTTCGATTTTTTTATGTTTTATTGTCTATGTATGTATTTATTATTTAATTTACTTAATAAAGTATTTTATTTAAAATTCTTTTTTGTAATTTTGAGTTTATTTATTTGACCCTAACTACCGTAAACTACCACCGGTTCCAAAATTGGGAGACCTTTCTGAGAAGAACCAGCGAAACAAACTCAAGAGAGGCTTTCTATCTCCTTCTTATGTTATATAATAAATTCATACATAGACAATAAAACTTAAAAAAATCGAAGAATGAAATAACCGAACGCTCAATAAAAGTCTTTCGAAGGTAGCTCGACAAATTAAATAAAAGTTTCATTTTGACGTTTAAAGTTTCGTGCATTGACCCGTAAAAACTAGTTTTATTTAATGAGTGATGTGCGTGAAAACCTAAGAAACAAATATACAATATGCACTATAATTTGGACAACATTAGTGGGGTGGTCCTGTAACAGCGATACGAAAGTTATACCGAAAAACGTTTTACGTGGCTCTATCTCAGAGGTTAAGTAGCAAAATATGATAAAAACCTTCTGTCCGTTGCTAGCCCTTTCTTCCGCTAAACCGCTACACCCCACATATACCTACTTAGTTACACGGTATAGCTGTAACAGTAGTCTTAGTCTTAGTAGAACGGGGCTGTTTCCGCAACTCGACATCTGTGCCTATTTTGCGTGGGGATTGGCATCAGTCCTGCCATCCCAGCTCCTCCAGAAAGCTCAGCAGTCCCCGAACGTTACTGCAGGCCTCTACTATAGTCTTCGGGCTTCCCATTAGAGAAGTCCTTTGTCCCCTGCACTCCAGCAGCACATGGGCGCTCGTCTCCTCGTCCTCCAGGCAGGCTCTGCATAGAGGGCTGTCAGAAATACCTATATTACAAAGGTGTTTGTTGAAATAGCCGTGACCCGTGAGTATACCCACGATTTGTTTTAAGGCTTGTCTAGGAAGTCTGATTAACTTACGTGTTAGCTGCAGGTTTACCTTAGGAACGGCTTCCCTAGCATGCCTGCAGTCCGTGAGTTCTGTCCAGTATTCGTTATTTTGTCGTTGACAGCGCTCCCTTATCCATGTTCGCAGCTGTCGATAGGGTATGGGTACAATAGGCTCCGGACCAATGGCCGTCCTGCTAGAACCTTCCCTGGCTAAGCAGTCCGCCGCATCGTTACCCCTTGAGCCGCTGTGTCCTTTAATCCACTGCAAAGTCAATCTATTGTCGTTAGCAATATTAGTCAACTTACAGTGGCATTCATAAATTAAGCCTGATGTCATTATATTGTTGGCCAGTGCCTGTAGGACAGAAGCGCTGTCAGAGAGAATACGAATGTGTTTTCCTCTTACCTTGCGACAATCTATCGTTTCAGCGGCCTTGATGATGCCCACACACTCTGCCTGGAAGACCGTGTTATAGGCTCCCAATGCTGTTGAGATGTGTATATTTAGGTCTTCAGAGAAGACACCCGAACCTGTACCGTAGTTGGTTTTTGAGTCGTCTGTGTAGACCCTCAACTCCTTTTGCAGACAACGGTCCGGAGTGTCTTCATAAAGTTGAATTTTGTATTTTTTGTCAAATACGTACGTCTTGGGAATAAGGTCGTTTACTGCAGCAA
Organism: Chilo suppressalis; assembly: GCA_902850365.2. Taxonomy (NCBI): domain Eukaryota; kingdom Metazoa; phylum Arthropoda; class Insecta; order Lepidoptera; family Crambidae; genus Chilo; species Chilo suppressalis. Next base: position 9,727,961 of record OU963895.1, on the reverse strand, counting down.
AGTACGGAAGTACCTGTATATGTCTGCTAAAATGCTGGTGTGTGGGGAGTTGTTGTCCCTCCATAGCCCCAGCATGCTTAGTCGTGTGGCTGTACAAGCAGCTTCCTTTTGTATAAACAAATGGAGTGGTCTCACGTTAAGTATTGTCTCCAGTGCTGATGTGGGAGTGGTTTTCATGCAGCCTGTGATTGCACAGCATGCCCGCCTCTGGAGACGTCTTAACTTATTAATTGTCGTTACCTGGTTTGTCTTGGTCCACCATACCACTGCTGCATAGCTAATGATGGGCCTAATTATGATCGTGTACAGCCACCTTACAATGAGTGGTGATAGTCCCCAAGTTTTGCTAATCATTTTGCGGCATTGCCAGAAAATGATGTTGGTCTTAGTAGTAGTTTTGTCTATGTGTGAACCCCAGTTCAGTTTGGAATCTAGGGTTATTCCTAGATACTTTACCTCATTGGAGAGCCTTAGTGTCGTGTTAAATAGTTTCGGTAGCCGATAGTCGCCTAAGGCTCTTTTATTCGTGAACATGACTAATTCTGTCTTCACTGGATTCACCTTAAGGCCGTAGTCGTCACACCATTTTTCAACCACCTTCATTGCCCCCCGTGTAACGTCACAGGCGGTGCTCGCAAACTTACCCGGGATTAGGATTGCCAGGTCGTCCGCGTAGCCCACCGTGTGGAAGTGAAGGTTGTTTAGTTTGGTAATTAAGTCGTTTACGACTACATTCCATAGCAGAGGCGATAGTACTCCTCCTTGAGGACATCCTTTAGTCGCCAATGCTCTGAGATGGTTGTCGTCTTGTAGTCTGATTAGTCTGTTACGGAGCATGTTACTTACCCAGTATACAATGGTCTCATCGACTCCGTGTTTGCCAAGTGCGTCTACAATACTGGCGAAGCTTGTTTTGTCAAACGCGCCTTCTATGTCTATAAAGGTGCCCAGACATAGCTCTTTCCGTCTGAGACTGTCCTCTATTTTACTTACGACTGCATGTAGTGCAGATTCTGTCGACTTGCCTGGACAATAGGCGTGTTGGTTTGGATGTAGTGGAAAGTTGGTTAATTGGTTGTCTGTTGTCACACAGTCTTTCTAAGGTCTAAACAGTAACAGTTGCTTAAATATATAGTTGTTGTTCATTTACGTATAATTAGATATTATGTATTTATAAGTATTGAAAACCACTTTGGAAAAGAAGGCAGGAGCACTACCGTTTCACCAACCGATAGGCAGAACCAGAATTATTTATCTTGTTTATTCTTTTTAGAACGCCATCGATCATCAAGTTCTGCTATGGAAGAGGTTCTTAATTAATTAGTCATGCCGACCGTATTTTCCAACTACTTAGCAATAATGAGGGCTCGTTTATTTTATACGCAAAAGTAATGTTGTTAATGTGAATCATACTGTGCGCAACTGTTCCAATATTGTATTGCCTAGACCTTAAATTGATAAAGAGACTTGGAAAGTAGGTCCTTTAAATATTAGTGACCTGTAGAGATTATATTGTATATTTACAGCGTAGCAAAAAGACAATTCATTTTAAACTTTACGTCAAGTACTTTTGATGTCAAGTAAATTTAATGAACAAAAACCCTGAATCATGTATAAAAACCGACCAAGTGCCAGTCGGACTCGCGCACCGTGGGTTCCGTACAAACCTGTAGGTATATTTACCGTTTTCGCAATTTTTCCTTTATCGGTGCTATGAGACGTTGCTTCGTACCAAATTTTAAGATTATGAATTCACGGGAAGTACCCTGTAGGTTTTGATTCCCTTGCGAGTTTCGAAAGTTTGCGACATAAACGGCTGTAGCTTTTGATTATTTGGCTTAGAAGTTTGATTTTATTACTGCTGACGGAAGGCGGACGCACAACAAAGTGATCCTGTAAGGGTTCCGATTTTCCTTTCGAGTTGCGGAACCCTAAAAACAGCGCGAGCCGGACTCTGTACGAGAAAAAAAACGGCAAAAATAAAGTCTGTTGTATAGGAGCCCCCCTTAAATATTCATTTTATTCTGTTTTTAGTATTTGTTGCTATAGCGGCATCAGATGGAAAATTTCAACTGTCTAGCTATGAAGCACTGTACAGACTGAGGCAAATATCGCGCACAATTCGGTTCACGGTTCATGAGACACAGCCTGGTGACTGGAGTCTTAGCAATAGGGTCCGTTTTTACCCTTTGGGTACGGAACCCTCAAAAATGTCGGGCTTTGTCACGGACTCGACGCACACGGTGTGCGTCGAGGATCGGACATTTAGAGATGTGTACGCTATGGAAGTTAATATTCTCAGATTACGTTGTGTTGTAATTAACATAAAGTTTAAGAAAAAGAGAAGGAATAAAAAGAAATTGGACCCATCCCTTAAAAATCGTATCGAGCTCACAACGCGGACCAAAGTTCACTGTGTGCGTTGCTGGGCTTAGTCTCATGAGTTTTATTTTTTCGGGGACACCCACGTTCTTTTAGCCAGTCTGGCCTCTCGGTGTCCTCGGTTGTTCAGGGACTTATTCGTGATACTTTTAATCCGTCGTGTGCATTACTCGATACAGTTGTAAGCGATCTATTTTGGCGAACAAAAAAGGTCACGCTCAAAAGTAGGCCAAAAGGCTTGTCAAAGTGTTGTCTCATCGATTCTTTATCGGGCTCTAAGAAAGTGGCTTTAACTTTATTCAGCGAAATTTTTTTAACTATAGAATTCTGATTACCCATGTTTTCACTGACTGTCTACGTAGAAGTTATTATAATGTGTTTGTTATCGTGTTAAACTGTAGTTTATGTAATTATGAGATAATGATATGACTGTGATAATGACTTAAGTGTTGTCGCATAGGTGCTGTGCTCAAGATTACGTCGTGGTAACGTCTGATTTAATAAGTTCAATCGTTTTAATGAGTTAGAGTGGAGTTTTGCTAACGTCACAATACCGCTTTTTATTAATACAACATGTGTTAAATGACAGCTGCATAGCGTGCGTCACAAACACGCCGACCTATGCAGTCAGTATAAGCAAATATTATATTACAAAAAATAACCACTGCGCTGGCAAAAACCATATGAGAAGTCAAAAACAAGTTCAAAATTAATTGCAGTGGGTGGAACTGTTTTGTGGAACCCTTTTGAATTCAAAAGGTCCTCCGACTGCAATAACTCTTTTACTTTCCTACCTCAAAATTTCCTATTTAATGAACTCTGAAAATATATCACGCCTTATTCGGAAACGAACGACGAGAAATCCAAGGGATCAACTATTTAACTATCGCCTACTTTTTACGATGTAATAAAGCAACTATCGATCGATTGTACGTAGATATGAAAATTTCTAAACTATTGTAGGCGATATGAGATAAGAACCTCGTGCTTCGGATAGATATTTGGTATTTATTCTGGATAATAAATTCAGAATCGCTCAAACTAATCAATTTGTAAGATTATTTGTATGATTTGTCATGCATTTGATGCTTTCTTCACCCTGCAAATGATTAATGTAAGAACTAATTTCCTTAATACTTTTAACGAAGGACGATTTTCCAATTATTCACACTGACTGGACGTTGCGACTTGGACGAAGTTGTTGTCATGATGACGACACGCTGTCGCGTCGGTCGTATCGTGTCGATACGAATACTCCATAGGCTCAAATGACTCATACTATATCATACCTTGTACAGCTGAGGTTCACAGTAAGAATTCCTTAAGTGCAGCGCGTAATTTGTGCTGCGGCCACATACTGGATTGTATTGTAGCCAAATATATTAGAGCAAGAGACTTAAAAATCACTGGCAAGTGATGTATGACATTTCGTTTTTACGGTCTACGCATTTATACAAATCAACAAAATACTCAAAATATACCCTATCTACCTGCTACTTAACCTAGAAACAAGACATCTATTTATCATGTTATTTGCTTATTTAGATAACAATAGTAAGAGCCAATGTAAGTCATAAAGCATATAAGCTTTTTCCGAAAAACAAAAACTTGGTATATATTTTGTTGGATGACCAGTAAGTATAATAAGCTACGAGGAGACTATGGAGCAGAAGTTAGCATGTTATTGGCAGACCTAACATGCTATCTTGAAAGTAAAGCAACTTTCAAAAAGCCCGTCATATGATGAGCGGTTAAAAAGAACAATGCCAAGTGTCCCTAGTAACTTTGGCTTAATATAAAATTTTCACGAACAGCAATGAAAACAGTTTTGAGTGTAGTTTAATAACTAAAACATTTCCAGAATAGTAAAAATTCTAAAGAACTTCTAACAAGAAAATACTTAGATATTATAAATATGGAATTTTAAGGTTATTTCAATTTCACGATCACCGTGACGGAGTGGCTTCCACACGGATTTTCATGGTGTCGCCATATCTGGGTTCCCAGGTTTGCTCCTCTGTCTCATTATTCCAGAAAAATAACCGTTTTACATTATCTCGGGTCTGCTTTTGAGGTATCTAGGTAGGTATCTTTACTAGTTGGTAGACTAATATGGTATTTTATATGCGCATTGTGGTAGCCCCAAAGTAGGGTCGTCTGGGTAGGTAATTACAATTAGTAATACATTTTGACGATTATTCTAATAATTTTAATGAATGCAAAAAACGACTGTTTCTATTAGTGTCATTTACTGTTGCTGTACTGTTACTGTCTTTTAAGTTATCACAAGGCCTGTCAACGCCACTGCGTCGTCTCGGAACTCTATGCCTCTCTCTTTTTATTGCAATGAATCAGAGAGAAACAAAATGACAACTACATTTATTTTTGTTAGATTTCCGGTCAGCTACTTGTGTATTAATAAATTAATTCTATTGGGAAAGTTATCGAAAAGAAAATGAAATTTTAAACTTTCGAATTGTTTATGTTATTTGTTGTATGTAAAAGACATGTGTCCGTGCCATTTTATAATTAAAAGTTTTGTAAGCCAGAATCTGGCATTGTTCTTTAGTATCGCTAGCTCCTCCGTGCTTCCAAAGACCTTTGGTCCTGAATTTATCTGCACTTACAGATACGCAATTTGCCAGCATGTTGGGTTGTGTGTGGTCCGTTTTACTTTGTCCATCCATTAAAATGACCTGTACCTCTGCTACAGATATACATAAAGATAACTAATATTATAAATGTTAGGTTTGTATGTTTTTTACTCAGTAACGCAAAACTACTGAACAGTTTTAGATGAAAGGAGAACAACCATTTTGGTACTGTTCTTGTACATTTTTTTTTTAATATTATGTTAAGCAGTAAAAAGTAACTAATAAAAGATGAAAAGTATTTTTTAAATAGTGGTGAAACTCAAAAATAGAGTGTACAAGCCATTTTATTTATATTTTATTATGTTTGCATTCCGAGTCGATGCACTTAAAACTGCTGACACAGTTGACCCACTTATTGCCTTAAGGACAATATTTTACATTATATGACAATACAATAAAGGCATTCAGATCATATTTACGTATTTTAATAAATACCTCCTGACAATCGTCCCGTGACTAATTGACATATTGACAGACGTTAGGGTCCTAGTAACGGCCCCTACAAATAGTATAAGCGATTAACAGGAAATAATTAAACTCACTTTCTGGATATTAACAAAAAACTATTTTTGCCGGCGAAGACGCTTCGGCATTCTGCGAACGGTTTTTCGGGTCACGGATTCTGAATTTGGTTCGCTAAACATTGTCGATCTCGTACAGTGTCTTTCTCGGCCCGGTTTATAATGAACATTGTCATTTTATGATGCTGTGCCACGTTGTAAAATGGTCCGATTACGTGGTGTTTATTACGTGTCGTCTGGTCTCCATTTTGTTTTTTATTTATTCCATAAATTATTCACATTTCACAAGTGATGGTTATTTTAGAAATAAATAAATAAAAATTTCATACACACACCAATTAGCCTTGTCCCAAAGTAAACACTGCAAGACTTGTGTTATGGGATGCTAGGGTAACGGATAGTATACATAGGTATACTGTATAATATAAGTATATCATTTTGTTTAGAAATACATATTAAACATCCATGACTGGAGTACAAATGCTCGTATTCATCACACAAACTTAGAACCTTTTTGAAAAAGTGAATAACTAAACACGTAGCAGTTAAATGCTTAAAAAATACATAACTGTGATGAAACTATTTGTTTCTTTTATTGGCCCTCAGCATATTTTTTAATAATTTCTGATGAATTATTTAAAATATAAACAGATTTACTTTCCATCAGGTCAACTATCCCTATGTGGATTGTAGGTATATGCGTCAACACAGTAGCGTGCATGGTGTAATTAAATATTTTTGACTGACATAGCGGTTATTATAGACATTTAGTTGTGCTAAATTAGTTAAAAAAAATATGTTTATTATGAAGATTATACAAGAAAACCCCTTTTTATACTAAATATTCTTTTTATTTTTAATTAAATTCAATTCGAAATATCTCATTAACTCGACTAGCTATCGAATTTAATTAAAGACTGGTAGTATACATTAACAATACCAACCAACCCTCCATACAAAGTGGTTAATCTCCTTTGGTACGCGTATAGTTTATGATCTGAATAGGACAGGTAATTTTTATCCCGAAAAAGGGTAATGTTCCTGTGGTTTTCTCAAAAAACTAAAGATAACGCAGACAATGTCGCGTGCGGCCGGTAGTATAAAATAAGGTTGTTGATGATAATAACAAACTGTACAAAAACTGGTCCTCGAAACGGTTGGAAATATTTTTGCGACACGTGTAATATTATTCCCATTTACATTAAAACAATCTAAATGCCATGACACGATTTTCTTTGTATCATTAAACGTTTCAGAAATGCAAAACTACTTGAATGGCGGTGCGAAGGTCGCCATAAATTGGTTATGGTCTGTTGAGGAAAACTCGTGTTGCAACAGAGACGTTTGCATAAAGATGAAACATTAAAATAATCTTTAATCCCTAAAGTGTTGCAAATGCTTAAACATTTCAAGGCCTGTTTGTAAACATAGCCTATCGGGTTGAGTGAGGAATGTTGTGTCTATGTACACAAGGTTTTTTTTAATCATGCAAGTACACTTGCTAGGCCTGACAGACAATTTAGTTAAAAAGCCTATATGAAGAATTTTGTTTCCATTGGTATATTTACACTTAATTGTTCGTTTTAAGTGGCTTCACAGCTGCTAGCTGCATGCCAGATCGACTCGTAGCTTTTGGTATGGGTTTGTACACCTTTGGTTTAGTCAAATATCCAGTTATACAGTAAGTTTTGGCCGTGGACATAGCCATTAGTTTGTATTTATTATTACTAATACACTAAAATCCAAAATACCTTATAAATGTAAACACATTTTCGGTATGTCTGAAACTCCTCAGGACAGACGGATTGTTTTATAATCTGGTAAATATATAATGTCTTTGAGTGTGTGTTTGTGCGTCTTTTGTTTTAAAATATATCAATTTTAAAGTAGGTTGGAAAAATACGTCAGTAGTAAGCATTGTAAGTAATTTAATAGGTAGCTAGATATATATTGTCACTTGCTTATTCCGTTACACGTTACATGTTATTTTAATAGCTATGGTATTAGTCATGGCGCAGATAATAATGATTAAATGCCATTCACCGACCAATGGGCATGACTTGTAAAATTTGTATGAATATAACCAAAATAGAACTGAAAGTATCCTTTGTTAACTATTCCTTCGATCGATTCTTTGTCTCTTTTAGTAAAGTTACAGTAATTTTAAAACGCGTTATTCTTTGTATTTAAGCAAATATACCTGAAGAAAATGATATTATCACAAATATTTATTAGCTTGAAAAATTCATAGCCACGTGGCTACTATTACACCGATTACGCTACCGGATAAAAATATAGCTTTTGTATCTCAAAAGCAAAGTGAACGAAATCAATTTAAGTGCCAAAAACACCCAATTTATAGAAAACAACTTTGAATGCTTAGGGATTCGGTTCAAAGACCTTGCTTTATTTACAAACGGCGCCTTATGAGGTCGAGCTAAGTATTTCATTATAAATTCAGAGGTCTAATTTGCATAGGAGTGATTTAATCTTTATTTCTGTAATAAAAAAGAATGTTCCCACTTTGTACGTTATTGACGTCGTCGCTTCTAATTTTAGCGTAGCTTACAAAAATAATATAACCTTCGTTGAAATTGAAAATCCCTTGAGAAAAACATTCCTTGAAATGATACATAATCCGGAATGATTAGTTAGTAGTATAGTAAGTTCGCTATCTCGATCTTGCTCGCTTCGGTCTGATTGTGCGCAAAACGTACTCGGAAATTGCTTCCATCCAACCGCTGTTTTGCGTAGTTCTCTCAATGACTCACGCGCATTGGAGGTCGTTCGGTGTGATAACGTCAGACACGCAACCAAAACTACTACTTTTATACAAATAAGGGACAATAACACGACTAAAGGTATATCCACACTGTGCACTTTTAACGTCATCTTTCTATCCGACTTTTGTTTGGCGCATTCACTAATTGACTGCGCTTAGTGACGCGAAACCAAGAAGTCGTAGTTATAAAATGAAGTGCGACGAGAACTTTTTACTTAGAAGAATATGTGCAGCTTACTTGTTAATAAGAAATTCCAGAAAATAAAGGTGAATACGAGACTATTTTAATAAATCGAAGCGTGAACTACGAGAAGAGAAAGATATTCTTTGGAAAACCTTCCGTAATCTTTAATAAACGAAAAGGGGGGAAATGTGAAAATACCTTAATAGTATAGGAAATGTCGTCCTCAACATAGAGTTGAGTTTAAACATTATTTAGAGATGTCTTTAGTTTATTGAGTATATATCTGGTATTATTATTTATTCTGTTTAATGCTATTTCGATAATTTTCATCATCATATTAATGTCCCCACTGCTGGGGCACAGGGGCCTTCCCTATGGATGGCATAGGAAGATAGAGCCATGAGACACCACGCGGGCTCGAGATAGTAAATTTGTGGTCACCCATCCAATGACCGGCCACTGCGAAAGTTGCTTAACATCAACGAACGCAGCCGAACGCGCTAATGACTTGCGCCATCGAGGTCCTCGATAATTTTGTTTGTGTTTATTTACCTACATATTTTTTTCCAAAATTCACAAAGACAATATTTAATGGTTTTTTTAACCGACTCCTAAAAAGGAGGAGGTTCAGTGTTCGACTGTATATTTTTTTATGTATGTTCACCGATTTCTCCTTCAAGGAGCGATTTCCTAAATTCTTTTTTTATTTGAAAGAGTGCACTTCCGGGATTGTCCTATTGGAACCAAGTCAGGATCTGATGGTGGAATCCGGGGAAATCGAGAGATACCTTCAAATTTCAAAGGCACGCACGATATTTTTTAAGCATGTTCACCGATTTCTCCGTCCATTGTGTTATTGTTTACTTGGACGATGTAATTTTCACTAAAATGGATGAAATATTTTTTAAACAAAATATAAAACCGATTTCAAAATCGAAAGTGGAACTAAAAAGTAAAAGATAATATCTGGTTCACGGTTTGGAAGTCGGGCGGGGTCAAGATTGAAAGACGTCGTCTTAGGTAACAACTTCTTTTGCAGCGCTAGCTAGAGCCATATATACTCTGCCTCAGCCGAAGATAATGCAACAGCCGGCTGCTTACGAGACTCCCAAGCTATTCGCCCTCCTGCTAATTCGAAGAAGTAGCCAGTAAACGAACGCCTATCCACTGAAGAGTTACCCCAATCAGCGTCAGAATAGTCTTTCAAGGATATATTTTTCCCCTTTTTCCTGTAACAGATACCGACATCCATAGTATCTTTTAAATATGTAAAGCATTGTTTAGCATTATAAAAATGCTCCAAAATATATTATTAGTTGAATTGGCTGTGGTAGCTTAGTAAATGCGATGTCCGGCCGAGATTTCACAGCTAGAAACATCAAGCAACCTATTGAAGCTTGGTACGGGCAATCGACTTCAGAATTTTGATTTTCATTAGAAACCTCATTTCTCTTCGATAAAGGTACCGACGAAGCTTTACATTCTGTCATTCCGAATTTCGCGAATATTTTCTCAATATAAGTTCTCTGATATATTTTAATATAATCATCGGTAACTCCTATATTTAATCCGAGACAAAATTCAATTATATTATTAATATATATATATATATATATATTATATTATTACCACGTTACCAAAGGCATCGCGTTTTAATTCATACACCCACTTGCAAGGGATACATGGCTTATTCTTCGGTAGATCAACCAGTTTCCATGTATCTTTATTAAGACATTATACTCGTCTTGCATCGCGGCTACCCAATCCTTTTTGTCTTCTCTGCTGATAGCCTCGGAATATGACAAAGGATCTTCACTAAGTACTGACCTTTAAAACGCAGAACAAGAATAGATTTCAGGTGCCTTGCGTTCTCTCATCGGATAGCGACGAACTAAACATCTTTATCTGTAGTGGAGGATACATTGTCTTCACTTCTTGCTGGTAATTCCTCGACCACTTCCTAATGTCGACTGTGGAGTCATAATTTTGAAGAGAACACAGATTAAGCGGCGAAATCGCCAATGGGATATTAATAATGTCAACTACAACACCATTATTTTCACCACTGTTCATACAAATATCTGAAAAAATATTTTCGATGGAAGTAACGTCTCTTTCTTTTACTATTTTACTGGGTAATCTACGTGTTTAAAATAACAGTTTCTAGGATCATCTGAATATCCTAAAAGGGACACTAAGTCGTTTTTATGTCAAACCTTGGCCTATAACAAGTTGGAATATGAATAAGTACCCTGCATCCAAATACTTTTAAATGGGATAAGTCAGGTACTTTATTAAACCACAATTGATAAGAGGTTGTAGTAAGAAATGCCCTATGTGGGGATCACTTTTTAAATAGACGGCCGTTTCCACAGCATCTTGCCAATAGGCTTTAGGGATATTGCTAAGTGGCAACATAGAACGAGCCTTCTCAAAAATACTACGTATATTAAGTTCATTAATCTCATTCTGCTGTAGACTGTACGCTACTGTAGTCTGATGTACAAATTCGGTACCATTATCACTACGGATACACTTGAATTTAGCGCCAGTTTGTCGTTCAACAAGAGATTGAAAATTACAAAATTTATCAAAAACTTGAGTTTTAGAAGGCACAAAATATATAAACGTCATACGACTAAAGTCGTCTATAAAAATAATAAAATATTTATTACCTTGAAAAGAAGAACATGTAAAAGGTCCATAGAGGTCTCTGTGTACCAGTTCTAAAATTAAAGTACCTCTCTTATATTTCAATTTCTTAAAAGGTTTCCTGGCTTTCTTACTTTGTATACAGGAAATACAGGGCTCCTTATAGTCGATCCCAGTAGCTTGACCTTTGTTAAGCTTCTTCATGCCAATACGACATAAGTGACCCAAACGCTTATACCAAAGTTGATACTTGGTAAGGTCTTCGATAACAAGTAAGACTGAAGACTTCTGTGGCTCAATGACATCACAATCTGATGAATATAGTTCACCACAGTAAGACCCGTGTAATATTGTATGACCTGTGTAACAAAAAATTGCTGAATTATTAAAATTACAAACCATTTTTATCAAAAAGTACAGAAAAATCTCTATCAACTGTATGTTTAACTGAAAGTAAATCACTACTTAAATTAGGTACATAAATAACGTCTTTAATTTTATTATCAGTTGAGTTACTACTAGATACAGAGATATCATCAACACCAACTAATGGTAAATTCTCGCCATTTGCGATGGTAAATGTACATCTAGTTACCGAAAGTTTTCCAGTAGATCTAAATTTGGAGTCATATGACTTGTAGCTCCCGAATCTATAAACCATTTGTTACTTTTAGTATGGGCAACATTGGTATGTAAAGCAGAGTTAGAAAGTAAAGTAGTCTGTCTTACAGATTTCAAAGTAGTAGCTTCTCAGGTTTGTTTGTCATATTTCGCCTGCATCCGTCTTTTATTTGGACAATGAGAACTTTTGTGACCAGGTTCACCACATGTGTAGCACACTATATGCTTATCTTTCTTCACTATTAGGGAACACTTCTTAGGGAAGATCGAAAAAAGCTTGGTTTTCACAAACTCACTCGTCACAACAACATTCGAGTTCTCCAATACCTTTTCAGACGTTAAACCTCCCAAAATAATGGCAGCAATAGAACTATCATCTATAACCTTTCCTATATCTGCTAAGTCCTGCACCGTACTGATCACTGCATTGAGATATTATATGACTCAGTATTATCAAAAATAAACACAGATTACCAGTGTAACTTGCGCTCTAAAGACAATCTCCGACCCAGACTTTGTCCTCGTAAACATTTGTGAGAGCATGCTAGGCTCCCTTGCCATTTTTCGCCGTTCGAACGGGAGTTATAGCCCAACCATCCAAAGTCAAGGAATTTTTTGTCAAAGCCTTCTGATCTTTCACATATCTTACATCTTCAGGTGTTCGATCACTAACCTGGTATCTTGCTACTGCTTGCCAAAAGTCTTCATGGATCAACAACGCACGCATTTTAAACTTCTAAATGGAATAGCCATGCCTTGCCTTGTTATTCAACAACTTAATTCCATTAAAATGATCACACATTTTATTAACTCCTCACAGTGTAGTAAAATATAAAATAAAAGTAACATAAACGTGTAAACAGGAAAATATATTGTTATGAAGTAAGTAAAAATTTTAAAAACAAATATTTTTCAAAGCGCCTACGTCAACTTTAAGTACAAAATTAAGATTGCAGCAACCAGTATTACAACACATACCACGTTTTCCAACACAATTGCGAGGAAAAAACAATATTGTATTGTAAGAAGGTAACTTATAAAGTTTAACTGACCTTTGTTGGCGAGTACCGACTTTACGGAGCTTCTTTAAAAACACTTTTCAACATCGGTTGGTTACAACACTTTTGACTTTCGACCAATATAATTATCCGTCAGAACGTCTCTTTAGAAATGCGACCAAGTTACTATATGTTTATATATAGCAAGTTAATATTTGGTCTTTAATGTGCTTTTTAACATGGAGTATATACACCATAGCGATCTGGGCTTATATTTATTTGCCAGTTAATTGAAGTAGGTTATATACGTTCCCAGAATATGACTTGGCGTTTTTGCTGTTTTTCCACTGATTGAAAGTTTCTTAAGACGCCAGGTATTTGTCTCTGGATTTTGGGATTTTTATCTGGCAACAGCCTATCACTTTTTCGTGCCTCGATTAGTATTTCAACAATCAATTTAAATTTTGAATGTTTTAAGTTTATTCGCATTTATTACATATTATAATATAAACTATTTAAGCGTGTCTTTCTAATGTATGTAGTTCACTTGTTTAATTGTTACTATTCGTGGCTTATAGAAATTATCTGACCTCAGTTTCTCAAACTATTGAATTTATAATACTCTTAGTACAAGCGTCTGAATGTAAGTCCTGTTATTTCTTACCCTTATTCTTAAATAAAATATGAATGTACCTCTGTCCGTCTGAACTGAACGATCCATTGACTGCGTACCGCTATCAGATTTATACGGGTGTGTTGTTAGCTCCTAAAATTATAGTACCATATCGATCGACGAGAATACTATAAGTGCATCGCATCATCATAATAAAACTCAACAACACTATCTATCAAGGTACTCGTTCATTTCCAATATTTCGCTTCATTTATATTCAGTATCTTATCTTTATCTTACTTATATATTTATATTATTAAGCATTTAACAACTAGCATATACCTGTTTAAATCTAAACAAATCCCGTCTGAGACCTGGACGTAGGGGTTTGTATCTAGTAAAATTTTCTTTAAATTTATCTTACTTCCTAATAGCAAATGCTTAAATTAGCATCGATTTTATATTAGCACCGACTGGCAATTTTGGTTTTGTTTGATAAATTAGAAATTGTCCTTCTTTTAAAAAAATGTGAGTATTTTCAAATAAAGTGACTAAGCGGCTTTTAGTCAGTCAGATATTGTATATCGAGTAAAATACTGTTTTTCTCACTTACGTAATTTTGATTATGAAATGCTACTATATAACTAGTTGCTTGCTGATCATAGTAGATATTCAACAATTAAAAACCACTTTTGAATTAACTTTTTGAAAAACTAAAATACTTAACGTTACAAAGAAAGCCATAACGTTTTATTAAGCAAGCGGTCAAGCGTATAATTAATTAAAGGCTAATTAATTATGTTTTCTTCGTTATTAAATTACATAATCAGATTCGTGACGTCATCTCGTTGGCTATGTGAATTTCACACATCAACAGCGATTAATTGAGATAATTGTGCCTTGTGAAGTGTTTCACTTAGTTATTGGTTTAATAATATTACGTTCCTATAGAATACATCACTCTCTGCACTACTTTCTTTGGCGAACACTTGTTTCGGACAGGTTCCAGACACTGCCGTCTCTCCAGTAGAAAGTTCATTATTCTGTCCGCAACTTACCTTAGCTGCCAACAGCTATTATGTGGAGCACAAATTCTTTCCGTTAAATTTTTATCGCTTGTGTTGGTAAAAGCGTTGTTTATGTGTTATATTGGTTTTAATTGGTTCTAATAATGTTTAAGATTGATAGATACTTAATTGCAGTGGTATTTTGTTTTATTGCCCCACCTCATCTTGTAGCAAAATATTGGTTCGCTCATTAGATACTGTTAAGTTTAAACGAGATTTCTTTTTGTGGTTTTTTCGTTAGAACTGATGAAGCGTTGTTGGTTTCTTTACGACAGAATTTGTTAAACTCAAATTCTTTTAAATGATTGCTAATTAATTATTTACATTGACCTTGACGGTAGGACGGGCGCGGTTGTTGACTGTGGTTATACCTAAATGTAAAAAAATGGGGGTGTTTTGCAAGTTGCAACATTTGCAACGCTTCGTTGTTTTGTTTAATGGACGATCTAGTTGTTTTGTGGGTATATTTGGATGAACACTTTTATACCAATCACAATGATAAAGATCTCTCTCACTATGGGATATTAGCGAAATTTCTGTGTAAAACGGAAACAGCCACAGATAAAAAAAAATGATAAAGATTGATTAAAGAAGTTGAGCTCTGTTGTAGGTCGCTCGTTTTCGTTTGGTCTATGAGAATCGGCTGTGATTCACTATTTATATTATTTATTAGCTAAATAAATGGCTCAAGGAATGATTAGTAGTAATTGATCAATGTTAGCGATCGATCCGTTATTAATTATTGAACAATTGATAATTGCACCACCGATTAATCATCTCGCCACAGATATACCACCTGTTTTCAAATGAAATGTTTAACAACTGTTCTGTTATTGTTATCATTATTATTTCTTTGCTTGTTTTATTCTATTATAAGCTATTCAGCGCGTTTATAATAAACTTGATTATTTTTAAACTCGAAGAAAAAAGAAGGGTGTTATAAGTTTGACGTGTCTGTGTGTACGTATCTTAGCTCCTAAACGGATGGACCGCTTTGGATGCGGTTTTTTATTAAAAGCTAACATAATAGAGATGGTTCCCTTAGTTATTATTTATGGTAATCTTATCAGGGGTTTGTCCTCCGTCTTGTATGATGGCTGGGTCTATCTGTTACTAAGTAGGTACTTACAATAAAGTGAAAAGGCCAATACATTTTATATTTTCAGCTTTGAAATTATAATTGGGTGTTAAGTGTACTTTTTAATTTCCCATTATTTTTTTCAACTATTCCTCGCGTGGCATATTTCAGTCAATCGGCGTCTACTTTTGCTGAAAGGCAAGGCTGTCAGTATTTTAATTTTACTACATTCATTCGATAAGTCGGTATACTTATGAATACAAATGAGATATTTGTTTCTTAGGTTTTCACGCACATCACTCATTAAATAAAATTAGTTTTTACAAATGAAATATTTAGGTATGTTAATTTCGTAATCCATGTGATCCACAACACTTTAGTCTTTGCATCTAATACAAGTATGCTATATATACATTTAAGTTATATTCCTCATGTCGAAGAAGAAGCCTCTTCACTGTAACGAAGTTTAAATAAAGTACTAAATTGTTTAATAATCAATATCATGCTATCAGAAACTATAAGTTAAGCTCAAACAAAACTTGCATTATGTTGTAAAATGTCCGATTGTTCTAAATGAATATAATAGCCATGTAGGTGGTAACAAATACCTTTGTGTATTAAAAATAGGAATATGAAAAGTCATAATTGAAGTGCAACTGTATCAACAACAAACCTGTTTGTTTACTTTTTAATGCAAAAAGAGAGCAACCGACTTGGTTAGCGTACGAAGCTGTGGAAAGAGCTACCCTGGAGATTTTCCCAAATACAGCATTAGGTTTTCAAAAGAGGCGTGTAGAGGTTCTTACCGTGGCGGTAACTTGCTTGCTGCATGTTGACTGCTTACCAACATGCGGACTGTATGCATGTTTGACATCCATGTGTTTATAAAACATAATTATTATCTTGAATTCATTCATCACATTTCATTCAGCGGCGTTGTTGTTGTTGTTATCGTATCAATGAATCAAACGCTGGTCACCAATTATGTTATAAAGGCTATCAATTCCATTCCATACTACAAGAAGAAGAGCTACAACTAATTCATTATTAGATATTATAGAAAATAATACTGTTATGAAATGACGCAATGTGCATGTTTACACACGTGGAAATGTTGACTTATAACATAGTTGATGTAATAAAAACGCATGGAATATTCTGTTAACAGAAAGACGAATTGTTTTTCTATACACCATTATAGACAAAAAATATTGACATATCGTTGTTGTTTGTAGACTTGTTTTTCACGTGTAAGTCTCATGATCGGTTCTGTGTCTATGGTTGTATTACTTTAAGGAAGTTAAATGGTTTTAATTACTACTGTACCCTTATATACAATATAATTATACAAGAAAATGCCTGTTGAACAGGTACTTTGTGGATTTATGAATAATAAATCATTCGCGTTATCTATGTAGATTGATATAGATCGATATTAATAGGGTAACGTTACATTCCATTGCACTGCACTCACATCAACATGCTGTCAATAAGTAAAGTATTTTGCTGGTTCTTCTTAGTACAAAGTAGATATGGATAAGCACCGATGGCATGCATAGCACTTTCATAAGTGCTTGTAACAGCCTAAACTGAATTAAAAATTTTGAAGTTTGACCTACAGTAATGTTTTTTCTACAAAACTTCCGAGTTTCCGTGACCTCCACGACTCGTCAATTTATGTATCATAAATTAATTAACACTTCTTGTCTAAATCTAAAGTACATAATTTATTTGGAAAATTTAATATAGTCAATATATATATAGGGTAATGTTTTGTTGCCATGCTTAACGAGGCTGGATGACGAGATCATGAACTTTTCGTCTGATGTGATGGTATAACATTTATGCAACCTCATCTTGTACAGGTGTACTGGTGTACTTATGCAAAACTGGTAGATGGATGCCTGCGATTACGTATAACAATAATTTTCCTTACAAACTTTCTTGACCTACATGTTGTATTTATTTACTTAAAAGTTTGATGTTCGCGAATGAAGGAGCCTTAGGAACTCTTTATTTCCAATTTATCAACGTCAGATCAGTGGTTTAGATTTTTCGTATTTATAATAGTACACACCCTTTCAAATTGTACCCAGTTTTATCTGACTACTTGTAAATATATAAAAAAATATTTTGCCCTATTTCTTCAGACGCTAAATACTCAATTCATTAGCATGTATTTATTTACTAAGCTGACACGGTTTTCCACCGTTTTCCGTGCCGTGAACGACACGACCGACGGTTAGTGAGTATGTTCGCACAGTTTACGAGTTCAATCGGTCGCGTCTGTCGTTCATAATGGATAATGAATGATGTATGAGAATAACTTTACATGGAGTCCTCTACCAACTTTGACACAAAAGCTGAATGATAAATAGCACTGTGAGTACCGTTTCGGGAAATAAAGAAAGTTATAGGTGCGATTTTCTTTTAAGCCTTTACTTGTTCTCTTATGTCTCTTTGACAGTATAATATATCCCACCAAAAACATTTTCCCGTAAAATGTTGCTAAGACGAGACCATATGAATCGCACTGTCAAAAAGTTATCAGATTTCATGATCTCATGTAGAGCCAAATTTCTAATTCTACACGCCCAACTGTAAAAGACCTAAATTTACAAACTCTACACCTTAGTCAGAATATGTGGCTCTGCTGGATTCTTTAAATACCTGGATCCATCGCGATTAAGATGCTTCAATCCCGCAAATACCTGGTTTGATAATATTATCTTGCGGGATTTCATTCCCTAACTTTGCCTAATGCAGGCGCTTTACGGTTATTCGTATATGCTATTTGTGAAATTGACAATAGGCTCGAATCTCCTTTTAGTTCCCTATGGAGTATGATAAGGACAACCTACTCAAAATAACAAATAGAAAATATGAATAGCCATCGTAAGAAGTGTTAGGCATAATGCAGCATCGATGGCGGATCGAGGAGCTCGATGGCGCAAGTGATTAGCGCATCGCTGAAGTTAAGCAACTTTCGCAGTGGTCGGTCATTGGAACCCATCCAAAGATTTACTATCTCGAGTTCCTCCGTGCTTCGGTAGGCACGTTAAGCCGTTGGTCCCGGCTGCATCTGCAGTCATTAACACCCACCAATCCGCACTATGCCCGCGTGGTGGGTCATGGCCCATTCTCTCTATTCCATCCATAGGGAAGGCCTGTGCCCCAGGAGTGAGGACATTAATAGGCTGATGATGAATGCAGCATCGATACACGTACACGAAGTTTTCTCTGTTGACATTGGTTAATAGTACCATTATACCGTCATTACTAAATAGGACGAATTTGTATTCATAATTATTATCATTTGTTTTTTTTATCAACACGTGGTGCGGTGTGAGGTATCTTTATCGTTTTTTTAATAATAATTGACCATGACATTTGAGATAACGACGCGTGAAGTGCATTCTTCGGTATATATGGTAAATTAATATTCTTTGTTGTAGGCCGTGATAAAAATTAGCGTGATGGAAAATTAATGTTTGGAATTCCTTTTTTACCGAGGGCCTTTTCTGTGATAATTTCGTGGTTGATGATTCCTCATTCCTTATATAGAACTTGAATGCAAAATGTTTTATAATCTCAATGTTGTGTTTTAGAAGGCACGTTAGGGGACGTTGGTCTCTGCTGCATCTGCAGTCGTTAGAACCCTCCAATCTCCCTTCCCTTTAGGGGTAGTTTAGGAAAACTAAAAATGACAAACTTTATAATTTATTTAAATAAGTATTCGTGCCAAGTTTTAAGTGTAATAACTCAAAGAACAAGATTTTTCATATAAACTTTCGTAGATTTTCGAAAATCCTTGTAACACCTTATTATTTATTTTTGGTATTTAGTAAAAATACCAAGTTTAGCGTTAATCTAAGTACGCGTTAGAATTCATCCATATAAAAACTTCGATACCGTCCTAGTCCCCTTTTAGGGGGTAGGTTAGGAAAACTAAAACTAACAAACTTTATAATTTATTTAGATAAGTATTCGTGCCATGTATCAAGTCTATTTTTTATGATTTTTCATAGATTTAGATTTATTTATTGCAAAAAATATGGTACAATAAGATGACATGTATACAAATAGATTCTACATATTTTACCATAAATGGCATG
Source organism: Chilo suppressalis (assembly GCA_902850365.2). Lineage (NCBI taxonomy): Eukaryota > Metazoa > Arthropoda > Insecta > Lepidoptera > Crambidae > Chilo > Chilo suppressalis. The sequence goes on along the minus strand of OU963895.1, from coordinate 9,708,294 downwards.
CAATTTATACAAAAGACTAAATTAAAGTTAAATTAAATTAAAATAGGGGTCTTTACTATACAATTATAAATACCATGATATAATTATATTACAAATAATTCCATTAAATATTTTTTTGATTAAAATTATATCTATACAGAATCTTCAATCATATTCATTCATTTCAAAATAAACCATGTAATACTAAATAAATAACTAATTTACATTATTCGATTGTCAAATTTGTCATTAAAAAAATCTTCTACAGTATAAAAATTTTTTTCCTTGAGCCAAGTCATTAGTTTTGATTTAAATAATTTACTGGGTAGACATTTTATTTCATTAGGTATTGCATTATATACTTTTACACACATACAATTACATTGTTTTAAGTACCAAGTTAATTTCGGTAGATTATTAAATATTAATCTATTTGGGTCTCTTACACTTTTGTTTTGATTTCTCATTTTAAAAAGATTAAAATTGTTTTTTACAAAAGTAGCAACTTCAAATATGTACAGACATGGAAGAGGCAGTATGCCCAATGATTTAAAGAATGGCTTACAAGACTCGCGTGGGGAAAGCCCACAGATCGCCCTTACACATTTTTTTTGGACTTTGAACAGTCTATCCGCGTCGGTTAAATTTCCCCAAATTAAGAGTCCATACCTAAGCATGCTACCAATATAGCCATGATAGGCTGCCAGAGTAGTTTGTAACGCAGCCATGCTTCTCAACCTTTTCAACACAAATACATAGCGGTTCAACTTATTACTTATCAGATCAACGTGTTGCTTCCAAGTGCAATTATCATCCAGTAAAATACCTAAAAATTTTGTTTCACTCACATCCTCGATTGTCTGACCTTTATAATTAATATTAAGTGGTATTTTAGTTTGTCTACTTGTACCGAACTGCATAAAATTAGTTTTTTGAAGATTCACTGTCAAATTATTAAATTTAAGCCAATTTATGACATTCTCAATACAAGCATTTATCTCGCTTTGAAAGTTATCAGGGCCACTGCAGTAAGGAATGATTATGGACACATCATCCGCGAACAGAACACATTTATGACCGGTTGCATCAGGAAGATCATTAATGTATAATAAAAATAACAATGGACCTAGTACACTTCCCTGAGGCACACCATATTTATTCATTAGGTATTCAGACTTATTTGAAATTGAAGTTGGTCCAACTTCATGCTGTTACTTTTTTGTTTACCGCACATTAAGAAAATCTACCAACAAAATAGAAATAGAATCTCTATTTAGTGGGTGCTAACGACTGCATTGTGAAGGCCTATCAAAAGTATTTATTAATCTGGAACAACGGAACCAAAGCGCGATTCAGGAGACTACAGCGCCATCTCTTGACCATTGGTGTAGTAGAACCAAAAACCACATCTTTATTTATCAAAAGTATTTATTAATCTGGAACAACGGAACCAAAGCGCGATTCAGGAGACTACAGCGCCATCTCTTGACCATTGGTGTAGTAGAACCAAAAACCACATCTTTATTTTTCAATGTTACTTTTATGTTATTATTGTAATAAAGTAACAGTTATAGGTATTCATATTTATAATATTTATCCACATGTTTCTAGTTTGTATATTCGGAATACGTGTTTGAGTTTCATACAAGTGCAAATCACATATGTTCTAATAAATTATATTCAGTAGCGATTTTAATTGAATATTTTGATTATTTATTTATTTTTTCAAATTAAAACTGAACTTTATTGACTGTGTCCTTTTCCAGACTTTTTATTAATTTATTGTAATTAATTATTTGCATGCAATTAAAAACTAATTTTAAACAATGCCAAAGAAGGATAACTTCTCACGCGCCTACATAAGTACACGCACCTATTTTTTTTGTACCGTGTGTACCTAGGTATAATAATCTTATTGTACCGGTGGGGCTCCCTAAAAATTTAACTATGAGACTTTATTTGTCCACACATTTGTTCCAAAATAATAATAAAAACAATAATAGCTGTTTTTATCACATTTTATTAAGTTTTAATTTAAAAATCCAATTTTTAATTGTAAACATCGGAAAAAATCGTCTATTTTACTTATTAATAAATATGTATGTATATGTTACCGGCCAAACCCGATTTCAGGACAAACTAGTTTTGCCTAGGCTAAACTACTTCTTTTATACGCGATAGGATTAACTAGTATAGCCTAGTCCAAACTAATTTGTCCTAAGCCCAATAGGATAAACCAGTTTAGCCTAGGCCAAAGTAGTTGATCCTAATATAAATACGCATATTCTAGGATAAAGTAGTATGGCCTAGTCTAAACATTATAGTATATCAAGGAAGTCAAAATAAATAGATAAACTGAATAAAATACTCCGTAATTGGAAAAATATTTTTTTTTTAAAAAGATAACGATTCATCGTTAAAAGTTATTGATAATTAGTAATACAAACAATTATACTATAACAAATAATATGTGTTTTTTTTAATGGAAGCAATAATCATATCTCAATTATTAAAATTGTTATTTAATTTTACATGGTGTACTTTGGTGGCACTCAGAATTGCAGAGTATCATTGCCATCATTGGCATCTGTTTGTGGAACATTTTGGTTGCAGCTGCATCTCACCAAACAAAAGGCCTATTACTTATGTGTGCGAGTGTACCCATGCGCATAAACACTCCCTCCACTTTCTTCCAGCGTTCTTTTTACATGACGCGACCTGTACAAGTCCTGACATGTTTGTTCAATTACTTTCGACTCTGCTAAATTGGTTTAGGGCCGTAGGGACGTAGGCCGTACTAGTTTATCCTAGAGTGTGAGTATTTATATCAGGATCAACTAGTTTGGCCTAGGCTAAACTGGTTTATCCTATTGGGCTTAGGACAAATTAGTTTGGACTAGGCTATACTAGTTAATCCTATCGCGTATAGGCAGATCTAGTTTAGCCTAGGCAAAACTAGTTTGTCCTAAAATCGGGTTTGGCCGGTAACATATACACAAATATCACTCCCGCAACTGCCAAGAACATTTTTATTAGAAAACAAGGAAAAAGTTGTCTACAATAGATTTCTGATCCATCTTACTCGTTGACAATCTTTTAATGTCCCAATTCGCGGGAGTGTTGGCAGCTGCGACAAACTGTATGTTTTTCTTTTTGACCGCATAGTATACAATAAAACGTAAACTTTCAATAGTAGTTTATATAATTTGTATTACTACTTATTGTTATTTGTATTTTCTGTTGGTTACAGGACCGAGTGTTGAACATCACAAGCCAGATAATGGACCAGATTTTGGGAGACGAGCGCGTCGCGAGAGGATTCAGGGTGAAGTTTCCAGAAGACGTCCTACAAGACAACCTGGCCGGGCAGCTGTGGTTTGGGGCTGAGGTTGTGTTTTTTTCTTTTATGAACACTTCTAGAGCAGCTTGATAGCACAGTGCCTTGTTCAGTCTGCTATCGGGAAGTTAAAAGTCTCTAATATATCTAATATATAAAATTCTCGTGTCGTGGTGTTTGTGGTTAAACTCCTCCGAAACGGCTCGACCGATTTTCGTGAAATTTTATATGCATATTCAGTAGGTCTGAGAATCAGATGTAATCTATTTTTCATCCCCCTAAATGTTAAGGGTAATCCACCCCTAATTTTTTTTTCAATTCGAGATTTTTTTTTATTTTTTTTATGATACAGCATTAGTAAATACATACAACTCTAAATTTTCACCTTTCTACCACCAACCCCTATTTTTTTATGGCGGTACGAAGTGCGCTGGGACAGATCGGACATCTATTTTTCATCCCCCTAAATGTTAAGGGTAATCCACCCCTAAATTTTTTTTTCAATTTTAGATAAAAAAAAAGTTATGATACAGCATTAATAAATACATATAACCCTGAATTTTCAACCCTTTACAATCAACCCCTATTTTACCACCGCGATTTTTATTTTTAATAATTTCTTTTTTTTCTCAATTCAATTTGATCTTCCGCCTTCACCGGTCGATAACCGATCAACGATCAATCGATCAGTTATCCCCGCTAGATGTCTACCTGGGTCACCTCTCAGCCAGCAAAAATCACGGAGTAGGGATAAGAAGGAAGCCGGTCTCCTGTCTTCCTCAATATACAGTTTTCGGCCATTTTTTTTGGTTTCATTTGTGTATCGATCGTAGTAGTGACTTATACGTATTATTTTAATTTTTCTGTGCATCTATTACGTTAATTTTACTCTCATCGTGAATTTATTATTAATTTCCAGAGCAATAATTATTTTTTCACATTTTATTAATAACTGATAAAGACAGTTTTAACTATTAGCCGAAACGGCTTGACCGATTTTCGTGAAGTTTTATATGCATATTCAGTAGGTCTGAGAATCGGACAACATCTATTTTTCATCCCCCTAAATGTTAAGGGTGGTCCCTACTTAAACAATTTTTTTTGGACCATCATCATACAAAAATACATACAACCCTAAATTTTCACCCTTCTACCAACAACCCCTATTTTTTATGGCGGTACGAAGTTCGCTGGGACAGCTATATAGTAGGTATTTCTATAGACATTCAATATACGAATGGTGACATTGTAATGCTCCATACCTATATAAATAATTATAAAAAAAGTGGCTTCAGACTTTCTCATTTCAGAACCAATACAATATTAAAAAAAAGCAGTATTCGAAAATTTAAAAAAAATTAAAATTGAATGCCGTAGATTTCAAACCGAGGTTCCCTAAGCGATGCGTGTGGAACTGAATTTTCTTACATTGAATTTACGTCCTTCAAATTTGTTTGTGTAGCTTTTGTAAAATTGTTTTTTCGTTATATAGTGAAAAGCTCTTCCACTGTTTCCTTTTGTTTATTTGTTGTTAATTTTTCTTTGTATTCTAGATATAAATGCTGATTCATTATATTTACATAGTATTTAACACACCCGTGTGAAGCCGGGACGGGCCGCTAGTATTTATATATATATATATATACTAGCGGCCCGTCCCGGCTTCGTACGCGTGGAGTTAGTTAGAAATACAGGTTCACTGCTCGTTCCCCGTAGGTGATAGCGTGATAATACGTAGCCTATATGTTGACCCGACTTCTTAATAATATTCGTGGCAAATTTAAAGTAGTAAATCCATGCAGTACTTTTTGAGTTTATCCCGGACATACATACAGACAAAAATTCGAAAAACTATATTTTTGGCTTCGGTATCGATTGTAGATTACACCCCAAGTATTCTTCTAAAAAAATATTCAGTGTACAATTTTGACTTTCCTACCATTTTATTATATGTATCGATTTGGGGACTGGTCATTGGTCATATTCTAGCTTTTGCCCGCGGCTTCGCTCGTGTCAATGTATTCTGATTTTTGGATACTGTGACTTGCAAAAAAAACCCCATACAATTTTTGGTTCTGAAATGTTCTGCCTTGTATGGAACTGAAAATTATTCTTTATTATACATTTCTTATTTACTTTTCTTGTACTTGGTCGATACAATCATGGACAAAAATAGAGCTTTATATATTCATATTAACGGATGCTGTTATGAACTCTGTTGTATACCTTTTCATTACATAGTTCATCTTTATTTCGCATAATATAAATGGTGCACTTAATTTCGATTGAAGTTTATGCGAGGGTAATATACGATCGCTTAAGAAAATTTAGAATCTCGGCGGTATGTTTTGTGACCATGATTGTAATTATTGCCCGATATCTACACATTCCACAAAAGCGGAGCTGTGCGATAATTTGTAAAGCGGAGCCGTGTAAACAGGCAAGTGTTTCTATAGAAGCTGTGCGAATATGAGCCGTGTTAAGTGGAGATGAGCTGAGTGGAGCAATTTGAAGATGAGCTGAGTGGCGTTGTGAAACATTTTTTAAAAAGTTACTTAAACAATTGAATAAAGCAATGCAATAGCTCCGCTTTTTCTCAAAGCCGCCCAGTGCCGCAACGCACTGTGGAATATTTCGGTGTGTTTCGGATTAAAAATCTGTAACTCCGTCAATTTGAAAGATAGACTTATAAAATTTTGCTATAATATAAAGTGATACATAAGGATTCATATAAGTAATGTTTGATGAATTGGAATTATGCGTATTTTTTTTAATTAAAAAAGAAAAGTCACAAAATGATTTAAAATAGTATTATTAGTATTATTTATTTATTGAAATATTTTTAGAAACATATTGTACGTCTATTTCTTAATGCTAATTACTCTATTAAGATAACTATCATATTATATTGATAATATAAAATTAAAAATGGTAAAATATTTTTAACACTACGCTAACATACAGAAACAAATCAAAATTATCTCAATATATATTTCTTTTTTTTTGCTCAGCAAGATTGACATCTTACACCCGGTGAGCTTCAGGATCTGAAATAAGTTCATTAACCTTGAGAAGGTGTAAAGTATCTTCATCGAGCTCCTTTACATTTTTTGCATATGGTTTTCTTATGCTCGTTATATATGGATCTGAAGTGTAAAGTAGTGTATTAAACACATCTTCGTTTGTAGCTATTCGAGAGCATTTCCGAGCATGGTGTAAGCGAAATTTTTTATAGTCCTTATTGCGAGATTCTTGAGCATCTTCTGAAAGTTGCCCAATTCTTAATACCGCGAAATGGTTTATGATACTCTCTCAGTAAATAAAAATTTTGTGGACAGATGATGGCATGTAATACCAACTATATTTACTCACGTATATTCTTGCAGTTTCCAGAGCATAATTACCAAATTTCTTACTATCTACCACTATACCAGATGACAAAGCCTGCAAAATTATATATAACCGTTTAATTAAATCAATGTCAATCCCTGTGATATCAGCAGAACAGGCAGCATTGTAAAAATATCTCCTAGCAGTATTGCCATCATTACTATTTCCCGTCCCCTGTCGTGGTTTATCGATATTTAGGCCCAACTCTTCACGAAATCGCTTTTGTACTTCAGCCTTTTTTTCTTGTTTGAGTCTTTTTTTTCTTCGCTTGTAGCAGACCACGTTTGGAAAGATAGATTATATGATATGTGTAATATCATTTCCATGCAACGAATCCAGGCATGTAATGTGGATAATCCGTATTGATAATTTTCAGGCCTAACTATTACTTTCGTTAAATCATTAATTTGTCTAGGAGTTGCTCCGCATATTGTACATGTGGAACTAGAAGGCGTATCTGTTAAAACTTGTGCCACTTTTCCGTCTATCATCGTCAAGAAAAGTTCATGCTTGACTTGGACTCCCACGCCTTCTATATTAATTATTGATGGAAGCAAAGTTTGTATTTGATTTTTTATTTCATCTACAACCGATTTAGTTTTTTCTGGCGTTTCTTTGCAAAATTCTATAGATATAGGTCGACAGAAACGAACAGATGAAGGCACTGGATTTTGCCATGTGATGGTGCCTGTTTCCACGTCAGTTAATCTGATAGGCACAAAAGAAGTAATAAATAAATTTGCATCGGAAATAAGTTCAGACTACATAAACATAACATAACATAACAATATCAAATAATTAATTCATAAAATGTACCACAAACTATTGATAATAAAAGTAAACTACGAAACCGCATTTGATAGCGATTTCCGTTCCCAGACTAGTATTCGATTTTTTCACATATCTCCGAAAACCGCAAAAAGCCGCAGCTAATTTTTTTATATGTTTTAGATGAGTAACTAACCTATAATTTAACATTAAATTCAAAGCATCGGTAAACAACTCTAAATGTTAAAAGATTCGACGAAGTTGAGGAAAAATAAATATTTCTCCATTTTTTCTTTAAATTGGTTTTTAAATTTATATTCATATTAAAAACAATCAATTATATTTATTTCTAACCTCTGATAAATGTGCTTTTCAAAAATATATAATACCTTATACCTTTCATTTCAAGTTTTAAAACTATTTCACGTTGAAAAACGTAAATGAAGAACTTAATATTTCCCAGCTGCCTAAACGTTTAACTTTGCTACATGAAAAAAAATACTTTTACGAAATAAAATATGAATTACGCTGCAGAATATTAAACTTCGACTTTTGAACTATTAAATTATATTCATATATTACCCAATTTCAATCAGTAATAAAAATCAATTTTGATATGCGTTTGTTCTACCATATTCCACCGTGCAACGCTCCGCCTCGCTCAGCATGAAAACTCCGCTTAACATTTTAATGTTATTTTTATCAACTCCACTAATACTATTTCCTCCGAAGCGGAACGGAGAGATGTGTATTTTTTGCAATGCGATGGGTAATTTTTTGAAGATATTGTTTAGTTTCGCGCATCTGCGCTTATGTGGAAAAGCAGGCTTATTTGCGCACGCACCTCTTTTCGAGTATCAGTGTTTATTTTGCTAATGATTTTGTTTCTTGGTGCAACAATCGCTTTTTCACATAAACATTGATTTTAATTTCAATCCTTCAGGCCTCCCTCTGCGGTAGCAAAGCTTTGGACATTGTTTAAGCCTTCAAAATTCAATTGGCAGATGCTTACAGTGTCTAGCATCTTTTGTCTGTTATCTCTGATAAGAACCGCTTTTGAATTGGTTATGCGACCGGCATCTGCTGTTGTCCCAAGCCATCTTAGTCGCGATATTATTTGTAGCGTTACAGATTGAGTTAGCTTAACGTCGTTGAAACTGGAACTTGGCAGTTAAAACTTATAACACTAAATGGGTAGATGTGTCCGGCCGGAAGTATATATCCATGAAAATTTCATGTATGTGAATTTACGAGATAAATAAAAATGCAAGCGTAATATGGCTTGAAGCTTATTCTGTATATAATATGTTTAGATAAGTCGTTCGCAGGAATATGCAAATAGTTACAATAATTAGTAGTTAAAATTAATGCTGCGCGAATTCTTATCATAATTCATAGCTTTCTGCGTCGCAAATCTATATCGCGTCATTTTGCAGTCTTGTGATTATGAACCCCGTACTAAATTGCATATATCTATCTCATAGTCTTGCGCCTTCGATGCTCTAGCAAACTAGCAACTGTTATTACTATTTACTGACTTGACTTCATTCTCGTTGTAGTGCCTCGCCATAAGGCTCGAGGCTTACGGTCTTCAAACAATACTGAGATGCGACGTCGTATCGTAGGAATATACGAATTTTTAGAAGTAGTAAATAGCTGTGCTGCACGAATTCTTATCATAATACATAGATTTCTGCATCGCGAATCAGCATCGCGTCATTTTGCGGTTTTGTGTTAATGAACCCTGTACTAAATTGCATTTGTCTATCACATAGTCTTGTACCTTCGTTATTACTATTTATTGACTCCAATTTCATTCTCGTTATAGTGCCTCGCCGCGGGTTCTTCCATTATGAACCGTGAAGAAGAGTCGGCAGCGATGCGCCCCTTGGCCAAGGCACTCACTCGAAGCTTAGAGACCGTCCGGTCTCTTCTGCGCGAGCAATGCCTGAGGCCTAGAGGGCACGCGCTGTCACAACACGACGACATGCTCCATGAGAGTTTGAGAATATTCGACAGGTGAGGTTACTATAACTACATCTTCATTTTCTGGCATGAGCTGAGAGCTGAGGATATTCAACAATTGAATTCACTTTCATCATCGTAAATAATACCTCAACTTACTGCTATTTATTTTGGTAACACTTGTCGCAAGTCGAGAATAATTTATGCTCGTAACTTAGGGCGCTTGTTAACGAGACGATTTCTACCCGGGTCTAGGCACGGTCTTAAACCGTGTCTCCGTTCGGTGGCCAGTTAGGAGGACTGACAAGAAGGGACACTTTGTTAACGACACCGGCGCTGGCGACGGTTTGCGGTCGGTACAAACGAACAAACCGTGCTTGTGAACAAGCTTAGCCGTACCGGCCCGGGTAATAATCGTGCCTAGACCCGGCGGAAACCAGATCGTTAACAAGTGCCCTAATTGCGTGAGAGAGAATGCCTGTAAACGAAGCCTCAATGTGTGCGTGACAGAAATGTAGCTGTGTTCTAAATTGACTCCCTGCATGACATACTCTGATATTATGATAGATAATTTGGTTTTAATGATGAACACAAACATTTATGCTGGATACCTATGTATCATTATAACTATTTCTATCCGTGACCCTAGTATCTCATAAACATCTTTTCACGGGAAAACGTCATCGAGTGCCGGAACAAATTTGTGTCTGAAGTCGAAACTTTGTTAAATCGAGTAACGAATTGGGGCCGACTTAATCTAGTCCAATTTAACCCTACGAAGACACAAGTATGCGCGTTCACCGCAAAAAAAAAATACCATTTGTCGCATCTCCTCTTTTTGAGAACACTCCTCTAACTGCCTCAGCTAGTATTGGAATTCTTAGCGTTGACATATCGAGCGACGTCCAGTTTCGGGATCATTTAGAGGGCAAGGCCAAATTGGCCTCTAAGAAGCTTGGTGCTCAATAGATCGAGAATGTACTTCACACCGGCCCACCGACTGCAGCTTTATTATGCACAGGTTCGGCCTCACATAAAGTACTGCTCTCATCTTTGGGCGGGGGCACCCCAGTACCAGCTTCTCCCTTTGGATCGCATCCAGCGCCGAGCGGCTCGAATCGTCGACGACCAGGACCTTTCCGATCAGCTTGATCCTTTGGCTTTGCGTAGGGATGTAGCTTCGCTCTGCATCTTCTATCGCATTTATCACGGGGAGTGTTCTGAGAAATTGTTCGGATTAATTCCAGCTGCTGCATTTCGCCATCGCACATAGCGACAAAAATTTCATCCCCATCATCTTGATGCGTGGCTATCCACAACCGTGCGTTTTTGTCGAAATTTTTTACCACGCACGACAAAACTGTGGAATATGTTGTCGCCAGCAGTGTTTCCGGACCGATACGACCCAAAAACCTTCAAAAAAAGAGCGTACTCCTTCCTTAAAGGCCGGCATCGCATTTGTGATACTCCTGGTGTTGCAAGTGTCCATGGGCGACGGTGATCACTTACCATCAGGTGAGCCGTTTGCTCGTATGCCCCCTATAACATAAAATAAAAAAAAACCTAAAAAAAACAGTGCCTACAGCGAGGCTAGAGGTAATTCGTGTGAATGTGAGAAATATCTGTTTTAATTATTAAATAATATTTCCAACACAAACCAATTAGCCTAGCCCTAAAGTAAGCAATGAAAGGCTTGTGCTATGAGATACAAGGGTAACGGATAGAATACATATACTGAAATATATATATATATATATATATTATGTAGAAATACATGTAAACAGCCATGACTTACGTACAAATGTTCGTATTCATCATACTAACATTTGCCTCACCGGGATACGAACCCATGACCTCACGAGTAGGCGACAACTCGAAACCCGGCATACATCCTACTCGGCCACGGAGGTCTTTTTATTTAATTATCATCACCGATCCTTCGCAGACTGTTCGCTGAGTTCGAGTTGTGCTACGTGAGCGCCATGGTCAACGTGAAGACTCCCCACGAGTTCGAAGCGCAGCAGCTGATCTGCGTGCTCTTCTCGGAGAGTCTACGCCGAGCCCTTAAACAGAGCCTGCTCACACAGGAACAGGTGAGTAGTCCGTTATTGCAAGAGAACATTTCTTAACAGAGGTAGGGCACAGCGAGTTTTCTGCTCGATTTGGAGTACCCGTCTAGGGAAGCAACCTCCAACTTCCAGAAGGCCACAGTAAAATATCACTACCTTTTGTAGGTGTTGTGTTTTTGCTGGTGAGTAGGTCTAGGGCTCCGCGGGGTAGGAACATTAGTTCAGACCGGCAAGGTGAGGATGGCTGGAGCTGCACACCTTCTGCCGCATCATCTTTTTTTGCGACCGGACTCCACTAACACTTAATATCAGGTGATTCTATTATCATACAAAAATTTATCGAAATCGGTAGGTAATTAATTGTTTTATTGTGAAGCGTCACAGACAGATAAACTAACGGGCGAAGTTAATTGATACATTGTTTAATGTGAATATTCTAAATGTGACTAGTCGATGTGACGTCGAATACATTGTAGGATGTGTAAAATTTTGATAAATGGTTACTTTTTCTAACTTTCTTTTAGCCATAGTCACATTTAAGTATATATCAAGCAACGGACCCTTGGTATGTATTTTCGACTGACATTCATTTAAAAGTGCTGTTGTAATTAACTTAATGAAAAATGTATGTATTCAGTGTTCTACATAATAATTATTAATCCCACGTTTGATATACAAATATATAGTCAAGAACGCCGAGTTTTCAATGTATTGAGTATACTTATTGCGATTGTAAAGAGCACCATTATGAGAAAGCTGGTAGTGTGCCAAAGCATTCTGCACTGTAATTACGCAGAATAAAAGGGATTATTCTCTATTTATTTATTTTTTCAGGTTGACTCATATGACCCCGCGCTGATGTTTGCCGTGCCGCGTCTGGCGATTGTTAGCGGTCTGCTCATATACTCAAGTGGCCCCCTTAGTATAGACAAATCACCAGGTAATTTGACAAACACTTATTGTAAATATGTAATAAGATAACGTTTAGTTAAAGAGTAGCCTTAGCACGAACCAATATCGAATTCGGTTAGTTGAATTCGATGTCGATATGCGTCGAATTTCAAAAAGTTTTGTATGGAAATTTGAACAGCGCTGCAGCGCCACAACGCATGGAACGAAAATTAAACATCTTCCATACAAAACTTCTTCACATTAAACGCGTACCGAGATCGAATTCAACTGTTCTAATTTGATATTGGTTCGTGCTAAGGGTACAGTATACAGTAGAATCTCTATAGCGCAGGTGGTAAGCGCTTTCGCACTGCAATCGTGAAGTTCAAACTTTCTCAATAGCCGGCCATTGGATCAGTGGCCAAATACTTATTATCTCGAGCTCCTCCGTGCTTCGGGACTTTAGCCGTTATTTCCGGCTGTATCTACAGTCGTCAGCACCCAACATCCGCACCACGCAAGCGTGGCGGGTCCCAGCCACTACAACTTTATCAAGGGTCGGCCATTGGATGAGTGGCCAAATACTTATTATCTCAAGCTCCTCCGTGCTTCGGCACTTTAGCCGTTGGTCCCGGCTGTATCTACAATAGTCAGGACTCAACATCTGGTACCACGCATGCGTGGTGGATCACGGCCATAGAGCAACACGGTCGACGCGGTCAGAAGGGAAGTAGGCATACACAGCTTTCCCCTCTGTCGAGTAGGGCATACAAACGATACATCTGTGCAGAATTTGGCGATGCATTGTGTCATTGTATATGTGTGGGTGTCGTAGTAACAGTTTTGTTTTGTATGCGTGTACGTTAAACTGCGTTTGTGTGTTGATTTGAATAGTATTATGTCGCTATGGCTTCTCCCTTCCTATGTTGCTCTATGTTACATCCCAATCTCCTTATTCCATTCATAGGGAAGGTCTGTGTGCCCCCCTAATGGGGACATTAATAGGCTTATGATGATAATGATGCAGTAAACAATAAGATAACGTAAAAACGTAAAAAATCAGTAGGTAAATTGAATGTTTGTCAAAGTGGCGTGTGCCCTTGTGCTTTGTGTTAAAAAAACATCTAAATGCAAGTTCATACTAAAGTAGCTACTCTGTTAGGTCGCTGGTAGGATATTTCTGATAAGACTTGACAGTATGATAAATAAAGTACAAATTCTAGACCTCTAAAAGAGGCCGTACAGAAATGGCGGCACACGAATATTAGGTATTTGGCGCGAACACTGCGCCTGTGTGCGTTACGAGGGGCGCTGGATAAAAATGTTAGGATAAATAATTTTGATACGATGAGCATTGGATTTCCGTCGATCTTAAGGGATGATATGCATGCGAATGCAATGCATGTGGTGTAAAGAACCTTTTTCTAGAAATTTTAAACAATACTTACGTAACGTAAATTTTTTGAAAGTATTAAAAAGTCAAAAGTTAAAATAATTTTCGAACTTTTTACAGCCTCCGCGGTTGCATAATAATATTCAAGTTTGTTGCTGTCACTAAGTCTGCAAGGAAATACAAACATAAACGAAAAGTGTTTGATAAAATTAAATGTTTGTCACCAGAGGAGATGTCAGACATGTTCCGTCCGTTCCGCACTCTGCTGCACAAGATCCGCTCGCTGCTGTGGACGCTGGACAGGCGCGAGCTGTGCGCCCTGGAACGACTGCTGTGCTCCAACGAGGACATCTCGCACCTGGCCGCACTAGATCTGCCCCCAGGTATGTGTTTGTGTTAACGCGGAAGAATCCCTAAACGGGGATCCGCGGCTTCGCACTAAGCAGCTTAGAGGGTAATCGCGGGGTTTTTAGCGGATATTATGCCGTAAAGCGCCCGTAAGAGTTAAGTAAAGCTTGCGGGAACCAGGTGTAAGCCCGTTCGGCGGTGTGCCTCTTAAAGGCCCCGTCGTCTGTAAATAGAGGTTTTGCCTGCGTCACAGAAAAGAGGTGTGCTTCTGTGTGTCTATCATCGGAGACTATCGAGAGAGCTATTCACATTGATGCTTACTTGGGCAGCATCTTTATGAGTGGAACCTCGATACGAAGAGAAGATCACCTGCCATCCCGGGGCGAGCGTACATGGATGGTGGACGTTTTATTCGTGTAAACTAGTTTTTGAGAATCCCACAGAAAACTTAATTTTTTTCAGGATTCATTCTGGTCATAAACTATATGTGTGCCAAATTTTGATCCAAACCAGTTCAGCCGTTTTTGCGTGATTGAGTAACAAACATACAAACACACAAACATACGATCTTACAAGCTTTCACATTTTATAATATTAGTAGGATATAATCCCATGATTTTATATTGTCACTTATTTCTTTGTAATATCCCTATTGATAACAGCGTCATGTGAAAGAAAGGATTATAACTTATTTTTTATACAAGGCGCAAAAAATTACCCCATCCCACCTAATGTTAAGTATGAGAGGAGTCCATTTGCGAAGATAGCCGATATCGCATAAAAAACAATCGCGTCGCATCATCAATGATAAGCAACTGCTAGGTGAAGATGTCTTGGTCAACTGTCTTGCAGGTACACTATGGAGTACTAGAATCTAAAAAAGAACAAAAAGGTCTTGCAAATAAACATTTTCTTTATAATATAATTAGAGAGAGATTAAAATTAAGTAACTAAAGTCTAGATAAGAAGATGGCTGGAAGGAGTTTTGAACTATCTCACCTTGCCGGCCTGTACAAATGTTGTTGACGCCTCTATTGAAGGAACCCGCGTTGTAGGAAGTTTTATTTTACAGTGGTAAGTGCATTTCCCCAAGGGGGTCGTCCATAAAAAGTAAAAAAACGTTATATCACCATGAGGGGGGCGGGGAGGATATAATGAGATCAACTAAACAACCAAATAGCAGTGCGTGGCCTTGATTTATCGTTGCCAGGTAACGATAAAGTTAATATTCTGAAAATTTCACTAATGTTTAAGCGGCAAATACGCTATGCTCTACCACTTTAAAAATCCACCCAGTGGACCCAGTTAGATTCATCAGTGTTTTCGATAGTGGCATACTAACATGTCCTCAAAGTTGCTAAAGCAACTTCTGCGTAGAAATCAAATCAAACAAAAAAAATTGTGTGTTCGTTCTGAAACATTTATTAATTTGAAGGTATATTTGTTTGTTTGCAGCCGGTGATTCTTTAGACGAATCAACTTGCCCATATCCTGATATTGGTGAATTCGTTTCAAGATTTTACGCTGACCATGCGCATTGTAGAGATCTCTACACTCAAAGGTAATAGTAATAATTCAATCGCTTTTATTTGCATAATGTACTTCAATTAAACCAGTAATGGGCTTAAATCTTTAAACCTTAAACAAAATTTTACAGTGTCTTTATCAAGCTATACAATGAGTAAAAAGGAAAGACTACTTTTTTTGTTTAAGTTTATAGAGATTCTGGCATGATTCTCTAAACTCTCCCAACTTTTCATTCTGTATAGATAATGACAAGGATAATTTTTGGTTTAGAGACTAGAAAAATTAGGTCAAATGTTTGACTATAACAATAACCCATTTTGTTTCCAATTGTCTTAACTTGGGACTTTCTGTAACTGAAATAAAGGTATCTAACTTTTCTGGCACCTACCAAAAATTTAACAACCTTTGTGTACATTGTTGCCCTGCCCTGTGTGTATGCTAATTAATTGAATACGAGTTTGTTTAGTTGACAGCGATACCGTACTTACCGCCAGTTATTGTGCAACTTAAATATATATTTTATTATTTTATTTTTTCATAGCCAGGTAGGCAACTGACTCTACCCCACCTGATGTTAAGTGGTGATAAAGTCCAAACGCGAAGATAGCTGGTACAGCAGTTATAAATTGCTACACCAACCATCCTCACCTTGCCGGCCAGTAAAAATGCTTCTTCACGCCTCTCTTAAAGGACCCCAGATTGTAGGAAGGAGGTAACACGTGCGCGGGTAAAGAATTCCACTTACGAAAAATACGACAAAGTAATGAGTCACCAAATTTCTTTGTTCGTGTAGGAATAGTGGCCACAGTAAGTCGGTGGCAACGTAGGCCAGTCCTTTTTTATATTACTTCCAAAAAAATCTTACGAAACGATCTGTAAAAGTGGTATGCTTACTTATAATTTGTTTGCAGTTCAACCGAACCAACGATAACAGACGCCGATTACCTCCCCGACAATATAGAAGTGATGACTCCCATTATAGACGGCCTGCGTCGTCTCGACGCGACAGACAGTTCAGACGTAGACATAGACTCACGACAAGAGGGAAGGCTCTATTCCACAACTAGCACAGACTCTTTCCACACAGAAGATAACGATAATAACAGGAAAACTAGTAGAGCAGAGTCTACAGACCTCGCGTCTTTAAGGAATCTATCGACAAACGGCTTAATGATGTTCGATCCGCTAGTCATAAACGCTGCATCAACCTCCACAGATAAACAGATCCCAGACCCCGATTTAGTCACGAGTTTGAACGAGCAAGTGACGGAAATAGCCGACAGGTTATCCTCCATAATGTCCAGCGACGTGGAAGTAGAACTACCTAGCAGACACTCTTTCTCCACCAATGACGTACCATCAATAACGGAGACTGAAGTGTTCGGCCTAGGGTCCAGAAATGAACAGATGAGCTGCCTGCCTTCGACCAGCCACGGATACCTGATACCGAACGCGATAAACCACGAACCGGTTCTGTCTCTTTCACACAATAATTCAGCTGTTTTCAACCAGGAGGACGAAAACCACGAGACAAACGGTGGCACTATCTTGAACACTGACCTCCAACTCATAATACCAGACAACATTGACGCCGAAATTGTTAACACTAACATATCGATAGCCAACGCCAATTTGAGTTCGTTACTTTTGACCAACGAGGAGTTTAGGACTAGTTTCATAGACGAGACGGCAGACAATGACAATACCAGCTTCCATTCGGCTAAGATGACCATAGATAGGGACGAAGACGATAGGGTTAAGTTCATGTTAGGTTACGAGAGCGACCACGAATCGCCCGTTGATTCTGGGGTCAGCACAGAAAACACTAGCTTAGATAGATCCCCTGATACGGATCAGAATAAGGATGTAAAAGCGAACCATTTCATGCAACAGAACAGGGTATTAGAGAGTCCCGAAGAGAAGGATACCAAAAATACACTAGAGAGCTCGTTTTCCGATGTAAATAACGACAACGGAACTGTAAATATAAACTACGTTGAGCAGCATACTCAGAAGAACGAAGCTGGTTCGTCAAGTATAGATGTAATGAACAGGATATCAGAAGAGGAGGGTTTGAACGAAGCGACCAATTCAAAGTTACAAGACTGGGGTGCTAACACCCAACAAGAAGAATTTAGGAGTATAGACGAAGTTATAACTGAGCTGAGGAGACAAAGGGAGTCTGATATGAAGATTAACACGCTAGTCAACGACAATAATAGTACAGAAGCGCCGGCACAGAGCACGTCCAGGAAAAAGACTAGAAAGAGTGTTAAGAGTAGGCGAAGAAAGAAGATGTGGTCGCCCGGCATGGTGATATTGGACAATAGGTCGACGCAGCATCAGAACAACACGCTCAAGTTGAATCTGGACCATTTCGTTGATGAAAGGTAAGAATAGCATCTTAGTGTATTTTAGGATTCTTGGAGCTATGTGTAACATGAGTCCATTACACACTGCCCCCTAAAACTCTGTACTTTATAGACCTAATAGCGATCGCCCGCGAAGCCCACAAGAACCTAATTTTTTTTCAGTTAATAAGTATCTTATGTCCTAATTGCCCAGTTTTAGGTGACACTCAGTTCATGCTAAATATCTATGGCTGTAACTTGCCAGCAAATTAAAGTAAGCCCGAAGATAATTATATGAAGAAGATATTATTGATCACAAAGTATGCAGGTCATGTAATAAAGTCTTTACGCGAGATGAGTCCTCTTGTTAGAGACATCTCTATGTCAACAGAGCGGAATCCTGCTTCTACAGATGTTTTTACCGATTGTTTGCCTCGTTGAGACAAAATGATCTCCCTATGTGCTCTCAGACTGGATTAGTGCTATAAATGCAGTCAAAACCAAAAGCTTAACGTGCAATCAGAAATATGGAAACCTTGACGTATTTAAATGCATCAAACAATAAAGTAAACGAATTTCGAAGTATGCTTAGTGAATAAGTTACTAATATGTCCTTTATTTATTTTTAGTGGAACGTCGTGCGGTGCATCAGATTGCGCTGACGATGAGCAGATCGCTTTAGCGCTCCAAGCGCAAGAATTAGAAGCTAGGCAACAGGCGAGAGGGAAATTCAAGTAAGTTTATTTCATAATGAAATGGTTTAGTGTTATTAATTTTAACCTTCCTTAGCCACGCCTAAGGTAGGCTAATTAACGCGCCCGGATTAGTACAGAAATATTTGAACTGTCGTGAAGGGCGTGCCCTGTGCTCTTCAGTATAAAATACCGCTCGACTTTCACCAAGCGTCGACACGCGATTCCATATCTGCATAACTCAAATTTGTAAATTTGAGTTTACCGTAAGCGTGGTAAATACTGGAAAAATTGAGATGAAGTTGCTGCGGGCGAAAAACATGCAAACTGCGCTAGTGTGATGATAGCATCAACTTTAGTCTAACTTAAAAATTAATTGCCCTCTTGCAGTCGTCAGTCAGTAAATAGATAGACAAATCCCACCTAACCACCCATGGCCTGACCAACCTTCTTGGTTATGCAGGCCGAAGCAGCAGGAGATACGCCCGAAATGGCCTCCACAGCGCGTACTTTCTTGACTCCCTTCAAATTATTCTTTATCTATCTCCTTGTCCCTATGGTCCTTCTCCCCTTTCTGGGGAGGACGTACACGAAACGCGTCGCCATCCCAGCCGTCTCGTGCCCCCTCTGAAGTGGTACCACTGGCTCTAAATTGTACGGTCCTCTTCTATCTTCGCATCGGGTCTATAAAAATTAAGTGAAATATGATTTTTCACGCAGATCCAGTGAAGACCTCATCCACCGGCTATTCGTATGTATAGCGGGCGTGGCCGATCAGCTACAGACTAACTTCGCGGCGGATCTGCGCAACATCCTGAAGGCGGTGTTCCTCATGAACCAGACGCCGGAACCGCCGGAAACGCCGGAAACACCAGAACCGGAGACGAAGGAACCACCGCAGACCATAGAGTATGAGGCGAGCGAGGACCAGGTCATACAGAACGGTGAGTTGTACTCTGTTTTCCGCTCGAAATATTTTAGTTTGCTGGTATCTGATTTATCTATTTATTTAAAGCTTTTATTAAGAGAATCAACATTGGTATCGATTCTGGCAGGATTCTCTAAACTTAAAACTTAATTTAAGGTTAGTCTGTCCTTTTCATTCTGTATTGAGAATGACAGGAATACACTGTTGTCAAATTTAAGTTTAGCTTTAGATAATCATGCCAGAATCGATACCATTGCTTATATAAAAAATTGTGTTCAATTTTAGGGTTCATAATATGAACCCTAAAATGTGAATATTTGAACTGGTCGTAGACCATGGTGAAGCACCCGAAATTATTGCTCAGGACAACTCTTTATGTCTAACTAGCTTCCGCTCGCGAATTCGTCCGCATTAACTTTTTTCAATTCAAATTTTTTTCCGGGATAAAAGTATCCTATGTGTTAATGTAGGTAATAAACTACATACTATAAATATTTTTCCCATTATTAATAAACGAAGAATAAGCTTGCATTTGTCATGGCCCAATCTCCCTATTCCATCCATAGGGAAGGCCTGTGCCCCAGCAGTGGGGA
Organism: Chilo suppressalis; assembly: GCA_902850365.2. Taxonomy (NCBI): domain Eukaryota; kingdom Metazoa; phylum Arthropoda; class Insecta; order Lepidoptera; family Crambidae; genus Chilo; species Chilo suppressalis. The sequence goes on along the minus strand of OU963895.1, from coordinate 9,688,063 downwards.
CATTAATAGGCTGATGATGATGATGATGAAGCTTGCATTAGTTACTCTAAGTTTTGTCTCTTTTAATTGAATGACACATGGTTTTTAAGTAATATAAACAGAACACGGTGTAACTAGTCTAAGCTTATTTCTCGTTTAAAATATTAGTAAGATGCTTACTCCACCTATATCCACCATTGTTTTTATCCTCAGGAAGTTCATTCGACAGCGTTTACTCGGCCGAAGAAGTATACGCAGACAGCACATCGGACTCCACCGCGTCGGAATCGAACCCGCGACTCGTTCGCCGGAACACGGTGAACGCAGCCACCATGGCCACGGACGAGAGGCAAGCCGCGACCAGCGACAGTAGAAGGAAGTCCGTAGACAACACTGGCAACTTGCAAGCGTCCGTGTCTACAGGCGATCTTACTTACAGGTGAGAGAGAATAGAAGATCGAAAGGACACTAATAGCCTGCGCAGACGAGGGACTTTTGTCTGTCAAATTAGATCGCTTAACGTCCGCAAAAGTACCGCGTACAAAAAGTCCCCCGTACAACCGAGGGCATCAAAAAAACAAAAGTACGCGGGTGTCCCCGAAAAAAATAGAACTCGTGTGACTAGGCGCAGCAAAGCACTCATCGAACTTCGGCTCGTGTTGCGCGCTCGATTCGATTCGAAGGAAAATTCTTTTCTTCTTCTTAAAATTAAATTCATTTACAATACAACATAATCTGAGAATATTTATTTCCATAACCTTTAATGTCTGGGTAACTCTGGCAACTGTAGGAACGACGCTTCCTTTAATGTATGGGCAACAAATGTTCGCACACCGTGTACGTTGAGTCCCTGACATATTTTTCCCGATTCAGGTATTTTTCCTCTGCGAACAAGTCTCTCATCTGCGCAATCCATTAAGGTCCGTGAGTCCTCACATTCTGTTTTACTCGATCGAGCAAACACGTCGGGTAAAAACCACATCACGAGCTTTCGTCCACACATCATCATATCATCAGCCGATGGACGTCTACTGCTGGACATAGGCCTCTAGGGATCTCCAAACGCAACGATCCTGAGCTTTCCACATCCAATGGGTCCTACCGACTCGCTTGATGTCGTCAGTCCACCTGGGAAGGAGTTTACCGACACTGCGCATCCCGGTGCGAAGTCGCCATTGAAACACCTGAGGACACCAACGTCGTCGTCCATACATTCAGCATTTATTACGGTATACGGGAATTATTCGCCAAACCGATCGAGCTGAATAGGCTATTTAACAGTATGAAACATAAAGGACCAATTGTTGACACCTGTATTTAATATGAATGTTAGCAGCGATTTTAACATTCTGGGAAAACTAATTACTTATTAATTTTATAAAAAATCATTAAATAAGAATATTTTTTTTTGTTCTACGGTCACGTGACCGAAAACGCCTAGGATTTGCGAAGTCTAAAATGCCGTCAAACGCTAGTAAACTTCCGGTCAAAGTGACATTACATTGTATCGTTTGACGTTTTAATGCCAGTCTGTGACGTCACATACTAATGAGACGCTATAATGTCCAGAGAAACGTTTCCGCAGCAACTTGAAAATGTAATTTTTGATTCAGTTTTTATTCTACCGAAATCCACAACAGAATGATGAATATCCACTTTTGATAACCAACCATAAGAAAATAAAATGAGGTTGTTTTCCAAAACTTGTCAAATACCTTATTATGTCTGTTCAACAAAGGGGACATATAGTAAGGCTCGCAATTTCACGGGCTCGCAGTCACATTCTTTGATTTGGGACGTAGAAAGATATTCTTAGAGCTAATTTTTTGATCAAAGACGTTGTTATGGCAACGTAATATGCAGTTTTTTAAATAGGGTATTTGACAGTGTTAAAAATAAAGTCTTAATGGTTAGCATCTGTGTTTAGAATGAATATTGGCAGAGGTTTTGACTATTTTTACAAAAAAAATATTCATAATATTACTAAAAAGTAACGAAAAAGATAATAGTTTTCTTATCTATTGTCACGTGACCCAAAACGCTTGGGATTGGCGGAGCCTAAAATGCCGTCACACGCAAGTAAACTTCGGGTTAAAGTGACATTACATTGTATCGTTTGACGTTTTAATAACAGTCGTGTGACGTCACACACTAGGAAGACGCCATATTGTCCAGAGAAACGTTTTCGCGGCAACTTGAAAATGAAGTTTTTGATTTAGTTATTTTTACTGAAATACACAACAGAATGATGAATATCCACTTTTTACGGACTCCATAAACATTAGTCAATAACGTGAGATCGTTTTCTAAAACTTGTCAAATACCTTATTATGTCAGTAAAGGCAACTGCTCAGTTTAAAAGAAAGAAAATGTTTTATTCAGTTTACGCGCCTACCAAGTTCAGTTTAATTGAGCACTGAAAATTTGGTTAAATATTTCTATACAACTTGTGACTTAATAACATTCTATTTAATTCACAATTAAATTTCTTAGAAAATTTCCTTTTTTGACACTGACATAATGTTCATAACAAAAATAAAATAAAATGACACTCTTAGCAAGGAGGTGGCTATACAAACAGGTCATTAAATTAGAAAATATATGTGTATTATTGTTTTAAACTTTCATGGTCTCTATCGTTAAAGCAATTTATGTTGTTTACGGGATTGCTACCGTGTACTGTTTTTAGCGAATCTCCGATATCTCGGTACTGTTGCTTTGCCCGGTAAATAACATCAATTACTATAATATTTGTATTTACGACGTTTCAACTGTCAACCCTATGTTGGTAGTTGCTGGATATTCCATACTTATTGCCATGCGAATGTTGACAATGTTTCGTTCTATATATTTTAATGTTATTCTTCTCAACTCCACTAATACTGTTTCCACTGAAGTGGAGCGGAGACGAGATGTGTATTTTTTGCAATGCGATTGGTATATTATTTCAAGACACTGCTTAGCTCCGCGCAGCTTGGCTTATGTGTAAGCACACGCGTATTTGCGCACGCACCTCTTTTAAAGTATCAGCGTTGATTTTCCTAATGATTTCGTTTCTTTGTGCGAAAACGGCTAATCGATAAAGCTATTCAACAGCTCCGCTCGGCTCAACTCCGTATGCGCCGCACCGCTCCGCCTCGCTCAGCATGCCAACACTCCGCTCTGCCCAGCTAAACTCCGCGCGCTATATATTTTAATGTTATTTAACTCAACTCCACTATGGATTTTCCTTATGACTTCGTTTCTTGGAGCGACAACGGCTTATCGAATAAAGCAATGCAACAGCTCCGCTCGGCTCAACTCCGTAGCGCCGCGCCGCACCGCTCCGCCTCGCTCAGCATGACAACGCTCCGCTCTGCCCAGCTATACTTCGCTCGCTATATTCTTCTCAATTCCACTAAGGATTTTCCTAATGATTTCGTTTCTTGGTGCGACATCGGCTTATCGAATAAAGCAATGCAACAGCTCCGCTCGGCTCAACTCCGTATGCGCCGCACCGCTCCGCCTCGCTTAGCATGAAAACGCTCCAGCTAAACTCCGCGCGCTTATACATTTAAATGTTATTCTTCTCAACTCCACTAATACTGTTTCCACTGAAGTCGAGCGGAGAAGACATGTGTATTTTGAGCAATGCGATTGGTAATTTTTTAAGACATTGCTTAAATTTCGCGGCGATTTCGCCTATGTGTAAAGGCAGGCTTATTTATGCACCTCTTTCAAAGTATCAGTGCTATTTTGCTAAAGATTTCTATTCTTGGTGCGAATATCACTCTTGCAAATAACGTAGATTAAAATTTTGTTGCGAGTCCAGATTATTTTATCATATGGCGTTTATTTAATTGTTGATAATATTATTGGCTATAACTAATATCCAAATGTCGCAGCCAGTCATGAGCTGTAGTGCACCTAGCTGCGACTACCTAATATAATAAAACTATGAACAACAACGCTGTAAAGTTTAAAGCAAATCGGATGGCGTAATATAAAGTTATACAAAAGTGCCCTACATCCAACCGTTCTAAAATTTTCGTGAAATAAAATATCTATCCCGTCTACATATATTATACTCCCGGACACATCTATCGGCATCTCAAATACCTAAAGTATATGTGCACTTCACTAATGTGGCAAAATCTGCGATAGCGACACTAGCGCCTAGCATCGATTCGTAGAACTTAATGCATAGAATTCAGCGTTTTATCTGTCTTTGAATACTATACAGTGATCTGTGATTCAAACCATGGTATTACACGATAGATTTACTCTAAAGAGAGTAAAAATCAACGTGTCGCGTCCTACAAACCACGAACGTGTGGACTACAAAATTCACCACTCGAAAGTTGTGACTTTTGTGGTCCACACATTGATTTTTACTTGCTGTAGAGTAAAACTATCGAGTAGTACCGTATGTGAGTACGTACCAGTACCGCGATCTCGAACCAATATCGAATTTGAATAGTTTGCGAGTCCGAAATGTCATTGTCAAATTTTGTATTGAAACTTGAACAGCAGCGCCACAAAGGACGTGACATTTTATACTCGCAAACGATACGAATTCGATATTGCTTCGTGCTAAGGGAACTGAAGATTAGCATCGAGCCGACTTGATGGAATCAAATAAATGTAATTTCCTTTGCACCTACTCTAACAACCCGTCGAGCTCGACTCGATGCTTGTACGGGTCAATGAAATTGCGAGACTTGCTAAATGTAGCCTCTGTCTCCTATGTAGAACAGACATCATTTGGTTCAATCTAATCGTTTCGGTGAATAATGACCGTTTCGCGCCACCCGATAAATGAATGCTGAATGTGTGGGTGAAAGCCATGCCTTGGTTTTTAATCGACGTGTTTGCTCGACCGAGTAAAACCGTATGTTAGTATGGAATATTAAAAGTTGAGAACAATCTATTCGGAACACGGACATTAAAACGCGAGTAAATCGCGTCGTCTGAACAGGCACTAAGGATACGAAATCCATATTGATTAAGTTCACTATAATTTTTTCGTTTACATTAAGGCGCTCATGTTACCAGTATTCAAATCCATGTATATGGTTTAAAACCTCAATTGCAAGACCGATTAGATTAATCAAAAGTTCAAAGGGAACGTTATTCGACATTTGACATATAGTACTTTTGAGTCAAAATAAAGTTCCCGTTCAAAAATCGCTAGGATTTTTGCATGGGTGAACTTTATTTTAACTCTATAAGGGGTCTATTCCGAAATAACAACCAGTACGTTAGCCAGCGGTAACAAGGGCGGATCCAGCTTTGGCGCCAGGGGGGGGTCATATAGTCGTGGTATATTAAATATTGAAAGTACTTAAATAAAATCCCCCTGGGTTTGGTCCATCTGTACCCAGCCAAGGGGGGGGTCATGACCCCCATGACCCCCCCCCCCCCCTGGATCCGCCCTTGAGCGGTAATGACGTCATGACTTCGACGCCATGTTGCACTGGTGTAGTAGTAGTGTTGTCAATATGGCGTCGAAATCATGACGTCATTACCGCTGGCCAGCGTACTGGTGTATATTTCGGAATACACCCAAGATATATCCAATGTCACTCAGGGATAATGTATTTGGGCCAGTAGTGTTTGAGTTTATTCCTTATAAACGTACAAATGTTTTCTCTTTATAATATTAGTATAGAGAAGCTCGATGGCCCAGGTGGTAAGCGCGTTCGGCTTGCGATCGTGGAAGTTACGCAACTTTCGCAATGGTGGGTCATTGGACGGGTGACCAAAAATTATTATTCTGAACTCCTACGTGCTTTCGTGCTACGTGCCTTCCGACGTTAAGCCGGTTGGTCTCGGCTGCCGTTATCACCTAAGAATACGCATTGCCAGTCTATTCGCTGACCTTTTTGTCATTTACAGTATTGTGTTGTCATTAACTAAAAAGAAAATTGCAAACCTACCGATGTTTTTCAGTACAAGTATCTTAGTGGCGTTATAGTAAAGCAGTAGTGGATCTGTCAAAGACCGTTAGAGAACGTAAACATTAGAAACCTATTGGGTCCGCGTGGTGGGTCAGTGCCTAATCTAACTCACCAATAGGAAAGGCCTGTGCCGCAGCAGTGGGGATATTAATAGGCTGATGATGATAGATAGATAGAAGATATATGTGTCGATCGTTTCTCTGCAGGGACAGAGAGGAACGTCGCTCCGCATCTCCCGGAGTGGAGCGCGCGCCCGAATGGGTGCCGGATATAGCCGCGCCCGCTTGCATGCGATGCTCTGCTCACTTCACGGCCTTTAGACGGCGCCACCATTGCAGGAACTGTGGTATGTTTATTTTATAATATGGACTTTTTTATTTAGCACTTATTTATTATTTTTACGACATATTTGTACAAAATTGTCGATACCAGCTCCTCCAACGTGAATTGACCCTACAATTTTATTTTCTTATAACTAATTATTACACAAACATTTTGTTACTACATATATTGCTAAGCACACCAGCCTAGATACTAGACGGCGATGTTCGAGGGTTTGAAGCCGCCTTTTTTATCGCCTATGAGTTTCCTAGCTCGTCTGTCAATAGCTCCCAACGCTTCAAGCTAGTTGCAGGCGGATCCATACCACAGTTGGGAGCAGTATTCCAGTAGATAGAACTTGTGCTGCATAAAGATCCAGAGAGAATACCTAATTTTTTTTTGACGCAGCCATAGAGAAGCTATTTAAAACTACAGAAGTTAAGGTTAGATGACAAATCCTTGACCTACATACATCAGCTTATGCAAAAGCGGTAGTAATCAAGCATATTGCCCGACTGATGGTAAGTGGTCACCATAGCCTATCGACGTTTGTGGTACCAAAAATATCACACTTCCTACCCTGACCCAATTATTGCCCTGGAACCATACCGACAGAAACACAATACCACCGAAAGGTAGTGTAACTTTGGTCTCCTGCACAGTGTAGCTTACTTCCCCAGACGGAGCTCAAACTCAGGCGAAGAAAATCTTAAATGAAATGAAAAGAAACTTTATTCAAGTTGATCGTTCTTATATTTTTTTTTACTACCACCTGTTCAGGACATTTTTTTTACTGACAAGAATAACAGGCGAATGCAACTTCTCAGATTTTTATGAAGAAACGACATTTACATACAAGTATGTCGTTTCATTACCAATACATTATTATAATTAGGTACATTCTTTGTGTATTACACAGATCAAGAATATTATATTATGATAGATAACTTTATTGAGCAAAGGATGGGAATATAGGTGTTATTCCCAGACATTTCGATCGAATTGATAGTATCCTCTGCTCATTAGTGTATTTTTAACTCAAGTGTTAATTTTATGCATAGGAAGATCGGCAATACTAGAAGGTACTTTAAAAAGTTATGCATTTCCCCAAGAGTTAACGTTGTGTTTTTCTTAAGTTCTCTTCTTGTAAACATTGGAATAGCAAGTTCATGTTTGTTTCTAGTATTGAAGTTATGAATATATTTACTGTAATATTTATGTACATAATTCATGTTTTCATATATGTATTGTCCAGCCAGTGTTAAGATGTTGATTTCTTTAAACATATACTAAGGGAATCCCTTGACCGTAAGTTGTATATGGCCCTAACTGCTCGTTTCTGTAATATAAAAATTGATTCATATTCGCAGCTGATGCCCACAACAAGAAGCTATAAGACAACACTATGAAAATAACTAAAGTAGATAAGCCTTGCTGTTTCAGTATCAGTCAGAAGCCTAATTTTTTACAGCGTATGCTGATGAGCTTAGTCTGCCGGATGATAAAGTGTCAATATGAGTATCCCATTGTAATCTCGAATCTAATGTTATCTATCTATATACTTATAATAAATCTGTAGAGATGTCAATTCTGTACATGAAATATATTTTTAAAATAACTATCAGGGGGTGATTAGTGATCGATACTGATGCCAAAAATGCAATCAGTAAATTTTTTGTCTGTCTGTCTGTCTGTGTGTATGTTCCTTATAGAAACAAAAACTACTCGACGGATATTAACGAAACTTGGTACAATTATTCTTCATACTCCTGGGCAGGTTATAGTATACTTTTCATCACGCTACAATCAGTAGGAGCAGAGTAGTGAAGGGAAATGTTGGGAAAACGGGAGAAGTTACTCCATTTTTTAAGCTTCCGTCGCGTGTGCAGCCTTAATGATTAAAGTTACATAGAAATCATGTATGACGGAAATATTCTACATAAAATTGTCTAAAAAATATCCCGCAACAGCATATGTCTATCTTTTATGGTTGACTCACAATAACACGTGTAACTCCCGATAGCTTAGCAGTTCGGAGCATTCTGATCATATTTGTTTACTCTTACGTTTATAATACTCGGTATAGAAACACCAAACTTATACATGAAATAAGCCATCGCGCCGTCGCACGTGAATACTGAATCATGATATAAGGATTATTTTTGTGTAACGGTTGCCGCGCTCGACACGGGTCGCGGCGGCGGTAGGGTATCAAAAGGCGGGAGGTCCGAGAGCGAGCTGTATAAATCTGTTTTCTGCGTCGCTCCCCCCCCTGGGGGACGATCGCTTCCGATGAAGCCTTAGAGGCCTTCCCGGCCAGAGGCAGCCCCTACGGGTGTTTTTTTGTCAGTACGAGTCTGACATAACCTTGCAGCCGGCTGTAGGGGATACCCTAAGAAATCCTCATGGATACATGAGGATTTCTCATCTGCTCCCCCGCCTGGGAGATCGAAACCGTGCTTATCAGCGCGACTTTTAGTCTTTAAATAGTTTATTTGAATTTCTTTTGTTGTTTTTTTGTAAAACAGGTATTAGTTGTTTTGGTAGTGTTTAAATATTCGTTCAAAGTGTAATTTAATCATATAGGATGAATGTACGATGGCCCATCGAAAAGGAATAGAAGCGGTAGACAGAACTTTAAGAGATATAAGACAAAATGATCGACCCATGGGCGGTATCACAGTTTTATTTTGTAGTGATTTCCGACAAACCTTAACGGTAATACCACGGGGAACCCGAGCTGCTGAGGTTAGTGCTTGCCTGAAAAGCTCTTATTTGTGGCGTGATAAACAATCGGTGCATTTGACTATAAACATGCGAGTGAGAACTGTAGATAACCCGGATGATCGTGAATTTTCTGATATATTATTAAAGAAAATACCTTCACCAAAGATACCTATCCACTGCTACACCAAGGAAAACTTATTCTGACGCCTGAGTTATGTTGTATAGTGCAATCCCAACAACATCTTACATCGTCAGTTTACGGTGACGTAACAAATATATTAAATAAGAACAATTCTTGGCTATGCGAAAGGTCCATTTTAACTCCTCGCAATGATCAGGCATCTGAGATTAATAATAAAATACTGTCGAATATCCAGGGGGAAAGCAAAGTTTATAGTTCAATAAATAGAATAGCCGATGAACAAGAAGCCACTAATTACCCGATAGAATTTTTAAATTCTTTAAATATGCCCGTACTTCCTTCTCATGAAATTTGTTTAAAAATTGGCATTCCGATTATTCTGCTCCGAAATTTAAGACCACCACTGCAATGGAACTCGGCTTAAAGTAACCCAGTTGCAACAAAATGTAATCGAGGCTCTAATTTTAATAGGTTGCGGTGCAGGAGAAACCATCTTTATTCCCAGAATTCCCATAATACCAAATAATTTTCCATTCCAATTTAAAAGAACGCAATTCCCAGTATCGGTGTGTTATGCAATGACAATAAATAAGGCTCAAGGGCAGAGCTTTCGTGTTGTTGGGAGTAGATCTCGGTGTCAGTTGTTTTTCACATGGTCAGTTATGTCGGTCTTTCCCGGGTTAGCAGTCCTAGAATTTTTTATGTTCACGTTCCGGACGGGTCAAATTTCAACGTAGTCTACCCGGAAGCTTTGCGCTGAAGTATTTTCATTCTATATGTACTTAAGACTCATGTGAAAGCGATCTAAACAATATTACCAATACATTAACATAATAACATACAAGGAGTTACACGCTGATGGTCTCGGGGCACAGTGATAATAATAATATTCTGCGGTTCCTTATTGTGATATTTTTAACAGTATTATATTTCCCTACTAAAATACGAAAGTTAATCTGTCTGTCACATCAAAACCACGGAACCCTGAGGAAGGACATATGCTACTTTTTTACGAAAAACGACGATAACGCGGACGAAGTCGCGGGCAAAAGCTAGTACCTAATAAATCTTGTGCTTTCCATTAAAGATACTACCTCACCATTAATACTCAACGGTGTATCAACATGTCTTACATTTGGTTGAGAAAATATTATGAATTTAGTTTTCTTTGAGTTTGAGGAGAGGTTATTTAATGTAAACCATTGTACTATTTTTTAAAGTGCATCGTCTGAAAAGTTGCTGCCTCTGTCAACCTTAAAAACTAAAGAAGTATTAACTGCAAATAGCACTCTTTCACAAAAAAATATTTGGTTAATAGGGAAGATCATTAATATAATTAGAAACAACGAAGGACCCAATATTTATCCCTGTAGAACACCCATGACTACAGGGGCTCCAGCAGACTCAGTTTTTTTAATGACAACTTTTTGTACTCGATCAGATATATGATTTGATACGGCTAATTGATTTAACAGAGACACAATAATGTACCAATTTCTTTAATAAAGCTTCGTGGCTAACGCCATCGGATGCTTTGTAGAGAACAAATAACAATCCAATTGCATCTTTCTTACTCTCCCAAATATGTTTTAGAAATGTAGTTCCAGCATCAGTAATGGTTTCGCTTTTGGTGAATCCAAACTGGTTGTGATGTATTATTTACAAAAGAAAGTTGGATGACAACCGAGTAAAAAGAATACTCTCAAAACATTTACTTAATGCTGGTAATAAAACAATTAATTTAAAACAATATAGAAATTGGGCTAAAGTAAGTGGGGTCATTTTTTCTGCTATGTCCTACCTCCCCTTGTTATCTGTTCACTTTTCTCACTCTCCCCCAGGTAAAGTGTTCTGCGCGTCGTGCTCGTCGAACTCGATCCCGCTCCCCCGCTTCGGTCAGCTGAAGCCGGTACGAGTGTGCGACGAGTGTTTCCGGCACATCGCCGCCGACTGCCGCCGGGCGCCGCACAGGTGCTAGCCTCCCGCTCACTCGTTCAATCGTACACTCACTCGTTCATACGGTCACTTATCCATACGTTCGACAGATTTATCCCGTAGACATAGAGACTGGTATTAGCGTTCTCCAACCAGCTTCGGTTAGCTGAAGCCGGTGCGAGTGTGCGACGAGTGCTTTCGGCACATCACCGCCGACTGCCGCCGCGCGCCGCACCTGTGCTAGCTTGCCTTTCACTCGTTCAACCGTACACTCACTCGTTCATACGTTCATCAGCTATCCATTTATCTCGTAGACAAAGAATGGTATAGTGCGACAAGGATCTTTATGAATATAGCGAAAATTGGAACTAACGCCGCCGCCTTTGTAAACGTCATATTTTGTATGTTATTTACGTAGACAATAGCTACCCGTAGAACTGTCACCACATTCATAAAGATCCTTGTCGCACTGTATTATGCCGGAATACGCAGTGCTCCATACCCAACTCTGAAGTAAAACAAAGCTTGACTGAGCAGATAAGTGTGAGAAAGTGTGAAGCAATATGGCGAGTCATGGTTCGTCTGCGTATTGTTTTTTTTCCTCTTTTTCTAGTTGTCGATTCTATGCGAGTGTCGATTAGTCTATTCTCAGCTGAGCTCAGTCTATGCCCCGCACGCATAGACAATGCACTGAGCTACACTCGCATGAATTGGACATTACAAGAAAGAAAGCGATGATGCAGCCAACAATTATACGAACTATTTGCATTGCGCTTCGTCTCTGAAATATCTACTCAGTTTGTCAGGGAACGCTCAGTCCATTCTCGGTGACTCTGGTGTATCCTTACAGTCAAAAGCATTGTCGTTTATGCTATTCGTTGCGTGTTCCGTTGTATCAGCACTCGCTAAACTTAATTTTACAACCGCACTAAGTGACGTATTGTCTTTTTCTCCTCCTCCAAATTCCAAAAACGATTTTCAGCCACAGGTAGTTATAATAGATGCAACTTACGACACATATAACAGAATTCGTTTATGAAGATATTTTACCTTTGGCATATTAAAATAATTCTTGTGTCTTAATGTTCCAAGTATGGTTATGGTCTAACAATCCTTATTTCAACCATACATTAATAGTGAGTTCCGTATTCAATTTGCGAGTGCTATTAAAACGAGCATGTTGACGTATTACATATACGCTGCTGGTTTTCACTGCAGTTTAACCAAAGTCAGCTGTTTTTTTCAAGCGATGTTTTATCAAGCTGACGGTCAGGACGATTGTAAGTGCTGACGAATGTAATAGGACAGAATATAAATTTTATTATAGATATTTGATACTCAAATCTCATTTAATAAAACTGTTCAACTTTTAACTCACCTTCCCCGTACCAAATCCATATTCTCCCGTCCATCATAGTCTTTGTTATAGAAACTGAAATATATTAAAATCATTTGTTCATTGACCACTCATTCATTCATAACTATGTTAGTGTATAATAAAATACTTTGTTATAATATAAGTAAATAAATCCCTTTTCTATTTTGTAGTAAAAGAATTTTAAACCGCTCTTTCGTCTTATCGTTGTTACTATTGAATTTTGTAAACAAATTGGATTTTCTATATAATACCTAGTACCTTGCTAATACAGTACAAATTCCATATTGTTAACCTTGATATTTTACGGTTATAATGTCACTCTAGTAAATTTGTTAATACTGTTTTAATTGAATGTTGTGAGCTCGCAATAGGTTTGAAATAGTTCGTCGAAGAAGGTTTGGGGAAATGTGTGCGATCGCGCTATTTTAGACCCCCAAAATTCTTTGTCACGCATCTCACTGTGAAAATAAACTTAATCCGCCTCAATAATATTGCCCCTTTGTTTTTATTTCTAACAAAACCTTGAAGACGCTAGAATGAATAATAATACTTCCTCCTAACTATGTATTAATTACGATGTTTTAAAATCTTACCCTTTCTATTATTCATATATTGCAAATAAGCAACTTTATAATAAACTTAATTATATTTAAATGTACGAACGAAGATGGGAAAATGGTTCAATATTATAAGTCACTATTTGCAATGTCTGAAGTTACGTTGGAAATATCTCGTTTATAAATTAATTTCGTCCACATAATATTTTAAACTACGTTTATTGCGTGATATTCAAATGTTATTCCAATAATAAATTTTAATGTTAGATTATCATCTAGAGTAATTTTTAAGATGTTACGAAATATTATTTTCCACAATGACTGATGTAATCTTTATATATGACAAGTTTATTTTTAAGTAGCTCTCTAAAGTTTTATGTTGTTCTATATAATTGTGAAGATTTGTGTTGAATACCTTTTAATTAAATAAATTAACTTGTCCAATTAAAATTACATTATATTACCCTTAATGGTCGAAAAAAATATTGTTACAGACGGATAATATTTAGCGGTTTCCTAAAACAAAATTATCATTTTGACGAATGGCATTTGTTAAACTGAGTAATTCTTTTGATTTGCAGGTAAGTTTTTAGAAACGAGCGCTATATTCGTAATTACGAAAAGGAGTAAGGATTAAAAACACACAATATTGCTATATTCATAAATATAATGTTATCTATAACAATCGTTGCCGTTGCCTCTAAAATTACAAAAGCCCGAGACTATTGTGTATAAAAGAATGGAATTATTCGAATATTAATTAAAATCTAAAATTAGTACTTTTCACATTATTAAGAAATGATTTTAAAGGGCTTTAATGCTCACAATAGAACAAAGTTGATGATAATCTTACACTTGGTAGAGTAATCCAGTAATTGGCGTTAGCATGCCTGTCAAAATTCTATTCAGTGTGTACAAATCCGGCATCTTAGGTATTCAACTGAAGGGTTAATTTCAAAGAAATCTTAACTTTAAATCAGTGTTTAAAGGCTTATTTTAATCATAATAATGAACGAGTTAAAAGTTATTCTACACATTTCTTCTTTGGTCCAAATCGACATTATAGTTTTTTACTTTATTTATCCAAATAGGATATATACTTAAAAAAGCTTTACAAGTAGTGCTTTCAGATTTAAACAAAATTGTGTAGTAATTCAATGTAGCGAGGCCGTTATTGGAATTATAATATCCTATTTGGAAATTGGTTACTTTGGAACTATAAATTATGTACAACTCAATGCTAATGTGTTTAATTTACTTTTGCCTATATGTTGATGAGTAAAGGTTATATAAACATGTAGTGTTAGTAATAGTTCTACTTTATTACATTATGGTAACAAAGTTTATATTCTGTAACCTTTTTTGTATTTTAATAGGGACGATGATGGGGTAAAGTAAATGAAGTAGATTATTAAAAATTAATGGAAACTTATTTTTCTTTTGTCAATCAACCAAAAATTTACAAAGATAATGCGCGGCATAGTTTGCGAATGGGGACTCGTAAAACACTTTTAAGTAGGAATCGTACCAAGAGGTGACGTTATGCGACATTTCAAATCAATGTATCTTTGTAAGCTTTTGAATAAGTGTATAAAGGAAAAAAGACGTCTCCAATATTATTTTGTTAAATCAACCTGCGAGACGAAGAAAGAGATTTATTCATCAACCCTATTCCAAAATAACCTATCGTTATTGTTGACACCACTAATGATAAATTCTTTGAGTGGAGCAAGTGACGTATTCGCCCCAATATATATATATATACTTTTGCCTAGATAATTAGATAGCGACGTTCAAATTAATGAATTCTATATTTTAAGAATAACTACTATTATGACGGATGTTTATATTTTTTAACATTAAACTACAAAAAATAAAAATAAATACCTTTTTCAAAATATGTACCATTTAAATGTTAATGAAAGTAAGTTTTAAAAGATTCCATAGTTTTTATATCCATCTGTAGAGATAAAGGTAGTTTTTGTTGTAATATTGTTATGTGTAAATTTTGTAAAGATATATATAAATAAAGTACTCAATATGTATTTCTTATATCATAGTATCTTTGTATATTTTAAATAGTATAAGTGATTTGTCTTTGACGTGGTTGAATTGATTTATTCAACATCATTGCGTATTCAAGTGATAAACCGTTACATAAATGTTTGGAGCGTGTAAATAAATGTCAGATTTATTATGTAACATGGGTGGTTTGAATTCATGAATAATCGTCTTGATAAAATAATTATCCCCTTTCTTATGACACTATTCTTTGTTATTCATTTTTATACCAGTGCCCCATAGACATCTTATAGTGTACCACAAATATATATACGAATAATTCGTACTATTAGTGAATGAATTAAACACAGGATTGGTCATAGAAAGGCATAGAAAAAGCATTGACTTTAAGTTATTATGCGATACACTAGCTTTCTTATTGTATTTTATTCAGGGATGGCAATTAACTGTTACACTTATTAAAGTAACATATTGGCTGATTCTATTGTTATCCTAAGGATATGCAGAAAAGCAAGATCAGAAAGTTTAAATTATACGCCAAATAATACCTACCTCACACATTGGTTACTTACTACTGAAAAACTAGAGTTACAAAGATTATTTGAAATTCACCTTCAATAGGTACACTACAGAAACAAAGCTAACGCCTCAATAAGCTTCTTAAATTTTCTGTAGCATTCCTCTTCCTTGAATATCGATATCCACTCTTGTATTTCAATATACTTCTCACTTATCGGTACTATCGAATTCAAAGAAGAAACTGTCGCCACAAGACAGGTCAGCTACTGTCAAACTATCAGTCGCTATATACTTGGTCTGTTCAAGATACTTTTCTGCTATATCATATGCTTCTTCTATGCTCTTTACATGCAACTCTGTCAAACCTTTCGATTTCCCTTGAATGATATCGTAAATCACATTAAGGAGTCGTGGAAAAAGTATCGTTGCGTCAAACTAAAGATGTTGATCGATAGTGCACCTTAGAGTTAAAACGTTAGGGTACAAATCGGTTTTGCCGAGTTTCGAACAGAGGTAAGGAAGAATCGCGTGTCTATCTACGATTCTGTAGTCGTCGTCTTCTAACATTGGTATTGTGTGGAGTGGTTTTTTCTCCAAGTATTCTTGTTTGTAGTGGTCTCTTGTAGGCAAGTACACTTCCTTAAATTGAACCTGAATGCCTAGTATTTCTATGAGCATCAGGGTGGCTCTTATCGGTGGGCTCTCGTTCGAGCCGTATAATAATAAGGTCAATTGGAAACTCTGCTCCCACCTGTTCTGTTGAATTGTTGTGTCGGCACAGGCGCAGAACAACTGGTATTTTTTTTTACCATTAGTTCTGTGAACGGAACAAATGCGACTTGAATTCCCTGTAGTACTGTTCACGAACAAACTACTTCTCCATGGAGTTTGCTATCAATTATCAAGAACTGGCCACTTGAGGTAAGTATCTCTTCTTTGTTTCCTGATGACAACGTCAAAACAGCCAATCGAAGGACAATTCAGCAGGTTAAAAACGACGCTATGATCCGAGTGTACCTAATGCAACTACTTAACGGTGGAATTGGGATACCTTTGTTTTTAGAGAAACTTCGTTATTTTTTTTTAATCCTTAATTGTAAGTGAAGCTGCATTATTACATATTTGTGTGAAAGTAAACTGTTTACGTTCACTGGTCTTATCCATCGACACTACGTACCAAAATATTTGAGATTGAAGAAGGGTGTAAAACATAGTCTTATAAATCACAGAACTAATGGTAAAAAAATCTCAGTAGTTCTGCCGACAGAACTATTCAACAGAATAGGTGGAAGCAGAGGTTTTTGAACAGGTAAAAAAGTTTATGAATTATATCTTACGACGTCAGGTTTTCGTATCTTAAATGATTTGATTTTTACTTCGATTTCAGACATTTTTAAAAGGTTAAACAATTCTGTGGCTAAACCTTTAGTGAAACAACACACAAATAACACTTCTAAGCATCAGATTGTTTCTTATCAAATAGTTGTAAATTCTTATCTGTATTTTATTTTGTCTTACATTCAATACGTAAAGTTATTTACGCTGTCTTAACTGCGGCGTATTATTTTTTATTAAACACAGTAATAATTATTGTTATTGTTTTACATTTGCTACGACTAAACAGTTCAAGTTTTTATGTTTTGAAAATATTAAAAATTCGCAAAATTCAACAAAAAACGAAAGGCCACGATAAGGGTATAAAAAATATTCTGTGGGCTAAATTGAGGATGCGATGGAGAAACGTAACGTAACCTATCAATAGTGCCAACATTCCCTAATTTAGGACCAACTACCGAGCGACGATAGGACGCTCCTTTGATGCTCAGCAATCTGCCTTTCTGCAAATGAAATTGTCATTTATATTCAATTTATATAAAACACTAGCGGCCCGCCCTCGCTTCGCTTCGGTGTAGAGCTGGTATAGACTACAGTTTTTTGTTCTCAGGCTTGTATTATACATAATGACATTCATTCTTATTATACCTGCATGCAAAGTCTCAGCCCGATCGGTTTAAAATTGACAAAGTTTCATACAAACTTTCATTCCCTATTTTATCCCCTTGGGGGTAGAATTGATCAAAATCCTTTCTTACTGGATGCCTACGTCATAACATCTACCTGCATGCCTCAGCCCGATCCGTCCAGTGGTTTGGGCTGCGCGTTGATAGATCACTATGTCAGTCAGTCACCTTTGGGGTTTGCGACAGGTTGGTCACAATACTGCTAATCAATACTAAGAGATAATATTGTATATATAAAATATGATATGATGAGTGATAAAGTTCGTTTGAGGGGCCACACCTGTCAACCTGCCTATACTGAAAGTTTCTATATTCTGATAATTCTGACTCAAGATAAGTGTGTTATTTTTAAAAGAATATCCCCTCGCAATTAATGCATTTTTGCATTCTCTGAAACTATTGTATATAACATTTAAATCAGTCTTTCTTTGGGACCTCTTTAATTAATACAGGGCCATATTTACCCTAGAGCTAAAAGGGCCATAGCTCGGGTGGACAAGCTACACGGCCTGCCACGGCAGCCATATAAATGCATTCTTTACTGACCTCTATTTTGATTTGATTTAGATTGGGCCACGCCGTCAGATTTTAAAATACGCCCTTGCTCTTGCCAATGCTCTTAAATCGTGTGCCTGTAAGTTTGACTTTATTTTTTGGAAACAAACAAGAAGTCATAGAGTCCGAGGTTTGGGAAGGCGGATGCATCATTAGTTCCACATAAGAATTCTTCAAATAAGTTTACCTTAGCGGAATGTGAGGATGCGTTCTCGTGGTGAAGGAGGACATTTGCTTCGAAGACGCTTTTTAATGAATAATTTTTTTCGCTGGTTCAGTTAACTTTAAAGAGGAAAACATATTAATCCCTTGGTACAGTTTCCAGGACATAAGAAAATGTATTTATTCTATGGTACAGTACCAGGTGGGTATTTATTTCGTTGTCTGGTTTACTGTGTTACGGTAAGAAATTTAAACCATGGTTCAGTCAACCGGACTATCCCAAACTACTGCGGACTATAAAAGCCAGACATGACTCAATTTTCTAAAAAAAATCATTATAAATACAATAATACTAAATTAATAATTTATTAATTCTAGTTATAATTTTTATTATTTTTAAAGCATGTAACTGCTTGATGTTTAAATCTAAAGAAAATATAACTAGAAAAAATTCCACGCGGACCAGGCAGCAGACGGGACTCGAACCCGCACCCTTCGTAATCCGGGCGAATGCACTGACCAATTATGCTACCGCGGCCCTCACGGACCGCGTCGAAATTCTTTCTAGCTATTCTTAAGCTGCAAGGCAGCGCCATCTCTTCGCTTCGCCGTCTGCTGCCTGGTCCGCGTGGAATTTTTTCTAGTTATATTTTCTTTAGATTATTAATTCTACTTAATATTTTTCAACTATCATCAAGGTATTGTTCTACGATGCTGGATTGGGAATGAAAGAAAAACAGAACAAATTGTATGCTGATTTTATAGTGCAGATAGTGAAACCAAAATTCTATTTTATAAATCAGGTATCTACCTATAACTAAACGGAAAAACAAGAAACAAACTTTTCCTTTCATGCAATAACTTATGGGTGCTCGCTCATTGAATGTCCAAATCATAATAAAATAAGCTTGACGTCACACTGCGAATCGACCCAGCCACGGATGGCGGAGCCCTTTGAAACTGTTCGCATGTGATAACATTGGAAATCGATATTAAAGACGGCTATCTGAGTGCCTACCTATTTCCTACTTTATGGTATGGTGTTGATTTTCTAACATGAAGTTATATATCTATGTGGAGGGAGCACTTAGAACAAAAAAAACGAGTGTGCTTATAACCACACGACTGAAGTGAAACTTCTTTACCTCCATCTGTGTCATCATCATCTATATGTGTACAATATATACATGTATGTACATATACATTTTTCATTTACTTGCTATTAGAGAAAGAGAGGAAGAAAATGTACGCGCGCACTGCTTTCTCTTGCTTATATCCCACACTCAACTCCCATTCGCCTCGGCCGAACATACATTTCGTAACTCTTAACACATTCGCCAGCTTACCCCCCAAGTCAAGCGTGCGTAAAGAAGTTTTACTTCAAAATGTGAAGACAATTTCATAGACATGTTAAATTAAAGAGTCCCAAATAAAGAGATTGAAGAATTTTGAGCGAAAATGAAGCAGAAGTATTTATTTTTTCGACAAATTATTCTTAGCTTACTGTTCGTGTAAGTTTAGAATAAAAAGAGGCATATATTTTATACAGTTTTATTTAATAAATTTAGGGCTTCTCTCAAAAGTAATCTGTCGAAGTTAAGACATATACTTGAATATATAATATAAAAGAATACTTAAATAATATAAAATATTTTACGCAATCATAAAATAGAATTTTTAACGTAAGAAATATTGTTGTTCGTAAATGATTTTGAAAAATAATAGTTTTTGTGTATTATTTGGGAAAAGTACCTACTGTAAAAGCCGTGACCACAACTTTTTTTTTTGGCCATCAATGCCTGTTGCTGGCCCCTGCAGTAATATACTATTTTTATCTTGGCGCATTTTAGATATGCAGTCCCATTATTAATTACAACCCCATTATTAATTACAACTCATTACAAATTATATAAAAGAAATGAATTTTTTATACCAAAGTATAAGTTATAGGTATAGTTTAATGGTTAGAGTTCAACGTGTAGGTACGTTAAAATGTCACGTTTTAATCAACGTAGATATTCAATATGGAAAGAATTTAACGAACGGTAAGTTAGTTTTCATTCGAATCGTGCTTCAGTCACCGTGAAATTTACGACTCCTGCCTACTTTACTAAAATTCATATGAAATGTTCACTTGAAATAATGGTAGCAATAAAAATTGACTGTGTTTTTCTAATTGTAATTGCGAGTATTTTACAACGTGAGTTAGCTTTAAATTATACTTATAGTCACGGAATATATTAATTAGCGTTAAACACACTTTCGTTGAAATGTATACTTGTTCAACAAGTTTACTGAAATTTTATCTGAATTTGCGCGCTCACAAATTTCAACTCAACTCGATAACTTGATCAGGCTTGCGGCAGTTCATAAGAAACTGTCACTCTAGGAGCAGAAAATAGCGGATTTGAGTTCCGTCTTTCACATCTCAAACAATTTATCTCCTATATTATAGGTATATAATATTGTTTCGTGTCAGGGCGGGCTTCGAAATTATAACGCCAGTTTACGCTTGCTTTATTAACCCCACAGTAATCACACAATATTTATAGGCCATGCCTTTGAAAATGGTAAACGTGAAAAAAACAATACAAGATGATACCCAATTCAAAAGGAAGAGAACACTTTAAAAAGGGGATAAATAATTTACGGGTGATTTGAGGTCCAGGAGCCCCCACACCCACCTCCTGGACCCGTTATGACTAGCGACAAAAATTCAACTTTTTTAAAGAATGTATAACTACTTTTTTCACAAACCCTTAGAATATTTAATATGAAAAATGATAATAGCAGACTTTGGATTTTTATTATGGCCCCAAAAAAAAATTTATTCAAATTCGTGGAAACTTACGTTTATACTTACTTACCTACTTATATCCCAAAAAGTCTTAAACATTTTTAAAGAATACCAATGTCCCATCAAAATATTGCTTAAAAAGTTGGCGCGCTTTTTGTTCTTTGGAACCTCTACTTTCTGATGGTATACAAAAATACATATACATATACAAATATATATATATATATATATATATATATATATATATATATATATATATATATATATATTACTATGAAGTTTTTCGCAGAAAATGCAAATGCATCGTCACGATTCTCGACCTTTTAACGGAGAAAAACGGACTATCGCGATTTTCGGGAGAACTGCATCTCCTATTGAAAATATTTCAATGGCAAAATAGGTAATTGAATGATCTACAACTTTTGCATTTAGTGTGTCTGTCTGTTACCTCTTCACGCTTAAACCGGTGCACAGATTTAGAATCAATTTAGGATTATTTAAAGGACATAGGATAGTTGTTATCCCAGAAATCATCCTTTATGGGTGTGAAAAGAGGAGCAGAAGTTTGCAGGATCAGATACCAATTTTTCGACGCAGACGAAGTCCCGGGGCACGCACTAGTAAATTATAAGTAAGTACTTAATATACATAATAAAATTGTTTTTTTTGCAGTATCAAAAACACAGCGTAGGATCTCCGCCGGCCATCCAGTACAAACTGACAAAGGATATGTTGTACGTACCTTTTCTATGAGGATAAGGTTTTTGCAGCATCCAGTAACTTTCGCAAAGGCCTTTCCTTGGATGGCTACACGAGCAGCTACACATGCTAGCAATCCAGCTATTAACTATGATATTAGTGACCATGAAAGTTTTTTTTATGTTTATGCAGGCAAACGAGCTGACATTTCGGCTGATAGCAAGTGGATAGTTTCCGGACCAATACGACCCAAGAACCTTAAAAAAAGAGCGTACTCCTTCCTTAAAGGCCGGCATCGCATTTGTGATACTCCTTCCTGGTGTTGCAAGTGTCAATGGGCAACGGTGATCACTTACCATCAGGTGAGCCATCTGCTCGTATGCCCCCTATAACATAAAAAAAAAAGTGGTCACTGCCACCCATGGACACTTGCTGCACCAAGGTTTATCCGCCTGTTGAAAACCGTCATATCATAGCTCACAGAAAAAAGTATAAAAAAATGAGTGTGCTTATGACCACACGACTAAAGTAAAACTTCTCTAGCTCCATATGTACTTATCACTACATAGTGTAAAGCAAAGTCGCTTCCCGCTGTCTGTCCCTATGTCCCTATGTATGCTTAGATGTTTAAAACTACGCAACGGACTTTGATGCGTTTTTTTTAATAGACAGAGTGATTCAAGAGGAAGGTTTATATGTAATACTAGCTTTAGCCTGCGACTTCGTCCGTAAAAAGTAGCATATGTCCTTCCTCAGGGTTCCGTGGTTTTGATGTGACAGACAGATTAACTTTTGTATTTTAGTAGGGAAATATAATATGTCAATCCACAATACTGTTAAAAATATCGCAATAAGGAACCACACTATTGTGCCCCGAGATCATCAGCGTGTAACTCCTTGTATGTTATTACGTTAATGTATTGGTAATATTGTTTAGATCACTTTCACATGAGGCTTAAGTACATATAGAATGAAAATACTTCAGCGCAAAGCTTCCGGGTAAACTACGTTGAAAGTTGACCCGTCCGGCACGTGAACATAAAGATTTCTAGAACGCTCTGGAAAGAGCGACATATAACTGACCATGTGAAAAACAACTGACACCGAGATCTACTATAGCAACACGAAAAGTCTGCCCTTGAGCCTTATTTATTGTCATTGCATAACACACCGATACTGGGAATTGCGTTCTTTTAAATTGGAATGGAAAATTATTTGGTATCATGGGAATTCTGGGAGTAAAGATGGTTTCTCCTGCACCGCAACCTATTGAAATTTGAACCTCGATTACATTTTGTTGCAACTGGGTTACTTTAAGCCGAGTTCCATTGCAAAGTTGTGGTGGTCTTAAATTTCGGAGCAGAATCATCGGAATGCCAATTTTTAAACAAATTTCATGAGAAGGAAGTCCGGGCATATTTAAACAATTTAAAAATTCTATCGGGTAATTAGTGGCTTCTTGTTCATCGGTCATTCTATTTATTGAACTATAAACGTTGCTTTCCCCCTGGATATTCGACAGTATTTTATTATTAATCTCAGATGCCTGGTCATTGCGAGGAGTTAAAATCGACCTTTCGCATAGCCAAGAATTGTCCTTATTTAATATATTTGTTACGTCACCGTAAACTGACGATATAAGATGTTGTTGGGATTGCACTATACAACATAACTCAGGCGTCAGAATAAGTTTTCCTTGGTGTAGCAGTGGAAAGGTATCTTTGGTGAAGGTATTTTCTTTAATAATATATCAGAAAATTCACGATCATCCGGGTTATCTACAGTTCTCACTCGCATGTTTATAGTCAAATGCACCGATTGTATATCACGCTACAAATAAGAGCTTTTCAGGCACGCCTTAACCTCATCAGCTCGGGTTCCCCGTGGTATTACCGGTAAGGTTTGTCGGAAATCACCACAAAATAAAACTGTGATACCGCCCATTGGTCGATCATTTTGTCTTATATCCCTTAAAGTTCTGTCTACCGGTTCTACTCCTTTTCGATGGGCCATCGTACATTCATACCATATGATTAAATTACACTTTGAACGAATATTTAAACACTACCAAAACAACTAATACGTGGTCTTAACTTTAGCTACCTTACACTTAAAATCTAAGTCACTATTGAAACTAAAAATTCTTATAGAATTATAACCAGAAATATATACAACTCACAACAAAGAAGAAATGAAAATAAAGCTGAAACGCGCCTGTGCAATACTATCTGTCTATACCTACTTCACTTAAAAATAAATACTTATAACTACTTTAATTAATAAAAGTACCTACGCTTAATAATTTTTAATTTGAACGAATATTTAAACACTACCAAAACAACTAATACCTATTTTACAAAACAACAACAAAAGAAATTCAAATAAGCACGGTTTCTCAATATCAATTATTGTCTGTCAATAAGGTCGAGCGCTCTGAACGCATCAACAGCCAAATATTGAAGCTCGCTCGCTCTCTTTTTTTTATTTTTTTTTTTGTTTCCTCCCAGGCAGGGGAGCAGGTGTGAAATCCTCATGGATACCCTACAGCCGGCTGCAAGGTTATGTCAGACTCGTACTGACTAAAAAACACCCGAAGGGGCTGCCTCTGGCCGGGAAGGCCTCTAAGGCTTCATCGGAAGCGATCGTCCCCCAGGGGGGGGAGCGACGCAGAAAACAGATTTAGACAGCTCGCTCTCGAACCTCTCGCCTTTTGATACCCTACCCTACGCGACCCGTGTCGAGCGCGGCAACCGTTACACAAAAATAATCCTTATAGCATGATTCAGTATTCACGTGCGACGGCGCGATGGCTTATTTCATGTATAAGTTTGGTGTTTTTATACCGATTTCTAAGTTTTTTTTTTATTGAATATGTAATAATGTTAACTTTTTTAAATTAGGGATGAGTCAGAGTATTATAAACGTAAGAGTAAACAAATATGATCAGAATGCTCCGAACTGCTAAGCTATCGGGAGTTACAGGTGTTATTGTGAGTCAACCATAAAAGATAGACATATGCTGTTGCGGGATATTTTCTAGAAAATTTTATGTAGAATATTTCCGTCATACATGATTTCTATGTAACTTTAACCATTAAAGCTGCACACGCGACGGAAGCTTAAAAAATGGAGTAACTTCTCCCGTTTTCCCAACATTTCTCTTCACTACTCTGCTCCTATTGATTGTAGCGTGATGAAAAGTATACTATAACCTGCCCAGAAGTATGAGGAATAATTGTACCAAGTTTAGTTAAAATCCGTCGATTAGTTTTTGTTTCTATAAGGAACATACACACAGACAGACAGACAGACAGACAGACAAAAATTTTACTGATTGCATTTTTGGCATCAGTATCGATCACTAATCACCCCCTGATAGTTATTTTAAAAATATATTTCATGTACAGAATTGACATCTCTACAGATTTATTATAAGTATAGATAGATATGCATAATATAGTAGAGGAACACTGATCATTTTCGAGGTTTTTAATGTAAGGTCGTAAATAAACACATTTTTTTGCGTTTACATTGCAAACGCTCATATAGATCAAAATAATGTACTACAGTGTTGTACACCTTAAAAAGGCCTACAAAAAAGTCCACGATGGTATATGTCTATCTCTTAGGGATAACCCACAATAACCATTATTTTATCCTTTACTTTTTACGAGAAATAATAGATTATTTACGAAGCGATTTTCAGCAATATAACATTCATCCTTATCCAATTGAGTACCTTAAATACATTGTGCATTTAATATAGACCAATTTGGCACTTTAATGCATGTAGTTTAAATGAATATTTTCGAAGATCTTACAGATTTTAAATGCAGGGACATAGCGGATAGCGGTTCCGACGTTACCGGGCGGGGGGCCTGCCGGCGCGTGGCTATTGCAATTAGGTATTAGAAGAATGTCATTGTGTATAATACAAGCCAGAGAACAGAAACTATAGTCTACACTACAGCTCTACACCGAAGCGAAGCGAGGGCGGGCCACTATAAAACTCCCGTTCGCCTCACCCGAACACACTTTTCGTAACGCGTAACGCATTCGTCAGCTTACACCCCAAGTCAAGCGTGCTTAAAGAAGTTTTACTTCAAAAACCGCACTTTCCTAAATTCGTTCGAGATCTTGCTGGTATATACGCAAGAAAAAATAACGTGTAACGCATGGTGACAAAACGCCAAGCGTCCAGATAGTTCAGAACAATTTATTAAATTACCAGGTGTACCTCACGAAATCGTCGAAATCGGAAAAATACTATGACTTCTGGATATGTGGTGGTGCTATTGTCAGTAAAGTGCATATTATCACATCTGCCGCGTGCGTGGAAGATGTAGAGTTCATGTACGCGGTGGCGGGATACAAGAAATATGTACCGAACCATAGAATCGACGAAGACCAATGTACCAAGGAGATGAAGAAAAAAGTTATTTACACTTGTGTGCCGAAATGTGAGTACGTAAAATATCAATATTAACACAAAGTGTAGTTTTATGAAATCACGATGCAAGTGAACCTTTTAAATCCATTAATAAAAAAAAGTTCTTTCTTAGCTGGAAATCGAAACCTGGCCGCCCGCGTAGTAGGCGGCGATCTTCGACTTCTGAACCACCGATGCTTGTTAATAGTCTGAATTTTTAATAACAATCAAAAATATAATGCGACGCGCTAAAAGTTTTTTTTTTTTTTTTTTTTTATTAATTGTAATTTGCGATCAGTGCATGCCACTATAAGCAAATGTGTTGAATGAACATTGGGGTGTCAGAGTGTGCCCTTCAGTAAGGACATCTCCTCCTTAATTCTCTTTAGAGGACGTCTTTCCTTTTGAGTCGTTTGTTATAACTCCGAGTCATGAGTTGTGTTGCTAGGATGTTCGGGTGAGTCTCCAGCCTAGCCCGGTATTTCTGAGTCGCAATGGTTATTTCTTCCTTGACTGTTGACATTTCCAGGTGTTCATGGATTTCATTATTAGTGATATACCATGGCGCATCGCTAATAGTTCGAAGGATCATGTTTTGGGTTCTTTGAATGCAAAGGATGTTGGAATTGCTAGCAGTACCCCAGAGTTGTATGCCATAGGTCCACTGTGGTCTAAGGATAGTTTTATATATCAGTAACTTGTTATCTATTGACAATTTGCTGTTGCGGCCCAATAGCCACAAAAGTCGCTTGTAGCGGATGTTAAGTTCCTCTCTTTTTTTCTTAATGTGTTCTTTCCATGTAAGACGCCTATCTATGTGTAGCCCTAAGTAGCGTATACAGTTTTGATGAGGAAGAGTGACATTTTCTGACTGTACTGGAGGACAATTGCCTTGTTTCAGTGTGAATGTGACGTGAACTGATTTTGACGAACTGGCTCTTATTCTCCATTTTTGCAACCATTTTGTAATCTCATCCAATCCCTGTTGTAAAAGTTGTGTTGCAATAATAGGGTTTTTATGACTTGCAAGTATGGCAGTGTCATCCGCAAATGTTGCAGTTGTTACATTTTGCATTACAGGTAAGTCGGCTGTATAGACAGTGTAAAATACCGGTCCGAGGATTGAACCCTGTGGTACTCCAGCACATATTTCATAAAAATTTGATGTTTCTCCTGATTCTTTAACTTGGAATATGCGTTCATTAATATAAGATTCGAAGATTTGGTGATAACTATGTGGTAGGCTACATTTTAGTTTGCATAGCAGTCCCTTATGCCAGACCCTATCGAATGCCTGCTGAACATCCAAGAACACTGCTGAGCAATACTCCTTTTCCTCGAGAGTCTTTCTAATTCTCTCGTGAACTCTATGCACTTGTTCTATAGTGGAGTGTTCCTGTCTAAACCCAAATTGATGACTCGGTATAACATTATTTTCTTTGAGTATTGGAAGTATTCTGCGCTAAAAGATGAACGTATTATTTGTATCGATGTTATAAAATTTTCACTTTATAATTATTTAATCTTGTCATTCTCTGTCATTGTCAATCATGCTTTGGACCACATTTCTGAATGGGGTACCAAGAGCTTGGTTGAGTTCAATGCTAAGAAAACCTAGGTCTGCGCTTTCACGGCAAATACCTCGCCATTCCTTTTATGTCCTTCTCTTCAGGGCACAACACTGGAGCTAGAGAGCAGTATCACCATGCATCGGTATGGAGATTCGCTGTGATTTAAATCCAAAAAATTACATCGAAAGTGTGATAAAAACAGTCTCACGCAAACTCGGAGTCCTGAACAAGGTGCGGCGTTTTTTCACGCCCGAGCAACTGTGCTTGTTGTATAAGACGCAGGTGCGGTCTTGCGTGAAATATTGCTCGCACCTCTGGGATGGCTCCGACAAGTACTTCCTCGATGCTTTGGATAGGTTACAGCGGCGCGCAATCCGCATCATTGGCGATGAGGAAGTGACTTACGTGACGTCACTAGGCGCGTTCTTTCGTCTGTACCACGGCGAGTGTTTTGAGGAGTTATTCTCTCTTATTCCACCTTCCCCTTTCCTTCAGAGGAACACGCGCGCTGGCTTACGTTGTCACCGTCTAACTGTAGCTACAATTTCAACGCGTACAAAGAAATTTGGTGACTCATTCCTTTGAAGTACTATCCGTAAATGGAATGCTCTGCCCGCTAACGTGTTCCCTCCCTCTTGAAACCTGGGATCCTATAAAAGAGGCGTGAAGAAGCAACATGCCGGCCGGCAGGGTGAGAATAGCTGGTGTGGCAGGTAGAACTGCTGTATCAGCTATCTTCGCGTCTGGACTTCACCTTCACTTAACATCAGGTGGGGTGGAGTCATTTGTCGGACCTATCTATAAAAAAAAAATTACATCGGAGTTATCTTACCTTTACCTTTGCTGTAGTAAAGCTGATCTCAAATTCACCAACATGCATACCCCTTTCTACTGCATAGTCACAAGCTTTTCCTATGTCCGTTCATCGTAGGAACGGGCTTTGACATGACTCACCATGTGAGACTAGTATAATATATTATGTAAAGTAAAATCATCAAAATATTTGGTCAGAGTTGTCTTCTACCACTTGAGTAGGCAAAGACCCCAGCTGAATGTAAATTTCACTTTAAATGTACGTTGAAATCTGTTCTTATTTCTGATAATAGAACTTTTCATCACAGCAGTCCAGCACGGAAGACATAAACAACTTTTTTTAAGTACCTAGCTAATGATTCAGATTTGATTATGACATTTCTTGTAAAAACTTATAATTTTCTTCTACTTGTAGTATACGAATTAGATTATGCAAGAATAGAAAAATGGGCGTACATCGATATAGCTGTGGTCAAAGTAGAGTCTGAATTCGATTTCAACGACAGCAGATATACCAAGTTGTGTAGCTACAAACCGAGAACAATACAAATTAATTACGATCCGAAATATCAGGAACCCAATACAGACTCAATCGTGTTTGGATGGGGGCACGAGGAGAAATGGAGAAGGGTTGGTAATGTCAATGATATAATTTTGTTCGAGAAAATTCACAGCTTTATCAAATGTGAAAGGTCACCGTGAACACGGAAATGATTCTAAAAAATAGACATTAATTTAATATGTGAAGGAAAACCTTTTCCAGCCCTTTTTAAGTACATTCAGCTCACGAAGGAGTGTGAGATTCTGCATGATAAATGTTTGTATGTGCAGAAAGCTAATATTTATATACTTATAATAATGCTTTATGCGGCGTTCCACTTAAGCCAGAATAGTTCTGAACAAGCAAATAATTGCTCGCTTGGTCAATGGAAACATGAGAGTCAGCGAACGAGCTCGTATAACGATGTTTGACAGGACTCAGGGAACGTATGCTCTCTTGCTCAGTCATCAATGGAAACAATGCAACATTGTTTTGAACATTCCATTTACTGAGCGAGCAAATGTTTGCTCGCTCGGAACTGTTCTGAGCACTAGATAGAAACGCAGCTTGAGAAATACATCCACATTAATAAATTTAACATTACGCAATGAAGATGCATCTGAAGAACAAAAAATATCGAATTTTGATCATTAGGCGACGGCTATCCTAACAAATATTACAAATGCGAAAGGTTTGTTACGCCTTTACATCTAAACCACTGATGCGATTATACTGAATTTTTACTCAACACATGGAAACGGTTATAGGCTATTTTTTCTATTGAAAATATATCTTGAAAGGGGGTAAAACAGGTGCGGACATCCGCTAGTAGTTATATAAATTTAACCAAAATATAAATACAATCATTTTAATTGAAAAATGTAATCAATTTCAGCCCGAAGACGCTAATGATTATAACCAAGAGAATTTGCGTTACGCGCCAACACTGATTCATAACAAAAGGGAATGCAAAGAATCCTTCACGAATATACCGCAATTGATGTCTGTGATTGACAAGTACATGATTTGCACATTGGATAAAGGCAACTTGAATGAAGAAGGAAAACTCATAAAAACCCCGACCCTCGCAGACGGCTGTACTCCAAATATGAAACTTATGGCGAATGGTGAAATAGCGGTAATTATGCAAAATAATTAATTGCAAAATATTAAACGACCGGTATTCTGATTTAATGTTGTTCTTAAAAGATCTCCTTAAAATGCGCATTTGATAATTTGTAATCAATTGTAATTTTATTACATTTTTCTCTGTGATTATTTACTCATTTTTCTACATGCATTTAATTTCTAGACTATTATAATTATCTAAAGAAACTTTTTACTACAAAAAAATAAATTCTTTTTTTTGCTAGTAGGTAGGAACTATGGGAAAATATGTTTGTTCTTTGTTTTAATGCCTGATGTCAACTTAAACACGTATTATTATTTTTACAAAAATGGAATCTATCTTTGTTGGTCTATTTATTTGATTAACATTTACATACCTACATAGTATATGAGTAAATATAATATAAAATAGTATAAATACTCTGATATTATCTACTTATTATTGCATTAAAAGTTAAAAATAAAAACAGAAACCTAAACTGATTTCAATTATTTCATTGTGTTTCTCATTCACAGTGTGAGGAGGACGAGATATTTATCTCGGATGAGACTCGAAGATCTGGGAAGAGTGACAACATTTTAGCACGTATTCTGAAAACACAGCAGAGTCGCAGACAAGGTATATGCCAGGTACACACGCCAATAGCTTCAGTATTTTTTTGTAACTTGATCTTTGGCTGTCTTTTTCATAGATTTACACCAATGTTATTATTGCTGCAAGCCAAGTACGCACAACTAGTGAGAAAGTATTCGTATCGCCATGCCGACATTTCTATGGAAAAGATAGTTTATTCTTACGTCCAGTAGGGGTACTGCTTAGTTTCCATAGACACTGACGTTTGTGATACGAATACGGGTCTGTCAAAGTTTGTGCTTGGGGTATTGTGGAGTGGTCAAGACTCCACTGACACACTTAAATATCAGGTGGAGTGGGGTGAAGTAATTTTATAGGTTTTGAATTGTAGTGAGGTTTATTCCCCCTAGAATTATTCGAGGAGCTCGATGGCGCAGGTGGTTTGCGCGTTCGGCTGCGATGGTTGAAGTTAAGCAACTTTCGCAGTGGTCGGTCATTGGATGGGTGACCAAAAACATCTATCTCGAGTTCTGCCGTGCTTCCGAAGGCACGTTAAGCCGTTGGTCCCGGCTGCATCTGCAGTCGTAACGCACCCGCTAATCCGCACTGGGCCCGCGTAGTGGGTCGTGGCCCAATCTCCCTATTCCATCCATAGGGAAGGCCTGTGCCCCAGCAGTGGGGACATTAATAGGCTGATGATGAGGTTTATTCACTGACATTCTATTGTTTGTTATACTAAAGGTGAAGCCAAATTAGAGTAATTGTTGAGTTGTGAGTCGCGTCATTTCAGCCGCATTTGGTTTCATTGAAAAGTCTCTGTCTCGTTTTGCACCGCGCTGTGAATCAAACTGGTCTTTTCTATGAAGCCAAAAGTAGCTGAAATTACGTGACTCACAACTCAAAATTTACGCTCTTTTGACTTCACCTTAAGAGAACTGACGGGAATAAAATCACAACTGCTTTACTACGCAGTATGACAAATAAGAAATATTGTAATAATAAAAAAAAAGTCTTTGTTCTACTTTGTTGTTCTTTTTGGGTTTTGGATGTTTGGGCTATCCTATTTGTTCTACTGTTAGCTGAAGTACTTGTAAGTAATTTACTATATCTTAACTAATTTTATAAAGCTGAAGAGTTTGTTTGTTTTTTTGGTTGTAAGCGTTAACTCATGAACTACTTACTGGTCTGATTTGAAAAAATCTTTTTGTGTTCGATAATCCATTTACTAATGCAGTCTAAGTGCTATATAACATCAGGCTACGACGCATAGGAACGTAGCATTGATAAACATGTTGCAAAAACGTGAAAATAATATTCCATTTTAGAGCTTCTGTTGCGTGCGTTGGTAATATCATGTACAACGGAATAGGGGTAATGACGGGGTACAGTAAATGAAATTCTATTTAGTCCGTCAGTTAGATGATCACAAAATAATGTACACCTATTTTCTTTGGGCAACCAACCAAAAATGACTAAAGTTATAGCGCGGCCAGGTTTGGGAGTAGAGGCTCGTGACGTCACTTTTAAGTGAAAATTGTACCAAAACGTGACGTCATGCGACTTTTCAAATCAATATATCTCTGCAATGTTTATATTATGTGAAAAAAGAAATAATACGTGTCCAATACTTTTTGATAATCTACCTGATAAACGAAGAAAAACAATTGTCATCATCCCTATGGTTTCCATTAAAAAGTACAACTTACAAAAAAATCCGCGACTACTCATATCCGTCTTGTAAGTTTGACTCACTATAAGCATTTTTCTCAATTTAAAACGTATTTTTGTCAGAATGACCACGGAGGTCCGCTGGTGACATGGGTGGGAGCTCAGGAGGTGCTCATCGGCGTGGCGTCGGTGTTCCGGGTCACGGGTGACTCTCGCTGCGCCGGCCCGTACCTGTACACGAGCACGCAGTGCAATGGCATCTTTTTGGATTGCATCCTCAACTCATCTGGTGACAAGTAAGCTGGAATTTCAAAGAAACAGATTTTGAATACAGGCCTTCAATCTGCGCGGCCAGACGTCTATCGCAGCACGAACGAGGTCCATGTCAATATCGGCGGCTGCCTTAATCAAGGATGTCTTGAGTGACTCCAAATTGGGATGGGCTTTGAGCACGCCCTTTCCTCCAAGTGTTACCATATCTTTTATTGTAACGGACTCAAATCTAGACTGGAGGAGGGACAATCTTCGTGCCGGATGAAGTCGATTTCACGCGCCGCCAGCCAGCCTTGTGTGCTCTTCGCTCTATGAGCTGGCGCCGATTCTTGTTGGAATACCCAGTGCCTGTTATTGAACATGGTATGAGAAACAGGTTCCACAAGGTTCGTCAAGACTGTATTTTGATACACAACTGCATTCGTTTTTACACCTTTCTCACAAAAATGTACGTCTGTTAAGCCCCAATAAGAAACTCTCAACCATACCATGAGCGAGGATGGAAAATGACCTCGTTGGACACGGGGAATACGGTTGCTCGCTTCTTCACTACTGTGTGCGTACACCTTATCATTTTGTTTGTTGTAGCTCTCTTCTACGGTAAAAATTTTTTCATCCGAAAAAAGAATTTCCCGATATTTTTTTCCCGCGTACCGCTTCAACAAAGCGCGGCATCTCTTCAGTCTCAGGTCCATTAGACGGTCTTCATTTAGCACCCTTTTCACCGTGGTTCTGCTTTATCCCATCTGAAGGGCTAACAGTTTCTGCTTACGTTAAGGATTTCTTTGGATTCGCGTCTTCACAGCTTTTATCACTGCTGGAGTCCTAACAGACCGAGGACGACCACTTCTTGACCTGTCATCTACACTAGAGTAACTAAACGAATCTTTTATTTATATTCAAATTTTTCAGTATGTCAAAAATTTGAATTGGAGTGTAACCGCAACGATGCAACGCAATGAGGGCTATCGTTTTTTGTCTCACCAGATGGCGCCACTGTTGAGTGAGGTCCTGAAATGTAGCTTTTAAAGTTAGTAAACACGCTCGTGATATCAAAGTTTACATTTTAATACAAAAGAACCGTATCTTAAACATAATCGCCCATGTCAGTGTTGCGTAGTCCCGTTTTGTTCGGAAAAAAGGACAACGTAATATTTTTTTACAGCTCCGCTTTTAACTAACGGACATTCATTGACACGTAACTCATATTTGCCATAATAAGTCTGATTTATTACCAAATATTACAACTATTATTTTAATTAGTAAAAAACCGCGTAGTCGACCCACAAAGCTATAACATTTGACATTTCGGAGACCTCACGCAACACAAGCGCCTCTAGCGGCGGTTTCAGACGCGATAGCCCTCATTACTGCAACACGGTCTTCTTTAAGCGTCCACTCCATATTTAAAAATGAGTAAAATTCTAAAAAGTATACATTTTTATTTTCATGAACAATTCGAAATTCAAATTTAATAAACTTTTTTGTGGCCAGCATTCTAAAAGAAAATTCTTTGCCTTCATAGCTTTTATCACTGCTGGAGTCCTAACAGACCGAGGGCGACCACTTTTTGACCTGTCATCTACACTAGAGTCTTCATTGTATAGCCAATTGAAGTACCTACGGAACCTTAAAAATAATATTTTTATATTGTTTCATAATTTGACTCAGTTGACCATCAGTGACCATCTTCGAACATTGCGAAGATGGTCACACAAATAATAATAAATAGATAACATTACACGTTAGAGTATCCGGTAATACAGGTAGGTAATATTAAATATGATTATTACATTTCATTATTATACGACATGAAAAGGTTTCGAAACCCTGCTTCTTTAAGCTTCTTTTTTTAATGTTATATTGAGTAAAGTATAGGTACCTTACAACGGGTAATCCTAGTTGTCATATTATATATTTCTGACAGGACTAGAAGAGCGATCTGCAAAAAACCGCCAATAGAAAGAGGATTTCATACAATTGAAAAGCATATATCTTGGAGGAACCACCCTGATGGGTAAGTATTTAGTCATCATCATCACTACCAGACTATTGATGTCCCCACTCCTGGGGCGCAGGCTTCTCAATGTATAGAACAGGGAGAATTGGGTCATGATCCGCCATGCAGGCTCAGTGAGGTTTGGTTGGCGCTAACTGCATATGCAGTCAGGACCAACAGCTTAACGTGCCTTCCAAAGCACAAAGGAGCTCGTGATGATAAGATCTTGGTAACCCATCCAATGACGACCATTGCGATACTTGCTTCCATAATCGCAGACCAAACGCGCTAACCACCTGCGCCATCGAGCTCCTCAAGTATAAAGTGCTTTAACATTTTTTTCTTTCATTGTTATGAAAGCAATAAAAATATTAATAAAATGTTTTCAGAATAGTAATCATCATCATCATCAGCCTCTTAATGTCCCCACTGCTGGGGCACAGGCCTTCCCTATGGTTGGAATAGGGAGATTGGGCCATGACCCACCACGCGGGCTCAGTGCGGAATGGCGGGTGCTAACGACTGCAGATGCAACCGGGGCTTAACGTGCCTTCCGAAGTACGGAGGAGCTCGAGATAGTAAATTTTTGGTCACCCATCCAATGACCGACCACTGCGAAAGTTGCTTAACTTCAACGACCGCAGCCGAACTCGCTAACCACTTGCGCCATCGAGCTCCTGATGGGGCTCCAAGATAGGCATCGAGCTCCTGAATAGTAAGCCAGGATGAAAATCAGTGTCAGTTTTTTCGCGGTTTTTTCTGACTTAATGCTAAGCTAACCCTTAAGCCTGTGCTTTAGCACACCAGCTTCTATCTTATATATAGTTTTTTTAAACTTATTTATTTAGAGGCTTATACCCTATACACATAAAGGATATGCCAGCCCCATCATATCCTATCATTATAAATTACAAAATTATTATAAAACTACGAAGATTTCATTGTTGCAATATATACATAAGATAAGACTTTTGAATATCGGAAATATTCAAAAGTCTTATATACTGCGCATCTTTCAATGTTGTGTAACTATCTATTTTAAATATAACTTTATATATGAGTGTGTCTTGCTTCTATCTAACATTTTAACAATTGTTTTACCATAATGAGACTAATATAAGGTAGCGCAAAAGTAATATTCCATTTTTTTATTTGTATAACTTTTTTACTAAATAAAAAAAAAGAGTTCCGGAAATCTTTCTTAAGACAAGGAAAGGTAATTCCGTCAAATGGTTGCCGCCAGTGTTGATATACATGAGGCTTGTTGGCATAAACCCGAGACTTCAAGTAACCAAAAATAAAGAAGTTTAGGCCGGTTCAACCGGGCGTTCTTGTTTGCCATGATAAATCACCAAAATGAAATCGTTCTGTGTGTGCGGTTGCACCGTCTTGTTGAAACCACCGCATGTTCACGCTCCTGCGCAGTATCGTATTTCGTTGCTTATCTGTTTGTATTTGCATCTATCTGGTTCACAAATATCAAATATAATTGACGTGCGACGCCATTTGCCATAATTATAACATCTTCCGATAGAGTGGTTACTTTTGCACCACCCTGTATAAAACTTTTTTATTTTAACAGACCTTAGGCAGTCGTAAGACTGATGTCGGTCTTAATAAAAAAAAGAAAATCTGTTTAAAGTTCGATTGATTCTTTCCAGACCAGCTGAAAATGAATTAGTTATGAGGCCACAGCGTCCGATCAGACCGTATGGATAAACTGCAGGAAGAAGAATATTTAAATTAATCCAGAAGTAGAGTAAAGATGGATAAGGATAAAAGGATTTTAATAATTCAATATGCACTCAAAAAGCTTTGTTAGTTTTGTTTGAAAATTAAACAAAATAATTCTCGTTGTTACGTTGTTTATAGTTCGGCAGCTATGGAGGAGGAGAAGTCCGTTAATGCATCTTAATGGTATATTAAGGGATAGATCTCTATAGATGCACCAATCTCACTTTTTTGATAAAAAAGGTAAATTTATAAAATCAAAAAACCCGCTTCACCTAATTATTACTTTACATAAAAACTGAAAAGAAAAAACTAGTCAATAATATTATTATCAATATAAAAAATCTAATTATTAATAAGGAAATCTTGTATTATTAAGTGAGCAGGTACTAGTTAGTAAATATTTTGAAATAATAACATTAGCTGTTGGAAGCACGGAAAAAAGAGGATTTTTTTCTGAAAAAAAAAATTACATGATGTTCCGTTAATTTAAAATGCTATATTATTTATGAAAAAATAATCCTTATGATTAACACTTTCGATATACTATACTATACTAGCAAACCCAGCGAACTCCGTTTCGCCAACAGATAGCTTCGTTTTATGTAACATTTCGTTTTGTGATTAAAAGAAAACGATTTTTTTTTAAATTTTCCTGAATTTTCTTTGCTATAAACCTCACGGAGCCCGAGACCTTTCCAACGAATGCAAAACCGTGGAAATCGGTTCGTGCGTTCTGGAGTTATAGCGTCAGGAAGGAAAACACGACTTATTTTTATATAGTAGATAATACGTCATGTGTTTTTTTTAATTCACGAGTTTGATTCCCAGCTGTAGCTGGCGATTGAAAATAAAATCTGTGAACGCAGTTTTAATTATTACTAAAAATAACATAATGATAACTGCGCTTCGCGCTCTTGCATTGCTTAGTCGGGTAAAAAGGTACCAAAATGCCTCTCCATGTTGACTTTGGGCATGAACACCTTAAAGGACCGGGTCCCCATGGACTCATTGTTGAGTATTCATAAAATTACATGAAAAAGCTAAGTAAAGGACATTTTTTTTTCTAAATCAGTGACCACGGAGAATTCACAGTCTCTGTTAGGTTAGGTTCGGTTAGTGTGATGACCTCAAGTTAGCTCGAGCTGAGCAAGCTAAATGAGTGAATGCCCAATGCTTTTTGCCATATTATGGCATTAAAAGTTCTATGTTTTTTATTGTTTGAAAAACCTAATTTTAGTAAATAATAAAAAAATATAAACAAAGAAACCACCACAATTAAAGGGTCCTTCCGCAACAAATAACTTTTAGTAGCTTAGAAGTGCCTTAAAATAAATTATGAACTAATTCTTTAAAAACGTAAAATAACACACTGCGGCTTCCCCGAAACAAAGAAAATGAACTTCAAAAACAAGCACTAAGCATAGCTATTCCTTTAAAAAAATAAAGATTGCCAAAACTTGCAAACTCTTTTTCGAATTTTGACTCTTTACTGGCGAGTCGTCGGCATCTCGTGTGTAGCAGACGGATTTAAAACAAGGTTTAAGCCGACAGTTTGTCTCCTCTTACAGGCTCGTTTTGCGTACTGGTAAACTGGGATTTATTCATGCACACAATAATATTACTAGATATGGATCCTCTTTAGTTTTAGCAATGAACAGCCTCAGTTCAAGAAAATTCGTTCGAATCCAATAATTACTTTAAAAAATATTGATTTTTGATGGATGGTGAAAATGGTATAAGTACTACTAAAGTCCTTGTTTTGAAAAATGGCAATTCGCACTGGTGTACGACGTGTATGTTAGTCAGTGTCAGCTTACTAATGCACAGTTCTAACACTTCCTGTAATGTTTTCTCGCTTAAATCGCTAAAACAATTTTAATGAATTTTGTTAAAGAGTGATTTTGGAATCCGGTGAATGATTTTGGAATGTGAAAATATAATAATAATAATATAGCCTTTTATTTCCGAAAATGTAGATTTACAAATAAATTTTTAACACTTGTTTACATGCATGCTGTTACAGAATGTCTCTGGTTTCGGTGTGCCTTACGGCAAAGGCCTCCTCCAACTCTTTCCAGTGTTTTCTATCCGCAGAAACTCTTATCCAGTGAACTCCTACAGTGAGTTTCAGGTCATCCTCCCATCTTCTGACTTTGCGTCCTCTTGTCCTGATGCGGTCTCTTGGGTACCAAACTGTCACCTGTTTGCTCCATTTCTCTTTTTTACATCGAAGCATATGACCAGTCCACCTCCATTTGAGTTGATCGATACGTGCTAGTATGTCTGTTAAATTGGTTTTTTGTCTTATATCTGCACTTCTGACTCGATCTTTTAGTTTTAGTCCTAGCATGCTTCTTTCCATACCTTTCTGGCATCTTGCAAGTTTGTCCCTGTGTTGTTTCGTCAGGGCCCATGTTTCGCATCCATATGTGATGCAGGGTAAGATACATGTATCGAAAGTCTTCTTTTTGATCTTAATGCTCAGTACCTTGCTTTTCATCACTTCTTTCAGAGCCCAGTACTTTTTCCACCCAGTCGCAATTCTTTTGTCTATTTCTTTTGACATTTGGTCATCTGGTGATATTATCTGGCCTAGATAAACATATTCATTTACATATTCGAATTTTTGTTCACTGTTTGTTATTTCTACCTGGGTGGAGTTTGTCATCATTTTAGTCTTTGTTAAGTTAATTTCTAAACCCACTTCCCTACTTACACTGACTAAGGTCTGTACCATGTACTCCAGCTTTTTTGGGTCTTCCTCCAATAGAACAAGGTCATCTGCAAATCTTAGGTGACTCAGTCTTACTCCATTTATGTTCAGCCCCAGATGTTCCCATTCTAGTTTTCTGAACATTTGTTCAAGTACTGCTGTAAACAGCTTTGGTGATAGTGGGTCACCCTGTCTGACACCTCTTTCTATGGGGAAAACATCTCCCGTGGATTCCAGCCTTATACTAGCCTTGCTTTCTGCATAGATATTTTTTATTATTTTTATGTAGGTGTTTTCAATCCCCTGCTCTTTTAGACTTAGCCATACATACTTGTGGATGAGGCTATCAAAGGCTTGGGAGTAGTCTATAAAGGCCAGATAGATTGGCTTGTTATATTCATTGTATTTTTGTATGATCTGTTTTATTGTGTGTATATGATCTATTGTGCTGAAATCTTTCCTAAATCCTGCCTGTTCCACTGGTTGGTTTTCGTCAAGCCTGGTTGTTATTCTGTTTAGAATTACTTTGGCAAAAACTTTATAAACATTTGATATGAGAGATATGGGCCTGTAATTTCCCATCTCATCTCTTGAACCTTTTTTGTGTATAAGTATTATATGTGACTCTGCCCAGTTTTTGGGAATAATGCCTGTGCGTAGTGTGTCGTTAAATACATTTGTTAAAATTGGGCTTAGTTCTTCAGTTGTTCCTTTCATTAGTTCATTTGTAATTCTATCTGGTCCGGGAGCTTTTTCCAATTTTTGGCTTTTTATAGCTTTTTCTACTTCACATTGCAGTATCTCTGGTATATCTTCGTTATAAAGGCTTTCCTGCGTTTCTATTGTATATTCTCTTTCAGGTGAGTGTAATATTAGTTGACCGGGGCTAGGTTTTTGGTATAATGAGCGATAATAGTTAGTAGCGATATTTTGAATTTCGGTGCGAGATGTTGTTGTCCGTTCTTTATCTTTCATTTTTGGTATCCATTCTTTCCCTTTTTCTCGAAGTTCTTTGAGCGCTTTTACTATGCCTCCTGTTTTGTTTATGTGATTCTCTAGGATTTTGTTCCTTCTGTTCGTCCTGTCCTTTCTCATATTTTCGCGAATCTGTTTACAAAGATTGGATATTTCTTTTTGGTTTTCCTTCTTAGTCTGGTTTGCAATGAGTTTTCTTCTATCTTCCATTAATTTTAAAGTTTTATCACTTAAGTAGGTTTCCTTGGTTTTGTCTATTTGTGTCACTGTCTGGTTTTTAAGAGCTTTTTCTATTTTTCTATATTTTTCGCTTAGGTTAATATCTGAGGTAACTACTTCCATCAGGTCTTCTGTGATGTTTGTTGAATCCTTCTTCATAGTTGTTGTTTTTAAGTGATTTATTTGGGTTGCTCTCGACCTGGACATTTTTGTGCTCTTTTCTTTAAGACAACTGCGTACCATACGATGGTTAGTGTTGAAATTCAAATTTTGTATAACTCCTGTATCACTAAATGCTCTGACATTGTTGGTAATTATGTAGTCGATTTCGTTTTTAATCTTTCCGTCTGGAGATAGCCAAGTCCATCTGTTTTTGGGCTTTTTGCGGTACATAGAATTAAGAATTGTTAGATTTTGTTCAAGCAAGAGTTCAACCAATCTTTCTCCATTTTTGCTTCTTTTTCCTTTTCCATATTTCCCAATTATATGTTCTTCCCCTGCAAGTCTAGCTCCTACTTGAGCGTTGAAATCGCCCATGACCACAATGTTATTTTCTGAATATTTTTCAATTATTTCCCTCAGTTTGTCATAAAAATTCAATATATCAGAATTTGGTGCTTTTTCAGTTGGCGAGTAGACTTGGATGAATGTCCACTTTTTAGGATG
The DNA here is from genome assembly GCA_902850365.2 of Chilo suppressalis. Taxonomy (NCBI): domain Eukaryota; kingdom Metazoa; phylum Arthropoda; class Insecta; order Lepidoptera; family Crambidae; genus Chilo; species Chilo suppressalis. The sequence continues at coordinate 9,647,007 of OU963895.1, read as the reverse complement.
TTTCGGCAAGTTCAAATGCACTAAAACTAATCTATCCGACATACCTTCAAACCCTATGATTTGGTTTTTAAGATTTATATTTACCAAGAAACCCACTCCCCTGTGACCAGCGACTTCGCCTTTGTGATACATGATAAAGTTTTTTCTTTCTTCTATTTCTTCTCCCAACCTTCGCATCTCGCTTATACCCAGAATGTCCCACTTGATTTTTTCCAGTGCTAATTCTAGCTCTTGTAAACTTTCAGGTGTTCTCAAAGTTCTTGTGTTTAGTGTACAACAATATAGATTACTTTGCTTTTTAAAGTCCTTTTTTGTACCAGTTGTATTTGATACATTTGTTGGAGGGTGTTGGTCGGACTCCCCCAGGTGACCAGCCCGGATTGGGGGACAGTTTGTTGAGGTTGTTTTTTCGTTTTTGTTTGCTATTGATTTCCTGTGTTGTTGATTCCGGTCGGAGGGGGCCTTTACTTGTTTTTTGGCAGCTCTGGCATAGAGTTTGATCTATCACGTGAAACATATGCTAGTATACTTGGTTTGATTACTTCCCTTGCCGAGTTTTGAGGTGTTGCTATTTTTGTTGTATTTACTATGTTTTGTTTTTTCTGAGATTGAGTATTTGGTGATTTTGTTGTCTCTCTCTTCCTTTTTTCTCGGTTGATGGTCCCTGGTTTTTTGACAATTAGTTTGTCGTACTTTATGTAAGCTATATTTCCCTTTTTTCTTTCTTCTTCCATTTTCGGCTGCAACTGTTTACGTATTTCAAGAACATTCTTCGGGAAGTCCTCTTTGACATACACATTTGGCGGAAGATGTCGTTTGTTCTTCAGTATCAGATGTTTTTTCCAGGATGTGGTGAGAGATATTAGTATTGGAAAATTATTTTCCGATTGTTTTCCAATTCTTTGGATATTGCTAATTTCCTGGCTATCTAAATTCGTTCCCGATTCCTCTACAATTTCTTTAATATGATCGACCAGCTCCAATTCTGTCTTTCCTTTTCCATCAATACCGAAAAAAACCAAATTATTCCTTCGTTTTTCCTTTTCATAATATGATATTTTTTGCTCCAGACTATTAACTTTGGTTTTGAGGTCGTTATTTTCTTCTCTTAGGATTTTCAACTTTTCGTCCAGGGCCTCCATTACATTCTTCGTTATTTCCGTTGTTAGTGTTTTTGTTTGTTCATTAAACTTTTCTGTAATTTGACTGAGTAACAATTTCATTTGTTTTTCCATGTTAATATTTGGGTAAATTTGGTGATATGTGTTGATAACCCCGTGGTAAATTTTGTGGTAATTTTATTTTTTCTTTTGTGGCAACACTTTCGGTGAATGTCTTTAGCTGTATTAGCTGTCAGTGTCAAACAGATGTCACTGTCAGTTTGAATATTGATTCAACTGAATGAATGATCGATTTTTAATTTTGAGGTTATGATGATCGTTTTATTTTTGATTAAAATTTCACGAATGTAGCACTTTCACTCCAAATTTATTGATTATGCACTGAGTTAGTTCTGTTTCCAGATGTTTTGAAGTATTTTGTGTTCGAATTGTCACTTTTTGCACTGTTATTTATTGATAACTGCAGAGCTCTTTGTAGTACGTGTTTACACTTTCGTCGCCGGAACCGGAAAGGATTCATATTCATAGCTATTCCTTTAAAAAAATAAAGATTGCCAAAACTTGCAAACTCTTTTTCGAATTTTGACTCTTTACTGGCGAGTCGTCGGCATCTCGTGTGTAGCAGACGGATTTAAAACAAGGTTTAAGCCGACAGTTTGTCTCCTCTTACAGGCTCGTTTTGCGTACTGGTAAACTGGGATTTATTCATGCACACAATAATATTACTAGATATGGATCCTCTTTAGTTTTAGCAATGAACAGCCTCAGTTCAAGAAAATTCGTTCGAATCCAATAATTACTTTAAAAAATATTGATTTTTGATGGATGGTGAAAATGGTATAAGTACTACTAAAGTCCTTGTTTTGAAAAATGGCAATTCGCACTGGTGTACGACGTGTATGTTAGTCAGTGTCAGCTTACTAATGCACAGTTCTAACACTTCCTGTAATGTTTTCTCGCTTAAATCGCTAAAACAATTTTAATGAATTTTGTTAAAGAGTGATTTTGGAATCCGGTGAATGATTTTGGAATGTGAAAATATAGGTCACTGTTTTGCTGAAGATGAGAGAAGAATATAAGTCACAATCTATCTAGATATATTTTTTTATGTTGAAATTGGGGACTTTCCAAGCGGACCTTGTGGCCGCACACACAATGTAAAACTTTTTTTTCCTTTTTCTATGTCATTCACCTTGCTTGTCAAAAAGTAAACAATCAATACGAAAATAATTATAAAAGTTTTAAAAATAACACGCAATTTATTAATAATAATCTTCACACTATAAATTGGTGACCGCTGGCTATGTTATTGTATATAGTGATAACAAAAATTATAAATAGAAACCGAAAATAGTGCAACCACGCAATATTACAACTTGAACAAAATTTCGATCAAATTACCACCGTTCTGGACTGGTAGAAACCAAGTAGAAGCACAATTTACTAATAATAATATTAGATCCGAAGACACAAAATTCAATTTTCTTGTTTCGCAACTTGAACCAGTATTTATATATGCTATAATATATCAATATATGGGATATAGTAACTGGTGCGAGTAATGCCAAATATACTGCTGCCAAACAACGCTTGCTTAACATATTAAATAAATAAATATTTCTAACACTCATACCAATTAGCCTAGCCCCAAAATAAGCACTATAAGGCTTGTGTTATGGGGTATTAGAGTAACGGGTAGAATACACATATACTGTACATATATAATATATTTATATAGAAGTACTTATTGAACATCCATGACTGGAGTACAAATGCTCGTGTGCATCACACAAACATCTGCCCCCACCGGGATACGGACCCGGGACCTCTCGAGTCGGTGACACCATGAAATCCGGCGTACAAACCTCTCGGCCACGGAGGTCGTCATTACTCTTTCATTCAAAGAGAGCGAGGAATAACAACTCAAGCGTTTACTAACCGGACTCGAACTAAGCCAAAATGCAAAGCTTGGGTAGCTCTGATATATCTCAGAACGTTTTGGCTCGATAAACTACCTTCTTCTATCAAAAATATATTTACTATAAGCGACAAAAGCTTAGACAAGCTAGCTGTTGTGGCGGATAACATGAATGAAATGTCTCCTATTAACGAGCTTTGCAGTACAAAAGCACAACCATCTACTAGCCAGAACACAATTTCCTTTGACGAAGTGTTTGCTAAAATAGATTCATTAGAAAAGAAAATGGAGACCATGCACTTATCTAGAACATCAAGATCCAGTTCACGGCAAGTTTATCGCAGCCCGAGCCGCAGTCGTCCGTTCAGCCCCTCTAGTATGAACACCGAAACGGGATATGATAAAGCGATATATCGGCATTAACTGTCATACTACTGTCAAACTACGCTGTAGTCTGACAGTTCATGCCTCGTTACTGTCAAACTACACTGTAGTCTGTCAGTTAATGCCGATATATCGCTTTATTATATCCCGTTTTGGTGGTCACGCTAGAGGGGCTGAAGATGTTACAACCCTAGCGGCAGATATTGTTTCTACCATTAGGAAATGTGGAGAGAATTGTCGCGCAGAAAAATGCAAACCACCTTGTACGTGGAAAAATATAACGATTTTCAGCACATTCACAAAGATACTACTATTTATTCCAAAATTGACCTTTTGAAAGCTTATTATGAACTTCCCATGGCTGAAGAGCATAAACACAAGGTCGCCATCACAACACCGTTCGGAATATTCGAATTCAATGTTCATGAGCTTTGGTTTAAGAAATGCACCAGCCACATTCCCAAGATTCATCAATACTGTCTTCAACTAGATTTTGTATTCGTCCAGATAGGAAATATTTCATTAAAAACACCTCAAATAAGTTTTTGCAAGGCTTGATGAATATGGTTTAAGAATCAATGTCTCCAAATCATTATTTGGTTTCACTGAATTAGAATTCCTTGGACACCTCATAACACTAAAAGGGTTAAAGCTAGCCAAATTAAAGTACAAGCAATACTTCATTACAATATACCAGAGATATATAAAGACCTTCGTCAATTTCTCGGACTTATGAAGTTCTATAGAAGTCACATCAAAAACGCATCTCAAACTCGAGCCAAATTACACGATTATCTAAAGTGTGCAACAAAAAACGACAAAAGCTAAATTCCTTGGACGGAAGTAACAAAACAATTGTATTTTTTTAATTATCGTAATTCTAGACATATTCCGAAGTCTATGCAAACAGACAGTCTATGCAGTTAGGTACCCACCAAAACTGTCTGAGGATTAAACTTTCATTTCGGTTGTTTTACTTCAGAGAGATAGGGAGCGAACATCGGTGGAGTTTTATTTGCTGCTGTGGTTTGCTTATCCCTGCTTATTTGTTTACATGGGAGGGGGAGTTTTAAGAATTACTTTAGGTACCTACTGTAAATATTGTTCATTCAATTTGTATCTTGAATATTCTTAAGCGTATTGGATGAAAACGAGTCAGGTTCGATGGGAAAAGTTTCGTACTTTTATCTGATTTCTAGGTCGCGCGTTAAACGTAGAAAACGCTTTTCATTTATAGGAGCTACCTCAATTATAATAATAAAATACATCTTTCATCATTATTATTTGTAGTTTTATAAAATTTCACGCATTTTGTGAAATTTTATTCTAATGCCGGAAATATATTTCTCACTCATATATTTTATTTTTAGATTACAGACTTATAGACTCACCAAACTATTTATCTAATTTTTAACATATTTCTTTTCCTTTGAGAGTTCCCAACATGCGAACTTTATTTTTGTATTCTTGAAATACCGGAATTCCGTGGTGAGTTTGCTGGGCGTAGGTATTCCTAAAAATGACTAAAGTAATTTAAATGTGTAATAAATAAAAACGCTGCTGCAGTAAATACATATATATATATATATACATATACACACGCATCAAAAAAAGTTTGCGATCACTTTCAAAAATAGATTGTTTTTGTGTTACACAATACTTTTTTGTAATTTCTTTTTCTGATAAGATTCTCAATTTTGAAGTTAGAATTAGAACGTAAAACAATAAAATAATTCAATTGTTTTTCCATACAAAAAGACATGCAAAGCAAGACATCATTCAAAAATCTGACTAAGTCAATATTATCGAATTTAAAATATTTCTTCACGGAAAGTTGTGATTTAAAAAATGCCACGAGGATTATCAGATGTTTTACGAGCCAGAATTGTAACTTTGAGGGAAGAAGGCTATTCTACGAGAGAAATAGCACGCAGAGTTGCCATATCCCAATCCTGTGTAGTAACCCCGTTGCAGAGGTACCACGGCATGGGTAATTTAGCTGATCGACCCCGCAGCGGTCGCCCAACTGTTTTGACAACTCCTCAGAAGCGATACATGAGGTTGCTGGTAGCCCGCGACCCAACAATAAGCGCCACTAAAGCAAAAGCAGAAATACGGGCCGCCTCCGGACTTGAAGTTAGCAAACCCAGACCATTCGGAATTGCTTACTCAAAGCTGGATTACGAGCACGGAGGTCTTGGCGAGCACTTTTGAATTCACGGGAACGTCAGCCACGGAGATAACAGTGGGCTAGGCTCCAGCAAAACGAAGAAGACGAAGAGGAAAACATTTGGCAAAACTGCCTCTTCGTTGACGAATCGCGAATCAGTCCTCATCCAGATACCCGACGTGTCCGTGTTTGGAGAAGACCTGGGAAAGGCAAAGAACGGCCACTGGAACGGTTCAGCAAGGCGGGAAATCGGTGTCCTTCTGGGGTGGTATTATGATTGGGGCTAGAACGACGTTAATCCCTTATCAAGGCAGACAGATACAAAACAGTCGCTACTGATGGAATCGACAAACCTTTCCGAGTAAACTATGGGCACCAATTTGTACTGGTTGACGATAATGCACCCGCACATCGAGCTCAACGAGTCAATGCTGCTCTCCGAGAATACAAAATCACAAGGTTAGACTGGTCTGCCGGCTCTCCTGACTTAAACCCAATAGAGCACGCGTGGGATGCTCTTAAGCGAGCTGTTTGGAACCGGCAGCCACCACCCCAGACTGTGCCGCAGCTCAAGGAAGAATGCTGTTCAAGAATGGGAAAGGTTACCACAAGAAATGCTGGATAACTTGATCCTCATCATGCCCAGGAGGATCTCCGCATGTGTTCCAGCTAGATGAGGAGTTATTTTGTATAAGATAAACAACAATTTATTAACAAAAGGTTTTTAAGTTTGGTTAAACTATCTTTTTATTTCTATCAAAGTTCTATGACAATCGCCTTAGGATTTTATTATCAAATTTTTTATATTAAAATATAAAATTAGTTTTATTTTTTAATTTCAGAAAGTGTATTTTTAAATAAAAAAGATGTAATGTAAACATTTTCTTTTGATTAAATTAAATTTTGAAAATATATCATCAGCTTTTGCAAGTGATCTCAAACTTTTTTTGATGTGTGTTTGAACACATTTGTTCTGAATTTTAGTACATTTTATTATGCAGTTGGGGCAAAGTTTTGTCATGAGAAGACGTCTTTAAAAGTCCCCCGATTGCCTTAAAAAATATATTTACGTACTAAACTAACATTCCGTCGTGTTTGAAAAACAAAACCTATTTTTACTTTTTAGTTTCATTATTTAACGGCAGGCGTGTTTTTAATTAAATAAGTATTTTCTTTACTTTCTCTCCTCGAAGAATAGCAGTCATCAGTTGGTATTAAATGTTATCAAACATTTGATTTGTTTCAGTTGGTTGGTACTTGGGCGAGTGGAGCAGGCTTAACTTAATAGTTTATTTTGCAGCATTCCAATTCGCAGATGTTTTGTTCCATTTCGTTGCCTTCTTTTAAGCTTTAACTCCACAGTTGAACTCAGTTAGAACTGGAACTTTAATTTACTTTCTATTGACAATTTCTTGTTTCCTCGATCTTGTATTGTTTTCTTATTTTATTAGGAACGACTGACTGACAGTTTAAATTGTTTTTAAAGGCCTGCGATGCTGTCTCTTTCTTTATGGTAAGACTAAACTTCTCTGGGACAAGCTAATATGGTAATTGCCGTCTTTGGATGCAAATTTTAATGTTACTCACAAAATGCACGTATAAAAACCGACCAAGTGCGTGTCATGCCACGCGCACGAGAGAGTAGGGTTTCATAGTTACAACAATATATTTGAGCAGGAGTCTTTTTTTTTCGTTATCGGAAATCAGAAAGACCAATTAATATCAATCTATGTATCACAATTTAAATATCTAAATCTAAGTCAAACTGAAAATCAATTCGATATTATTATTTTTTTATATACGAATGATAACATTCGATTCTTTTTTTGTTTCCTCCCTGGCGTGGGAGCGGGTGTGAAACCCTTTACTTCTTCTTTTTCTCGGATTCTCTACAGCCGGTTGCAAGGTTATGTCTGACTCTGACTAAAAGCTTCATATGAAGCGATCATTCCCTGAGAAGGGGATGATGAGGTATAACCGCCGAACCTTTCAAGTGCTTATATACTTTTTATAAAAACGTTACGATAGCGCGCCTCTGAAGCCGTTGCCGCTGGTTCTCGCGGTAGCGTTGTGGAACTAATGAAATTTCATTGTGGTTTTTAAATAGTTTTTTTTTGGTTTTGTTGCATTCCAAGGTTTTGCGCTACAATGACTTCATCTATGTCACTATTAATGTTTTTTTCCAAGGAAGGCTTTTCTTTTTTTAGGAACCCCAAAGACATTTTTAAGGTAATATTTAACGATATCTCACACGATGGGGTAGATGAAAAAAATATCAAAAAATATCATCCCTAGCTTACATGCTTACATTACCCTAAAAATAATATTTTGTCCATTTTGTCGGCGTGATCGATATACATATCTCCACAAAATTATAGCTTTCTAGTGCTAATAGTTTCCAAGCAAAACCGGTAGTAACAGTAGGACATAACGAGACTATAAGAGTTCCATGTCAGGACTACGGAACCCTAAAAATGGTAGTAATGTAGGTATATTTCTGTGGTTGGCTGTATTGTATTTGTAGTTAATATGTTTACTTACCTACATACTAAAAGGTGTACACATTATGTAGGTAAATGTAGGTACATTAGTTCAACGGAGCCTTCAGTGGAGATGCCATTCATCCCCTAATGACGTGGCCACTGCGATAAGCAGGTGGTGTATTGAGTTTACGCCCGAGCGACTTAGGCTGAACGCAACCCTGTTAACTGTGTCATATTGAACGAATATTTTTAATTGTATAAGGAATAAAGTTAATTACCTATAGGACGATTTCTTAATCATAATAATCAACAGTACTTATTTATTTATATATTACAATATATGTAATATATAAATAAATAATTGTATCATACTTGGGTGTATTTAGTTAATGTTATATTGAAATTGTCTGTTTTAACTTATTACTCAGGATTTTCCGAACTACATAATATACTAAAAATTATTTGTAACGAAATCTTAAGCTTCAATAATAATTATAAAGTTCAGCTGAATCGGATAACAAGAAGTGGTCGAAAAATGATTTACAAATCATTGAGCTTGTAACCCTTAAAATTTTATCTTTACTATAAAGTTAAATTATGACCAAAAGACCAGAAAAAAATATTATCATCAAGGCCGTATGGTCTTTGTTGCCTTTGCCTACCCAAAAGGGGAAAATATAAAAACAATATTTGTCGGACGGAGCAGCGGCGCACGAGCGGCGTAACCGCGAGTCGGCATTAATTTTTACTAATAAGATTTTACGTTTTTAATCGGTAAGTAATGCTACAAAATTGTTTCTTAACGTCTTATACGAACGTAATAAAGGTATATTTTGATATTTTATATATATATTTCTGTATTTCAGATCAACGCGAGATCAACGAAATTCTCTTACTTTGTAAATTTCCTATTTAAAGATAGAACCGTTCTTAGTTCTCGTAAGTAAAATCTTAGCATTTTATAATTTATACATAAATTCTCATGTCTATTTTGTAATTTTCAGATCAAATTTGTCGATGTAGCCACAAACTACCCACTTACTCGTGCCTTTTTGGCGAACGGTCGATGTTACTTTCATATTTAAATAAGTGATTTATCCTGATATTTGTAAGTATAACTGCTGGGCCAAACCAATTTAAGTGTTATTTGTTGTTCTTTTGAATGAATACGCTAATTTTTTTATGATTTTCAGAGATATAATACGGGCCCGTGTGAATTGTTTCCCGAGTTCCCTGCACGCCTCCAGTTTATCTTTTAACTCCTAAAACGGTATGTATTGTTTATATTCGCAATGCACTAAAGATTTAATATTATGGATCAGCATGACCAGGCCATCAAGCTGAACCGCCTGTATGAAAATCTGACGCGCTCGAGTATAACTAGTAGGCGATTTTTTTTATGCATTTTCAAAAAGCCGTCACGAGCTTGCGTCGCTTCCGAATCGTCAGACTTTTGGATCCGAGCTTCGTTTAGGCTCACTTAACATCCCCTCTGAATATCTGACGCGCTCGAGTAAATCTTTTTTTCCCCCATTTTCAATCCAAGTACGGCTAGTCCCACCATTCAAAATTCAATAGGTCTCCACGACGCTCTATAATATTAGAAATGTGAAAGTGTCTATGTATGTTTGTTACTCTTTAACGTAAAAACGAGCACAACTATGCGCAGGTTTCAGTCAGTGAAACCATAGGCAGAGAATAAAATTCCTTGTCCATCTGTAAAGTAAATCACAAGTAACTCGCCTTTCCCACCGCGTCGGTGCGGGCTCGTTTCCTTTTCGTTTCTGTACCGAATCTGGAGCTTTACTCTCTTTCTTCGAAACGAAATTTCGGTAACGAACAAATTTTAAACGAAATATCGTCAGTGACTGTACTCTATTTCATTTTAAAACACGCACATTAAGTTCGGAATCACAAACAATTTTTGTGAACGAATGGAATGGGTCACGTTTGGGGTTGTTTTATCTCTACTTTTTAGATTACGTTTTTTACTTGGAAACAATTATCACAAAAATACTTTACCCCAAATTCTCGATGTCGTTGAATGAACCTTCTTTGATAGTGTTAGCCCACAATTTTGTAAAGTTGAAACAATCGATTGTCGATTGTTTCAACTCTACAAATTAGTCGGCTATATGTATATTATATGTCAACTTAAATTTGTCGTTAAATACTTTGAAGTATTAGAAATACAAAATTAATTAAAATGTGATTTATTTGCTGATTTTACATTGCTAAAAAACGTTCCTCGCGCTAAGCAGCCTGGATTAAAAATAATCTAGGAGTTATTTTAGGCTTAATTAAAACAAAAATCCCAAAACGAAAATGAAAAGATAACTCTTTTCATCTCGTCAATTTGAGGTTAAAATTTTGAACAATTATCTGTCAAATTCAACTTTTCGTTCGAAAGTTTTGTGTAGGCTTGGAGAATTTAATTAGAGTAGGCTTGGACATTTTAATTGTCAAAATATATTCGAACAAACGAATTTTTAAAATGAAAATGAAACATGAAACAGAGAAAAAAACGAAGAACGCGAAATTTCGATCTAAATTTCGCTTTTCGTTGAACCAGAGTAGGCCTACCGTTCCGATTCTTTACCGAGTGCATGTTATTAAATGAGAACTTAATTACTGTGTAGTTTCGGTACAGATTTTTATCCGAGTGGAAACACAGCTCTCTGTGCCGAGTATGACTGAGTACTACCGAACCATTAGACTTTCCTGTCCCAGTGCTGCAAACAAAATCGTAATACTTAAACAAAACCAAAAAGTAAATGCCGAGCCAAAGAGTTGATTGCAGCATGCATTCAGTACCCCTAGCACTAGCCATTATCGAATTCAAATAGTTTGCGAGTCCAAAATGTCATTGTCAAATTTTGTATGGAAACTTGAACAACAGCGCCACAAAGTACGTAACGAGAACTAAAAACAGTACACATTTGACAATGACATTTCGGACTCGCAAACTATTCGAATTCAATAATGGCTCATGCTAGGGACACTGCGGGCCTATTCTGTAAAATTCTCACGCGCGGATCCGCATCGGATATCTGTATGGGAAACGCAGGGATCCGTTGTGGATCCGCGCATGAGAATTTAACAGAAAAACCCCGCTGCTAAAACTCTCTAAAAAATGGAAACACACGAAGCCCAACAATCCATTTAAAATAAAAAAATATTGGAAAAAGCAAAAGTATAATGTTTTCTTGTATTAGAATATTAATGAACTTTATTGAGTCCTATAAAATAATCACAAAATGATATTTCGCAACGAATAAAATATGCATTATATTGCCACTGTTTTGTTAAATTATACAATTTGCTGTTATCAATTGTTATTATTACCGAAATGTTTGTTATTAAGGTTCAGTTGTGTGCTTATCAACTTTCAACAAATAACAATAACAAACCACGAAATTTTGCCGATTTACTTTTATTCCGAAAGCCACAAAGCGAACACTCAAACCGATGGGCAGCCGATATCATTGCGAACAGTTTGTTTTTCATTAAAAAGCCAAAATAAATAGCTACAGGCGTGCGTGCCTCTGCTTTTTCGTTAAATTAGACTAAGGCCCTTTTTCACCATTTGATTTGCTGATAAATTCCGGTTTCACAGCAGTGTAATTCAATAGTATTTATTATACGGCCCTTAAGTGTTTAGAACTTTATCAGATATATATGATATATAAAATAGGTATTGGTAATTGTAAGTAACAGAAAATCTGTAGCACTTGAAAGTCAATTTGGCCGAACAAAAAAATACAAAAGATTATAATTAAGCTTCTGTATTTTTCTCTAATAAGGTTAATTATAGGTTTAGAAGATAAGAGGGTACCAAGTTTTTTGCAAGTTTATTAATTAAATAAAAGGAATTGGAGACATATTTTCAGTTAATGGACGTATTACTTTAATTTCACGCTTATTAAAAACGTCTGCATCGTTTTGAGAATCACATTTACTAAAAAGTAAACAAATTTAATGATCACGAATTTAAACATCGTATCCTCAAAATATTCTTATTTATAAATTGGACAGATTAATACTTCACATGAAATATATTAAAGTACGAGCTATTGTGCATTATAATTATAAATAACATCCTCTTATCCACAAGGCAAATTTTTATCAACAATATGTCGCCAGCGGAATTATTGTTGATAGTATAGATACACATTTTTGCGCGCCATGTTTTCACTTGAAAGTTTAATTAGATGCAAAGACTGCACTTTGCAAAAAAGCGACTTGATGGCACGTAAGCTGGCAATGTCGCGCATATTTGTGCAATGTTTACAACCATATCAGCGTAAAGTATTAAGCCTCATAGGCTACCTCATATACTAACTATCAGCTATATTTTCGCTGAAGAAAAGTACAATTGATAAACATTCCGTGTGAAAAGAGATACATATATATTAATAGTTGATCGCTGACTGTTCACACTGCCGAGAACTCACTCTACTTGTTTATTTCTGAGTGATAAGAGCTATCAAAGATAATACTCGCTCAGCGATGCTCGTTTGGCCGTCAAAACGCGCGTACATTTTTGCTTAGGGTTGGCACCGCGAGCGTCTGGCGCGTGTAATCACCCGTTGTATTCGCACACTGGCTTATAGCCCAGCTATATATGTATATCTATTTTACCTCTATCAGCTACTATAAACTCGCTTCTCGCTACTCGCCAACTCGTTTCTAGCAGGGCTTGAAACCGGTTTCAAAAATACCGGTAAAAAAAGGTTAATACCGGTTTTTAGTAATTGTTTCGTTCGGAGCGCGTCCGAAATGAAAGCGGTACCTAAAACCTTAATAAACCGGTTTAATCCAGAGTAACATGTGCACGTGTCGGCATCGCTTGAAGTTTGTTTTGTTCGAACTAATCAAGTCACAAACTTGTTAATGCTGAGAGATTGATGCATTAATGAACACGTTTGCTAGCGTCTAGTGAGTCAAGTTATTCATTTTGTAGTTGTGTATTTATTTCAGCCGTCAGTAAGAGCGAAATGAAGCTCTTTAAAAACCGCTCAATTGATTCAAAACCTATTTGATTTCGCTTTTTGGAAACCGGAAAACCGGTTTTTTTAGGTTAAGGTAGAGCCAAACCTAAATAAAACGCTCCTAATGTACTTAACACTGATTTAGGTTTGAAAATTAACCGGTAAACAAGCCCTGGTTTCTAGTTTCTAGTTCTACTCGCTTCTCGTTTACGCAGACCTTGAAGCAACTATACTACCTCAAATGATTCTTTATTCTTCGATTATTTTAAAACTAACTTCATCTTCTGATATCTTGTATTCAACAGGGTTGTTATAATCTTCTGAAAACTCGAGATACCTACGTCAAAGATTAAAATGAAATGAAATAAACTTGTTTGTTGGAGCAAAGGTTAGATGGTAATCTATAGTTCAAAACGTACTACAAAATAGACTATTCAGATAGAATTAACCCAAATATTGCTGATAAGGTTTAAGTACACTACGTAGAGGTATCAACATTGAATCCCCAATAATTAGTTTAAACATTTAGCAGACATCTCTTGGTGTTGTTTAGCTTGAGGTATAGTACAGTTTATGGCTTGTCTCATATACGATTACATCGTGATCTTGTTGTAAGACATATCTAAATGGAGCTTTGCCGTGATTGAAAGTCTCGCTGTTGTATTTTGTGATAAGCAAAGCGATTTTGAATATAATTTGTTCTTCTTTGTTTATGGGGTTTTAAAACTTAACGTCCGTTTGGCTTTTGGTTTGCGTGTAATAGGCATCTTTATATTGGATACTTAGGCTTAAATTTTTTGGCAATGCAGCTCTAGACCAGTTCCGCTAAAACATCCTCAGTTCCTTTATTGAGCTGGTAACTTCATGAGTCTGCCTGGTGATTAAATAAAGCTTGAACAAGTTAGTATGAGTAAATTTAGAAGTGAAAAACTTTGATGAGTAAACTACCTCTGCTGAGTGATATACAGATCCATGGAATCAATTCCTAATAATCTTCTAAAACAATAAAGAGCAATAGAAATGATTTATAGTTTAATGGGATTCCATTATACTATGCAATGTTTTTTGTGGACTTATCTATAAGAAACTGCTTGTGTTACCACAATAGGTATAATGACGGGGTAAATTAATTAATTAAATCCCGTTTAGTTCGTCAATTAGATTATCAAATAATTATGTAAACTTATTTTTTTTATCAATCAACCAAAAAATTACAATGATAAATCGCGTCAAAGTTTAGTCGTGGAGACTCGTGACGTCACTTCTAAGTAAAAATTGTACCAAGAAATGACGTTATACGATTTTTCAAATCAATAATATATATCTGTCATGTTTTGGTTGTGTAGGTAAAGAAAACATACGTGTCCAATACTTTTTGATAATCTACTTGACAAGGGAGGAAAAAAAAGTTAGTATTAATACCTATGCTTTCAATCGCCACCTCCTCTCACTGCGCCTGCACCCTTCTTTTGTCAATTTAACTCAAGTACTGTTATATAGTTAGGGAGGCTCCGTTCGTTAACACAGCAGCATCGGCATGATACTGACAACACAATAAGCATAATCTCAGTCACCCAGATCCTACGCGTTCCTACGTGCATAAATGTTTGCGTCAATCTGATTGATTGGCTATGTGTGTGCAAACATTTGATCAAAATCTGTGAGCCGCACAAATGGAACAGAACAGGGAACCCTTTTAGGCGGCCGGGCAATCTAATCTAGGTTATAGAGATAGGATAGTAGTAATGGGTAATAAATCAATGTCTACGTTTTTAAGCAATCTTGAAATTTGGTGAGATTTGTTGCTCTACTCTCGTTTTGGCTGCGTAGAAATTGATGGAAGTCGATTGTAGCCCGTGCTTTTTGTAAGATTTATGTACTTCGTGTATTAAATCTAAAGAAAGTTATAGTAGAAAAATAATATCTGCTAGTTAAATAAAATAACAAATATAATAACCTACTTCTTGTATTATTCCTTTTGGAGTTTCGTATCTAAAATGCGCCCACGGAACCCTGTTACAACACCTTCTCTGTCCGACCGTCAGTCACCGGCTTGAATTTCAGGAATTGTTTTTGCCGCTATTGCAACATAATATGATAAGATCTTACCGTACATTGAACATTGCTGAAATTTAATGATAACATGGATATTTAGACAAAATATACACCAATCAATTTAATTATTACTCGCAATACACTACTTTGACCATATATTTTCGCATTGATCGAACAATCAGAAACCAACCAAAGTCCTTAATAATTCTCAAGCTTGTTACACATGCATTTATTAAGGATAGTTTAATAGTTTTTAGCGTACAAGATTTAAGAAACTTTCCTTTAAAATCTATCCTATTTCAAAATGTGAAACATTGTACGTTGGAATGAACCTGGCGTGAACTAGTATGCATTTAGCAGGTTTTTCAGAAAAAAATGCTTTTCTTTTCACCTTGCGGAAAAGAAAAATTGCTATGTTTGTATTTACTAATGCCGCGACACAACACTATTAAAATGTCGTGTTAAATGATTGCGATATTCTTTCTTATTGTGAAGTTAATTTCTCAAACAGCCATTCCAGTACGACCGGAAAATTCGCTATTTATATTTTTCTGTGGAAAGGAGCATAAGACATGACTTTAGAACAATGGAACTCACTCAATTTATAAGTAATTTATACCGGTACAAGTTTCCAATATTTTTATCAATTGTGTACGTTTTCAGAAAAAAAATGAAGTAATAAATTTTAAAATTATACATTTTTCATTGAAACTACCGAAAAGTAATATGTTTCCTTTAAAATACCTACTCTTTAAAGAATACTACCTGGCGATGACTCTTCAAAACGTATAGCAAGAACCTTCAAAGCAAGTAAAAAAATAAAATCGACACAGCGCACAGTGTTTGTGCGTGAAACGACTGAATTATAATGCGTGGAGGAAAATCACTTACGTGTTAAAAATCTACCTGATATTTTGCAGACAGATCCTTGGTAATATATTCTCATGATTGATGTAGACTTTCACATTGTAAGTACAATGGTACATGTTCATAATAAATAATATATATTATTGTGTTGATAAACTGAACTCACTCAATGGTAATGTAAAAGAGTTTTCAATTTTTATTCTTCAATCCTATTACAATTTCTGTATTCAATTTCAATTAAATTTCTATATTTTCTGTTACCTAAGTTAAGATATATCACTGATCTATATTTATACCTTAATTATTATATCTATTAGCAAGAATATACAAGTCATCAAAGTAATCAAAACGGTATCTAATTATTAATCACCAATAAATAAAGCTCCTTTTTCCCAGACCTACATTGGCTTAAGTAGGTACTGACACTTTTTTGGATTAACTTCAGTTCTTTTTTTAATCCCTTTTCGGAAAATGAGAAAATCCCATAGTAGTTTTATTTAATTGTATGTCATCGATTTTCAGTTAAAATAATTGATATTTTTCAGTGATAATCACTGAAAAACAACAAAAAATAATTTTAGGTAAATATTTTTTCATTATTTAGGGATTAAATTTTAGCGACACCTTTATTATTTCGAGACGCTTTACAAGTATGTGATATTTTATATTATTTTATGTGAATCTTAATTAATATTTAGTTAAGCTTTTTTATATTATTTGGTGATACAATTTCGGCGGCAGATCTACTATTTTAAACACAAACAATATTTATTAAGTCATTGAAAATGCATTTGTACCTATGATGATTAATAAAATCACACAATTCACTAGGTAGTACAGTAATACAATAGGTTTTAGCGATGGGCATTGAATTAACGAACGGTTTAAATAGATGGTCTACGTTCAATCGACGCTTCGACGGTCTACAGTTAATTCGTTAACTAGTTGAATTCATAGACGGCTAAACTGAGAGTCCACAGCGTTCATATCTACTGACAAAGCGTCGACGACGCGTAAACGTATCTGGTTTACCCGTTACAAGTCCATACGTTCGTTCATTCGTTGAAATAAAGCAATTTGAAACTTAAGTATATGGCGTGGGAGTTGATATTTGTTCATTTTTTTAAACTAGAGTTGTTAAAGTGAAAAGGTAAGAGTATTTTTATATTGCGTGAAAGAGTACGTCGATGGATCTGGCTAAACGATGCAGTGCAGGATGAACGGGTTTATAATAATGGTTTTCCTCAAGTAGTTGCAGTTTTGTTTATTGAAATTTGAAATTAGTGTGTTGCGAGGTCAAGGTCAAGGGACACGTGAATGCGAATTTAGTGCAAAGTTCGTTTAAATTGAATGTTTATGTTATGAGTTTAATTTGTAATTTATTTTGTAAACATTTAATTTTTTTTTTTTTTTATTTCCGACACACACCAATTAGCCTAGCCCCAAAGTAAGCACTATAAGGCTTGTGTTATGGGATGCTAGGGTAACGGATAGAATACATATACTGTACATATATAAGTATATTTATATAAATACATATTAAACATCCATGACTGGAGTACAAATGCTCGTAGAGGTGGGTCGTCGACGTATTTTTCGTCGACGAAACGAAACCGTGCACTACCGTCCATCGACTAGTCGATCAACTAGTTGAATTCTTCGACTAGTTGACGTGATAACGGCAGGCTTTAAAGGGTTTATATCAACTACGCGGTGACTGGTCTGCGGGCGCGACGCAACGACGACGACGGGGTCTTTATTTCTAATTCGCTTAACATTATAGTCATTGACGACCTCCGTGGCCGAGTGGTTTGTACGCCGGGTTTCATGGCTGTCGCCGACTCGAGAGGTCCCGGGTTCGAATCCTGGTGGGGGCAGATGTTTGTGTGATGAATACGAGCATAGGTTTTTATTTGGTTGATATATGAAATATATGAAAAGAATTAGAGGGTCATATCGTTGCCCTAAAACTACTTTGGGATGCAGCAAAAATCAAGAGTTTATAGTTAATCGTATAGGTGTCAAATTAACGATCTCATTATGAAAGAAACGTTCTCAGGGTCTTTAAGTACACATATTTAAGAGATGTTACTTTTACCACTGGTAAGAAATTCGAAAAATTATGCAAGGAGTAATACAATTACATTTTTCAAGGGGGCTAAGTCCATCAATTTCAGGTAGGGTCTATTTTGGCCTACACGCTGCTAATGCAATTGACGTACTTACGCTGACGGTTAGGGTGATCAATCCATATCACGCTATACTGTGCTGTGCTGTGCTATGCTACATTAAATAAACTACCGCCTTCCTTACCGGATTGGCACGTGCTCGTTACATTTTAGTTTATGTTGCTATAGAATCTGTACAGATTCTTTGCCGAAAACCATTTCTTGACTGGCATTTCTAGATAATAACTTGATCACCCATCCTGAGACCGGCCAAGAATTCAGACATGAACAGCCAGTATTCATTGTGAACTAATGGATAACCAGGATATGTGTGTAAGGACGGCTGTATGTGAACTTTACAACCTGAAACCAGCCTCTGTGAATGTTGATTAATGATTGCAAAATCAAAATGCCCTATTCGAACCACAACAACATCCATTGAGCTGCTAAATAATTTAATTCATGTGGTCAAAGTTTGTTTTACAGTAACAAGATTAAAAGCTGACCGACGGATGGTTCGAGGAAACCTCTATTACTGCTCGCAACCTGCCACAGCAAAATGAATTTTAATCACTAGGTTTAAGACCCATATCTAAACATCAAACTATTGGCCGCACCCGAGCCATGTCGATACAGTAAATAATGACCATTTTGGCGTTGTCTTAAATTTATTTAATCGCTTTATCTGCAATACTGAAAAGTTAAACATACATAACATATTAAAATCATATAGGCTATTTGATAAGGTTTCGAAAATGTTCATACGTTACTTAGTAGTGTATCTAGTGAGTCCATTAAAAGTATATTATAATATATATGTGTATATACTGGCTGTCCCAGCGAAATTCGTACCGCCATAAAAAATAGGGGTTCCTGGTAGAAGAGTGAAAATGTAGGGTTGTATGTATTTTTGTATGATGTATCATAAAAAAACAAAAACAAAAATTTTGTCCAAAAGAAATAAATTTAAGGTAACCCTTAAAATTTGGGGGATGAAAAATAGATGTTGTCCGATACTCAGACCTACTGAATATGCATATAAAATTTCACGAAAATCGATCGAGCCGTTTCGGAGTAGTTCAATTACGCACACCGTGACACAAGAATTTTATATATTAGAAGATTATGTTGCGTATATCAGTAAAAAAAATATGTCGCGGAGACGTTTCTCTATATATGGCGTATTTACAGGCATGTGACGTCACGTTTAATAGTGCAAAGTAATGCCACTTCGACAGCATGTTTACAAAGCAGGTGACGGCATTTTAGGTTCCGCCAATCCTAGGCGTTTTCGATCACATGACAAAAAAAAAGAAATACTTTTCTGTGTCAAGATTTTTAATACATTATCAACAACTTTTTTTGTGTGAATAGTGAAATCGCTTGCAATATTCATGTTAAATACACATGCCAATAATTGGTAGGTAAGTACTTTATTTTTCGTACTGTCAAATAGCTTCTTAGTATAAACGATCAGAGGGTAATGAAACCAAGCGACTTAATATTCACAACACTTTTATTCACACTCTTAACTTTGTTACACCCAATGGATAGAGTTGTTGCTTATTCCGTGTACTGAGTTCGAATGGGTCGAGGAAATGCCAAACATCCCTTTTATACCCCTGCCCCCGTTTTACCGTCGTGACCCATTTGTCATTAAGCGTAGTTGTTGTATTGACTGTGATAGTCAATACCACAACTATAAAAGAAAAGAGGTTTGAATACAAATAAACAACTAAAATTGAACAAATACCTTACATTAGGGTAGGTACTCCTTCTAATATTAGGGTCGGTAGATACTTGTGGTTGGAAGATAATTTAAAAGTAAAATAATCAATTTTGTCAAAAGCACAACTGATTTTCTGTATGCCACATGAAAAAATTGGTAGGTAAGTCCCTTTTTTTTTTCATACTTTCAAATAATTTATTAGGGTTGGTACTACTACTACTATTAGAGTCGGTAGATACTTGTGGTTGAAAGATAATTTATAAGTAAAATAATCTATTTTGTCAAAAGCACAAGTGATTTCCCCGTTTGCCACGTGAAAAAAATTGATTTTGCAACTACGTACGGCACGGCGGAACAATATTTTCGTGGGATATTTTCACTTAACTCGGAAACAAAAAATCCCGAGCTATATTCCACTATACAAAGGCAAATAATGTTGCTAAGGTTGCTCACAGTTCATAACATTGCACTGGCTCGTACCAGGTAAAGCAAACAACGGAAGCATCAAGATTTACACTCGATATTGGAGCTGACCGGACGAGATCGTGCCATAACTCACTTACAGGAGGCCGCTTGAGCACTTAGTGATGGGACTTATCTTAAGGACTCATCTTCATTATATATTTTAGTCCATGACCTATTTTAGTGATTTTTTTTGATGAATTGTGGTTTTCCATTTAATGGTGACCCGCCACTGCAATCTAAAATAACAAGTCTTTATTTCGAATAAATATACATTACATAAAAACTCTGCCGAAGTATAATACTGAATTGTGCCCACCACCAGAGAAAGAAAATAAGTAAAGATTTTATTCTTACACAAAAATAATTAGCCCTTTTAAGCTTGGTAATAGTTTTCTACAAAAAGGTAGTTAAAAAGTTGTTAGTTAGCTGCGAAGGATGCTTCCCAGACGAGGAATTATAGATAATATTGATAAAATACTCTTATATAATAACTATCGAAGCACTTGTTTAAACCTTTATTATTGCAGTGAGTTTGGCTACCCTTTATAAGGACTATGTTTATATTATTTTATATTCATCGATCTTTATTTTCATGGTATGTATGGGTACTTCCTAATAGGTAGTATGCAGCACACGATGCAACGTCATAATAATGAGAGAGAAATATTGGCACGCTCCGAGAGTTGATTGACTGCGTGATTGGAATCCGAGTAGCCATCGACATCGATATATCTTCGTGTGACACATAATGATCAACACTATAGGGGCTACGTCGCACAGGTAACGTCGTTCCCCACCCAATATTCAACGAACCAATCATACGCAGGAATCGAGATTCAATTCTGTATTAAAAATGAATGTGTACGTGGATATAAGCAAGCTCTTTATTGTCTAATAATTATGCAATTTTGGAGACTGTATTTTTAACTATTTGTCTTAATTCTCTAGTTTG
Source organism: Chilo suppressalis (assembly GCA_902850365.2). Taxonomy (NCBI): domain Eukaryota; kingdom Metazoa; phylum Arthropoda; class Insecta; order Lepidoptera; family Crambidae; genus Chilo; species Chilo suppressalis. The sequence goes on along the minus strand of OU963895.1, from coordinate 9,625,704 downwards.
TGCAGTAAGTTAGGATATGAGTGTCTGTTAACTCTATCAGGCCTAAGAAACCGTTGTTGCTTTTTAATTTAAACTCCTTTATCGCCTGGTTGTATGATAAGCGATTAAATAATATCAACAGAGGGAAGGCAAAACTGCTTATACGCCACTTGGGCGAAAATGAGTTGTAACCAGATTTTTTCTGCGTCGATCTCTATATGTTTCAGAAATATTTGAGCATTCTTCTGGTGCTTAAGCAACGTATTTATTTTATGGTTCGTAATGCTGATGTAAATTTTAGTGATTTTGGTGTCGTTTACGTCCTATTATTTAGCCCATGATTTTATGTTTGCTTGTTTTTTTCACTTAAGCGAAAAAAAGAAAGATACTGAGAAAATATAATTTATGAATATGTTTCAATTTTCATGGCGCTCTTTCTCATTTACAATGAGTTATGTTTTTTTTTGTCAAAAAGAAATCTTTGGTCCTCGTTTCTGTAAGTTACTAAAGCGACATTAAAGCGATTTTGCTTTTCCACTGTCGATGCAATTATAGTCATGCAAGTTCGGCGAAACACGAAAAAACAGTTTAAAAGATGTGACCACAAAAATACCTAAGACAGAGCTTGAGGGCGCAGTGACTAGCACGCTTTCTCTGCGATTGTGGAAATTTAACAATTTTCACAGTGACTTTATTTGGGATATGGAATCGAAATTACGCGGCCAGATATTTTTGTTCCCTCATCGGGAGAGTAGGTGCGATATGCTTGTCTTAGTCTATAGTAACTAACCACCGGGAAGTATAATTATATTAAGAAAACACCGTTAAATAGATGCCTCAATTTTCCAATACAGGAATTTAACAGAGGAAATAATTTGTTACTCACCGTAACGAGTACATCAAACGCTGTTTGTACTACAACGTAGATATATCCATTAATTAGTACGTATGTATATAGTAGCATCGTAGTATATAGTAGATAATATAATTGGTGTACCTAAGCAGTATACCTAATCTATCATTAATGTACAAATAAATAAAATATTTCCAACACTCGCACTAATTAGCCTAGCCTCAAAGTTAGCACTGTAGGCTTGTGGTATGAGATACTAGGGTAACGGATAGAATACATATATAAGTCCAAATCTTCAAAGTATCAAGGGTAAAAATGCTCGTATTCTTCACACAAACATCTGCCCCCACCGGCTGCTGAAATTAAAAGCGTAAGTGGTTAATATACAACTTTAAAGCGTTGTAGATCCTAAACAATCATATAAAATGAAAAATGGTGTTAGAAACCTAAATATGATTTTTGATTATCTAGACAGTGATACCCCACTCGACATATTTTGTCAACTTTTTTTTTTACTTCATCACAATATGGCGCCTAATTTTGCCCATATTGAATTTTGATTACTATCATTAGTAGCACTCCCATGATTGAGACGAATCGATTGATGTATGAATCATCAAAATCGGTCCAGGCGTTTGGTCTCTAGTGTGCCACAAAGGAACAAACATACATATATGGACTGTTAAACACATAACCCTGTCTGCGCGTCGCGCTTCGCGCTCTTGTTTTGCGCAGCCGGGTAAAAACACATAACCCTGTCTGCGCGTCGCGCGCCGCGCTTCGCGCTCTTGTATTGCGCAGCCGGGTAATAAAGTCAATTTGACTTCTATATCACTGTCAATATGAGAAACAAATATATGCAATATGGCAAACAAAAAGCAGCCAGCAATTTAATCATCAATCTAAAGAGAGTTAGGGCACAGCGGATTTTCGATTATTTCGCGGATTTGAAACCAAATTATTGCCCCAACTGCTGGGGCACGGGCTTTCCCTTTAGAAGGAATAGGGAAAACGGCCTATATTTTTAAAGTTTGTTAGCAGATATCTTAACATTATATGGATATAAACTGCTTACCTCTTAACTTAATAAAAAAACTCAATTCTTGACTAATCCTTTAATTAATTAACTGCATAACATCCTTAACAACATCGTTAAGAATACCGCGGTTCAAATGCATAAACTCGTATGAATTTTCAGTACTTAATTCACTAAACAGAGTAAATCCCGAGTCTTTACGTTAAACTGTATCTAAATGCTTAGCAAATAACGACTCTTTTTATGAGTCCGCTTATAAAGCTAGTCCTGTGCTGGAATTAATTCTCAAAGAGCCTCCAGCCCAGAGTTAAAGGAAAAAACACAACAAAATGAACTAGATGTTCTCGTGAGCGTTTGTACTGGAAGAAAAAATTGCTTTTTAATAGGTATGTAAATTTTATAAAAAATATTGAACAAACTTTTACAGTACATGCATTAGATTCATTTAGTGTTAGGTGTTGTATAACCCATCACACGTCAGGACATTGTGTCTATTCACCGCGTCCCGCACGCCAACACTAATACAAAACACCCTAAAAATGTTGTGGTAAGGCTCACTAATAAGATGCTTCGTGATGAAATTCTGACCTCTGTAAGGAAGGTAAAGGGATTGTCTACAAGTCAACTAAACATATCGGGTACTCCAAAAAAGATCTATGTTAATGAACATCTTACATTGATGAACAAAAAACTTTTTCGAGAAACTCGGCTGGCTGCCAAGGAGAATGGATATAAATTTACCTGGGTCAGAAATGGAGTTATACTTGTACGAGAAAATGAGACTTCGCCGGCTTTTTCAATTCGAGTTCCCGAAAACTTGCAAAAAATCAGGAAAAAATCTAACGTGGCATAATATGATGAACCTACGTATCCTTTTATTTTGTGTTATCTTTGAAGAAAATGTTTATTTAGTTTATTTTTATTATGTTTGTAAGATCGCTGCTGATGTCTCTTGCTTGCTAATTACTCTGTTTTCACAGTACAGAGCAATAGGACAATTTGGTCGCTGGCACCGTAAAGTGTTTTTAACTACCTGCGCCGTATATTTTTATAAGCTTTTTTTTATGAATTCTTTATTATTTTTTGAAATATTCATATTAGAGTGTAATTTTGTTGTACGTTTGTTGTGTCCAGCCTTGTATTTTGGATCAAAAATTATCGTACTTGACACATATGTGAAGCTAATTGTTTCCATTTTGGGTTACATTTTTCTATCAAGTGCATATTACATTTTTTTTGTACACAAGAAAACTCAGTGTGTAAATGATTATTACAGTCTATTAATTGCACATTATTTTGTAATTATAAGTATGCGTACAATTGGCCCACGCTTGCCATTTTGGTTTAGTCACCTATCTTTGAATATCCACTTTATCAAAATATTGAAATTAATATCCAATAATGGTACTATTTCTTTAGCAAATCTGAGCAATCTGTATTGGATTATCATGATTACTCTTCAAATTCATCAACTAATACTAAAAATATTTAATTATGTTAATGAGACTTGTGAGGGTGATCTGTGTTGTGTAATGGTAATGAGTGTCAAATTAGATGCTAAATACTTTGTGCTATTAAGGTTAAATGTATTGAAAGTGAATACCCCGACAACCTTTACCTATGACCTTGGCAGTGACACTTTTTGCGTATTTATTGCGATTATAGTGTGCTACTACTTTCTATATCTATCATGTAACATGGTGGGAACTTCCAATTGTAATTTTAAAACTAATATTTTTAAACCCGAGTATGATAATATTTACATAATTATTGCAACTCGAAATGAATTATTAGTGTCAACATATTTTGCAATCCATACATTTTATAAGTCATTGGATAATGTAAACAGCTTTGTCAAATTCACAGTTAAAACAATATTACCATTTAATTATTTAATACATTCTAGCCAACATTTGGTCGAACATTTGTTCCAACACAATGCAGTTATATGTATTGACTTGCTGCAATACGTTCCTTGTATGAAATTTAGCCTTTGGAGTGGCAACTATTGCGTGTTAAGAAAATCGATGAAATGTACAACTTATGAATCGTTCGATAATTTACACAATTTAATCAAAATCTTAATAAACAAAATATTATTTAATTATTTACCTTTTACCATATATTCTGCCAAATATTTGGTTAAGCATTTGTGCCAATATTATTGGCATTGTATTCAACTATTGCATTACGTATCACATATAAATACTCTTTGGAATGGCAATTACTGCTTATTGGCAAACTTTATGAATCATACATTTAATGAATCGTTACAGGATACTATCAGAATCGTTATGAGTAAGACATCATTTATTTATTTAACTACCGAAACATGTAATGTCAAACATTTGATCCAACATTTGCTCCAACACTTAGCAGTAACATGTATTAATAAAAACTTAAGAGTTACCAATGGATAGTAAAATTACAATTTACTACCAAAATTGTCGCGGAGTGAGAACCAAACTAAATACTTTATATATGAACATACTTTCCGAATGTTATGACATAATAGTCCTTACGGAAACGTGGTTAGTACCAGATATCCCGGATAGTTTGTTTATTGATTCCCGTTACGCAGTATTTAGGTGTGATCGTGATCGCTTATCTACGGGAAGGAAAGACGGTGGCGGTGTGCTGGTGGCAGTGCGCCGTTGTCTGCCCGCGACTCGTCGCCTGGTGCCCGCGCCTCATTCCTCGTTGATAGAGAATGCTCGTATGGATCCTGTCATTGATTTTGTTGTCGTTGAACTTGATCTGCAGACGCATAAAAGACATATGCTTTGTGCCATTTACATACCACCAAACCAGTCATATGATACTTATAAAATATTTTTAAACCCCATACAATCTATGTGTGCCTCGAATGATAATGATTTTTTTTATATCGTGGGTGATTTTAATATTCCAACGTTAAAATGGTTTCCTGACCGCTCCGGTACTTTGACCCCCCAGCTGAACAAAGACAGTGGCCCTATTGATAGATACATAATAATTTTTTTAAGTTATTTGAACGCGCATCAATTTAATTGTCTAATGAATAACAAAAATCGTACCCTAGATCTTTTTATTACTAATACATCACTATGCATGTGCGAACCACCGCTCCATTCTTTGCTCCCTCCCGACCCGTCACATCCCCCCTTTTTAATTAATATTTCAACTAACGTGAAATTTAGTGCAATGTTACGGAATTCTGCACCTCGTTATCGTTATATTGAAGCTAATTATAGCTTAATAAACAAAGATATTGCGGATATTGACTGGCATAATATATTACGGAGTTTGCCCATCGAGGATGCTGTTAATATTTTTTATGAAACTATCTATAAAATAATTAAAGACCGTGTACCCGCACGTCCCAATAAAAGGAATGACTTTCCTATTTGGTTCACAAAACCATTAATACATATATTTAAAAATAAAAACAAGGCATGGATAAGGTGGAAAAAGTATCAGAATATTTCTGACTATGAAACATTTTCCCTGTATCGTCAAAGATTTAAAGATTTATGTCAAAAGTGCCTAGACACTTATATTAATTCTATAGAGGAGGGAATACGTGATGATATTCGAATATTTTGGTCTTATGTAAACAACCGTAAGTCAAAAAATGTCATACCTCAAGAAATAACATATTTGAATTCTAGAACAAATAACCCGAACGAAGCCTGTGAGTTATTTTCACGTTTTTTTAGTTCCGTTTACGAATCATCTGATCCCTGTGAAGTCGATGATAGAACGTATTTTGATCAAACAGATAGCGATGACACGATAACACATATATATTTCCCAATTGATGTAATAGTATCTGTCATTAAGTCAATAGATATCACCAAAGGTGCTGGACCTGATGGCATCCCACCTATCTTTATTAAGTCTACGGTAAATACCTTGTGCACGCCTCTTTTTATACTTTTTAATCAAAGTATCCGAGAAGGGAAACTCCCATCAATGTGGAAAAGTGCTAATATAGTCCCTGTTCATAAGGGTGGTTCCAGGCATGATGTTGAAAATTATCGTCCCATCTCGTTGTTGTCAACCGTGTCGAAACTCCTAGAGAAATTAATTCATAATGAAATATATCCTAGTCTTCATGCTAGGATCATATCACAGCAACACGGCTTTGTCAAGAAACGATCGACTCTCACTAATTTAATGTCATATTCCACATTCTTATTTGAATGTATGGATAACCGTCAACAAGTCGATTCCGTTTACACTGACTTCTGCAAAGCTTTCGACAAAGTTGACCACGCTATCCTTCTACGCAAGATAGCATTTAACGGGATTCGTGGAAATTTGTTTCGCTGGTTTCATTCTTACATAACCAATAGGACCCAAAAGGTTGTGGTAAATGGCTTTTCCTCATCAACGATTTATGTATCTTCGGGTGTAGCTCAAGGTTCAATTTTAGGGCCTTTGCTCTTTATCTTATTTATAAATGATATTTCCCAATGTTTCATTAATAGTAACTTCCTCCTGTATGCTGATGACTTAAAGGTATATCGCACCATCACGAACTTTGATGACTGCATTAAACTTCAACAAGATTTAGACCGCCTCTCACTGTACTGTAGCATTAACAAACTGCATCTCAGCATACCAAAGTGTAAGGCTATAACATTTACAAAGAATAGAAACATTGTACTAAACACGTATTATTTGAATAACACACCATTAGAAAATGTCACATTAATTCGTGATTTGGGAATCCTCTTTGACTCTGAACTGCACCTGAATTCTCATATAGATCATATCACCAGTAAGGCTTACAAACTTTACGGCTTTGTAGCTCGGTCCTGTTCAGCTTTCAAACGTCCAAGCACACTTATATACCTTTTTAAGTCCTTGATCAGATCACAGCTTGAGTATGGTGTCATCATATGGAATCCTTTCTATAATAAGTACAATAAACAGGTCGAGTCTGTTCAACGGAAATTTTTGAGATATGTTAATTTTAAATGTTGTCACTCCAAAGTTTCATATGAAAACTTGCTAATAAAATTTTCACTAGACTCGCTCGAAGTGAGAAGGTCACTCCTGAGTTCTATGTTTCTCTATAATCTATGTAATAATAACTTTGATTGCATTGATTTGATAAATAAAATAAATTATCAGATACCCAGTAGATCAAAACGAATCCAACAAAATTACCATCATCGATTATTTTCACTTCCCCGGTGTAATACTAATGCTGGGGCCCGTGCACCTTTGTATAGAGTGATGAAAAGTTACAACGATAATTTGCATAATATTGATATTTTTCAATTGTCACCATCCTTATACAAAAAAAGTGTCACTTCAGTTTTCTCCCAAGGTTCAGAAGTATCTAAGTGAATGTTAATATACTAAAATAGATATACATCGGTTAGACTTGCACCCTGGCTGGATTTAACTACTTTAGCACAGTGGTTTGATTGATAGGTCATGTCATTATTTTCAGTTACTAATTTATATTCTGTTCATTTCTTGGTACCTACTGTATTAATAGAAAATCTTAAGCGCAAAAATATGTATTTTGTTTTAATTAGTGGATAATGAAGTTGGTCGTACAATAATTTAAGGTGTCACCTGTATTACAATACTATTTGTTTAATGAGAATTGTACCACTGTTTTTTGTCCTGAATAAAATAAAATAAAATAAAATAAAATAAATAAAAATAAAATAACGACTCTTTTTATGAGTCCGCTTATAAAGCTAGTCCTGTGCTGGAATTAATTCTCAAAGAGCCTCCAGCCCAGAGTTAAAGGAAAAAACACAACAAAATGAACTAGATGTTCTCGTGAGCGTTTGTACTGGAAGAAAAAATTGCTTTTTAATAGGTATGTAAATTTTATAAAAAATATTGAACAAACTTTTACAGTACATGCATTAGATTCATTAAGTGTTTTTAGGGTTGCGTACCTAAAGGTTGAACCCAATCACTTCTGTCTGTCCGTCTGTCAGTGGGTCCGACGTCAATCCAACCGTATGTATCCATGCACAATCACACTAATATTATAAAGGCGAAAGTTTGTGAGTGTGTATATTTATTACTTCTTCACATCTAAACGGCCGGAGCAATTTTAATATAATTTGGTAAGGAGTTAGCTGACACCCTGAATTAACACATAGATTACGTTTTACTGCGAGAAAGTATCCCTAATAAACCGCGGGTAACACCGCGGGGCACAGCTAGTAATAGATATTTATGAGAGTAATAAAAGATTTTCACAGTGTGTTTACTTAAACATATATTGCCGCTATAAAAACGATGAAAATAAAACGGGGTCCGAATGGGGTCCTCGTACAGGAAACTCGATATTTCCGCGTTTATGCTACATTTAACAATGTACGGTACCCTTCGTGGAACTCTCCGTGTTCGACTGCGACTAGACCTTGACGGGTTTTTCAGAGAAGACCTATGAAGTTACTGTTTTCCACTACGTAAGTTACCAGGTTCGAGTCGCGAAGATAGAGAGCTGCACATGGGTGAGGAATTGTCCTCAACCCTGTAAGCTGAGTGGTAACTAGTCAAGGCTATTCGCGATATATATTCTCTAGTATTGCAAGCCTCTAAAGGCTATACTAAGTAACCGCTTACCAATCTTAACCGCTTTCATAAATCATCATCATCATCATCATCAGCCTATTAATGTCCCCACTGTTGGGGCACAAGTCTTACTTATGGATGGAATAGGGAAATTTGGGCCATGACCCACCATGCGGGTCCGGTGCGGATTGGCGGGTGCTAACGATTGCAGATGCAGCCGGGACCAACGGCTTAACTTGCCTTTCGAAGCACGGAGGAAATCGAGATAGAAGATTTTTGGTCACCCATCCAATGACCGACCACTGCGAAAGCTTCTTATCTTCAACGATCGCAGCCGAACGCGCTTACCACCTGCGCCATCGAGCTCCCCAGTAAAATAAAGGCTATATATTAAGTGACCGCTTACCAATTTTAACCGCCTTCAAAAAAGAGGAAGGCATTAATAGTTCTCGTGTATAAATTTATTTTTCAAATCCCTTTAACGTTCTCCTTACTGATCCGAGGCCTCCCACTCCAAGTCGCGGAGGCCGTGTTTGATCTCGGGCTGACGGACGATTAGTTCGGCCTCCAGCCGCGTGACTGCCATCGACAGACGTTAATTACGTCTTCTCATTTAGTACGAACGAGACTCAATCGTGCTATTCTCTAATACAATTCGTCGTTGAACTCTTCGAAGAGGCCGATCGAGAAATCAACGTTGTGCTACAAGTAAACTTTATTCTTCGATTGTCGATATACAATCATATAACTTTAATTTATTTAAAATCTAATATATAAAGTTCTCGTGTCACGGTGTGCGTAATTGAACTACTCCGAAACCGATTTTTGTTAAATTTTATATGCATATTCAGTAGGTCTGAGAATTGGACAACATCTATTTTTCATCCCCCTAAAAGGGTGGTCCACCCAAAATTTTTTTTGGCCAATTTGTTATTTTTTATGATACATCGTTCAAAAATACATGCTACCTTAATTTTTCACCATTCTACCACCAACCCCTATTTTTTATGGCGGTACGAAGTTCGCAGGGACAGCTAGTAAATATATACATACATTAATGACGTATATCCCTTGGGTGTCTGGCTGAATATTAAAGCAGAATTGGAAGCGCGTTAAAGATAAATACAAATAAATGGTAAGAATGTCTTACAACCACACCACGATGTTGCGTATAGGTAAATATGATCATTTTAATCAAGATATTAACTTTTCCGAGTAAATAGTAACAGGCTTTTTTCCAAATGTTGATGAAAGTTCAACCCAGCAAAAATATTCTGTCACATTGTGTTCGCTAAAAAGAAGACGGAGACAGCATTAGGCTTAAACCAAGGCTGACTTTTTTAGTCCACGTTTTTTTTCGAAGAAAATGTGTGCACGGACCACACATCTTAATAGAAATTTCTTTTCTTAAATAATCTAACATTAGGCGGTGTATAAGGCATAGGTGAATGGACCCATCACTCGTAGATATATATATTGTCGCGTGTGACCTGTGCCTTCGCCGAGTTACCCTGCTATATAAATATATAGTTGTGTGATCTCGTGACGCATTTCCGTTACATCTTTTCCATAGGAATTTCCTAAAAAAAAGTTTCACTTCAAAAAAAACCTTAAAACATAAAATATGTAAAAAGTCAAAATAAACTGTGCTTATTTAACCATATCCAATGAAAGAACGATGTAACCGAGGTTGTTTGACAATGGAATAGCACTCCTGTGAGCCGACGATACGGGAGGCAGGCGCGGCGCGTATCGAGCAAGGTAATCATGGCCTAAATTAAAACTCCAATTAACTGCAACAGCCATGTAATCATGAGACACTATTGATTTTCCCCGGGTCCTCCTGTGTGGGATTTAATAATATTTTAAATAAATTACCTCTCAACAACAATCCACTTACAAAAAATATTAAACACGCGTTCAACATGAGCTTAATAAGTATAAGTCGTACAAAATTTGACTAAACATGTTTTAAAACAGTGTCTACTTTTTTATGGTTTAACTCGAAATGTTTTTGTATAGAAGGTACATTTATAATAAAAAATAACACACATTTTATTCATCATAATCAGCCTAATATTGTCCTCACTGCTGGGGCATAGGACTTCTCTCTGGATAGAATAAAAAGACTGGGCCGTGATTGGTGGGTACTTATAACCAGCCAGGACTAGACTTAATGTGCCTTCCGAAGCACGGAGCTCTAGATAATAAGTTTTTGATCACCCATTCAATGACCGACCATTTCGAATGTTGCTTAACTTCCACGATCGCAGGCCAAACTCGCTAACTAACTAACTAACTCGTAAAAATAATATATTGTATTTTTAATATTAATAAAACTCTTTATTATTATTATTAATTTCATTGCTATTTATAAATTTTAATTTATAGATATCGCTTTTCTCAAGGTAACAAAAATATGGTTGAAATTGTAATAATAAATTTACAAAAAATTACACATAATTCATATGGGGAATGTACCTATAGCTTGTTAAAAAAAAATACTCACTTCACACTACCTATGGTGGATGTATTTTTTCATAAAGTAAACATCATCATTATCGTGTCCGGAATCACTTGAATAATTAAAGTGTCTTAGAATAACTCATTATTCCCCATTGATTTCGATTTCTATTAATGCCAAATAATATTTTATCGACTAACAAGCACCTTTATTTATTTATTTTTGAGTTATTTGTTTATACTTATCTCTTTTTTATTCAATTAATTAATGTTTTTAAATAGTGTTTTCTTTAAGGGTGAATCCAATTAAACGTATTTTTTTGAGCTCACAGCTCAATTTCGGTTGCATAATTTAAGCTGCATTCAGCTTCGTAGAAAAGTCCTGATTGATTCACATCGCGATGCAAAATGAGTCGGCAGACAACGTATAGCGCGACCCACCTCAAAGAATTACGCTTGTTAAGCTTCTTCATAATTTTGCTTTAAAATATGCAAGTTGTTAGTTGAAACTTTGTTGATTTTATTATTTAATCTAAATGTCAGTACTAAAACATTGTTTGTAAACCAAATTTAAAAAAAAATGTGTTAGCAGTTTGGGGTCTGTTATACGTGAAACATTAAATTTGAAAAAAAAAATATTTTTAATAAAAAAGTTATAAAAACAAATATTTTTAGTGATACCTATATAAAAATATAAAAGTGTACATATTTAACTCATCAATACTTTAGCGTAAAATGTAATATTAGTATCGTTGTTTATTTAAAGAAACACAGTTTATAGTTTGCAGTCTGTTTATTGAGTAAAAAGAAACATTACAAAATAAGTGAATAAATAATATTACTTACTTGCTAAAACTATCTCCGTAAATAGCGGATTGCGACATATGACCAAATTACGTTTACGATAGGTATACACTATAGTGTGTTGTCTACGTCCATACTTTTTAGCGACCTCCGTGGCCGAGTAGTTTGTACGCCGGGTTTCATGGTGTCACCGAATCGAGAGGTCCCGGGTTCGAATCCTCATGGGGCAGATGTTTGTATGATGAATACGAGCATTTGTACTCCAGTCATGTTTATTTAATTTGTATTTCTATGTAAATATACTTATTTAAGTATAGTATTTGTATTCTATCTATTAGGTACCCTAGCATCCGGTAACAAAAGATTTACAGTGGTTGCTTTGGGGCTAGGTTAATTGGTGTGTGTTGTAAAAAAATAAAAATAAGTAAAATTTTCATTCGATACGGCATTGTGATTTTCCTTGTTTCAAAAACGCTCATGTTACACATACTTTAAATTTCAAAGATGATAGTCTGTTTATATAATTGCAATGACAGCCAGCGCTGAGTTCAGATGGAGTCGTGTTTCGTTGTTTTTTTAAAAGTACGCTTCAATGGAGCTTCAATACTTCTTCAATGATGACAGGCATTTTTTTTTATTTCATTGAAGGCTCAGTGTTTATCTCAAATTGAAATCCTAACTGGGTGCACAATGTAGGGTACCTTTCTAAATCCAATTTTGTTATTTTAATCGACTTTCGCTATGTTTATGTAGGCGTTTAGTTCTATTTTGTATTTTCTTACATTGATCTACACAATACACAAGTGTCAAGCTAGAAACTATGCAATTTATCTACCTAGTCGCATCGTGTGATAGACTACGATAGTATGCGATACATATAACAAATCCACATTGCTTTTTGTCCTAAAAAAATCCCACTTCTATTTATTGCTGTGATTGATCATGAGATATATTTAAAACATACGAGTAAAATACCCACGTCTCTGTCTTAAATACTTTTGTTTTATAAAAAGTCATCAACTTTACGTGACCTTATCATGAAAAAACGTTAAAATAAATTTCGGAAGCATAACCGACAAAGATATTTATTTGAAAGAAATATGGTCTAATAAATCATATTTGGGCGCATATTTTGATTTTTTTTTAAATCCAGGTCGGCATATGGTGTATTTTTTTTTATAGTTTTGGCTTTTATTATTTTTCTCCATAAAAACTCAAAAGTGCGATCTGTGACTATCACAAAAATGTAGCTTACAATAAGATTTATCACTCCTAAAAACAAAGCACGTCGTACTATTGCGGATATTAGGAGAAATCCATGATTTTGTTTTAAAGATGTCCCTTGATCAATTACTGCAATAAACAGAAGAGGAAAATATTTTGGGCCAATAAAATAGAAAGCGTCTAGACTTGATACATTGTTATTTGGTAGGCTGTACATGCATACTCGTACTATAATCATGTTATGGGTACACAGCTCTATAACGCATATTTTTATGACACATTTAATAGAAAGTCTCTTAAAACAATAATTACTCTAAATTTAAGACCTGATCTAACTAAAATGCATGATCGGCCCCGCTTTTTGCCTCTTGAAAAGGTTGGCGACTGCCAATGTGTAGTTTGGTATTGTCAGAAATTCCTCCAAATCTGGTAACATATTGTGCTCTGTCACACATAGAACATCAATATAATACTCGTATATTTTGATGCAAAATGTGTAAGTAATTATAGAAGAAAAAATGGGTTTTCGGCTTTCTTACCTTCTTTAAGATGGGGGTATTTACCCAGACGGGCGCTCCAATTCGAGCGCAAAACCCGCCCTACCTTTCTTAAACGTTCTGTAAAAATGACAACTATTTACCTACCAGTTACATTTGGTGAGATACAAGTCTTTTAAATGGATGTAAGGACAACGGGGTGTTATTAGGGGGAGGCGTTGTCACTCTTTGGTATAGAATCATGAAACGAACGAAACCTTTGAGTTGAGTTAATAATAGCTTCTTTGAAATAGCAAATTATAATAAAACAGAACAAAAGGTACAGTGAAATCATATCAAAATATTAAACATACCTATTTCTTGACTGAAATATATTCTAAAAATAAACTAATTCTAGAGAACTTCACGAGCGTCTTAAGATGAAAGCAAATTAAGTCTCAGTCGAACCTTAGGTTTTGTTAAAAATAAACTTAATCAATGGTTGAAATATTTTATGAGAATGAAAAAATGCCATGAAGTTGATAAAACTTAATTACACAAATATATTTGGAAACAAAACTACATTTCTTTTATGCAAAAAGTCAACTTGACTGCTATTACCAGAATACAATTTTTTTTAACAAAAAATTAAACCGCCGGGAAAACTAAAAAAGAAAAATTACAAACCTTTTTTATTGATCCTTAATAACTAAGTTCTAAAACTAATGTAAGTATGCCTAAGTATATACTTTTGGAATTGCTTTGAGTGTTTAATTAATCTTAGTAACTAAGTCCTTAGTACACTAATGTAAGTACATTTAAGTACGCCAAGCAACAAAACAAACAAATTGACAGATTAGAGCACATAATCATTATTCGGAAAGAGGTTTATAGCTGAGCGCACACTGCGCACTACGCACTCGCACTAGGTCTCGTTGACTTTGGCATATCCTGCGAACATGGCACTTGTTCGTTGTGTGTGATTTGTTGTTATGGACATCTACGTCACAACGTCGTGTTTCAAATATTTGAATTTCCCACAGGTTTCTTGCTTAAAAACATTATTTATTTAAAATTATTGATGGAGGGACAATTCTGAAGAAATAGTAATATGTCGTAAGATGATTTAATAAATCGATTTGATTTTGTGAAACGCGCATAATTAGACAATGGCGATGACATTTCTCAATCTTACTGTTAACGAATCTGTTCGTGTGAACCCACGAATCTCGAAATCTTACTGAAGCGTCCGCGTTTTCATAATTCCCAAGATTTTAACGATAATTCGATTTATCAAATCACCATACGACGTATATAAATATAAAACTGCCTTATTTTTCAATTACTTGCATATCCTAGCCATTCCAAAAACAGAACAGTATTGATCACAGCTTAAAGCAAACTGCAAATTGAACATACGAGAAACACACATACGAAGAAACCACATACACATACGAGTGTTGAATCACCTTCGAATTAGTACCGTCGGGAATCCATTATTCAACAAATCTCCCATCCAATTCGGTCTAGGCATAAGCTGCACTAGGATTACGTCCATAGATTTTATTTTTAAATACATTTTGGCATTAATTCGACCATTATAGTACCACCGTCAAATGAGTATAAATTGTATGTTCGATAAACTAGGTTTATGATTAAGAACTTCCTAAATTCCAAATTTCTTCCGAACAAATTGGAGCACCGAACATCCATATGTGGCATTAACCTCCTTAAAGAAGATCAAAGTTAATGAACAAAGAAGTTTTTGATGGTGTTGTGGCTAAGTATAGTTCCAAGTTTCCACAGCGTGTGAGATTAGGTTAAGGACAGCAAAGTAAAGATGGATGATGGATGTGACAAAACTTTATGCAGTCACAGCTATCTTCGGGACTGGACTCCTCTTTCATATAAAATAAAGGTTATTTTTTACCTCTTGTATCCTATAAAAATATTGTGAGCTAGAAATTAATAAATGACAAAACATTTAATCCTCAGTTAAGAACAACATTAGAACAAAAATAATAAAAAAAAACCGAGGCTTTTTATTTCTTTTCAGGGTTCCATATCTCGATCGGAAAAAAACGGAACCTCATGGTTGTTTGTCTGTCTGTCACAATAGATTAGGCCGGAATCTACTAGACTGATCAAGTTGAAATTTGGTAACAAACACGGTCGAATAAATTAAATAAATAATAATCCGAATATAGGGGTAACTTTTGTGAGGTGAATAAGAAAATTAAAAATTACAGGAAACTCTGTAAGAAGTTTATAGTAATTATAAAGTAAAATAGGCCGGCTTTCTTATTTCTATTCTAGGCCAATATTATTCCAGAGCGGTCAAAGATAAGATGGTTGATAATTAACACCGTCAGCACTTTTATTACGCTAGTCTACAGTAAGAGCAAAATTCTTAGTGCATCATGTTTTTGATTGCTAAAAGCCCTAATTAGTCTAAAACATCCTTGATGATACTCCGAACAAGAACTTTCAGACTTCAAGCTATGAACTTCAAGTAAAGTTCAGACTAGCATTCTAGCTTAGACTGTACGTTGAACTTTCACGTGAATTGAATTCAGCTTATATGAAAAGCTGCAGGGAACAGTTTTACTGATTAAATACAATTAACAGATACGCATTGTTCGCGCCCCTATAAACCCCACATATACATACATATAAAAGAAAAGGAATAGTACAAATCATAGCGAAAACTTGCATTTATATAACGGATGGCGCCATCTATTGAATGGGACACCGGAGCGCTCTTAGCCCAAGCGTCATTGGTTGTCGCCGGCAGATAGCAGATGTCGCCCGCGTTCGTGTGTTCGGCTGGTTTTACCGACCATAATGTCATGACTTGTTAAAATTGTAAAATTCATTCTGTCAAGAAAACTGTTACTGCTAAATTGTATCTATTATAACATAAAGCGAAATAACTAAAATACACCGAGTTTTTACTAAAGAAGACTCCGTTCTATGCCCAAACATAGAAAGTTTTTTTGGCGACCGTGACAGGACACGAATTACAGTCTTCAGAGGAAAAATCCGTTGCCCGAAACCGGCGTCTGAAGAAAGAAACCTAAAAATTTCAAGGAATTATTATACGAAAAAGGAAAGCAAAGCAAAAGGAAAACTCAACAATTCGTCGTGTGGCTTGCGAGGTCCAACGAGTCATCTAAAGAATCGTGCTGAGCAGAAAACACAGTCGAAGTCAAAAGTTAAGTGCCATCCTTTCTTCCAAAATTACACAAAATCCATTCCTATCTATTTATTATCATAAATACCATTACCAATTATAAATTGTATCTACTTGTTTTACATAATTTTAGTGCATTTTTCGGCAAATATCAACTACAAAACCGTAAGTACCTACCTACCTACATAATTTTTATAAAAAAATCTGCTAAAATCAAGGTTTAATTGTATAATTTATTGTATTTCCCTCTACTCAATAATAATAACTTCCCTAAATTCAATTAATTTCATGCTAATAACTTCCAAATTGATTTGAAAAAGATTTTTTTGTGACACTATTTATTACCCACAATTAGCTCAATCCAGTTCCAGCCAAAGAGAGGTAGGGCATAGCGGATTCGCCGCTCGAATTGGAGCGCCCGTCTGGGGAAGTAACCTCCACCTTACAGAATACCGCAGTGAAATAACATTACCTTTTAGTGGTGTTGTGTTTCTGTCGGTGAGTAAGGTTCCAGGGCTCCACGGGGTAGGATTTCTAGGGGTGTAATTTTATGTGTGTTGGGATTTAATATAAAATAAAAGAATTCTTCAAAACAGTGTAGGTTTATTAATTGGTTTTATTATATAACAAAAAAGGAAAAAGTTTAAATTATTTAAAAATCAATATCAGTTGTTAGTTAACAAATAGAGCATTTTAGTGTCACAAAAGTGTTATTTGGCTGTTTTCTCATCCGATTTAACGGGCATTTTCCAGGCAAATCATTTGTGGTGCGGAAAGGTGACAGAGCGTTTGGAGTTCGATCGCTTGCGTTACCGGAGGACACCCACCGAGACATTCCGGCAAATTGGGAGCGTCAGATAAGCCTGTTCAATTATTCCTGTTTTTTTTTTTGCAAACAAGTTCAATATTTCCTCTTTTGCCGTCGAATTTTGTTGATTGAATAAGCATTTTCGTAATTTTCCAATTAATTTGGTGTCAAAATGGCTACTGCATTATCACCTAATCCAGCTGTTTCTAATTTAATTGCTACAACAACAAATTTAAAATCTCTTTATACAAAACGCAGTTCTATAAAGGGACAAATAACTAAGTTTAAAAATTATATAGAAAAGATAAGTGAGAACATAGAGGAAAAAACTGATTTAGAAATTGCAGAATTAAATTTAAAATTAAATAAATTTGAAAGCTTGTCAGCCAGATTCGACGATTTGCAGACTGAGATAGAAGATATAAATTCAGATAATTTATTATGTGAGGTTGATGAAAGGGAGCTCATTGAGGATTTGTTTATTCAATGCATTGCAAAGGCTAAAGCTATAATAAAACAAAATGATGGCTCGATAAACAAGACTATCCATGAGTGCCCTGACATAGAATTGGGTATAAGGTTGCCACAAATTCAAATTTCAAAATTTGACGGATCCTACTTCCGCTGGCTTGAGTTCCGTGACACTTTTACGAATTTAATTCACAAAAAAACCAACATAACAGATATACATAAATTTCATTACTTAATATCGTATCTTGAAGGGGATGCAGCGCGTATCATTACCAATTTGGAAGTATCTTCTACTAATTACAAGGAAGCCTGGCAGCTTCTTTGTGATCGTTACGACAATAAGAGGCTTCTCATTAATCATCATTTAGATTCATTATTTAAAATTCATCCCATAAATCGAGAATCGGAAAGATCATTGCGTTTCCTTGTTGATCATGTCACTAAAAATCTTCGGGCACTTACTAGCCTTGGTCTTCCAACCCAACATTGGGACGTTCTTGTAATTTTCATTCTTTCGTCAAAATTGGATAGTGAAACGAATGTCAAATGGGAGGAATTTCGAAATACTTTGGATGACATTCCTTCTTTAGAACAATTTAAGAAGTTTTTGGTTGACCGTGCCGATGTACTCGAATCCTTGAATCGCAATAAACATCTAAACAAGCCGACTGTCGGCAACAACTTCAAGGTCACGTCAAATTCAAATATGAAATTTCATTCTCGTTCGTTTCCTAATTACAATTCGAGCAATAGTAAAGTTAATAGTAACAATGATGGCAAAAATACGAATACCTTTATATCCGTAAAATCAAACCAAAACAATTCTACATTCTTGTGCGTAATCTGTAATAATAATCACAGAATTTATGACTGCCCAGTTTTCAAATCAAAGAGTTTAAAGGAAAAATATTCACTAGTTGCTAAATATAAGTTATGTCAAAACTGTTTACGTCAAGGGCATCCTCTTAATGAATGTCGTATGGGGCCTTGTCGACAATGCAATCAACGGCATAATACTTTGTTGCACGATCCTGGCGTTGTTGTCGGCTGTTCTACCTCTGAACATGTTGATGGAGGTAGTGAACCTAATTCGGTTGTAACCTTATATAATGGTGATTCGAATTGTGCGCTTCTCTCCACGGCTTTGTTGGACGTCATCAATCCGGATAGTGGTGCGATAGAAAGAGTGCGTGCTCTGCTTGATTGTGGTAGTCAGTCTTCGTTTATAACAAAGTCGCTTACACAAAGGTTATCACTGAACACTGCACCTCTAAAGGCGGTTAATGTGATTGGAATAGGAAATAATTGCAACAATAAAATAAAGGAAAGTTGTTTGGCTAAGATTAAGTCTATAAATAGTACTTACCAAACTACCTTATCCTGCTATGTACTCGAAGAGTTAACAGGTTTGTTGCCAAAGACACCTGTTAATGTACAAAATATGAACATACCCAAAACCATAAGGCTTGCAGATCCTCAGTTTGCCCATCCTGCTCCGGTTGATGTTTTGATTGGTGCGGATCTCTTTTGGGACATTCTTGGCTGTAAGCAAAAATACTTGGGACCAAATAACAAAATACAATTACGAAGTTCTAAATTCGGTTGGATTGTTGCTGGTTCAACTAACTTATTGGGACATAATAAGTTTTTTTGCAATCATGCATCTCTCAATCAAAATAAAACACTTAAGGTTGATGAATTAATAACAAAATTTTGGGAGCTCGAAGATCTGCCACAAAAGACAGTTCTCGGCTACAATGATATTGAATGTGAAAAACATTTTGTGAAGAATACATCTCGTTCTCCAGAGGGCAGATTTTGCGTGAAGTTGCCTCTAAAGGATACTCCCGACTGCCTTGGAGATTCTTACTTTCGAGCCAAACAAAGGCTTCTAAACCTTGAAAAGCGATTTAAAAGAAATCCAGAGCTAAAATTACAATATACAAACTTTATGCGGGAATATCAAGATTTAGGTCATATGTCTGAATCACCCACGAAAGAACAATATCCATCATATTTTTTATGTCATCATGCTGTCTTTAAAGAGGAGAGTGAGTCAACCAAAATTCGAGTCGTGTTCGATGGCTCCTCTCCCACAACTTCAGGATATTCTTTAAACGATATATTGATGGTGGGCCCTAACGTCCAACAGTCGCTTTTTTCCATATTGGTCAGAGCCCGTCAACACAAATTTCTCTTGACCGGTGACATAGCTAAAATGTACCGTCAAATAAATGTCAATGAAGAAGACAGGGACTTGCAACTGATCTTGTGGAGGGAAAATGAGAATGAGCCCATTAAAACATGGCGTCTCAATACTACAACATATGGTACTGCAAGCGCTAGTTACTTGAGTACTAGATGTTTAAACCAAGTTGGAGAGGAATGTGGTGAACAATTCATCAAAGATATCATACAAAAGGATTTCTATGTTGATGATTTGATCACCGGCTGTGATAATGAACTAGAGTTACGTCACATACTAAATTCAGTAACAAACGCCCTAAATTCAGCATGTTTCCCCTTGAGGAAATTTAAAACAAATTCAAAGGTTTTGTTTGAAGATTCAGATTTGAGTTCTGCAGATGTCTTAACGTTAAGTGAGTCTTCGCACACCCTGGGTCTTGGTTGGGACCCTGTGAATGATACTTTCAACTTTCCAATCAAGGTTAATACTGACATTGATATAAGCACCATCACAAAAAGAATTATACTGTCGCTTTCATTTCAAATCTATGACCCGCTTGGTCTTTTGAGCCCCTGCATTATTCAAGCAAAAATATTAGTCCAAAGGCTATGGCTAGAAGGAATAGGATGGGATGAACCCATTTCTGTGGATCTTAGGGAGAAGTGGTCTGAAATCTACAATAACCTGTCTTTTCTTGCAAGTCTTCAGATTCCCCGCAGGGTGCTGTGCGAGTCTCCGACATCTTTTGAGCTGCATACCTTTAGTGACGCTTCGCAATGCGCTTATGGTGCTTGTGTATACTTGAGATCCACGAGCTGTGACAACGAGATCACGGTGAGGCTACTATGCTCAAAGTCAAAGGTGGCACCTCTTAAACCGTGCACCATACCTCGTCTCGAACTCTGTGCCGCATTGTTAGCTGCTAGACTGTCTAGGAGTGTACTTGATTCATTAAGAGGGCTCCCTACTCGTACGTTTCACTGGTGCGACTCGAGTGTGGTGTTGGGATGGATTAACAGTAATCCAATGAAGCTTAAGCAATTTGTTGCTAACAGAATAGGCGAAATACTGGAATTAACTAATCCCAAATCGTGGTACTATGTTCCAACTGACTCCAATCCTGCTGATTTAATATCTCGTGGAGTCAATAGCAACCAGCTTTCTAGCATGGAATTGTGGTGGTCAGGTCCTAGTTATTTAAAAAAAAATGAATTAGAATGGCCCAAATTAAACGGAAAAACAGTAGTTGAGAACTTACCTGAAGTCAAGGTACTCACTATTGCGATCGTAGATGAGGGAATACCCTTAATCGACTTTAATAAATTTTCGAATTTTGATAAAGTACGTAGAATTCTGGCTTTCGTGTTGCGTTTTTGCCATAATATAAATTCTAAAACTAAATCCATGAAGTATACAGGGTATTTTAGGCCCGAGGAGTTGCAAAACTCATTTATTTTAATTTGCAAAATTAATCAATCATTGTGTTTTAAGGCAGAGTACGAGAAACTTTTGAAGGGCGTTGCGTTGAGCAGTAAATCGAAAATTTCGTCTCTATCACCATCTTTGGATGAGCAGTTTGTAATACGTGTTGGTGGTCGACTTGGTTCCTCCAACTACCCATTTGAAAAGAAGCATCCCATATTAATTGACTCCTCGCATCGTTCGACAAGGTTACTGTTTGAACGTGAACACATCAAAAATCTGCATGCTGGTCCACAGCTTCTACTGGCTACCTTGAGAGAAACCGTTTGGCCTATTAACGGCAGGAGGCTCGCTAGAAGTGTCGTAAGGGATTGTCTTGTTTGCAGCCGTGTGCGCGGCCAAACACTTTTAACCAGAATGGGCGATTTACCTGCATATCGCGTATCAGTTGATTTTCCATTTAGGACTGTTGGCGTAGATTATGCTGGTCCTTTTCTTATCCTAAATAGAAAGGGTCGAGGCGCTAAAGCAACAAAGTGTTATTTATGTATTTTTATATGTTTGCGATTCAAATGTATACATTTGGAGGCAGTGTCAGATTTATCAATGGAATCTTACATAATGACCTTCCGTAGATTTGTAGCGCGTCGTGGTAAGCCAACGGAGGTATATTCAGACAACGGTCGAAATTTTGTGGCAGCAGCCAAAGAATTGTCTAGTTTTTTAAAACAAAATAATAAACGTCTATCCGAGTTTGCATCTCAGGAGGAAGTAAAGTTTAATTTTATTCCGGCTTACGCTCCCCACTTTGGCGGAATGTGGGAGGCTGGTGTGAAATCCGCAAAGTATCATATTAAAAGAGTAATGGGAAATACGCATCTTACGTTCGAGGAATTTAGTACATTATTAGCACAAGTAGAAGCAATTTTAAACAGCCGTCCCCTTTGTCCCATGTCTTCCTCTCCAAATGACTTACTTTCCTTATCCCCCGGGCACTTTTTGATTGGAAGACCTTTGAATGCTTTACCATCAGCCGCACTGGAGGACCTGAAGGAGACATCTTTAAGCCGCTTCGCCCGTTTGGAGCAGATACGTCAGCATTTTTGGAGAAGATGGCAGAAGGAGTACATAACCGAATTGCAACAACGAACAAAGTGGAAGACAACAAGGGCGACGCTTAATGTTGGAGATTTAGTACTGATTCACGAAGATAATAATCCCCCGCTAAATTGGAGGATGGGTAGAGTTACACGATTATATCCTGGATCAGATGGGATTTCTAGAGTCGCTGATATTCATACCACTAAAGGATGTATACGTCGGCCATTGGTTCGACTCTGCCGACTTCCCGCTGCTGTTGAATTTAAAGGTTGAAGAATTTGGCTCTTCAACGGGGGGGAGTATGTTCGCGCCCCTATAAACCCCACATATACATACATATAAAAGAAAAGGAATAGTACAAATCATAGCGAAAACTTGCATTTATATAACGGATGGCGCCATCTATTGAATGGGACACCGGAGCGCTCTTAGCCCAAGCGTCATTGGTTGTCGCCGGCAGATAGCAGATGTCGCCCGCGTTCGTGTGTTCGGCTGGTTTTACCGACCATAATGTCATGACTTGTTAAAATTGTAAAATTCATTCTGTCAAGAAAACTGTTACTGCTAAATTGTATCTATTATAACATAAAGCGAAATAACTAAAATACACCGAGTTTTTACTAAAGAAGACTCCGTTCTATGCCCAAACACGCATTAACAATAAACTTTAAAAGGTAACGAATAATAAATTTATACCGAGTTTTGTGAAAGCATATAGAAATTATATAGCACTGGACTTGCAAGATATATGCTACACAGTGTTGCCAACTCTACGTCTTTTTACGTAGATCTACGTATTTTAGGCCTTTTCTGCAAACCTACTAACTTCAGTCCCAAAATCTACGTATTTTCTTCAATTTTTTCAAATTTGTAAAATAACTTAATTCACTAGAATAAAGAAAAATATTTTCTGTTACTTTACTTAAAAACTATACAAATAAGTTTACTAGAAAAGATTTTTTTCTAGTAAACTTTTCTTTAAATTTAAACATCTAGCAGTTAAATGCTTAAAAAATAAATAAAATCATAACTATACAAATGTTTATTGTTTATAAAGTTGTATCTAAAAACTCTTGTATCTTGTAGAATAGGTTCCCGTTATTGGTTTTGTTGACTAAATTAATGCTGGACGCAGGATTTGTGAAAGCAGAAACGACAAAACTCTTTGATTTAGTAGGTACATTCATAACCTTAAAAATTGTATTTTTAAATTTTAAATATTATTCAATGAGTACTTACAAAATGACTTTCAGTCGATGAAGTTACAGGATTTAGCAAGATTTAAACATGTGTTCATGTGTAAGTATGTTTATTTCTCTTGGCAATTTAAACCACAACTTTTCTAGAGTCTTTTACCAAGTGTATGATGATAACTACTATATTTTTTATGTGATCTATTAGAAATCATGGTTTTATAATATTAACTCAGAAAATTTCCTACGTGCTTGCGAGTGTTTGTTTACAAATTTTTTGACGTCATAGCATAGATAAGTCTATAGATAAATAGCGTTTTTGGATGTCTTCAAGGTAAAAAAAATTTTTTTTTCGGTCTGATAGAACAATTATTAACAATTTAAAACAATTCCAAAAAGTGTCAAATAGCCTATTTAACAACAGTGTATCCTTGTCATTCTCTATACAGAATGAAAAGGAGACACTGATGTTAAATTCAGTTTTAAATTTGGAGAATCATGCCAGAATCGACACCCACCAGTGTCTGTGTCTGATGGTAAATGTCTACCACAGCATGGTAAATGCTTCCAATGCAGCGACTTCTCCAAGAACTCTTTGTTCTATGTCCCGTTTTTAAAGAAATTGTATAACAAAATACTCGTTTTATTCAGTTTCACCTAGCTTCTTCATTTCACTCAGAAAAAAGTACGTAGATGTACGTACTTTTCATATGTAAAATTTACCAATTCTACGTAATTTTCTCATCGGGCCTACGACTTTTTCAAAATCCAAGTTGGCAACACTGATGCTACACAAAATATGTAAATAATCTACATAAATGAATTACTGAAATGTATTTTAACTCATAAGTTCAAGAATACTGTACTAAATAGTATTCTAAAAACTGAATAGCGAATTCAAATTTCCACACTTCTCAATGTCTCATTAGAATATTGCATCAGTAAGAAGCCGCTAGTACAAAACAATATTATTATTCCACGAGGATCATGTTAACTCGTAGGTAACCTTTAGAACAACCCATAAGTGAAGTTTTCGGGCTTATTGTAATAGTTTATGTATAGATTAAAGTTTGCTATTCCACAATCAGCTGACACATCGACCACAAACAATACCCGGTGTATTGTTCTAGATTCTGGTTAAAGGCTTTCGACTATCAATAGTTCTATAAATTACAAGACATTTCTGCTATACATGTGATGTAATAGGGATGATGACAAACTTTTTCCTTCGTTTATCAGGTAGTAAAAAGTATTGAATACGTAATATTTCTTGATTCACATATTTAAAACATTACGAAGATAATTATATTGATTTGAAATGTCGCATAACGTCACGTCTTAGTAAAATTTCTGAAATGAAATTGAAATGAAATGAAATTTATTTATTCACCCAAAACAGAGCAGATACATTTTGGTGGTGATTTTCATTAAGTTCGTCCATTTTGCCAACGATAGGGCATGTGAATGTCAAACTTAATTTAACTTCTACTTAGGAGTGGAAAACTTTGACGCGCTCTATCTTTGTAATTTTTTGGTTGCTTGACAAAAAAGAAAAAATAAATATACATTATTTTTTTAATTTGGCTCAATAGGCTAGTTGACACTTTTTGGAAATATGTTTTTAATGGTTAATAATTGTTCTATTAGACCGAAAAAATGTATTGTATTTTTTTTTTACCTAAAAAGCTACAAAACTTTGATTTCAAAATAGATTTATCATGGACATACAAAAACCCTGGTGGCCATTTAAGTCTATAGATTTATTTATGCTATGACGTCAAAACATTTTTAAACAAACACTCGCAAGGACGTAGGAAATAACCCATCTGAATTTATATTATATAACCATGATTTCTAATAGATTTCATGATAAATATAGTAATTATCATGATTGTTCGATCGATGTTAAAAACTCCAGAAAGGTTGTGGTTTAAATTGCCTAGAGAAATGCACATCACATGAACACACGTATAAACTTGCTAAATTCTGTAACTTTATCGACTGAAACGACTGAAAGTCATTTCTTTTAACAAAGATCACTTCGATGTAAGTACTCATTGAATAATATTTATTTAAAGTTTATAATTAAAAAATTGAAGGTTATGAATATATCTACTAAGTCAAAGATTTTTGTCGTTTCTGCTTTCACAAATCCGGCATTTAGCATTAATTTAGTCAAAAAAACCAATAAACGGAAACTTTTCTACAAAATATAGTGTTTCTAGACATACATATTTTAGTCCGACGAAAGAAACCACAGTAACACGACAATTACGTTTAGTTGTTTACAAATGTTGTGTCGTCACAATAATGGTGGACAGAGTTTTTAATGTTTATTTATTTTTTAATTTAAATTACTACAGCCATCATCCAATTTTATGAAGTGAAATCGATGTATTTAGGTTCCTCATAGCAAAAATTATAAGAAATAAACATTTCTATAGTACAAGTTGACATAAGTCAGCTAGCCTAACACTTGGTCGCTAGCCCGTATTCGGGTGCACGAAAGACATTACTCGAATAAAAAATATTAAATGAGATGTAGGCACTGTATTTTTTTTAAACTTATTTTATTTTAGAATATAGTATTTTGCCTATTTAATTTATATGGCAAATATTTTTTATTAATTACATGTTCAGTAGGATTAGTCGGTCATTAACTATATATTAGAACATGGGGAAGGTCCACCAGAACAGACCCTTCTAGAGAGCATCAACTATAGACAAGAAATTGTGTGGTCGTACGTCTGGTCGTAACATGAGTCTTCGTGGTATGATGGTATCTACCACATTGTAAAATACAGAGAAGGACAGTGACCCTGATCATTTGCCACAAACAAGTCAACTTATTTTTGTTAAAACATACCATGAACTCTGAAATATAACCATTACACTTCTTTTGGCAGTCGTGTAAAAA
This sequence comes from Chilo suppressalis, assembly GCA_902850365.2. Taxonomy (NCBI): domain Eukaryota; kingdom Metazoa; phylum Arthropoda; class Insecta; order Lepidoptera; family Crambidae; genus Chilo; species Chilo suppressalis. The sequence continues at coordinate 9,599,039 of OU963895.1, read as the reverse complement.
GGCAATTATTTTACCCTTATTCTTCATTCCAAAAACCGTTTTGAGTGTATTATACCTACTCCCTTGTGAATAAAAAATATTAAGGCACTTTTTCACTTAGTTTTATCATAAAGGTTACATTACAATACAGAATTGTAGTGAAACTGTTTTCTGTTTACACGAATACTTGATAGTATTGCATTCTACTACCGTTGTTTATAAACGACACAGTTTTTCCGGATATTCATGAGCTTTTATTTTCATATTTTTCCCACATTATGAGACAGATTTTAAGACTAAAATTTTTCAGGAGTATCTGGGTTAATTATAAATGCTATTTGTATTGCGATATTACAATTAGCTATAGAAATTCTCAGACAGACGCTTGCTGCTCTATGTAAATGTGTATCAAGACAATAACTCAGAACATAGCACTGGATTATTCAATCTACAGTCAGCAAAAAAGGCGGAAAATTTAAGTGGATATCTGCGATTAGGCAAATATCTGAGAAGAATACCAAATTTTAAGTTTTTGTCTAAAATCAGAGAAAAATGACCATGTTGTTTACGTTTACCTATTAATAATACATATTAATACTTTTATAAATTTTTGATATATTAGCTCATAGTTAGAACCAGTTTTTAAAGCATTATTACACTAAGGTACTTGTCCTGTCACATAACATCACACAACTGATAGTTCACGGAATAAAATTAGTTCAGTCAATGCACGCTGCACGGGTTCCCTAGCGGTTCTATCAAACAGTACTAATTAGCACCAAAATTTAGCTCGAGATTCTACTTACCTACTATTTAAAAAATAACAACGTACCGAGGATTGCTATTTCCCTGGGCGTGACAATGAGGCGATGCAAACTTCCCCAAATTCTTTTAATATAAAAAAGTAGGTAATTAGATAGATTGATTAATTCGAAACAACTTTTGTTCTATACAGTTTTTACTGAATATCAATACTTTTCGACTTCTTGGATGATGAAGTAAAATTACCTTCTCAATTATTTTTCATAAAGAACACTAAAAATAATAATTTAATAAAGAAAATATACGTAGTAAACTAAACTAAACTAAACCCAATACTAACGGAGTAGGTAATAGCTTGTTGTATGTTGGTTCTTCTTCGCCAAACGCTAAAATAAGTTTTAACGTGAAATATCTAAAAAATCAAAATATTTATTGGGGTAAACTCATAAAAGTTTTTTTGAACTGCTTGAAATAACCAACAATGATAACTTTGAAGTAAAGATAATTTGAAACCAAATCCATTTTTTTGTGCAAACTGGTGCTATTCCGCATAATTGACACGTTTTGCTATTTTCTCCATACATTGACTGCACTTTGCACTGTCTTTTCCATTATACAGGCGAGGTCATGATTCCCAACAAGACAATTACCATTATCATACCACCCGTTCATTGTCAAATGCATATTATCACTTAAATCGTCTAAATATGCTCGCTAAAAGTCTTCCACTGTATATTCATATAACATGTTTAGTTTAAAAAATATTTACTGAACAATATATAACGCCGTCTTGCTGACCCTACAAACTTCCCGTGAAACTGTCAAGAGACACTGTCTACAGTCGCCCTCGGCACAAATCAGGCCAGAACAAGGAAAGTGCCGCAATCACATTAGTTGTCGTTTCGTTTCATTTCATAAACAACTTTACTGCGTAGGTGTTACATCTGAAGTTTGAAATCGAATTACGATGTGTTATAATTTCTCAACGAGATATTAAATTGAATTTCACTCGAGAACGCTCGTTGCATTTGGAACAGCTGATCATTGATGATGTGGTTTCGTATGAGTGTAATCGATTACTAATCCATTTGTCTATTGGCTGTGACTGATTGTTCAGCTATTTCAATCTGATGTTGTGGTCAGAATAGCACCATTGATGGTTCGTGCAAACTTCATCAATTCGGAAATATCACAACTTGTTTGTTATAGTGGTTTGTTATAACATGTTACATTTAACAAGTTAGGGGCCATAACTAAAAGAATTCTAATTTTTAAAATTTCAGTACTATTTGAAAGGTCTTAAAGGCCCACCTTGTATTTTCAGTTTTGTTTGGTCCTAGCTAAAATTTTATATTAGGTCGAGCAAAAAGTTTTTATGCAGTTTTGAACCTGGCACATTCACAATTTCATTCAATAGTCTTTTTTTGAATTTCGAACACAGAATTTAAAGAAACAAAAGACAATTTGGAGCCTGTTTGTTGATATCAAACAATCGAATACTAAGAAAACTTGGTTTTATTGGTTTACTTGGATTTAATTCTTGAAAAAGTGATTGATATCTTTGGTTTTTCAACAAACATTACTTATTCTTAACATTAAGGTGAGGTTCTATCAATAATCTATGGATACTTCACCTGAAGTCGCCGCCCAAGCTGTGGCACTTATTCAGGCCGGACACAGCCAAAGAAACGTGAGTGCTCAACTTAATTTAAGTCGATCTGCGGTCCGAAATGTTTATCGGAGGTACCTAGAGACTGGCGGCTTTGTTCGTCGCCAAGGAACGCCACGATCTCGGGTCACAACTGAAAGGCAGGATCGATTCATCGTGACGACCAGCTTGAGAAATCGTCACCTTACCTCCATTGAGATACAAAAACAAATTCGCGACTTCCACGGAGTATCTGTGAGCGCTCGAACTGTTCGGAGAAGGTTAAAAGAATGCGATATGGTACCACACAAGCCAGTTAATGGGCCCAAACTAACGCGAGCCCACCGAACAGCGCGCCTTCATTTCGCACGCAGTCATTTAAATTGGACACAGCAAGATTGGAGCCGTGTACTCTTTTCTGATGAGTCTAAAATTGTGTTACATGGCAATGATGGAAGGAAGAAGGTCTACCGACGTAAGGGAGAGCGTTTCGCATAACGCTGCTTTGAAGAGAGGGTTGCTTATGGCGGTGGCTCATGGACTGTCTGGGGCGGTATATCCGCGAGCGGCAAAACTCAACTTGAGGTTGTTACAGGACCACGGCTGCCAACATTAAATGCTGAAAGGTACATTCGTGAGTGCTTAGAACCTAACGTGATACCATACGCGGACTATGTGGGCCCAAATTTCCTTTTTATGCATGATAATGCAAGAGCCCATGCGGCCGGCATCGTCAGGGAATATCTTCGGGATGTGAACATCACAGTTATGGACTGGCCAGTCAGAAGCCCAGACATGAACCCCATTGAGCACATGTGGGACGAGCTAAAAAGACGTGTTAGGGCTCGTCAGCCAGTTGCCCAGACGATGCAGGAGTTGAAAACTGCCATAGAAGAGGAATGGGAGATGATCCCTCAAAATTTCATAGAGCGGTTGATAAACTCTATGCCTAATCGTATGAGAGCTGTGGTAGATGCCCATGGAGGCAACACGCGTTATTAAATTAGACCTTTATTTGATAAAACATGTTTTTTATTCAAAAATCAATTGCCTTTAACAAGGCGCATATCCGACTTGTTAGGCGTAGCTCCATGTCGTATGGTATTCTGAATTCAAATTTAAAACAATACGATCGAAAAAGATGGTAAAATGTATCAGGTTTAAAACTGCATCAACAGTTTTTGTTCAATGTAGCAATCATATTTCGGTAGGGGCCATCGAAACCTAAACTCTAAGGTGGGCCAATAGATGTATCCAGAAGTGTATATACAAAATATAGTAGCATTATTAAACGGGTTTACCTGAAAAACGTGATAAATAGGTACTACAAATTACATTTTTTGCTTTAGCACATATAACATTTACAAGCCACTAAAAAAATACAAAAAAAAAGTTAAAAGTAAAAATAAGTTTAATTTTTCGACGGAATATTAGTATTTTTTTTTCAATGCAGACGTGGGAATATTTTATAATGAGAAGATGTCCTTAAAAGTCCCCCGATTGCATTAAAACACATACAGAATTTCCGTTCTATTCGATTTTTTTATTCTTGTTTTGTTCAATTGTTTTTCAGATATAAAATTAGAAGTCACGATTTTCTTCTTATACATAATGAGCTCATAGGAGCTTATGTTTAAAATACTCGACTATGACGTCATATCTGAAAAGGGATAGGTACCCTAAAAGTAGAGACTTAGTATATTTTGGACTGCCACCTACACTGGCTTAAAAAGGAATTATCCCAAAAATAAACGGTCACCTTTACTTAGATTCGATGTGGAATTAGGCTTAAAAAACTTCATCATCCTACATAAACCGGACAGTTGTGAGTTTATCCCTACGCCAAAGCTTCAGTATCATAACAAAATTACGGTATATAATTTAACTGTGGCAAAAAAGCATAATGAATAAGGATATTTTTTTATATAAAAAGAGACATATTTTTTGTGCGTAATGCCATAAAAATATATTTGAAAAAAATATAGATGATAGAAAAAAAAATGTACCTATTTGTTTGCTATACTTTATTTTGATATTGCAGGATTTTCTACTGATCTGTATTAAACAGAGCAGAGGGTGTAAGTAATGTTTTTAAATAATGTATTATGAAATCTTTTGTATAATTCAAGATAAACCCTACTTGTGCAGAAGGTTTCTTTTAGCTGTAAAAATAGGCTTTAGAGGCTCCACTACATAAAAAAAAATTAAATCATATCCACAACGTATTACCGTTTTAATATCAATTCTAATTTAAGATTTATACCTAAATCTTATAATACAAATACGAATTATTCAAAGGTAAATACAAAATGAATTTTGTTTTTTCTTACGATATAGCCGTAGCAACCTTTATGAATGACAGGATTTCGCTTTTAAGCAGACATGCTATTCTAATTTGAGAATAAATAAATAAATTATACGTATCTTAAGAATACTCTCTTGTTTTGTGTGTATTAGAATCTCAGCCAATGTATGTATGTACATTTTTATTTATATTATATCCGATCTAATTTAGCGTGAGAGTATAAATAATTAGGCACCTAAATAATAGAAATATGTGATTCATCCTACTTAGTTTTAATCATTAAATCTAATTATTTAAATGAAATATTTACATTTAAAAACTACTTTCAAATACAAATTATTGTTTACATTTCCTTCTCAATTCAATAAAACAAAAGCATTATTAAGATAGAAAATAAACAATATTGATAAGAACAGCAAAGGATTAATTAGAAAGCACCAGCAAATGTACTCGGAAATTTTGCACGTCAAACTCCTTGGCAGTATGAGCGCGCTTCGTACGCCTCACGTTAATAAAACCTCCAAAGTTAATCTCAGCGCCGTTTAAAACTTGGTACACTTTAACTCTACGAGCCACGAAAGATCTAAGTCGATCCTCATACGTGTAACTAAGTAACATTTTAATTTTTCTGAAAACTGCCATCTTGAAAATATTTGAGATAAAGAATAATTTTGGGGTTTTGATTAATTAATACTCATACGGATAATAAGTAACACAATTTCAATAATTCTGAAAACTGCCATCTTAAAAATATAATAAATCTTAATATAGGCATCAATTTTGTGATTTGTACTAATAGTTAATTATCTAGGGCTTTGATGAAAGCGATACAATACGTAAATCTGGTAGTTAATAACAAATAATTTACAAACGGGTGTGGTTGAATAAGCTTATTACCTAAAGATACTAGGAGCGACTATCACCAAATTTTAATTGGCGTCATCTTAATTACAATAAACTAATTTTGCTTAGGTTCGAAATTATGTTTCAGCTAATCAAAATAACTAACGCCTTTCACGAAACACACTTTGTTATGAATTAACTAATCGCAATTATAAGTTATCTATGGTTCTAAATTACTGATGCGTTTAACGAATATAATTTTACTTCCATGGAAACTGCATAGTTTTTAGCAGTTTCAATAAATTAAAAGATTCTGCACAGTTAGAACTGTTTCCACTTATCAAAGAGAGTATTATATGATCTGTGCTATTCCAACTAACAACAATGACACTTCCTTCCGTTGAGTTTCATTTGCTAAAGAAAAGATTTAAAAAATTGAAAAAAGCGCGGGAATGTTTGACGATCTTGGCGGTCTTTTTGAAGAAGAAAACTAAAATAATAAATTTTGATTATATTTATTGTAAATAGTGTTTTGATATATTAATGAGTGTGTACATAGGATATTGAAAAACAAACTAAATATGAGGAAACAGAAGAGCAAAAAAAGAAAAAAACAATTAGATGAAGGAAGCAGGTGGTGATGGATCTGAAGTTTCCAACTTCAGCGACGTTTCCTCCATGAAGTTAGAAGAGAGAAAAAAAAGCAGAAATAAATGCAAAGATTTTTGAATTCTTAAGTTTGTTCGATTTTACACTGAATGGCCACCTTAGTTTTGAATGTGTGGTATTCATTCAAAGTACAAAACCAGTACCCTTGGTACGAGTTTGAGCTCACGAAAACTATCATAGTTTTCGTAATTGTAAATTATATACATAAATATACTTAAAAATTAAGAAGATGCAAATGATTTAATGATAGAATTTAAATACTGTTTATTTGTATTGAAACGAAAACAATAAAATCCGTACCCTTAGTAACAGTGCGAGCTCACGAAAACTATTATAGTTTTCCCTATTGATAATCGGTAAAAATTTTGATTACGTCATGCTTACCGTTTTTTGTAATTTTGTAATGATGCACTAAAATCACTTTGAGAATGTCAAGAAGGAGTCGTCGTTTTTTAACTATTAAGATGATATAGTTTAATTTTTTTAAGGTGAATAATGAGTTATTTAGGTATGGTAAGTGATTTTGTTGGTTGTTTTAATGCGTCCTTTATAATTTCGGAGATCTCGGCATTTCAAAGCAATAATTTTAACATGAAACTCTGTAATTGTCGTGCGTATCACTCAGCGTTACATTGAACACTAAGTGACGGGAAACAACTTAGAGTCAAGCATTTGGCTCATATTTTTTTCAACGTCATGTGCGCCACTCTCAATCTAGGAGTAAATAATCAAAGCTTACTTTATGGAATATATTGTCCCACTAATATGCCTAGAATCCCTTATTTACTCCATGACTTCTCAGAATATGTTAATTACAATCAGCAGTATACTATTAATAATACTGAGTTGAGACTGAAGACAAATAATAATATCACGTGCGAGATTCATGGCATTGTCAAGAATCCGGAATCATACAGATACATCTATATATTTTTTGCCTTTGCCTATCCCAAGAAGGTAAAATAGAATAATAAAAAAAACGACGGGTTGCACTCCGTGAGTGCCGGCAGAAGTGAAAACTTGAATATTAAGTTTATTACAGTTGCAAATTATTACAGTTGATTAAGAAATACGAAAACTTCTCAAAAATTTGGGATCAGTTTCCCAAAAATTTAGAATCAGATTCCAAACAATTTGTGCGAGTTGCGACAATCCTTCGCTGCCGAAGACTTCTCGAGTAGATATTGAAACTTCCAGCATCGGCGAATAATACTGCAAAGCCTTTAAATTCATGGCAAATATCACTAACTTTTATTGATATAAACAGAAAATAATGAAAAGGTTTCGAAATACTCTTGCCAAACAGTCAAGATGTACCTAGTCGCGATTAGCATCGCCAATCAGCCACACTACACAAATTAACTTTGACGCCAAGCTTAATCGTAATTAATAGTTGGTAAATGACGTATTTGAGAATTAAACAGAACTTTATGTGTAAATATGATTTAAATTGCGATTAGGGAGTCGGTTTAAAAGGCCGTAGATACCCTAAAAGTTCACATTTCGCACTCGCAAACTATTCGAAATCGATAATGGTTACAGTACCCTTAGCACGAGCCAATATCGAATTCGTAACGTTTGCGAGTCCGAAATGTCATTGTTAAATCAATTGTTTTTAGTTCTCGTTACGTACTTTGTGGTGCTGCTGTTCAAGCTTCCATACAAAATTTGACATTGACATTTAGTACTCGCAAACTATTCGAATTCGATAATGGTTCGTGCTAGGGGTACAGTACAGTTCTATCAAATTGTAAAAAAAAATATCGAGCTATGTATCTATAGACGCTAGACGATCGCTCGACTGGCAATTTTAGACACGCATAAAAGCGGTTGTGGGAGATTATTTGTATGTGCAGCTGAAGGAACGTACTTACGATGGAAATTATTCATATTTCGGACGCTAATTTACCAAAGCTTCGTCGCGCCCCCTTTTGTAGGAGAAGAAAAAGAAGAATTATATTAGAAAAAATTCCACGCGGACCAGGCAGCAGACAATCCGGGCGAATGCACTGACCAATTATGCTACCACGGCCCTGATGGCCGCGTCGAAATACCTCTAGCCATTCTTAAGCTGCAAGGCAGCGCCATCTCTTCGCATTATAGGTAACCCACAATGTCAAATTAATACTTTTACAATTTAAACATCAAGCAGCAATAAGAATAATATTACTAAACCTTTCTCGTAGCTTATATTTTTCCGTAGCAGATACTCTCCGTAGCATAATCAATCCGTAGTATGACTATCCGTAGGCCGAGCACACGGCTAAAACTAAAAATGTTAAATATAGAATTATACCCTAATATGGTATTAATCTACTTCAGCCGTAACTAATAACCACTTCAGCCGTAAACAGATAAAGTTAAGGTGGGAGTGAGCCTCCATGCGCTTACCTTATATATTTTCTTTACGCGTTATTGATTGTTGGAACATGCTTGATGAAAAACGAACCTTATTGGATAAATGCCGATACTTAAATGTACTGGAGCTTAGATGCATATGGGCGGATGTGCAGGTCGGGCAAAATTTTTTTATTGAATAACAAAGAAAAGCTCTTCTTTCTCTTTCCATAGCACTAAGAGCTATATTTCTATCTCTTTTCTGGGCTAAGATAATTCCGTGCATAATGTCGGTTCTTACAGATTTTCTAAAATCATTAGAACCTTAAGGTTTCATTTTCACTTCCTTCCCTCTGCGTCTACATTGCTATATTTTTCTTTTGGTGGATTGAAAATTTGGCCCTTATGCTAAAAAAAATATTCGCACCAAGGCTACGTAAAAGGAGTCACGCCTTTATGGTTCAAACAGTGATTTAAAATATAATATCGTATGTCTGGCCGTCTGTCACTTTGCTCCTTGCACGCATTGTTTGTTTACATTTCGGTGTTTTTGTTTTACCTTCGGTTTGTTGGTGTTTTGTGAAGTGAGAGACACTGAGAAACCTATATCTACTGCAAAGTACAATGATATGATGACTCTTTTGAAATGAGTTCCTATGGAGTTTCATGTCTACTGTAGAAATCTTACTCATAACGGAAATATTCCCGACTTTCCAGCAAGTGACTAATTATTATACAAAATGCGTCAAAAAAATTGTACCTCTTAGAAAATCATTTTCAAATGTCATTAACTTTTAATATGCACATGTAGTCACAATAATAATGATTTAATTTAAAAATGTTTCTTAATTGACTTAATTAAAAACATTACTTTTCATTATCAAATAAAACCTAGTGCAAAAATAATGTGTCACAAAAATTCAATGCAAATTTTGCTACCGTGAGAGTCGCTTGTTGCGTTTCCTTGTGTGGGTATAAAACGGTCCACGCGGAGTCAACGCACAGATTTTACTGAAGAAAAATCACCTCGAAGATGAACAGGTCGTCTCTGTCGAACTCTGAGAAATCGTCTCTCTAACGCTGTTGAGTTGCAACAGCAGCTTCAGGCAGTTTGTAGATGCACCGTGAGCGTCTCTACGGTTAGAAGAAGACTGAAGGAGAAAAGATAGCGGCCCACAGAGCTGCTACGGGTCCCAAATTGACAGCAGCGCATCGGCGAGCCCGCTTACAGTTTGCTCGTGACCACGTCCATTGGACCCTTGAGCAGTGGAGAGCTGTTCTCTTCACAGACGAGCCGCGAGTGTGTCTTTTCTACAACGATCGACGGAGAAGAGTATACCGGAGGCAGGGTAAACGTTTTGCGGAAGCCTGCATCCAGGAGACGGTGGAATATGGGGGCGGGTCCTGCATCATCTGGGGCGGTATGTCGGCTGCCGGCAAAATCGGCCTTGTCTGCGTCTCTCGGACTAGAAGTACTCGCGGACAAGGGTCGCTGACTGCTCGCCGCTATGTCACAGAGATCCTAGAAGTGCATGTGGTCCCCTTTGCTGAATCTTTTGGCGAGGGGTTCACATTAATGCACGACAACGCCCACGCCCACACTGCAGCTATCGTGAGTGACTTCTTACAGAGGTCCCAAATCTCTGTGATACAGTGGCCAGCGAGAAGTCCGGACCTGAATCCGATAGAGCACCTCTGGGGTCATCTTAAACGCAAGGTTCGATCTCAGGATCCAGCTCCTTCGACTCTACAGGAGCTCCAAGTCGCGGTGATTGAAGAATCCCCCCCCTAGCCCATTCTTACACTAGATCGGGGGTAGAGGGATAGGGGGGTAACACTAGATCTTAAGTTAATTTTAAGATACTTTTTGTACATTTTTCTTTGTAAATTATCTTTTGTTAATAAGGACTTAATTAAGGATTTTTATTTATTTTTTCATTTTAATGTTGTTTGTATAATTATAATTAAATAAAAAGTTAAATTTAATGGTTTTTGGATACTCCTTTTTGTTACCTTTCTAATGATACACAACACTATTCTCTAAATAATATTTAAGAATTTTTAAAGGTGCATTTTTTTGACGCCCTGTGTTATGTATACGACAGTAAATAGATGAATAGTTAAATATTTTAATTTTCTCTCATTTTCTTATTATTATTAAATTAATAAGTATCGTTTATTTATGGAATAGTTTTTTTTGTTAAGAGATGTCCGACTTTTTGCCTAAAGAACCACAGTTAATAAATGAACACAAAAAAGTCGCATTTGGACAAACACCTCACATTAAATTACAAAAATTGGAGGCATAAAGCCGTATGGGCACATACTAATCAGTTGAACAAATATATTGAATAATTTTAGTGGCATAAAGGCGGATGTCATCATTTTTTTAAAAAAAGTTAATTTTTCACTGTTTGGAAACATTGTTTTTAAATTTTAATTATAAAGCTAGTTAAGCTCCTTATTTAGCTAAGTAAATGCAAAGACAACATTTACTTAATGTTTGTACTTATTGAAATATTTGCCGATAAAATTGAATTTTTATTTTATTCTGTCCTGTAAAGTTGGCAAAATCGACATCCGCCCTAATGCTTCTAAGCTCTAGTATTGTTATGCTTTGTGTGCTCGCTCGCGGTATGCTTTGCGTATATTTTAAGGTTTTATTAAACCTGGAAAGGATTGAGACAAAATAAATTTAATTACCTGTGAGTTGAATGTCATTATAGTTGATCCAGGTGTTGCCTCTTCCTACTAAATTTCTCGGAAATATGGAAATATTCATGGAAAAGTTGCTCCGGGCAACATTATTAAAATTTTCATTAATCTACTAAACACACATAATAATCGTGGGCTGTCAAAATAAGCTATGAATATAAAAAGTTGATTTGAATATAATGAAAAAATAAGATACTATTAATCTGTGTATATTATGTACAACAGTCAACTAAAGTAAAGCGTTTCGGAATTTGAATGACCTTGCTTATATTTTATATCGAATCAATAGGGGTGATGACTGGGTACAGAAAGGAAATTCTATTTAGTCCGGCAGTTAGATGCTCAAAAAATAATTTACACGTATTTTTTTTGGGCAATCAACCAAAAAATGACAAAGTTATAGCGCGCCAAAGTTTGGGAGTAAGGGCTCGTGACGTCACTTTTAGTGAAAATTGTACCAAAACGTGACATCATGCAACTTTTCAAATCAATATATCCCTGCAATGTTTAAATTATGTGAAAAAAGAAAAAAGTACGTGTCCAATACTTTTTGATAATCTACCTGATAAACGAAGAAAAAAAATAGTCATCATCCCTATTGTACATTTCGTGACCTTCTCCACGTATTGACCCTTGTTTTTTTACCTTTTAATACGAACCATTGTTTGCGGAGTATCCTAAATTCAATATTTATTAGGAAAACAAGTGAAAATAACAAGCGTTTCGGTTGTTTCTCGTGCCTACAATTCATTGGACCATTATTAGGTACTGTCCGCCCAAGGGGTTGTAATAATTTATCTTTCTCACGATATCAAACAACATCTACCTCATAGGTATAGGTAGTTACAAGGTATATACAAAATTTACCTACCTTTGCTACTTAAAAAAATGTAATTCAATGTTGTTGTTTGGTGAACATGGAACTGTAAATTCTTTTACAGACTTTCGTTTAAAATTGGCCTGTAATTAACATTATGAAAAACAGAATGAAAAATAAAGTTGACGTCTGTTTATTGGCAGTGGTTTTACTATTCTGACTGCAGAAATTGATTGATTGATGACCTCCGTGGTCGAGTGGTTTATACGCCGGGTTTCATGGCGTCGCTGACTCGAATCCCGGTGGGGGCAGATGTTTGTGTGATGAATACGAGCATTTGTACTCCAGTCATGGGTGTTTAATATGCATTTCATATAAATATACTTATATATGTACAATATATGTATTCTATCCGTTACCCTAGTATCCCGTTACCCTATTGTCCAAAACTTAACAGTTGTCGAGCAACTTTGTGTTTAAATCTAAAGAAAAGTTTACTAGAAAAAAACCCACGCGGACCAGGCAGCGGACGGGACTCGAACCCGCATCCTTCGCAATCCGGGCGAATGCACTGACCATTATGCTACCACGGCCCTATTAGCCGCGTCGAAATTTTCCTAGCCTTAAGCTGCAAGCAGCGCCATCTCTTCGCATTGTAGGTAACCCACAATGTCAAATGAATTCTTTTTCAAGTTACAGTTACAGTTTTAAAAAATAAATAAAAACATAACTATAATTGCTATTTCTTCTTTCAAAATGTTTAATACTTGAAAATTTCGACGCGGCGAATAGGGCCGTGGTAGCATAATGGTCAGTGCATTCGCCCGGATTGCGGAGGATGCGGGTTCAAGTCCCGTCCGCTGCCTGGTCCGCGTGGATTTTTTTCTAGTAAACTTTTCTTTAGATTTAAACATCTAGCAGTTAAATGCTTAAAAAATAAATAAAAACATAACTATAATTGCTATTTCTTCTTTCAAAATGTTTAATACTTGAAAAAGTATTCATTTGACATTGTGGGTTACCTACAATGCGAAGAGATGGCGCTGTCTTGCAGCTTAAGGCTAGGAAAATTTCGACGCGGCGAATAGGGTCGTGGTAACATAATGGTCAGTGCATTCGTCCGGATTGCGAAGGATGCGGGTTCGAGTCCCGTCCGCTGCCTGGTCCGCGTGGTTTTTTTTTCTAGTAAACTTTTCTTTAGATTTAAACATCTAGCAGTTAAATGCTTAAAAAATAAATAAAAACATAACTTTGTGTTTCTCTAGATCGCCTTAGGGCCGAATAATTAGTAGGTAGGTATTATCAACAGAAATTTCGAATGAAATGGCCTTTGGTCCACATCGCAGCGGGACCGGGCGATGTCGTTTCAGCCTCCACCGATTCGAATGAATCAATCAAGTGGACGGCGATGATCCGGCCAGATCAACTAATTGGACCAAAATTGGATCGTTTGTCAATTTAATTGGTATACACGAGTTATAAATTAATTGGTGCTAACAAGAGTTTTTGTTATAAAACTTTACGCTTTACCGGTTGGTTTGTGTGTTTAAGTTAAAAACACAAAAAATATACTACCGTCCATTAGGTACTGCTATTAATTTTATAGTCATAAAGCCTTTTGACAGATTTGTCAACATTTGTGTTGGAATCACAATCAGAGGCATGAAAACTACTAGTAATTTTGAACAAAATGAACCGTATTAAAAGTCTCGTCATCATTTGCCTATTGATGTCCCCACTGCTGGGGCATAAGTCTTCCCTATCGATGGAATAGGGAGATTGGGCCATGACCCACCACACGGGCCTAGTACGGATGGTGGGTGCTAACGACTGCCGGGTCCAACGGCTTAACTTGCCTTCTAAAGCACGGAGGAACTTGTGATAGAAGATTTTTGGTCACCCATCCAATGACCGACCATTGAGAAAGTTGCTTAACTTCAACGATCGCTGAACGCGCTAGCCACCTGCGCCATCGAGCTTCCCGAATTAAAAGTCTAATTGTTTTAATCAAATATTGTTTCCCTTTCTGTAAAAAGAAAAAAAACTCTCAAAGCTTTTCTCCTACCCACCCATTTTTTTTTATAAGTAGATACTTTAAATCATTACGTACATGTAAGGAAGTGCTGACACAGAGACTCAGAGGCAGCTTAGTAATTTCTTCCTACAAAACGCTACGCAGAGAAACAAAATAAGTGGCCATGTTAAACGTACTTTGTACGGTTGTAGCGAATAATAGAGGACTTATTTCTCGACTTTACTAAGGGTATACATGCCCATACCCTTCCTTATTGTTCCCCTTCATTCGAATGAATGTCTTTTTTTTTTGTTCAGATAAAAGCGTTTTCCGCACAATTAGTGTTTGTCCGTACATAAATAGTTTTTCGTTATACTTAATTTATAACAAGAAATAGGTTGTCTTAAAGTCTTTGTTATAGTTTTCGTTTAGAAGCTTAATATATTTTATTAACCACAAAGCATTACAACAATTCAGTACTCGACCTCTAATATAATCACATACAAACTACAAGGTTACGTTCGTGTAAAGGTATTTCTTTTAAATTAGTAGCTGCTCTCACATCGGAACAATATAAAAGTTTCCATTTAGAGAAATGCATCATTTAGTGAAACGCCCAACTCTGCAACAAAGTTTATTGATTGAGACTTACTCGAAAAGAGTTCCACATTTCCTTTAAATTAAAACTCGTGAAACGTCAACATAATAGACAATTCGGATAATGTGTGCGCATAAAATTAAAAGTTTCACATGGTTTCAGCTATTTGAGGAAAGCGTCACCTGTGAACTGGCTGCAACAATGTTCGTTTTTAAAAATAACACTACTGTATTTTCCGTTTGAAAACAGAAACAGTGTTGTTTAACCTAAGTTCATAGTCCAAATGAGTGGTTTTTTTTACACACATTTCACTGAAATATTAGGGTTCGAATAGTTATTATATGTTAATTATTTATTTTAAATCAAAATTAATTTGTGTGTTATACACCAAAAAATGTTTATTCACTTTGCATATCAGTAACACAGTTCTACTTGGCACTGGCACAAATTTTATTTTGTGACTTTGGAATTTACAATTATTACCCGAATTTACATTGTCAAAAGCGTATTAAAGGCGACCTAGGGACCCAAAAGGCTTCATTTATGATTAATAACTTCGTGACAGCAAGTAAAGCCTCTGGCCAGATGAGTTATTGTTGACTTATATCGATTAGATAGCGTTGGCTTCTGCCTTTGTCATTTAAATGAAATAATACATTTCTTCAAGTTTATTTCTATCAAGTTGAACTTCTTATTGTCAATGTTGTTACATTGTTCTTTTAATGTTGTGGAGATATTTACTCATTTTTCTCCGCAGTTAAAAAATATATCCAATATAGGGAAAAAATGTTTTTGGACGATTCAAAAGAGTTTTTTTGAGATTTGAATAAAAATATTTTGATTATGATTTATAAGTTTCATTAATTACACAATTAGAATTTGAAACAGTGACGTCACAATGCCTGAAATTAAATAAACTTGTGAAAATTGCTATCCTCTATCTTTAGCCCTATTAAAGTATTCGTCTGTCTGTCTACCTTGCCTGTAATTAGGCCTTTTGGTAAAGTATTTGTTTTTTAAAGGGAAACTTTTATTACATCGCCTCATAAAAAATCATTCATCTTGTGCATGTCGCATTGCATTTTTAATTGTTATTAAAAAAAAGTCAGACCTTATCAACAAGCATCAGTGAATCAGTGGCAGAGTTCACCTACTACGCTGGCCGCCCCATTCGATTCCCAGTCAAGAAAGGACTTTTATTAACGATTTCGAAAGTTTCGCTTGCAACTTGGTTTCATAAAACCACACCAATTTTTTTTACTACACGAATTTCAACTGAAATATAAACAGTTTAATTATAAAGAATATTTGACCAACACGATTAATAAACAACAGTGCCTCAAAACCCCTTATTTTGATCACGCTGATTAAAGTATTATGAAAATGAAAACGGGATCGAATCCCACCGTTGTTTAATTGTGTCCCGTGTTCGGACCATTTAACAAGGCAAACAAACGTCCACTTAATGAATAAGTACCTGACTGTTACATTAAATTTTACGAAACGACGCGAATGTGATATTGTTGTAGACATGGAGATTACGATATTCGTCGACTGCCTGAATGGCTTCGTTTTAGTTAGGCAACACGATCGTTTGGTTGTATTGCTTGCAGTTATCATTTCCTCGCAATTGTAATTAAACATTATTAGTAACACAAGCTTTTGCCCTGTGTAGATAAAGAGAATAAAGAGAAATGTTACATTTCACTGCTCATGTATAAAAAGACTGATTTCAATTTTAGTCCACGCATCAAAATTTATACAAGTCCGTTTAGTCCTATTTGTGCAATTGAGTATAAAATATCCAAATGAAAGTTTGATAATATTAATTAACTATTTCATTACTCAATAGGGATGATGACTATTTTTTTTTGTCTTCGTTTATCAGGTTGATTATCAAAAAGTATTGGACACGTATTTTTTCTTTTTTCACATAATATAAATATTGCAGAGATATATTGATTTGAAAAGTCGCATGACGTCACGTTTGAGTACACTTATAAGTGAAAATTCACTCAAAAGTGACGTCACGAGCCCCTACTCCCAAACTTTGACGCGCTATAACTTTGTCATTTTTTGGTTGATTGCCCAAAGAAAAATACGTGTCCATTATTTTTTGATCATCTAACTGACGGACTAAATAGAATTTCATTTACTGCACCCCGTCATCACCCCTATTGTTATTATAAGATTCAAACAATTTGGTTGTATTGTGATTTAGTTGGTAAGTAAATTTTCGCTTCATATGAGAGTGTCTAGGATTACACACTTTTCCGCCACTAATCATAATCAAAATCATTTATTCAGTTTAGGCTGTTACAAACACATATGAATATCTAGAAGCTACGCCATCAGTTCGTAAATCTACGGCGGGAGACCTTGTACTGAGAAGAACCGGCAAGAAACACAGCAAGGGCTGTTTTTTTTCTCCCTGTTTTTTCATTTACAGAGTCGTCAAGTTGAAAAATGACTTCAGAGATGATTCATGGAGTCACCTTTCATTACAAATGTGAAATTATACATTAATTGTTCACCTGCATTTTGATTGCTGTGTCACACAGTATAAAAAAAATTGATGTGGTGTCGTGGGACACCAGGTAGGAACGAAGTTCCCTCATTTAATGGTTTTATTCCACGCACTTTTTTCCACGGATTTTTTTCTTACGGTTTTACTATCACATTTTTTTTTCAGTTCGGTCGCGCAGCAAAATCCCTATCCCCTCCAAGCCTGCCGTAAGGAACTTCGTTCCAATAATCCAGTAATGCAGTCCCGTCGCTCTGCCACCCCCCTGGACTTAACCACAGTTTAGTATAATATACGACAATAATCCAGTGTTGGTATAATGCCACAATAATTTGGGGTTGCACCCCCGTCGCTCTGTCACCCCCTGTTAAGTACTGACCTTGTTATCATGTCTAGCTTAAGTTTACAGCAGATGACAGGCGTTCCTGTTCCACAGCTCGGTATAACGTCACAAATATCCAGATTTCGTGTAATGTCACAATATTCCAGTGCTGCACCCTCGTAGCTGTGCCACCCCCTACATACGCACCTTATTATCATGTCCCGCCAGCGTTCGTAAAGGATGCTAGGCAGGACTGGCCCACAGTTTAGAATAAACTACAATGTCACAATAATCCAGTGATGCACCCCGTCGCTCTGCCACCTCCTGATAAGTACTCACCTTGTAATCATAATCATGTCTCACAGGCGTTACTGGTCCACAGCTTGATATAACTTCACAAATATCCACTGTTGGTGTAATATCACAATATTTCAGTGATGCACCCTCGTCGCGCTACCACCCCCTATAACTTCACACATATTCAGTGTTGGTGTAATATAACAATATTTCAGTGATGCACCCTCGTCGCTCTACCACCCCCTATAACTTCACACATATTCAGTGTTGGTGTAATATCACAATATTTCAGTGATGCACCCTTGTCGCTCTACTACCCCCTATAACTTCACACATATTCAGTGTTGGTGTAATATCAGAATATTTCAGTGATGCACCCTTATCGCTCTACCACCCCCTAATAACTTCACACATATTCACTGTTGTTGTAGTATCACAATATTTCAGTGATGCACCCTCGTCGCTCTACCACCCCCTATAACTTCACACATATTCAGTGTTGGTGTAATATCACAATATTTCAGTGATGCACCCTCGTCGCTCTACCACCCCCTATAACTTCACACATATTCAGTGTTGGTGTAATATAACAATATTTCAGTGATGCACCCTCGTCGCTCTACCACCCCCTATAACTTCACACATATTCAGTGTTGGTGTAGTATCACAATATTTCAGTGATGCACCCTCGTCGCTCTACCACCCCCTATAACTTCACACATATTCAGTGTTGGTGTAGTATCACAATATTTCAGTGATGCACCCTCGTCGCTCTACCACCCCCTATAACTTCACACATATTCAGTGTTGGTGTAATATCACAATATTTCAGTGATGCACCCTCGTCGCTCTACCACCCCCTATAACTTCACACATATTCAGTGTTGGTGTAATATAACAATATTTCAGTGATGCACCCTCGTCGCTCTACCACCCCCTATAACTTCACACATATTCAGTGTTGGTATAATATCACAATATTTCAGTGATGCCCCCTCGTCGCTCTACCACCCCCTATAACTTCACACATATTCAGTGTTGGTGTAATATCACAATATTTCAGTGATGCACCCTCGTCGCTCTCTCTCCTGCCGTAAGGAACTTCGTCGCGCCTGCGCACGTCTCATTTAACGGTTTTATTACACGCATTTTTTCTTACGGTTTTACTATCACATTTTTTTCAGTTCGGTCGCGCAGCAAAATCCCTATCCCCTCCAAGCCTGCCGTAAGGAACTTTCGTTCCAAAATACACTATCTAAAAATGTTAGATGAAATACAAAAGAGTCAAAAGATAAGAAAGAACTCTTTAGAAACTTCGGTCAGATGATTGTGAATGTGATCGTGACATTTTTATTGACACAAGCATCAATCAAAAGTATAATAAGAAGTCGTAAATATAATGGGTCATCCTACCTGCCCTACATTGCTAACCCAATTTTGTCTATCTTCCCATTTTTTCCCCCCTTTATATCTTTTATATTAGGATCTCTCACACAAAACTATCCGTCATTTCTTTAATCGTCCCATATCTTACACGCGCGGTTTATCTACGATCATCACATTTCTACTTCCATGTCGTTGAAGATACCTCTCTATTATTTTATAAGCATTTCTCGTATCATATTTTACAAACTTTTTAGGGTTCCGTACCTCGAAAGGAAAAACGGAACCCTTATAAGATTACTTTGTCCGTCCGTCCGTCTGTCAAGACCTTTTTTCTCAGGAACGCGTGGAGGTATCAAGCTGAAATTTATATCAATACTCAGGTCTACACTATACTGTGCCTTGGAGCTATGAAAAAATCAAACTTCTAAGCCAACGCAATCAAAACATTTGTTTATGTCCCAAATTTCCGCAAATTTATCAAAACTCGCAAGGGAATCAAATTACAAGATTCTGAGTTCACGGGAAGTATCCTGGAGTACTTCCCGTGAACTCAGAATTTTGTAATTTGGTACGAAGCAACGTCTTATAGCACAGATAAAGGAAAAATTGCGAAAAATTAAATATACCTACAGGTTTGTACGGAGCCCTCGATGCGCGAGGCCGGCTTTTTAGGGTTCCGTAGCCTAATGGCAAAAAACGGACCCCTTATGGATTCATCATATCTGTCTGTCTGTGTGTCCGTCCGTATGTCACAGCCACTTTTTTCCGAAACTATAAGAATTATAGTGTTGAAACTTGGTAAGTAGATGTATTCTGTGAACCGCATTAAGATTTTCACACAAAAATAGAAAGAAACAATAAATTTTAGAGGTCCCCCATACATAGAATTGAAACTCAAAAATTTTTTTTTCATAAACCTATACGTGTGGGGTAACAATGGATAAGTCTTCAAAAATGATATTGAGGTTTCTAATGTAATTTTTTTCTAAACTGTATAGTTTGAACGAGAGACACTTCCAATGTGGTAAAATGTGCTCCCCCCCCCCCCCCCCGTTACTTCGAAAATAAGAGAATACTAAAACTAAAAAAAATTAAGATTATTGTATATTGCCATGCAAACTTCCACTGAAAACTGGTTTGAACGAGATCTAGTGAGTAGTTTTTTTTTAATACGTCATAAATCGTATATATACTTATCAATAATTTAATTTAAAAAAAACACTATTATTAAAACATCGATCTAAGTTACAACGAAAGAACTTTTTTGTTAGGTATGTTACTTGCTGCTACGGAACCCTTCATAGGCGAGTTCAACTCGCACTTGACCGCTTTATTGATCTTGCACCGTTTGTATGTAATATGTAGCCATTTTTCGACCATTTGTTGTCATTCGATTCAGCTGAAATTTAGTATACTTATGTGGGTCTGGTGACTCTCTATCTAACTCTATTATTAAACGACAGAACCCCATCAAGTATGAGCTCGTTTCATTCGTCTTGACGAGTACTTTGTCTTTTGATAGTATCCAGGGTCTGATGATGGAAGTGGAAGGTGGCCATAGGAACTACGTTATAAAACGCCACAATCACATCGACTTTGGGCTCACTTGATTCGTCTTGACATGCACTTTGATCTTATGTGGTAACCAAGGTCTGATGATGAAACTGGAAGGTGGCAATATGTGAGGGTTACTTCCCATACTTGAATGCTTGCTAAGGGTAAGGTTACTCCAAGGTGTGCTAAATTTGGCAAGAGAAATGAAAAGGGTGTGGCACGCTTTAATTTTAAATATGGGATATTATGTACCTATGAAATAGTTCTTAACAGACTAAAATTATTTTAAATTCTTATTATTTATGTCTTGTCTTTGCTATCATTTGTCATTGGACACTGCTAAAGGCGAAAGCGGAAATATTTCTAGTAGGTATGCGAAAAATTTGATCGTTCGAAAATGTTTTAAGTGTCATAATTTACTCGCAATCATTATAAGGTCGTCTTGATAGAACGCGATAACACGGCCATCAAATGTCCTGAGGAATTTGGCTTATGCTAAACCTTAAAACTTTGAAAAAAACAAGAGCGTGCTCTTTCATGGTTCTTCGCCGTACTATTTTTTTTAAGGATATTTTTGTTATTTTAGTTTACAGTTGAGCTTCCAAATAATCGCAGTTTATTCAGTAGGTAGAGAAAATAAAGGGGAAAATGGGGTATGGAAGTTCATATAAGAGCACAATCTTTCTAGGCATACGAAGTCGCAGGCTACAGGCAGTATAATAAAGTGCTACAAACTAATTCGTCCTTCGCTACGAAAAGGTCGAATTTTGCATAAACAACAACTAGAAGTTAGTTTTAGTGTAATCGTTTGTTATTATAGGCAATTTAGAACATTTTCGGTTGACTACCTCCATACTTAAGTGTGAATAATAAACAAATAGTTGGGTTGGACGTATATAACTAAGTTGACGCCACTAATCCGGTAGCTTAAACAATCCGAATGGCAGTGTGCCAGTTATTGCCAACCCACGTTGTAGGGGCCACGAAATATTGCCACAGTACATAATTTACCACAGTAACTCGACAAAGGTTAAATATCAAACGGAAATTCATCAAAATCCGTTGCGACTTTGATACTCTAAATTTTTTTTATTTATAATGCGATTCAACTAAGAATAGGACCGACTGGGTGCCATATTGTGACGTCATAGCTGTCAATTCAAAACAAAAAGGTAGAGTGACCAAAAAAAGTTTTTAAAAGTTTACTAAGATTAAGCGAGAGAAAATATCTGATTTTTTTAATAAAATTTATTTACTATGATTGAGGAAAAAAACAACCGATTTTTAATAATATTTATTTATTAAGACTGTGTGAGAAAAACATTAATCAGAATCAAGTTGTTCAATTCCGCTCATCTCTGCATTACCGCCGGAGTAGTTATGAATATTTATACACTATTACTAGATCACATACGAACATGCATCCTTTATGTAAGCGAAAGTTTTAAATCGAGTTTCCGAACGCAACTTAAAGTGACATTTGGTTGACGATTTAGGTTATCAACCATTAATAGCCAAAGCTCAATAATATCAATAAATTGTTTGTTGACAAATGTTTGGTTTTTATTCTAGAATTAGCCGAGTGCTAAAAAAGGGGTCCAAGATTTTTTTGCAAATCGTACTTTTCAAGCGACATTTAACAGATGGAGGCTTGGCTTTCCTATCCTTATTTGAATCGGACTATACAATTATTAGCATATTTGGTTAGTACTTCCGTTCTAATAGCGGAGGGTGCGGGTTCGAGTGCAGTCTGCTGTCTCGACTTCGTGGATTTTTTTCTAGAAATATTTTCTTTGTTTACGTTTTCAAATTGTTACTTTGTCTATGGCACCAGACTTGTTAGATTTTATATTCGTTGAGTCACAATAAATACGGTAGCTTCTGTCCACAGTGTTATTATGTCACTCGGCCCTCATATCGCGTACAACCAGATAGAAATTCGTAACACGTACGTAACAGCCAACATATTATTTCATAGTAACAGTGTTACCAAGTATTACGCTCACGGCGTAATGGAACTTATTGTTTCATCTCTTGAGAGCTTCAAAATTGTTGATATTAGTTCTAACATACACTGGAGTACGATACTGTTTTATTATATTTAAGCACATGTTAACAAAGGCTTCAAATGACTTTTAAGCGACGCAATAACTTTCCAAGTAGGTAGTAGTCATTATTCCAGAAATTCTTTTACTAGTTAAGAAATATAGAAAATATAATTAATAGTAAAACGAACTTCCTATTGCACTATTCTAATAAAGTTCTAATGCATACTGTTATCCAATGTTGATTAACTATACATTGTAGTTACTACATATATCTAAACTAACAGATTTCAAAGATTTCAAAAAAATATTCACGAAAAATACATCAACGTTATTCTCGCTAGACCTTGAATAAAATTATGTTTATATCTTCTTAAATATATTAAATTAAATGGCTGTGAAAACCTTTACACAAGTTCGTTCAATGGTAGTCCTCTTCATAATAGTTGACTTTAGGAAAATATTTACTAAACTAAACTACCTTGTTGCCCAGAATGTCGAAAACATAATATATGTTTTAAAAAAATGGTTAAATGACATTTTCACTCACTTGAAATTGAAATATAGCGTTTAAAATATTGTTCTATTTATTGAGATCATTCCACTAAGCTTTATACCACAAAAAATACTGTGTCCCATTTGTATTCTTCATTTGTCCCACAAATATTTTGTTTATCGACCGTTTTTTGTATCCTATTCCTATTTTAAATATTCACTAACAATGACAATAAAAACGCAATTCAAATTTCTATTTGCTGCTGCTGTACTAATTGCCGGTCCCCTCAAAAGGAATGGCATCGACAAAGCAAATATCTAGGTATTGTTAGTTCAACTAATGGGCTTCGGAAGCATTTCCAAAGCTCATTGTGCTGCGATCCTGAGTTAAAATGTACCTGCCTCTTGTATTGGAAGAAGTCTTATTGCATCTACGCGTGGAAAGGAAGTGAATTATTTTTCATGTGTTGGTTATTTTCCTTAAGAAATCAGTTAAAAGAAATTGGCATAATGACGTTTGCATCACAATACATATTCGAAAATTTATTACTTGTATGAAAAAATATTAACTTGTTTCTTAAAAACAGTGATGTTCACACACTTAACACAAGAAATAAAAATATACTAACTTTATCTTCTACTAAGCTTTACAAAATCAATAATTCATTTAAAAGTCTTTGTGTTCGCTAAACAATAAAGTCCCAAGCAATATCCAAGAATTAACCATGAATTTAATTCAAAGATACTATAAAAAAACACTTATTTAGAAAAGCTTATTACAAAGTGTCTGATTATATTACTGACAAAAATGCTTGGGTTTGAACTGTTCCATGTTGTGTTGGGTTGGGTTTGATCATTCCAACAGGTTTTTATATAAAATAAATAATGATTGTATTGTCATTGTAACAACATTATATTTTGTAAATGTTGTTACATTATTCCTTTAATGTTATGGAGTTTTTACGCTCGTTTTTCTCCGCAGCTAAAAAATATGTCCAATAACGAGTGGTGGTAGGGAAAAAAATTTTGGACTTCTTCAAAGAGTTGTACTATACATCCAATTTGAATAAAGATATATTAATTTCTGATTTAATTCATTCTTTTTTCACATTTCAAAGCAACGGACTTACAAGCAACGGAATAACAAAAATACTAACATTTTTACCCACTTCATTAAGTCTTGTTTTAAAAAAATCAGGTATTGTCTTATTTTGACGGTCTTTCCAGAGTGCCATTTACTTTTTAGTTTAAAGCGTAGTTTTTTACCATGAAACACAGGAAGAGGATTTTGAGCAGGGCAGGCGCGCCACAGTTGAGTAAGCGAATGCTCATAACTTGACCAAAACTTGTGATCGCTTCGTTTGTAGTTGCCCTCGGGTGTGAGCTCTGATTCGTTCAATTATTTGCTGTCACATCATTACATACTTATTATCCAATGTGGAAAGTGGGAGCAAGTCAGTGACATCGTCGGACAAACGGTCCATGACCACCCCATCATGATTTGTTTGTATGGGACCTCTAATCTCTTTTTGTGGTCTATGTGTAAACATAACGCATAGTAGTTATACTATGAGTTATTTGATTAATTCATTACCAAAATAACACAAGTAATAAACCGGTGGTGATATCATTTATCATCTACTTATGTCTACAAAACCTGCATTCTGTCCTGAATTTAAACACTTTCGTTTAAATTTACACTCGGTGTTTTAAAAATACCCTAAAGTTAATTTGAAAATATGTAAACAAAAATCCCTCGCTCTGTTTTCTCGGCGAAATAAAAAAAAAAAGGTTTCCGTCTCAAGCTTAAAACGAGCGGTATTTTAAGGTTTGACCGCGCTTTAAATTCTGTCTGAAATTATTATAATCGGCTTACGTCTAATGTTTACCGTCACTCAGAACAAAGTGGATAAAACTGGCTGCAATAAGATTAAAGCGAAATAGCAAGGCGCCAGTAAGATTCTTTTTTCTTAAAATTTTATATTAAGAATTGTTTAAGATTTCTTCTCAATGAACTTACAAAGCTTCGATTCAATGCAAGATTGGACGAAGCTTTGATTATAAAGACCTATTTAGAGAAGACTTATGTTATAAGGCTTTGCTTTTTCTATACAATTCTAGAACCACTTACTAAAAGCTTAGTAATCCTTGAACAAACTCATTAAGATTTTAATTTTAATTTTAGAACGACTTGCTTACTAAAACGACCTGTGGAATTTTCTTGCGTATATTCGCGAGGACATTTTTTAAGCAATTTATTTTTATGACTAGATAACAACTTCTAGTTATAAAATAATGAGTTATTATCATCATCAACAGCCTATCTTAGTCCACTGCTGGACATAGGCCTCTCCAATGAGTTATTCTCAGTGGGGAATTACAAGCACAAAATAATAATTTAACTGTTTTTACATGCAAATTTGTCAATTGTAATTTAAATTTAGTTCAAATACAATAAATGATTTCCAAGGCACGGAAAATGAAAGGAATGTAAATTTCCAATAACTTTTAGAACTTCATCGAGTTCCAGGAAAACAAACATTTTGAAATTCGGACCTAGTGAATTCCGCAGTGACTCCAGTTACAGTTTCTTAGAATTTTCTTTGACTTGTCTAACCAAATATACGTACTTCTATATCTTTATATATATAATTCTTCTGTGAGTGTGTATGTCACTGAACTTCTCTTAAACGACTGGACCGATTTTGATGAAATTTTTTGTGTGTGTTCAAGGAGATCTGAGAATGGTTTAGATTCACAATTTTGTCCGCTGGACAACCCTAACTATTTTTTTAGGGCGGTACGAAGTTCGCTGGGTCAGCTAGTATTATTATATAAATTTATTCCGCATTCCTTTAGTTACGCCAAATGGCGAACGACTTTGCCGATTTTTTTTTATCTTATTCTAACTTTTCTAATACTTTGTTGAGATTCTTCAGAAAAACAAAATTAAAAAATAACGCATAATCTTAGAAAATAGGAGCTCGTGTAAATTAGGCAACTTTCGCAATGGGAACTCCTCCGTGTTTCGGAAGGCACGTCAGGCCGTTGATTCTGGCTGCATCTGCAGTCGCTAGCACCCGCCAATCCGCACTGGATCCGCGTGGTGAATCATGGCCCAATATCCCCATGCCATCCATAGAGAGCGACTCTGCTCCAGCACCGGGAACATTTACGTTGCCGACCTCCGTGGCCGAGTGGTTTGTACGCCGGGTTTCATAGTGTCGCCGACTCGAGAGGTCCCGGGTTCGATTCCCGGTGGGGGCAGATGTTTGTGTGATGAGTACGAGCATTTGTACTCCAATCATGAATGTTTAATATATATTTCTATATAAATATGTTTATATATGTACAGTATATATATGTATTCTATCCGTTACTCTAGTATCCCATAACACAAGCCTTACAGTGCTTACTTTAGGGCTAGGCTAATTGGTGGGTTGGATATATTTATTATTATTATATTAATATGGAGATAATGATAATGAGATAGTTTTTATAAACTCTACTTTTAAAATTACAGCTACATTTGGGATTAATGTTTTTTTATTATATTTTTATCAATGAGGATAACATCAGACCCACTAGTCGAAGTAATTTAACATCGCTACAAATTTTGTCATTTTATTAAGCAGGTCGGATTACAGTTTTAATTGTTATTAAAAATCATATACTAGTAGTAGTAAAATCTAGAGTCGAGTAGTAGAAAGTTCGAATACCAGCGGCGGGAAGACTTTTTTTATTTTCCACTCTTATTAGCCAACTACTTAAGTATAGGTACCTATTGACCTCCATTATCTCTTTCATATTTTTCAAAATATGAGGCGATGTAAAATACTTTTTTCAGCGATGTAAATACTTAAAAATAAAAAAATTTTTACCGGTCAGATGCACTGAATTTATTTATTTCACGTTTCGCAGTCCTACAAAGACTGCGAAACGTCAGATAAATAAAATGAGTCTTCAGAAAAATGTAAGATAAAAATACTTTTTTGAGTTTCACTTGAAATCATGAGTTTTATAAAACCATGTTTATATTATGTCTTCATTTTAAGTTCAATGTTAATTAATAGAGATAAACATAAAAATATTTTATTTGAAGATTTTACGACGGAGGATACGATAGATTATGAGCCCAAGCCTGGCGTATGCCAGGCTTGGGCTCATAATCTCCAAGGATTTGATTCTACGTTGGATCAATGTGCGAAACACAATTTTCTGTATTATCTCTTGTAATCCATTTGGTTGTGGTCATGTCATGTTTCTGGTCTTCGTAATCAGGTGGTCCCATTATTTCGGAGGCGAATCAACTGCTCAATATTAATTTTATGTAAGTCCCTATTGTTAGATTAGGATCGATGACGAGCTCTTGGGCACAGCGTTTAACGAGTTTCGTTTCGTAGCTAGGAAGTCAAGCAAATTTCGCAATGGTCGGTCGTAGGATGGGTGAGTGAAAACTGTCTTAGCTCCTCCGTTCTTTAGCCGTTGGTCGCGGCCGTACTTGCAGTCGTTAGTTACCCACCAATACACGCTGGTTCCGAGTGGTAGGCCATGGCCCAGTCTCACTGTGTCATCCATTAGGGGAGCCCGTGAGGGTAACAGGCTTCCCCAAACTGCTGGGTAGTAGTGGGGATATGGCTAGGTAGTAGATGGAATTTATAGGTGGACGTCGACTCTTAGTTCAATTCAAACATGTCACTTTGAATATTCACTTTAATTTATCTATCCAAATTATTACAGTCACAGAAGGGCTAGTAACACACTGGTATGTGTATGGCAGGTCTTAGCACTATTTATATGAAGAACATACGCAAAAGCTATAGATTTGTATGGTCCGTACGGAACGCAATCAGTCATGCATTCGCCGTGGGATCGTGATACAGACTGGTGTGCGCGTGGCTACTGAACGGCCGGCGCAGGAGTTGGTTACGCGAACAAAAGAATTTAACGAGAAACTCGTTCAGAGTGCGCGTGTCCATTCCGGACTTACGACAAATTGGTACGCCATTATAAATAGATATTTAATATGTAAATTCAATGTGTTTTTGTGAATATTTGTTTTTATATAATATAATTATGTGTATTTAATATGTATAATATTTTGTTATATATATAATATGTATGTTATTTATAATTATGTATATTATGTTTATTTATTACTGTAGGTGGAAAATAATATAATGCTGGGCGAAGCCCACTGGGATATTAATAGACTGATTTTGTTTTTTATGTTATAAAGGGTGGCAAAGAAGCTTATGGCTCACCTGATGGTAAGCGGCCACCATAGTCTATAGACGTTTGCGATACAAAAAATATCACTCGCGCTGCTGTCTCCCCTGACCCAAATTCCTACCCCGTGGAGCCCTGGCACCCTACTCACCGAGAGAAACACAACTCCACCAAAAGGTACTGTTTTTTACTGTAATCTTGCTAGATAGAACAATTGCTAATTTATACTAGTCGTAACATTATTGCATTAAAAATAAAAAAGTTATAAATAATTAAGCTAAAAACACTTGCGAGATAATATATATTTCTGTTCTTCCACTTTACTGCAATTACTATAACTTTTTCACAGTGATAGGCAACACTTCATTTTGTACTTGGTACAACAAATAAATAATTATATTTTCTCATTTAAGCAATTATTTTGTATGCTAAATTCTTAAAGGTGTCTATGTAAATTACTTAAAACTAATTAACTTGTCCAAAGCACCGGACGGGGATCACAGGATACAGAAAATTGATTATTTTTTAACTGGAGATTACTTCCCTAAACGGGCTCTACCTCTCTCTTCTCTTATGATGATGAACAATCATCATTATATTAAGAGCCCTTTCACATTTTTTGCTAAAAATCGTAATTTTTGAGCGCCTTATTTACCCCCTTAGAAAATATTTTGACTATTTCCAATAGAAGTTAACAGTAGAATTATTCTTTCTTTTGAAAGTTAATGTAGAATATTTGCAAATATTATTTTTCTTTTTTCTACTGATCGTTCTACTGCAGCTAGTTTACAGAAAAACGATAATATGCACAAATTCAAACGCCTGAATAATGTTCATGTTCAATAACGTTCAATAAATTAGATCAAATTAATTACTACGATATCAGAAATATGTTTTTGTTGTAACATAATCTATTAGAATTTTGATTTTCTACCTCATTAATTACCAAAAAATAATGCAGGTTTACCTCGTATTTTGGTATTGAATTAAATAGAATTCCCATCAAAAATTTTCATATAACTAATCTGCCATCATTGAACTACTTAAATATGTATATATTTTTATAATTACTTTATTAATAATTATTTTATAAGACTCTAAACATAGACGTAAAATGCAGTATATACTAGTGCAAATCTACCTAGGCGCCGATTAGTACGGCAACGGTGCAATTTTGTAAAAGGGCTCTTAAATGCTTAGCCTTGTACAATGATACGGAATTGTGTAATAATCTGTTTCGCATTTATATTGAGTCTGGTCATTAATATTGAGGCGGAAAATAAAACGCTACCTGTAAGACCACGCCCTATACCTAGCCCTGCGGGAATAATTAATAACCTTAAGTTACGGTTAAGGCAGAAACTAAGTATAGTCCAACTACAGACACTAACCGACTAGTAGCTGGAAATTCAATGTAACCACTAGGTAAACTCTAGGCCTCGTAATGTAACGCGGTAAATAAATGCTTCATTAAAATACTGAATTGTTTTTTGATTTTTTTTACTAGAGATAAGCTTAGGTGTACTGTAACGCCTTTTACGGCCTCTTTGCTTGTGTAATTGTCGCCGCACACGGGCCACCGACCACAACCACAAAAAGCCGCCACCGGCATATTTCTCGTAGTTTTCATACATTTTATATGGACTCGCCACACACGGTACGCCGGTAGCCGCCACACGCTACAAATCGTCGTTGCTCGCTTGTTATGGCCCGCACACGTCACTCGCGCGATTCTCCACCCCTCTCTCCCTTGCCTTAGTCGGCCGCTGTCGCGCGCCACTTTAGTAGCCGCTTCTAGCTTCTCGTTGCGGCATTTGTGACTGTGGCGTGTGGCCCGTGTGCGGCGATACTAATACCTACGACTGGCAAGTTAAATACGTATTAAAAAGAAAATGTCATTATTTTAAAGATTTGAATTTGGGAATCTTTTGTCTTTTATGAAAGATTCCAGGAGATAGTATTCAGGCACAGACGCGTTCGGTTAACTATTAATAAAAGTATGAGTTCAAATAAACCAAGTTAAAAGTCTAATCGTTATTATTGATTACCATTTGAGTTTTACCCCCCTGAGCTTCCCTTCAGGTTAAACCCTACAGTACCTACTAACTTCCCGTGCAAATAGTAAAAGTCTATATATTATTAAACAAATATGTTAACCATCTGTATACCGTTATTTTTTGATATTTGCATAATTTCGCATTTTATTTATTACTAGCTAACCTAGCGCACTTTGTACCGCCGTATTGTTTTCCGTTAGTAACGAACACAAAAAATTTCTAATTTGGTGCAGTCGGTCGATCGGAAGTTATGCGCGTACATACATTTTTATTGAAGTTATACTTCTTTAGGCGCGTTATGAAAAAATGATGAGAGTGAAATTTTAAGATGCGCGCGCATCACTGTAACACAAAATTTTAATAGCATGAAGTTGGTCGCTTTCGCGACCAACTTCCGTTACTCTTGTGTTTACCGCACATTAAGAAAATCTACCAACAACATAGAAATAGAATCTCTATTGAGTGGGTGCTAACGACTGCATTGTGAAGGCCTACCAAAAGTATTTATTAATCTGGAATAACGGAACCAAAGCGCGATTCAGGAGACTACAGCGCCATCTCTTGACCATTGGTGTAGTAGAACCAAAAACCACATCTTTATTTTTTGTAATAAAGTAACAGTTATAGGTATAATTTTTATTATTTTTAAAGCATGTAACTGCTTGATGTTTAAATCTAAAGAAAATATAACTAGAAAAAATTCCACGTGGACCAGGCAGCAGATGGGACTCGAACCCGCACCCTTCGCAATCCGGGCGAATGCACTGACCAATTCCTGACCTGGTCCACGTGGAATTTTTTCTAGTTATATTTTCTTTAGATTTAAACAGTTATAGGTATTCATATTTATTATATTTATCCACATGTTTCTAGTTTGTATATTCGGAATACGTGTTTGAGTTTCATACAAGTGCAAATCACATATGTTCTAATAAATTATATTCAGTAGCGATTTTAATTGAATATTTTGATTATTTATTTATTTATTTTTTCAAATTAAAACTGAACTTTATTGACTGTGTCCTTTTCCAGACTTTTTATTAATTTATTGTAATTAATTATTTGCATGCAATTAAAAACTAATTTTAAACGATGCCAAAGAAGGATAACTTCTCACGCGCCTACATAAGTACACGCACCCATTTTTTATATAGTATTAATGTGATTATTTATATTATTATAAACTTACACTTTTGCTTCCAAAGAAAACAATAAGAAGGTGAAGAAAGAATATTTCCATGAAACTCGACCGCATAACCTGCTTTGGCAGTCTGTAAGCGCGAAACGCCGTATTGTCAGAAATTTTAATATTCATAAGGGTCTATACATTATTAAGTACGCTCTAGATTTTCATATGTACGATAAAATACGATTAAGGCTCGTTTCACTGTGTAATAAGCACGCGTAGTTTGTTAAGTCATATGTGCATACCACTTGCTTTAGAAATAATTTTGTTATTGAGAGGTTATCATCATTCCCAATTTTTAAGTTATTTGGAATTTATTTTTTATAAATTCTTAATTTCACAAGTATATACATGTTTTTTATGTATGCCCCTCTTTCTTTATTACTGATTTATTAACGAAAGAATTTTAAATCGCTTTTTTTGCTAACTTGCTAATTAGCATTTATTTTTATGAAGACTGCAATTTTATTTTATTGTCTATTTCCTATTACATGAGGAAAAAAAAAACACTTTAACAGACAACTTGGTTCCTTAGAGCATTTAAGACCATCGTAAATGCTCTAAGACTTGGTTCTTACTACTTAAAAATATATTAGAATAATCTACTACGTCCTCATTTTGCGGAAGTAAATTAGGGTTATTTTGGGTGATTTTCAAAAAATCTACGGAAAAATCAAAACCTGATTGTGGAAACACTGGATAGTACGTAGTTTGTCTATTTGACGGTAGATAGAGCAATTGCTAATTTGTACTAGTCGTAACGTTAATACATTAAAAATAAAAAAGTTATAAATAATTAAGTTAAAAACACTTGCGAAAAATATATATTTCTGTTCTTCCACTTTACCGCAATTACTATAACTTTTTCACAGTGATAGGCAACACTTCCTTTTGAACTTGGTACAACAAAAAAATAATTATATTTTCTCATTTAAGCAATTATTTTTTATGCTAAATTCTTAATGGTGTCTATAGAAATTACTTAAAACTAATTAACTTGTCCAAGGCACCGGACAGGAATCAGACGGGATCACAAGATACAGAAAATTGATTATTTTTTAACTCGTTCACGTGTTTACACCACGAAAAATGGAATCGAAATGATATCAGCGCATCTTGCGCTGAGTAGCTAGGACTATTAAATGACGTCAGGTGACATTGATAGAAGCTCTGTGCAACATTGCAGCACCTCTTTATATTTGCTCCACAGCTATGAAAGAAAGAAAGAAGAAACACATTTTTGACGACATACATTATCAACAATAAATACACATCAAACATAAAACAATAGGTACATCGTCGACTAGGCCCCACCTCAGCATAAGTTGCAACGGCATAAATGGATTACCGGTGCAACGCTATGACCTAAAACCGAAAAAGAAACCAATTATTTCTCATGATTCAATAATCATCAGTAATCAATATTACTGATTATTTTTAATCATCATAAATGGACTAAAGTATACTCAATTGCTTATATATTTTTTATTTTTACCGACACGTCCTTCATAATTTGTATTTATTTTAAGTGTTATATCATCAAGAGTCTGAATTATGGCGAATTTGCTTCAGACGTTTCAAGAACAAAGTCCCGTGACGTCACATGATGTGACAGTCGCCATATTTAAAAATATTCATATTTGTAGCTCTTGTAATAACAACTATGAGACCTGTATTTTGAAAAAAATGTAACATCAGCTTAATAGTAGAAGAAAATCTATATATATAAAACTCAAAGGTGACTGACTGACAGAGTGATCTCAACGCACAGCCCAAACCACTGGACGGATCGGGCTGAAATTTGGCATGCAGGTAGATGTTATGAAGTAGGCATCCGCTAAGAAAGGATTTTGATTAATTCTACCCCCAAGGGGATAAAATAGGGAATGAAAGTTTGTATGAAACTTTGTCAATTTTAAACCGATGGGGCTGAGACTTTGCATGCAGGTATAAGAATAATCATAGATGAATGTCATTGTGTATAATACAAGCCTAAGAACAAAAACGGTAGTCTACATTTCCGCTGTACCCCGAAGCGAAGCGAGGGCGGGCCGCTAGTATCTTATAAATAACTAGCTTCTTTTAGCAACTTTGTCCGAAATTAAACATTCGTGAGTATAACAATAAAATACTATAACTTTTTTAGGGCATCCGTCATCATGAATTTTTATTTAAGTCTGAAAAGTCTGAGACCGAACTTTTTTATTTTAGTGTTTTTAATTATTATTTTGAGTTTAATAAATATTTCGCTCCGCTAAGATACTATAGGTATACTTATAGCTTATGAATAATACATACTAATGCTATAGTGGACACGTCTTGTTGTTCATTTTTCGATAAACCTATCGGTAGAAAACCAGCGGAACCTATGTAATCTGCATTTTTGTGCAAAATTTACTCTAAGACCTGCCTTTTCTGTATCAGAGTTACAAACATTTAAAGATACACACTTCCACATTTATATTGTAGTAGGTATGTAGATACGTGGCTTAACGGTGGGTAGACCATCAATCTTATTCGCACATCCTAAAATAATGTTTGTGTTCTCCTTCTCGAGTGGATGACTCACATTGTGCCTCAGCTTTAAAATACTGAAAATGTGTAAACTCTTGCTCATTTTAGAAGCACAGAATATTAGATTAACAAATTCTAATGAAATTAAAAGGAGTTTACACATCACGAACAATTACAGAGACCAATTGATGTCAAACTATATATATATAATAATACACGAGTATTATATATATATATATATATATATAGTTTGTATATATATAGTATGTAATATATCAGTCGAGTAGTTTGCATACTGATTTGTTATGGTTATCGCCTAACCGTGGCATTGTAGAAAAACTAACTTTTTTATGTCTCTGACCACTGTGTACGTAATGTACATACCTTCCAATTAGCCTAGCCCCAAAGTAAGCACTGAAAACTTGTGTTATGGGTTACTAGGGTAACGGATAGAATACATTTACTGACTAATATAATGTGACCATTGTTTACTATTCTCGCAAACACATAAAAAACTAGTGCATCCTGTCTTTTTATGTAACTCTCCAATCCGCGAGGAACCAAAAGCACCTTCTTTCATCATTTTGTACAAATCCTTTAGCTAGGTAGAAGTAGTGTAGATATAACTTGCAACAGCCGAAGCTAAACTCTATTCGATGAAACAAAATAGAAATCAATAAAGGTCCAAAGTGGTTCTAAGTTGGTCAGTCGACACTTTAAACCTATCGGGGAGCTGGAAAAATCCTATTTGGACTTGACTAACTTTCTCTCGGCGGGATTCTCGTTCGAACTGTTTCATGACAAAGTTAGTCTAGTTTAAAAATCACTTTACCGTGTCAACCAAGGTTTCACTTTTAAATTAAAATTACATTGACTTTATTGTTAATTTCTGGCGACTTGTTTTCAAAAGCTTATCTTGTAGTTAACATGGAGAACTTTTATAGTATTATAGTTATTACTGTGGATCGTGTTTTAATATTTATCAGCGTTACGTTTTTGACTTGATTGCTTAATAGTTATTAAAACCCTTAATATTGGTTCCTATATTTGTTCCTGTTTGGAAATGATAAATAACAAAAAGTTGACGATTTAGCATCTAACGTATCAACGTTTTTAGAAGAAAATTTCGCGTTCATTTCAGCCAGAGAAAATGTGCTTTACATTT
The DNA here is from genome assembly GCA_902850365.2 of Chilo suppressalis. Lineage (NCBI taxonomy): Eukaryota > Metazoa > Arthropoda > Insecta > Lepidoptera > Crambidae > Chilo > Chilo suppressalis. The sequence continues at coordinate 9,563,578 of OU963895.1, read as the reverse complement.
TTAATACCGGCGACTTATCATGTCCTTTTGAAACATGAATTGCATCGCTTAAGCCGCTCAGTTGCTTCGGAAGTTCAGTTATGTTCGTTTCCTCAAGTGAAATACCAACTTAAATGCAGAAATGTAAAGTTGGAGACTCACTAGTTCCCTGTAAGTCAAAAATGATAAGTATATACTTCACATAGCCTTTGAATATGTAGACGTAATTGCTAGAGATGGGCCGACTAGCCGCCGACTAGTCGGGAAAAACGACTATTCGGCATCGTTTATAGTCGGCGATTAGTCGGCGACTATTTGGCAAAATATGCCGATTATAATCGGCCCATGACAATGAAATAAAACTCAAAACTTATGCTTGTTTTGCATATTTAAACAGTACCTAGAGTATGTATTTAAAGTTACCTACAGTTATAAAATATAAAAAAATAAGGTAACACAATAAGCATTCGGAACTTAAGAATCTGTCAGTAATTCAGATAACTTAACACATCACATGTTGATTCAGAGGCAGGAACTAGTCCAGTCGGAATAGCCATAATTTGGACCGACTTCTATTCTAAGACACCAGCGCTTAGCCAATTTTTTCCTAGGTAGTATAGACCCCACGAATATGCCCTCCATTTGTCCCCGCTAGAACCCGTGTTTTGTAGCCAGGAAAATTGTTTAAACAAAGAAAAACCGGTTTTTTATGTTTTTTTGCTTATAAACGGGGATTTTGAAAATTTTTTTGAATCAAAGTTGTTCATTAGCTTGCCCTCTACAAAATCAGTTGTATGAAAAAATAACGTGAGATTGTTAGTTTAGCAGTAAATTGCAATTATGTCGGTTTTACGTTTGCAACAATTCAACATATTATAATAAACATTTTGATTTCTAAAGTAGTTTATCGTGTGGGTAACGCCACTCCCAAGAGAGTCATGTAAAATTTATCGACCTGTGTCGCAAACTTTAGCAACAATTCTCAATCTCCGAAAAAAAAGTACTTGCCTGTCCCGTCTTTCCCAGAAGGCGCACAGCGGGAAAAAAAATTCAGGTGATTCGATTCACCAAGAATTTTGAGGAATCGATCGAGTAGAAAAAAATCGTTAATAAAAATGTTCGTTTTTGGACGATTTAATTTTTTTTTAAAAATTGACGTAGAATAATTTTTTTTTAAACTAATGTATTTTTCTCTCCTCAACTCGAATATACTATTCTGAATATATATATATATATATATATATATAATATAATATATATAGTATATATAATATATTATATATATTATATCTCTTAGAGAAAAAATTAATATTTTAACACTGGCATCGCAATACATCTATGAAAATATAATATATGTAAGAAGAAACTATGACGCATTTGCAAAAAAAAGTCAAACCCATAACTTAAACACGAGATTTAAGAACAAGCTTGCCGTTCCATGTTTCAGACTCCAAAAATCTAGAGGTTCATTTCTGGGATGTAGTATTGCATTTGTTTAACAAAGTTCCCCAAGATCTGATTGAGCTTCCACTAACCAAATTTAAATCTCAGATTAAGAATACTCTTATGAATAAGGGCTATTATAAAGTTAATGATTATCTAAATGATCGTAATGCATGGACATAGTGTTTCTTGTAATTTCTTATTTGACGGGTATGAGTCAGTTTAACAGTAGTATGGTACCTATCTAATGCCGCTTCCTATATATACTAAATATAAAATTTGTTGTAACTATATATCTATACCCTAAATAATGTAATGGAAGGTGACTTCAGAAGTATGTCTGAAGTCATTTTTCAACTTGACGACTCTGTATATATCAATACAGGGAGAAAAAAGCAGCCCTTGCTGAGTTTCTTGCCGGTTCTTCTCAGTACAAGGTCTCCCGCCGTAGTTTTGCGAACCGATGGCGTAGCTTCTTGACTTTCACAAGTGCTTGTAACAGCCTAGACTGAATAAATGACTTTTCATTTCATTTCATTTCATTTCATTTCATTTCATTTCATTTCATTTCATTTCATTTCATTTCATACAATATATATATAATACTAATATACCCCGAGAATTCCGATTATGAACCGGAAGAAAAAAGGACGAAATTAATTTAATTAGAAATATAGAATACAACACAGTCTTGTAATCGAATTTTAGTTAATAGTTTTGTAAATAATTTCTGTACATAAATAAACTGAATTTTTTAAATTTTCAATCGTATATTCGAGTTGAGGAGAGAAAAATACATTAGTTTAAAAAAAAAAATATTCTACGTCAATTTTTTAAAAAAATTTAAATCGTCCAAAAACGAACATTTTTACTAACGATTTTTTTCTACTCGATCGATTCCTCAAAATTCTTGGTGAATCGAATCACCTGAATTTTTTTCCCCGCTGTGCGCCTTCTGGGAAAGACGGGACAGGCAAGTACTTTTTTTTCGGAGATTGAGAATTGTTGCTAAAGTTTGCGACACAGGTCGATAAATTTTACATGACTCTCTTGGGAGTGGCGTTACCCACATGATAAACTACTTTAGAAATCAAAATGTTTATTATAACATGTTGAATTGTTGCAAACGTAAAACCGACATAATTGCAATTTACTGCTAAACTAACAATCTCACGTTATTTTTTCATACAACTGATTTTGTAGAGGGCAAGCTAATGAACAACTTTGATTCAAAAAAAATTTCAAAATCCCCGTTTACAAGCAAAAAAACTCAAAAAAACCGGTTTTTCTTTGTTTAAACAATTTTCCTGGCTACAAAACACGGGTTCTAGCGGGGACAAATGGAGGGCATATTCGTGGGGGTCTATACTATCTAGGAAAAAATTGGCTAAGCGCTGGTGTCTTAGAATAGGTCTCATGTTTATTCCGACTGGACTAAACTTCTTAGAACTACGCACTTGCCATCTCGCTGTATATTTATACCTACAATGGTTACACTCAGAAACATAATTAAAAGTACCTTTTTAAGTCACGTTTTGTATCAATACCTAAATTAAATATAGATAATCGATTTATCGTGAATTTTATCATGTTGTTTACTCATTATCATCATAATCAGCTGATGGACGTCTACTGCTAGACAAAGGTGTCCTATAGGAATTTCCCAACAACGACCAAGTTATCAACGACTCGCTTGATGTCGTCAGTCCACCTGGTGAGGGGTCTGCCAACAATATGCTTCCCTTTGGGACCCCAACGTCCATCGGTTCGCCGAACAATGTGTCCCGCCCATTGCCACTTCAGCATGGCGATCCGTTTAGCTATGTTGGTCACTTTAGATTTTCTACGGATTTCCGCTTTCATAATACGATCACGTAGAGAAACACCAAGCATAGTTCTCTCCATCGCTCGCTGTACGACCGTGAGCCTTCTTAAGAGGCCCGCCCATTGTCAACAACCACGTCTCAGTTCCGTATTTCATCACTATTCGAAGACATTTGTCTTCAGGCACTGTCATTTACTACTATATGGCAAAAGAACTATGTACTTTAGAGTTGGGTGGAAGACAATAATGATGACGACTTATAGAAAGTCAACTTTAAGAGTACAGGCATTACATGGTGAGTGCTCCGAGGATTATTTCAAGTTGTTGCCCAGAACTCCAGTTTAACACCACAGGCCCAACGCTCTGATCACCGGGACCATCGAGCTCCTCCACGGAGTTCACTCAGTGCTATATCAAGGTCCTCTTCAAACAAAGCTTGAAGAAAGCGTTTTAAAGTAAGGCAGCGGCATGGCTGTGTCGCTAACATTACTGATGTCCATGGGCGACGGTGACTACATAACATCAGATGACCCATATATTTGTCTGCTTGAGAAGGCAAAAAAAACAGGCGCTGGTATAGCACCTTGCACCTGAAAGACAGTGTCAATGTTAAATCGCACTTTCCATAGACTATAAACTAAGCTCATGGAAAATTAAATGCTCCCAGTACATCGAAGACTCAGTTTCAATATAAAAGATCGTATACATTCTTGATGGCGCGCCACATTACAGCCAAGTTGTAAACTCTAGGGCCAATGTAATACCGTATGTTTGCAGCTCAGTGCATTTCTAAACGGTTTCATGTTGCTTTTATGAAGTCATCCTAATATTTTAATATGCTACAGATTTTTTATAATACACCACTCACCAATTTTTACCACATAGTTTGTTTCGTTCCATTCTTTTTGTTATAAATAAGTATACGTTACAATTCCTAACAGTTTTGACAAATAAATATGTAGTTGAGAAAATTCGACACGCCCGCTAAAAACCTTCGATATCATAATTACATGTGTATTCGCTCAGATAGCCAAGTATGTTTGTATAACAATCAAATCAAATCAAAAATCATTCGGCATTCCTATACATTATAATAACAGTAAGTTGTATTTACTGTTACAAAATAAACACGGTCAACCGAAACGGTTTCTACTTAGCCTTTAAAGATTAAAACAAGTTTCAATCTAAATACTCAGCATATGTTATTGCATAGACTCTTTTGATAAGTATATTATTAGTTACATATAAGATTTAATGTATTGTGAATAGCACTAATTCACACTATTTATTTATGGTATAATCATTGTTTTACATAAATTTATATAGCTTAGGTTTATATGAGATTCATTTGGAAGATATGTCTTATAATAATTATTGTTATTCTAAAAGTTATTATTTTGTATTTATTGTCTTTTGAAATATTAAACAGGAATAATAAAACTATGTTTAGAATATCAAAATGTACATTAAGTTCTTAATAATAGTGATGATGACTATTTTTATTTCTTCGTTTATCAGGTAGATTATCAAAAAGTATTGGACACGTATTTTTTCTTTTTTCACATAATATAAACATTGCAGAGATATATTGATTTGAAAAGTCGCATGACGTCACGTTTTGGTACACTTTTAAGTGAAAATTCACTAAAAAGTGACGTCACGAGCCCCTACTCCCAAACTTTGACGCGCTATAAACTTTGTCACTTTTTGGTTGATTTCCCAAAGAAAAAATACGTGTCCATTATTTTTTGATCATTTAACTGACGGATTAAATAGAATTTCGTTTTCTTTACCCCGTCATCACCCCTGTTTACTTAAGTTTTGGCCATTATAATAACACTAGCGTGCGCCCGCGACTTCGTCTGCATAAACATTAGTTTTTTGAGAATCCCACAGGAACCTAACTATAGAAAGTATCCTATATCTCAATCCAGGTCATAAACTATATGCGTAAAAAATTACATCCAAATCCGTTCATTAGTTTTTGCTTGATTGAGTAACAAACATACAAACTTTCATATTTATAATATTACTAGGATTACCATAACAAAAACAGTTATAAGCATTTGAAAAGAAATACGAGATCAGTTTTATTAATAAATATAAAAATAGAAAAATTTAACCAACAAAAACTCCACAAATTCTGTGTTTTTTAAAGAGCACCAAATTTCAATATACTTTTTTCGTACCTCAAGTATAAAAGTATAGTGTAAAGTATAATAGCCGTACTTCCTTATCCGCGTAGGTACTCCAAACTTTGCATGTTCGAAGTGTTCGAGCCAGATAATGTAGTCGTAAAGGTGGAAAGCCTCCACGCGCGGAAGAGTGCCGACGGGACACACCTGTTCAATAAGTCAACTGGCAATTTTACACGTCTTTGGGGATAAATAAGTCATGTAGGTTTTTCATTTTGATATAATATAATACTTTTTTTATTATTAAATAAAAAATGAAAAGTACTTTCTCTTTTCATAGCTCAATAGTTGACGAAACTATAAAATCATAATAGTTAACACTAAATAAAGTTAGTAGTTTAGAATTATTAAACAGAACAATTTTTTAAAAAAACAACCCTTGCTGAGTTTCATGCCGGTTCTTCTCAGTACAAGGTCTTCTGCCGTAGATTTGCAAAAAAACCGATCGCGTAGCTTTCGACTTTCATATGTGCTTGTAAAAGCCTTAAACGATTGAACGTATTCCGATTTATATAGAAATAATAATAATACTTTAATATAGAAATTGGATACCAAAAAAATAGAAAGACATATATGTATAGAAACGGCTTTTCGATGTTACGGTATAGATGCGACACAAAACACGGGACAAATGGGACACATGGACGGACAACAACGCGGATGGACCGGAACAACTGCTCTCCCTGTGACAACCGAGGCAGAATAAATTTTGTGTGGACGAAAAAGGACACTGAAACACAGAACGCGTCATTTGAAAAACCGTGAAAACTTGCTGGTACCACAAGAATTACTCAGCAAAAGAAATAATAAAAGCTCGCTGGATTTGGTTCCATCATTCGAGGAAGAAAATTCAATTACCGGGTAAGATCAAAGCACTAATAGTATTGTCTTACTGCACGATGTAAGTGGTAACTTTACTCCTGTAACGGTACCTCCGAATAATAGGATAATTGAGTTTTCGCTGGCATGATAAGGTTAGTTTTTGTCGTAGCAGAATTATCACTAGGAAAAATCTTCACCGTATCAACTCCTTTAAGAGAACCGTGAAGAAGCATTTTTACAGGCTGGCAAAGTGATGATGTTTGGTGTGGCAGTTTATAACTGTTGTATCAGCTATCTTCGCGTTTGGACTTTATCCTTACTTAATATGTATCAGGTAGGATAGGGTCATTTGCCTATCTGGCTATAAAAAAAAACTCGAGCCGTTCCGTATTCTTTGTATGTAATTCCCTACTGCAACGCACACTAATCGGAATCGTAAAGTAATCGCCTCACCTCGCCTCGGGATAACCTCCCGAACGTGCGTGGTCAACTATCCGTGCCCTAGCTTACGTCTCTCCGTAGCCTAGCTTACATCTCTTCGTTCACGCCCCTCCAGCAGCCTTTTTTTTATAACGCAGGTAAAAAATGCTATTTACAGACGACGGCGCCTTTAAGAGATACACCGCCGAACGGACCTCACACCTGGCTCCCGCAAGTATTACGGACCCCCCAGTGGCAGTCCACCGAGGACCCCGCAACTCTTATGGGCGCTTTACGGCATAATATCCGCTAAAAAAGTCCTGCGAATACCCTCTAAGCTGCTTAGCGCGAAGCCGCGGGATCCCCGTTTAGGGATTCTTCCGCGTCTGCCCCTCCAGCAGCCTGCGTTGCCAAACATGCTGTCCATATGGAAAGTAACCGCTCCGTACTTTCTCTATAAATTATCGTACTTGTGCCGCATAGCCACCAACCAGCGGTCGGTAAACCGTAAGGGCGGCGTGACCTAGCCGTAGCCCATCAAACATAATCGTACTGGAACTGCTTATCCGACGCTTACGTAAGGAAGACGCCTGTTTGCCGGCAATCCAGAAGGCGGCAGTGGCGATGATTTTCCGGATTGATATGTTTACGCTTAACCGGCTCGATTGGTACGCAATAGCAGATTAGCGCATGAATTGGAGTTCCCGCCTGGGGAAGTAACAAAAGACCATGAAGTGAAATTATAATAATATATCCTTATTCAGAGAAGGTCAACATTGCATAATAATAATAAAAAGTACAAAATAAAGGATGCCTGAACCAGGTTACAGTATAAAACTTTATGGTGCCATTGCATTTCTCTTGGTGAGTAAGGATTCTAAGGCTTCGAAGAGTAGAATTTGACTAGGGGAGGCAACGCACAAGTGCTGAACATAATAACTTAGTTCCGTTATATTTTGTCCATGTAGTAAGTTGCTCGAACTCCTAGGTGCAGGGTAAAAGTGTGGTGGCTGGACAGGCATACTTTTTTCCAAATCAGCTGAACTGTCACAACTTATGCCTATATCACGTAAGCAGACACTTGACTACACTCAAACATTTTTTTTATAGATAGGTCCGACAGATGATGCCTGATGTTAAGTGAAGGTGAAGTCCATACATAGCTATCAGTGGGCTAATGTTCAAGATATGACAAGAGACAGATAGTAAGTTTATTTAGTTGCTTAACTTCTTACATAAAAAATTAAATGATAACTAGGTTTTTTTAAATCAAAGCTAAACTTACCTTCAAAGTTATAAAGTACTATCAATTCATCTCTCAATTCCTAACTAAGTTACTTTCAGGTTTTGTGATAATTCTATTGTACGTTGACTTCAAAACGGTCGGTACTTTCGCCCTTGAGTGCTACTTATAAAATTAATTTTACTCATGCTTATGAACGCGAAATGTCCCCGAAATCATATTAAACCGTTGGTCCCCACTGCCTTTGTCCAATGAAAACAGTTACGTCTCATCAAATAATATCAAGATACCCATATACTTTAATTACGAATTGTGGACAGTTAAAATAGGCGCAAATTTATTTATTTATTTGTTTGTTCAGTTTCACATGCTGGTATACAGAGCAAGTCCAACACACCAACAACTCAATGCAATGCAATACAAAAACATTCATTATATAGAAATAGTCATAAGTAGAATCACATCAAAGTCAACGAAGTTACAGAATCAAATATGTCATTATGTTACAATTGAAAACGTGAAACCAATAAATAAGTTACAAATTAAAATAAACTAGAAAATGCATAAGACCGTTTAAAAACATTATTTTAAACTAGCTTTTGCCCGCAACTTCGTCCGCGTTTTCGTCGTTTTTCGTAAAAAAGTAGCATATGTCCTTCCTCAGGGTTCCGTGGTTTTGATGTGACAGACAGATTAACTTTCGTATTTTAGTAGGGAAATATAATATGTCAATCCACAATATTGTTAAAAATATCGCAATAAGGAACCGCAGAATATTATTATTATCACTGTGCTCCGAGACCATCAGCGTGTAACTCCTTGTATGTTATTATGTTAATGTATTGGTACTATTGTTTAGATCGCTTTCACATGAGGCTAAAGTACATATAGAATGAAAATACTTCAGCGCAAAGCTTCCGGGTAAACTACGTTGAAAGTTGACCCGTCCGGCACGTGAACATAAAAATTTCTAGGACTGCTAACCCGGGAAAGAGCGACATATAACTGACCATGTGAAAAACAACTGACACCGAGATCTACTCCAGCAACACGAAAAGTCTGCCCTTGAGCCTTATTTATTGTCATTGCATAACACACCGATATTCGGTATTGCGTTCTTTTAAATTGGAATGGAAAATTATTTGGTATTATGGGAATTCTGGGAATAAAGATGGTTTCTCCTGCACCGCAACCTGTTGTTAAAATTTGAGCCTCGATTACATTTTGTTGCAACTGGGTTACTTTAAGCCGAGATCCATTGAAAATTTGTGGTGGTCTTACATTTCGGAGCAGAATAATCGGAATGCCAATTTTTAAACAAATTTCATGAGAAGGAAGTCCGGGCCTATATTCTTATAGAATTATAACCAGAAATATATACAACTCACAACAAAAAAGAAATGAAAATAAAGCTGAAACGCCTGTGCAATACTATCTACCTATACCTACTTCACTTCAAAATAAATACTTATAACTACTTTAATTAATAAAAGTACCTACGCTTAATAATTTTTAATTTGAAAGAATATTTAAACACTACCAAAACAACTAATACCTATTTTACAAAATAACAACAAAAGAAATTCAAATAAACTATTTAAAGACTAAAAGTCGCGGTGATAAGCACGGTTTCTCAATATTTCTCAATTATTGTCTGTCAATAAGGTCGAACGCTCGGAACGCATCAACAGCCAAATATTGAAGCTCGCTCGCTCTCTTTTTTTATTTTTTTTGTTTCCTCCCAGACGGGGGAGCAGGTGAGAAATCCTCATGGATACCCTACAGCCGGCTGCAAGGTTATGTCAGACTCGTACTGACTAAAAAACACCCGTAGGCGCTGCCTCTGGCCGGGAAGGCCTCTAAGGCTTCATCGGAAGCGATCGTCCCCCAGGGGGGGGGGGGGGGGGGGGAGCGACGCAGAAAACAGATTTATACAGCTCGCTCTCGGACCTCCCGCCTTTTGATACCCTACCGCCGCCGCGACCCGTGTCGAGCGCGGTAACCGTTACACAAAAATAATCCTTATAGCATGATTCAGTATTCACGTGCGACGGCGCGATGGCTTATTTCATGTATAAGTTTGGTGTTTCTATACCGATTTCTATGTTTTGTTTTTATTGAATAGGTAATAATGTTAACTTTTTTTAAATTAGGGATGAGTCTGAGTATTATAAACGTAAGAGTAAACAAATATGACAGAATGCTCCAAACTGCTAAGCTATCGGGAGTTACACGTGTTATTGTGAGTCAACCATAAAAGATAGACATATACTGTTGCAAGATATTTTTTATACAATTTTATGTAGAATATTTCCGTCATACATGATTTCTATGTAACTTTAACCATTAAGGCTGCACACGCGACGGAAGCTTAAAAAATGGAGTAACTTCTCCCGTTTTCCCAACATTTCCCTTCACTACTCTGCTCCTATTGATTGTAGCGTAATGAAAAGTATACTATAACCTGCCCAGGAGTATGAAGAATAATTGTACCAAGTTTCGTTAAAATCCGTCGAGTAGTTTTTGTTTCTATAAGGAACATACACACAGACAGACAGACAGACAAAAATTTTACTGATTGCATTTTTGGCATCAGTATCGATCACTGATGACCCCCTGATAGTTATTTTAAAAATATATTTCATGTACAGAATTGACATCTCTACAGATTTATTATAAGTATAGATAGATGTCAAATGTAACATTATTATTTAAGCATTACAGATTAAAACCCAGAATCTAAAATCTGGCGAGTCATGATAATTAATCTCCCTAGACCGTCAGCAAATAAGTCGAAGTGATGGTATTGAGCGAGCATATCCCCGATCAGGCGCAATGCACGTACTGTGGGCGCTTGGGCAGCGTGGACGGTTCGCGTGCCAGGCCTCTCCAGCAAGCGCGGCCGCCGGCGCGGCCCCACTAAACCCTCGGCATCACGCGCGATGCGAGTGGGTACCAAAAGGCGTACTCTTTCTAGCACGTGTGGGGAATTAATCTTTTGGTAAATAATTGATAGATAGTGTACTATGAGGAGCAATTTCCTTCTCATATCCAGTGCTTCTAGGTCGACCATACCGTAGACAAAAGTTGAGAGATACAAGAACGGATAATACCCGTAGTTTTTCTTGTACAAACATCGAGCAAATTTTCGTTGTATCTTTCTATCATGAGGCAATATTTTTTTTCGTGGATGTCCCAAATTACTGCCCCATATTCAAATTTACTACGTACGTAGGCATTGTATAATACTCTAGCCACTAAAGAACTACTAAATTCGGAGGAAGTTCTGATAATGAATCCCAGGATCCTACTCGTCGATTTGCTTACGTTTATCACGTGTTGGTGAAAGTCCATCTTAGTATCTAATGTTAAGCATAAGTCTCTAATTTTGTCAACTCTTTCAAAAAGAGCGTCATCTATATATATATAATTCTTCTGTGAGTGTGTATGTCACTGAACTTCTCTTAAACGACTGGACCGATTCTGATGAAATTTTTTGTATGTGTTCAAGGGGATCTGAGAATGGTTTAGATTCACAATTTTGTCCGCTGGACAACCCCTATTTTTTTAAGGCGGTACGAAGTTCGCTGGGTCAGCTAGTACTTTATAAATACTTTCAATACAGGACCGCTTCCGCGTAAAAGTTATTGTCTTGCATTTGTTGCTATTGAATGTCAACCGATTCGAATCACTCCATGCTACTACAGCATCAATATCACTCTGCATGGCATCTGAATCCCCTTTACTACTTATATACTATATATTTTTAAATCGTCAGCAAATAACAAATATTTTGTGAAAGACAACACTTTAGGCAAGTCATTTATCATGATTTGAAAGAGGGTAGGTCCTAACGTGCTACCTTGACTCACCGCGGACCTCGTAAAGAACTGTTTAGATTCGTATCCATTCAACCTAACATACTGACTTCTATCCTTGAGGTAGCTTGCAAAAAAATGCAGTAGTGAAGGAGTAAAACCTATTTCCGATAGCTTTATTAATAATTTATCATTATCTACATTATCACTTTATTATTTAAAATAGTCCATGACATACTTGCAGTCTCCTGAATGGCTGACAGAACGACAGCGAAGTCTTAAGCAGTTGCTAATATGATTTCGGATTGTTTTTGAAGGCGGAACCCTAACTACATACCCTTATTCTAATCATCATTCCTTTAATCACATTAAGGGGCCATTGTCCCAAAGGGCCCTTAGATTAGCTCCCAATCTCCGTATTGTATTTTCCTCCGTCTGTTTACAACAGACCGAGAGATAAGACACGACTATTATGGCAGATGAGTTTGATGACCAGCGAAATTGGTCGGTTATCATATCAAAGATATTGGAATATGCCAGTAATCTTAGCCAGAAATGTAGATGGAAAGAGATTATAATATTATTTAACGCAAAAAGTGATTATAAACGTGATTTCACAAAAACAATAACCAGCGGTCGGCTATTGGCCGAAATTTTACCTTTTTAGAAATAAATAATAATGATAATACCTTTTTAGAGTTGACATTGCATCACTTTTGCGGTGAAACGGAGGCTTAGTAACAAAGTTCGGGTCGTTCGGGTACGAAAGCCAAAAGTGTGCACAAAACAGTAATAATTATGATATATGTAATAAGTGCACCGTCAATAAAGGTCAAAATCTAGGTCATCAAATCAACTCAAAATCAGTATAATGATATAATAAGCTTTTTAATTAATATACTTTTTAAATCATCGAAATCGGTTCATTCGTTGTGATTTTATAACTAATTTTATGGTAGCCAATATTCACCGGCGGCCGAAAAGTGTGACGTCACATGGTCACATGGTTCGATCGTGGATCACTCTGGTCGAACTTTAGTAGCGACTCCGCGCCTGAGCGCTAGAGCTCTGTGATATCACAGTCACCACGCGGCCAGTCAAAAATTCGTTTAGTAATTTGGTCATAACTTCGTCAATATTTGTCGTAGAACAAAAATTTAACCACTGCATTTTATGGAATCGCATGTTATATAAATCTGCATTCACAACTAAAATCGTTACGGATTCTCATTGGTCAGTTCTAAAAATAAGAAAAGCTCTTTTTTTTTCTTGCCTTAAAAAACCAACCGTACCTTTGTTAATTAATGTGTTATTGGGTAGGTTGGATGTACCGAAACATCAGAGTTGCGATTTGTTTTAAATGTTATCAACGGATTTGATCCGATGGTCGGTATCAAAATTAAAACTGAGGCCAAATGCGAATCGTACTCGCACACGAAGAGTTTCGAATCATCTTGCTATATACCTATAGAAATAGCGATTTGCAAAAAAATCATACTTATAAAAAGGTTGAAGTCTACAGGAGTTTTTAGCAACACTCAATGATGATGTGTCTGCATCAAGAGCCAAATTAACAGTAAGTATAAGATTAGTTTTATGCACATTTTAAACTTTAAACCAGTAAATCAACATTGCATAAAACATCAAATGTTTTGGCAAAATAAATTAGAGGTTAATTCTCGTCTGTAAGACATGTCATACTGCGTTTCCACGTAATGCTCATAACAATGTTGCGTTGTTTCCATTGATGACCGAGCAAAAGAGTATTGTATTCGTTTCCTTTACTCGTTCAGAACTGTTCTGAGCTTAAGTGGAAACGCAGCATCACGTGAACCAACGTCCTACATGTTGTGATGTCTGAATTCAGCCTCTTCACAGACAAAGAATGAGTACTTATACTTAATAATACTAAGTACTATAATCAGGGTAAACCCAAAGATTTAAATTGTGAAAACCAAAGATTGGTAAACACATATGTAAATGTATTCTTACCTATTTTATGTGATGGAAGTTGACTTCAACACGTGTTAAAAGTTTGATGTCAGCTTTCAATTTGACGACACTATAGGAAATAAAACAGGTAGAAAAAAAAAGCCCTTGTTGAGTTTCTTGACAGTTCTTCTCAGTATAAGGTCTCCCACCGCAGATTTGCGAACCCATGGCGTAGATTTAGACTTTCACATGTGCTTGTAAAAGCCTAAACTGAATAAATGAATTTGATTTGAATTGAATAATTGTGTTGTTGAATACTAATATGTCAATATTTGTCAATGGCGAGAGTGCCTAGTCTGAACCTTGTCTCTAAAGAATCAACTATACCAATCATCTCAATCATCAATCAATCCAAGGTACTTCGCAAGTGGAATCGAAAAAAAAAAGTTTCCGTAAAGGTACGTATAACAAATCTACTTAACATCAAAATGCGATTTATTTCTTAAACATCCGTAACAATACACTGCCGGAGAAAAGCATGAGACCGGAGCGTCTGTCAGGATACGTTACTGAAATTCAAATGGGTGCTTCGCTCTTTGTATGCATTTCCTGAGAAGGCGGAAATCAGTAATGTAATAAAATATTGGGGGATTAGAAATGTTACCTTTTTGATGTTGTTTTATTACTGTTGGAGCCCAGGTACCATTAGGATTAGATCTACTGCGACGGGACTGGAGCCGTCGGTAGAGGGGATTCGAAAAAATATCTCGCCAACAATAAGCTTGATATTGATTTGGTTTATACAGGCTTGTAGTACCTAATTTTATTATTATTACATTTAAAATGGCACCACACTAATAAAATATAACAAAAAATATTATTTCTCTTGCGAGATTCCTCTTGGACTGACCATGAAACCTTGACGGAATTTAATTCAAACTAAATAAAAACCATAAACGAACATTTTGAAACACAAAGAGAACCGTTGCGGCTATGCCACTCCGTTAGAATACTATGATTACCTAGGTAGATTAGCATATTTTCCTGCATCATCATCTATCCTTCTTTGTTCATTTACAATAGTGACTAAGGTAAGTAACTGAAGTTTTTGAATACACCGTCCATTTATTACATTACCCTACATTTATTAAAGATTTCCCTGATGGTGAAAGCAAATGGTTTGTCCCACTCATCAGTAGAGCCTGGTATAAAGTATAAGAGAAGGAGATCAGAACTTACCATCTTCTAATGCATGATGCTTCTTGACTAACACTTATAAAACCTCTTTATAAGAACAGGACACACGTGCGATGGCAAAGAATCCCATTATTCAAAACTGGTATATATTGTATTAGAAAAAAGTCTACAAACAAGATAAAAGTAATAAAAAAGTTGCAAGAGACAAGTCGTAACATTAAGTAACACCAGCGGCTGATTTCCAGTCTTAAGAAGGGGCACATTTTGTCTTTGTGTTTGCGACCGCACGGTCAATAGATATAAACCAGTATCTTATTATATATTATGGATGGCTGGAGCAGCACACCTATGCCCTACTCCGCCCTCTCTGAAAATAAGCTTATAAACTTCTTACCTCGATCGAGTGAAGGAATAAATAAATATCATAACACACACCAATTAGTGTCGTCCCAAAATAAAAATTAGATTTTCACTAGAGTGAAATACTTACTCATAATTCGAAACTCTTAAACATAGTACCTGCCATTATACGCAATGGTGATTCTATTGACTGAAATATTACATTCCGGTAAATAAAAATAAAGGGAAGGACATCCGACGGGCCCCTGGCACCTGAATCCTGATCCTAAATAAACACACCTTTAAATATTATTTGACAACATGACATGCTCGAGAAACTCGCATTCACTATGTCGTGCTGAGTAGGTAAAATGATTATTCTCTATATAATAATATATTACTGACTTTTTTATTTAATTCATTAAACTGCTAGCTCTTCAGACTCCTATCTTCCCGGACGGCCCCCCTTGGGGAGACATCAGGACTTTTAAAATTATATATTCAGTACCTTTTTATGTGCTACAGCTCTGTCGTGTTTAGCCATACTGGCCACTTGAATTTAAATTAGTATTTTTTAATATTTCAATGACTAAATGAGCAGGACCTGCCAGTATACCAGCGCTGTTGTCACTCGCATAATAACGTGTGGCAACAGCATCATGCTGAAGCTGAGGAAGGGTCCTGATTAACCACTGTATTACTTTTATAGTTTTGTTAGTTTCTAATTTTGTTTTTTATGTTAATGTAAATGTATTTTTTCATTGTTATTGTAATACTCGTGTAATGGTTAATAAAAAATCTCTCCCTCCCTCTCGTACTCTCTCTCTCTCGTTCTTTCTCTTTCTCTCTCTCTCAAATACCTATGTAGAAATCGTTAAGTTTTTGATATTTCATAGAAAATTTGCGATGGTACGTTGTATCTTCTTTAGAGTAGTGTGCACCAGCTACTTGTAGCAAGCGAGTAATTTCGCTTGTTCTTGTGTACATGGAGCAAATGACTGGAGCAAGTAAAGATACAGGCTACTTGATTAGTACGCACAAGTTTTGAACCTGCCGCGTCGCGCTTGCGCACGTCGTAACCTGCTCAAGTAACATACGCGAGTGAGCTACGCGCGCCGAAGAGCGCGCGGGTTAGATGCGCGGGTGGCTCGCTCTGGTAGATGCTCGAGTCGCTCGACCAGCACATGTCTTTGCACGGGGTATCGATGCATATAACCCGCGCAAGTGCACTCTTAAGGTCGATTCACACATATCAGTGAACCCACAGTTCCGGCACAGTACCGTTACAGTTCCGTAGCCGTGCAACAGTGGTGCGTCAGTGCTTCAATTCACACATATCAGGCACAGTACAGTTCTCTGCGGGTCTTCGTGCACGACGTTCCCTTCAGACTAGCGTTGACGTCGATTATTTTGATGGCACTCTTCAATAACACAGAATTAGCTATGATAGCCATTGCTTTAGACGAAGAAGAAGAAGAAAATCGAGAAAAAAAAAGAAAATGGGTACATGAAGCATGGAAGTTAAGAGAATCTGAAGGAGAATTCGTGACATTATACAAAGAATTAATTAAAGACGAAAGAAAGTATTTTGAATATTTTAAAATGTCGGAAAGCTGTTTTAATATTCTCCTTCAGAAGCTGGGAAATAAATTAGTAAAGAAAGATACTCGATGGAGGAAGGCTATATCTCCTAGAGAGCGGCTCGCAATTTGTCTAAGGTAGGTAAACCGGATGTTATTAACTTTATTTTTACCTTTTTGGAGGTAGAAACAGTCGATAACATATCAGTGAACACATTTTTTGCAGTGCAGATGTATCCACTGACAGGTATGTTTAAGGATAACCTTTTAATTAAAATTCTGAAAATATGTATTTAAATCAGTTTTTATTACTTCGTATGTGGCACATAAACACATTATACTTTTAACACTTTGTTAAGTTCTAGAGCATTATCATTCGTTAAATGTAGAGTTCATAACAAATTGCTGCACATCACTATGTTGTGTGGGATCTACTATAGCTAATATAGTAGAGTCAAGAATAGATTGCGATGTGAGATTTATATTTGTTGGTTCAGTTGCAATATCTCTTGGATATGATACTACTATATTAGCCAATCCAGTAGAGTCAAGAATAGATTGCGATGTGAGATTTATATTTTTTGGTTCAGTTGCAATATCTCTTGGATATAATGGTACATTTTGCTCTGTCATCATCTTCATCTCATATTTTTGCACAGTTGTAAATATTTCAGTCTTTGCCAAATTTAAGTAATATTGATTCAAATTCTTCAGTGTGGGTGCAATACCATTTAAAAAAGCATCAACTGGATGCTCGACGCGTTCGGTTTTTTCTTGATTTTTTTGAAGAACATATTCCATTAATGAAGATGCTGAGGATGGTTTTGGTGTGCATTTTGTCGAACCTTTTCTCTTTCTTAAAGTAGATGTAGTAGATAGAGACGCCAGTGATGGTGGTGATGGAGTGGATACATGGCTTGGTGATGGTGTGGGTGTGCGGACGTACAATGGTGATGCAGTAGACACATGGCTTGGTGATGGTGTGGGAGTGCGGACGCACTGTGGTGATGGAGTGGATACGTAGCTTGGTGATGGAATGGATGCTTCGTGACTAGCGACAATGGGTATATCAGGTGAAATGGATACGGTATTTCGAGGCTCGTTGGTTTCGGAGTCAGAATTTTCTTTTTCTGATTCTACACTTTGTACTGTCGGTCGTTCATTGAAATATTTTTTCAAAAAATGTAATTGTTCATAGTATTTGTATAATTTAACATTGGTCTTCTTTTGTCCACTTTTAGTTTCCGTTTTCTTCAACGATTTTCGATAGTTGTCTCTTATGTTATTCCACCGTGTTTTGCATGTTGAACCTGCAATGAAAATAATATTATATATAGATTTATTTGTTTCAGGTATCTAACAACAGGGGATTCTCTGAAGACAATTTCATTTAGTTACCGCTTGGGCCACAGCACAGCATATTCCATAGTTATGGAAACATGCAAGATAATAAAGGAAACTCTGATGAGTGAAATGCTACCTTTGCCTACAGAATATAAATGGAAAACTATTTCCAATGACTTTAAATTGTTGTGGAATTTCCCTAACTGTGTTGGAGCACTGGATGGTAAGCACATAACAATTCAGGCTCCCTCGAAAAGTGGATCTCTATATTTTAATTACAAGAAAACATTTTCAATTGTTTTGATGGCCCTTGTGGACGCGAACTATAATTTTATTGCCGTTGATGTGGGGTCTTATGGCAAAAACAGTGATGGTGGCATTTTTGCAAATTCCAACCTAGGAAAAAGACTACAGCAAGGAACTTTAGGTATACCTGGAAATTCTCCGTTGCCAGGAACATCAATAGAAACACCACACGTGATTGTGGGAGATGAAGCATTTCCTCTCAAAACATATTTAATGCGACCTTATCCAGGGCAAAATTTGCATGACGACAAGCGCATTTTTAATTGTCGTTTATCAAGAGCAAGAAGAATTGTTGAAAATACTTTCGGTATATTAACACAAAAGTTTAGAAAATACAATAGACGGATCCAAGCTAACCCAGAAAATCTAAATAATATAGTACTCGCTACTTGTATTTTACATAACTTCATCAAATATTTTAATCCAAATACAACACATGCATCAGATTATGAGGGTAATCAACCTCATACAAGTAGTTTACTGGAAACTGTGCAACCTCAAGGCGGAAACGCCACAGCGGGCGCATTTCACGTTAGAGAAGTATTCAAAAATTATTTTATTTCTGAGGCAGGATCAGTACCCTGGCAAGAAGATAAAATATGATTTGTACTTTATCTATTAAAATAAAGCAACTTACACTTTGTTATTTTATTTTAAAACTAGCGGCCCATCTCGACTTTCACTAACGATTACTCACTACCCTATCCCTATTACGAGCTGTCAGAATTATCATCTATATATACAAATTAAAGTAGATTTTAGGTTCAAACACATAGACAAAAATGTAATAATTCCTCTTTACAATAGCACTGTAGATAAATAAATTTTGACTTACCGTCTACATTCATTTGTGTTCCTATTTTGTTCCACAAATTGTTTTTGTATTTTGTATCCATATACTTTGCATGAGATAAATCATACAAAATAGGATTCTCACGAACTAATTCAATCAACACCTCGTCTTCCATTTTGTTTTCGATGCAGCGGCGTCAGTGATCCGTGATAAAATATCGTCTTCGCCGATCACGTCCGTGATGGCCGGTGCCGGCACTGACACTGACGGTACTGAGACGACACTGACACTGACAAGTGCGAATACATCCATAGAGAATGTTTGAAAGAATAATTATCACTGATGCGGTACTGTGCCGGAACTGTGGGTTCACTGATATGTGTGAATCGACCTTTATGGTTCTAATTTTAATGTAAGCGTGACACGAACTCATATAACGAAGCGGCCAGGTGAGGTGTCTCACTATCCGTCGGATCACACATTGCAGTAGATTTGAATTGCGACTCATAAATTCCTAAAGCGAATTTTGATGTATGACTGATATCCTTATGTTTCCCCGAGGGGGTCAGTCAGATAGACAGCAGTCCGGAGAGACTCCTGGATTCATAAATGTAAAAAAAAATAGATAAGTTGATATATCTTTTTTTCGAATGTTTTATACTAGTAAAAATATCTCATTCGACATAGAAGTTCCATTCATTGTAAACAAGTGGCGCTGCCTTATTTCTGGTTTTCTTAACTACTGGCTATACCAAAGTATTTCTAAAAGGAACTGTAGTCACTGTGACCTTAATGTCTATTGCAACTCGCCATTAAGTAAAACTATTCCTTTAGCCCGTCAGTTTCTAAGAAGCACAAAATATTCCTAGCATGCAATTTGATTTTCTCTAGGCGAAATTAAAGTCGTCCTAGATGATTACTTCGGTCGCAGCCTAAGATAATCCTAGGAGAAAATTCGTCGCCAGTACCTATAGTAGAAACATTAAAAACTTTAAATAGGAGTTCATGAAAGTCAAAACTTTGAATGGACTCCTAATTCTGGCAAGTCAACTAAGCAAGATAATATTGAAGGGTTTTTCAATAATATCCCGTTCATGATTCAATGAATTTGAACTTATTTTTTGTCTTATCCGAACCCATCAATGTTTCGGAATTTGTTATTCATTTATTTAAACTTTATTTCCAAACAAAAGCAAACAGCTAGCGAATTTAAATCAAATTCGGTACGCAGATAGTTTGTTACCTGGATTGAATAGGTTAAGGTAAAGTATGTATATATTTCAGTAAAATACGAGCTTTATTTCTATTTTCTTAAAAATAAGTGTGTGACTGGTTTCTCTATAGTTAGTCCCAAACATCGTTATGTCAGGGGAATGCGATTAGAGATGGCACCAAAATAAAACAAAAACCGCCAAGTGCGTGTCGTGCCACGCGTAGTGTAGGGTTCCGTAGTTGCCTGTAGTTACCACAACATATTTGAGCAGTAGTCATTATTTTCTAAATTAGAAAAACCAATTAATATCAATATAAGTATCTCAACTAATATACCTAAATCAAAGTCAAACTACCTCTCAAATTCGATATATTTTTTTTAAATACGAATGAGACTGTCGATTTTTTTATGGTTTCCTCTCAGGCGGGGGAGTGGTTGTGAAATCCTCATGGATATCCTACAGCCGGCTGCAAGGTTATGTCACTCTTACTGACTAAAAACTTCATCTGAAACGAATCTTTTCAAGTACTCATATACTTTTTATATAAACGTAACGTTAGCGCGATCAGAAGCCGTTGCCGTTTGGACTCGCGGCAGCGTTGTGTAACTAATGATATTTTATTGTGGTTTTTCAATAGTTTATTTTTTTACGCTACAATAACTTCATCTATATCACTATTAATGTTTTCTTCTAAGGAATTTTCAATAGGTAAGATATTTTGTTTCACCAAAGTTGAACGACTATTACTCTTAAACTAACAAATCTATCGTAACCGTTATATTTTTTCTTAAAAGTTCATGAAAAGCACTATTATCATGAATTTTTCCAGGTTTTTCAAGCGAATATTTTAGCTTTTAGAGGGGGGGACGCCTACTCGAACAATGATTAGCACTTTAAATATCAATATTTCGCAAACGGATCCCTAAATCGAAAAATAGTCGTAGAAACCCCTAAGTAATTTTGAAGGACCTGTTCAACGATACCTTTTTTTTTTTTTAAATATGGTAAATGCTTTACGCATACCCCGCGCTTTTGGGTACGCGGGGTTATGTCGGACTCTCCGCGGCTTTTGGAGGCAGACAGAATGCCCTCCAGAAGGTGCCTCCGCGGCCTACCGACTAAAACCCATCGATGCCCCTCACATACACCTTGGCGCGAGCATGTCCGTCACCGCCGCATCCTCATCGTCTTCTGATGAAGAGGACACGTCGGGGAGGGACGCGTCGCTGCCGGATAAGGTCATAGGAACTCGCGAGAACACATCCACGACCTCGTCGGCGTCTGCTCGCCTATGGCGAGCCCCACTCACCCCCCCAAAATGGGAGGGCCGGTGATCCCCCAGGGCATCCAGGGGATCAGCGACTGGCGGCAACCGGTGCAATGCAGGGCCCAGGCTTCCCGGGCCTGGACCTCGCTGGTTACCGTCAGGAGGAAGTAGGCGGGCGTACGTCTGCCTTCTCCGCCCCATCTTTCGTCGGCGGCAAGGAGCGGCCCCTGGGTCTTCTTCCCGGGCCCTCTCCGCGTCCTCCTTCTACGTCATGACGTCGACACAGAAGGAGTTCACCGCGTTCCACATTTCCTCCCCCTCCAACATGACGCAGACCACGTTTTGGAGGGAGAGATCATCGCCTATGATGGCGGTTAGCTCTTGCCGCCGCTGGGAGAAGCCTGGGCACACCTCCAACGTGTGCTGTGCCGTATCTTCAGCCGCGTTACAATGGTGGCACTCGGGGGTCGGCTCCCTACCAATGCGGTGCAAGTAGCGGCCAAAGGAACCATGACCGCTAAGAATTTGCACCAAGTGGTAGGAGAGCGACCCGTGGCGCCGCTCCGCCCACGTGGTGAGAAAGGGGTGCATGGCCTCCAAGGTCCTGGACAAAGTGCCAGAGACCGAGGCCGAACCCCTTAGCTCTTCGAGCTCCTCGAACCACGTACGGAACGCCTCGATTTGCGCCTCCTCCAAAGCAGAGGCCCTCTCCCTCGGCGCCAGGCGCCGGTCTTTATGCTGCGCGTCTGATCTGACGTGGTAGGCAGCTGCCAGAACGTGGGCCAAAATTTCCCACGGTGGAGTACCAGCAATAATGCACGCGGCGGTGTGGGACACCGACCTGTACGCTCTAATGGCTCTCAAGGCCATAGCACGTTGCGCCCTGTGGAGGGAGAGCATCTGCCCACACCGGGGCGCCATACAGCGCCATGCTGCGCACTATACCGGCATAAAGACGCCGAAAAAAAAAAATAGACGTATTACCATACCTAAATACTTTAGGTGTCACAGCAGGGGCACTTTAACACCGGCGACCATAATCTCGGTACCTGGTGGTGCTCTGTTCAACGATACCTGGTTTTTCATTATCAAACCCACACGATGGGGTAGATAATGAAAAAACAGGTTACATATAGGAAAGCTACCCTAAAAAAATATTTTTCAAAATTTTATTCTACTATTTTGTCGGCGTGATTGATATACATATCTCCACAAAATTACAGCTCTCAAGTGCTACTAGTCTCCAAGCAAAACCGGGGACGGACAGACGGACCTGACGAAACTATAAGGGTTCCTTGTCAGGACTACGGAACCCTAAAAAGCTTTTCGACTTCATATATCTAGCGATCCCTCGACTTACCTACATGTCACACTTGTACCTGTATTTGTGAATTTACAATGAACCATAAACAAAAATCCAATGGGAAAAGTCCTGCTTTCCGTTCCGAACAAAGGTTAATTGCCTTAATTCAAGAATTATAACTCTGATTATATATATATATATATATATATCTAAACATATGAGTGTGGGCATTAAATAGCTTCACATCGGAGCAGACGGGTTGAGACAATGAGATTATCTGCGTTTCTCGTTAATTGGGGTCCGTTCAAGATAAGTACTTACACGAGTAAAACATTGGAGTTAGGTACGTCGCTTAATGAGGGGGTTCAACTTTTCTTAATCGGCGAACATGTTCGACATACGAAATATATATTTTCCTGAATATTAAGAGAGAAGTCATAGCGTGCATAGTTGGAGGAGTCTGATAACGCAGGTGGTTAGCGCGTCTTGCCTTTTGTTTTTGATGACGGCGACCGGAAAAAATGCATTATATCCAAGACAATGACCAACGCCACATTGCGCGTTGGTTTGCTGTTAACAAACCCTCACGACGCAGGTAATTGCGTGGTACATTCAGCAAGCGGCGAGGAGACCGAGGGCCGTTAGTCGGTGTGTGAGTACTTTGACGTGCACTCACGCAATCGTGGCATACGTCAAACCACCGCGCCTCTGACCAGTAGCCCGAACCGCACCCGCTTTAGCCGATCCTGGGCTTCTCACAGCGGCTAGATAGCCGACCAGCTCCCGTACTTACCAGGTAAACCAACTCCCCGATCTACCCCTCACCCTCCAGACGTAACTACGGGGTCCTGTTATGAGTCACCGCTTGTTATGCCCGGGAAGGGCGTCTTGCCTGCGATTGTTTACTTAGGCAACTTTCGCGATGATCAGTCACTGGATGGGTGATCAAAAACTTATTATGTCGAGCTCCTCCGTGCTTTGAAAGTCATGTTAAGCCGCTGATTCCAGCCGCTTCTGCCCTTTATTCTCATTTGTTCGATTCATTAGTTCGATCGTTGAACTACTGAGATTTTATTGTTCTCATTTGTTCGACCTTCGTCGAACTTATTTTCTTTATTTATCCATTTTCCTTACCAGAACCTCTTAGTTACGTATGGTCTCCTGGTACGTTTTTCAAAATAGTGCTTTTTTAAATGTTTATGGATGCAATATTTGCAAGGGGATATACTTAGAGAGATATTATTAAAACTTTTATTGTTTTTTTATTTCTTCATGGCGATTCACACATTCAGTCAGTCTATCCCAAGGAACTTACATACTATCTGGAATGCTGACCTGACCCTCAAAAGCGTTCCGAACAGAAACATAAGTGATGAGATAATCCTTTTTTTCTGAATAAAGTAACCTTCTAATTTTCAATTGTATGTCCTTAACTTAAAGTCCAAAAAACTATTAAAATCTTTAAACGACCTTCCGCGCTTATTATTAATAAACATTTACAAAAATCACTATTTTGAAAAAAGTACCAGGAGACCATACGTAACTAAGAGGTTCTGGTAATAAAAATGGATAAATAAAGAAAATAAGTTCGACGACGCGACGGTCGAACAAATGAGAACAATAAAATCTAAGTAGTTCGACTATCGAACTAATGAGAAAAAAAATCTCACTAGTTTGACGATCGAACTAATGAATCGAACAAATGAGAATAAAGGGCTTCTGCAGTCGTTAGCACCCACCAATCCGCACTAGGTCCGCGTGGTGGGTCACGGCTAGGGTTACCATCCGTCCGGATTTGCCCGGACATGTCCGTACTTTTTGCATATTATCGGGCTTTTTAATTTGTCCGGATTTTTTAATTAGATAGAATATGAGTAAAACTACTTATTAAGTTATATCAAATCAGTCAAATAATATTTATTAAGTTCTCTTTAATTTAAAACAAAATATAAATTATGTTTAAAAATCAACAACGAGACTTCCCTCGCCATGCGGGCGTCTGCTACCACGCGTATAATATCACTGTAACTAAGTCGGTCGGTTTTGCATTTTGTGAATAAGTTGTCCGGACTTTTATCGAAATCTTCGGCTTTTTGTCAGGACTTTTTAAAATTGTAAATAGTAACCCTAGTCACGGCCCAATCTCCATATTCCATCCATAGGAAAAGCCTGTGCCCCAGCAGCGGGTACATTAAAAGGGCAGATGATGAGGTCATAGAGGTTTTATTTTTGCTGGAATTGGTGCACCCACCTGGGGAAGTGGCCTCCACTTGCCTGGGGAACATGTAGAAGTTCAGTTCGGAATTCGCTAAAGTGAGACACGAGCTAATTTCATTTCCGTTATTTTTTATCCTATGGACTTACTTATAACAAAGTAATCTGTTTTTTCCTATTTGAGCACATATACATTTTTTAAACTTTTTATTTGGAAGCCCAATAAAAATAACATTAATTTATTGGTTTTCGACAATTTCGATCGAGTTTTAAAAGCATAATAAGCAAGTAAAAAATTTGTAAAATTTCTCTAATCATAGAGAATAATTATAATATACTGAAAAAAGAAATGACAGAACCGTCATCATCATCATCCAGATATAATATTGTTTAATAATTGTTTTCAACGTATATTGGGAAAAAGAAGACCAGTTTTTGGCAGCCCAAGGTTTTATTCATGTGCCCGCATGTGGGCAGGCTGTGCTGTGGTGTTTATCTTTGGAACTTTTCTCCATAAAATTAGCTGTTTTGCAGTCAATTTGCCAAAGTGATTGTTTCTAAGGACGCCTTGAACAGCCGCGCATGTTGCTAGATGCCCGCTTCTTCATAGCCAATAGGATGCTCGAATTGTGACGGCAGCCAAGCAACCTTGACGGACGTGATAATTACTGAAATTGACATTTGAAATTTATTGTGTTTTCATAATATTCATGTTTGAATTGTATGTTTTTTTCTAATTAGTTTATAGAGCTATGTATTTTCATTGTAATATTTTCTAGTATTGTCTTGACGCTGTTTCTCATTGAATGTCGGCAAATTCCGTCCCTGGCAGTGACGACGCACAACTGATACAATGTCCTAAGTGCTCACAACCCCGGTTCTTTAAAGGTAACCGGGGCTTAAATATACACATTGGCAGGCTGCATAAATCTTCTGCCTCTGTGCCAGCAGTTTCGCAATCTCTAAATTCAGGTAACGAACCACTTTGCAAAACTCTTGGTAATCTTAAAAATACACTTCCAGTTATAAAAAGAATACCTCGTTCTGCACGGCCCTCAGTCGCTGTTTCTTTATCACAGTGTATCGAACGTGTGCTTAGAGTAAACACGCCTGAGAGTTTGGCAGAACTTCTAACATTTTCCTATAGAATTTTACATATTAATGCAAATAGTACTAGTTCATCACTTACACAAAAAATAAAGGAGAACTGCCGCCTAAATCCTTCTGTGAATTCTTTAGTCTTTCATCCCTCTCGGCCTCCAAAATATAATAATTCTATAAAATTAATTGAATCAAAAATTAGCGATGGCGATCTCCGAGGAGCCGCAAACCTACTGTTCAGCCACGATGTTGTCGCCGTCAACGGCCAGGAGACCCTTAATGCTCTTGAAGACAAGCACCCACCTCCAGCACCAACTCTTCTCCTTCCTTCGCCACCTGAAACAACACTTGCTTATCTAATAAGCAAAGATTCTGACGTATCAGCCGCGATATACTCCTTCAAAAGTGGCTCTGCCAGTGGTCTAGATGGTTTGTCACCACAAAATTTAAAAGACCTCCTTTCAATCTCAGTCGGTGAAGCTGGCAGAGTCCTATTACATAATATCACTCTTTTGGTAAACTTAATGCTATCCGGCGAAGTACCTAAAGACATTTTCGAGATCTTTTATGGGGCCAACTTAATTGCTCTAAAGAAAAAAGATGGCGGTATCCGCTCTATAGCTGTTTGCTCCACCCTTCGTCGTATAGCATCCAAAATTTGCTGTCAACATATTTTACCGACACTTTCAGCTGTTTTGCAACCGGTGCAACTTGGTTTTGGCGTCAAGAGTGGTTGTGAAGCAGCCATTCACGCTCTTCGCACCTTACTATCACTTGACGCTGCGGAGGTGTTGCTGAAGGTGGATGTCAAGAATGCCTTCAACTCCGTAGATAGAGGTGCCTTGCTTACAGTAATTAAAGGAAAAACTCCCACTATTTATAATTATCTTTGGCAATGCTACAGCGAAAAACAACCTGTTGCATTCATCTGTTGGCTGTCAGCAAGGCGATCCTCTCGGGCCCGCTGTCTTTAGTTTGGCAATACAACCTATTATTGATTCGCTAAATTCAAATTTTAATGTGTGGTACCTTGATGACGGAACTATCGCTGGCGCATTATTACCGAATTTTCGGCTTTAGCTCCTAATATTAAAATTCTAGATAATAAATCACTCCGTCTACTAGGGTTCCCCATATTTGACGATGCTATTCCCATTTTTATTGATGAACAAATTTCTAAATTTCAGCAGTCCTCCGAAATCCTCACATGGCTTTGTATTTAATACGTTTTTGCGCTTTTGCCCCAAAATTCAGATATTTTTTACGTAGTACTCATTTTTGGCTTTTTCCGGGGCTACTGTCATCTATTGACAGTTCGCTCAGGGATACACTTTCGAAAATTCTAAATTGTTTATTTTCTGATAACGCCTGGAAGCAGGCCTCTCTCCCTGTTCGTTTCGGAGGACTTGGTACTCGCCATATTTCACATATTGCCCTTCCCGCTTTTCTGTCTTCTGCAAATGGCTGTACCATTTGCAGAAGACAGAAAAGCGTGATCTTTTAGCTTCCTCTGAAAACGCAGCTGAACGTGCTCGCCTCCTAGCTGTCTTTCAAGTAGAGTCTGGTTACTGGCCAATATCGGGACCCTGCTTGACAGAATCACTAGCAATTTCACTCAGACTCGGCGTCAAGACCAATCACCCCCATCGTTGTCGTTGCGGAACTCGCGTCGGTGAGTTGGGACACCATGGTCTCTCATGCTAAATCAGCGCTGGTCGAGTCTCCCGTCACGCCTGCATCAATGACGTCATCCGCAGAGCTCTTGTCGCAGTCAATGTGCCAGAGGCCCTAGAGCCCAGCGACATCTACCGAGACGATGGCAAGAAACCTGACGGAATGACGGTCATTCCTTGGAAGCAGAGTCGTCCTCTTGTGTGGGACGCAACATGCGTGGATACGCTTGCTCCGTGCCATACAAGTAGCACCTCCCGCGGCGGCGGCCTCCGCCGAGTGCTCCAAGCGGCGCAAATATTCAGCTCTCAATGAGAGCTACATATTTGTGCCGTTTGGTGTGGAGACCATGGGACCATGGGGTCCAAGCGCTCGTTCCTTCTTTAAGGAATTGTCTAACAGACTCACCGAGGTGACCGGTGATCAAAAGGCCGGCAGCTACCTCGGCCAACGGATTAGCCTCGCTATCCAACGTGAAAATGCTGACAGCCTATTGGGCATCATTCCTGACGGCGGCGCTGGGGGTGATATATTTTTTATTTTGTAAATTGTATATTATTTAAGTTCTTAGTTATTTCTAGTTTTTACTTTTTTAGACATAAGGTAGTTATAATTTGGTTAAGATGT
The DNA here is from genome assembly GCA_902850365.2 of Chilo suppressalis. Taxonomy (NCBI): domain Eukaryota; kingdom Metazoa; phylum Arthropoda; class Insecta; order Lepidoptera; family Crambidae; genus Chilo; species Chilo suppressalis. The sequence continues at coordinate 9,534,945 of OU963895.1, read as the reverse complement.
AAAGGACTTTGTTTTCATTTTACTATTATATAATGTTCTTAGATTACATTAAATGATATACTGAATCTAACTAACAAATTAAAACGTCGTGTTAGTGAAAAGATATGTACAGCTAAACTTTAATGAAGAATACAGAGATTATGTACTTTGGGCGAAACCTTGTCGAAAATTGAGTGTAGGTACTTACAAACATAAAGAAAAACACTGACTTCTGAATAAAAATCTTAGATTGTGCTACGGAATTGTCTGGAACGGATATTTTTGGTAAAACTCCCGTAGCGTAACTTTTCAATAAAATTAAGAAAAAGAAAAATAAATTACTAACTTATACAGCCGTGATTTCATTATTTTCTCAAGCGTGAAGTCTCTTTGTTCAATGATTTATTTTTTATTACGAAAGGAGCGGAATTTTCAAATAAGTGATTGTCGCGAAATGATTTCCGTTTCTTCTTAAAAGGCAGTAAGTAGGTACCGACATTGAGCAAATTTGCTCTGCCTATGTTTGCTAGCTAACGAACTCTTTTAGAAATAAACGTACATCCTTAAATTTTTAACAGAATACAATAAACATAATTTCTAGGAAATTCAATACAATACTCTGTAAAGACTAGAGGAAGCGGAAGATATGAAATAAAACTTTTACTTCTTTTCTTAAATAATATTAGGCGGTGCATAAGGCATAGGGGAATGGAGCAGTGCACGCATTTTATGGCGGTACGAATTTCGCTGGGACAGCTAGTATATATATATTATACAGACGCTCGTGACAAAACAATACGAACAAAAAATAGAAAAGTTAACCTAGCGTTTCTGTTACATACAACACCTTGTAAGTTTAACAAGGATAATGCTCCTTTATCATTCTAATGCTTCTCCCACACCTTCATGACGAAGCAAAGGCGAAGCTTTGGTACTAATAACGCTAAAATTAGTGATATTAAATTTGAATTACCTCTGCCGTAATGAATTATCGGGCTGCGTGTCTATAGACGATAACTTTACTGGCGATAATTTGACACGCATAAAAGAGGTTGTGAGAGACATTGACGTAAATTTGTATGTACAGCTGAAGGAGCCGTACTTAATTCAAAGTTCGAACGCTAATTTTGCCGCATTTTAGTACAAAAGCTTTGTCACGCGGGTCAGGGATAAGCAAGCATATGCTTACTAAGAGCTGTATCTCAAAACAGTAATAATAATATAAATTTTAGAATCACAAAATTTATAGACGTAACAAATATTTCGATATTTTTGCTTAATCAAAAAGTCTAAACAACTCGCATCATTTACAGGTGTGTTTTAATAAATTGATATATTTTTTTTTTCTTAGCTAAGAAGTTTGGTATACAATCTTTTTTTTCTCGGAAACATAATTGGCTGATTTAGAAAAAGTAAACCTTTCGATTGTGTTTTGTTTTCATAAAAATACATATATTATAATAGTAAAAATCGTTCAAATGTCCAAAACCGTAAATGTTGCTTAGAAATATGATATTTGAAGAATCCGGTTAGAACTGCGCAATCTTTTTTTTCTGCGAAATATTTAATTTTATTTTACAAGGCAGGTAATGTTACACGGTGAGCCACAAGGAAGTATAAATAATTTAGATACAAAGTTAAGGAAGTAATAATCTCAAATATATTCGCCTTCCTGAAAACGTAGTTATAAATAGTCGATATAAATTTCTGAGTACATTAAACCAACATGGTTTGCATCGATAAATTCACATTTCTGGGAAAAAACAATACTAAGTACATATCATTTAGTATTTAGTTTTATGTTCAATAAATGACACTGCCGTATAACTCCATTCAGTATCCTTAGCAAAAATCATTATCTAATTCGAATAGTTGCTAGTCCGAAATGGCATAGTCATATTTTGTGTGGAAACTTTGACAGCAGCGCCACAAAGTAGGTAATGAGAACTAAAAATCAGTGCACATTTGTCAATGACTTTCGGACTCGCAAACGTTACGAATTCGATATTGGTTCGTGCTAAAGGTACAGTTGTTAATTCAAAATTCAAGAAGCCTTGATGAGGCTGCCCATGATCACTTTATTATCGGTAGATAACATACGATGCGCTATTGAGATATATCGTCATACTTCTATTGCGTCGTTATTATCGCAGCAGTGTGTAACTTCATAGCAGCAATGCTATTCTGTAAAAAATTCACGCGCGGATCCGATGTGGGTCTGCGTGCATATAATATGTCGGACCCGCGCGTAAAAATTTTACAAAATAGAATTAATACTAAAACAGATATCTCAATAACGCATCCTATATTATCGACCGATAGTAAAGAATGTTGTTTTCTTGACAATTATATTTAGTATGCAAGAGACAACGAAAAATGGATCAAAAATATATAGGTATTACTACTGGAGGCTCCGGCAGACGTTGTCCTGAGCGATAAAATAATTTTTATTTATTTATTTCAAGTAACAAAGACTCATATTATACATAATACATTAATTAACTATTTATTATTATTGATTTATTAAATTAAAATTATTTCTGAGCAGTCACTAATACATATGTCAATAAAATTAAATAAAACTTATAAAACTAAAGAAACATAACACAATGTCATTAAAGCGCTCTGCCACAGTGTGCAATGTGCAGTCTACAGCAGTGGTTAATATATGGGCAGTCAAGCCTGTCTCCTAGCACATCCAGCATGCTATTGGCACTCCCACGCACTCGCCGCACCAACGAAGCAACCCGCTTGCGCATTATAGCATAAAAACAATCTACGCGAGCTTCCGCAAACATTGTCGAGGCGCTACAAAAACGTGGGAGCCCCATCACCATTCTAAACGCGTTGTTGAACTGAACTCGAAGGGCGTCATACGATTTCAGAGTGTAATTAGTCCAGAGGCTGCATGTGTAAAAAGAAGAGCAAAACGCCTTAAAAAGAGTTACTTTACCGTCAGTGGAACACCTCGCGAATCTGCGAATTACCATGTTCGCCCTGACAGCTAGCGCCCTTCGTTCCCGCTCAATGTCCGCATCGTCCTGCAAGGTGGGAGTGACTAGATGACCCAGATATTTAAATTCCTCTACTCTAGCCAACGGGGACCCATTCAGCAATAGTGATGGTTTTATATTTCCAAACCCGACTGCAGTTCGATTATTGTGTGAGAAAGTAAACTTTTCTTGAATTTTTATAGATTGTTTGCTAACTACAAAGTTCTACAAAACTTTACAAAAATAATTCTCATGTTTTTGCGTGCATTTTTGTATCCTTCGATTGAAGGGGTACGTGCCTACTTATGTTTATAGTCATATTGTCATAGTTTAACGTACGGCATGGGGTTTTATCGATTGATGCTAAAATTACCGTGAGACTGTAGCTAATATTAGCCCGGTCCCCATCTGACGGCTGGATGAGCAAGGAGGCCGCAGCCGCTGCGATCAGTTGGGGCTAATAGTTTTAATATTTGGGCCACGGCCCGGTAATTATAGGGCAGTTCGGTCGTACGCCGAGATTCAAGGGAAATTTCGACAAGCCCTTATGATATGAAGGTAACGAAACAGGTACTTTATATTTGCTTTATGCGAAGTGGTACCATGTACCTTGTTTTTTTTGGATTTTACTTAAGCGCAAGTACTTTGGTTACTCCGTGATTAGATAATATACCTAGGCCACATAGAACAGTACCGAAATATCACGGAGTCGGTAAAACCAAGATGTTTAAAACAATAAGTACGTATTCAAACCTCCTTAATGATACTTCTTTAGTTTTTCTATATAGGTATAAACTACTTAATATTCCATGACTCTTAGTTTAAATCTTAATTGAGGGGCCTTCTTCAAGCTACAAGAATCTTCTTCAATTTCTATTACGAAACGGCAATCTGACTAACTTTTGTGAGTGCCAAGTTTTTCTTTGATTTTCTTGTTAATGGAAAACACTATTTGAAATACTAAGCTAATCATTTGACGTACACTTTTCCATTTACCGAGACTGACACAAAATCTAATTGGCAAAAAGTTTATTAATAAAATTGAATCACATTCACAAAAAGTCTTTGTATCTCTAAAACATGGAAACATATAAGCTTTTATAGGAATATAATGTAAACTACTTTTTTGTTTCATTCCATTTTGCGCTTTGCCGCTGTCCATCTTGTTGGACGCGGCGTCATGTTGAATTAACATCGTGCGGGGTACAAATGTAGGAATAAATTTTCTGGTAGCCCGAAATGCGGGCTGCATTTTCCAAGCGAATTATAGACCCGGTGGAACCTAAATTCAGAATCAATTGCTAAGCAGCTTAACTCTGCTAACTGTATTGTAGGCAGATTATTCAGGCGGGTTATTCGTTTGTTCGCTGTTCTTTCGTGCTTAACAGCGGTCCCTGTTCAAATAGATGTTGCAGCCAACTAGCTTAGTAAGCTGTTTAATTGATAGCCTAAACCTTTTTACTAAACGGTGGTGTTCAACTAACGGCCTCAGCGATATTTAGCCATTCAATCAAAGAGGTTGGCAAATTACTTCGATTGATAACATAAAATTTTGTTTTATGTGGAAATTTATTATTAGCATGTGACTGATCATAGTTTTAATATACTTTGTTATTTGTCTGTAATTTTCCCAAATAAAATAAATAAACTACTTGCCTTGCCCAGAAATAGAGTAAGGCAAATATAAACTGATATCCGTTGATTAGTTAAGGTATGATCTTGAAAAGTGAGTGTGTACTTGTTTAAGCATGTTTCCTCATTAAACCAAAACATCAGGCTTGGTTATGTTAGATAATGCGGCCATGCAAGGCAGAGTTAGGCAGGCATGGTATTTAATATTTTACCAATATCAAGTTAAAAAAAAACAACTGAGGGAAAACAGGAATTGGAATAGAGCTTATTCATCTATAACAAATGCAAAATGACATGAAACATTTTAAGTAAAAAAAAACAACTAAAGGAAAACAGGAATTGGAATTGAGCTTATTCATTTATAACAAACGCAAAATGACATGAAACAGTTTAAGTACTTACCCAAAGTCAAATACGCTAACAGCACGCGCCGCGATTTCCTTTCTAACGCGAGTTACTAAACAAACATCAGCATCCAACTAAACATTCCCGAAAAAAGTAAACATCCCAAATGAAACGGGTAAACTCCCCCAACTCGTGTGACGACGTCCGGCAACTTTGTACAACTCGTCAGTAACAACTTTCGGTTAACATCGGCCGCAACGCCTCGCGCCGTCTACGATAACAACTTTGTACAACGCTAATAAGTGTTGCAAAACTACAAGCGAAAGAAGAAAACAATAAAAGAAATAGGAACACGTAAATTAATCCACTTAAGTAGGTACATATATCCATTTCATTATCTTATTTCGTTTCTTACTAAATACTAGAACAATTTTGAAAAAACAAATTTTGTTTTAAAGGAGATGGTTCAAAAGTGGTAGTCGGTTTCCGGCAGCGATAAAACATACTATTATACCATTTGAAAGATTGTTTTCTATTATAACATGAACGGATACTTTTCTTTTTTTATTTATCTCCGATTTATTTTAAATCGGGATTAAAAATTTAACTATTTTGTAAGAATGCTGGCCACTCTGTCATAAGTAACGTCATAATTATTTATAGTATGTGGTAGCTTAAAACGTCAACTCAATCACTATGGCAAATGCCAATCAGTCCCGTTATTGTAGAATATTAGATGATTCTTCTTGAAATAAAATACCCACAAAATACTTCATACTGTAATGAAGGATAAACAGAGATACTATCACTGCTATAGTTACCTATTGAATAGAATATATTTGATGCTTTGGCAACAAAAAATAGATAAATAAACTTGCCATTTGTCAATCAATAGTAATAATTATTAAAAAAAAATACGGGGAAAAATAAATTCTAGTTTTTTGTCTATTTATTTACACAAAGGTGCACTTCATGCCATAAAATTTGGAGTCTGACGGAAACTGGCTACCATCCTCCAAACAAATTTGAATCATTTTTGAGTACGACGCGCGGACAGGGTATAGTTTTAACAGTCTATATATTTAAGTATGTTTCTTTGTGGCACACTAGAGACCAAACACGCAGACCGATTTTGATGATTCATACGTCAACCGATTCGTCTTAATCACAGGACTGCTACTAAAGATATGATAGTAATCGAAATTCAATATGGGCAAAATTAGGCGCCATATTGTGATAAAGATAAAAAATAAGTTGACGAAATAATATGTCGACATTGTCTATCACAAATCATGTTTAGGTTCTTTATACCATTTTTCATTTTATATCACTGTTTAGGATCTACACCGATTTAAAGTTGTATATTAACCACTTGCGTTTTTAAATTCAATCTTACGTTTGTATGGATCTATGTTACTCTTTCACCCAAAAGATACTGAATGGATTTTAATGAAACTTAACAATAATATAGCTCATAGATAATAATTTATGTAGGTATTGAGTGAATTGACCAAAATATAATAAGTGTCACGTAAGATGGGAAAACAAATCCATCTGTGAGCCATTTTGGCCCATACTACAAAAACAAAAAGTTACAGGAATACAATGTATAGTGGAAATTTATCTCTTAAATAGTTTTACAAAAAAGTGCGCGACAGCATATATTTATTACTTTGTGTAAGCCATTATCGCTAAAATAGTGAATCAAACATTTAATATTATTTGATATCCATTTTCAAGATGCACATTTTGTTTTAACAAATTATTTTATAGCTAAAAAATGCTTTTATCGCTTCTGATATTTAAAGATGCTAAACTTTGCCTTTTAAAGTATGTCATTTCGGCAAATATTTAAAAAGTTACAACGATGACAAAATAGCAAGGTAGTAAGGTAGCGCTGTGTACTATGTAGGATTAGACTTCGGGAATGATAGGAGAAGAAAATTTGGTGTTTCTAAACGTAGATAAAACCTAGGAGGAAAAGAAAAAATGGGCTACTCGCGGTATCTAATTCTATACAAATTACTTACAATAAAACTATGATAAAGTTCCTTCTTATGATAAAATGATGAAAATAAATTGTCAAAAAAGATATTCAAGGTTATTAAAATTTATTTAAAAACTCAGAATTATACTGTTTTCAAAGTTTATTTTAAAATAAAGCTTATGTCACTCGGATATAATGTACATATAAAGAAAATTTCTACTTCCTACTACTACTTCTAAAATTTCTAATAAGTACTACTTCTAAAAAAATCTGGACTGCTTAAATATTTCTTTATACTGCTTTAACAGTCCGGACCCATTATTGAAAAATATGGTCCATTTTTGAATATCTAATGGGTCCCGACTGTTAAAGCAGCTTTGTTCCTTACATAACAGAATTATAGACTGCTTGTTTTTTTCTTTTCAGTTTCAATTTGAAGTAATATTTTGGCAGTCGGGTTTTAGATTTTTTATTTTATTGTTTTCTTATACTAATTAGGAATGTCACAAACTTTAGTTTTTGGAAACTTTTTCAAGAAATATTATGTAAGTTCATAACCAATACATACCAATAAGGTTTACTCGAAAAGAAAATTTTACTAGAAAATATTTCACTCTTCCGGTATCCGGGCGAACCTGGACCGAGTGGTTATTTTCTAGTAAGTAAAATTTACACCGACCAACCAGACTAAGCTATGTATTTTGAAAATTACACAACATACATACATACAATTTTGTATTCTACCTCTGTATTCAAAATCAATTTGTTTTTGAAATAATGAAGCATTATCATCACGAGTTCATACTCTTTTTAACAAACTTTTTCTTATTTCTTTTACATTTTGATTTAGGCAAAGATTTAAATCGTCAGATATGCCCTGATACTAGGCGAGCTAGTGAACCCTCCGAGTAACGGTATGTCTGTAAAGCTAGAATTTTTTGTGGTGATGAGTCATATCATACTAAGTACGGTAAGCTTCGCCTGGTACGCCTCAGCCCTGCACGTCATCAAGCCTTATTATTATGAATTTGTCGCCAAATATTATAAAAAAACTTAATGTTGTTAGCTAGAAATTTTTATACAATTTAGTTTATTCAATGAGATAAGAGTCCAGTGGGCACCATGTTCTTGATTGGAGGTCGAATGGGTACTTTTTTGTAGATAAGGTCCAATTATGAAGGTCCAATGGGTACTAGACCAGAAAAATCTACTCGGGCCAGGTTTCTGACCGGATTCGAATGCTTTGAATCTTTCCCTATCCGGGCGGATAATTATAACCAAATTTCGTAAGAACCAAATCTTTTTTTGCATTATTAACCCGGCGTCAGCACAGTCAAAATATGCATCAACGACAGTAGGGTTGGGTCGAGAGGACCCGTATAAGAAAACGCCATAATTACAAAAGTTAAAATAAATTTGGTTTGTGGTTGTACTATCTGTATAAAACGATTATCCTTATAGGTTTTGAGTAGAAAAAAACACAACATGATACGAAACTATCTTTTTAATGTCATTTTCATAAAAGGGTCACAAAATATTAACAAAATTGACAACCTCTGTCTTAAAGTAATAAAATTTTAACAAAACAAATTTTTTTCTATAACATAAACTAATTTGTTACATGTTAATCAAATCTTTAGTAAACTAATAATATTATACTATTTGTATCAGTCTCATACGTCAGTCATAGTATCCTTATCATCTACGCAATCTCGGCAGTACAGCATGGTCACTGCAGATGTATTTGTATATACAGCTCCGAAAAGTATTAGTTTTCTATCTTTTTTGGCAGAACAGTCTTGGCATCTCTTTCTTACATAAAGTATCTTCACAGGTGGCTCCTCATCAGGTACCTACTCCTAAAAACTCTCTTATTCTTTTGCGTATAAGTCTGGGCAATTGAATGACGTCTTTACGATTGCGCAAATGCTCACGAACCAGTATAAGGCTTAAGTTTCTTTAGAAATTGGCGTTATGTAATATGTACGCATTTATTTCAGACATATTTGCCAAAAATAACAAAATAAACAATATAAAACAACAATAAAACATTTTTTTAAACGGCGCAAAATTACGACACGAATAGTATGGTTGGGTCATATTTACCTTTTTCGTGTTTGGCCGTGTCTGTCACTCGCTGCGGCCGCAACACGTCTGATTGGCAAATCCCACGTGGAGGGGGGACCATTAGCTCCAGCTACCGAGAAGTTTGGCAAAGTCGCACAAACATTTTAAGAAACACGCTCATTTGAAAACTGCTCGGGTCAAATAGACCCAACTGTGCGAACGCCGGGTTAACTTTCTATGCCCTGCCACCTGATGCAACCGCTATTTCTCACTCCTTTCTTAAGCCGGTACGTAGTTTACGAACTAATGGAAAATTCTATTTGTAAATGAATTTGTTAAATGCTTATATACAAATAGAGTAAGAGCCCGTGGCAGCCAGGCCATCGTTACTTTATTAAAGCTGAAAGTTTCACAGCGCATGCCTCGATCACAAGTAAGAACGGTGGCTCACTATGAAATTTAGATAATGGTGGCTCTGGCAGGTGAACTTGATATAGTCTTATGAAGCGATGAACACCTGCTGCACTCACGAAAAAGTGTGACGTCATGTCACGAGTCACAAGTGCAACGTTCCGTGGTTTGTCGAGTGAGGTGAGTTCGAGGGGTTCTTTCGAACTACTACTTACTTTTGCTCATCATTGTACCATTTAACCTTTTGCCACTATAATAAACTGTAATAAAAATAAACTAAAGCCAAGAATACTTTTTGCCGTTTTCGGTAGACCTTGACAATCGCTCTATTTCAAATACTTACATTGTGAATGGTGTGAAACCTTTTGTGTAAGAGTCCAACTTACATTTGACGGATTTTTATTCAATGTCTTTGTTACATTTTGAAAACAGTTCTTTCGTTTCTTAACTGCCGCATAAACGGTGAGCCGCATAAAAGCTTATTTACGGAGGAATGGTGATTATTTTGTAGCAAAGTACCCAAGGTTTAGGACCATGTATTTATGACCGATAAAATAACAATGTAACCAAATGATTCGTAAAACCACAACTTTGTCGTGGTGTTATTGCGGCCAGTGGAAAAATTACGTTTTACCGGCACTCTTACTTAACACGCTGTCTGTACTAACAACTCTGTACCCTTAGCACGAACCAATAATGAATTCGAATAGTTATTTCGATTTCGATAGGTATCCATCAAGTCAAGTAGTTTTGTATGGAAGATTTTTCAATCTCTTGTGGCCGTTGTGGCGTTGTTTAAATTCTCTTACAAAACTTCATGACATCTGAGGCGTAGTAATCGAAATCGAATTCAAGTATTCGAATTCGATATTAGTTTGTTCTAAGGGTACTGTTGCCGTGTTCTCGATAAATTACTTGTTTTATGATACTCGTACAATCTTATATTTATTTCGATAGTTTTCTTCCACATTATCATTTGGTGGTAATATTTAACGCGGTTAGCATGAAATTAATGTAAATTATGATATTTGAAACCCATTTATATTGATTAAATAACCGCGTAACTGGCTTTACTTCATATTTAATTGTACATAATTCTAGTTATCCAGTATGAAACATCAATAAAGATGGGTTTGAAACGTGAAACCTCTCATTAAGGCTAAGTGGCTCGCAGCCGATGGCATCGGAACTGCAGCCGTTGACCTCTGCCGTCAACGTGGCGACGACCGCCGCCGACGAGTCGTCTACTAGCCCTCAACCTGCCGACGGCAGCCGTCGACCAGCCGTAGATGTAGGGACGGCTGCCGTTGACCTGACCACGGCTGACGGCTCGTCGGCGGCGTTCGCTGTCCCAACTTACATTAACACATCGATTTTGTAAGGTGGTAGGGTATTGGGATCAGAAACTGAACACATGAGAGAAATTTTGATAGGTTTATGTATCCCTATTCAAACATCTTCACGTTTTCGGTTTGGCAACTATTTACGCAACTGCACTGCGGAGAAAATGGTAATTTGCTGTGCCTTGTGTAGAAACATATTCTTTTATTAAAATTTTATGGGTACCTACTCATTTTAGCAACACAAACGACACGACAAAACGCGGCCTTACTAAAATCTGTTTTGAGTTGATGTTTTTTTTCTAACACCCACCGTATTATTTTCCAGTTATTACCATAACTCAAATCACATTGGGAATTCGATGAACAGAAACAAAATACTGTTTATATATAATGTATAACTTTCATTTATAAATGTACCTGCCAGTTTAATGCTAAAAATATATAAACTGTATAAATATTCCTAGTCAGAATCTAGTACAATAACAATTAAGTGAAGGAATTTCAATGGTTGTCTAAATAAATAAGATAATTAAAATGTCATTACCAAAAGGGTTCGAAAATTTTCAAAGCTCGAATCAAGGGTCAAAATATCATTGTCCTAAATTTAAATGTACGATAATGCTTTCATAAAGACTTCTAATTAAAGCTGTAAATAATTACATCTTAACTTTGTTCATATCGTGTCTTAGCAATTTTGCCTTACACTGTTTAATTTCGTCTTATTACTCTTTGTTTTACTCTCCCGCCCCTAACTCAGTCTCAAAGACAATCGCTTATTTGAAAGCAAGAAACAAGCTCATTGTCTCAATGACAATAAGGTACCAGTCGGAACTACACCTTTTACAATCACATGAATAGGGGTGACAACATCAATAAGTCTGATATAACCATAGATGGATATAACACAAACACAAGATTGAAAGATTGGAGCTCGATGGCACAAGTTGTTAGCGCGTTCGGCTGCGATCGTTGAAGTTAAGCAACTTTCGCAGTGATCCGTCATTGGATGTGTGACCAAAAATTAACTATCTCGAGCTCCTCAGTGCTTCGGAAGGCACGTTAAGCTGTTGGTCCTGGCTGTATCTGCAGTCGTTAGCACCCACCAATCCGCACTAGGCCCGCGTGATGGGTCATGCCCCAATTTCCCTATACTATCCATAAGGAAGTTCTATGCCCCAGCAGTGGGGACATTAATAGGCTGGTGATGATGATGATGATGATTAAAAAAATAAATCTACGATGATACCCACAGGAACCAGACATTTTCCGGGATAAAGAGTATCCTTTGTCTCAATCCAGGCCAGAAACTATATAGACTACTAAAGGACAATGTTAAAATTGGCCTAAGAACCAACACCAATTTGGCATTTATGATAATTTTTAGTATATTTTTTGCGATAATTATCAGTATTTAGATTGTGACGGACACTTCCAGTTAAGTAAGCTAAATTAAAAAGTTAATAAATAATCTGAGACAATAAATACCATTTTATGTGTATAATCTATGGCAGCGCTGCAAATAAAAATTACTTTCTTCCTAATGCCGGCACTTCACTTGGCTATTCGTATTTGCTATTTAAAAACATGACATCAGTCTATCCTTTTCATTCCTTATTAAGCATGACAAGGACAAACTGTTGTCAAGCGAAGGGCCGGCATAAACTCGATACTCTGTGGTTGTGGTGCAGGCAGTTTGCATTCGTAGTAATCTGTAGCATTCGTGCATTCTCGTCAAAGAGTACTTTTTATATACGGAAAATTCTCGTTCGGATTACCTGTTGTGTGTGTTTATTTGCGATTGTTTTTCCTTTAATTTAACTATTACTATTTCGGTTGTCCAATATGCCATCGATGTTACCAAAAAACTGATACCTTATTACCAAGTGTTAGTGAACCTGTGCCACAACATCCTGAGAGGATCATACTGCCAAATTATTCAAGAGCACCTGATACACATTCACGCTGCATATTAACACAATATACATGTGTAAAATAAATACAATATGATACAATTATGTGAAAAATAGTCAATAAATAATAAGACTATTGTTTTTATTTTATTCATGATTCCTACCTAATCAAGTTTTTCCTAATAGTTATTCTTTAAAATCGCACCGAAAAAAATGAATTTGTTGTAATAATAATTCACTTCATACTGAGTTCATACTAAGTTCATAGGTTGACCTATGTTTCATTGAATATTAAACATAACCTCAAAAAAAAATTTTGTTTTCTTAATAATTTAAGTTCTCAGAAGTGTCCGTCAATAATCTTTTTTTTTACAGTCATTTACTTGCGATTTCGAACCTAGAAAATAATATTTCATGATTGTTGGTTCTTAGGCTAACTATGTATGAACGCAGAACAATGTCCTTTCATCTCAATTCCTTCAGCAGTTTTTGCGTGATTGAGTAACAAAAATACAAAAACTTTGTGTGTTTGGTACTACAATAATGATACAAACTTTAACATTTAGTTGTAAAAAAAAAACACTAAAAAGTAAGAAATAAAACCTAAAATAAAACCTTAACTTAGTAGGTACAGGTATGTAAAATTAACATACAATAGGTTGGGGAAAAAGTCTTGTCGCTTTATGGTATGTATGAATTTGTAATAAAATTTCTTTGGCTATACCATTGGTATCTAGCTGGTTTTGGTATCATTAAAAAGTTTAAAATTTAAAGAAGATAATCCAAATTCAAATTAAAAGATTGTGTGATTTTCATTAGTTTTAGTTGCTATCAAGATGAGTGAATCTAATGTAAACATTTTAAAATTTTACTACAAAAAAGGTAAAAATTTATCGCAAGCCGCAAAAAAACAAATATTATGGACCTAGTGCAGCGTCTGTAAGAGTAGCACAAATTGAGTTTAAGCGTTTTCAATCCGGAAATTTTGATGTTGTCGCTCTGGTCGTTCTGTTAAGGATAAAATCTTTGAAAAAGTGGAGCAAGATCAGCATATCAATAGTTACGACGTACCTGAAGAACTGGGAATTGACCAAAAAAACAGTTTTGGCATCTGATGAAAGCTGGGTACACAAAAAAGCTCGATGTTTGGGTGCCTCACAATCTCACTGAAAGAAACCTAATGAACCGTGTGCTCATTTGTGATTCTTTATTACGACGTAATGAAACCGAACGATTTTTAAATAAGCTAATAACGGGTGATGAAAAGTTGATCACTTACGACAAGAAAGCGCGAAAAAGGTCAGGCCAGTCAGACTTCACAAACTTTGGCGAAACCCGGGTTAACTCGCAACAAGGTGATGCTGTGTGTATGGTGGAATTGGAAGTGCATTATTCATAATGAGCTGTTACCGCCAGGCAGGACCATCGATTCTTAACTGTATTGCGATCAACTGATAAATTAAAACAGGAAGTTGAGAGAAAGCGGCCGGAATTAATCAACAGAAGGAGTGAGGTTTTTCATCATGATAACGCTAGACCTCAAAAATATTTAGCCATTCAGCAAAAATTAAGAGAGTATAGTCCTGACCTTGCACCTTCAGATTTCCACACGTTTCGGTCTCTTCAGAATTCTTTAGGCAGTGTCAGGTTAACATCACTAAAGAACTGCCAAAACCACTTGTCGATGACTGGGCGACGGTGATCATCGGTCGTGATGTACGATAGCAAAAAGCAACAGCTGGTATTAATCGGAACAATTCCTCAGAATACTCCCTTGATAAATGCGAAAGAATGTGCAGAGTGAAGCTACATCTCTACGCTAAAGCCAAAAGATCAAGCTTATCGAAAAGGTCCTGGTCGTCGTCAATTCGAGCCGCTCGGGGCTGAATGCGATCCAGAGGAAGACGCTGGTACTGAGGTGCCCCCGGCCCAAAGATGAGAACATTACTCCATGTGAGGCCGAACCTGTGCTTTATAAAGTTGCAGTCGGTGAGCTGGTGGGAAGTATCCCCTCGATTTATTGGGCACACCAAGTTTTTTGGGGGCTAATTTTGCGCTGCCATCCAAAGAACTCGGAACTAGATGTTGCTCAATATGCCAACACCAAATATACCGGAACTAGCTGAGGCAGAAATAGTGTGTTCTCAAAAAGGGGGGATACGACAAATGGTAATTATTTAGCGGTAAACACGCATACCTGTGCAATCGTGGGGATAAATTGGACTAGCTTAAGTTAAGATAGCACACAGCCTTGTGAGATACTCTCGTTTTTACGGATTTGGAGTCCGATAATGCACCGTCAACTTCGACCTTGATGCTCCTATCAGCAAGAAATTTTCGGGAAGCCCATAAGAAGGATGCTTCGAAAAAAGCGCTTTGTTCCAGAATCGATCATAGGTCTCAATCGCCTTTGCCCAACGATGCGTCAAGTATGCTCGAAGATCTCCGGCCGAAAAACTTCAACGGAAACCGTACTGGTGGTCGCTGATCAGTTGGTGGTCCCCCAGGTACCAAAGGAGCTGGCAGTTGATAATGGATTCCATTATCTTGGAGAATAAGGAGATGATGGCTATAGGCTCGTATTTGGCAGGAAGAGAGCGGTCGCTTTTTTTTGGAATCGGATGCACTAAAGCTGTCTTTCATGAGCTTGGATCGTCGCCTGAAAAGTAGGAGAACCGGAAAAGTTGCGTTAGTACCGGAGCCAACTCAGTCTTCAGCACAACTGTTAAGACTCCATCAGGTCCACTTGATTTGTAAATATCAAGGGAGAAGAGTGCTTTGCGCACTAAGCGTTGTGTGAACCGGATATCCGGCATAGAGCTCTCACACTGCGGGATGCTCGACGATGTGTATCCCCTGTCATTCAAAGTCGAGTTAGATGCAAAGAGTGAGCATAAAAGATCCGCTCTCTCTTTTGCAGTGTGGGCCTTCGATTCATCACCATTGTGTAGAGGTGGTAGGGATGGCTTACAGAAGCTTTCTTCAACAGCCTTGGCAAGAGACAAAAACGTGCGAGTTCACTTACTCAAAATTACCTAAATCATCGTCAACTATTTAAAAATATTGTCGACAACCCTAGATTTATCTGCTTGTATCTCTTGTCTTCGTTCTACATATTTTATGTTTGTTTGTACCTATATAGAAAAAGGCTTGTAAATTGACTATGAAAACCTATCTAGAATTTTGGTATAATTTGACCAATAGTCATAAAACTAGTACCTATCATTAATTTAGTAACCTCTGTGTGTACAAGGTACAAAAAAATAATAATTGTTTGAAAATCCATCAAATTAAATAATAATATTCTACTTCCCGTAGTTTTTGATCTCGTAGAGTCAGCGACAATACGATGGAGTTCATGATTATATTGATTTTGAAATCATCGGAGAGGTACCATTAGGTTTCTCCTCCTATGGACAACCTGGCGCAGCAACTTCAGATGGCAGGAGTCAACTCGCAAACACGGGATCTGCGTTATTTCATATATTTTTTTCTATATATTACAACCTTTGATTATTTACTCTCTAGATAGAGCATCACCTAGTAAACACTGCGATAAAAACAGACCAGGTTTTATATACTTGTGTGCGTGACACGCAAAACAAAACACTTGAATCTTGTATCTTGCTTTAGCGAACTGTCAGCCAAATGTCATTATTTTTGTTTCGGTGCGCATGAGTAAGATACCAGGTAAGATCATATTCCCCAAAAAAGTGGGTAAACTCAAACAAATCAAAATTAGTAAGGTAAGTGATACAAATAAGGCCTATCTTATTTTAAACACTCATATCATGATAAATTATTCGAAGAAGGTGATAAATAAAAGCAAGGCATTATTCCTTGGTTCATAAATTTTAAGTAATTAAGAAAACATATTACAATCTATTATCAGAAATCACTTAAAAAGAGCTAAGGTTCCAGAACCTTAGCCTTAGGCCTTTTAAAAACATAGTGACTTAACAAAGCCTATGTACTTAAATCATAGGAATATTGTTATTAGAGTATAAATTATATTAAAATATGTATTTCTGAGCCTTTAATCAAGTGTTTCCATGTGATCCTTGAACAATATTCTCATTTAATTTACTAATTATTTTGCTTAAATTGCTAGTCAGATTTAAAGTAGCATTTAATATGGGACTTCAAATCTCACTAGCAAGAGATAAAGAATAATACAAAAAAACGTATCCATACAAACAAACATTATCAATTTAACATATTATCTTTGGAAAATGAATACATTTTGATAGAATATATATTTGATAATAATAAGGCCTTTTATAAAAGTAGGCTTTATTTAGTACATTATACTTCATAAAAGTTATAAGTAATATTTAATTCGCATTTTCTAAAAAGTTAAACTTTAAGTCATAGTCAACTTTTGGATTAGTTATATTTTGATCTCTATACATTACATCAAACAAAACTTCACAGAATAACGTATTAAAATTCGTTAAAGATTACAACAAATTAATAACGCGCTATAAAAAGCTCGTCCTTCACAAAGTACCGCCACTACTGACGCTATGAGGTCGAGCGGACCGCTCGTGCACAGTTTGCCGAGTTATAGAACTGTCATCTATGCGTTTGTAAAGTATTTTTTGATGTAAATATATTTTAATAGACTTTTCTGCACTACAGGCCTTATTTCGGCATAGGCCTTATTTGTATCAGGTACCTTATATTGTTTACACAATTAAATTAGAATAGAATAGAATTGCCTTGAAGTTATAATTTTTAAATTCACGGGTGAAGACGCGATATTTTTCTATTGTGTATTACCTTAGTTCTAATAATTAAGATAACTGTGGTACGAACATGCTCGTAAAATATGAACAAAACAGAGTACTATTAAAAATGACATTACTGAAAATTTACCTTGTCCAATAATAGTCGGATAATGTGTGTTAACAGTGTCGATATTTACACAAAGGATGTGTACTTTCTATTTTATAAAAAAAATGTTATGGTCTTCCTACTCGAAAAGGATTAAAGGTCTCTGTTCTATATCTCTCACTCATCCCGTATTATCGGTAAAAGTACTTAGTCTTAGTTACATAGTACGTCCATGGGTACGAGACACTGATAAGTTTTTCAAAAATCAATTAATTTTATTTATATTCCATCCAGTTTTCAAGACACTTTAAAGTTATATTGATATAAAAAAAAAGTTTTTATCCATCGCACTGCTACAATCGTTAAATATTTTCATTACGCCATACCTTACTTTTTTGGGGAATTTTGTAATGAGACACTGACATCACTTTGAAAATGTCAAGATGGAGTCGTATTTTTTTATTTTTTTAAGGTGAATATTGAGGTACTTACCGATGGAAAGTGACTTTGTTGGTTGTTTCTATGCATCCTTTATAATTTCGGTAAACTTTTATCGCGCATCTCGGCGTTTCAAAGCAATAATTTCAACACAAAACTCTGTAGTTATATGCATGACGCTCAGCGTTACATTGAACACTAAGTGACGGGAAACGACTTAGAGTCAAGCATTTAGCTAATATTTTTTTCACCGTCATCTGCGCTGCCACGCTCTACCTTGGAGTTAATAATTAAAGATTACAACATAATTATGTTTTCTATTCTACGCTGCTTTCCTCACTTTAAATGCCAGCCTTTGCCACTAGACAATAAATAACCAAAGAGGATGATAACGCTGCGGGCGTTATAGTACCTACATTTTCAGTTCGCCAGTACAACTGCGGCCCATTTATCTGCTGCAATACTATCTTTATAATTAATGGAAATGAGGACGGGGTTACGTAAACGAAATTCTATTTAGTCTGTCAATTAGATTTTCAAAAGTGATGGACACATAATTTTTCTTTTGTCTATAAACCAAAATATGAAAAAGGTAAAGCGCGTCAAAGTTTCAGAGCAAGGGCTTGTGACGTCACTTCTAAGTGTATATACATATATATATAGTAGTATATATATATATATGTATATATATATATATATATATATATGTATATATATATATATATACTTATACTTTCTTCCACTGTACCACCGATACTTGTTAATAAAGTCTGATTTTTTGAATAACAATGAAAAATGTAATGCGATTTGCTTAATATGAACGAAAAAATTTTTGGCGATCTGATAAAACTTTCACTTTAAAAATAGAAGTTACTTACTGCAAGCATACCGTAAATACCCCAAACAGCTCAAATTTATACCTACAGTTATTAACACAGTATAATAAATGTGTATATAAAATCTGACGCGGGCAAATCTGCTTAACTAAAACGGAATGACACTTAAAGCCCTTCCTAACTGGGGACAGTTCAGTCAGAGTTTGTCGAGGCCGGGCCAAATGTCGGTTAATAGGAGGGCCTGTCATTAACAGAAGTCAATTTTACTTCGCAACCAAAACTGAGTACCCTCGCTGCCTACTAATTGATAACAAACAGTTTATAATTAAGTGTACTTAATGTTATAAGTTCTAAGTTATTGAGATTACTTGTGAACTTTGTTTGAGCAAAATGGTACTATTACTCTTTAAGTCTTTAACTACAAGCAGGATACAGTTCTAAATACTTTGGATACCTACTTAATGTTTAACGTAATGTTTTGTTCTGTAAATATAAAAGTGAAAGTCATTCATTCATTCACTGACTAAGCACGAAATGTCTTAAAGTACCTACCCTGCTTGACCTATGAAGAAAAGAAAAAAATTCACTCGAGAGTAGATTAATGGCTTGTTGTTTCATTGATAGTAAAAATTAACTATTTATCAACTTGGCCATTTGTTTTCTAACAATTGTTAACCCCATATTACGTAGTTAAATCAGATGAGCGTGTTTTCAAAATATTTTTTAGTATTGTTAAAGTTCACAATATTAAATAATGTTGCAATTACAAATATGGTATATTTTTCTTTATACCGGTCTTTATATTGCGGTTAGTAAGAAACGTCTGGTCCATAGAGAAAGTAATCAGTAATCCTGTAATCACTATAGTGTGTTTTGTATTTGATCTGTTGCAAATGCTTTAATCCAAGCTATGATTATAATTACCTTTTTTTTACTAATTGGCAATACTTTTAACTATATGTAGTTTGTTTAAACATCGATGAAACAACCGTATTTTTATAATTTTGACAAATAGTTACTATATATAATATATTTATATATATAATATATTTATGACGTATTTTAACTATTGTAATATTTAACTACTGATGAAACAACTGGCCCTAAGAGAACGCAACAGCGTTGGCAAAGTTTAAAACTTTTAAAAATAAATGACAATTGATGCGAACAGTACCCCTAGCACGAACCATTATCGAATTCGAATAGTTTGCAAACCGAAATGTCAATGTCAAATTTTGTATGGAAACTTGAATAGCAGCGCCACTTTGGACGTAACGGGAACTAAAAATCAGTACACATTTGACAATGACATTTCGGGCTCGCAAACTTTACGAATTCGAAAGAAATTACGTACATGGCGTCCAGGGTCTGATGACGGAGCTAGAAGGTGGCCATAAGGACTCTGTAATGAAACGATGCAACGTCATCAAGTTTGGGCTCGTTTGATTCTTTTTGACGAGTACTTTGTTTTTAGACGGTATCCAGGGGTCTGATGCTGGACCGGAAAGGTGGCCATAGGAACTCTGTAATGAAACGACGCAACGCTATCAAGTTTAGGCTCGTTTGAATTGTTTTAGCGAGTACTTTGATTCTACGTGATGTCCAGGGTCTGATGACGTAGCTAGAAGGTGGTCATAGGAACTCTGTAATGAAACGACTCCACGCCATCAAGTTTGGGCTCGTTTGATTCTTTTTGACGAGTACTTTGTTTTTAGATGGTATCCAGGGCCTGATGTTGGAGCTGGAAGGGGGCCATAGGAACTGCGTTATAAAGCGACATAATGCCGTCGAGTTTGGGCTCGTATGGTTCGTCTTAACGAGTTCTTTGGTCCTAGATAATATTCATATGCAATCCCATTAGATTAGGACCTCCTTTGTGGGGACTGTTTATGTCATATAGGTACTTGTGGGAACAACATGATTAAAAATATACACACAAAAAAAAACACGACGTTATGTGAAGACGACACATGGTAAATTGCGAATCATGAATACTAAGAAGTTAAAAATAAAATTATTTACCTTTTTTTTAAACAAGATTTTATTGTTTATTAATGAACAGAACTAAAATGTGCTGGACCTGGAAGGTCCAAAATAAAATAATTTATACCTAAGTTTGATGCGAAATATACCATTTTATAGGTAGGTTATATCCCATTTTTATAACAGCATGTTGCATTTGGTCGAAAAGAGAAATAAAAAAGGTATAACGCGCTATTATGAAAAAATGGGATTAAATGGTATTGGTAACGCCAAAACATTTCTAATCTCTTAATTCCATACCGTGTCATTCTCTTTTCGAATTAACCGCATCCCAATCGATCCTTCTCCTTCAAACACTGTGCCTTATGCTTATGAGGGAAGAAGACGCAATATATTTGCCTGCAGCGACGGATGGCCGGAAGGAAATGGCTCTGTCAGCAGGCTGTCGCCGCTTCAATAAAAGAAATTGGTTCTGTCACCGTGTAAATACGAAATGGTTGAATTTTTCACCGCTCCGCAAGAATTGTGATTATATTTTTTTGCATTAAACTCAGTTAAAGAAGTGTGTGAAGATTAACATACAATCTTAATTAAATGAACAGATTTCCCCAAAAATAGGAGGTTTTGTGTGTGATAGCTATCAACGACTTTCTTGACCGCCATCTTTAACCGCTGGCATCAGAAAAAGACTGCTGCAGGAGAAGCCGGCGTATGAGCCAGCGCCACCGTCGAGGCCCTCCGTAAGTGAGCACAGTGTTTTGTCCTCATCCTATCCCATAGACCAAACCCGCTTAATATTTCGAACCAACACCTACAGTCCACTCTCCGGGGTTTCGACCCCACCAGATATCATTGTACCGCATTCGGCTGCACCAGGTATATTTCTTATCAAACTTCAATTATTTTTCACTTTTTAGTTCTTTTTATTAACAAGCAATAAAAGCTTGTTCTTATTTATTTATTTTACTTTACAATAGCAAAAAAAAATTTCAAATCTGAATAAAGCTTCTGGTTATTTTTAGTTTAGTTATTCGATGTACACAATCAGATAATAAATAATTAATTAACAGACTAAAAGAAAAGTTTTGTTTGTTGACTTGTGTAATTAGAGCCATTCCAAATACCACAATGTATGTACTTACAGTTGTTTATAGTATGAAGTCAATGCACAGTATTGGCTGTGGTCATTTGCTTCGGGAAATGAGTACGGAATTACCTACTAGTAAGGTGTCTATTCTCAAAACGTGACAAGAAATTTCATTCTCATCTTAAAATTAGAACTTGAAACCTCTAGAAACCCAACAAAATTATTTTGCTGAATCCTGTGTTTTTTAATCGGGTCTTCGTTGTATCGCAGAATTTTTAGGTCCACTTGCAACAAATTTGCTGCAATATAATGTCAAATCGACATTGACTTTTTGTCATTTTTCTTTTAAGTTAAATCTAGTTTTTTTTAAATCGAGATTTAGAAAATTTGCTGCAAGTGGACCTTAATGTCATAATATTACTAAGCAAATTGGTCAATTCACCAAGGTGATGCATTTGGAAATGGGAAATTCTATAAAAATCATGACGTCGTCATGGAAACCCAATGAATACAATTTACATATTACAATCACTAAGTAGACTGTAAAAGAAGCGCGCAAAATATTCACATTTTAATTATTTTCCCAGGATTCCAAAGAGACTGTGTGTATAATAAAATCATCGAAGGAGCATTTTTAAAAACTGAAATATTTGTGCTAACTATATTAATTTGAGAAAGCTTAGTTTGGAAAAACGGTACTTAAATAAATATTAAATAAATCGTATTTAAATTGTCTTATATTCTGTTATTTTTCTTTTATAGCTTGCTTCCCGAAAAAACTGTACATTTGGGTCACAAACTTTCTTGCGATAAAGGTGCACGTTCGGACTCCAAATCCGTAAACGTGGGTGTCTCACAAGGCTGTATTCTATCGTTTACGCTGTTTCTTCTGCATATCAATGATATGCTTCAAATTGATGGCATCCATTGCGTCAAACATTTCATCCCCATCATCTTGATTCGTGACTATCCACAATTTTTTCACAACAAATTCGAATACAAGCCCAGAAGTTTTGTTGTTACTATCTAGGGCTCTTAGGACAGCCATTCTATCAGATAATATACATATTTTGCAGTTTTTGACTTTTCTATTTATATAAGCGGTGGCGACCGGAGTAAGGGCTATACATTTGCATTGGAATATTGAGCTGTAATTATCCAGTGCTGCTGATGGAGGATGTTAAGGTCCAGTGAGAAGACTCCTGCGCCTGAACCGAATCCTGGTATTTTGGATCCATCAGTGTATATGTGTAGTTCATCTGTGTCCGACCGCTCCTTGTTGGTTTCTAGTAGTTCTATTTAAAATCTTCTATCAAATGTAAGAGTAGTCGGGATTTTATCACAGCGGGCTGTTACCAGAGTACCTATCTCCCTGTCTGTTATATCATTAACATATTTTGTTTTAATTGCAGGCTTCTTTTTTTGTTATATTCTCTATACTTCGCTTTTTTAACTCGCTCTTTAAATGTGTGAGGAAGTTTAATTATCTCAATATTCTCGTTTTCTTGCATTCATCTTTCGGCGTTGTATTGTATTTAAGCGACGCAATTTTTTTTCCCATACTTTTTCTTTTATGGTTCTTCAGTCTCCATGTTTACAGGGTTAATCTAAAATAAATGTAAAAAGTAGCTGTTACGTCTTATGAGCTAGGATAAATTGTCATGCCTTTAATATACAATAAATAAATATGGGATTCGAGAGTAGAACCCTTTGATTTGTACACAAGCTGATTGCCTGTCCGCGGATTAACTACACGTTCGTCAATTGCTGAAAATACTGAAAGCAGAAGTGTACAAAAATGAATACATTTTTCAAATTTGATTGCAAAAAAATTTTTATTATTGAAGATTATAGGTCGCCGACGACTTCGTCCGCGATAACTTAAGTTTTCTGAGAATCTCCTAAGAAGAAAACATTTTCCGGGATAAAAAATATCTTATGTCTCAATCCAGGTCATAAACTATAAGCGTACCAAATTTCATCCAAATCTGTTACTTAGTTGTTGCGTGATTGAGTAACAAACATATAAACTTTAAGATTTTTAATATTAGTAGTCTTTTAGACGCCCAAACTGACAAGAAATAAAGATTACGTGCACAGAGATGTCTATAATAGTCTAAATTATGAACTATCGAAATATGTATCTATAAGTGTAATTTCACATGGATTGGTGAGTAGTTATAAGTCATTTGTATACGAATTCATTGTTATTTTGTTAGAATAAGTCATAGTTTTGTAATAATAGAGGATTTAAAGTAAGAAATCCCTATAAAAGGTTGCCATGGCGACGAGCGGTGGTGCAGAGAAACTATTTGTAAGTTGATAGTTGGCAAAGATAGCCTATCGTTGAGATACTAAGAGATCTTTTGTCAATTATGTCTTGTCTTGTCCGCCTTCGAAAATGTCCATTTAATGTGTTTTAATTGTTATTCTTTGTGTTTATATAGATAATAGATAGTTGTAAGAATGAAAAAATGGAAATAATCAAGTTTCATATAGATTAGTATAGTATTTTAGGCGGAAAGTTAGGAATAGATTTCCTTCGATAATAGGTTCTTTATAGTTATAAGTTTGATAATAAAGGTTTTATTTTGTGTGTTTTTACTTGCCCAATAGATCAAAATATAATAATTAGGTATAAAATAGGTTTAAGTAGGTATTTAGAGACCTTTTAGTTTTATAACTTAGTAGGGCTATAAAATCATTGTATAAGATTAATCATATTAGAAACTTATTGAATTCGGTCAATAAGACATAGGACTACATAGATAAACAAACGAATGGTTTCCGAACGATAAATATAGAAATCGGTAATAGTCGGTAACTGCTAGCTACTGCTACAGCCTGGCGTGCAATTCAATGTGCAGTTCAATGGAGTTTGAATTTTGAAATATCTTTCACGCTGAAATTTTCTCATAATATTTTCAAACTGTATTGAAAATGATAACGTTGACTCGGATGGGCTTCAAGCTCGGAACTACAGAGTCGGCGATAATGTCTCGTTCGGTATGAACACAACATTTTTGTGGTAGAACGTCTCGGCTATGTATGTTATACTGTACTTTAACATTTTCTCATGTGAGATATTATTTACGTTTGCCTTATACCTATTTGTAATTTGACTTTTCATCACTGCGATGGCACTGAAAAAAGTTTAAGAAAAATCACAAATTTCAAGAAGCTTAATTTATGATGTTTTTTTTTCGCGTGAATACCATTATTCTAGTGTCACAACCATGACGGAATAGCCCTTGATCGAATTTTCTTAATAAACAGTTAGATAGGTACCATAAGTTTCTTTATTAATACTATCAATGTATAGAGAAGGAAAGGAAGAGCTAACTTTTTTGTTTACATCACTTTATAAAGAGTGGAAGCAAAGAGAGCTGTCTAACACCGGAAACTTGTTAGCACGCGCCGCACGTGTTTGCAGATTTGGGTACACATTCAAAATCCCTCGGAGTTAAAGCTTTGACACGAGCCGCTTTCCGAAACACGCTGAAGTGAGAAGGTAAATTAGGGGATTCGGCTTTTGTTTTCGTCGCTTTGTCACCGCCAACAAAAACACGAACTTGCTAACCGCCGCGATGGTATTTTGTTTGCGTTTCCAACTCGCGGCTTAATGTAGACAAGCGGTGTAAGCATGGATGCGTTCAATGTAATATGTATGTGTGAACACTCTTTAGTTTGGTTAAACACAATCTTTTAGGATTCCGTAGTCAAAACAACAACGGAACCCTATTGTTGTCACTCCGTCGTCCGTTTGTCCGTATGTCACGGGCCTGTAGGACGTAAACGAAATGTGTTACAGAACTGATATTTGGGATATTTTATGTAGAATGCTTGCCAAATGCCCAATATTTAGTAACAAATACATTCGAATTATTTTTCATGATAACATAAATGAAAAGGAGACGTTTTTTTTACCACAGCACTCGTAATTTTCTTGAGTTCGTTGAGCAAGATATATATATAATTGTAATTAAATATATAAAAGTATCAATTACAACGAAATAGGGCGCCATCAAAGTTCTCAATTTTAAACTATATTTGTAACCGAGTCTATCTCAAAACAAAAACTAGTAAATAATGTAAAATTTTGGTATATGATGTCCCATATGCTGTATTTAAATAAAAAATACTAAAAACGCCGATTTTTAATATATTTTGTAAGTTGTGATGAAAAAAACAATAATTTTCGTAATATCTTACGGAACCCTAGTAGAGCGAGGTCAAACTCGCGCTTGGCCTATATATTTTTTTTAAAGTATTCTATTGAGTCTATACTACTATCATAAAGAGGATTTTTTATATATAACGAATATAGTCAAAAGCTACTGGACTGATTTAGAAAATCTTTCACCATTAGATATTTACATCATTCCTGAGTGACGAAGGTATTCTGTTTGGTTAAAATGATTTTGGTTGTGCAAAGCCGGGTGAATTGCTAGTAATTAATAGAATAGAGATGAGCTCGATGTCGCAAGTGGTTAGCGCGTCCGGCTGCGATCGTTGAACTTAAGCAACTTTAGCAGTGGTCGGCACGTCAAGCCGTTGGTCCCGGCTGCATCTGCATTCGTTAGCACCCACTAATCTGCACTTTGCCCGCGTGGTGGGTCATGGCCCAATCTCCCTATTCCATCCATAGGAAAGGCCTGTGCCCCAGCAGTGGGGACATTAATAGGCTGATGATGATGATGAATAGAATAAACTATCATCCAACATATTATATCGTAATTTCCGCTCGAATCGGGGTGCCCGTGTTGGGAAGTAACCTATACCGTACACAAGACCACATTCAAATAACACTTACTAGCAAAAAATCCACGCGGACCAGGCATCAGACGGGACTCGAACTCGCACTTTCCGTTATCCGGGCGGATGCACTGACCCTTATGCTACCGGGGCACTGATAGCCGTGTCGAATTTTCACAAGTATTTCTTAGGCTGCAAGGCCATCTCTCCGCATTGTAGGTAACCCACAATGTCAAATGAATACCTATATAAATATTAAACTTTTGCTATCAGGGCCGCGGTAGCATGGTCACTGGTCAATGGTCACTGCATCCGGCCGGGTAGCGGGGGTGTGGAGTTTTTTCTATAAAGCATCTAGCAGTAAATGCTTAAAAGACAAATATGTAAACAACATTGCCTTCCCCACGACAACGGCTAACTAGTGCCGAGGACCCAGTCACAGAGACGCGCTCTAGTTGAAATGACCCCCTCAGGTTCGAGTGGTCTAGAAGCTCCAGACGAAGAAGAGACTTCCCCCGTGGGGACATGCCATCTGCCTGGAATACCTCTAGAGGCACTCGCCAATTCTCGGCTTGAGGTCCCCTTAGGATCTCGCCGTCCCCAAACCCGGTGACGCTGTAAAGGTCATCTGCGACCAGCATACACACTCAAAAAAAAAAATCTAACAGAGTAGGGGATTGCGTCAGTGTAGGCAACGGCGCGAGACATATTTTTTGTATCGTAACCGTCTACTATAGGCTATGGCAGGCTATTATTATGCTAGTTTGCCATTCTTGTACTCTTCCACTCGTACGGAACCTATCTATAAAAAAAAACTGTTTTCTGTTCATGGCTCATTCGAATTATGTAATTTTGTCAAAAGTAACAGACTATGCCAAAGATTAGACTAACGAGATGACAAATAACACGGTTTAAAAATATGTCCAAAAGAAAATTTCAAAATGAAATTTAGAACCCACCCACCTCCATCTACAAACGCGAAGACAAGAAAAGCGGACTTCCAAAATAAAATAAACCGTGTTAAATCTTTAGGTCTCATTTCTCAAAGGGTAACTGAGTTAACTCAGTCTCAATAAACAGACATGGGTGCGTGTTAACGAACACTTTATGTACTCTACTCACTCACCTGTCTAAGAGGACCGTTCAAAATCTAGTGAAATTAACACCTCTTGCTCGCCAGCTCCTTAAAGGTTATTCCGGCAGGGTGATGTATGTCGTACTGAACAGACGGTGTGCTAAGGAATACCAGGAAATAGATAGTACAGAAGGTAATCTCATATATGTACTACCTCTTTCGTACCTACGTCAGGATTGGTAACTTTGGTGAGTGCACAAAAAAACGTAGTAGTGGCACTAGTAAGTATTTAGTTGGTTTATTTATTGTTGAGAATGAAACAAGGAGAACAGAAAATATAGAAACCAATAATTACTAAAGTATTTTTTTTGTCATTAGGTACAAATTAAAAAAAAATATAATTCACCGTTTAATGTTGAATTCAAACAACCGCCCAACTGAACAGTTATAATAACGGTTTTGCTGCATTTATTTATGATCCGAAAAATTTCACAGACGCGTGTCGAAATCGGATGAAACTCGCACTGTCACTTGTCCCAATATCGTGTCCGTGAGCGATGTTTATGTGTGCATTACTCGAGCGCATTTTGTATGCAGATTACCTTCTGTATTATCTATATTGTGGTGATACGGATTTGAACTTCGAGGTGAAGTGAAACTGAGCTGAGTGGACCAGTTAATTAATGAAATAGTGGTTTTGATAGAGTTGTTGTTGTGAATTAATTTAATTTATAATAATTTAATTTCATGTTGCAGGTGGAAAATAAAATATTTTGATAATAAAACTACTGGGAGCACATAGTTTTCAATAAAATCTCTTTGTCAAATAAAGATTATTCGGGATGCGAATGTCCTCTGTATATAATCGGCTTTTTTAATTATTTTATATATTTTCTATTTAAAATCATTTACCTTCTTTGTATACAAAACAATATACTCATATCGAACAATTGAATTTCATCTACCAGATCGGCTACAATGTACTGCTGTGGTGCTGTATTTCAGATTTATATATATATATATATATATATATATATTACACAGCTTTTATTAGTGGTCCATCCATTATTCGTTTTATTACGCCTACTGTTACGTAACAATCCGTAAAAATATAAATTGTTTTTAACTTCCATGGTCACTAACGCTATAATAATTTACATACCTTGTACCTTGTTTTTAACGAGTCCCCGATATTTCGGTACTGTTGCAAGCACCATGGGTCTATTTGATGATATTATTTTAAACTTTCTGTAGTTCGGTAGGCACGTCAAGTTATTGATCTCGGCTGTATCTGTGTTTATCAGCACCCACCAATCCACACTGGACTTCCGGAGTACTCCAGCCAGTTGCCTTTTTATTAATAAACAGGGAATAATCTTAGATAAGTTACTCTATGTTTTGTCTCTGTTTAATGAACTACAAATGGCACTTGAGTTACATGAACAAAACACGGCGTGACTAGTCTAAACTTATTCCTCGTTCATTAATTGGGGGGGGGGGGGGAGTATAAGTTTGCATTCAGACGGACGGACGGGCGGGTTCCTCATTAAAATCGGTCTAGCAGTTTATGAGTTAACTTCTCTTCTTTAACTAGTAAGAATGAAAGTATTAAATTAACTACCCAGAACATTGTATCGGACGTTAAAAATGTTAGTTGCATTGACTTATTTTCTCAAAGAGGGTGATACAAAGTCAAATGTCGACCTCGGGAGCAAACCGAGCAACGTTCTTTGAATTCCATTGCTATGCTCCAGATTCTACTCTAGAATCCTTCGCTCCGCTCTGAATTCTTAAAACGCTCTCGGCTTTAAAATAGTTCTTCGCTCCTTTAGCAAACAATCTACTACTTTTGTCTTTTTCTACCAGCGTTACAAGCGTGGAAGTTTTTACCCTATGACAGCAGCTGAGACAGACTTTTGATTGGCCATCCACTATCTACTAAATTATTTTTATTTCTTCTTCACTTTTGTTATTTTTTATGTTTTTCTTAATAAATTCACGACGAGCAGTAAAAGCTATATCTTTCTTTGATCTTTTACTTAAGTATGGAATATAATAATGAAAGTTACGTCAATAGTAAGTTCCGTAGCATACGTAACCTACGCGTAGGTACTATTCCGTTTGACATAAAGCAATCTCAGTTTATTACTGCGGTCCTCGATTTGGCTCCCAATAAAGTATTCATGAATATGGGCTGGCCTCATACACTGGAAATAACTAGAAGCTAGACTTTCTGCAGTCGATTGGTACGATTGTATATAAATCACATTAAGTAAAACATTATGCGAATCCTTAGATTTTGAGCTCAGGTCTCACAAGGGACTGTCAAATTGAAAGTCAGATCAAACAGACGCTAACAGCTCCAGCCTGTGCAAAAACACACCGAATCGGAGACGTCACACTGAGCACAGCGACCGAACGTGTAGCGAAATCGATTTTAAAGTGAAACATTGAATTCCACTACAATAACTTACTTATCTTTCCTGCTAAAGTCCCTGTGACGCTACCTAAAGAATTTTAGATCGGACATATAAGTAATTTAAATCTAAAGAAAATTTTACTAGAAATGATTATCTTTATATATATAATTCTTCTGTGAGTGTGTATGTCACTGAACTTCTCTTAAACGACTGGACCGATTTTGATGAAATTTTTTGTGTGTGTTCAAGGGGATCTGAGAATGGTTTAGATTCACAATTTTGTCCGCTGGACAACCCCTATTTTTTTAGGGCGGTACGAAGTTCGCTGGGTCAGCTAGTACTATATAATATTATAGACCATTTCTTCTTTCAAATATTTTATACTTGTAAAGGTGTTCCTTTACCCACAACAGTGGGTTTCCTACAATGCGAAGTGATGACGCTGCCTTGCAGCCAAGGAAATACTAGAAAGAATTCGACACGGCCATTAGGGTAGTGGGGGGGGTTCGAGTCCCGTCCGCTGCCTGGTCCACGTGGATTTTTTTCTAGTAGAATTTAATTTAGATATAATCATCTAGCAGTTAAATTAATTAATATATATATATAAGTAATGTTATTTATTCAATGTACCGAATAAATACAGTATGATATTAAAACTTAAAACGCTAGTGATTTTGCTTTCTCTATTTTAAAACTTAGAGGCTATAATTATGTTTTAGTTTATAAAAAGCCAGGGAGTCAGTCAGTCTACAACTTGAAGCTTACCGAGATTTGTATGTACTGTATCGACCTGCATTTGTAACTAGTTTCCTACAACATCGTCCATCTTAAATTGATAATGCTTCATTTCACCTCCGATCTGCAGTCTCTGACAACCTGACAAGGGTATTAGAGCTAAGAGTTAAGTAGCTCCATTGTCTTGACAAAATCTTACTATAGTGTGACCTACGCCTTAAGGTAAGGCACAGAAAATTTATTTCAAGAAGAAACAGATTAAGATCACATTGATCTAATTCTAAGCTTTGCCGTCGAAAACAACTTTGTATTATCATAATAAATAAATCTTGAAAAATCCAACAAGTTGACTTACGCTTCATAGGATCTTTGTAGGTTCACTTTATAGATTGTACAAAGCAAAAAAAAAAGATTTCTATCTGTTCTGTAAAGGAGGACGGGCATTTTGGTATCCAATTGGTGTTTGGTATCAATAGTGATGAGTGATATATCATTGAATACCTCTTTTCATGTAGAATATTAGTTACTATGGCGGCATTCTGATATTTGTTGTCCGTTTTTAGTTTTTCCAGAAAATACCAGAACCATTTTTGCAGGAACCGTTATTGCCATTATTTATTATTACATAACCAAAAAGGGAAATCGAGTCACTGAATCAAGTACAGAGTTGAATGCAGGATGCCATCCCCTCTCCCGCCCGTATTTAGGCAGGTAGATAGAAGGCGCGGGCGCACGGGCGCATTAGTCGATCGTTAGTACTGCGCGTGAGACTACGTTCGTTCCTTCTTATATCTTTTATCGTTATTTTAACCTGTTTTTATCGTTGATTCCGGCTTTCTTATGGACTTGGCATATATCAATTATATGGTACCTAAGCTATGCCAGGCACGCCGGATTCGTCGCTCCTGCACTGTTCTTAAATGACATCCTTATAGATAATGAATAAAGAAATTACTCAAAAATGTGTTTCTTTCACTCTGCCTCTGGATAACTGCATACATAAAAAATTAAATGAATAAAAACAAAAAAAAAACTTTTCTATTTTGTTATTTTTATTTTTGTTAAAAAAGTTTTTATTAAATGTTACCGTCATTGGCGTGTCTAGGGTTATTTTTCAGGGGGGAGCTGGGCCCTGACATTGAAGAGTCGTCTGAAGTTAGTGATTAGTATTATAGAATTTCGAATTGGTAGTCCAACGTTCTGGGGTGGGCACAAGACCGTCCTGGGGTGGGCACGGCCCACTCGGCCCCCCTCTATATACGCCTATGGTTACCGTTCAAGATAACAAGCTAGTTATTGTTTTTTTTTATTATGTTTTTTACCATTTTCTTTTATTAACGATCTCGTTAAAGATAAACATTAAATTGTTCACACGAGGTTGTATTGTTACTAAGTCAGAAGGTACTGGTATGGTATAATGGTATAGATATCAACGGTCTAACCTAATGCCTATTGTTAATACTTACAACACTGCTAAAATAATGTAAATACTAAAATGTATAACAATTTAGAAAGAAAAAACTTTTTTTTATTATTTATTATATAGCTCTGTTTCGACAACGTATCAGGGCAAGCGCCATAGTAGACATTATTGTATTCAAGTAGACCTTTCAAATGATATGCAACACATCTCTATTGGAACGGATACCAAGTTCCATACAATTTGCCCATCATCCTTAAGCGTCTTTTTTGTTTTAATTCATAATAAAACTAAGAATATAGCAGTTTCCGTTCGACTAGAAAAAACAATAAATGCGTCCCGGGTGACAGGCTGGGATCGACCAGCACCCTACGCTTTTCGGGTTAATGCACACGCACAGACCGTTATGCTAAAGGGTTCCCAACGAGATCTTCGAATTTATTTTGGCATTTCTTAGGCTATGAAGCAGGTCTGTGAAGTGTAAGATTTTTGTGCAAAAAAAAAATCTTAAAGGCCACTCGAATCAACATTCTTAAATCTAATTAAGGCTTAATCAAAAGAGTTTAACACAATATACCATATTTGTGAATTGTTTAAAGTCAGATAGAGATTGGCATGATTCGTTTTTAAATTAGACTGGGCGAAAGTGGTCCTAGAACCAATACCGATACCAGGAGCACCAAAATCTGACCCGACAGCTTTGAGATATAGGTATTAATTAGTTCTTGTCGAACTCCCCATATAAAGCTTAGATTAAAACAAAAAGGGTAGATACGGTACGCTCATACTTGCATCAAACAAAAACTGATCCCACGGCAGCGCGAACGGGACGCCGAGATCCGCGTCACTGCATTACCGACCCGAACGAAACAGCACGTTAAGTTTCAACGGCAGCGCGAACGAGACGGCTAGATCCGCGTCACTGCACTACCGACCAATCACGCGACCAGGACTCGACGTTACTACCGAATAAGATTCAAAACAAACAGCAAAAAATATTTTATAGCTTACGAATGAAAAGTAATGCCGTGGGTTTTATTTTTAGTTCTTGAGCAATTTGAGCACTTTTTAAAAACACACTTAGGCTTTGTTTTATCATATAAACACAAAATATTAGCAATATTTATTTTTGGCGTTCACATGTACGTTGTTTGCATGTCAAGTTGTGACTAAAGCGATTAGGGTCGTGGACCACAATTTATGCGGATCACTTTTGTGAGGCTAGTGCCGTATCTACCCTTTTTGTTTTAATCTAAGATATAAAGACCAGTTTTTCTCCTTTGATTAAAAAACTTGGTTCGGCAAATTAGTCTTAATATAATAAATAATTTAGCAGTGAAGAGCACATATAAACAAAATTGTATATAATAATATTCGTGCCGTTTGTATCTTTTCTCATTTCCTGGAACTGTAAGAATAGTTTTCAACTTACAATTTGCAAAATGGCGAACAACAGACGTGTGACACAAAACCCTTCAGATACCGCCGCACCCGCAAACATGACACGCGGCAAACTTCATAACAAATGCATTCATAAACTTCGCAAACGGATGGAAAAGTTAATGCCGTCGAGACACCGCCGGTTGTAGCTGCTCAGGAGCTCTATTTTTGAATCACTCGTCTGACATAGTATCGTCGAATGCTACATAAGTCTCCTTCGTCTTTCAAGTCGCATAATACTGATTTTCCGTATTTTTGAATCATTCGTCACCGGTGTTACCTATTTAATACGAAATATAAAATTTTACGCAGTTCACGCAGAAAAAATAAAAACCGGCAATTACCGCAATGAAAACCGAACAAAAATTCTCGTTGTCGTTTCATATAAAGCATGACGAAAATAGATTATCGTCGTCTAATAGCACAAAAAAATTGACAATTATTCTATCATTCGCCTCCACCATTCGCCATGCGGCGAGTGGTCTCACCCATTCGTTGCACTCGAGCGATTCGAAAATACGGAATTAATTATGTCGAATGAAATTTAGTAGAAATCGAGCGTTCGACGCAAGACGAGTGATTCAAAAATAGAGCTCCTGATACTGTTTTTGTCGGTTTGCTTTGGTATTTTTGTGTGACTGGTATAATTGGGATGCTCCGTTGGGAACTTTTAACGAGTGTATGACGGATAGATTTTTTTAATTTATTTATTTATAATCAGGCTACATAAGCCCATAGTTAATTACCTTATAGTCTAACATATATACAGATATAAAATATTGTTGTTAGTAAATAAAATTATTAACTATGTTAGTAAACCGGAAATAACACGTATAAACGACGACGTGTGACGCGAAGTGGTATCAGGTAACCGGCCTCGGAACCGCCGGAAAACTACACCTTTCGTCCAAAGATCTTCCTTCATGAAAGTCGCCAGATGTTCAGTCAGCACCCTCACCACAAATGAATTAAATAGATAGTGTTCATAGGATGTGTCTAATTAAGATACGGTTTGTGAATTTTTATTATGTTTGAATAAATTGATTAAGTTTATCAAATGAATAAATATACTCCACTGGAACAATCACGAACTGGTCATGATAATCAATTTATCTCTTACTAGCGACCGCCCGCGACTTCGTCCGCGTTCACTTTAGTTTTTTCTCCCCTCAGGAACCTGCCACTTTTCCGGGATAAAAAGTATCCTTTGTCTAAATCCAGGTTACAAACTATATGTGCATCAAATTTCATCCGAATCAAATACGTTTTTTTTTATTAATTTACAGTCAGGCAACGTGGGCCCATAGATACATACCTTAAAGTCTAACATATATACAGATATAAAACATAGTAAAAAACTTATTGAACACGTATTGACGGCGACGTGTGACGCAGAATGGTGTCCGGTATCCGGCCTCGGAACCGCCGGAACACAACACCTTTCGGCCAAAGCTCTTCTTTCATAAAGTTCGCTAGGTGTTCGGTTGGTACTCTCACCACGAATGAATTAAAATTCACATTATGGCGAGATTCCAACCGTGCGACTCTCAGGGAGAACTTCGTCTTGATCCGCAGATACTCTACGATCTCCTCTTCCTTCGTAGAGTAATGCAGCCGGGACACGTACAGCGGCGTCGTTGGTATGGCGGGACGCAACAGATGGTTCGGTCCAGTCAGGGCAGCACCACACAGGTTGCGGCGAGCGGGCTTCCTCTTCTTCCTTTCCACCTTGATGAAGCCTTCTTCGTCACAATTTAGATTTTGTGATGCCGCCGGAGTAGCACGTTTGTGTTTGCTTCTCTATTTGTTGTAATATTCGCTCTGGTTTCGGAGCGGCATCGGCAGGTCGAATTGCGGCTGCAGCTGCGTAGGCGCGTTGCGGTGTCGAAGTGCAAGCGCGTGACGTCTCCGATATGGCGGAGGGGCGGGCGGCGGCGACGGGGCGCGGGGCATTGCGCGCGGTGACGGCGGGCGGTGAGGACTCGCAGGCGCCGACTCAATACTGCCGATAGATGCATTTTGCGCCCCGCGACGTGTATTTACATTGGAAAACTCGGGTGACCTACTTACACAAGCAGTGTTGCTTAAAAACTCTACTTGGGCCCTCAACTCACCGATGGTGTTATTCGAGTCCTCCAATTTGCTCACAACTTCGGCCAGGCTTGCTTTCAGGTAGTTGATATCCTTCAGCAGCCTGGTGACGTCAACGTGGTCAAACGTGACAGGGGGCAGCTTGTGCAGCTCCTTCGCCACGAACGACGGAACGTCATCAGGGTCGGTCTCCTTCAGCAGGGTGATGATATCCTGGATACTCTTTTCTATTCCATCTCTCCGGCGAGATGGCATCTGGTCAGCCTTGCCAACGGACCGGAAGAGCAGCGCCTTACCACTGCATACCTCATCTTCCTCATAGCTTGATTTACAAATCTGCAAGATGCTGACCTCATCCATTGTATCTATTGCATTTTGTATAAATTTTTGCGTGATTGAATTACAAACTTTCACATTTATAATATTAGTAGGACTGTTGCCCAGGGGATAACGATCCAAATAAACTTTTTGCAGTTTATCAACATTCATCTTGCGTTGTTTTTATATACATACTTGTAAATTTTTGAAACTTGTCACCTGTTTCTTGAGTGTTATACTCAAGGATCAGGTGACAAGTTCGAATTCGATTCGAAGTCACAAATTGATCAGTCTCTCGATATTTTTATGCAAGACTTTGTTTACTTACAAAACTATTTATTTATTTTAATAAAGTATTGTACACGAAAAAAATAAAAAAAAATACATAACGTAAATAATAATGTACATAAAGTGTGGCTTATTTCTCTAAGAAAGCCAAAGACCGCCTGCGATAGGAGCTATGCTGGGAGACATACATGTACCTACACTGAGAACATATTAATAAAAAAATGCATGTCAATTTTATTAACAAAATTATGTAAACAAAAAATAATAAATACATAAACATATATAAATGAACACACAAGAAGCTTCGATAGGAAAAAAATAACTAAAAAAAAATATGTCGATGACAAGTAATTTTCCTTAACTATTTTTATAAAAAGCGAAAGTGTTGTGATGTGTCTTATTTCTGACGGCAGGGCATTCCACAACTTCACTAATTAAACAGTGAAGGAGTCGCTATAGAAGTCAGTACGGCAATGGTTGAATGGTACTTTAAGCAGAGTCCGAACGTGTGCTCGGCAGAGCACGCCCGGAGGCCGCACATACTGGAAGCGGTCACGAAGATATGAGTATCTACGGATACGCTGGGTTATGCAAAATGTTAAATAACAGAAAAAGGATACGGAATTCCTACGTAGACGGATAGGAAGCCATTTGAGTTGTGATCTGAATTTGGAAACATGGTCATATTTACGTAGTCCAAAAATAAACCGTATGTACAAATTTTGTAGTCGTTCGAGCTTAGTCAAAAGTTCCTCTGTGATGTGCAGATAACAGGCGTCTGCGTAGTCAGGATTGGGGAGAATCAGTGACTGAGCCAAAGAAATTCTGGTTGACAACGACTGACTTCGTTAACGTGAGCTTTCCAATTTATATATTTTTTGTAGTAATTGTTTTGTAAAAACTTTTTCTTTTTCTGATCCTGCTATCAGCTTTTTATACGGGCAATGTCGTTATTATGTAGTGCTTGCTACGAAACTACGCAACAAATTTTGTTTAAAGTGACTCGAACTACGATTTAGAATTTCTTATAAAGCGAGGGAATTCATTAAGGTGCGATTTGCAAATTTCAGTCATAAATTCCGTAGCGAAAATAGAAGAATGTTTGCAGAAATTTTCTTGAATAGATAAAAGTGGATAAAAATGAGGAAAACACCTTAAACATAATATAATTCTTCTTACAGGCCCCCGTAATAATTCCAAGAATCTTCGGCAATTCCGATCAATCACTTCCGAGATAGGAGGGTAGCAGTTGTCACCTTATTTAATTTTGAAAGCAGGTTCTAATTTAAATCAACTGTTTTATCCTCTCTTAGTAACCACCGCCTTCTGGATATAAAAATGCCTTTATAATGTATCGCACCCTTTAATGGATAAATGTTAGAATACCAGAGGATCATAACTACAATTTCTGAAGATTTCCATCTTGTAATTTTTGTGGAAAACCATGTGAGGTGGTTCAAGCTTTATGCCTTTGGTACCGCACTATACATGATCAATTTGGCTTTAAGGGGTGTCTAGTTTAAGGTGTAATTCTGATGATTTTCTAAGTAGAATACTAAATTTGAATACAAAAGAGGTAGGGCAAATGGATATTCTGATTACGTTACTAACTTTTACCTTACAAAAGACCACAGTAAAATAAAAATCTCTGTGGCAGTTATGTTTGGTGATATTGTGTTTCTGTCGGTGAATGAAGTTCCAGGGGTGCTAGGGTTGGGACATCAAGGAGCTGATGATGATGATAAACTTGCTGTTGTTTTCAAATTGTAGGATTTTTAGTTAAGAGATTTTAATAAAATGAGGAAAGTTCTTTGCTGTCGTCAACTGAATATAAAGCTCCGAGTCAGGCTACTCATGTGCTACATCTGGCCTATCGTCATGTATGGACGCAAAACGTGGACCCTGAAAGAGGACACTACAAGACGCCTACAGGCATTCGAGATGTGGTGCTACCGTCGCATGTTACGCATTAGTTGGACGCAGAGGGTCAGGAACGAAACCGTGTTTCGTTCCTGACCCTCTGCGTCTATGCGTGCATATGTCCCGGAAAATGTTGCCTTCTATCACAAAAACGCAAGATGGAATATATCAGCCACGTGCTCAGGAACGATAGATACATGCTGCTGCAGTTAATAATGATGGGCAAAGTGGATGGAAAGAGACGTGCTGGGCGTAGAAAGATGTCATGGCTCCGGAATATCCGGGAGTGGAACGGTATTGCCACCGTCGAACAGCTGTTCCAGCTGGCTGCTGATAGAGATGAATACAGGAAGCTAACGGCCAACTTTCAGGATTGAAGAGGCACTGGAAGAAGAAGAAGTTAAGAGCCATGCCATTACCAATTACAGGTACAGAGATTTAATGATATTATATATGCATAAGTTAAAAAGACTTGAATAGTAAAAAACTTCACTATGTAAAACGATTAAAAATTACTGATCCGAATTTATATCAGCCTTGATAACGGCACGAGAAGTTAAATTATTAGATCTGCGATAGTCTTTTACCTCGTATTCGGCGTAAATTGATTCTTAGGAACCTCAGAACGCCTGGTGCACAATTAATATAAAAATGAAAAATGTTTTTATGAAGGGTGTATAAACTTTAAATTAAAAAAGTGGCCAAGTGCGAGCTGGGCTCGCCCATGAAGGGTCCATTACTTAGGCACCTATTACAGATTTATTATTAGAAAATAATGGTACATGATTTGTGCATTAGGATTATGTTTATGAAATTTATGATTATTTTTTAGTTTTTATTAGTATTTGATTTGATTGAATGATAGATAAATTTCGGTTTACGATTTATGACGTATTAAAAAAAACTACTAACTAGATCTCGTTCAAACAAATCTTCGGTGGATGTTTGCATGGTAATGTACATTATATATTTTTTTAGTTTTATCATTCTCTTATTTTAGAAGTTACAGGGGGGAGGGGCACATTTTACCACTTTGGAAGTGTCACTCACGCAAACTATTTAGTTTACCAAAAAATGATATTAGAAATCTCAATATCATTTTTGAAGACCTATCCATAGATACTCCACACGTATGGATATGATGCAAAATTTTTTTTTAGTTTGAGTTCAAAGTATGGGGAGCCCCCATCACCCCCCAAAAATGATTGTTATTTTTTCTATTTTTGTGTGAAAATTTTAATGCGGTTCACAGAATACATCTACTTACCAAGTTTCAACAGTATAGTTCTTATAGTTTCCGAAAAAAGTGGCTGTGACATACGGACGGACAGACAGACGGACATGACGAATCCATAAGGGTTCCGTTTCTTGCCATTTGGCTACGGAACCCTAAAAACCGCATAGAATATCAAGTGAAAGCTAGGTGAATAAATTGATCACTTACTGCAACTAATTGGATTATGGTCGTAGCAGACATATCAGGAGCTCGATGGCGCAAGTGGTTAGCACGTTCGGCAGCGATCGTTGAAGTTAAGTAACTTTCGCAGTGGTCGGTTATTGGATAAGTGACCAAAAATTTACGCTCGATCTCCTCCGTGCTTCAGAAGAAATGTTAAGCCGTTGGTCCTGGCTGCATATGCAGTCATAAGCACCCTTCAATCCGCACTGGGCCCTCATGGTGGTTCATGGCCCAATCTCCTTATTACATCCAAAGGGAGCCTGTGCCCCAGCAGTGGGACATTAATAGGGTAATAATGATGATTGATGAGACACATCAATTCGGAAACGGATCGTCACCGTATCAACTCGAGCCGTTCAGTATTCTTTGTATGAAACGTAAAGCTTACGTCTGTGTATCCTAGCTAAGTTCTCTCGTTCACGCCTCTCCCCCGGCCTGCGTTGCAGAAAATGCTTTCCATAAAGAAAGTAACCACTCAGTTTTAAGTGCCATCTCTTAAAACGGAGTGATTACTTTCTCTATGACTGATCAAACTACCTAGCTATACTTAACTTTTGTTAATTAATAATATTAATGTGATGGAAGTTGACATCAACACATGTTTTAGAT
Organism: Chilo suppressalis; assembly: GCA_902850365.2. Classification (NCBI taxonomy): domain Eukaryota; kingdom Metazoa; phylum Arthropoda; class Insecta; order Lepidoptera; family Crambidae; genus Chilo; species Chilo suppressalis. The sequence continues at coordinate 9,494,568 of OU963895.1, read as the reverse complement.
TTTTGATGTAGTACAGTCAATCTGTCGAAAAAAAATCGTTTCAGTGAAAAAAAAACCTAAAGGGTAAGTCAATGACGTCAGTAAGCCTTGGCGATGGGCATGTTCAACTCGTAGGCGTTTTTTGAAAACCTCAAAAAAACCCTCAAAAATTTTTTGAAACGCATTTTTCTTGTTTTGTATGCATTTTAGAAACTTTTTTTTCGACCATAATTGTAGAGGGCGTTGAGTACTACAATTTATGTCATTGTTGCAATCTCGTACAACAAAAAATGCGCATTATAGGTGGCGCTAAAGTCTCAAAAAAAGAGTTTTTTCACTTTTTCACCCTGAAAATATCATGTTAATGGAAAACTTTAAATGAAAAAGTTGTTCCGTACATAATTACCAACAACTTTTGTATTAACAATTTTTTTGTATTAATTACCGTTTTCAAGTTATAAATTGCGCAGGTATGAAAAATCCAATAGAGCGATTTTGGGCAGTTCAAGTACACATTTGCAGTGCACATTTCAATGTACGTTTTACTATTTTTTATTTTTTTCATGATTGTAAAAATTTAGATTTGTTATTGACATGAAATATCGACAATTAGAGTTTTGGATTCATTTTCTTGCATGAATTAATTGCAGGAACAAAAGTAGTTGATATAAAAATGATTATTTTGTCGAACATATGAGATAAAAATTCTAAATTGTTATTAACTTATTTCCTGCTGTTAATGCGTCCGAGAAACATCTGGAAAAAAAAAATTCAGATGTGCAACTTGAATTAACAAAAAAAACAAATAGGCACATTATCACTCATTTTTACAGAGCCAATTTTTTCCGTCTTTACTGTCCGAAACTCACATAGGTTTTTTGAGTTTTTCAAAAAACGCCTACGAGTGAATGTTCACTGCCCATCGCCAAGGTGGCTTAATGACGTCATTTGACAACAGAAAAAACAAGACTTACCTTTAGGTTTTTTTTTCACCACTCAACCTACAGATTGACTGTACTAATGTCTGTTTCTTAGGTTTTCACGCACATCACTCATTAAAAAAAACTAGTTTTTACGGGTTAATGCACGAAACTTTATTTATTTATTGACTTTTCGTAGCCTTTACAGGCTTCGTCGTCAGAATCATTCAATTGACGACACTGTACGAAACAAAACAGGGAGAAAAAATAGCCCTTGCTGAGTTTCTTACCGGTTCTTCTCAATACAAGGTCTCCCGCGTGGAGACCTTGTATTGAGAAGAACATAGTGGATGGTACCTGGAGTTGCTTATTTCCTTACGTTTCATTACATGCTTACGTTAAGTGGACGGCAAGCTGAAACGCGAGTTGGTATCAATCCCTTTAGCGATATCGATAGCTCACATTCGACGCGCCGCTTCGCTGTACACTGCGCATTGCTGTTTGGATTCAGAACAATTCAAAAAATGTAATTAGGATATTTTTGTGTTGTAAATAAAGTTATGTTATTTAACACTCTATTAAAAAATTTAATGTACGCGCAGCTTCGTTTCTCGGCGTGTTTTGGTGCGAGCTGATGCTTAATGTCCATCTATCATCATGCTTTGTCTGGCCATTCTGAAAATTTTTTAACTTCCATAGTAGACCGGTCACTACCGGTAGCCACTACGCCATTGAGTATGCATTTTTTTATATTAAACTGGTGTCAAACAAGCATATGACCCGCCAGATGATAAGCGGCACCATAGCCTGTAGACACTTGCGATATCAAATATATCACTCGCGCCGTTGCTTACCCTGACCTAATCCCCTACCCCGTGGAGCCCTGGAACCATACTCACCGAAATGAAATGAAATGAAATGAAATGAAATGAAACGAAACGAAACAAAACGAAACGAAACGAAACGAAACGAAACGAAACGAAACAAAACGAAACGAAACGAAACGAAACGAAATGAAATGAAATGAAAATGAAAACCTTCACTGGTTCACCGACAGAAACACAACACCACCAAAAGGTAGTGTTATTTTACTGAGTCTTCTGTAAGTTGGAGGTTACTTCCTCAGACGGGCGCTCCTGCTCATGGCCGTCTTTAACCTATTGGAGGCTCTGGGCATATTAGGAAAATGGGGCCTCTATGACTTTGATGTGGATTATGACTTGAAATGGAGCGAGTCATACTGATGAGTGTACTACTGATGATTTTTCTTTAAAATGTGTATGTGCTTAGTATACCATTACATGTATATTTAAATTTGTCTAAGCATGCTGAAGTTGGAAAGCTTAATTTTTGGATGAGAGTAGAATAGCTTCGCTTATGTAAAAGCTAGTAAGTTGGTATTGTAGTCAGTAATTTAGGTTCGATTTCATCGAATCATTTTTCTTGTTTTGTATGCATTTTAGAAACTTTTTTTTCGACCATAATTGTAGAGGGCGTTGAGTACTACAATTTATGTCATTGTTGCAATCTCGTACAACAAAAAATGCGCATTATAGGTGGCGCTAAAGTCTCAAAAAAAGAGTTTTTTCACTTTTTCACCCTGAAAATATCATGTTAATGGAAAACTTTAAATGAAAAAGTTGTTCCGTACATAATTACCAACAACTTTTGTATTAACAATTTTTTTGTATTAATTACCGTTTTCAAGTTATAAATTGCGCAGGTATGAAAAATCCAATAGAGCGATTTTGGGCAGTTCAAGTACACATTTGCAGTGCACATTTCAATGTACGTTTTACTATTTTTTATTTTTTTCATGATTGTAAAAATTTAGATTTGTTATTGACATGAAATATCGACAATTAGAGTTTTGGATTCATTTTCTTGCATGAATTAATTGCAGGAACAAAAGTAGTTGATAGAAAAATGATTATTTTGTCGAACATATGAGATAAAAATTCTAAATTGTTATTAACTTATTTCCTGCTGTTAATGCGTCCGAGCAACATTTGGAAAAAAAAAATTCAGATGTGCAACTTGAATTAACAAAAAAAACAAATAGGCACATTATCACTCATTTTTACAGAGCCAATTTTTTCCGTCTTTACTGTCCGAAACTCACATAGGTTTTTTGAGTTTTTCAAAAAACGCCTACGAGTGAATGTTCACTGCCCATCGCCAAGGTGGCTTAATGACGTCATTTGACAACAGAAAAAACAAGACTTACCTTTAGGTTTTTTTTTCACCACTCAACCTACAGATTGACTGTACTAATGTCTGTTTCTTAGGTTTTCACGCACATCACTCATTAAAAAAAACTAGTTTTTACGGGTTAATGCACGAAACTTTATTTATTTATTGACTTTTCGTAGCCTTTACAGGCTTCGTCGTCAGAATCATTCAATTGACGACACTGTACGAAACAAAACAGGGAGAAAAAATAGCCCTTGCTGAGTTTCTTACCGGTTCTTCTCAATACAAGGTCTCCCGCGTGGAGACCTTGTATTGAGAAGAACATAGTGGATGGTACCTGGAGTTGCTTATTTCCTTACGTTTCATTACATGCTTACGTTAAGTGGACGGCAAGCTGAAACGCGAGTTGGTATCAATCCCTTTAGCGATATCGATAGCTCACATTCGACGCGCCGCTTCGCTGTACACTGCGCATTGCTGTTTGGATTCAGAACAATTCAAAAAATGTAATTAGGATATTTTTGTGTTGTAAATAAAGTTATGTTATTTAACACTCTATTAAAAAATTTAATGTACGCGCAGCTTCGTTTCTCGGCGTGTTTTGGTGCGAGCTGATGCTTAATGTCCATCTATCATCATGCTTTGTCTGGCCATTCTGAAAATTTTTTAACTTCCATAGTAGACCGGTCACTACCGGTAGCCACTACGCCATTGAGTATGCATTTTTTTATATTAAACTGGTGTCAAACAAGCATATGACCCGCCAGATGATAAGCGGCACCATAGCCTGTAGACACTTGCGATATCAAATATATCACTCGCGCCGTTGCTTACCCTGACCTAATCCCCTACCCCGTGGAGCCCTGGAACCATACTCACCGAAATGAAATGAAACGAAACGAAACAAAACGAAACGAAACGAAACGAAACGAAACAAAACGAAACGAAACGAAACGAAACGAAATGAAATGAAATGAAAATAAAAACCTTCACTGGTTCACCGACAGAAACACAACACCACCAAAAGGTAGTGTTATTTTACTGAGTCTTCTGTAAGGTGGAGGTTACTTCCTCAGACGGGCGCTCCTGCTCATGGCCGTCTTTAACCTATTGGAGGCTCTGGGCATATTAGGAAAATGGGGCCTCTATGACTTTGATGTGGATTATGACTTGAAATGGAGCGAGTCATACTGATGAGTGTACTACTGATGATTTTTCTTTAAAATGTGTATGTGCTTAGTATACCATTACATGTATATTTAAATTTGTCTAAGCATGCTGAAGTTGGAAAGCTTAATTTTTGGATGAGAGTAGAATAGCTTGGCTTATGTAAAAGCTAGTAAGTTGGTATTGTAGTCAGTAATTTAGGTTCGATTTCATCGAATTATTTAAGTTTTTTGGTAATAAATATTGGTTATCTGACAGGAACTAGGGATTTTGTATTTGATCTGTGGGAGGCGCTTATCGATCGCGGGGCCCTGTGCACTTGCCCAAAGTGCCCACTGGGAAAGAGGGGTCTGGCTATGCTCGACCTTTCTTATAGTATGAATATACAAACATAATGATTAATCAGTCACCGCGAATACGAACGAGAGGGAAAGTTTGCATTTTTTTATGGTTTTAGCGATTAACTAGCGTGCGGTGTTGCAATTATTCAATGTTCGGAAGGCTAGCGGACTCGATGGCATCCCAGTTATTGCACTTAAACATTTTGCAGCGGAGTTGTCTCCCGTGCTTACGCACCTGTACCAACTCTCGTACTATTTGGGGAGTGTGCCGGAGACTTGGAGAGATGTCAATGAGCAAACAATGCAAATAAAAAAAAGAACCAATATATTGTTTTATTTCATTCTACGAGTATGGCAACTTATAACTATTGAACGAGTTTAGTTTAGTCAAATAAACATATTACTTGATTGCGACCGTAACATGGTTATGAATCGCTTTCGTATAACTATGGATATAGCTTTATTACGGATTTATCTATCTTACGGCGACATATAGATATCACACTCTTCAATATCGATCAAGCCAAACGCCTTGATTAAGCAATTTTGCTTAAACAAGCAGCAGGTCACAATGGAATACACATACCGACGTACAGCAAGAAAAATATATTACCTTCTCTCTATGTCAGCCGGGTAAGAATACTTATTCTATAGTAAAGTTATTTATGAGTAAATGTTATTTAAGTAAGTAGGTATAATTCTTTATCAATCATTAAATGTCTTTGATATTGGAAAAGGCTTTTAAACTTATTTGATTGACATTATAAGCTTGTTTCTTTATCAGATTTCCATTAACATCTGTTTCAAACACAATAAATAAATTGATAGACAGCTCACTGTATTAATGACTTGAGGAATTTTGTATTTCATAACAAATAAACTGAAATATAATTTAAATTTTCAGTCAATAAGGTTAATTTATGGGACATCGGTCGGAAATTAATATCTGAACTTTTGGTATTCAAATTGTTAAAATTACTTACCTTCCTGATATTGAAGATCGGTGGTAATTTCCATTTGTAATTGATTTTGTTAACCCATTTCTTTATATATTCATGCATACGTGGAGGAACTCAATGTCGCAATGTGTGTGTGGCTACCGCAATCGTTGGAAATATAGTTACTTATTTTTGCTTACTATAGTGGAAGTTATACAATTTTCGCAATGGCCAGACATAGGGTGACGGTAGAGTGTCAACCCACACCCAAACGCGACGCGAAGCGAAGCTGCGCGCATTTTAATAGAGCGACTCAAAAAATAACTTCTTTTACTATACTTAAAGATACACATTTAATTGTTTAAATTCTGAATGATTTAAAGATTGGGCACCAGTTGCACATTGGCATCTCTCCAAGTATCCGGCTTACACCCCAAAGAGTGCGAGAGTTAGTACAGGCACGGTACACAACTCCACTGCACAATGTTTAAGTACAACTGCTGGGATGCTATCGGGTCCGCTAACCTTCCGGACACCGAGTGATTGCAACATCGCACGCTAGTTAGTCGCTAAAACCAATTTGTGATCCAATCCATCTCATTCGTATTTGCGGTGAATGATTAATTGTTTTGTTTATAATATATTCATGCATGCGTGGATGAACTCTATGGCAAAGTGGCTACCGCTACCAGTCTACTATGGAAATTAAACAATTTTCGCAATGGCCAGACACAGTATGATGTTAAATCAGCTTTCACCTGCGGCTTATGAGCCAGTGATCCGTCTGGACTATTCAGAGATGGCAGCGAGTGTAAGTAATAAGATCAGAATGTGGAATGTAGTGCATGAGTTTGCGTGAATGTGTTGAGTGAACCCTGCATTCTATTAATAACGCATACTTTTAATAACCAAAGCACTACGCGTTCGCTTCGAATTGGCTGCTTCCACCCTCCCATCTTCAGAACACCGCGCTTTAGACGGTCCCTATTTGTCGACCTTATTGAACGATGGTACCAGTTGATGTGCCTGTGATTGACTATCGACGGCCAACTCGAAGCAAACGAGTAGTATTTAACGGGACTAATGTGAATCAACTCTTCTTTACTTTGTTTTTCACCTACCTATTTTCTTGTATACCTACTTTTATCTTTACTATCCTTCTATGCTTCCTCTTTCAGACTTCTGCCCGCGCCCCTGGCTGTATCAAATAGCAGCCTCGAGCACGGACAGTATATTATTATACACGTTGAAATTTGAAAAAGAATAACCTAGTTAAAGAGACATATTGTAAATAATTGAATAAAAATATTATGAACAAAAAAACTCCTCAGTAATGGCAACGGCGCGGCGCTGGCCTATAGGTCCCTGTCATTGAAGCGCTGCTTCTAAAGGACTCTGCAGAGCCATAATGCTAGATCTGGCATTTGACTACCACTGGACGAGGTAGCTTGGCAGATATCAAGTAGTGATCCAACGAGCTCAGCAAGTCATGTGTGAGAGTGAATGCGTGAGCAGAGATCCCTGCATGGGCATTCTGTATTGAGAAATTGATCCTGCAAACTTATATTCATACAGAGATAAGGATGATTCAAACTTACAAAAAAAATCTCGAGTTGTCCGTTTATCAAGCCAAAACTCGTCAATTTTTCTGACGCAAAACAAATTAGTCGCATGAAACCGATAAAAAGTTACAAACTTTCCATCTCATACGCATTCGCGGTGAATGATTAATCGTTATGTTTGTTTCAATCCAGATGATTTTTGTTTACTTTTATACGACTAATGGAAGAAGGGAAGGTTGGACATGACATTCCAACCTTCCCTTCTTCCATTAGTCGTAGTCGAAGGTTAGACTGTCAATGAGTACCTCTGAAACGGAACTAATGACAAATGCAGAGAAAATCCCCATCATAGTGGATGGTACAACAATTGAATATGTAGACGAATTCATGTATCTTGTCCAAATCATATCACCAAATGACCTCACAACAAAAGAGATAAGCAAATCAATTTGGTTTGGAAACGATACTGGTCACTAAAAGAAATAGTGAATAATCCTCGTAAAGAACTCAAAGCAAAGACAAAAATATTTAACTCTTGTGATTGGCCCATTTTGATGTATTAAAATTACCTACGAAAACTAAAGACCTGACAGCACAGTATGGAAAGAAGCTTACTCATTGTTCAACTACACAATAAAATAAGACTTGAAACCATTCGTAAGCAGACCGGAGTAAGGGACGTAACATTCTGCATAACAAAATATGTCAAAATGGGCCAATCACAAGAGTAAAATATTTTTGTTCTTATTTCTGAATTGAAGACGGGCAGGTCAAATGACGAGGAACAAAAATGTCAAATGGGCCAAGGACGTTACTGAGTGATGTCCGCGGGAATGCAAGAGAAGAAAAGGGAGACAGCGTTTCGGATAGGAGGAATCCATCAAAAGAATAGCTGGAATTACGTGGAGAAGGATGACAAATAATCGCATTCTATGGCAGCCTTTAGGGAATGCCTATGCTGGAAAGCAAGACAATCTTCGTTGAACTGGTACCAATTAATAAAAAAATTGTATTTAAAAAAAATGTATGTAAGATTATTAAATAAAGGCAATTATTATCATTATTAATAGATGACTAGTGAGTGTATGCAACATTATCTGCGTAGATGAAGTGGTTAACCATTCAAACATAATCCTCCATTTCATCTTATTTAAAGGGCAATGCTACAAAAACCCAGTATCTCTGATTTTCCGTAATAATTGAATAAAGTATTGAAACAAATGCGCTATGAAATTGATTGGAAGCGTCGTTGTTTCATTGATAGTAAAATTTGACTATGTCAACCCAACGTCAAATATATATTTAATATGTGTCAAATGACTAATGGTTATTTTATCTATAGGATTTAGCTATAGTCAAATTTTACTATACATGAAACAACGCGCCCAGGCGTGAAAAATATACCAAATGCAGTTAACTCTTTTTATTCAAGTAGAATGGATTTTGCGCAACTGACACACTTTTGAAAGAACTAATGGTCGCCTGTTGGCCGAGATTCGACTTTTTGTGTTTTACTGTCAAACAGTATACTCCCATATTTCGTTATTGATATATTATTGATTACTGTGTATGCAAAGTTCTTTTGCCAAAGACGCCAAATAGTCATTAAGTGCGATTCAAACACTTCCAGAACCACAGCTCCCGTTCATGGCTCAAGATAATAAGTTTTACATCACCCATTCAATGATCGACCGCTGCTAATGTTGCCTAATTTCCACGATCGCAGAACGAACGCTATGTTAGGGCGAGAAAAATAATTCGAATTTGCAATGGTCTCGTAATCGTTTTCAGTTAGCCCAACTCCGTTGACAAACTGTGCAATACGTTTCGAACGAGACGAATCATGAAGCGTATTTTTAATGGTAGCGGGAAGCCTACCAGAGTACATACTTATTAATAACATTTGTAAATGCTCCTTAAGATGACCGATTAGATTAAATAATAAAAAAATATTTCCAACACTCACACCAATTAGCCTAGCCACAAAGTAAGCACTGTAAGGCTCGTGTTATGCTAGGGTAACGGATATAATACATATACTGTACATATATAAGTATATTTATATATAAATACATATTGTACATCCATGACTGGAGTACAAATGCTCGTATCGTATCGTCTGCCATTACCGGGGTTCGAATCCGGGACCTTTCGAGTCGGCGACACCATGAAACGTAGCGTAGAAACTACTCAACCACGAAGGTCGTCAATGATGTATTTTTTTAAAGTTTATTATAATAACGTACTCTATTTTTACTATTTCATAAGCACCTTATTTACTAGTCTGGTCTGAATTCAAAGTCAAAAATAATGCAGGACATTCCGGCATAGATAACGATAACAGAATCGATTTTCATATATTAATGAATTATTTATACAACTGCTGTCTGGAAACTGCTTTTAAGCGATAAGGTCACCCATTATTCGCCAAACAATATGTTTAAAAGATTTTACGTGTCAGGTAATAAATTTGTTTTGTATTTTAATGTACCTATTGCAATACTTTTGCCACCGTTACCCTCTCCGCCTCCCGCTATCGTCAAGGCCACCACCGCTTTAGAGACATGGGCGTACATTTTATTTGCTTTGCAAAATTGAGACTTCGTGTTTGTGTTATTTCATCGTACGGATTCCGAATCTGCAGAAACGACTGCTTTAAGTTTGTTAATTGGGAAAATTTCCACAATGCTAACATATTTGATGTTTGGGGTTCTTAAAAAGTTGCCTCATTTTTATGTGTTTCATGCTGCAGTGAGAACGTACAGTATGTGATGTTTTTTCATGACACCTAATACTCGTAAATGATAGCAAACAGGCGTATAACACCCCTGTCACATAGTTTCACTCAATTCAGTGTTCTGCCAAATAAGGAATTGATTGAAGAAGGAGTTGTAAAAACAAATCATTAGTTTCTATGTCGGAAATTAAAAAAAACAATTAATATCAATCTATGTATCTTAATTAAAATTCCTCAATCAAAGTCAAACTGCGTCTGAAACTCAAAATCAATTCCATATTATTATAATTTTAAATACTTATGTTACTATTCCATATATTGCTTGCGATACGTAAAATATCACTCGCACGTTGCGATAAATATTTTGGGTCAACGGTGTCCATTGCCTACCCTGACCTAATGCCGTAGCCCGTGGCGCCGTGAAAGTTATGTTAATTTCGCAATGGAAGTTCATAGGATGAGTAAAAAAATATCATCTCGAGTTCCACCAAACTTAGCAATTGTATTTTTTAGGTGATTATTTAGTACTAGCGGCCGCCCGCGACTTCGTACGTGTGGAGTTAGTTATTCATTGTTACAGAATGCATTGAAGAAATAAAGGTTTACTGCTCGTTCCCCGTAGGTGATAGTGTGATAATATGTCTAGCCTATATGTTGACCCGACTTCTTAATAATATTCGTGCCAAATTTGAAGTAAATAAATGCAGTACCTTTTGAGTATATCCCGGACACACATACAGACAAACAGATAAACAGACAAAAAATTTAAACACTATATTTTTGGCTTCGGTATCGATTGTAGATCACACCCGAAGTATTCTTTAAAAAAATATTCAATGTACAGTTTTGTCTTTCCTTACATTTTATTATATGTAATATAGATTTTTATGAGGATCATTAAAATATTTTATATTTAATAATAAAAACATTGGATTTTGTTTGGCGCTAGTTTAAAAACTAGAGACGTGATTTATCCCTTCCTATACAAGAAACGTGATCTTTCCGTTTATTCTCAATTTAGTGTTTCACATTTCATAATTTCTCACTTACTCGTTTTCTATTGTCACCAAAAAGTTATTAGTTGGCTAATTACTACTCATTTCCTCTCATTTTCTTTTATCGTGCCGTTAGAATATAATATACTCGTATGACTGTCCATCATGTCTGTCAGTTGTTTATTCATTATGAAATGTATGGCGGTTTGTAAGGAACGCTATTCATCTTCCTCAATGAGTGAACGATGTAATGAGCTAATGAATGAATGTAAGGATGAAAGTTCTCTCGCTGGTATGATGTTATTGTATTCCATCTTTTTAGTTAATATTTCATATTGAGCACACACAACGATAAGTTATATACTACCTTATTTCGGTTCATCTGCTAATGGAATCGAGAAAACGCTATATTCTAGTTACGATAGTTGCTAATCCCGATATTAGATTAAAGTGTCTGGTTAGTTTTGACCCACAACGGGAGCTAATACTTTGGAAAGCGTCCGTTTTGCGTAGCGTTGAAGCTATTTCATAACACGGGGAACTGTAATCCCCTATTCGGTTCATTGACGAGAATCCCTAATTGGTAGAAACGACTAAAGGGTTAAATGTTCCGTTTTTAATCCAATTACGGCAAATGCTTATAGAAGACCATAGTAAAATGATATAAACCTTCTGGCGGGTGTTATGTTTCTGAGGAGCTAGATGGCAAGCTGGTGGTTGGCGCAATTGGCCTAGGAACGTGGATTTACAAAAAAACGCAGTGGTCGATTAAACATTTATTATATCGAGCTCCTCCGTGCTTCGGAAGGCACGATAAGCCATTTATCCCAGATGCAGCCAGGACCAACGGATTAATCTGCTCCAATTCATACTGCGTAATGCGTCAATTCCCCTATTCCATCCATAGGTAAGTCCTGTGCCCCAGCAGTGGGGACATTAATAGACTGTGATGATGATATTTCTGTTTGCAAGTTCTAGGGTATTAACTTCAGGTCTTTAAGGTGCGGATGGGTGAAGCAACACACGTTTCTGCCTGCGCGACATCGTACTCCATATTTTTTTTCTTAGGTTTTCACGCACATTACTCATTAAATAAAACTAGATTTTACGGGTTAGATGTACTGAATTTATTTATTTATTGACGTTTCGCAGTCTTTTCAGGTCTGCGTAGTCTGAATAATGATATTTTATTTACTTTGTCGACCTACCTTCAAAATACTTTTCTATTTAATCTACCCAAATTCAAGGGGCTGCATTAGAAGCATGATGACCAGGTTATTTAAAAGAAACGCTATTTAGTTCGTCAATTACACTATGAAAAGTAATGAGAACTAATTTCTTAAGATAAAGCGCATCAGAGCTTGAGAGCGGGGTTTCGTGACGTCACGTCTAAATAAATACAGTACCAAGATGTGACGCCATGTGATATATCAAATCAATATATCTCTGAAATGTTTTGATTAAGTAAATTAAGAAAAAATACGTACCCTATACTTTTTGATAATCTACCTTATAATACATAATGTACTAAAAAGAGAAGTCGCAATAACGCATCCAATATTATCGACCAATAATATCGTGCCTATGGGGGGAAGGAAGGCTTTAGCCTCGCCTAGTTCTTGGCCTGCCGCATGTATAGAATGGGCTTTGATTCATCCCCCACGGCTCAGTAATGAATGGAAAATTTAGATCTCTTATTTGTTCACATCACTCAAATGACATTTGCAATTCGATGAACACACAGAACAGTGCGAAATTAACTCAAGCATAAAGGGTATACTCGCATTACACTTCGCTGAATTTAGTCGTCTAAATTTAGGGAGTTATTCAGCATTTAATTAGAAGCTTCTAATCACACTGCATCAGTTAACAGCTAAGGGGCGGCGAAAGTTTGACGTCTCGGGTACAAGCACGAGAATGGCTCCATTACCGTCTTGAATAAGATTTTGTTCGTCGCTGTCATTTCAAAAAAATTGCAACGCCCTAGGGTAACACAATAAAACGCACATATTGAGTGATAATGCATAAAAGTCTTTTATATTAAAAATTGAAGATATGATATTTTAATCAAAATAGATATCATTTTATTTTTAATAATAAGTAGAACTGCATTTACAGATCTTTTTAATATCGCGTGCTACAAATGGGAACCAAACTCGTGGAATGTGAAAAAAACAACACATTACTATTTTATGGTAATAGCCGAAAGGGTTAATCATAAGCAGTATTTTTTCCTAAATAACAACATTTTAAATGAAAGAAAGATCATGAAAACAAGATTTTGGTCAGAAAAAAATCCTCTGATTTTCCGTGTTTCCAAAATAACTAACATTAGCATTTCAAAGAATTTACTAACTAGTAAACTCATTTAATAATACAAGATTTCCTTATTTCATAAATACGTGAAAAAAAGCGATACATATACAAACTGTAGTAGGTACTTAAAAGCATTTCTTTGTGCAGTCACAATAACAAGGCTTTTTGTGGGGGTTATGTAAAAGATTTAGTTTACAAGAACCGGTCCGACAGTGTGCCTCCTCCTCATGTCGTGCTCCTCATTGCTGAGGGTCGTGACCTCCACGAATTATTTTGTGAACGATCGCTTTTCACTTGTTGCGGTCTTCGGCAGTGCGGAGTGCATTGCAGACTCCAGTATTGGTATTGTCGCGGATCTGGTCTGTCCAGCGCATGGGGCTTCTTCCTCCAGGAGCACTTCCACGGTATCGTTTTTCTTCCTTGACAGTTTGCAGGAGTTCCAAAATAAACTTAGACGTGTTATTTAAAACATTTACCATGCAAAGTTCGGATAATTGAAAGGCAGAGAGATTATTAAAAGAGTGAGAATTTGTATACTGCTGTAAACATTTTACCGCACGCTCCCATACATATCCTTTATGTTTTTTATGGCGCCGTGCGTATCCTTAATGTTTTTTTTTATTTCGGTCGATTTTTTTTTTTTTTTTTTTTTTTTGTTTCCTCCCAGGCGGGGGAGAGGGTGAGAAATCCTCATGGATACCCTACAGCCGGCTGTAAGGTTATGTCAGACTCCTACTGACTAAAAAACACCCTTTATTCATGCTTATGGCCAGAAGGGCCTTACAAGCTTCATCTGAAGCGATCACCCCCCGAGAGGGGGATGATGCGGCGCTGCGTTAGTTTAAACTAGTGCATAGTTTAAAATAACGCAAAATGCGCTTAGAGGACAAGTGCACTCAGATGTGCACTTGAAACGGGAGGGGACTGAGAGGAATCGAACCTCTCTGTGTCGGGGGGGCGGGGGGGACTCATCGCGGGTGTTGGATCCTCAGCGGCCAAGAGGGCCGCGAGATCGCGCGTGAGTTTATTGTGTGTGGCTGTGAGTGCGTGTTTGGGCCTGCGGGGCCTGAATCGAGATGGAGTGTGTGGAGCGTATCCCGACGCCGATCTAATGAGTGTGTTAGAGTGCTCTTCTGCAGCTTTGAAGAACCGTTCCGAGCACTCTGTGAGGTGTGTTTGAATTGTGTCGAGTTGAAGGTCCCTGTGGAGGTCCGCGTTGCGGACGTACCACGGGGCCCCTGTGGCTATGCGGCAGAAGCGATTTTGAAGCACTTGAAGTTTGTTCAAAATCGCTTCGTCCGCGTGTGCGAACACTGGTGACGCGTAAGTGAGGACCGGGCGTATGCAAACTTTGTAAAGCGTTCGCTTGTTACGAAGTGACATTTTGCTGTATTTACCGAGCATCGGGTGGAGGCGGCTCATATAAAAGCGCGCGTTCGCGACTACGCGTGTGATGTGTGCACGGAAGGTGAGTTTTTTGTCTAGTGTGATCCCTAGGTATTTGACTGTGCGGTGCCACGGTATTGCTATGCCTTGCATTCGCAGAGACCGCGCACCGTGTTGTATGGTTTTGGTGCGGCGCTTGGGATCGAAGCAAATGGCCGAACTTTTGTCCGGATTTACGTCGATTCTCCAATCGCGGAACCAATTCCCAAGTGTTGTGATTGCCGGTTGGAGCTTGGCTATGATTTGATTGGTACTGGCTCCCCTAGAGTAGAGGGCCGTGTCGTCCGCGAAGAGAGCGAGCTCGACACCCTTGGTCTGAGGGATGTCATTGGTGTACGCTGTGTATAGCAGGGGGGAGAGAGCGGACCCCTGCGGTACACCGGCTCGTAGTGGGCGGGGCGTTGATAGTGAACCTTCGTATCTATAGCGGAAGGTGCGGTTTGATAGAAAAGAGGCTACTAACCTAACTAGGCGGTCAGGTAACTCTAATTGATATAATTTAAAGATTAATCCGTCGTGCCAAACCTTGTCGAAGGCTTTGGCGACGTCGAAGAAGACTGCAATAGTTTTATATTTATTAAGTTGGAAGCCGCTTAGGGCGTGCTCCACTATGCGATGGATCTGTTGGGGGCAGGAGTGTTTGGCTCTGAAGCCGAATTGGTGGTCAATGATAATAGGATCGGATGGTGATAGGAGGTGCTCTCTTAGTCTGGTCAGTATGGTTTTTTCGAAAAGTTTCGCCATTGCCTTGAGGAGGCTAATAGGGCGATGGCTACTGGGGAGGTGCGCGGGTTTTCCGGGTTTGGGGATGCCTATCACTATTGCTTCTTTCCAGGCGGCTGGGAAGTAGCACAGATCAAAACATGCGTTAAAGAGAATTGCAAGCAAGGTTAGCATTTGGATGGGAAGGTGCTTGAGCGCCTTGTTAGAGATGCCGTCGGCGCCCGGGGCCTTGCGTTGCTTAAAGTTTCTAATGGTCTGTCTGAGTTCGTCTGTCGTGACGGGGTCTAGGGGGTTGTCAGTGAGTGGAAGGGCGGCCCGCCGGCGGACCTCCTCCTCCACTCCGCGAATATGTTGCGGGTTAGTTTCCTGCGTACTAGGCGTGCATTGCGCCGCTATGCTGTCTGCAAAACACTCAGATTTTTCGTCGTCTTCGAAGGCGACGGTGCCGTCGGGGCGAGTGAGCGGGGGGGTGTGAGTGGTGACGTCGCTACGGAGCGCTTTCGCGATTCTATAGTACGCAAGATGGGATGGGGTAATGTCCGCCATGAGTTCTTCCCAACGGGAGTGTCTCAGAGCGGCTAATTGGGACCTAACTTGTCGCTGAAGGCGATTAGCTGTAGCCCTATACTCGGGGGTGGGGTATAATTTGGCTCTCCGGAGAGCGGCGTTTTTGGCTTGGATTAGGTTCCGGATGGCCAGCGAGAGCTTGGGCTTTGGCAGCTCAACCTCCCGCGAGTTCTCCTTCGCCTTCTCGGTCACCAGTAAAGTTAAAGACTCTATAGTTTCGTCAATCTTGTCGGTGCTGTCGAGACTGTCCGGTGAGTTAGGGAACGGGGACTCGGGGGAGTCTAAAGCGGTCTCGAGAGCGGAGCGGTATCCGTCCCAGTTGGTGAATAGCCTCTTAGGGGGCGCGGGGGCGTCTAGTGGGTCTTGGGGACCTAGAACTAGAGACACCGGTCTGTGATCTGACCCCAGGTCGTCGAGTGTTTCGATCGAGCTGAGGCGAAGCGACACGTTTTTAAGGATCGCGAAGTCCAGGACGTCGGGTCGGTTTTGTACATTGTCTGGGTAGTGGGTGGGCGCGAAGGGACATATGACATCATAGCCAAGCTCCTCGGTGATGTGTAGTAATCTGCGGCCAGAGGTGGTGGTGGTCTCGCATGTCCAGTCGGTGTGTTTGGAGTTAAAGTCACCGAACATTATGACTGATGTACCTAGTGAAGTGAGTGTTTCGAAGTCTGCGCAGTGAGGGTGTGTACCTGATCTAATGTAGACTGAGGCGATGATTAAGGACTGGTGTCCTGTCATCGCCAGCCTACAGATGGTGGCTTCCATGTTTGTGAGCGCGGGAGTGGGTATAGGTGTGCAGTGTAGGTTGCGTCTATAGTAAATTGCGGTGCCGCCGCGCGCGTTGGCACCGTCGTTCCGGATTAATTTATACTTAGGGATCGACAGCCCCTTCATTTGAGTTGGTTTGAGCCAAGTCTCCTGAAGGAGCAGAAAGTCAGGTTCCCTATCTTGCAAAAATAATTTAATTTCGTTAAGGTTGGACTTTAAGCTGCGCGTATTAAATGACACAAGCGAAGCGCCTTTCGGCTTGGTACGCCCGGGGTTTAGTTGAGTGATTGTTATGTTAGTGTTTTGCGCGGTCATAATTTAAACAACAGTGGTGTTTGTTTGAGTTATCACCGCGTGTTTTGTGTATAGTGTTTTTGTTTGTGTTCGGAGTCTGGTTATTTTCCAGTGTTATAATGATTGAAAAATTAATCGAACGCGGCAACGAGTTCGGGGTGTTCGGCTATAGCTATAGCCTTTTCAAGGGGTGTCTTTGCTAGCCGGAGCTTCGCGGCGAGAGTGTGGATCTCGGCGATATTCACCCTCTTGAGCGAGGAGCGAATAAGCGCCATGTCCTCGGCCAGAGAGACGTCTTGGGCTGGCTTAGCTTGTGTTGTTGGTGTGGTGTGTTGTGGTGGGTGTGGTTTTGGGCGGGCCCTGGCTGGTCCCCAGGCTGTCGGGGGCGCCGGGCTGCGAGGGGCGGCCGCCTTGGGTAGCCCCGGGAAGTTTGTGGTGGTGTTATTAGGTGGTGGTGGGTGTATTTTTGTCGCCGTGGTTGGCTTTGTGTGTGTGTGAGTGTTGGGCCTGGGGCGTGGGGCCCGCGGGCAACCCCTGTAATTGGCCGGGTGGCCTTCTTGGCCACAGAGCACGCATGCGGGTGCCCCGGGTGCGTCACGAGTGCGGGTGCACTCCTTGGTGAGGTGGGGTACGAGGCACTTGACGCACCTCGGGGCCGCCATATAATTGGCACCTGTGGCATTGCCCAGGGGTGCCTCGCCGGTGTGGGGCCTCGACTTTGATATTGTCGAGGCCACAGACTGTAATGGGACCTTTAAAAATATCCCTAGCTGCCGGGACCGAGGTCAAAATGACAAGAGCCAACGGGTATTGCTTCCCAGTCCGGCTGTGCAACTTGTGCACTGCCTCGGCTGGGAAGCCTTGGTCGGTTAGGTCGTTCAGAATGAGCTCGTTGGAGAGCTCGAAGGGGACTCCTCTGAGTACCGCGCGGACTTTGCGCTCCTCGGGGAGGGCGTATGTGTGGTAAGGGATTGTGTGAGTGGTTAGTAGCCTTGTGAGGCTCCTAAATGTGTCGATTGTGGGTGTGGTGATTTTAATGGCGTGACCAGTGTTCGACGCCTGTGTGTAATGTATATTCTGAGCTTTGCAAAGGTCCGCGACCTTTGCCCATTGCGCCTTATCGCGCAGAAAGACGGGCGGTGGCGGCTTTGCCTTGATAGGTGCGGCGGTGCACCTAGTGTGTGGTTTTGTGGTGTTGTGTGTCTGTGTTGGGTGGGTTTGGGTGGTCGGTTGGGCGACCGTGAGAGGGGTGAGAGGGCTGAGAGGGACAGAGGGCGCCGTTGGAGACGCGGTGTCTGCGCGGCGCTTGGAGCGCCGCTTCTTCTTGCTCACCACAGTGGTGAACACGGAGTCATCGGACGCCGACACAATGGTTGTGTCGGAGTCACACGTCGAGACCGGGCTCGAGGCGGGGCGCTTGCCCGCGCTCGAGGGCCCGGGGAGGCAGGGGGTGTCGGGGCGGGGGGGTTCGGGGGAGGGGCTGGCGGGCGAGTCGCGCATGGGGCGCGCTCTCGCGACGAGCTCCCTGATGGCGGCCTCATCCAGGGTGAGGCCGAGGGCGGAGAAGAGGGACAGTACCTGTTGTGTAATGTCCATTGTGATGTGTTTGTGTGTAGGTCTGTGTAGGTTGTTGTGTGATGTGTGTGTAGGTGTGCCCTGACTGTGGCGTGAAGCCACAGGTCCTAACACCCTATGCGACACCGATGGACTCCCCTGCCCGCGGCAGGGGGTCGGTTGAAGCTGTAAGAGATGTGTTCCGATATTCCTAGCGAATATGGGAACAACCGTCACCCTTGGGAAGGCCCAAGTGCAAATGGGATCGGGTCTTCCGGTTTCCGAGCTCAGGAGAGCTCGAGACGTACCGGGGCTACGCCGACCAGTTTCGTTAACACCGCTAGGTATCCACTGGTCCAATCTTGGGTCTCACGAATGAGCGCAGGCGCGTCGAGTCGACTCGGAGCAGGCAGCTGTGCGGCGGGGCGCACGGAGCAAGGAGGCGGCGGTGCGACGTGGCGCACGGTCCGCGGTCGGAGCGAGAATGTTTCGGTCGAACCTCCTTGGAAGCTATTATAATCTTTACCTTTGTCTCGCTGGAATACGTGATTTAGTTCTAATTTTCACCACCCGCACGTGGCGCTCTTTGGGAATGCGCGCCATTTTTTTATTAGAAAACAATTTTCTTCATTACATATAAATGCGGTATAGGTTCTGTTTTCTCGCAAATGTGTTGGATAAGGTTGTATGACATTCATGCGACATTCGTCTATTTGTTTGTAATAATCAACTTACCGCACTAATATCATAAATAAGTATTATATCCCAAAGATAGAGCATTACCTTTATACAAATCTTATATATTCTTATGTAATGTTATTTCGTATTGCGCGGCGTACGAAGTTCGCAGTCTTTTGGCAAAACAAGAAACAACATCTACAAATGCGATTACACCACAGACATACATCGAAATAGATAACGCAAGTGTACGTACATACTTTGCGTGTCAAAAGTGAGAATAATGGTCTTCCTTTTAAGCTAATTTATTTTTTCGCGTCACCGTTCTCGATACCAGATGTCAATCGTAATATTAAAAAAAAATATCTAACTATGTCATATTAAGCTATAAAACGATGTAATTGAAATAGATGACCGGAGTCCATGCTTTTCACCTTATTTGTTCCCATTAGTACATTAAATCTGACTCCCTCGGTTTGCATACAATTTGAAGTACACGCGGCGTCTATTTCAATCTAGGTCTGTGGGCTACACCTTCCTAAATCTTTTTCTAATTAGCTCAACCATCTTTGTTTCTGAATTTAGGATGCGAAATAGCTGAGTGCGATTATACTCGTACATGGTGAAATTCATTTATTAAAGGCATACTTTGCTTTTATGTTTTGTTTATTAATACGGGCTGGTACCAATTAATAAAGTTATTTTAATGCAGTCTTTTGGAGCACCGCATCTCTTTGATAACATGATGTATCGAGACTTTGGCTACTCTAGTGGATTTAAATGAACACTTACTACCGAAACAGTAATAGAATCAAAGTGACGTGTAGTGTAGGTGTATTATTAGCAAGTTTTTATTAGCTATCTAAAGACAGTCAACTTAATAAAAAAAACACAATATATTGACAATCTTATTAAAAGTAAAATTCAATGAGGAGCGGGATGGTGTAAAGATTCATATATGTATACAAGTGGCTCACAGGCGACGGCATCACAACTGCAGCCATCGATTTCTGGCGTCAATGCGGCGACAACCGCCATGGACGAGTCGACGGCTACCATCGGCGGGTTAAAGGCTGTCGGCTCGTCGGCGGCGGTCGTCGCCTCGTTGACGGCAGGATCCGACGATTGTCGCCAAAACGTGGGGACGGCTGCAAGTCACTTGTATATTTGCAGCATTAGGTTAGTGCGTTCGGTATCCAATCGCAGAAGTCAAGTAACTTTTGTTTTTGGTCGTCATTAGCACCCAATTAAGTCGCACTGGGCCCCCGTGATAGGCTTTGGTCCACTCTCACTTTTCTACCCACGAAAAAGGCATGTGCTTCAGCAGGGGGACAAGAAAGTGATAAAAATATATCAAATCAGATAAAAGTCAAACTCCGTCGAATAAACATGGCACTTTTGGGTATCTTGATTGTGTACTTTTTCATCAACCATCTTTTATTTAATTAATATTCGTGTATTATCTATAGTGCGACAAAATTTCCAAAAAAAATAATATTCCATAATAACAGGTTGTGAAAGTATATTAAAAATTATTGAAATTCGAATTTTCGGTGAAAAATAATTTTCGACATTCGGCTGGTACGTAAATCGCATCATCGTTTCCAATTTAACTTTCGTCTTCAGCTAACTTGCTTTTATTGTGGTAATGCAGGCCGTCCGTCGCGGCATGGCGGCGGCTAAATCAAAATTTTTGTGAAAGTAACTTTTGCGCCTGTCGAATGTAAAACTTTTTCAGTCCCTTTTTATTTTTCGTTTGCCTAATGGCAGAAAAGACCTCTGTTCCTTTTTTAAACTTATTTTAGCAGGTTCTTCGCAATCTCCTGATTTTTTAGTCTTTATTTATTTGCTATCTTGTACAAAAATAAACAGATCTTACATTATATTCTTAGTTATGACACATGAATCTTTAAGGGTATTGCAAAAAATAGCAGTTAGTGTTAAAGTTCCGTGCCCAAAGTGTGACTGTCTGTCTATCACAGGCTTTATGCTCAGCATCATCATCACCAGCCTATTAATGTATCTATTGTTGAGACACGGGCCTTCCCTATGGATAGAATAAGGAGGTTGGGCCGTGACCCACCACGTGGGCCATTTTTATTACACAGGCAAAACCTCTATTTAAAAACGTTTACGCCCTTAAGGGTCCGCATGCTGAGCATAAAGCCTGTGATAGGTAGGCTTTAGGGGCACACCAACGAACGGACCTCGCACCTAGCCTCTCGCAAGTCTCACGGGTGCGAAACGAAAAAACCGTGAAGCAGTCCTCGCGGCTTACGAGCGCTTGCGGCATACTATCCGCTAAAACACCCTGCAAATACCCTCTACGCTGTTACGTGCGGAACCGCGAGATTTTGACCATTGAGGGTCTTCACCGCGTTCCGCAATCCACCACGTGGGTCTAGCTAATATGGTTTGGTGGACGACTGCAGATGCAGCCGGGAAAGCCAAAGGCTTAACGTGCCCTCAGAAGCATGGAGGAGCTCGGTATAATAAGTTTTTGGTCACCATCCAATGACCGACCATTGTGGAAGTTGCTTAACTTCCAGGATCGCACGTCGAACGCACTAAACACCACCATCGAGCTTCTTATGATCTCATTCAGTGAAATAATCGTAAATAAGTTCTTAAATTAAACATGTTACTACAAAAATGTTATCATGCGTTCAACACGAGTTAAAAATAACATAAAAAAATTGTATGCACGGACCACACATCTCTTAAGTGAAACATCATTACTGAAGTAACCTAATACATGAACTTTTTTGGAGGGCCGTGGTAGCATATTGGTCAGTGCATTCGCCCGGATTGCGAAGGGTGCGGGTTCGAGTCCCGTCCGCTGCACGGTCCGCGTATTATGCGGTGTATAAGGCTTAGGGGAATAGAGCAGCGCACGCATCACTCATATATAATATATTGATATTTTCATTTACAACCCGGCCGAAAAAAAGTTTCACTTAAAAAATTTGCCTAAACAAGGTTTGAAACAGTGTCTTGCTTTTTTGTAGTAATACCGTAAATATTTATTACTGAAACATTAATATAAAAAGTAATAACTTAATGAGCAGCAACAAATAAATTACAACTGAAAGTCGTACCTTTATAAATGAATGTATTTTTACCGACAAAGTGGTTTAACATTTGCAAATGATTGTTTACAAATGTACCGTTCAGGTTCAATAAAGAGATTACCGTTAATCGCTTTCATTTGTTTTTCATGTTGAATTGAACACAGTCTGTCGTCATCCACTTAAAAGATTAAAGACCACACTACGACGCTACAAAGTTAAATAAACAGTCATGTCACAAAGTGACTTTCTCTCGGGAAAGCTCCGTAATAAACAAACAGTCACCTGCGGCCGGTCGTTGACTTTTATAGGGCTATTTGTTACTAAATACATACTCGTGGCTTCACAACATATTACCCTTCAGAGGTTGGTAGAACATCATATTTATTATTATGAGACCAATAAATATTCCTGAACATGAAACTTTTAAGTAAAATCACTATTTCTTAAGTGTTTTTAATGAAAGGAACAAACGTTTCTTTATTTTATCAACATTTTTTCTTAACCTTCGTAGTTCATCCGTCAGTCAAAGGGCTTTATAGCTTGTAAGCATGCACAATTAAATATACTATCTCTTCTGTAAATAACTTATTTTACACAATGTGTGTGTCTGGTTTGATTACTATTATAACTTACGGCTCACGATAATAGAGCAACACGGCCGACCGCGGTCAGGAGGGGAAGACGCATACATAGCTTTTCCCTCTGTCGAATTGAGCATACGAACGTTAAATGTGTGTAGGATTTGGCGATGTAGTGTGTCATGTTTTTGTGTGAGTGTCATTATAACTGTTCACAAAAACTATCGACACAACACATTACTAATGCGCGGATGTGAAACTTACAACAAGTATAGCATCGAGAACGACTTTGACTTATTCTTGACAAGCCCAGCGAAAATCAGACGAACTATAGGTTCGAATTATTTTAAATCGGCTTTAATTAAATAAGTGGGTATGCTCAATGTTCAAACTAGCCTGTTTCTTTTTTAAAGATAGTGTAATTGTTAACTCTAATAATATATTATGATATGAGTAAGCATATTATAGTAGGATGAAAGATAGATATAGTTATATATACATGTTTAATATATAGAGGTTTTTATTTGGCTTTTATATATTGATCTTTGTTTATTTAGTAAGAGATTGATAGCTGTAAACCTTCCTAAATTAAAATAAATAAAATAAAATATATTTGTTTCTTAGGTTTTCACGCACATCACTCATTAAATAAAACTAGTTTTAACGGATTAATGCACGAAACTTTATTTATTTATTGACGTTTCGCAGCCTTTTCGGGTCTGCTTCGTCAGAATGATTTTTTATGAAAAAGTCTTTTCAGGTCACGAAGCAGACCTGAAATGGCTGCGAAACGTCAAGAAATAAATAAAGTTTCGTGCATTAACCCGTTAAAACTAGTTTTATTTAAAATAAAATAAATAAATATCAGTTTTTCATAATTATTAGATCCTTGCACCGCTCATTTTCCTTGCATATCTCGCAAATTTATTTATTATCTCTCGATGGAAACGCAGCCTTTTAAGATACCAATTCATCTTTGGACATTGAACCTAAAAATACTTTAATAAATTTAAATTAAAGTATTTTTTGGTTCAATATTCATTTCCTGAATGCTATCGCTAAAAATTCCCAAATTTTTATTACGAAAAATAAAATTATATAATAATTATTATTTGATACCGCGGCGCGGCGTCTATTAGTTAATGTTTCGAAACTCCATATTTCCCTAACAAGGGAGGGGGGATTTCCTCTGATGTTATTGAACAAGAGTAGGTTCTCCTCGGGCCCGTGCGGTGCCGTAATGAAGCCGCTATCGACGCCTGCGGTGCGGAGATAGCGGCACAATGTTGTATTGTCAGACTTGTCCTTTGTCATACTAAAACACTTTTATTGCCTGCCTGTACACAGTGATAATATGATAAAAATAACTTAGCAATTTCGATTTGTGCAGTAATAAGTATTCGGCGGTTGGAATACGAGGGTGCAATTACGATAAGCCTTGAATAACTTTCGTTATTTTATTAGACAATATGTGTGTGTCAGCTCCGACGCACGACTGGAGTTCATTCCTTAAGTTCGATAGTCTAACCAGACGCAAAAAGAGTTTATTTAACTTAAAAAAGATTGATACTGTATGAAAGGGTAAATTAACAAATTAATGAAAGTAATATATATACATATATAAATATATATTTATTCATTTCATATACATTTATTATAACTAATCGACGAAATATTTTACATTAAACTTTTTACAATAGTCAATTTCAGATGTGCATAAATATATCATTAGGAATAAGATTAGCTATAAGATATAAGATTCAAAATTGCAGGACAAAATGATGGTGAACGTACACTCGGTTTAATTTGGTACCCGGGAACGGATGAGTTACGGTTCGATGTTTCCCTAAAACGCATCCCCGAAAATGTTCTTGTGGGCAAAGATAGGCCTACGAACTTAGATTAAAACAAAAAGGGTAAATACGGCACTAGCCTCACAAAAGTGATCCGCATGAATTGTGGTCCACGACCCCAATCGCTTTAGTCACAACTTGACATGCAAACGACGTACATGTGAACGCCAAAAAGAAATATTGCTAATATTTTGTGTTTATAAGATAAAACAATGCCTGTGTGTTTTTAAAAAGTGCTCAAATTGCTCAAGATCTAAAAATAACACCCACAGCATCACTTTTCATTTGTAAGTACTATAAAATATATTTTTTCATAAAAATTGCTGTTTGTTTTGAATCTTATTCGGTAGTGACGTCGAGTACTGGTCGCGTGATTGGTCGGTAGTGCAGTGACGTGGATCTCGCCGTCTCGTTCGCGCTGCCGTTGAAACTTAACGTGCTGTTTCGTTCGGGTCGGTAATGCAGTGACGCGGATCTCGCCGTCCCGTTCGCGCTGCCGTGGGATCAGTTTTTGTTTGATGCAAGTATGAACGTACCGTATCTACCCTTTTTGTTTTAATCTAAGCCTACGAAGCGTCTAATGCTGCGAGTAATAATGTCAATTTTTGACATATTTGGATTTTTATCACCATTCACTATTCAGGGACGCATTATGTTACAGGATACTTGGCGATTGAACATAGGATGGGATGATTGCATTCCTGATAGCATTTACACCAAATGGTGTCAATGGATTAACTTGCTAAAAAAAGTTAGCAAAGTACGAGTGGCAAGATATTATTATAATGCAGCCGGAGCGAGTGAGACCGAGGAACAGATAAGCGGCTACGAGGAAAACGCATCCAGCCGCTCCGATAATGAGTGCCCCTCTCCCGCGCGCGGCGCACGCGGCCCTCTGACGTCAACGTCTACAGAGCGCGCTACGACGGCCTACTGCTACGAGCAGGCTACGACGAAATCTGTCGCTACGTCGAAAGGTTATTATAACGAATTACAATTGCATGTTTTTAATGAGAATAAAAAGCAATGTGCACCGTAGCCTATTGGCGTTGGAGCGATAATGGCAAAACAAGAGTCTCCCTGATTGGAAGTAAGTGTCGTGTCATGCCCGTCAAACAACTGACGATGCCACGGGCCGAGCTACAAGCTGCATTGTTAGCTGCTAAGTTTATGGATTCCATTATACGTGAACATAAATTAACGGTCACTGAGCGTGTTCTTTGGTGTGACTCTACTACAGTCCTGCATCGGATTAGGAACAACACGCGCACTTATAAAACATTCGAAGCCAACCGCTTAGGTGAGATAGATCAACTCACGCACATAAACGAATGGAGATACATTCCGACTAAAATGAATGTTGCTGACTTGGCTACTAGAGAAGTATTTGACAGTTCTATCTTTAACAGTGAATGGTTTTCAGGTCCGAAATTTTTGTATATGGCGAAACAAGCATGACCTGCGGATGTGATTCAACCTCTAATGTGCGAAGTGAATGCCGCATGCGCAACAGTAAATGAAGACTCACCTGTTGACTTACCTGTACCCGAACCTGTTCGTTTTTCTTCGTGGTTGCGGTTGCTGCGAGCTATGGCTGCCATTTTGGTTTTCATCGATAGATGTAGAAAACGTGCAACTGAGATAGACTGTAACAAAATAAAAGAAGCGGAACTAATCATTATGAAACATGCACAAAATGAGTCGTTCGCTGCCGAAATAGCTGCATTGGGTAACGGAAGAGCTATTAAACGTACAAGTAAGTTACTTACCTTAACTCCTTACCTGGATGAATGTGGTATACTCCGCGTTGGTGGCCACATAGATGCTGCAAAAAACGTGGATCTGGAAACAAAAAGACCAATAATATTAGACGGACGGCATCCTGTAGCACGGCTTATAGCGACACTATCGCCGCAAGGCAGCTCATGGTAATCAGGAGACCGTCGTCAACGAGCTGAAACAAAAATATTGGATTATTAAATTGCGACCAACTGTAAAATCAGTCGCATACGAATGTATGTTTTGCAGGATATGGAAGTCAAAGCCGCAAATACCAAGAATCGGGGACTTACCTGCAGTAAGAGTATCACACCATCAGAGACCATTCACATTTTGTGGTTCGGATCTGTTCGGACTGGTTGAGGTTACTGTGGGGAGACGCAGAGAGAAGAGATATGGCGTTCTCTTTACGTGCTTAACAGTACGCGCCGTTCATATAGAACTTGTACCATCTCTTTCCACAGATTCTCTCATCATGGCTCTGCGCAGAATGGCAGCTCGTCGTGGATGGCCAAAACATTTATATTCCGACAACGGAACTAACCTGCGGGGCGCTGATAAGGAGTTGCAACGCTCGTCAAGCGTATTAGATGTTGAGGTCCTAAAAAACGAAGGTGCTAACAATAATTTGGAGTGGCACTTCATACCTCCTGCAAGCCCACATTGGGGTGGGGCCTGGAAGAGACTAATAAGGTCAGTAAAAACGTCACTTCAAATTGTACTTAATGATCGGGCACCTAAAGAAGAAATTTTGATCACCCTTCTAGCAGAGGTTGAAAACATGGTCAACAGTAGACCGCTGGGTCATGTCTCGGTCGAACCAGGCAGTGAGGAGACCTTGACTCCTAACCACTTCCTCTTAGGAACTTCATCTAACTCACCTGTTATTGGCACATTTGATGAAGATGATTTATGTTTAAGAAAACAATGGCGTAAGGCACAACGATTCGCTGACATGTATTGGGCCCGGTGGGTGAAGGAAATTTTGCCTGAGATGCTACCACGCAGAAAATGGAATGAGGAGCAGCAACCTCTTCAAGTTGGTGACTGTGTTTTCGTGGTAGACCCATCTTCACCGCGTAACGTTTGGCCAAAAGGTATCATTTTGCGTACGTACCCTGGTAAAGACAATCGTGTGAGAGTAGTCGATGTAAAGACGAAATCGGGTGTGCTGCGTCGGTCAGCAGCTCGCGTCGCTCCTATCTCATTGGGGGTTTAGTGCTGTTCCAGCACTAGGGGGGGGCGGGGAGTGTTAGCGACGCGCTCATACATTTTTTATTTGTAATTTTTATTTTAAGGTATTTTGATATTTTTGTGTAACGGTGCCTGCGAGCACTACGCAGCGGCTTCCCGCCGCCAGTCCGCGATCTATGTTCGACGACACCACACGTCACCTTGTGTTCCATATTTTCCATGTGCTTTGCATTAAACAGTCTGTACCCCGGATTTGCGCATTTTTTTTGAGTGTGTACCTCGGCACTGCTACAGACGTAATGAAATCGAACTATTTTTGAAGAAGTTGATAACTAGTGGTGAAATGTGGATCACGTACGACAAGAACGTGCGATAAAGGTCGTGGTCAAAGGCCGGTCAGGCTTCACAAACTCTGGTGAAACCCAGGTTAACACGCAACAAGGTATGTATGTATGGTCGGAATGGATTTATTATTCATTATGAGCTATTTCCTCCAGGTACGATCATCAATTCTAAACTGTACTGCAAACAACTGATGATATCAAAGCAAGAAGTTGAAAGAAAGCGGCCGGAATTAATCAACAGAAGGGGTGTGATCTTTCATCATGATAACGCTAGACCTCAGACATCTTTAGCCACTCAGCAAAAATTAAGGGCGTTTGACTGGGAGGTGTTAATGCATCCGCCGTGTAGTCCTGACCTTGCACTTTCAGATTTCCGCCTGTTTCGGTCTCTACAGAATTCTTTAGGAAGTGTCAGGTTAACAGCACGAGAGGACTGTCAAAGCCATTTGCCGCGGTTTTTTATTAGAAGTCCTAAAATTTCTACGCAATGGGACCATGTCTCTACCTATAGGATGGCAAAAAGTTTTCTAACAAAATGACACCTGCATACTTGAGTAAAATATAAATAAACTTTATTAAAAATGTTTTGTATTTGCATATAAAATGCGAAGATACTTTTTCGCCAACCTTTACATTACACAACACACAGTGAGTATCAATAACATTACTATCATTACCAGCCTGTTAATGTCCCCACTGCTGGGGCACAGGCCGTCTCTATAGATGGAATAGGGAGAGGGCCTTAACCCACCACCCGCGCCCAGTGCGGATTAGTGGGTGCTAAAAACTACATATGCAGCCGGGGCTAACCGCTGAAGTTGCCTTCCAAAGCATGGACGAGCTCGAGATAATAGGTTTTTGGTCGCCCATCCAATGACCATTGCGAGAGTTGCTTAATTTCCTTGATCGCGGGCCGAACGCGCTATTCGCCTGGGCTATCGAGCTCCTCGAAACATTACCTATAAAAATTTAAAAATAATTTGGAAGTACATGCAACATTACATAAACTGTGGGCAAATGCACACTTCCTTTTGATATCGCAATATTTTGTGCATGATTTTGTATATTCTTTATGTTTGTTTATGAAACATATTAGATTTTTCCTTTTGGCTGTCAAGGTTGTTTTTCTTTAATAATATAGAAAAATATATTACAAACCCGATCTAGCCAAGGAAATAAACCTTAAGTGATGTAAAAGCATAACTGTACAAATTATACAACACGTGTAATATAACTTTCTCTTCATTCATCAGCAATAAACTCGACAGTCTTGAAGAGGATTTTGGGATCACCTGCGAGCCACGTCAAAGGCTCTAACGCTTCAACAAGTTTGCGACTAAAAGCACGAGCAAATATCCAGTTAAGTTTATTATTACTTACTTTGGACTTTCCAACTGCTGCTCTAAAGATAATAAAGGCGACTTACACAAGAGCGATTGAAAGTTTCATAGCTTATTATAAGTTACCATAGCGGAATTTATTGCACTTACGAAATAATCTTCCTTGATATTACTTTGGCTTTTGTGAATTTGGCTAGATGGGAAGATATTTTTAGGCTGTAAAGATAAGAAATAAATCTTTTGGTTCACTTGATGAAGCAGCTCTGCTATATGTGTCGCTAGTCTTTTTTTTTATGTTATAGTGGGCATACGAGCAGACGGTAGTAGTGTATATATATATATATATACATAGTCTTCAAGCTTTGGAGCTGTCGGAGGTTTCGATCGAAGTCCGTATTAAAAAAAACACTTAAAGCCAGTAGCCGGTCATTTTTATACAGAACTTCAAAGCTTGACTTTGAGCTTATGTAAAAAAGGACCTTGTGCTCTAAAAACGGCTGACTCATACCATAGCCAATCACCCAGGCACAATAATAATAATAATTTATTTTTACCACGCATACTTACAAAAAAAAGAGAAAAAATGTTCAAAAATCTAGTCGCTCATAAACACCTGCTTTAAAATCAAATTTATATGCTGGTCATTAAAAAACGATTTAACATGGATCAAAGAGCTATGACCTATGTTTTCAATGCAATATCTTATAGATAACATTGAATAGCAGTTTGAACTTCGAATTCACCCCCAAAATCGTAAATATAACAGAAACTCTTTGATTTCTTGACATTTAAAAACACAATGCTGATTGATAAGTAAATTCAAAACAACATAATCAGCCTATTAATTTTCTCAATGCTGGGGCATAGGCCTTTCCTATGGACGAAAAATGGAGGATAGGCCGTTTTTATAGATGCAGCTGGGACAGAAGAATGAGGATTATTTCAAAGTCGACAAATCAACTCAAAACCATAATGGTATTCCAATAAGCTTTCTCTCATCAATATACTTTTTACATGATCGAAATCGGTCCATCCGTTACGATTCTATAACTCTTTTTATAATTCCAATATTTATCGACCGGTGGGATGCGTGTGATGTCACAAAGCTCCATCAGCAGTGCTATTCTGTAAAATTTCACGCGCGGATCCGATGCGGATGTGGAAGAATAGTAAAGAATTGCGTCAGTTTCAAAGAGAAAAGTTTTAAAAACGGGTCAAGTGCAAGTCGGACTTGCGCACGAAGTGTTCCGTACCATTATCTATACAACATTAGACACTATTATAATATCGAGCAAAAACGGAAAAAAGATAACGTCTGTTGTATGAGTGCCCCCTAAAATATTTACTTTATTTAAATTTGATTATTAATTTTTAAAGTGAATATACAATTAAATATTCTGTGAATATTTCAAGCATACCTTTTGCCGCTATTAATAAAGAACAAAAAACGGCACTCAAATAACGTCTGTTATATGGGAGCCTCCTTAAATATTAATTTTATTTAAATTTAATTAATTATTTATGTGTCTACCAGGTTTCCTTAGTAATATAGAGCAAAAAAGGCAAATAATACGTTTGTTGTATGGGAGCCCCTATTTCGTGATCGAATGGTACCTACGTACGCCGAGTGTCAAGGTGACACCTACTCAAAGGTCCGAATCCAGGTGGGGCAAATGTTAGTATGAAGAATACGAGCATTTGTACCTGAGTCATGGCTGTTTAAATATATTTGAATATTAATATTATATTATATATTTTTTATAAAACATTCTTGGAAATTTGAGCATTATTTTGACAACCTACTTCGAGATAAATCGAAATTGCTTTTGTACTGGTATGCATGCGAACAGCGGCCGGAAAAAGTTGTATGAAACTCCATATATGTCGTGTTTAGCGGCCAAATAAATTACTTACATAGTTAACTCATAACTGTCGTATAATTAAAAAAATGGGACGTTCTTTTACTCCGAATCATGGCAACTGAGGAGGTAACTTATCAAAGGTTTTCTTTAAATTTCTAACGGACTTGCAAATTACAAAGCTGTTTAATGAAATAAAAGCAAAACAAATGAACGAGTGTTGTTGTTTGTCATTGATTTTGAAGAAAGTCCGGAATAGGTACTACTTAGTTTTAATTTCCGCGCATTATTTAACTAAATTTAAAGTACTAGACTTGCGTATGTTACGTCTACATGTTCGTCCATCAATGCCTTTTTTGCTGGCCGCTGCAGTAATGTACTATTGTTGCTATTGTTTTTTGTGTCGGTAGCACTGACTATTCAGCAATATTTTGCCAAGGTATGAGTGTAACGCAACCTATTCAATTAATCGGTTCAAAACTTCTATTATGCAAGGATAAGTATAGGGTTTTTCAACAAGAACTTTGTTTTCTAAAACAAGATAAAACAAAAAAAAAATAGATGAAGATGATTAAATTTTTTATTGAATTACAAAGAAAAAAGTTCGGCAATTATCAATGAAAAATGATATCTTGAAAATGTCCACCACGAGCACGCTGACAGATGTCGATTCTTTCATCAAAGTTTTTAATCACTGTTTGGAAAAATGGCGGGACTATTTCATTAATCACATCACGGATTTTAAGTTTTAAGGCTGCAATCGATTCGATTGTCCCCGTATACACTCTGTCCTTAACATAACCCCACAAAAAATAATCTAGTGGTGTTAAATCACATGATCTGGCTGGCCACTTAACAGTTGAGTTTAGTGAAATTATGCGATCGGAAAATTTGGTTTGCAATAAATTGATCGTTTCATTGGCTGTGTGACATGTGGCGCCGTTCTGTTGAAACCACATATCAGTGATATCCACCTCATCAATAATAGGCCAAAATTCGCCATTTGGTGGTTCTGGATAACCCCAATTGTTGAGAACGTCGCAGAAATGACAAATTTGGATCTGCCTCAACACTGTGGCTCACGGCTGCGATGCTTTCAGTTGAACGACCCGGTCGAACACGCGATGGTGTTGGCACATTTTGTATCGAGCCTGTCGACTCAAATTTAACGACCAAATTTATAATAGCGGTCTCAGAAAGACGATTATGTTGTTTGAAAACTAAATTGTAACTGTAACAGAACCACTATTTTCATAGTGGATTTTAGTTCGATTTTCAAGCGAAATTGAATTCATTGTATCAATTGCCAATGCATCTTCTACGAATACGTCAAAAAACTAAATGTGAAAACTATCATATTGTTGGTGTAGCCACAATTTAAAAACAAAGTTCTTGTTGAACAACCCTGTATAATAGTTTTTTAACTTACCTAAACAAATTGCATGGATTCTTCGGAATACAAACATTTTTGAAGTGAAAACTACTAAAACTCCGTTGTGATTTGAACTCGATGAAACGAAAATTTAATAGTATATGACACAAGGCATTCGTAATTTTGTAACGGTAACGGTCTTAGTTCTTTTTTCCTTTAATTAAGCTACTATTTATTTTTCTTCAGGTATTGCAAAATTAAATATACACTTCTGGACACATCTATTGGCCCACCTTAGAGTTTAGGTTTCGATGGCCCCTACCGAAATATAATTGCTAGATTGAACAAAAACTGTTGATGCAGTTTTAAACCTGATACATTTTACCATCTTTTTCGATCGTATTGTTTTAAATTTGAATTCAGAATACCATACGACATGGAGCTACGCCTAACAAGTCGGATATGCGCCTTGTTAAAGGCAATTGATTTTTGAATAAAAAACATGTTTTATCAAATAAAGGTTTAATTTAATAACGCGTGTTGCCTCCATGGGCATCTACCACATACGATTAGGCATAGAGTTTATCAACCGCTCTATGAAATTTTGAGGGATAATCTCCCATTCCTCTTCTTTGGCAGTTTTCAACTCCTGCATCGTCTGGGCAACTGGCTGACGAGCCCTAACATGTCTTTTTAGCTCGTCCCACATGTGCTCAATGGGATTCATGTCTGGGCTTCTGGCTGGCCAGTCCATAACTGTGATGTTCACATCCCGAAGATATTCCCTGACGATGCCGGCCGCATGGGCTCTTGCATTATCATGCATAAAAAGGAAATTTGGGCCCACATAGTCCACGTATGGTATCACGTGAGGTTCTAAGCACTCACGAATGTACCTTTCAGCATTTAATGTTGACAGCCGTGGTCCTGTAACAACCTCAAGTTGAGTTTTGCCGCTCGCGGATATACCGCCCCAGACAGTCCATGAGCCACCGCCATAAGCAACCCTCTCTTCAAAGCAGCATTGTGCGAAACGCTCTCTCTGTAGACCTTTTTCCTTCCATCATTGCCATGTAACACAATTTTAGACTCATCAGAAAAGAGTACACGGCTCCAATCTTGCTGTGACCAATTTAAACGACTGCGTGCGAAATGAAGGCGCGCTGTTCGGTGGGCTCGCGTTAGTTTGGGCCCATTAGCTGGCTTGTGTGGTACCATATCGCGTTCTTTTAACCTTCTCCGAACAGTTCGAGCGCTCACAGATACTCCGTGGAAGTCGCGAATTTGTTTTTGTATCTCAATGGAGGTAAGGTGACGATTTCTCAAGCTGGTCGTCACGATGAATCGATCCTGCCTTTCAGTTGTGACCCGAGATCGTGGCCTTCCTTGGCGACGAACAAAGCCGCCAGTCTCTAGGTACCTCCGATAAACATTTCGGACCGCAGATCGACTTAAATTAAGTTGAGCACTCACGTTTCTTTCTTTGCAAAACCAAAGATATCAATCATTTTTTCAAGAATTAAATCCAAGTAAACCAATAAAACCAAGTTTTGTTAGTATTCGATTGTTTGATATCAACAAACAGGCTCCAAATTGTCTTTTGTTTCTTTAAGTTCTGTGTTCGAAATTAAAAACTATTGAATGAAATTGTGAATATGCCAGGTTCAAAACTTTATAAAAACTTTTTGCTCGACCTAATATAAAATTTTAGCTAGGACCAAACGAAACTGAAAATACAAGGTGGGCCAATAGATGTGTCCAGAAGTGTATAATATTTAATTTTGCCCAGTATTTTACAATACCTGAATAGTTAAGTATTAAACGTATGGGGTAGGTGCCTAAGTTGTTTATTAATACAGGCTTGATTTTTATCAACAATTCTTACCTTTCTAATGTTTGCAAATTTTTGACAGTATTTTTTTATAAATAAATATTTCGATACAAAAGAAATAAAATAAAAATGCAGCTTTTACGTGTTCACATATTTGGATGTTTATCTTCTATCGCATGTGAACAGCAAATGTCCGTTTTTCTTCTGTCTGTATAAGCCATTTTGTTTTTTCTAATGTCATCTTTGGGGCTACCCCAGAAGAATAACACGACGTGGGCGATATTGATAGTTATCAAATTAGCACCAAGATTTAATTTCAACTGCGTTCATACAACTTGTACTTCATTCATCGTCATCAGCTCGCTCAACACTGCTGAAGCAAGCACAGGCCTTCCCTATGGATGGAAAAGGGAGACGGGGTCGTGACGCACCACGCGGGCCTAGTGCAGATTTTTGGGTTACGACTGAAGATGTAGCAGGGGCTAACTGTTTAACGTGCCTTCCGTAGCAGATAGGAGCTCGAAATAATAAATTCTAGGTCACCCATCCAATGACCAAACATTGGCGAAAGTTGTTTAATTTTCACGATCGCCGGCCGAATGCGCTAATCACCTGTGCCATCGGGGCCCTCCATCTCCCTTCAAAGTATTAGTTAGCGTTTATTTTTTAAACATTCAAAGAAAGTACTCTTCCGCATCATAATCGCTATCGTTTGATTTTCCTTTCATCAATTATATAAATATATAAAGCGCTCAAGCAGCCAACCATTGTTAACACAACAGAAATAAATCATTACACTCCAACGATTTTATCACACGCAACGCCCTATTTTCCTAATCGGTAGTTTATTACTGACTCATTTAACACCGTTATGGGTGTTGCGTTATAGCAGTTAATAACATTATCACGAGGGAGCAGCAAGTTTTTTAAACTAAATGCAGAGGTCACCTGTTCATCATCAGCCTATTAATGTCTCCTCTGCTGGGGCATAAGCCATCCCTATGGATGGAATAGGGAGACTGGGCCATGACCCACCACACGGGCCCAGTGCGGATTAGTGGGTGCTAAAAACTGCAGATGCAGCCGGGAGCAACGGCTTAACGTGCCTGCTGGTTACGCAGGAACTCAAGATAGAAGATTTTTGGTCTCCCATCCAATGACCGACTACTGCGAAAGTTGCTTAAGTTCAACGATCGCAGCTGAACACGCTAACCACCTGCGCCATCGCGCTCCTCTATAGAACAGAATAATGTAACCCAATGTTTACCTATATCACAGTGGTCACAGCTGAATATTAGTGTCTTGTTTCTCTATGAAACATTATACGTTGAGCTGTGTTGATCTTCCAGGCTGCAGCACATTCCCGCTAGTAGTTTTGTTTTAGCTTTGTAATTGTATTTTGTTTTAAGTTTAATTTGTTTTAATTTCATAAGTTTGTTGTACTGCTTCTTGAATAAAAATATTATCTATCTATTTATATTCAGTAGTCTTGTGAATAAAATGAGAACCCACACCTGTTGATTTGTAACCCCTCGTTGATACCAAGAAACAAGTCATAAACTAGTTTTATACAAAACTTGTATAATACTTGTTGTAGTTGAAAACATTTTGATTTATTTACACTGCATATACAACTAGTTTCTTGACAAGTATTAATCATTTATTAACTTCAAATTTTTTTATCTAACAAGTTTGATGCAATTATTTATCTATATACATATTATATAATGGTAGGAAAGTCAAAACTGTACATTGATTTTTTTTAAAAGTATACTTGGGGATCACATATTCAATACCGAAGCCAAAAATATAGTTATTAGAATTTTCGTCTGTTTGTCTGTATGTATGTCTGGGATATACTCAAAAAGTACTGCATGGATTTACTTCAAATTTGGCACGAATATTATTAAGAAGTCGGGTCAACATTTAGGCTACATATTATTATGCTATCACCTACGGGGAACGAGCAGTGAACCTTTATTTCATCGACGTATTTTGTGACAACGTGTAATCTAACGACGCATATTTGAATATTGTTATTATGTTGACCATGCTATAAGCTAGCTTCACTCTATAAGTAACTTAGGCCGATAAACAAAATAGAAAACTTTACAATTTACGATCCGGGCAAAATGAAGCAGAATTATTGTGTGTGTGAGCGGACCATTTTGACGCCCAAAAATGATCAGGCTGCAGCAATTAACGAATGCATTCTCGCGGAAATTGAGGGGGATGAAGTGGTCTACACCTCTATAAACACTGTCGCCACACATTATCCCGTGGAATTTCTGAACTCCCTGTCAGCAAGTGGACTTCCAGCGCATACCATCAAGCTGAAGGTCGGTGTCCCGATTATGCTTCTTTGGAACCTATCTCATCCGAAGTTGTGTAACGGTACCCGCCTTAAAGTCGTCTCGCTCCACAGACACACCATTGAGGCGGAAGTTCTTAAGGGTTGTGGCGTCGGCGAGGCAGTATTTATACCACGCATTCCCCTCATATCTCATTACTTTCTGTTCCAGTTCAAGCGCGTTCAGTTCCCCGTGAGTGTTTGCTTGGCCATGACCATCAATAAATCGCAAGGGCAGACACTGAGGGCAGCGGGTGTCGACCTCAGGACGAGCTGCTTCTCACACGGGCAGCTGTACGTTGCTTGCTCCCGCGTCACCAGTCCTGGCTCTCTTTACATTTTGGCTGTGGAGAGCAAACCACTAATGTTGTTTATCGAGAAGTCCTATAAGTAGTTAGTTTTACTTTCTTCTGTAATCCTTATTCACAAATTATGATTAATTCAGCAGTATCACCATAAAGTCATTTATTCAAAGCAGGCTGAAAATCAGCAGTTTTTGAAGGTCAATTTTACAAAAGACAATCTCACTCTGTTACTGCTCTTTCTGTAGATATGAAATGTAAAGAAGAAACGGGTAAATGAATGTTATTTTAGAAGGTATAATCGTAGGTATTTTTGGTGCTGTATAGCGTTCACGCAGACGATGTCGCAGCGAAATACCACTCACCGGTTAATCACGAAATCTCAGAAACTATAACATCTACAAACTTAAAATTTGGCAGGTAGGTTTCTTATAGGGTGTTGATATCCGCTAAAAACGAATTTGACGAAACTCCACCCCTAAGGGGGAAATACGGGGGTCGGAAGTTTGTATGAATGTCCTATGTTTTTGAAGTAAGAGACTTTAAATTTAACATGTATGCTCTATAGATGCTGTAGAGGTGTACTAATAATATATCTTTAGAAAGAAACCCCCTAAGAGCGAGTCAAAGGAGCATCGCGATTGACGAGAAAGAAGAGCTGAGTGTGGACAGCATAACACAACTTCGCGACAGCACTCGGAGTACAACGATGAATAGAGCAATGCGAGAAACAGTCTGGCAGAGCTATAAAGAAACGGGTTTCATAACGCGTTGAAAACGTAACGTCCACTTGTGGCCCTCGTGACTATAACTAGTGTAAGCTGGAAGTCATGTGTCTTGTTTTAGAGTAGCTGTAATGAGCGATAGCCTTTAAATAAAAAACCTCGCATGGAAAGCTTCAAATAACTGAGGGGTATTTAGGCCACTTTTGAATGTGTCGGGACCTTTAAAAATAAATAAATGTTCTCTCCTCATTTTCTTAATGCTTTGATATGGATGCAATGTGTTGAATGGAGTGATTTCATAATTTATAACAAAAAAAAATGATTGAAAGTAAAACAATCGCATAAAACTTATACAGACAGCATTATATGATATCTACAAAGTCACATAATAAAACATATGTTGTCTAAGAAACTTAAAAAAAAATATTTTTATAAATTTAAATCTTGGAATGCCAACAATTCACGGAAGGCGGACATACGACAAAATTCTTTAAGTCGTTCTTCTCAGGCGGAGTAGGTATTTGTTAATTAAATTCCTCGGTAATCTGTTTTGCTGTCCCTAATCGCTTTATTGACTTATCGACGGCAATTAACTGGGTTTAACGATTCGTAAATTGTTCACTGTTTACTGCAACAGCAAGATTATTCAGTAGCAGTTAAGTCCCCCAATCTCCCAAGCTTTTTCTTTGCCTAAAAGAATATGTTTAGCGGTTTAAGTGTTCACACGTAACAGAGTATTATTAGAAAAACAATCCATGGTATTATTAGCTCTATCCGAAATAAGGATAAACCTAATAATACCATGGATTTTTTATTTTATATACAAAATAAGGTCTACCATAATGGACACAAGTAAAATATACAAAACTGCTACCTAGCAAATGTGAAAAGGCCTAAAAAACCTGACTACGGAGCGGCGTCATAAACGTGAAATAGCGCGGCATCGGAGTGCGGCACGTGGCCGCGTCGCGTCGTGCAGATATACAAAGCCGTGCCATGTTGAGCGGATGCACGGTATGGTGCCGGGTTGCTTAAAATGCATGACAAGGGTGATCGCACATATTTATATGGAAATGCGGCGCATCCGACGCGCACGGTGCGGGTAGAAGTATGCAAGGTTTCATGATTGCATACATCGAATTGTAAATGCGGCACGTGCAGCACGGACGGTGCTGACATATCCTGAAGGCAACATCGCAAAATCCTTTTTCACCGTACAATGCATCCGCTCTATTCCTCCGACCCGTACCGTGCGCTGTTGTTGATAATATGTTCAGACTCTTAAGCACCTATTTAAATTCCTTGATTATAGCAGTGAGATAAGATTTTTTTCATTTGGCAACAATTTCATATGCGACTGTTAATCACTATTTCGAAAAGTCACATGTCTTCTTAAATCTTTCATCTTTGTTGTGCTCTATTCCCAATAAGGAACTCGTACATCATGGCCTCAACACCAAATGGCACAAATATATTATAGTTCTCACTGAGAGATGAATATTTGCGCCGTTTGGAGCACTCAGCAGAGGCCGCCGCCATGCCTGCAGTAAGGGAGGTGCTCCCTGTATGACACGGAGCAAGCGTATCCGCGCAAGTTGCGCATACAACAGGGCGACCCTACTTCCATGGAATGAGCGTCATTCCATCAGGTCTCTTGCCATCGTCACGGAAGATGCCGTTAGGCTCAAGGACCGCTGGCACGTTGACTGCGGTTGCTGTGTTTTTTCTGTCTTTTCGATCTTCTCACTCC
Organism: Chilo suppressalis; assembly: GCA_902850365.2. Lineage (NCBI taxonomy): Eukaryota > Metazoa > Arthropoda > Insecta > Lepidoptera > Crambidae > Chilo > Chilo suppressalis. Next base: position 9,455,039 of record OU963895.1, on the reverse strand, counting down.
GGTACTCAGTCTTGGAATCACTTTTTGAACGATTTGATTTCTTGTTTGATTAAAAAAAATCATATATGTACGAGTACGGATGAAGAAAGCATTCATAAAATAGTTTTCTATTTCATTTTGCTTCTTGACAAGGCAACTACCGTTTTTCACGTGCCACGAAGCGACAAGAAATAATATAATAGAAAATTGCGGTGAAAGTCAGGGAGGACTTGATTAAAATCAGTCCTGTGGCTTCCCTCATATTTCCAGGTCCATGGTTTCGAGACAATGCCCTATGAGATTAACTGGGGTTTCGATTGTGAATGCACTGTCCATCTTTAGTTAAAATTGAAATTTAATTCTGAATAGATTATTTCAATCTCTCGATACTCATCTTTAATATTGAAGATATACTAGTATAATGTACACTTATAAGTATTAATATTCTTTACTCTCGAAGCTCGATCAGTAGTGCTATTCTGTAAAATTTTCACGCGCGGATCCGATGTGGATGTAGAAGAAAAGTAAAGAATTGCTTCAGTTTCAAAAAGAAAAGTTTTAAAAACCGGCCAAGTGCAAGTCGGACTTGCGCACGAAGGGTTCCGTACCATTATTTATACAACATTAGACAGTATTATAATATCGAGCAAAAACGGGAAAAAAGATAACGTCTGTTGTATGGGTGCCCCCTAAAATATTTACTTTATTTGAATTTAATTATTATATGCTAGTAGCTACAAGATACTATTCAATTTTTAGGAAACAATAAATATCAAACAGCACTAATATTTTTCTTTATTTGAGAAGGGAAACCTAATTTTTATTCCAGGAATAAATTATAACTCTAATGTTAACAGAAATTAAGTAACTTACATATATATACAATATACACGGTACATACCGTGTATTGTATTTTACTGTTCACACGGGGCGAGAATCATGGAGCAACATAACACGCGACCTGGCCGTGTCGGTCGTGTACAGTATTTTTTTTCTCGAAAACGCGACTCCATAGTCTGTGAAAAATAATAGGTTTTTCCATACAAGCTTACAGCAATCAATCCACACTGGGGTCTCATAGTTGGCAATTGCTTTTTCTTTCTATTCTGTCACTAGGAAATGCGTGTGCCCCGCGGTGAGGACATTGCGACCAGCTGATTATGAGTTCTTATTTATTAACCGGAACAAAAGTTCAAATGAATATACGAGTAAATTATAATAATAACATAGGAAAGGTATAGCGGATTAACCGCTCAAATTGGAGCGTCCGTCTGGGGAAGTAACCTCCACCCTACGTAAGACCAGGAGTGGCATTCTGTAAAGACACTTTTCACTTTCGAACGCGGATCCGTTTCGGATTTTATCATTGGCATTCTGTAGTCAAGTGAGAATCAACGCTAGCGCTACTAGGCGAGAGTGGCGGTGAAATGAACTAACGCAGGATATAGCTTGACAATATGCTCAAGGATTTGAAGTTTAATGGCATTCTGTAACGAATTTTACACTCACTTTCGGATCCGCACTCGAATTGTTATGTCAAAGTGACTTAGTGTGTAGCTATGGCAATCAATCAAACAAACTTTGCTAATAAATTACGATTTTTGTTTATAGAAGATCTTTTAAAGTAAGTATTTTTAATGTAGGTCTCATTGTTTATTTAATAATTCAAAAACTCATGTCCACCTATTTTTTCAGACCTCACTCTATTGCCTTGTGCTTAATATTAATGTCAAGAAGTATAAATGAAATTGCCTCAATTTTAAGTCATCCAGAATTCGTAAAAATATATAACATTTCTGCGAAATGCATCTCAACACCAAGTGTTAAAGGATCAGTAAGTAAACTCTGATTAACTAGAATAACCAATAAGTTAAATATTATATTATAAATCAAGTAGACCAGTGTTTCTTATAACTTTTACAATCCTGGAACAATATCAGAATTCTAAAAAATCTATGAGCCCGTGTCTTAAAGTATTTTAGGTAATGAAATCATAAAAAAATACTTTTATTGGTAGTTTCTTTACTAAAGTAAATATTAAATGAGCTTTTCTTTACCTTTGTTACAGTTTTTTTGAGAAATTTCAAATACCTGGAGTTGTTGTTTGCATAGATGGTATCTTTGTCACCATGATACGACCCAAAGAAAATGAAGAGGGGTATTATTGTCGTAAAGGTAAGCATGCAAGAAATGTTCAAGTAGTAAGTACACTTTTAACTGATTTTCATCTATTTGTTACTTTCTTAAAACTTGTCATGTTTCATGAACATATAAATATATAAATTTATGTAAAGATAAATTAAAAGACTGGAATTAAATTTTGTAAATATTTTGTTACAGATTGTTCATGTCGATCTCAATGTTTTGCATGTCGATGCCTCATTTGTTGGAGCTAGCCATGATAGCTTTATTTGGCACTGAGGTTCTTAGAGAAATCTTTAGCTAAATCTCTATTAGCTGCCAGGAACTCGATCAAAACATTAAGTTGCTCTACAGAGGGATGCGACGATTGTGACACCACTGCAAAAAACAGAAATGATTTTAATATAAATTAAAACTTCAGTAATCAAAACCACATTTTATTTAACTTACTTCATCTCGCCTCTCTTCTACAGTTTTTCAAATGTGCCAAAAACAAACTAAACAATGACCGCAATACGTTTGGAAATCGATTTTCTTAACAAATGTAATTTCCACATTGAACTTTTGGGAATATTAGATGAGATTTCTTCATGGAAAAATACTTACCGCTTTTAATATATTTTTTTTTAATTTATTCAGCTTTGGCTCCTGGGCCATCAGCAAAAAAGACCGCTTTTGATAAAATCACGCAAAAACCTAAGTGGGTGTTTGCATTTGTTTACCGGGGTGCGTTCCAAACTACGCTCTAGGTGCAACAAATGTCAAAATTGACATGCAACGATATTAAATACCCTAGATGCAACACGTGTGCTCAAAATGTGTCCCAATCAAGAAGTGCTTGAACACGACTCAAGCACTACGTAGAAAATCAAGATGCCGCAAAGCTCCGTGAAAAAATGCATAATAAATACTTATAGTACGTAAAGTGTCCTTTTCTACAGGTATCTAATAAATGTTTGTAAAATTAACGCATTTGAAGCAAATAATTATGTTCTAATACTTACTATAAATTGATTTAATAGAAAAAAACGTGATATTCAAATGCATGATCGGTAATATAGTTGTCTCTTTTCCTCACGGTCCGTACCTGCTATGTTGCTAATAGCGCATCTTCAGTGCGTAGAGTCAAAGAAATAAGGTCTTTATTCTTACGCGTATAGCAATAAGTGGTAAATTTTTACGAGCTTGCATTTTGAACTGTCATAACTCATTGACGCATGCGTTTTAATTAAGACCTTTACATTAAATGTAACTTTGAATGTTTAAATAATGCCTTACATTGTTTTTGACTACGCGATTATCTTACGGAGCTCCGCGTATCGTCCAATTTACCTTTTGGACAGGTTTCAGCCGCGATTTTGTTCGTGATGTTGTATGTAGGGTATTTAATATCGTTGATTTTATGTCAACATTAAACGTTGGTAAAAAGTTCCACTCATAGCCGTAGGTTTCGAACGATGCCCCAAGTGCGCGGAGTTCCATTCTGTTAAAAGTTTAATAGATAGATACTAGAATCGATTCTTGGATGATTCTTTAAACCTAAACCTTAATTTGACAATAGTGTATCCTTGTCATTATCTATACAAAATGAAAAGGATACTCTGATGATAAATTTAGCTTAAGTTCAGAGAATCATGCCAGAATCGACACCAATGAATAATTAAATTAATCCATTTTATGAAAAACAGAATCAGCAATTGCTGCAATCATAGACATAGTTATAATCATAGATATCGCTTGAAGTGAGACCGATCATTCATCTATGGCATAGTTTTGTATCTATGGCTCTCACTGAATGCGGCGGATATGCATTCACATCACAGAACGGATCGCTTTACGGAATTTTCGCATTCTGTAAAAAATATTACCACCATGTGAAGCGAGATGACATTTTTATCGCAAGTGAGTTATAGTGTTACCATTTTAAGAAATTTCGGTAAGTCGAGATCATAGGTATAGCATGTGTCTATGATTGTGATACATCGACTTAGTTCATAGAGCAACACGGAAAGAAGTAGGGACATAATCCATAATACTATTAAAATCATTCTGCTACTTTTGCGAGGGAGGAGTATGCACACAAAGGCAGTTTAATATACATTCGCAAAAAAATTAAACTGTACTTACGACACACGCATAAAAAAATAGACAATACACCCTCGTTTTTTCGCCAGGTATCAATGAAGTCGATTCGATGAAGTCGATCCAAAACATGTACTGACAGGTTTTTTGTTCTGTGAAACAAGTCCGACGATTGAATTTTAACAAAATAATATTTATATTGTGTTTTTAAAAGTGGTTAAATAGAAATTATAGTGTCGATTCTGGCATGATTCTCTAAACTTAAAACTAATTTTAACATCAGTCTCTCCTCTTCATTCTCATCTCTATTCTCTATGACAAGGATACAATGTTGTCAAATTGAAGTTTAGGTTTAGAGAATCATGCCAGAATCGACACCACTATGTTAATAATTCTACTTATATGTGAAATATAACACCATCCTTTTATTAGTTTTATGTTCCATACATGTTTAAAAATAAATTACAGAACATTTTGGCATTTTTGATCTCCTAACATACACTCACGTGACTTGATTCAGTTTAGAGAAATATCCGAGCGCAACTAGTTTTGTTCGTGAGCTGGGCCTGTTGCGGGGGAAAATCGGCAGAGGGAAAAGCTGTGAATGCCTACTTCCCTCCTGGCCGCTTCGGCCGTGTTGCTCTATGCACTTAAATTGATTCTCTAGATAAATTTGTAGATACGACGCCTAGGTCTAAAGTTTTTTCTGAATTTAAACTTAAAATTGTCTTATTTTTAAAGTTTGATAACTTGGCCGAACGGCGCATTGCCTTTGCGTTATGTGATAAACTCTACTGTATAAAATCTTGTAATCTGTGGTCTGTGTTTTTATTCTTGGTTTATTCTAGGTTAAAAATTGTTCGTGTATTATCTAAAATACTTTTTTAAAATAATTTTACCATGTAGAGTAGAAAACGTTATAGATCTCAAGACCGCCCATTAATCTTACAAGAAGGAAAAGGGCACTAATTTCTTCTAAATGTTGTAAGTATACGTAAATTACAGTAGTTTTTATTTTTGTAAGACTATGTTAGCCACTTGTTTGAAAAGCCACCATTAAATTGACTGGCATAAAATTTGATTATTTTAATTCCACCGCACAAACGTTGGTCCATGTCGCAATACAGCCAGTGTCTATGGACATTTCGCTCGCAGACACTGGCACATTAGAAAATAAGTTCTTTTAATTCTTTTTTGATTTATGTTCTTTTTATATATTTTCGGATTTATTTATAAGTGTCATTGTAAAAAGAGAATAAGAGAAAATTTGATTCGTACATATTGTTATTTTGTAGTTGTGAATATTTCCGAATATAGTGCTCCAAGTACGTATTAATAGAATGTAATAATATTGATTATTTTCTTATCTCAATACTTTACTTTTATAAGAATCATAAAGTTTGTGTTAAAAGAAAAAAAGAGTATCATTAATAAGTTTATTCTGACCCAGGCCCAATCATAATTGTGACATTTATTGTTGTTATTCAACAACTTATATATATTTTTTTTATTTCAGCAACACGCACAACAAGTCCTTGGGGCAGGCTTCGCCTCCATCTCAACAAAGATGTCTGTTAAAATTTGTCTAATGACACATGGCCTATTGTTGCGGTGCGAGACTGCTTACATTATATTCATGAGAAGTGGTCACTGCGCCAGCTTCATCTACAACCTGCAGACCACACCAGACAGGCCACAGTAGGCCTATTCGCCAACTGCTTTTGACAGATGGAAGTAATAATCACTGAGCTATTTAGTGATCCACTACTACTGCTTTATATAACACCACTCAGATACTTGTTCAGAAAAGCATCGATTAATATTCAATTTTCTCTTTATTTATATACAAAAAAAAAACATAAAAATTTGCAAATAGGCTGACGAGCATCTCTGACAAAAATGTAACAATGTAATGTACAGTTTCAAAGGCATCTGTCATAATTTATGAATAAAAATGTTACATATTTATTTTAATGAGTTTTACTATAAATAATCACCCTTTTATTAAATTAGGTATCTTCATTTTCATTGCAATGGGGGTTTACGCAACTCGCCGGTCTATATTATATATCATTCAGAATTAAGTAGGTATGTATATTAAATATAGGAACTACACAGAAAGTAATTCTTAAATAGTTAGTTTTATGTAGAACATTTAAAACGTTCAATCTAAATAAAGAGGAGCCTGGAGACGCAGGTGCTTAGAGTATTCGTCCTGCAATCATGAAAGTTAGGCAACTTTTGGTAATTGTATGGGTGACCAAAAACTTATTATCTCGATCTTCTCCGTGTTTCAGATGACACATCAATCTATTGGTCCCAGCTGCATCTGCAGTCCTTAGCACTGATCAGTCCGCACTAGGTCCTACTACTAGGTGGGTCACGGAGAGTCTCCCTATTCCATCTGCCTCAACAGTGGGGGCAGGAATAGGCTGATGATGAAATAGTTCAATAAAATCATTACTTTTGTAGTTTACTGTGGTGAAGGGTTAAAAATATGAGTGACTATTTTTTAAATCTAAATATATTTATTCAATTAACATTAACTACATTTAATGTTTACACAACACCGTTGCCTTATGCTTTTTACTAAAGGTTCTTTTGGTCTTATTATGGTGATAAAGGTACAGTCTATACTTCCAACAGCTGCAGGCATTTTAAATTTCTCCAAAAATCTGTAACAAAAGTAAAGTTTATTAAAATAACTCCAAAAAAATATACCTAGTAGTTTTTTTAAAGGTAAATTGGTCTAAACCAAAGTTAAATGTCGTTTATTGACTCTCGTTTTTTCCGGTTGACTGGTAGAGAATGCTATGCTGGCATTAAGACCGCCATATGTAATGTAAAGGCATTAAAAATTAATTAAATAAAAAGTGGTCCTGAATAGCTCTGTTAGCATTTACTACTTAAGTATTAGATAATTTAAATAAACTACAAATAGAAATTTTATTCCTCACATAAAATATTCTAAAATAATTAAAGTAAAGGATTGCAAAAACTAAGAAACACTGTTCTACTTGAATTATATGTAATATTTATACCGGAGGGTCTACTTTATTATATCTTTTGTACACCTATTTGCCCAAGTATTTGTTTAATTGTAGTGAATCAAAGTTTACTTACCAATTCTTTATCACTTGGCATTGTGATGCATTTTGCTATGTCTGGATGACATAAAATCTTAAAAAGGTGGCAATTTCATTTACAAGTCTTGATATTGATGGTTGGGATAAATGTGTGTAATTTTTTGCCCTATTATCCTTAGTAACTCCCATTTGCACAAATGAAAGTGTACACAGTATCTGAAACAAAAAAAACTTTTTATTCTTATATAATTGTTATAAAAAGTTTCTTGGTTGGGTTTTATTTTTGTTATACAATTAGGTACTTTACCTTCATTCTATTGGATAATCCTTTTCCATTACACTTGGTTTCTTCTAAATGAATACTTTAAATCATTTTCCAATTGTTGAAAAAATCTTTATTTAGTCACATATTCATCTTCACATGAAATTACTCAAGGTTACACAGAAATTGGGCTTGTAGGCGGCTTCTGGCCAAATCTACATCATACATGGGCTTTCTATAGTAAAAAGCAAGTAATAGAGTGAGTCATCTGAAATACTAGATAGACATTATTTTAAAGAATTATTACTTAAATAAACAAAAGCAACGTAATTATAAATAATTTAATAATTACTCTTGTTTTATGATGATAATAGTCTACAAAAATACTCACTTCGTACAATCACTTCTATTACCGCAGCTAATGAGTAACTTTTATTTTGACAGTTACTTTCGAGTGCGGTTTTTAATGTGAGGTGTAAACAAGCGCTGAAATTCGTTACAGAATGCCATTTATGATATGGTCTCACCTGTGATAGTTTACTAAACCGCCACTCTCACTTAGTAGCGCCAGCGTCGATTCTCACTCGATTACAGAGATGTGCATAGAGTAAGCCCTCATTCGGCCAAGTTACCAAACTTTAAAAATAAGACTATTTTAACTTTACATTCATTAAAACTTTAGACTTGAGCCTCATATCTACAAATATATCTAAATAATAAATTTTCGTGCTTTTTTTCACGCATAATAACTAAGTCGATATATCTCGATTTACCAAAAACTTTTAAAATGGTAACACTACAAATTACTTAGGATATAAATGACATCTCGCTTCACTTGCTTGTACAATTGGTTACAGAATGCGAAAATTCCGTGAAGCGAAACCTAGAGAGCGAAAGCAAAACGGATCCGACACACACAGTGAGATGAGATTATGGGTTTTACAGAATTGCACTACTGAGCTCAATGAGCAGGTGGATTGCGCGTTCGGCTGCTATCGTTTAAGTTAAGTAACTTTCGCAGTGGTCGGTCATTGGGTGGGTGACCAAAAATCTTCTATCTCGAGTTCCTCCGTGCTTCGGTAGGCACGTTAAGCCGTTGGTCCCGGCTGCATCTGCAGTCCTTAGCACCCGCCAATCTGCACTGGGCCCGCGTGGTGGGTCATGGCCCAATCTCCCTATTCCATCCAGAGGAAAGGCCCGTGCCCCAGCAGTGGGGACATTAATAGGCTGGTGATGATAATGATGATGACGTAAGACCACAGTAAAATAACGCTAACTTTTTTTGGAGGTTTTATGTTTTTGCCGGTACATAAGGTTCTAGGGCTCCACGAGGTAGGGTCAAGGCAGGCAACGATGCTATAATATTTTTATCGCAAGCGTCTATAAGCTATGGTGGCGGCTTACCATCAAACAGGCCATACGTTTGCTTACCACCCTTTTAACATATAGATAATATTAAATTTATCGGCAGTAGTACGTTTCGAATTATGCCGTCACTTTCAATACATATTAGTATGTAAACACATCATGTTCCTGACATTATATCATCATAATATAATATACAACCTGCCAGCTACTTATCATATAAATCACTGCGATTCACGATCGAGCATAAAGCTAAATATGTAAATAGCTTTGGCAACCAACCGATCCGTGTTGGTATGTAATTTGACGGAATAATATTATTGAAATAATTAATGACTATATTTATAAAAATAAAGAGAAGCTCGATAATGCAGGAAGTTAGCGCATTCGGCCTACAATAATGAAAGTTAAGCAACTTTTCCAATGGTCGGTTATTGGAATGGTAACCAATTGTTTTTTTTATCTCGAGCTCTTCCGTGCTCCTGAAGGCACCTGATTCCATCTAAAGGAAAACCTGTGCCCCAGCAACGGGGACATTAAAAGACTCACGATGATGATCATCATGATACTTTATAAAATTTAAGACGAAAGAAGTTAATTAAGTTTTAAGTCCGATTGAAAATTTCTTGTGTTCATCAATAACATAACATATAATCGTGTATAATCAGCATCCGTTTCTTGATAACTCCGCAATAATTAATATGAATTTTATTTAAAGTTTAATTTATAATTTTAATTTAAGCCATGGCCATTTTCATTAAACACTATCTTGATTATAGGGGGGGATTTGTCGAAAACAATTTGTCATTCAATCGGATCATCAATCACTTGTAATGTGACTGACACACAGTTACCACGAAGGAGGGAAATCCAATTTGTTGGAAATTCAACTTTATTCTGTAACGTTTTCATAGTCTATTTTTAGATATCCAATACTCTACTACTGAAAAAGAGAATGATATTTTTTTTAGACAAGCGAGTGTAATTGGATTTGCTTTATAATATTCTAGTAATAGTATTTATACATTAAACTATTTTAACTGTAGAAATGTAGTATTTAATTATTTGCACAGCCTGACATACGAGCAGACCGAAGAATTACTTCTTATTTGTAAATAAATGAACGTAACTCCATTCATTTATACAATGATTACTTTAAGTTCTGTTTTAATTAATTTGTCAATTTATTAATCATTCAATGTATTATTTTAGATCAGAAAAGCCTGAAATGCAGGTACAATTTTAACTGTAACCTAGTTCAGGCATCCATTATTTTGTACTTTATAATTATTATTATTAGTATTATATATTATGCAATGTGTGACCTTATTTGATTTTATTAATTATTCTACTTTTTAAATGTGCGATAATAAATTAGTTTTATTGTTACGATTATATACAACAATTTTATGCAAACATGGATTTATTCGGCCTAAAATATATCAAGATAAACAAGATTATGTCGATAGATACATTTTAATTAACATCATGAAGTCGAATTTATAGTTTAATGCCACGTACATCCTGAACATAATATGTTTGCACAATAATTTTACGTTATAATTTGTGCGTGTGTGAGTCTTGCCATGCCACTTCAGCTTTACTCACCTTCAGAATTGTAAGCTTTGGCTAAAATCTTCTCAAAGTTGTGGAGGCAGTGTGTACTTCAGATGAGATGGGCAAGAAACCTTCGGAAATTGTAATTCACTTCAACTATTACCCGCTATGGCGACATGTACGTACATACTTATTATTTTTAAACTGCTGCGTCTTCGATGCTGTGTCTATTTTACAAGCGTTTTTGTCGTGAGTTTAGTGTAGGTATAAAAAGAAAAAAAAATATGATTTATTCAAATTTTATTAATGCGCTAGGCTTTTGAATCCTCAATAGATAGCTATCTTCTACTTCCTACCACCCATTCAGAATATCTAAAGTTTGGACAATTTATTTTGATGATTATTTAAGTACAAAGTGTAAAACACGTCTTAATCAATGTAAATATACTTAAACTAATACAAAATTAAAACTGAAATCATATAGTGAAGTAGATTTATATTAAAACCAAATAACTATAGATACATTGGCAACTTCCTCACTGGGTCGGTGCGGGTACGTTTCTGTACCGAATCTGTACAGATTCTTTACCAAGAACCACTTCTTGACCGGCTCGGTTTCTGTGCAGTATCGTTTCGTTTTGTTTGCTACGGTTTTGTTTGTGGCGAGTGACGGGACGGGCGAGTCGAATAGGGATGACTAATTTTTTTTCTTCGTTTATCAGGTAGATTATCAAAAAGTATTGGTATTTTTTCTTTTTTCACATAATATAAACATTGCGATATATTGATTTGAAAAGTCGCATGACGTCACGTTTGAGTACACTTATAAGCGAAAATTCACTCAAAAGTGACGTCACGAGCCCCTACTCCCAAACTTTGACGCGCTATAACTTTGTAATTTTTTGGTTGATTGCCCAAAGAAAAAATACGTGTCCATTATTTTTTGATCATCTTACTGACGGACTAAATAGAATTTCGTTTACTGTACCCCGTCATCATCCCTATTGTCAGTAGCACTCGCTAGCACTCGGTAGCGCTCAGATACAGAGATATATATGTACCCGGTCGGTAAATCAGATACAGAGATATATGTTTCGGTCTGTACCGAAACGACCCAGTGAGGAAGCTCTCATTTCATTACATGTACCCGATAAAGAATCTGAACAGATTCGGTACAAAAAAGAAAACACCGACTCGGTGAGGAAAGCGACTTACTTCGCTCGAACTTTGCTTTTAAGCAATCAATGTCAGCCCCCACAAAAATAAAATGAACATTTAAACCAGCTAAAGCGCACGTAGGATATCTTGCTCTCAGTCTCGCGGATTCCTTAGATAAAATGTCTAACAAACCCTTAGATCCGTCATAATATCCTCAATTGTTACCTTTATTTGGATACCCTTGTTCTATAATTCCTCTGAGAGAGATTTAAGGGTGTGTTGCAAGAAGTAAGCGGAAGCAATTCAGTATAAATTTAGTATATAGTTTAAAAAAAAATGATTCAGGATAAAATTAAGTAACACCGAGTACAAAAATTTACATCTCTTATCTATTAGACAAGTCCGTCCGTCCGTCCATGGTGCTGTTTCAGCGGCCAAACCGTAAGAGATAGATAAAGAGAATATTTAAGTTATAAGTTAAGAATAGTCTGATAAGACTACAAACCGGATTTGAGTAACGTAGCACTTCCGGTTTTCGAGAAATCAGGTTTTGGTGAATATTTGGTTCACTGGTTTGCTAGTAAGTATCTAATATATTATTCACAATATTGCATAGCATGCATAGACATTGCACGCATCGAATACAGTTTTAGAACACCATCATATTATGAAGTTAATTTCGAGCTTGCATCTTTTTTATTTAATTTTTTTTTCGCATTTATTTACATCTAACTCTATGCCATGAAAAACAAGTAAGTCCATCAAATTGAGAGCTAAATATGAGGGTTAAACAACTCAATTGCATCGATTTATAAGAGACAGTTCCTCATATTATATTGGGGCTGGCTGGAGTAACTCCGCAGTATAATCCTACTTTTTCCTTACTTTACTACGCAACTGTTTTGCGTAGAAAACCAAATACGTATATAAGTAGCTGCTTAAATTAATAATTAAGAGAAGCTTGAACCAGAATCCATATTAAAAAAATTATGCTCCTTATCAAAGACACAGATCAAGAAAAATCCCTTGCAAGTAGTTGCAATTACCAAATTCGGTTTGTAATTCCAAGTCATATATCTATTTTGCTTGGCTGAAATGTATGCTGCAAGCTGCCAGCATACTTAAAACTTGTTAGAATGTTGGACGCCGTCATTCTGTAGCATAGACAGAGACGTAGAAAAAATAAAGAGCCTCTGTTATCGACGGAGAAAAGTTTGCAAAAAGTTTTCTATTGATATGAATTGAAACAACTTTTTCGCCATTTCCTGTTTTATAGAATTACGTTCCATTAGGTTATCGCTGAGTTGCACAACTTTTAATGTAAGAAGAACATTAGGGGTTTTGCTTTTCTTTATGATTATACATAAGTCGCAGTGCCGTTCGTATGTTGAATACATTCATGTCATTTTTAAGCAACAAGTGACGCCACGAACCCCTACTTCCAAACTTTGGCGCGCTTTATTTTTGTCATATTTTATTGGTTGATTGGCAACTTACGGACGAATATCGGTTAATTTACACTGTCATCACCCCTTTTGATTACGATTTACTCGAATTTATGCGATGCAGCTTCTATTATACTAACGAACATTACTCTCATGTCTAGGCCACACTTGATAAATGTGAAGCCAAACCTTCGCAGCGACTTCGGCACTTTGAGCGTAACCGATGTTACTTCGCGTTGCTATCGGCAAACTTTCACACATTGAAAGATTTTATCGGGAGCAACCGTAGTTTGCTTGCTTGCATGGGCCATACGAGTATTTCAGTCGGCGCCAGGGTTGTCAGGTCTCCCAAATTTACAGGAGTTCTCCTGTTTTTCTGAAATATCTCCTGCTCTTCTGTTTCTTTACAAGAATCTACTGTTTTTCATACAATTTCATTAAAAATGTATGTAACCTTAAATATAATACAATAAATACGTAACAAAAAAACAACGTGTTTTGAGGAGCAGCAGAAGCCATAGAAACATTCTTTTCTGACCTATAGTTTACCGCGGAGGGGGGATTGCAAATAGGAAAAAATACGTCCTGGCTGCATTACTTACGGTTTTGTTTCCAACTCTTTCCATACATCTACTGTTTTATTTTCTATAACGCCTCCCGATTTTTTAAAATCAGAACGTGTAGCACTGGTTGTCGCTCTTGCATCGAACGAAACGGTCATGAGACAGTGTAAATTAATAAGCGAAAGCGTGAATTACTATTGATTGGACCGACGATCGACGCTACTATAATAAACGAGACATTTAATACCTATTAATGATGGTTATTGCGGGTCTTAATATCACATAAAGTTTTTTCTGAAACGTTATATTTTTGGTATATATTCTTGTATAAAACGTAAAAAAAACAGCTAATTTTAATGAAATAAAAATAATAATTTCAAAATATAATACGATATATCTCCCTAGGGTCTTCTATCTCCCCTTGAATCGATAAATCGATGCATCGTGAAGTTTATCAAACCGAGTCACAAATATCATAAAAACTATCTTAGTATACATAGGACGTACGACACAAGCCTTGTCCACGAATTAATTTAAAAATAAAAATGTAGCCGTAGCCGTTGTAAAAAACACATAACATTAAAAACCATTGCTTTTTCAATATAAGTTTATATCTTGTACCAAAAAGGCGACGTGCTATATCCTCTTTACTACAGTTTTATTCCGCTCGTAAAGAGCAGCTCACTCATTCACTCTGGAATCCAGTGTCACAAGAATTGTTCACGGATTTATATTTTTGATTATTCTTCAAGCATGTTCTTAATTCACCTTGATCTACTTCATTGTGAACAACCATTGATTTTAGTGCGGAGAATATATTCATGTTTTTTTATTCAAAACTAGTGGGCCCGCCCTCGCTTCGCTTCGGTGTAGAGCTGTAGTGTAGATTTAAATGACTTTTCATATAAGTAATTATAAAAAAACTGAAAATGGTATAAATGCCTTTTCCAAACTTCTATTGACATCACGTCGCTCAATTGTTTTGCTTTTCTAGAATCTCTCCACTAACATTTGAAATTTATGATATGGTATTAAAGTTCAAATTGACTTTTAAGTATTATTACGAATCGTTTGTATGAGAGTATAGAAAAGTTTTCAGGCAATATTTTTAATTTTTCTCTTTGTAAGAACCATCCTCGTGCTTCAAGTAATATTCTAAAAAAAGAATTACCGACATCAGTTCAGCTGTTCTCGAGATTTGCGCTAAGCAACACATTCAGCGATTCATTTTTATATTATAGAAGATTTAAGTCTATAATACGATGGCAATTTTTAAAATGGACAGATAAACTTTTGATACTTCAAAGAGAAAAGCTTACAAATAAAGGTGGCTAAAAGAAAGCTAATCACTTAGTAAAATCTTACAGACAACACTTAAGTCGGAGTACTTATACTTAAAAATTAATACAGAAACTAAATTTAAATAATAATATTCAAAAACCTACTTGAATAAATTTAAATACCAAATAATATTCTGCACAAAAATGAATAATACCTTTTTATGTCTTTTTTATATAAGACTAGCAAACCCAGCGAACTCCGTTTCGCCACCAGATTCGTTTTATGTAACATTTCGTTTTGTGATTAAAAGAAAACGATTTTTTTTTTAATTTTTCCTGAATTTTCTTTGCTATAGCAAAGGTTTATAAACCTCACGGAGCCCGAGACCTTTCCAACGAATGCAAAACCGTGGAAATCGGTTCGTGCGTTCTGGAGTTATAGCGTCAGGAAGGAAAACCCGACTTATTTTTATATAGTAGATGATGGCGCTGGCGTAACATGGAATAAGGTAACATACAATAGGCGATTATTATCCTGTATTATTGAGCTATTTCACATAAATCTATTAAACGTAATGTGTTACTTCACCAAAATATACGAAACTAGCCTAAATACTTATTAATAATAATAATTTATTGCATAAAAATATGTTCGATTATTATCATGTCTCACATATTTTACTGTTAGACAACATGCAACATTTTATTTTTATTTTGCCAAAAAAGTGAACAGTATTTTAATTTATTCATTTATTTAATCTTTAATGCCTTTACATTGCATATGGCAGACTTAATGCCAGCATGGCATTCTCTACCAGTCAACCGGAAAGAATACTAAGTAACATAGCTTTTAACTTATAAAGTAGGTACTAGCAAAACATTCTTAGACATAAGAGTTTTCTGCACTGAGCCCTAGCTATATCATAAAATTATCTGTGTTAAGGGCAACAGAAAGTTTATAAATTAAATGAAAATTAAAGTGTTATTATAAGCTTATAAATATCCTGCCAAGATCATTTTATAATCAATATTATAAAATATCAAATAAATATAAAATTATCCATCAAAATATAAAAAATAGATGTCCAATATTACAGAATTTGTTTTCTCATTTTAAGATCCTAATAATAAATAATCAATAATCATACAATGGTGTCGATTCATAATAAAATTTAAAATAAATGTGTGCGTGTACTAGTGTACACACGTAAGAAGTGAAACTTCTTTATGGCCTTATTTTTCGAAAAATGATCTACATGCAACTTTCCAGAAATTGGTTAAATAAAGTTAAATTAGATAAAGTTTAAACAAAAGGATTTTATTATCATAGATATGAATACAAATTACTGCCTATGAAACTGTTATGATTACACGGCTCAGTAATCTAAGGCACATGTTCCACCTCCGACGATGAACGATAAGCGAGTAGAAACTAGAAACGAATTGGCAGTCCTGAGTTAAAATGCACGCGCACGGCTTTTGACAGCCAAGCCAGCTTAACCGAGCGAGTATAGCTGAGCGAGTATCGCTGAGCTAGTATCGCTGAGCGAGTACCGCTGAGTGAGTACCGCTGAGCGAGTACCGCTGAGCGAGTACCGCTGAGCGAGTATCGGTGAGCGAGTATCGCTAAGCGAGTATCGCTATGCGAGTTTGGTTGAGCGAGTCTTATCTTTAATAACTATTGTCACTCAGCTACAAACGAGTAGAGAGAGTTCTCGCCGGCGACAGTGTGATCATTCAGCTATCAACTATTAATATAAAAAAAGACGGCGCGTAACCGAAAAATGTGACGGTAATTTTTTTTCCAACGCCGATAAAGAAGTTTCACTTCAATAATCATAATGTAAAATAATAAATGTCCAATATTTGTATTTGTTTGTGTGTGTGTCCAGTATTTTGTTTTGTTTGTACTTTCAGGATTCTTAAGATGTAAATGTTGAATGAATCTTTGAAATAAGAATTAGATAATCGTGTTTGATCATGACTCAGTCAATAGGTATTATTTCGTATGTTTATTGAAACATCCGCCTATAAAACACACAGGAAAAGTATTTATTATATGTTTCGACCATACCAGTATCGGAAGTGAATTAAATATCTTAGGCTTACGACTGATATCTTCGAAACATTCGCCCTTGTCGAAATCGTAGACAACATAAAACAAATATCAGGTGTGGCAGTAAATATTCCATCTGTTGGGTTACACAATTTGAAGATGTATCGGTGTATAATGCGATTCAAATAAGAATAAGAAAGCCAATGACCTCCATCTGTCAAATGTCGCTTGAAAAGTACGATTTGCAAAAAATCTCGGAACACTTTTTTAGCACTTAGCTGATTCTAGAAGAATTGGTTTTTACCAAACATTTTTAAACAAACAATAACAAATGTTGATAATTAATATTAGTTGTTTTTTTTTCGTTTATTGAGCTTTGGCTATAGATGGTTGATAACCTAAATCGTCATCCAAATGTCACTTTATGGTGAGTTCAAAAACTCGATTTAAAACTTTCATTTACATATAGGATGCAAGTATGTGACCTGCATGATTATTCATAACTTCTCCGGCGGTAATGCGGAGATGAGCGAAATTGAAGAGCTAGATTCTGATTAATGCTTTTTTTCACAGTCTTAATAAAGAATTACTATTAAAAACCGTTTGTGTTCTTTCTCAATCTTAGTGAATTAATTTTATTAAAAAATCAGATGTTTTGTCTCACTTAATCTTAGTAAATAAGTTTTATTAAATAGCAACATTTATTTGCTCACACTACCTATTTCATTTGAATTGACAGCTATGACGTCAAAATATGGCGCCTAGTCAGTCCTATTCTTAGTTAAATCGCATTATATTTAGAGTTCTGCAAAAAAATTAATGTGGTTTTATGAAACCTCGACGCAAGTGAAAATTTTAAAATCATTAATAAAAAAGTCTCCCGATGATTGTTGATAAGTTCTGAAAATTTTAATAAGAATTAATAATGCGACATGGCGAAAAATTTTGTGGCTATGTAATAAAAGTTTCACTGTGATAAGGAACCTTTGAAAGATGTCCTAGCTGTTCACTGATGTATTTCTGTATATGTTTTTCGTTATTATTTCATATCAATAAGATTGCGATAAGCAACGTTTCCTGTCAGTGGAGGAACACAGTACAATAACATGCGCGTATAAATTTAGTTTTTTATTCTTGTTCGTGTGAACAAATACGTAAAAATTCGTCTAAATAACATAAAGGTAATTTTGTATTTTGCAATGAATGACTGGCGCAAAATCATTCCCCCGTTTACGGCTGTTTCATTTTCACCGTCTACTTTTACGACTCAGTGACTCGTTCCAAATTTGAAATTCAATACCACCTGAATTAGACGCGCGAGCCTATTTCTTTATTACCTCCTTAAATTTATCGCACGATATACTTAAGTATGTAATGTACGTATTTAATTTACCAATAGCACGAGCCAATATTGAATTGGAATAGTTGAATTCGATCTCGATACGCGTCAAATGTCAAGAAGTTATCTATGGAAGAACAGCGCCACAAATAGACGTAACGAGAACGAAAAATCAGTACATATTTTACAATGACATTTCGCACTCGCTAACTATTCGAATCCGATATTGATTCGTGCTAAGGGTACAGTACCCCTAGCACGAACCAATATCGTATTTGAACAGTTCCAATCGAACTTAATTCTTTCGTTGTGGCGCTGTTCAAATTTCCATAGAAAACTTCTTGACATTTGACGCGTATGGATATCGAATTAAACTATTCGACATGTGTTCGTGCTAAGGGTTCTGAGACCCAAGTATGAATGAATGAATTTTGACAGCTCAGTAATCACATCGTCAGGGGCCGTTCAAGTATTACGTGAGCACTAAGGGGGGTCTTTGCTTTGTTTATTTTTGATGACATGGGGGGGGGGGGGGGGGGGGTCGAGATAGTGATTACGTCAGCATTATTCGGGTGTCATGGACTATAATATGTAAGATACCAATAATTCGAAAGAAGTTTGTTTTGTTCGTAATAGCACTTAATAAGATTATATGTACCTTATTCTATGTTGAATACTGTGACCATAAAGTTTGTGTAAATGAATATTATGTGTGTTAAAGTCCTTTATCGTAAGCCTATTTAAGCACTGCAGCTCATGAATCAATAATTAAAGGAAAAATGCATGTAGGTACCAATGTTTACGTAAGCATGGGGGGGGGGGGGGGTAAGAGCTTTGCTTACTTTTGCTGACAAGGGGGAAGAGGGGGTAAATAATTGTAATACATCTGTTTACGTATTAATTGAACGGCCCCTCATCCTTAAACTTTATATGGAAGAAGCCAGTTTGCTCTTACGTCTAGTAGAGGCGCTGCTTAGTTTTCATAGAAACTTTGACGATGCGATACTATTACGGAGCTGTCAAAATTTTTGCTTGGCCATTATACTTGACTTACGAAGTATGATGCTACTACGGGGCTCAGTTAGTCTTGGTTCATACCTAATGTTGTCTTGTGTTCTTTTTAGTAAACAAAAGTGACAGCATCAGTTTTAGTTCAGGTTTAACTTTAAGCTATGTTTTGTGCTAGAGTCTGTGCGGAAAGAGAATGGGATTTAGATTAGTAGTGCTTTTCTACCGTATTTGTAAGGTTTTACCCCTTTTAGACATGATTGAATACAAAAAACCGCAAGAAATCACAACAACAAACAAATCCGTATCAATACAAAACTTTGACGTTTTACAGATTGCTGCGTTTGATTGCCAAATAAAAATCTTAATGTTAGTTCCGTTTTTTGCCACGCCCATTCTCTTTCCGCACAGACTCTAAAAGACTCAACTCAACAATGCAGTGAAAGGTGCTGCGGGTTACGTGTTCTTCATGTTTGACGAACATATCTATTCTACCTTTCTATTCACAATCAAACTCATGTTTTATTTGTTAGTAATATTTTTAACGGGGTTTATTTGTTTTTGTTTCTTAAACACTGTGGCGTAGTTATACAAATGTATATTGCTACTTGAAGACATAGTACCTGTGTACCATAGGCGTACTCTACGAATTTCCCTTTTACTCTCATTCAAACGTAGATGATAAATTTATATCATACAAACACATTAAAATTAGACAAGGCACAATAATTGTCAGTAGCGCTGACTTTCCTTTGTTTATACCGATATATGGAGGCAAAGTGCCAAACTATTTTGGGAGGCGGCATGCGGGATATTATTGACATGCCATCCCACAGGAATGTTGGGGTCAACCTATTGAGGTACTACTCAATCTTTCACACGAAAACCATTTAGAGTCAAATGTTCAATAAACCTATCGACAAAAACAAAGCTAAATCGACATGTTTCGAGATACAGTGATTTGTATTAGGAATATTAAAACAATTGAATACATTTGATTTTTACTTACTTCAATTTATTTTTATTATTTGTTATGCATGATCGTGAATATTTTAAATGCTTGCCTATATTACGGTTGAGTTACTACACACCGCTGACATAATACTTATTACGTACGGTTTGGAGTGTAGCAAGCTATTAATTTGTGATAGATTTTTACTATTTGTCGGAATACAATGAATTATGGTCATAATTTTTATATTTACATAGAAATATTTGTTTCTTAGGTTTTCACGCACATCACTTATTATATAAAACAGTTTTAAAACTTAGCACAGTCGACCGACAACCTGCTGTACTACCTTACATGAATGGAGTCACTGACAAGATCGGGAGGACTCTGAAGCGTGCTTTGATCAATACTTATCTCAAGCAGCCAAAGAAGATCAACCAGTTTCTGCCACCTGTCAAGGGTAAAATACCCTTTCAAGTTGCTGGTCTACAAACTTCAATACGACCTTGGGCTCTCCTATCTCGGGCAAACGAAGAGATGAAACATAGGCGCGAAAATAAGTCTGCAGTGTGTGAACATGCATTAGGGGGACCAAACCATTACATTAGATTTGATAAACCACAGATACTCGCAACTGAACAACGATTCATTCCTAGAATGATACGCGAAGCTATTGATATAAAGAAATATCCAAATTTCAATAGGGGAGATGGTTGGTATATACCACCAGCTTGGGAACCCATTATACAACAGATAAAATCCCAACTCCGAGCACACACTGAAAGACCAACAGATACTGTTAGTTCTTTTTGTTTGCATGATTTAACATAAGAGGGAGATAGAAAGCCTCTCTGAGTTTGTTTCGCCGAATCTTCTCAGAAAGGTCTTACAATTTTGAAACCGGTGGTAGTTTACGGTAGTTAGGGTCAAATAAATAAACTCAAAATTATAAAAAGAATTGAATAAATTACTTTATTAATTAAATTAACTAATAAATTCAAGCATTGACAATAAATTGTTTTAAACTTTCATGGTCACTAACATTATAGCTATTAACGGGATTGTTACCATGTACCTTGTTTTTTATGAGTCTCCGATATTTCGGCACTGTTGCAAGCGCCATGATCACGGAGTAACTGAAGTAATTGCGGGTAGATGTTATTGGCAGACATATCGGTCTACCCTCTGACGTCGTCTTTTACTGCGCTCGATACCCTTACTATTGGTCACGTTCTCATTATTGAAATCTTCCAATGAAATATCCGAACGTTCAATAGAAGTCTTTAGAAGGTAGATCGACAAAGTAAATAAAAATCATTATTCCGATGGTGCATTCCTGAAAACGATGCGAAACGTCAATAAATAAATAAATTCAGTGCATATAACCCGTAAAAAACTATTTTATTTACAAACAAATGTTTAAATTACTAAAACATAAAAAGAGGCAAGGTACTGAAATAATATAAAATTTACAAAATAAAAATTATTTAAAACGAGTGCCTGGACCCCATGGTCCCATTGTTTCAATACTAAACGGCAGAATGATGTAGTTCTCATTGAGAGCTGAATATTTGCCCGCTTGGAGCACTTAGCAGTGGCTGCCGCCGCACTTGCATTTAGTGAGGTACTACCTGTATGGCACGAAGCAAGCGTATACACATAAATTGCATCCCATACAAGAGGACGACCCTGCTTCCAAGGAATGAGCGTCATTCCGTCAAGTCTCTTGCCATCGTCTCGAAAGATGCCGCTAGGCTCTAGCACTGCTGGTACATTGACTGCGACAAGAGCTTTGCGGGTTACGTCATTGAATTTAGATTTATGCTTTTGACGAAAGAATAACTTTAGATCAAGCGCACATTGAACCAATAGTGGCGGCAACTAAACGCACCCATTAATGGCTCAGGCCCCTCTGCAGCTGAAGGGCATATAAGCAATATCCCGGAATAGCAAAATCCCAGATTAGCAGGATAGATTTGCACAAAGGCAGAAGTATAAAAAGGTCGACCGCTGCTTACGGATGCGTTTAGTGGCCACGTGTTGAAGATCGAACATAAAATCAGCCACTTGGTGACAACTAGTTCAAATAAATACTCTTAAACAATTTTATTTGTTGCGAATAAAAACGTTATATGAAAAAAAAAACAGGGCATCACACCGAAGGTGCTGTCCTTTTTTTTTGGTAAAACGTTGATTTATTGCCCGTGGTCCTATCATCAAATACGGATGTCGAACTAAATATTTGTTTACGAGACTTTGCCCGCAGATTTTTTTAATGCTTAAGTTACTATTCTAAGAAAATCTTCAATTAAAATCACTGACTGAAATATTTTTGAAACAACCTAACTCTGTAAATACTTAGCATAGCCAATGCCTAGGATTTTGAGTTTTGACGGCCCATAGCTAAAAATAAATGTTAACATTAAGAAAAAAGGTTATGTATTACCTATACAGGTTTTATGGCTGATTCAATAACTAACTTTTCGTGTGTTTTCAAAATTATTGCTCAACCATAAACATAATATTTTTGCTAGAGACCGTTAAAACTTATAATACTAAGTGGGCTGATAGATGTGTCCGGAAGTACCAATATATTCTATTCCAGGATGCAGATGGAGTGATCGTTGGTACAAGAAATAATTGAACCTTATTGGCGAAATAGCATTTGAATTTAGATGAGATAGTCTCATAAGGCTATAGATGACATGACAGCAAATTGTTTAGTACCTAGATACTGAACTTTTATTTTTTACAACAGAATGTCCATTTACTATAATCAATTGCTAATAAAGTAAAAAAATAATAGAAAAATAATAGTGAAGGACTTTCGTTTGTGCATGCTGGGGCCGATTTCGTCGATTTCTTTTAACGTCTATTTTTACGTACGAGATGGAATGTGGAATATACATTATTTAGTTTTTTAAACCATAAAGGAACTTTGAAGCTACTATAATAGGCATTAAACCTATTCAAATGTAATCCCGTCGTAGGCGTATCTACATCCATCCTTCTATTAGGAAAAAAATAGTACAGAAATATGAAGTTAAAATAAACAGTTTCGCTTTATTCCGGTTCAAAAAATTCCAAAACTCCACGAGCTTTGAGGGTAAGCCCCTGCCTAATCGCATTTGTAGCACTGACGTGGCACCGAGTGGGATTTTAGTAGCGTCCGGTGCCCATTTTCAATTTTTCCGTTTTGCCTCTATTCACTCTGGTGGGAACGGTCGGGTAGATAAACAGTTTTGTTTGACTTCGTTAACCGTAACGTCATGGGTCTTTTATAGATTATGCATCGTTAATGCTTGTCTCTATATGCTTGTGTTTGTATAGAGAAGAAGAGCACGTACTGACCAAATATGTGAAATTGGATGAGTGACTTGTAGCAATTAAATTTAATAACGTTAAAAACTTAGCAATATAATTCTTAAATATTAAGTCGTAGAAATATTATTATTTATTCAGCGCCATCTATCATCATGCATATAAATTATTCAATATCGAAATCCACTTTGAAAAGCAATGGACAAGTACAATATATGTGTGAACCTAGTAGTTGCATTTGGAATATAAGTTAGAGGGAGCTAGTGTGCAATTTCTTTTGAATGAGATGCGGAAATGGATGTGACGTCACATTAATGTTCTGGAAACATTGAAAGGCGGAGTCAGCAAAACCGGTCCGTGTGCTTCCTCATACCAAATATGGTGATATGAGAGAAATTTGCAATGACGCTGTCACGTGTTGTAGTAGCCTATAAATAGCAGTGCACAAACAGATTCGCTCTCTTTTGGCTGATAGAACCTTGAAGACCATACTTAGAAAATAGCAGTAAGACTAGCAGTGGTAGTCAGTGCATTATATACTTAATATTTCTCCCCGGATTAACGGGTAAGTTTAATACATTTGATTCGTTAGGCTGTAGGTCCAGTTAGTTTTTTTATTGAATTATAGAAAAATATGTAATTGGTTCTAGGTCCATTAATTTGGCTAATAAATAACAGTAATAGTCACATTTACTTGATCATGATTGGAATCTCCTTGGAAATATATATATATATGAGCCTGTGAAGCTTTCTTGAGCAAAAAAGTGACGTGTTCACGTGATGACAGCAAGTCCTGCTTCATCCCTGAGGACATTTGAGTGATCCTGATGCTCCCATGATCTTGCCAAGCTAAGTAAAACTTATAACTTCTTGATATTTAACCAGTGCATACTCCGGAGAACAATTTCTGTTTAACGTGATAAAGGATTTCTATTGGTAAACTGTAAAGCCATTATAAGTACATAACAAATTTTTATTGTTAAATTTACAAAATTTAATATTTTATAACTTGTTTAATAATTTGTTTATATAAGAAACTTAAATTGAGTATTACTGTATTAGCACATGATCTTGAATGTTTGAATAGCTTTAAATCAAAAGAAAAATCTTTGAAGAAATATAACTATGTATTTTTAACTTGAATGTGACTAGTATTAAGTTTTAACCATGATGAAATAAGATCTGAATCATTTATGACAATATAATATCTTGTTCACTGCGGTTTTAGACATTTTCATTTATCTCCCTCAAATCACAGTATCACGGCGCCCTGATTTTAAATTAAATAAGTTTCGAGTCTCATGTGAGCCCTGAAATAGTCGGTGGTAACTAAAATTGTTACAAAATGGCGCCCAACGTGGGGCCGAGCAATAAAATACTGTATTTGAGGGAAATACAGGTGTGCTGATATGATGATAAAAAGGTTGGCGGAAAAATAAATGCTTAAATCCCCAATCAGTCTGAACGGCACACTAGAATTTAACATCTAATCAAAAAAAAATTAACTTAAAAATCTTTAATATTCAGAATTTGTACTAATGCGTTAATATGATGATAAAAAGATTGGTGGAAAAATTTAATGCTTAAAATCCCCAATCAGTCTGAATAGCACATTAGAAGTAAATTACTTAATAACTTAGAAAACTTTAATAAACACACTAGCATTAATTAACTTAGCACATTAGAATTAATCAACTTATACTACAATAACACTTTCGTATTGATTGGATGCGTAAAAAATTGACCTTGAACAGTGAACAAGATAGTCTTTAAGAATTGAAACTTGTAATAATAAAAGTACCCTCCTTCAAAAAAAAAAAAAAAAATTTTATAAATTCCTTTGTATTTAACTTTCTTAGATTAAATAACTTGAATAAGTAGCTTGATTTAAAAACTTGATTAAACGTAATTTAATAATTAACTTAATAATTAACTTAGTATCAGAAATAACTGACTTTAACTTGAAAAAATCTGAGAAAATGCTCTCTATACAAAAATATGTAAACTACTTAAGAAAGGATGAAATCATATATGAATTGGATATTCTTGGCATTTCCACAGCTCCTGACACATCGGTGGATGCACTGAGAAAGCAGCTTCGCCAAATTTTTAAGCTGAAGAGACGTGGCAGCATCAAGTGTGCTCCAGTGATCACACCACTCCCGGCAAGCGAGCTCAAGGCATGTACGCCGAAAATTGCTGAGCTAGAGGATCTGCTGTCATCAGGTGACCTCGGAAAGGACAGTAATCTTCACTTACGTGTGTCAGTTAGAGCTAATTATCTAATCGATAGACTTGCTCGATTGGAGGTTGACAAAGCTTCTCTTGTGGATTTGCGCCACAGGCTCATACGTATCTTAGCTCAGGTAGAACAGGAAGATGAAAGTAGTTCAGACGAATTAAGTAGTAAAGAGGCAACTCCCGAGTGTGAGATAACGAGCGAGATGAACGAAAGGAGGAAGGTGTACTTAATTAAAGATAGACGCATTAATTTAAACTCATTTAACTTAAAATATGATGGTTCTACTTGCGTTAGAAATTTTATAGAAAGATTGGAAGAAATTAGACACGCCCGCGAGATTCCGCAATCTCGTATGCTAACTTCATTTTCAGACCTCTTAGAGGATTCTGCTTTGATTTGGTTCAGAAGTAATAAAGATAATTTTAATACATATTCTGACCTATTAATTAACTTGAGAGAAGACTTTGATATTCCTGATTTTGAAATAGATTTAAAAAACAAATTATGACGATTAGTTCTCTATTAAAGTAAAATTTTTTAATAAATCTTAAATATTTAATATATATGCAATTCATAAATTAATTACGATTGATTATTTAATTATCTCTGTTTAGTTTAGTGTTCACCAAGTACCTTGACTTTTATTTAAAAATATATATATTGAGACACTATTAAGAATGTCGTTAGTTAATAATTATTTTGATAAATACTTAAAAAATAATCTTAATTCATAACTTTAATTTCCAATGGAACTTTTTAATATTGAACCTAACCTTAACATTTTTGATACCTCCAATTACTTTCCCTAATTACGATATATTTATCTACCTGCATTCTGGATATTGGTAAGGTACTTGTAACTTTTTTTTACTTGCAAAAAGTTACAGGAGCTTATTAGTATTTTCCACCAGGTGAGGAAATATTTAATTGTTTCTCACCAAAGGAATGAGGGATGGTTGGTATATAAATATGTGTAATTTCTAAGAAAAGAAATAATATTAACATGTCAATACGGCAAGCCCATATCTAAAACTTTTGTACTAGTAGTTGAGATTTATTTGAACCTTTTCCACACACTTGAAATTAGAAGACGTATTTAATTGTAATAACATATAAGTTCAGAAATATGTTATGTTGCACCCTATACGGTCAGCAACAGGCATAGCTGTAGTTAGTAAAAACTTAATAATAATTTTTTTCACAAGGTAAGCAGACACTTAATTGCTGCCCACCCAAGGAATAAAAATAAATTTAAACTTGATAGCATTTTCCAAAAGGGGAGTGGACTCTTAATTGCTACTCACCCAGGGAATGCTAAATAATTTAAACTTGACAATTTTTCCAGAAGGTGTGGAAATATTTAATCGTTTCACACCCAAGGAACAAAAGTTTACACTTAATAATACTTTCTTCCAAAAGGTAAGCGGATACTTGATTGCTGCTCACCAGAGGAATGAAAATTATTTAACTTAATAATATTTAGTTCCAAAAGATGAGAAAATATTTAATTGTTTCCCACTAAAGGAATAAATATTTATTAAATGTGTGGTAACCACTTAATTGTCACCACCAGTTGATACTTTGTCCAATCTTGATCGTAGATGTTTTTGCTTTAATGTAATGTTAACTTAGTAAAGATAGCTTAAATTTTTTAACAAACTTAAAAATTAATAAACCTTTGAATCCCTTTTGATGCTTATTTTGGTCACTTTCAGTATTAATCGGTTGGCTAAGAAGAGTTGAAGTATAGGAAAAGTGTATATGGAAATCTGTGGGCTACGGTTCGAAACCTGCCAGAAAATTAAATTATTTTTTTCCTTTTAATTAAATAAATATTTATTGACAACCCTTTTTAACTTAAATTCTCACTTTTAAAAGAACACTTAAATATATTTAGTGGAATTTTAATATTTTAACACAAAAAGAAATATTTTTAACAATAAAATATTTTAGTCAAGTTGTGTTCACTGATATGCATATGGGTATGAAAGTAGTATGTGATGCGAGAAGTATGAAAAGCATTTTCCAAAGTTAACGCGTGCAATTTATTTTAAAAACTGAATAGAAAATTAGGTAAAGATGTATGAAAGGCATAAGCATAACGAAGTGTACATATACTTTAGACTTGATAATTAAAGATAGGAAGATTGTTGGAAAATATTCTTAATCTTTTGAGTTAGAAAACATACAAACTTCTTTAATCTTGAGTTGTTTTCTTAACTACCTTAAGCTCATAAGATAAAAAAAAAGGCCATGTTATACCACTGGATATTAGATCCAAGAAAGGTATTTACATGAAACTAAAAGAAAAATCATTAAACAGCAAATATTTAATTGTTGCTATTGACTTAGAGTTTAGAACATTACGTGGAGTAAATAAATGGATACTCACGTATATAAGTTTAAATTTTTTTATCTTGGCTAATACTTAGTATTGTTGATTTGTCTGTAAGTCAGTTGCAGGTTAATTAATTAAAAAAAAAAAAATTTTTGGGAAAAATTTTTTTGAGATAAGGGGGATGTTGTGTAGCAATTAAATTTAATAACGTTAAAAACTTAGCAATATAATTCTTAAATATTAAGTCGTAGAAATATTATTATTTATTCAGCGCCATCTATCATCATGCATATAAATTATTCAATATCGAAATCCACTTTGAAAAGCAATGGACAAGTACAATATATGTGTGAACCTAGTAGTTGCATTTGGAATATAAGTTAGAGGGAGCTAGTGTGCAATTTCTTTTGAATGAGATGCGGAAATGGATGTGACGTCACATTAATGTTCTGGAAACATTGAAAGGCGGAGTCAGCAAAACCGGTCCGTGTGCTTCCTCATACCAAATATGGTGATATGAGAGAAATTTGCAATGACGCTGTCACGTGTTGTAGTAGCCTATAAATAGCAGTGCACAAACAGATTCGCTCTCTTTTGGCTGATAGAACCTTGAAGACCATACTTAGAAAATAGCAGTAAGACTAGCAGTGGTAGTCAGTGCATTATATACTTAATATTTCTCCCCGGATTAACGGGTAAGTTTAATACATTTGATTCGTTAGGCTGTAGGTCCAGTTAGTTTTTTTATTGAATTATAGAAAAATATGTAATTGGTTCTAGGTCCATTAATTTGGCTAATAAATAACAGTAATAGTCACATTTACTTGATCATGATTGGAATCTCCTTGGAAATATATATATATATGAGCCTGTGAAGCTTTCTTGAGCAAAAAAGTGACGTGTTCACGTGATGACAGCAAGTCCTGCTTCATCCCTGAGGACATTTGAGTGATCCTGATGCTCCCATGATCTTGCCAAGCTAAGTAAAACTTATAACTTCTTGATATTTAACCAGTGCATACTCCGGAGAACAATTTCTGTTTAACGTGATAAAGGATTTCTATTGGTAAACTGTAAAGCCATTATAAGTACATAACAAATTTTTATTGTTAAATTTACAAAATTTAATATTTTATAACTTGTTTAATAATTTGTTTATATAAGAAACTTAAATTGAGTATTACTGTATTAGCACATGATCTTGAATGTTTGAATAGCTTTAAATCAAAAGAAAAATCTTTGAAGAAATATAACTATGTATTTTTAACTTGAATGTGACTAGTATTAAGTTTTAACCATGATGAAATAAGATCTGAATCATTTATGACAATATAATATCTTGTTCACTGCGGTTTTAGACATTTTCATTTATCTCCCTCAAATCACAGTATCACGGCGCCCTGATTTTAAATTAAATAAGTTTCGAGTCTCATGTGAGCCCTGAAATAGTCGGTGGTAACTAAAATTGTTACAGACTTAGAATTCATAATTTTATGCTGGTTATTTTAGTTCTTCTATGGATTTCCTCATTCGTAAGTCGTTAGCACTTATCAAACAATGGTTTTGTTATCAGTTATGTTCTTTTACGTAGTTGGATATTAGTAGCCTGATGATGGTCAATAGCGAGTGCACTGCCTATGTTGACTGTAATCCCGATTTTACCTTTGTTTGAGACCACACACAAACTCTATCTAAAGAGATTTAAAAGCGAAGCTGTGTCTTAATGACAGGATTGAGTTTGTATACTTAACAAGTTCTGGTAGTGGCTAATATTATAACAATCAATAATTAACATATTTGTTAATGATGATACACAGAGGACAAACAAACAGGGGAAAAAAATAGATTAATTGAAATTATAAATTATTTTAATTGTGAAGTAATAGAAAGTAAGATGAAGCTGTCATTTACCGTAAGTTCTTCTATTTTTTTTCAGGCCTCGAAATGAATCTGGTGTGAAATTATGTATGGTATAAATATATTATAATGAAATCTCTATACAATTCGTAGATACATACTCCCAATTTCAAGTCAAATGTGATCCTGTTCATGACACATGCCGAGACACGGTAAAATAATAGCGAAATCATCTGGACACCCGGGTATTCATCACGACGTAGAGTAAGGCCTGGGATACACCTAAACTGTTAGCGGCCAAAATATACTCGGCCGACGTCGAACGATGGCGATTGTAGTAGGGTACACACTATCTTTCTTTTATATACGTTTTATTTTGATCGGCCGTGTTTGGCCGATGACGGCCGAGCATAGTTAGGCCGATAACGGATTAGGTATATTCGAAGCCTAAGATTGGGTGACCCCTGTCGCTTGCATGAATTTTTTTTTTTATTACAAGTTATGGAGTATTGGAGAACAGGTTGCTTATATAAATAGACGTTAATCCTAAAATAAAACTAATATTATAAATGTAAAAATGAGTTTCTTCGTTACGCTTTCACGCCTACGTAGGAAATGGAATGGATTTTACAAAAAAAAAAATAATATCGACCTTGGTAAAGACTGGATTACATTCTTTCCTTAAAATAAAAGTTAAAGGGGGTAAAATTTAAGAGGATTTTTTTATGGGAAACTAATTGCACGATTAACTACGCACACGAAGTCTTAAGTATCGGATGGTATATAATGTTTAACTCCTAAACCAGACTTATGATGAGCAATAGCTGCATTTCAAATTCAGTATTTGTTTATTGCGACTCGACGTTTAGTGGACTTTTTCACTTGCGACAACGAAATGCTAAAAGCTCCTTGAAAGTATACGAATATCGAGAACAATTTTAAGTATGTTCTGCTACTTAATAAAAATCTCACATTTACGACGAATAAAATGAACTTAAGCGTTCATTGATTGGCACTCACTACACTCCACCCACAGCCTAAGAAAAATGCCGTTGTACTCAGAAATAACTAATCCTTGTCGCATCAAAACTTTACCACTACGAAGTTTGCGCGTCGAAGCAACGTCCACATTTATCATCATCAATCTGTCTTACATTCGTATTCGATGCAATAATGGCTGCTAAACATATATCGAGTCGAGCACTTGAGCCCTTTCGCTTAGCTGCCGAATTCCGCCCTCTTTTATTACTTGTTAAAAGCTTACCACAATGAGGGTTGAAGTTTAGTATCAATCTTGAATGCCATTATTCTTTAAGAGTTATCTATGTTTAATAGCTGCATAGTAATACATTAAGGAGGAGCTCGATGACGCTAATGGTTAGCGCGTTCGATCTGCGGTAGGTCTTGGTAAGCAACTTTTACAATTATCATCTTAGGATGGGTGAGCAAAAACTAATTATCTGAAACAACGACGGTGCTCAGTGTTCAGATGGCACGTTTAGCTGTTGGTCCCAGCTGCGTCCGCGCTTGTTAGTACCCACCAATCCACACTGGGCCTCGTAGTGTGTCACGGTCTCCACTCGGCCACGGAGGCCGTCGTACTTTTAAACATAGACAATACGTTTCTTGTAAGAGGAACCCTTTGAACTTTTTGTTTTTAATGATATTTTTACTATTTTCTATAAAAAAATTAACTAACTGTAGGTAGCGGTGAACTTTTTGAGCAACGTCCATAGACAAGGAAGCCTGCGTTGTAGTAGTTTTTCATACAAAAACGTCTACTGCACAAGTTTATTTGTCTGTGATTCTAAAAACAAGTATGGAACGCTATTTATACGTGTAAAATTTGGCTTGCCCAGTTTTTTATTATTATTTATCTCTTGCCCTTTTCCTAAAGGCACTATAGCTAAAGACAATAAAATCGCCGTACTGTGTGTTATATAATATTGTCAACGTCAGCCTTTCTTCCACTGCTGGGTCATGGGCCTTCTCTGTGGATGGAATACGGAAAATACGCCGGGTTTCATGGTGTCGCCGGCTCGAGAGGTCCCGGTTTCGAATTCTGGTGGGGGCAGATGGATCATGGATGTTTAATGTGTATTTCTATATTAATATATTTTATATGTACAGTATATGTATTCTATCCGTTACCCTGGTATCCCATAACACAAGCCTTACAGTGCTTACTTCGGGGCTAGGCTAATTGGTGTGAGTGTTGAAAATATTTATTTATTTACTTATTTAGAACTGAAATAAATAAAACACCAAAATATTTTTTAAATATATTTTATTTCGACTAGAAACTTGTAATTACTATACCAAATACCAGCTTCGGTATTACTACCCTTAGAGGGTTTATTTAGATGATATGATAACATTAAGACAATAGATAATCATTATTTACAACATAGAAACAATACTGCTATGTAATTATTATATTAAGATTACACTAACACATTTTCACATTCAGTTCAATTGAAAATAAACAATAGGAATCACAGCACTTCAATCTTTAAAAAAAATATGTTAATTTCAATGCGAATTGGTAAGCTAATAAAAGTTAAATATATTTGATGACTTAAATTCATTTTACATATATTGGTGGGATATGCTATAACTTCCATCCGAAAGTAAACCTTTTGAATTAATGGTAGGTTTTTCTACAATTTAAATTTTTAAAGTTTTAGTTTTAGTTTGGTTCTCGGTACCAGTATAGTATTTCATTATTAACAATATTAAGCCACGTGTTCACTAGGCAACATTTAATACACGACATAATTATTTTTCAGAGCCATCGACTAGTCGCCAGCTAGAAACTAGTATTAATTTCTGTAACTGCCACATCACGTTCCACCTGACAACATTGATTTGATACTGAACTGATAAGTTTCCTACACCCAATCTTATTATGAGCTAAAATATGCCCTGAATAGATGACAGAAAAAATATTTGAACACCCAAAATAATGAATTATATTTTCGGTTTTTTTTAAAGATAGGTCGAACAAATGACTCCGCCCACCTGATGTTAAGTGACGGTGAAGTCCAGATGTGAGGATAGCTGGTACAGCAGTTCTACCTGCCATACCAGCCTTTCCTTATTTGCATTCATTAATTCAACTGCTGAACTGCTGGACTTAAACTAAAAACTTTGAATTAAAAACATACGGAGCGTCTTTTTGTACGCGAGCAGCTAGGCTCTGTTGTGTAATCCAGCCGAACATGGACCTCGTTAAGTGGTTAATTGATGCCTAGTGAGCACGAAGCTAAAGGCAGTGACTTTCACTTAAGTTCGACTGATATGTGATTAAATTCAACGGGCTAATGTGAACGGATGAAACAATAACCTGTAAAACTATTAACATTAATGCATATTCCACATATATAAGTACTTATTTTATCAACAACTAATGTTCAATGGCAAACAGGGTTTACAACAACAATCTACAATTGATCTGAATTATTTTTTTATTGGTTTCATACCTGAATTCAGTGTCTATACGAATATTTCAAGTACTTAGCAGAATAAACAAAAGTTATAATATTTCGTGACAGATACACACATAGAAGTTTCTGTAATATCAGTTTTCTTATTTTTATTTATTATGATATGTACTTAGATAAATTTATTTTAAACACACAATATTTTTGGTATGCTTTACTATAATAGTAACATGTCAATAATTTTAACTAGTTGATGTTGATTTTAAAGGTAAAAATTCAATCACTCATACAGTCTTCATTCAACTTTTTTACTTTCTTACACTAATGCCTAACTATACTAATATTATAAAGGGGAAAGATTTGATTGTTTGTTTGTTTGTTTGTACTGAATAGGCTCCGAAACTACTGGACCGATTTGTGAAATTCTTTCACGTTTAGAATCCTACATTATCCCTGACGAACATAGGATATAGAGATTTTCACAAAAGTTTGGGGTTCCGTATGAAAACTTCGATAACATAACCCAGGGTGGGAAAAACATACTAAAACATAACCTTATATGGCTTACGCTGCGGAAGTCATTGACAGTTAGCAAAGTGGTGTTCTAAAGTATTATAGAGGACATCAATATTTACAAAAAATCCGCGAAACCGTGTCTAACTATTACATTTTTGTCTCAAGTTTCACCCGTGATAATTTGAGGAAAAAGGTTATAGTTAGCCTAACTTAAAAGATGGGCATATGCTGTCGCGGACTTTTTTTTATAGAACTTTTGATGTGGAATAATTCTGCCATACATGATGTTTGTGCAACTTTAATCTTTTAAGTAGAGCACGCAACAGAAGCTCACAAATGGAATATTTTAACCCGTTTTTGTAATATTTTACATCGATGTTCCGCTCTTACTCATCGTAGCCAAATGTTATATAGCTTTAAGCCTTGCTTAATAAATGCACTATTTAACACAAAAAGATTTTTTCAAATCGGACCATTAGTTCCTGAGATTTGCGCGTTCAACCAAAAAATGATGCATTCGGTACAACGGGTACTACTACAACTGCGCAACAAAATTTTCATCATCATCAGCCTATTAATGTCCCCACTGCTGGGGCACAGGCCTTACCTATGGATAAAATAGCGAGTTTGGGATAAGACCCACCACGCGGGCCCAGTGAGGATTGGTGGGTGCTAATGGCTGCAAATGCAGCCGTACCAACGGCTAAACGTTCCTTCCGAAGCACGGAGGAGCTCGAGATGGTAAATTTTTGATCACCCATCCAATGACTGACCACTGCGAAAGTTGTTTCACTTCAACGATCGCAGCCGAATGCGCTAACTACTTGCACTGTCGAGCTCCTCTGCCAAATTTTCACTATCAGTTAAATAAAATTTCATGGAAGGTTTATAATTATATCAAAGAAATTCATTGTGTATAATACAAGCCTGAGAACAAAAACTACAGCTCTACACCGAAGCGAAGCGAGGACGGGCCACTAGTAAAATATAAAAATATTTTTATTTTAATCAATTACGTCTGATATAAGCTGTAGTTTTAAAGTAGTGTAATTTTTTTTTACAGAATGTGTCACAATAATGTTTTCGAGAACTTCCAAATTTCTTGAATTGATTTAGAAAACTTTTTTCCTATACAGACATTGATTAACTTAGGAGTTTCTTAAAATTAATATGTAGCAGTTTATTAAATATAAATCTGATATAATATAATTGTGATGTCCTGAAATAGTAAAAGGTACATGCACAATTCCTGTATCAGGTTAACCCATAATGTTATTTTCTTGCATTCGCATAAATTAACGCACGAGGATTTTGACAATTCTGAAAAAAATACATTATGTGATTATGATTTTAAAATATCATTTTGTTTTTTTTAGGTAGTTCAAAATGTGTAACCAGCCATTTATAAATTCAATAGCATCAATTGAGAAACTAATTTTGAATCTTTGAACAGTTACTAAAACTACTTAGACTGATGTCCAACCTAAAAAAAAAATCAAATGGCATCTTAATAGGTCGTGAATATTGTGTAGGTATTTGTTACATTTAAAATCTGTTTAAAGTTTGTAAATACAGGTTTTAATATTTTCTATTCTCTTTTTATGAGAAAAAACTCGTGCTACAAGTTTTAAATAAGGTTTCAGGCTGCCAACCAGAATTGAGCTCTAAGACTATCTATAATAATTAATTTAATATCATATTAATATGTCTTTATTTGGAAAGCAGCGTCAATAATATAACCTACTACATAATTATCTGACTGCATTACTTCTAACAATTTACACATTTTATAAATACATAATTATGTAACTAATAAAAGTTCATTAGCGCTTTTCCCCATTAATAAATGTATAAGGCTAATTTTCTTATTAAGATAGCGAAAAAGCTTGCCATGCTTGCTTTGTCTATGCTTTCATCAGTTACCATTCAGGTATTTAGGTACTATTCAGAATATTCAGTGTAATGAAAATCTAAGTATGTTTGCCTTTAAGCATTTTTCAGGAGCTACTTTGCTACAAGTTAAGACATTTTAGTACCAGCGGACTCGACAAGATAAGTAAATTTGTCGAGTGTAAACAGTGATTTTTCTTCAATGCATACGACGGCCCATCCGTTAACGTAATAAGTAAATTAGCATAAATAACACTAGTGGAAATTCTACTTTATACACTTTGTAAATAAATATGTTCAATAAGTTAAAATTGAGTGCCGTAACTAAAGACAACGTTACATAAGGTTCGCGGGTCAAATTCGAAAAAGTAACGTGTACACTTGCACCGATTGAAGAACGTTGAGAAAGTGAAATAGGATTTGCTGCAAAAGCTACGTCAGATAACGAATAATATACATAGAAGTCCTTACACGCTAATTGAGATTTGAAGGGACATCAAAATAGTACAGGGCTTCTTAGGAGAACTGATATGGCGGGACTAAAGCCATCCTTATAATAGACACCGAGTATCAAATTACGGAAAATATCCGTCGTCAAGAAGCTACACAAGTTTATTACAATCATAAGTATATGGGAATCACATATCTTCATTTGTTCCTGTTCCCAGAATGAGAAATATGAGCAGACTGTAAACCAAAACTGCGAGAAGCAAATTGGTTTGCATACAACACATGAGGCAAATTATTTTTATTTCGACATAATATATATTTTCCTTAAACCATTACAGTTCATTTTCAAATAGCTATTTTGTTATTTTGTCTTATTTTCTAAGTGCGTAAGTAAAGACATATATTTGTTTGATATTCAATCAAGTGAAAATGGATTGCGATGAGAGAAATTTTGTTTGGGCTTGCCTTTTCCAGTGATTACAATTTCCGATAACCCCGTTGACGGATTCATTGGCAGAACCTACGTAATATTGTAAAGAGTAGAATTCTCATAGTCAATCAACAATTATTTTGATTTAATACGACAGCAAAGTGTGCTCTAAATTGATTGAGTGACAGGAAAATATATTATTATTCTTTGATTACTATTATTTCAGCGAGACATAGGTACAATTTCTATTTTTATAAATCCTTATACGGCTTACATCCTATCTTTAGAAAAATATCAGTTATTAGTAAGCTCATTGATGAATTCTGTTTCTTAATACTGGTTAAAAAGATAGATAGATAGATAAGTCGTTTATTTGTATGAATGGCACACATTTACAAAAAATTAAAAACAATAACAATCTGATAATAAAAACAAGTTAAAATCAAAGGGACCACCAAGGTATAAAGTGTGCCACAACGATACAAAATGTGAAGAGCATGGAAGATAAAAAAAAAGTCCAATTTTAAACTAAGGACACCCATCAACATAATAGACGGCCAACAAGTAATAAGAAGATAAGCATGATTCAAAACTCAGCTGTATTAATCACTTAACAAATACCGGGTGTGCGTCTCAGATCTCATCAAAGCTCCACAGATCCATCGTTCATTTGCTTCAGATAAATTCCATTGGTCAATCCCTCACGGATTCTGGATAATTGAGCGGCACAACCCGTGAGCGAATCCCGGGTGTAGTCGTGTGTGTAAATTTCATCTCGAACACACTCCATGGAAGAGAAATACTGCCGTAATAAAGTGGGTACCCTGTAGTGGTTTCTCGAAGTTATGGATCTTAGGTGCCCGGCTAGATTTATGCACTGCGCCACATTTTGCTAGTAAATATTTGAAGCATCAGTTATTTATGTTTGTGGCAGTTACATTGATACGGACATTGTTACATTTATAAACGCTATTAAGATAATTTAATATAATGTACATCTAAGTTCATGAATAGTCACGAAATAAATACTAGTAGTGCTATTCTGTACAGTACTGTACTGCTACCGTACTGTAGAACAATCTCATTTTCACCGCTTAGTTCGATTTGAAAGTCGTGTTCTAATTTAAATCACACCGCTGATTCCGAAATACAAAGTGAGTTTGTTTTTACAGAATAGCACTGCAGTTCCGAATGAGAATGTATGAAATTTTTGAAATCAGATTTTGGAGATATTATAAAGTAGTTTTTAGCAAGTCATCATTCTGTTACGTACCTAAGTATAAGAGATTTAATATTTCTGATTACTTTTAATATGTTTTTATACACCAGAAGGTAATTATTCCACATGTAATGCTACCATTAGGCTTACTTACAGCAACATTCTTAAATTAAATTTAAACAAATACATTGTTAAATCCTTAATTCCTGTACATTATCTTCAAATATTTGACTAAGATACAGCGAAGATATTCATGACTATTGAATAGTAACCAGTACTCTGGAATTTCCAACCTAAAACAGAAATCACTATCTAACTTGGTTTTTGTTTTATTTATGCTACATAGAATGTTCAAAGGTAAAAATCTACTCCGCAGCAAATTTTTGTCATACCTTCGGAAATGAGTGAGAATATTTCTTTGAAACTGTACACAACTCGCTGAAATAACTAATATTTACCTTATTCGGAAGGTAAATACGTATAGTACCAGTACTAGTTATATGTATATCATGTTAAGCATCTATGTATTCTATTTTGAATAAAGGAAGGTTTTTATTTAATAAACTTTGAAATATTAAACACCGTGTTGTCAACATGTGATACACAATAAGTATATTATGAGAGTGTTTTTGAGTTTTTTTACATCGCTCCATCGTCTTAAGCATTAAATTATTTCCTAATGTCCGAGACCGGGCTCCGGTCGCAGAATTCTGCACCCTTCTGTTTTTTTGATGAAACCTATTTTAAATTAATGATTAATGAGTATACATTGCATTAATCATGGGTTCAATTTAGTGACTTACATTTTATACATGATTCAACTTTTTTTGATAATTTTTACATCATAACAAAGGAAAATAATGAGGAGAATTTAATAAACACTGGTTGCCAACTCTGAATCAGTCGCAAAGTTGGGGTTGCCAGGCGTGAACAGGTGCATTACTGTTGATTTATCTACAGCCATCTGTTTTTTTATATTTACCTAAATTATTGGCAAAACTGACAGCGAAAATAAGGAATTATATCAACGTCGCATTAATTCTTGGTTATTTAAATGGTGGGTCTGAGGTTCACATGCTCATTTTATAGTAAGGCAAGTCATACTTGCGGTCACCTTTTAGCTGGCAACCTTGGATTAACATGTTCATCGCATATGAAACTTAAATTTAAATAAATATTAACAAAAAACAGATAGGTAGCGACTGATTGAGAGGTGGCAACCATTGTTTTTTTTAATTTTCTCAACATCATTCCCTTTCAAATGAAATAAATTTTATTAAAAACCATATGGATGCAATTATTATAAAAACAGTGGATGTCATTAAATTAAATTAAAAGGTATTTGCGTTAACGTTGCGCAGTAACGTTGGGTGTAGAATTTTGCGGCAGGATCTCCGGTTATAAGTTAAAAAGACGTGCCGCGTCATAATTTTAGTTTTGAGAAATCGATCATCTATACGTAAAACTAGATGAAGTGTAGAAATCTTTTTTCTGAAAAACACTCCCATTTAGACATTATTTTAGAATACTATTGAATAAGTAACAAATAAATCACTTTAAATAAGTCAGGCTTTCAAAAGTAAGCGTGTTAGATATAATATTAAAACCATTGTTTTTTTTCTATAAATGCAAGGAAGGTCAATAGAACTTAGTTCTATAAACCACAATATGAAAAACAATTTTAACGATATCTATCATATAATATAATATAATATTGGAATAACGATAATACTAAAATTATTTTGAACTCATTATAATCGTAGGTACTAAAATCACAACCCTTCGATAGCCAAAGCAAATCATCTTTAATCAAGTACACTAGAATAATACAAAGTTCATGCTTTTTAGAAAAACATTTTTAAAGGATAGTTGGGCAACATTTAGTCATAAAATAGTGTTTAAAGCTTAAGATATAGGAAATAAAATGAATACGGTTGGTATAAAATATTCAGTATTTATAGTCAGAGTTCATAGTTATTCTAATTCCTTTATTTAATTTATATATCTACCATTGATAGTGTTTAAACGACATTATTTACAATTAGATATTTACCGTTAGACCAAAATATTTACAAAAGTATCACAGGAATTTTTAACGTGATCAAAATGGAACAGGTTAATATTACTGACTAGAACATAAATATTTATATCGATTACATTTATTTGGTATTGATATTTTTAAGCATGCGTAAAATTCGTTCAGAAGTATCTATAACTATTCTTCAATAATACTACGATCATTTACATATAATTTACAGAACTACAAATTCGAGGATCTCTTTAAGACATCATTAGATATATTAAGTGTATTTAGTGTAGATCGATATGACTGAAATGTATCGTTTGTAGACATATAGAAATGCTTAAAATGTGACACTTGATATGACACAGTACGAATGGACCGTTGTGATAAAAAAAAAACGTCGAAATATAAATTACATACGTCAAGACTGACTATAATATATTAACTATACAAATACTACATTAACCACTGCCCTTGCTCGTCAGATAATTTTTAAAGCAGCAGCTATAATGAGCATGTCTCTAAGACTAATAATTGCTATTGGAGTATTGCTTCCACACAACATTCTTGGACTTCAAACCACGTCACTTTTATCAAGTAGCTCATTGTTGCTACCACCGTCTTCTTGTCAGATGTGATACTCTCTCAAAGGTCGTACGGACTCAGCAGAGGACCTAGGAGTTGGATCGACACCGGAGAGTCCTAAAGAACCGCTCCTACGGACTACTAAAGTTTTCGTTCCGTAGTCTGTGACAAAATTATCGTTCCTAGTGGGAGTGTTGGCTCTGACTGTTTGGTAGCCACAGCAAGGAGGGTATCTGGTTGTGAGTATTTTCTTGAAAGCCTCTCTGAATTCAGTGTTGAATATGGAATAGATGATCGGGTTGAACGCTGAGTTTGAGTAGCCGAGCCAGGTCAAGATTTTGAAGGCCAGATCTGCAACAAAGTTACTCCTCAGCTTACGCCTATATTTATCAATTTTAAGGTTTAATGACCTAAAATATTTTTTATTGAAATTGCAGTCTGCATAGTTTACTTTCAAAAGCTTCATAATTTATGACTACTTTATAAAGAAAGCATCAATAAAATTTCATTCCTTATAGCTATTTTACAAACAACAAGAAATATTTATTGATAGCTTAATTTAAAAAGATTGACATCGGACAGTCTTTGAACGAAAACTCTATAACAACATAATTGACAATCGGTCAAAACACCAAGCAAGCATAAAATTTAATTCGGGTCACAATTGAATCTATAACACAGGTCTATATAATTAAGGAAATACACTTCAACAAACTTAAATCAAATATTTATCTCTGAAAACTTTTCTGTTTTGAAAGGACTCTTTCTCCGATCGCTCTTTGAGTACTTTGATCAAAATCGCTATAGAAATTACTCCCAATTCTACTCAGCTTACATCTAAATAAGTTTTGCGGTTCACATCGAGTGTCAACAAGAATCACTGTGGGTTAATTACAAGTTTTCATTTGAGTTACCTTTCTTTGGGAGTCTTTCAATTATAGTTCTTGAAGTGTTTCTTTTCGCTAGTGATTATTTTACAGTTTCATTGCTAACAACCAAAACCTGATTATACCAAACATTTCTTGTAAAATGAAATTTAATAAGACAAAGCTTTTAATGTTTGATTCTATTTTCCCAAAGTTTGGTATTAATAATAAATCATGTTTTAAAAAGTTATTTTTTATCAACATGGTTAGCCTTTTCAGTGAAGGCTGTTAAAGAACCAAACCACTGTTAAAAAAATAGTTTTTCTTTTAAAAGATAATTTACTAATTTCTCATTATCTATATTGCCTTGGTGGTATAATAAAGTAAGTATCTAAAGCGTTTGTAATATAGAAGTGAGAAGAAACGAAGTTACAAAGTTGAGGATTATTTAACAGACAAATGTACATGGAATTAGATTAACTCTGCGCTAGCAATCCACTGGTTGTTATGATATTTAATATAGGTACTCATACAAATTGCTCACTATTATCATTTTAAAATTACATTTTGGTTTGTATAGATGCCGTCAATAAGTGCCTGTAAAGACTTATGTTGAATATTTTACCATTACCATCCTACCACTTAAAAAAAAACTCAGCAAAGGTTGATCCAATACGATGAAAGGTTAATCATGAGGCTGATGGTAACGGCGGTCTTATATTCTAACTATTGTATGGTATTATAAAAAAATATATTAAGATGACGAAATATCTCTTACCTGGTATACACGTCTTACAAAATGCAGCGACGATGTTGACAGAGAAGAATGGGACCCAGCACAGTAAGAACACGCCCATGATGATGCCGACTGTGATGGCGGCCTTATGATCGGACACGTGGTAAGGAGACGAGTGCACATGCGTATGGACCCGGGTTCGAACGGACTTGGTCCTGTTGTCTGGCATTTGTACCGTCCTAGTGACCGCCCGAATCGACTTCACGTGCTTCTGAGCGTAGCAATACAATCTATAGACAAAAATACTGAATTTTGATATGATGCAATATAGTAACACTTATAGAAGAATAGCATTGATAAAGTATGTTAAGGGCGTCATTAAGGTTTTTACAATGACAATAAATCGAGAGTGATATTTTTGGTATTGAAAATGTCTTAACTGATTTTTCATTATATATGCTGTGTGTTCGTTTGTTCCTTAGTAGTAACAGTAGGTCTAAGATTCAATATTTTAAGTCGTTGCTAAATTTGTTTGAAATTATCACATATTTTTAAGAAAGTATTGTATGCTATTATATTAAAATTTTATTGAGCTCAGATTGTTGTTTGAAACTTTAAATATAGTGGCAGATTGCCAAACCATCTTTCGAAATAGATTCTGATAATCCCTACATATTTACTACTGAATGATAAAATTCACATCTATCTATCTTACGTTTATTCCATCCATATATCCCATTACTGCAAGGAATAAAATATATAATTTTAAATAGTTTTATTGTAAAACTGGTTCTTGTGAACTGAATTCATATATTCATTCTAATTAAATTCTCAAGCAAATAATTTTGAAGCGACTTAAACATCATAATACTAAAGAGAGGCATTCTATAATTTCTGGGAAATCCCAAGGAATAAGCGTTTATAAGCATTCGACTGTTCAGTGAACAAGTTCGAGTTTATTTGGCACTCAGAGCACCCTTAATCGTGAACAAGGCTGGTGAACTTTTGATTATATCTTAACGAATTGAGTTTCCTGACTCAACCGACTTATAGACGATTTATGATTAATTGTCCCAAAATGAATTTATTCAAATGATAAGTATTCTTGAGAAAAAAGGAAAAACAATCGGGTTTCCTAATTAAATAACTTCAGCAAGACAACAAAAATTTTGGTCACCTATCTCATGCCTGAACTTTACGAAAGTTACTAACTACAGCGATATAGATTTCTTCTGTATTATTTTCATGAAACAATTAAAACAGCTCCGAGCCATAACACATAATTAATAAAGAGTGAAAATTGTAAGTATTGTTTAAACAACCCTTTACATACTACACAGCAGCCGATAATTTGATTTCGCTGTTCATACGTTATTAATTATACCGGTAAACACTGACAAGTGATTTATTTTCAAAGCAAAACGGAACTAATGAACTCAAATATTAATTAGAGCCGACCCAACAAAATCTATTCAATCCAAAACATCACAGGAAGTAATTTTGTCAGTGGAGACGTGACTTGTGTTGTATACATTTTATATGAGACAATTTCCTTAGATGTGCTGCTTAAAATTGTATGAAATCTACAAAGTTTTGTTATAAACGCAATTTAACCTTATGATTTCCTTAATATTTAGATAAAAAAATATAACATGCCTTCGTAGAAATGTTCATAAGAATGCCTATTGGAAACCGGGAAAGAATCTCTTGAAAGCAAAACTGATTAGAATGTTATATATAATAAAACAAAAGAACCGAAATCAACTGAAGCAATATGAATATAAGTTGGTTGAGAAAGATTTTTGTCATCAAATTTTGAAATGATATGAAATTATACTTTATTCAAATTGACTTATTGATAGTTCTTTTGATTCGTCCAATATTTTTTCCTACCACCCATTCAGGACATCTTTCAACTGATGAGAAGAATGGTCGTCGAACCCGTTCACGAGCATGACGCATGAACCAGCCGTCGCTTTTCTGAACCATTTTTTAGGGAACGTAACGACTCGCCTCACACGACACCACCGAATAGATTTTTAAGAGAGCTTGACTACTTAGAACCACCTATACTAAATTGCAACATAATATATATAACTAAAATTAAAGTCATTTATCTGCAAATAAATTAAAAATAAAAGTTAATACAAGGGAAGGTTCACAAATAAATCGAAATTAATATTAAACTATCTTACTCATAAACAAAAACTTTTTATTTGTTAAATCAGCTCTCGTAAAAATTAAGATTTTCTCATCATGGCATCAAAAATCTCGGAATTTGTGCTTTCGATGATTGAAAATTGCAATTATTTATGTTTCGCCATCCAGCTAACCAATCTTGATTAATAGTTATCTTTCATTATATTTGTCGAAATCATAACACTCCATATTTCCCTATCAATCATTTACTTTACT
The DNA here is from genome assembly GCA_902850365.2 of Chilo suppressalis. Classification (NCBI taxonomy): domain Eukaryota; kingdom Metazoa; phylum Arthropoda; class Insecta; order Lepidoptera; family Crambidae; genus Chilo; species Chilo suppressalis. The sequence goes on along the minus strand of OU963895.1, from coordinate 9,410,434 downwards.
TATATAAAGATACTTATATATTACAAATAAGCACGATAATGATAAAAGTGAGTACATGACTTCACGTACAATATTGCTGCGAGACGCTCCTAGAGATGTCAAAGGGAATGACAGCACATCCCTCCACTCCCGCATTATGAGAGGAGGCAATCTACACGAGTGCATCGAAGTATTAAAGTATTAATTTTATGTGGAGTATGGAGGCAAACTGCTACTTACGTGGTGATGACTTAGACTTGAATAATAAAGACATTTTAACCCGCATGGGCTAATCTTGGAAACAAGATTAATCTGACTTACAAAATTGCAAGACAGGTCTTGTCATTAAGGAAATAAAAATAAGCATTGGTGTGGTGTGGCAGTTTATAACTGCTGTACCAGCTATCTTCGCGTTTGGACTTTATCACCACTTAATATCAGATGGGGAAGAGTAATTTGCCTACCTGACTATACAGGCTGGTTCAATTAGTGACGTCAACAATTTTTTCAGATTCGTCACACCTGGGGGTATCCTAAAATACCCTATTTATGTTCCGCGATTTTTCTTAGTTTTTTTTTGTGTATTTTTAATGATTTCTGCCAGTGAGCTTACAAAAATTTATATCTTTTTTCGTAGTAGGTATTATGCAGTTTTTTTTGTGACATGTCTTGAACATTGTTTTAATAAAAAAAATAACTTAGCTTTCTGAAATTACTTAAAAATACTCAAAAAAGGCTTGAAAGTTGGTACTTTAATTTTTAGTAGGATTTACTCATACATTCAACTTAAATTTAAAAATACAAAAATAAGTTTCCATAGCTTCTGGCTAAGTTTATAAACTCCGCAAGCTTTTGAACTACCAAACATCATAAAAAAAATAGTAATTAGTCAGCCTATTTTTGTCTTATTTGGCCTTCGAAGGCGGATAGGCTAAAATCATTGAAACACGATTCAAGCTTTAAAAACTATTTTATCTACTTTTTATCATTGATATGGTAAATTAAACTTAAAAAAAATATTTCAACTTAAATTTAACTGAAATTCCTATAAAATAACTTTAGCATGTGCAATTTTATAATAATTTCGGTTTGGCCACTAAGGTTTTATATGTGAGAAAGAATAAAAATCAACTCAAGCTAAACTCCTTCCTCCAAATCAAAAACGCAATTGACAACGTCTTAAAAAATTTTGAAACCTCTCTGGCAGTAATCATTAAAAATACACAAAAAAAATATAATTCGAAAACTAAGAAAAATCGCCGAACATACATTACATAGGGTATTTTCGGATACCCCCAGCCCCCAGGTACGGTAACCTAAAAAAATTGTTAACGTCACTAATTGGACCATCCTGTATATATTTATATATAAACATATTTTAATGTTTAATAATTACAGTGTTTCTGTTACATTAATTGAACTATGAGTAATATATAGTTATAGTGTAATGATTGCTTAAACAGTTCTTAATAATTTGATTGTGAATGTGAGTAGTATAAAATGTATTCAATATTTAGCATTCTGTCTCTTTGTTCCCAAGACTACCTATACGCTTCGCTGTACACCGCTTTGGGCCCACAATGACCTTCTCTCTCGCTTAGATGAGACAGTAAGAGTAGCTTTAAATAGCATATTCAATTGTCCTTTGAATGATAGGTGCTGGGCCCAAGTAACCTTGCCGATTCGCCATGGTGGTCTGGGAATACGAAAAATTTCAAGTGTAGCACTGCCAGCCTTCCTGTCCTCAGTTTATAGCACGGTTAACCTCGTTGGTAGCATACTAGGCCCGTCGTTCTGCGGCGTAGAGGTTGCCTGTTTGGCCGAGGCCAGGGATACCTGGCTCAGTACAACCGGTCCGGACCTACCCCTGAACCTGGCTTCGCAGCGGCAGTGGGATGAGCCACTCTGCATGAAGACCCGAACTCAACTGTTAGAGTCTTCAGAAAACGAAGCGGAGCGGTCTCGTCTCTTGGCCAGTTGTGAGCCAGAGTCAGGTTAAATGCCATTCCATCCCTTAGCGTAGGTACCCTTTTGGAGAGGACGACATTTAGTTTGGCGGTGAGCCTACGGCTAGGGGCCCGGACTAACGAACCTCATCGCTGTCATTGTGGGATAGACGTCGATCCTCTAGGTCATCACGGTTTAGCATGTCGTCGTAGTGCAGGACGCATTCCGCGTCATGGCGTCTTAAATGACGTCATCCTTCGCGCCCTTGCCTCTTCCGGGGTGCCAGCAGTGCTTGAACCTAATGGCATCGCCCGGGACGATGGCAAGAGGCCCGATGGTATGACGCTCATCCCGTGGAAAAACGGGCGGTCACTCGTGTGGGATGCCACATGCGTGGACACTGTTGCCATGGCCACATGGCCACATGCCACTGGCCATTCAACGGGGAAATGCCGCTAGCCTCTTGGGCACCCTACCCTGCGAGCGCAGCGATTTGGGGTCGATTTTTTATATAATATAGTTTAGATTTAAACATCTAGCAGTTAAATGCTTAAAAAATAAATAAAATCATAATATAGTTTTATTTTTAGTTTGATATAAGTATTTAGTTTATTTAGTAGTTTTAATCCATTTTGTGCTCGTAAATAATATATTACAAAAAATAATATAAATAATAGGTAAACTTAGATAGATTCATAAATAAAAGGTAAACTTAAAATGGTCAATTGTAAACATTCTTAGCTAAAAAGAATACAAGATAAAAGTTTGATCTCACCTATTCCGCAAAGAAAAAGTGCTTAACCTTACGATAGTGGCTTCGTCACTGAGCTTAGGAATGACCCAATTACCTTTTAGTGACTGTCAAGTATCGATAAAAAAATATCGCTCTCTATACACCTAAGGTGTGTGCGAAGCAAGGTGTGCCAAATGGTAAGGGTGAATAAAAACCATTAGTATCTTATGTTTACCAAATCAACTATTGATTTTCGGCCAGGAGTCAGAAGCAGATATGAAAAAATTGCTGGCATACGAACCAACTTTTGTTTTTTCCACGACAAATCAATAGAATTTTACCCTAGTTGTAACAAATCAGAGAAGCATGCACAATTACACATTATCATCTGTATTGATACTGCATAAACCAGTATTTTTTTAGTTTTGAAGAAAACAGCGTACTGAAGATATAATTATTATTATCATTTCATTTAAATAAAAAAAAGATAGCAAAACAGAAGGAATGGGCGACAAATAAATAAAACCTTTAATACAATACGTGGCTTTGTAAAGAGATGTGGCCCTATTGTTCTGCTCTATAGAACCCCATTCACAATAGAAATCGGTCACCTATGAAACGGACGTTTATTAATACTGACGAAAAATACAAGCCAATGAAACAAACTATTCAGCGTTTAGTTGTTATAATAACTGAAGCTTCAATAAAACTGTGTTGTTTTATATTTTGTAGAAAATTATCACAGTAGGGCCTCGTTACCCGATACATTTCTCTTCTCAAACCTACATAAAAATTGATACCTATTTAAGTTAAATTATTATAATCGATGAAAATATTTTTCTCTAAAGTTCTGAGATTAATCTTATGGAATCTAAAAATATGTTAGTACATTAGCTGTGGGCTGAGTTGAAAGTGATTAACGACCATCGTCTATTCATCGGTCGGGTTATGCCGCCATTTCGTCACATGAATAGCATGAAAATATAAAATGCGCCATCCATCCATCCAAGTATTTTTTTACTGAAACTGATGTAATGTCAATGTGAATTTTTGAGAGTATTTTTTTTTTATTACAAGGAAATTTATCTTCAATGTTAAGCTCTTTGTATGGAAAGACATTCTTTCTTTTCTTTACTATCCCAACCCAGTATTAACAGAAGAATATTTCTGAAACAAGCATATTAATAAGACATGGCTAATGGTGGACGACGTGCTTTGTTTGCTATTTCGTGGAATTCTAGAAACCTTGCTCATATCAGGAACTGACCAATATGAATATTACTGCAGTCTCCTGTGAACGTCGGTTACATGCCTGACATGCACTACAGTTCAAGAAAATGCTGCTGCGCTCTAGGTATCTGTTTTAAATATTTAATACAAGAATTCCATGTCTCGTAGCGTAGTGGAGCAGTTTTTCTTCACAAATATTCCGTCGAATTCTGAATTTACTAAATTAGTTATCATAAATGTTTCTATGATCTGATCATTAATTCGTTAACTTGCTATAGAAAACTACGAGTACAAACTTTTTAAGAAATGAAAACTTCAGACCCAGCCTTGATATTTTTCTCGTATCACTCGTATTTAACCGCTTCGAATGAGATTGCAGGCGAGACCAAATATCAAACATAATTGGCCCTTATATTAAACACTAGCTTTTGCCCGCGACTTCGTCCGCGTTTTCGTCGTTTTTCGTAAAAAAGTAGCATATGTCCTTCCTCAGGGTTCCGTGGTTTTGATGTGACAGACAGATTAACTTTCGTATTTTAGTAGGGAAATATAATATGTCAATCTACAATACTGTTAAAAATATCGCAATAATACCGCAGAATATTATTATTATCACTGTGCCCCGAGATCATCAGCGTGTAACTCCTTGTATGTTATTATGTTAATGTATTGGTAATATTGTTTAGATCGCTTTCACATGAGTCTTAAGTACATATAAAATGAAAATACTTCAGCGCAAAGCTTCCGGGTAAACTACGTTGAAATTTGACCCGTCCGGCACGTGAACATAAAAAAATCTAGGACTGCTAACCCGGGAAAGACCGACATAACTGACCAAGTGAAAAACAACTGACACCGAGATCTACTCCAACAACACGAAAAGTCTGCCCTTGAGCCTTTTTTATTGTCATTGCATAACACATCGATACTGGGAATTGCGTTCATTTAAATTGGAATTGAAAATTATTTGGTACTAGCTTTTGCCCGCGACTTCGTCCGCGTTATCGTCGTTTTTCGTAAAAAAGTAGCATATGTCCTTCCTCAGGGTTCCGTGGTTTTGATGTGACAGACAGATTAACTTTCGTATTTTAGTAGGGAAATATAATACTGTTAAAAATATCGCAATAAGGAACCGCAGAATATTATTATTATCACTGTGCCCCGAGACCATCAGCGTGTAACTCCTTGTATGTTATTATGTTAATGTATTGGTAATATTGTTTAGATCGATTTCACATGAGTCTTAAGTACATATAAAATGAAAATACTTCAGCGCAAAGCTTCCGGGTAGACTACGTTGAAATTTGACCCGTCCGGAACGTGAACATAAAAAATTCTAGAACTGCTAACCCGGGAAAGACCGACATAACTGACCATATGAAAAACAACTGACACCGAGATCTACTCCAACAACACGAAAGGTCTGTCCTTGAGCCTTATTTATTGTCATTGCATAACACACCGATACTGGGAATTGCGTTCTTTTAAATTGGAATGGAAAATTATTTGGTATTATGGGAATTCTGGGAATAAAGATGGTTTCTCCTGCACCGCAACCTATTAAAATTTGAGCCTCGATTACATTTTGTTCAAACTGGGTTACTTTAAGCCGAGTTCCATTGCAAATTTGTGGTGGTCTTAAATTTCGGAGCAGAATAATCGGAATGCCAATTTTTAAACAAATTTCATGAGAAGGAAGTACGGGCATATTTAAAGAATTTAAAAATTCTATCGGGTAATTAGTGGCTTCTTGTTCATCGGCCATTCTATTTATTGAACTATAAACTTTGCTTTCCCCCTGGATATTCGACAGTATTTTATTATTAATCTCAGATGCCTGGTCATTGTGAGGAGTTAAAATGGACCTTTCGCATAGCCAAGAATTGTTCTTATTTAATATATTTGTTACGTCACCGTAAACTGACGATGTAAGATGTTGTTGGGATTGCACTATACAACATAACTCAGGCGTCAGAATAAGTTTTCCTTGGTGTAGCAGTGGATAGGTATCTTTGGTGAAGGTATTTTCTTTAATAATATATCAGAAAATTCACGATCATCCGGGTTATCTACAGTTCTCACTCGCATGTTTATAGTCAAATGCACCGATTGTATATCACGCCACAAATAAGAGCTTTTCAGGCAAGCCCTAACCTCAGCAGCTCGGGTTCCCCGTGGTATTACCGTTAAGGTTTGTCGGAAATCACCACAAAATAAAACTGTGATACCGCCCATGGGTCGATCATTTTGTCTTATATCTCTTAAAGTTCTGTCTACCGCTTCTGCTCCTTTTCGATGGGCCATCGTACATTCATCCTATATGATTAAATTACACTTTGAACGAATATTTAAACACTACCAAAACAACTAATACGTGGTCCTAACTTTAGCTACCTTACACATAAAATCTAAGTGACTATTTGAATTAAAATATTCTTATAGAATTATAACCAGAAATATATACAACTCACAACAAAAAAGAAATGAAAATAAAGCTGAAACGCCTGTGCAATACTATCTAGGTACCTATACCTCCTTCACTTAAAAATAAATACTTATAACTACTTTAATTAATAAAAGTACCTACGCTTAATAATTTTTAATTTGAACGAATATTTAAACACTACCAAAACAACTAATACCTGTTTTACAACATAACAACAAAAGAAATTCAAATAAACTATTTAAAGACTAAAAGTCGCGCTGATAAGCACGGTTTCGGTCTCCCAGGCGGGGGAGCAGATGAGAAATCCTCATGGATACCCTACAGCCGGCTGCAAGGTTATGTCAGACTCGTACTGACTAAAAAACACCCGTAGGGGCTGCCTCTGGCCGGGAAGGCCTCTAAGGCTTCATCGGAAGCGATCGTCCTCCAGGGGGGGGGGGGGGGGGAGCGACGCAGAAAACAGATTTAGACGGCTCGCTCTCGGACCTCCCGCCTTTTGATACCCTACCGTTGCCGCGACCCGTGTCGAGCGCGGCAACCGTTACACAAAAATAATCCTTATAGCATGATTCAGTATTCACGTGCCACGGCGCGATGGCTTATTTCATGTATAAGTTTGGTGTTTCTATACCTTTTCTAAAATTAGGAATGAGTCAGAGTATTATAAACGAAATAGTAAACAAATATGATCAGAATGCTCCGAACTGCTAAGCTATCGGGAGTTACACGTGTTATTGTGAGTCAACCATAAAAGATAGACATATGCTGTTGCGGGATATTTTTTAGACAATTTTATGTAGAATATTTCCGTCATACATGATTTCTATTTAACTCTAATCATTAAGGCTGCACACGCGACGGAAGCTTAAAAAATGGAGTAACTTCTCCCGTTTTCCCAACATTTCCCTCTGCTCCTATTGATTGTAGCTTGATGAAAAGTATACTATAACCTGCCCAGGAGTATGAAGAATAATTGTACCAAGTTTCGTTAAAATCCGTCGAGTAGTTTTTGTTTCTATAAAGAACATACACACAGACAGACAGACAGACAAAAATTTACTGATTGCATTTTTGGCATCAGTATCGATCATTAATCACCCCCTGATAGTTATTTTAAAAATATATTTCGTGTACAGAATTGACATCTCTACAGATTCATTATAAGTATAGATAATGTGAATAATTTACCTGCAGTATATACTAATCATCACGATACAGGGCAGGATGAATGATATACAGCTGGACACGACAGCGTAGGTCGGTGTCAGGACGAGGGCGCAAGTGGGGTATCTCGGGGGCCTCTGCGTCGCTAAGGCCTCTTCATCCGGGCGGTGGAGGCCTAAAGATATAGGCAGGAAGCTAACGAGGGCCGCTAGCAGCCAAATCATGGCTATAGTGATGATGGCCACCCGCCTTGTCACCCAGCGGCCGTATCTAGAACAAAAAGAGTCTTATTTACAAGTTTTGAAACAAGTAGTGTAAAATAGTTCTTCCAATGCTGTTATGAGTTATTGTATTAGACTCTTTATTACTAACACATACAAAATTAAAGATTTTTTTCTATAATATATAATAAAGTATGGTGGGTAAATGTTACGACATTTATCAAAACTATTGTAAAGCAAGTAGTTGGTTCAGAGGTGTAATGAGTCTTGATAAATACGAGTTCGTTGCAAAGGTTCTTAAGTAGTAGGTAGTAGAGCTAGAGATTATAGTAATAACCAGACGAGAGTCATCACATGAATCAAAGTCAAAGGAACGCCCGTGTGCCTCAAATTTGCAGTGATAGAAAAATTCTATTATAAACGAGCGTTCCCGCGTTCTTGTAAAAAGATGATTTTCGTGTCGCTGTTTAGATGAACGTGCATTTAGTGAACTTTGCCTAAACAAACTGGTGTTGAGCACTCCCTGAGATTAATGTATGTTAACGCTCGTCATTGAAAACTTAATATAAAACGCGGCCTAACGCGCCTTTGTGATTAATAATTTTATATTTATACTTGCTTAGTACACAAAAATTCAAACTATAATTCGACTCGACATTTCAAATATGATTTATTATATTAGCACGAAGAATTTTTAAATAGCACAGCATAGCAACAACAAGACACAGCATAGCAACAGCAAAGTATAGGTACATTTTTTTATAAGAATCTCGTTAAATGTTTTTGGCGAGATACATCATCTCAGACACGAGCTGTTGCGAGGTTTGGATAAAAAAAATATGAACATTTTATACCAGATAGACCGTGTTGAATGCGAGACGTGCCATAGTCGCACTGTTCGTGAGATTTAAAAATCTAGTACTCCAGGCGTCCTTCCCACTAAAAGTTTACTGAAGCGAAAGCACGTTCCGAAAATGATTTAGTTTTTTTTCAAATTGCTTAATATTTCAATAGGGTTTTGCTTATATTTAAACTTTATTCAGGTTAAGGCTACATTGCTTTTCCAAGTATATCCGAAATCATATGTTTTATGGACATCATAAAATAAAAACTAACATACAATCGAGACAATGAAGCTTGTATTCTGCATTGATCTCAACGGTAATAGAATCCTGTCGTTCTTAGAATAGGTAGGATTTATTAACACACAGCAGTTGGAAACAGAATAAAGATGCGAAAGAAGCAATATACTAAAATTTTATTTTATTTTGTCTGAGGTCCTACCGCGCTGAGAACTGTTATTACTCTACAAAAGAATGACGAAAAAGTACTTATTTTTCAATGAACGTTAAATTAAAACAGATTTTATATTTAATACGCAGCAGAATTCCGTGACAAAAAGAATTTTTGACGAGATTTACCTACTACCTGTTTCGCAGGAAACGAGAATGCAGTCCAATTATTTTGGATTGTAAACGTATTTCAAACGGCCTTTGTTATAGGTTCACGTATAAAGGCTGCCACATACCGAGCACATCTTTTCATTTTATTTGAAATCCTGTTTTACACGTTAGTACCCACCAATCCAAAGTACGTTTGCATGTAGTGGATCATGGCTCATTCTTTTTTGTCCTCCATCGGCAACGCATGTCCCTTTAATTATTCATCATCAACCTATTAAAGTCCTCGCAGCTGGGCCACAGGCCTTCCCTGGACGTAATAGGGAGATTGGGCCACGACCTACCACACAGGCCCAGTGCGAATTAGTGGGTGCTAAAGACGACTAACGCCTTAACATATGTATTCCGGAAGCACGGACGAGCTAGAGATAAGAAGCAGATTCAAGAAGTAAAATTTGTTTACCAATTCAATAACCGGCCAAAGCGCAAATTGCTTCTATGCTGATAATATACTGTAAAAATTTACCCAAACAGGAAACATTCAACTCACAGATAATGATTTTTACTGATGTTCATCATACCACATATGAGAAGCTTTAAAATGATTTTAATATTGGTTCGTACTAGGGGTGCAGTAAAGTACCCCTAGTACGAACCAATATCGATTTCGATTAGTTTGGGAGTACGAAATGTCATTGCCAAAATTTGTATGTAAATTTGAGAAGCAGCGCTATAACGGACGTAATGAGAACTAAAAATCAGTACATATTTGACAATGATATTTCGCACTTGCAAACTATTCGAATTCGATATTGGTTCGTGCTAAGGGTACTGTACTCTGTATTTGAATCTATATGTAATGGGGTCCCAATATGCCTCCGACTTTATAGCACGTTGCCCATTAAGCTATCATAATTTTAATAAATTAAAAATTTCAACGTCGATGCTGTTGTAAATTACTGATGGGTATCGTTTGCATATGAAATACAAAACACCTTTTGTTATCAATAATTTCGCGTTACTAAAGAACAAATTCCACTGAAACTTTTTAAAGGAATTAAAATTTTGTGTCTGAGTTGAGGTAACAACGTATTCTCATAATTGTTATCTCGAGTGAGGTGAATGGTATAAATTTAGTCATGAACCATTTTAAAACAACATTTATATACACATTAGTAAAACAACTTAAATGAGGGTTTAATTAACCAAAAAGTAATTGGAGTACTTACTTGAATTTCAATTTTTGTCTATAAAGTTTTACCTTAATGGATCTTTGATGTGTATATATCTGTCCAAGGAGATGGCGCACAGGTTTAGTATTGATGCTGTTGAGCACATGACGTCACAAGCTACCCAAGTGTCGCAGAACTGCTCTCCGAAAACCCAGTATCTAAAACAAAAAAAACAAATTGAAATGGAAAGAAATAATTGATTTACTATCGAAAAAATAGAGAACCTACCCATTCGGCATTGGTCTGTAAATAACACCTAAGGCCACTACAAAAATTCTGAATTCTGTTTCAGACAGCCAGTTAATAACTCCATCAAAGAGTTTACCTTCCATTCTAACTGGGTCGAATTTATGTAGGACACTTTGTATATAGTGTTACATAGAGTACAATATTGGTCATGGTTTTAACAAATTTGTTCATCAGAATTCAGCTGTTCTATAGAGTTGGGTAACATAATAAAATTATACAAAGTACAATAATTAATTTTCTAATACTTAATTAAAACTTATGTGAATATTGAGATATGAAGAGAGTGGAAGAGACGGCTGATATACAAGTAGCGCCGATTTCTGATTAAATTAGAACCAAATTAAAGAGAAGTTTATTATATTAAAGATCAATATGAAATAACATTGTAAAAGAAAATTCTGAGGATAAAAGAAGAATTATGAATTTACTTATAACTATAAACCGTGAATTTTGAGTTACCTGAGAAACTTTACTAGCTAATTCAGACACCAATTTTGGTTGTATTTCTGCAAACAAATCTTTAACAAATTAATCAAAGTTCTATTCCTGCAAAAATATCTGGCACGGTCTGGTGTTCTGCGGCTTTTGACGTCATCTTCCTTCAGAATGCTATCAATTTGATCGTGATAGGTCAGTCTTGGCCTTCCCTGGATTCTACATACTTTCACTATCGCTGTGTGTCTGTCTCAATTATCGTGTATCTGTTTTGTCATTCTCCCAATTAGCAAATACTCATAATGTAGAAGGACGACGCTCAGTGGGCAGGGTCCCCACCAGGCGGACCGACGATATATTGAAGGTCACGGGAAGCCTATGTATGCGAGTGGCATATGGTGCCTATGCTCAGTAGTTAGTGGACATCGTATGGCTGGGATGATAATGATGAATGGACACTCACCCAAGCAGGTCGTTGACCCCGGCAAATGTCATGACGGCCGCGGCCACTAGCATATCGGCAATGGCGAGGGATGCTAGGAACAGGTTTCCTATGCGTCTCAACCCCCTGTCCGTGTAGATCGCGATGCAAACCAGGATGTTGCCAGCCACACTTAGGAATATCAGCAACGACAGGAATATACCTAGGACAGAAATGATTTTATTGATTACTAACATCTCTATAGTAAGAGCTTATATACAGTAGCAAGTTTGACAATTAGCTTATTGCTGCGAAAAGCCGGATAAAAGGTGCAATGTCAGTCATATAGTGCGTAGGACTTGACACTATTCGTATTTCTTATAGTCAAGCCCTTTTTTTAAAAAAATCTATATTTCCTCCTTTTTTTCTTCACGATTACTGATTTGACCTGTAGTTTACTTAATGAATATAGACTATAAGCAATTTATTACTTGTTCGCGCCCGCTTTTGCCGCGGCACTAATAATATTTGAGCACCATTTTGTCAGCCCTCTCTAGACCTCTTCAGTGGGCTGCCCGGCCCAGCCGCGTCACAGAACCGCAGCCCCACCATCAACCAACGAAGATAACAAAGTACCCGTATTTGGTTCTCGATACAGTTTAAAAATCCCTGTTTTAGAATTCCTTTTCAAGCTGCTCTACCGCAGTCGATTTACGGGACCTGCCGACCCGCACACTTCCCCTAGATAAAGTAAATCTAAAATTTTCACCGAATTATTAACAGTTATACAGTATACAAGAAAAAAAAATGTGTGTTTATATAAGACTGCGTTTCATTCTACTCATGTCTGTCTAGGTTTTATTTAAGATAGTTTAGTCAAAAGCCCGTGAGAGTTTGGATCAAAGCTGATCGGATAAAAACGTTTTCCGTTTCAATGAGCATTTCTTATTCCACCGTGGGAAATAAGAACATTATCTATAAATTTTCTAAACCATATAAGCTTTAAGAAACCGTCAAAACAAACATGTGGCTTATTTCAATCGAAGTTTTTCTGCCGGATAAATATATTAAAGAGATATAAAATCAGTCTTTTTTTAGTGTTTTTATTGGCTATCGAATCGAATCTCACCTACATTTTAGGTAGACAAAAAAAACTGTAGCTACAACATTCATATCTGATAGGTAATTTCCTAAACTGCGTGCAACAAAAAGGAAGAAACCGCGCGTAAAGATAAAGGTCACACAGATAAAAAAAATCTTGTACACATTCCGTATAATAACAGCACCGAGTTTCCGGTACAAGGCTGTCTTTGACACAATTTCGTAAGAAACTAAGTAACTGTCGTAAAATATCGAAATTGTATCTCGTTCAAGAGAAAACTTGACACTTGTACAAGTATAAAATACATTCAGAGAAAATGAAACAGAAATGGTGTTTTCTCTTGCGAATCGGACACGAATGACGTGTATGTCTTAGCAGTGGTCTAAATTCGAAGACATTTTCTGGCAAAATGCGAAGAAATAATTAGATTCGTAAGTTTTAGGTAGTTTGTATTAATCGTTCCCTCGTGTCGCGACCATCTAGACTTCAACATTTCATTGCTAACCTATTAGTGTTCCCACTACTAAGGTACATACAGGCCTTTTCTTAATATTAGATAAAGAGTAGGCTATAATGCACTACAGGCCCAGTGCAGACTGGTGTCCTCAATTGCAAAAGCAACAATGGTTCTAATGCGCATTTCGAAAAACGAAGGAACTCAAGCTAAAAATTTGTCCGTCACCAATTCTAAAACCAGCTATTGTATAAGTTGCTTAACGGCATTTGCTCGCAGACCAAACACGCTACACAGTGCATCATCGAGTTTCCTTTGACCCTATTTCTCTTCAAAGCTTTGAACCTCTAAAACTAAACACAACGATACAACACATCGACCGGTATAATTCACTATCGTATGGCGGTTAATGGTTTACTCTCCCCATTCTGCGTGGCCAAGTGTACTTCTGCAGTGGGGAGATTATTAGGTTGACAATGGATAAGCCAAAATGTAAACTATTCCCCTTCAATTATAATGAATGTGAGTTTATTGTCAAAAAATACAGTTACAATCAAACGTGTACATATAAATGCACATTTTTTAACCATTCAGTGTCATTATTACTTTTTAATTTCGCCACAGTTGATGCTTGGCTAGAACCACAGGAGCATTGGTCATAACGCGAGCCCAATGTGGCTTAGTGTCAACGAATTAGAAATGATAATAATAGAATTACTCTCTAAAAAAGGGCGCTAAATAAAATGGTTCCAAACTCGTACAGTCAATACCAAAGCTACTCGAACACAGACAAAACAAAATACTTTGACAAATCGAATATCTGCAAATGAATGTGGTTGTCCATTCGTTTGGTAAGAAAAAGTTAAACATTAATCCTAACCAATTACGTGATTGGCGTGTTCATCGCAATTATTTCTCGCCGACCATTTGATCGCAGTTTGGGGGAAACCACTTTTAAATGCAGTTCTTATTTTCAAAAAAAAATCCATAATTCATTGTAAATGAGAAGTAGCGCCATTAAAATAATAACGTATTTATAAAATAATATTTTCTACATATCCTCCTATTAAAAAGTTACATAATGCCTTTACTTTACAAATTAGATGTCGCTTAAGCTAAAATCATTTAATTTTGGCCCGCCATATATATGTTTTGTCAAGGAAACAAAATCATACGCCAAATAGTAGAGCGTAAGCGCCATTGGTTTATTAAACACCAAAATTTATGTCGTTTCAGCGTTGTGAACAATAAAAATCTTCAAATAATTTAGTTGCTTAGGCGCAAAAAAGTACTAAAATCTTCACGAAACTTAAACAAACAGATCGACGCTGAGAAAAAATCTGATTCAAATGATATATATCATTTCCGACCTAAGTGGCGTATAAGCGATTTTGCCTTTCCTTTATTATTCTGTAGGATGCCCTCGACTTCGCTTACTTGAAAAACGTGGGTTGCTCATTTAAACTTTTGATCCTCATTTCACCCCTTTCAAGTTTTTTTATTTGGAACAAAAAGTAGCACTTGTTCTTCTCCGAAGTACTTTAAATGGCCATGCCAAAGAACAACAGTATTGTTTCAAAATAAAGCTGCCTAAAAAGTAATTACTGACAGACAGATATATTTTCACCTTTATTATTTCAGTATGTGTATGAAGTACAAACATACCAACAAGCAGGATAGACAGTAGTGTGACGGCGTCCGGATCGTCGGCATCATCGTATTCCACTACGGTATCGTTCACCTCTAGCGCCACCTGTTGACATAAAGCATAATACTTATATATTCACAAAAAACTGAGGGTACATATAAGAACTCGCGGCGTGATTTTCACCATCTGAATGCGTGGTGGTTTTTGGCACGCGCGGTAAGCGTCCTCCGATCTTCTTTTGTAAAGTTAGGAAAGAAACTGTGGTCTCGTGAGTTTTGAAATAAAACAGCTACTTACGCGGCGGTTGCCACTAAAAACAGCTCCGTGAGTTCTTAGCCTAGGCGATAGCCGCCGTAATCATTTTCCTTAATTGCCTTGCCCTAAGATTTATAAACTGAGATTTACTTATCTACTCGGAAAAGTCAGTATTTGTATGTGTATTAAACAAAAGAGTTAAGTACAATCGAATTAGTAAAATGAAATTATGGCCATTATAAACAGACTAAGGGTTTAATTTCTCCCATCGCCCACAGATTAACGCATATGATTGGCAATCATTCGAACACCCCGCCCCCAACCACAGCTCAGGACCATTAAATTATCAAATTTAAACACCCAACGATCGCATTACGCCGTAATCCACACGTGAAACTCATTGAGCACGCTCATCGATAATCAATAACTCTTTACCCTGAGTTGGTACCGCGGTTTCGGTCTCGACACTCCATTTTACGGCCCATCAGTTTGATAGTTCGATAGTGCTTTTCGGTGTTGTGCTGGCCGATGTGGTTGGCACCCTTTAAGGAACCTAATGTCGTGTATTTTCTAACAAATGTGTTGTGTTACATGACAAGCTACAACTTTGTTTATATCTTAACTAAGTTTATCCTAACTAAGGTTTATAACAGCGTATTTTTTTTGTTACGCTTTCATACGTAAAACATTGATTCGATAAATAAAAACACTTTTTGAAAGAGTATGCTTTTAATATAACATTCTTTTAAAATTTCCTGACTTTTCGAACCTTTGCAGGTGCCGAGGTTGGCAGTTAAATTAATTAAGTGGTTTTTATTAAATAACTGGTGTGCGTGAAAACAGAAATTAATGTGTGAATCGATTAGGCTGAATTTTGCCGTGAGTAGTCGAGCCTAAAATGGATAAAATGGAGATAAAGTTTTGTATAGGAAATCAGTTAAAGCACCAGTTTAAAGGATAGGAAATGCAATTGATCCAAATAATTGATGATTCGTAAAACGGAGATAATAGGGATGACGACTAACGATTTTTTTTTCTTCGTTCATCGGGTACATTCATCATCAGCCTATTAATGTCCCCACTGCTGGGGCACAGGCCTTCCCTATGGATGGAATAGGGAGATTGGGCCACGACCCACTACGCGGGCCCAGTGCGGATTGGTGGGTGCTAACGACTGCAGATGCAGCCGGGATCAACGGCTTAACATGCCTTCCGAAGCACGAAGGAGCTCGAGATAGTAAATTTTTGGTCACCCATCCAATGACCGACCACTGCGAAAGTTGCTTAACTTCAACGATCGCAGCCGAACGCGCTAACCCCTTGCGCCATCGAGCTCCCTTGAAAGTGACGTCACGAGTCCCCACTCCCAAACTATGACGCGCTTTATCTTTATTATTTATTGGTTAACTGATAAAGAAAAAATACGTATCCATTATTTTCTCATAATCTAACTGACGGATTAAATATAATTTCGTTTTCTTTACCACGTCGTCACCCCTATAACACGAATTGAAATGAATGATATGAAAAGTTAGCAGGGAATCCTAGCGCTTTGTCAGAATATTGCCGGATAGGGGTGATTAATTTGTAATCATTATCTACTGCCATTCATTCTCCAAATACATTTGCGACCGATATAGATTAATGGAAATAATTAGCGCCGGATTTGAAGAAGGGCAGCTGGGCAAGAAGGGCAACCAGGCCCCGACAACAGAGATGAAAAGAAAACCAAATTTCACCATCCAATTGGGGTCATAACTACATTTTTTGCTAAACAGATGTGAAAACATTATTATCAAATATGAAGGAGATTTCAAGGTTTGCAATAACAAATTTTGGAGGAGCTTGATGGCGCAGGTGGTTAGCGCGTTCGGCTGCGATAGTTGAAGTTAAGCAACTTTCGCAGTGGTCTGTCATTGGATGGGTGACCAAAAGTTTAGTATCTCGAGCTCCTCCGTGCTTCGGAAGGCACGTTAAGCCGTCGGTCCCGGCTGCATCTGCAGTCGTTAGCACCTACCAATCCGCACTGGGCCCGCGTGGTGGGTCATGGCCCAATCTCCCTATTCCATCCATAGGGAAGGCCTGTGCCCCAGCAGTGGGGACATTAATAGGCTGATGATGATGAATAACAAATTAATTGTTCGATTTTAAAAAGTCACTCTTTTCTTCCATTTGTTATATTAGTTAAATCTGACAAGCTCTATTGCTTAGCATGAAACCGCTAGATTTGGCTAGAAAAATATCCTACCTGGATACCTTATCCGGTGTTTTTTTTCCTAACAAAAAGAGTTATTTAGCAAAGCTTTACTATATTTTATATTGAAGTTATATTTTAAGACATTATAGTAAGTGACTACTTACTTTGAAGTAAGCACAAGGCTAAGGCATTTTAGATGACGTCAGTAAATTTTAAGAATATGCCTGTGAAGAGTTATGGAGCAATTTCCCTAAAGTATTTCTTTTCACATGAAAAATGCCCATTTGCATATTTACGTTACGGCCACTATGTTACACGTTACGTATATTTAAAAATATCGAAATATTTTCTATATCTTGATGTATGTTACACAATCTTTATAAATATATAAAATATACTAAACTAGAGGTGCCCTGAGGTATCATGCGCAGTAATTTGAAAAAAGGTTATAGTGGGTCACCCTTAAACGGACCACTTAAGCCCAAAACACGTATAAGACAGTCACTCTTTAATAATTTATCTTTTTATGAATCTCTAAAGGATTTTTTAGCCCAAACCAGTAGTTTAAAATTATTTCACTATTTGATGAATAGTGCTCAGATGGCTACGTTGACCACAAGTTCCCCATGATGCACGAAAAATTCAGACCTATGATTTAAACAACCGTTTTGATAAAGTGTTTAATTATTTCAACGCGTTGCTGAACTGTATAAGCGATTGGTATAATAAATGGCGAACTTTCAATTATGTATCTATCAAAAAAATTCGCCCATAGATGATGAACCTATGTCCACTATACCCTATAGGCTGTCAAACATACCCTGTTCCTATTGAAAAACCCTGTACACAAAAACAGTTTTTGAACGTGTGTGAACTTACATCAGTAGGTCAAATAGAGGGGAACTCCATTTTAGCCGCGTTGCGTTCGGTACATGGCTCTTTAAATTATCATTTCGCCCATAGAGGATGAACCTATGTCCACTATATCCTATAGGCTGTCAAAGATACCCTGTTCCTATTGGAACACCCTGTACACAAAAACCCGTTTTGAACGGGTGTGAACTCACATCAGTAGGTAAAATAGAGGCGAACTCCATTTTAGCCGCATTTCATTTGGTGCATGGCTCTTTAAATTATCACCTCGCCCATAGATTATGAACCTATATCCACTATATCCTATAGGCTGTCAAAGATACTCTGTTCCTATTGGAAAACCCTGTACATAAAAACACGTTTTGAACGGGTATGTACTAACATCAGTAGGTAAAATAGAGGCGAAGTCCATTTTAGCCGTGTTGCGTTCGGTGCTTGGCTCTTTAAATTATCACTTCGCCCATAGATGATGAACCTATGTCCACTATACCCTATAGGCTGCCAAAGATACCCTGTTCCTATTGGAAAACCCTGTACACAAAAACACGTTTTGAACGGGTGTGAACTCACATCAGTAGGTAAAATAGAGGCGAACTCCATTTTAGCCGCGTTGCGTTCGGTGCATGGCTCCTCAGGTCTTCGTGTCCACCTTCAGCAGTAAGCTCTCCAGGCTGTGCAACCGCCACGCGATGTGTAGCGACGCCATCTTGTATTTACGTCACATATCTGTAACAAAATAATGAGTTGAAATAAACATTTCTATCATTCACCAATTAATTGGCTTAGCCCTACATATTAGGGTAACGGATAGAAATACATCGACAGTGGAAAAGCAAACTCACTTATACGCTATTTATTTACCTGGTTAAAAGAATACTTAAAAAGTAATAATTTTTAAGCAGCATCAAATTGGCGTATAAGCAATTTTGCTTTGCCTCTGTCAATAAAATGATACAAAAGATAAGTATATGTTTGTATAAATATACCTGTACATATAAACAGCTTATACTTTATCTTGTTTTAAACCTCCATGGTCACGGACATTATGATAATTTACTCCGTGATCATGGCGCTTGCAACAGTGCCGAAATATCGGGGACTCGCTAAAATCAATGTACATGGTAGCAATCCCGTCAATAACATAAATTACTATAAATCCATAGCAAAAGTGAAAATGCTCGTATTGTTACACGGATAATCGCAGATGGTTTTTTTGAAAAAAAATTTTAATTACACTTAAAACTTTATTTTAAGAACAATAGATAGATTTATCGGATAAAGACGTTAAAACGATCTTTAGGCAACCGCACTGAATGGACACGGACTGTCGGATACTAACCGAGGAGACTAGGGCTTGAGTTCTATAGTGCTGACCAGACATTATAGTCCGTAGGAGCAGCAATATACCTAACATATATCAGATATAACACCTCCCCCTTTAAGAGGAGACTTGGGGTTGACTCTAAGTCTCCGTTAGATTTTAGTTCTGAGTGGGGCAATAGGGCTGGTCATTTCTATTTCAGGATCATCAGGGTCTTGTCTGTCTGTTTCTGATGCTTTAGGAGCAGATTGAGATAAGGGATTATTTAGATTAAATTTAAATTGAAAAGGACGGTTGCTGCCAGATCTGCAAATTATTTACTACATCATTTAGCTTATCCAGGTTACAACAAGTGTTTATTAAATTAAAATCTAGTACATGGTTAATGGGTGAAGTGATATTTAGAATATTATATTTAGGGACTAATGTAGTACTTTTACAATATCCAGTACAATCTCTAGGGATACTAACAATACCTGTGCCTAAAATATTTATTTCATATCATTCAGAATTACGACAATCTATCAAGATTTTGTTGGGTTCTGATTGTATAAAGATCCACTTGTTATTGGACAATGGTTTCCAAATGTCCAACTTTCCAACTATAATTTTAGATTCGCACTGTAACGGTTTTTCACTGATCACTTTTGCTAAAAGTTCACTTTCACATGTCATTTTTGCACCTGTAGAATACAGGTTTTCGATGTCACAAATAAAGACTTCTGTGCTTATGGCTTTACAGATTTCCAGATTGTCGAAAGTACAATAGTGAGACTTGTCTTTGGTCATTGCAATATATTTATGATTAGGTATAATTAAACTAAACGAGTTTGGTTCTTTAGAGTTGTACGGTATACAAAGAGCAATGGTATGAAATAATACATATTCTATGGTGTTAACTAACGGCACTTGTAAAACAAATATAATCTAATTCTTAAAATAATAACAAACTAACTTAGAAATACTAAAAATAAGATACACAGGATTAATGTCTAATACAACAGGCAACTCAAAGTCGTTAGATAAATGTCTGTAGTTATCGGCAAGCTCGTGGTATAATTGATTTGGTGTTATGATTGCGGGGTGTAAAATATTTTGACTGCTGAACAAGACAGCATTGGTTATGTCTTCCAACTGGAATAACAAGGTCAGTATTGATGTTTCTAGGATATTGAGTATTTCATTTACATCAGCGCGTATTTGCAGTCCATTAGTTATTTCAGAAATATTTTTTATATTTACGGAGAGCTTGTCGATAGCTTCATTAAGGTTGGCTTCATTACTTCTTATTTTATGTAAAGTATTATAATAATATGTTAAGGTAGAACTAGTGATCAAAATATTTTCTTTCATAAGCGAAGCTAATTTCTTTTCGTTATTCTGTAATGATGTTATTGCTTCGTCATATTTTAAACCATCATCTTCGTCTAGGGAACCGAAAATCTGTTTAATGACTGTTCGTATACCTCCTATCCATGCACTACGTTTTGTTCTATTGTCTAACAGGTGAGAGATGGACGCATACTCTCATCTCATTTCTTGAGATTGTGCTGCTAATGGTTGCAACGAGTTACGGCATTCTGCATCAATCTCTATAATCGGGGTTTGTTTACATAATTGCTTTGTAATTTCAAATATGGCTTCGATATTTTGTATATGTAGCTTAAAATGTGAGATATCTACTGGTATTACAATTTTTAACTGTCCATTATTTATTCTAAGTTTTCCTAAGTAATAATAGTAGAGGCCTGAACTTGAGGTAATCGGCTGGATAAAATCTTGGTGAGATTGACTTCGAGTTAAACTGTAAATAATAATTTTAAGACTATTAAATAACCTAAAGGTAAGTATTCTATTCTAACTAATACACTATTTTTTTTTATTTTACTAAACTATCTTATATTTCTAAGTATGTTATATTCATGTTTTTATTTTTATAGGTTGTATGGGCAAGTCGTCGTGTAAACAAAACCCATATCTAAGGTAAGTATAATATTATTTCTTAAAATTTATTTATACTATTTACTAATTCTATAATATCTATTTACAGATTCATTACGACATCCGCCAGCTTCACCTGATCGAAGTGATGGGTGATGAAACGTCGATTAATAAGTAAGGTAAGTGTATTATTATCATTAATTTTTACTACTTAGTAGGGTCCTTTCCAAAGAGGTGAAAGGGCCTTACGCATTCTTAAATGGTTTTTAACATAGACATAATCGCCAGTTTTATATTTCCTCAGGCGACTATGAGTGTCGTAATAAGATTTGGAGGATTCTTTGGATTGCCTTATGTAATCTAAAGCTTTCTCCCGAGAATGTTTTAATCTGTTTTGGAGCATTCGCACATAATCAGGGTATGTGACTCCTGGTGATTCTTCGTAAATAGAGTTTGGAATTACTGGTTTACTTCCGATCATTAGTTCGTAGGGTGTGAAGTGAGTTGTTGAATGAACTATCGTATTATGTAGATATATGTAGATTTATCAAAATGGTAGACTTTGAAAAAGAGCAGGTAATAGGACCTACTTTCATGTGTAAAGGTGAGGAAGGAATTAACTGTTCTTTCTTTTTCTATAATTTCGGATTTGTTAGGTGTTTTATCGAGAACTTCCTGTACGAAGCGATTAGATTCATCAAGATCGATGGAGGTAGGTAAAATTATGATTTTACAGTGAGATTTTGTTATGTTTTCGTTGTGTTCCTGGATTAAAGTATTAAAAGATTTGTCTTTGCTGGTCATTGTTTTTAGGAAAGTGCGATAGTCATCGTCAGGTAGATCTAAATGAACGTCTGTGGATGGTGTTGGTGCGACACTAGGTTGAGTTGTTTGTTGTTTTGCTTTCCAGCGTATCAGAATCGTTAGGTTGAGAACTTGTGCCAGGTTCAGGAAGTGTTAAATCATGAGGACTAGGAATCAGTGGATCCACTCCAGGTAAAGGTAAAATTTCTTTATTAAGATCCAGAGGATCTGGTGAGTTTATTTCATCTGGATCGAATGATGGGGGATATACCAGCAAGTCCATTAGGTCCTTGTCTAGTTCTTGATTGGATTCTTGGATTTGATCGTTTTTGGGTATGTTTTCGGAAATTGGTTGAATAGAATTCACCGGGTAACATGAGAGGGCGTCGGCATTTGTATTTATTTTGCCCTTCTTGTAGTGAATGTCATACTCGAATTCTTCTAATTTTAAGCGCAAACGGATCAGTCTCGATCCAGGGTCCTTAGAATTGAAAAGCCACTGTATTGGTTTGTGGTCTGATAGGATTTTGAATTTATTACCATATAAATATGGCCGAAAAACTTTAGTTCCAAAGACGATTGCTAAGCATTCCTTTTCAGTGACGCTATAGTTACATTCTGCTTTATTCAGAGTGCGGGAAGCAAAGGCAATAGGGCGATCGCGGCCTACTTGACCTTGGGATAGAATAGCCAAAATAGCGTGATTCGAAGCGTCGCATGTCAAAAGAAAAGGTTGAGTGAAATCTGGATACGCGAGTACTGGAGCGGTAACTAGTTTTTCGTTGATGGTTTCGAATGCAAGCTGTTGTTCATTTTTCCAGTTAAATGGAACGTCTTTCTTTAAAAGAGATGTGAGAGGTTTTGCTAATTTGGAAAAGTTATCAATAAATCGTCTGTAATAGGGTACGAGTCCAAGGAATGATTTAATATCTTTGGGATTTTGAGGAATTGGGTATTCAGAAACAGCTTTAATCTTTTCAGGATTTGGTTGTACACCATTTTCATTGATAATGTGGCCCAGGTAAGGTACTTCCTTACGTAGAAATTCACACTTATCTGGCTGTAATTTTAGATTAAAATTTCTGAGTCTTTCAAACACATTTTTGAGGTTCTGATCTGGGATCTGAGATCGTAGCTATAAATCACTACGTCATCTAAATATACATAGAATCTGTTGCCCTGAAGGCCTAAGAGACATGTGTTCATAAGTTTTTGAAACGTAGAAGGGGCATTCTTAAGGCCAAATGGCATTCTATCAAATTGGAAGTGTCCCTGAGAGACGGAAAAAGCTGTTTTTGGTGCGTCTTCTGGGTTCATTAGGATTTGATGGAAACCGGAAGTAAGATCGAGGGTACTGAAATATTTACTATTTCGTAAGTCTCTCCGATTGTGATATTGTTTAATTTCCGGTAGTCAATAACTATTCTCCATTTTCGTTGTCCTTGGGCATCTAGCTTCTTCGGTACAACCCAAATGGGAGAGCTCCATGGAGCTGAAGAAGGTTCAATAATGTTCTGATCAAGCATTTTGTTAATTTGGGTTTCTACTTCCTTCTTGTGGCACTCTGGGAATCGATAGGATTTTGTATGGATGGGAACATCTATATTAGTTTTAATTTTATGATCAATCGCTGTAGTATAAGTTAATTCATCGTTGGGGAGGTAGAAAATGTCGGAGTATTGGGAACATAGTTCCGTTAATGAAAGGTATTCTTCCGTGTTTAAGTGAGACAGCCTGAGGGTGTTGATTACTTCTTTTGAGCGATCAGAAGCATTTTTAAAATTTGAAGATAAATGTACGGCATCTGAATTTATAGGTCTAATTTTGAAGTTTTGATTAGCGATGATTTTAACTGGTAACTCGGATGTGTTTGCAACTGTAATATTAATTCTCTTATTATCTTTTACTTTGACTAGGCAGTTTGCTACTGGTAAGGATTCCGACAGATGTTGATCTATGATCATACCTTCCTTTAGGTGATCAGGATTTTGGACGGTACATTCGATAACCGTTTCTGAACGTGGTGGAATAATATAGAGAGGTTCGGAAAAGTGGAGTTTTATGTCAAATTTCCCTAACTTTAAAACATCATGGGTATAATTAATTCTGCAACCAAAGGCAGTAAGAAAATTTGAGCCTATGATACTGTCATAGGGTAAATCGATGTCTTTGAAGACATGGAATTTAAATGATAAAAATTTGTTATTTATTGAATTTAGTTTAAGTTGAAGATGACCTTCAGTCTGGATTGGTTCATCATGGGGATCTATACCCTTGAGTTTAATTGACTCTTGAACGAGTTTTATTTTATTTTTGATACAAGAATCTTTTAGTAGGCATATAGCGGAGCCTGCATCGACTAGAAAGGATAGTGGGATATCTGATGCTTGCGAATCCATCAGTACATGTGGTAGCAATCTTTTAGTTGTGTCGATGTTCACTTCGTATACTTTACTAATTTCTTCGGATAAGATTGAGACTTTAGGATTTGATTTAGTAGAGTTATTCGAATTTGGTTGGATAATATGGTCGGGTTGTGGCTGGTTACCCTGTCGATTGGTCTGATTTGATTTAGGAGATAGGGCGCTTATTTGGGGCTGGTTACCCATGTGGTCCCTGGATTTAGAGAATAGGGCGCTTATTTGGGGCTAGTTACCCGTGTGGTCCCTGAATTTAGAAGATAGAGCGCTTATTTGGGGCTGGTTACCCGTGTGGTCCCTGGATTTAGGAGATAGGGCGCTTATTTGGGGCTGGTTACCCGTGTGGTCCCTGGATTTAGAGAACAGGGCGCTTATTTGGGGCTGGTTACCCGTGTGGTCCCTGAATTTTGGAGATAGGGCGCTTATTTGGGGCTGGTTACCCGTGTGGTCCCTGAATTTAGAAGATAGGGCGCTTATTTGGGGCTGGTAACCATGTGGTCCCTGGATTTAGGAGATAGGGCAGTTATTTGGGGCTGGTTACCCGTGTGGTCCCTGGATTTAGAAACGGTGTCATTGGATATATATGATTGAGTCAGGATTACGGGATTGGGCTTCGCGAGACACCTCCGTGAGCCCATTATTCGTTTAAAGGATCGGTCGAGGAATCAACTTCGTCGCGGCCTTCCTCTTGTTCGGGATGTTGGAGAAAATTCACACACGAGGATTGGTAAGGGTTATTATTAGTTGGGTTCTGCTGGACCCTATTAAAGCGATTGTTATTATATTCGCGTCTTTTACATGCTGAGATATCGTGGCCAGGTATCTTGCAATAGCGACAATATACATTATGAGCCCCTTCTGATGTGGGGTTAGATGGTCTTTGTGAATTTAAAGATGAATTAAGATTTGGTTTAGGAGGACCGGCCCTAAATTTGTTAGTGTTGTTATTATTTGGTTTTTGGTCTTGCTGTGGACGTCTATATAGCGTCTGCTGTATACGTTCCTCTGAAATGGCATAATTGATTGCCTCATTTAACGACTTGGGAGATTTGCATCTAATAATATTAGAGATTCGGGGGTGAAGCCCCATTACGAATGGTGAAGAGCAAGGTCTTCCATGGCTGTGGTACGGCCAACTAATTCCTTGGCCTTGGTATTCGAAAGTGATATTTTGGTTAATAGTTGCGAGAGGCAGGTCTCAGTGCGCAATGCATACTGGCTAACGCTATCTTGTGGGCCTTACCTATTTTCTTGGAGTTCGGTAAGCAGATGTGAGTAATGTTTTCTGTCGCTAAATTGTGTTTTCAAAAAGTCCTTGAGCTGTTCCCAAGATGTAAATTCTTTTATGGAGCAAGCGATTTCTGCTTTCCCGTGGAGTTGACTGAGGATAAACTTAAACAAAATAGGTTTCTGTGCGTCTGATGCAAGACTAAAAGCATTATCACAATTCACTAGAAATGAGTTGAGAGTTTCCCTGCTGCCATCATAAGATTTGACAAATTTGAATAAAATGTTTAATTCGAGTTCG
Organism: Chilo suppressalis; assembly: GCA_902850365.2. Lineage (NCBI taxonomy): Eukaryota > Metazoa > Arthropoda > Insecta > Lepidoptera > Crambidae > Chilo > Chilo suppressalis. The sequence goes on along the minus strand of OU963895.1, from coordinate 9,384,434 downwards.
GCCATTGTGAGAGCTGCAGCGGTTTTCCTCGTGATGCGAGGTGAAAGCTGAGGTGAATTCGCGTCGGCGCTACCGGAAAACAGCTCTAGTTCGGGAATCTCGAAAAACACACTTTGTTCTTCGGGGTTTGAGCCTCTTAGCATAGCTTATTATTAAAACTCAAATTTAAAGTAACCAATTGGAGTTGTTAAGCATCAAATAATATTCACAATAAACAATTTGTTAATATAGAGCGACAAACGAAATAAATTAGTCGAACAATGTTTATAATTTATAGAACTGAATGATTAATTAATAATTAATTAACTTAGTCTAGACAATGACCAAAGACTTACAGTACAAAAGTTGCGTGGGCGACCGATAAGAACGCGACGGCGGCCAGGAACATTCCGATGCGATAAGGACGTTGCAGTACGACTCCGTACGGGCTTGAATGTTCTTGAATAATAACTTGAGTTATACTTTGGTTTTCAGGTTCAGGATACCTCGATGAACAGTCACGTAGTGAGATAAAGGCCAGGTAAGTATCTCGTAATGTCTTCTTTGCAGGTTTTGGCTCGGGGAAACTTCGCAGAGCAGGTAAGAAATTGCGGTACAGGATGCAATTAATTCTTCTTTTCAGCACGAAATTATACTTTCGAGGATCTGGATGAATTTTGTAGCACAACACTTCAATAATAGCACGATCAGTTTTATTTATGACACTTATGTTTTCTTCACTAACACAAGGTGAGTTTTTTTTTCAGGATTAGAATTATAAATTATTTATGATAGAAATCCGGGGCGAGTCCGTGACGCGGCGCCTGGGCACTGGGAATTTCCGGATCCCACCGCTGCCAGCAATTTGTTACGCGGATAATCGTGAATGGTTTTTAAAAAAATATATATTTTAATTACACTTTAAACTTTATTTTAAGAACAATAGAAATATATAGATTTGTCGGATAAAGACGTTAAAACGATCTTTAGGCAACCGCACTGAATGGAGGATGGACACGGACTGTCGGATACTAACCGAGGAGACTAGGGCTTGAGTTCTATAGTGCTGACCAGACATTATGGTCAGTAGGAGCAGCAATATACCTAACATATATCAGATATAACAGTATGCATACTTTACTTCATAGGTAACTTTATGGCGTTATAGCGGAAGTGCCGTGAGTGGGGTAGCTTAAAAGGTACGATGAGAGTTTTTTTTTATGCAAAAAGGGCCATCACGGTAAGCACGACTTTAGCCTACATGGATAGATCCTGCAGATCCCACTTGCGTTTTCTTAGCCATGCCCCTTTCCTCTATCGTGGCTCCTTGAAAACCCTCAACACTGAAGGTTATTTATTATAAGTTCTTTCAGTAAAATAAATACACCAAACACTAGTCTACAGTTTATAATAAAGAGGTTTAGTGCGTTAATTTGTAACATGAAGGTGTTTTTTGTTGTGTTATTTTTCCTTAGACAAGCGATCAAAGAGCAAAACCTGACGTGCTATACCACTCTCTCATATAAAAGCTGTTCAATTCATTCTGGGCACAGCATAATTATATTTTATCTTTTTTGAGCTCTCTTTTCTAACATAACAAGAAAATTATTGAAAATCTTCTTCAAAGAAGACGTTATAATGCGGACGAAATTTCTTGAAAGCAACAATATTTCAACTTGTAAAACGCTTCAAAATATGTATGTGAATCCGTTAGTTCCACTTAACGTCAAACGAGTATCATAATGGCCGCTAAGCGACGTCGTTTTGAAAGCCTTAACGTCGCATCAAAATTCTCACATAAAATTTTGTTAACGGCGAATATGCTGTCGTAAGTTGCTGTAATTCAGACCTCATATGGCCGCCAGTAAGGCTTCCTTAATACCTTAGATGCACTTTAGATTGAAAAATATTTATGAAGAATTTTGAGTTTGATAAATTTTGTGCTTGTACAATAAAGGGGAACAGACTGTTTGATCAAGAAAATGATTGGGGTGTCTTTAGAGACAATATATCTAATATAAACACGATTTCAACTGTAATAATACAGCAATCAAAATGTGAGTGGATGTTGTATTGGTAGCGACATGATTTTTTGATGAGTTTCTCACGCCCATTTTTCTCATCAGCTAAAAGATGTCCTGAATGGATGGTAAGATAAAATATTAGATGATTCAAAGGAGCTTTCAATTAGTCAATTTGAATAAAGTACAATTTGTTATCGTAAAAGACGAAAGCAGTCGTTAATGCAATAAAGCTGTGAGCTCTCTTAAATTTAAGATTAATAGTTTAAATAATTCAGAAAGCATTTAGGGCCACTTGAACCAACACTCTTAAATCAAATTAAGGTTTAATCCTTGTAACACATAATTTTATCTGTGTCACATTGTTCAAAGTCAAAAAGAGAAATAATTATTCTTCTACTTAAGTAACTTTTTATCACATGTATTCGAAAAGTGCTAGATTGTTCTCTGTTTAAAGGGGCCAAAATAGCGTTTGGGCCACAGGCTGTAAAGGCCAAAACATAAACACGCGCATATCAAATACAAAAAAAAATGTTAACTGATTTTATTTGGTTTTATGTGTCTTCCTGAAGAAGTGAGATTGAAAGTATTATATTAATTCCCGAGCATATTCTTTTTCATAAAAGGTAGAGGTCCACCTCGAGAGCAAATCATTTTAAATCTTGAGCGACGTACTTTGAAACCAAAAAACTCTCTCGCCCTTATAATAGTTTTTCGCTTCCTTATAAACAATCTAGTAGTAAATTAGATTTATAAACCACAATTTGACAAAGATGTAATGATAAGAATGTTTTTATAAGTGGCCCCTAAATACCTACAGTAGGCAATTAAGGAAACGGTTTAAAAATCAAAGGCAGTAATTTCCTTTCGATTGGTACCTACGACTAAATACTGTAACGCCGGCGTCACATCAAATGTGTTTACAACTCTTTCATCATTGATTTCGAAATTACATTCGGGCCATAAAAAAAACATCTAAGCCAGAGATTGAAAAATAAAAATGTTTGTCGTGTGTGTGTAAAAACCGGCCAAGTGCGTTTCAGATGAGGTGTAATGAAATTTTAATAAATCACTCCATTGCTGTGCCTTCTGGCTAGGCTAGTATTGTTTTATTTTTTATTACACGGTCATATTAAAGAATTCAATATGTAGGCTTTTTTTAATTAAAATTTTAGGCGTTCTTTTATTCCTTTAATATCTTATTATATATATATTTATATATATATATATATATACTTATCATAACTTATAACAAAATGTAACGTTACCTAATATGATCCCTTAAAAAAAGTGCCAATACGAAACATCCCTGGAGTTTAAACAGGGCTGTCACGAACCACAGATTATTTTTCTTGGATTTCAGATTTAAATTATTTTATTCACTCTACTTTCCAACTACAGTACAAAGCGTAAAATAAGAAGTCGAAAACGTGATCCATGCTGTCGCAGTCTATCTCAGATTATATTTTTCTTTAATTTGGCATGAGAAATATTCGAAGTACTTTTAATATCACATTTTAAGTTAATACTTACTGGCTTCATCTCAATTTGATCAGTTATGAATAGTTTGAACTACGAAGATAAAACCTTGGGTATGTTCATTAAAATAATATTAGGCGATTGCGACTTGGTTTGCTTTGAATTAATTGTGAAAAAGTTACAGAGGGAAAAATGGAATTTTAAATTGCAGTTTTTACGACGTGGAGAGCCCGTCTCGCTTTGATTCGTTGTTGATATTAAAGTTTCTTTTCTCGGGCTTGTATTAAGATGTGTCCAAACTTTAAAATAAAATATTTTACATGACACAGTTTTTATCATATTATACAAGAGTGTACGAACAATGTAAGATTATTTGGGTGTTTTACATGTAACAAAATTCATATAACATGTTATGATCACCTAGACGTATCTTTATAAATTCATAAATGTTCCTTGAAAAATTATGTATATAATGGTGAAAAACGTATGAAAATCTGTTAACTTTGTAGCTTTGAGATCATCGTGAACCTACAACGGCTGCAAATTGCAAAACATTTTGTTTCATAAAGTAGTATGAGTTTTATACCTACACTGTTAGCGCTGGTTACACTGAAAGACGTCGACACAACGAATGTGCACTATCACTTTAGCTGTAACTATTTTCTAATTATTTTGAAACTACTCGAAGATCCCGTAAATTCGTAACACATCCAAGAAACTGTTTTTCTTTGTTCTGCTCCGTGACATTTGATGAAAATAAAATTGACAACCCTACCTGCATCAGAACCGAATTACCTGCATTTTGTGTGAAAAACTCCTTGGCGAATATTTCCTATAAGCGCGCCTTTTCTGTGAGGGGTATAAGCAATTTGGTTCAAGTGTTCAAATAACATAGTATACCCGCATATTCGGGGATAGGCTACCCACCTTAAATTCACTTATGCCAACATAAATATTTGTTGGGGAATTACGTGTTCCCAGATTGGAGTGAACGGTGTGTATCCCGTCTGGTCTGTTTTATTTAGCATTTGTGAATTTTAATTGGGTAATTAATTTTAACGTCGCAATTGTCATGGGAGAGTGGAATTCGTAGATTACTTACACGTACGTCTTTGTCGTAGAGGATCGTGGTATTAAATTCTGTCAAAAGAATATTATTTGTTGCTGACGAAGAGATCGAATTACTTTTTTTAATGTCAAACATTCTCTGTTACCATTATAAAAAATACTCGTGATCCGCCCTAGTTTTGCACAAGTGAATGAAACTATAACGGGATAAACTCATGGATAATGCAGGTGCCTATCCCATACAAAGATTAAAAAATCGTAATTATATTAAAGACAAACCGTCTTTTCAAAAGTATTAGTATTATTTATTTTAAATGAGAAATTTTAGATAACACTTTTAAGTTACGTTATGAGTTTACGTGTGTTGATTTAACAAGATAAAATAAATTGATTTAGGATTTTTAAATACCTAATGCATTTAATGTGAGACAGAGCAGGTTAAGCAAAGATTTTTATCGTATAAAAGTCTGTGACTTGTTCATAACACATTCGTGATTGATCTCTTTGATGGTCAGAACTTTTACTTACAATATCCACATTCTTACTTCAAATCACCTTTTGTCCCTAGCGATCAAAATACTATTTTGGTCCCTGTCAACAGAGAATAAACTCACTCTTTTCGATTAGTTGTGTTTGAAATACTTTTTCAATAAGAGAAAATATGGTACATTCGTAGAAGTTTGCAAGACAATGAAAATATATATCTCTAAAAGACTCTTTCAATACCTGTAAAAACATGAACAAACGGTAAACAAAAGAAATTTGAATCCCAAGTTCGAATATTGAAATATATGAGTCGTAATTTCCAATGTTTATTGCATTGAAACATAAAGTACCTACAGTTTGTTCTTGTTTTCGCATAAGAAGCTTGCGTGCTTAGGTATACGATAAGCTTGTCATGTGAATTTATATGCTTTATTACGTGTACATGCGAGGTCTGTAATGTGAAAAAGGGCAGTTTTACCGTTTTTTTGCCAATCACTTTGTGTTCGGCGTTTACAGAAAAAGTACTGAAACTTATACAAGCTTTTTAAGGTTCTATAGTCCTAACAAGGAACCCTTATAGTTTCATCATGTCCGTCTGTCCGTCCCCGGTCTTGTTTAGAGAATGTTAGCATTAGAAAGCTGCATTTTTGTGGAGATATGTATATCAACCACTTGGACAAAATGGTTTAATTAAATTATGGAAGTTGACATAATTTGGATATTATTTTGATATATTTTGGAAGTTGACCTCAACACATGTTTGCAAGTTTGATGTCAACTTTCAATTGGACGACACTGTATGAAATAAAACAGGGAGAAAAAATCAGTCCTTGCTGAGTTTCTTGCCGGTTCTTCTCAGTACAAGGTCTCGCGCCGTAGATTTCCGAACCGATGGCGTAGCTTTTCGACATTCACAAGTGATTGTTACAGCCTAGACTGAATAAACGATATTGAATATTGAATTTTTGAATTTTGAATTTATTGAATTATGAAAAATATTTTTTCAGGATAGCTCCCGTACATGAAAGGGACATGTTACATGTAACATGGGGATGATTTTTATTTGCATCATCTACTCTATCATGTGAGGTATTGTTAAATAAGTCCTTTAAAATTACTTAGGGGTTTTCAAGACTAGTTTTGGATTTAGCGATCCGTTTGCGAAATATTGAACTTTAAGGTGTTATTTTTGTTCGAGTACCGCGTCCCCCCCTCTAAAAGCTAAACTATTGGCTTAAAAATTCTGATAATAAAAATGCATGATAATAGTGCTTTTCATGAACCTTCAAGGAAAAGTATAACGATTAAGATAGATTCATTAGATAAAGAGAAACTTTGGTTCAAGAAAATTTCTTACTTATTGAAAATCTCTTAGAACAAAACATTGATAGTGACATAAATAGACAACTACACTGCACCTGGCATGACACAACGTCGTTGTCAAAATTAACTTGCACTGTTCGTACTATGCACAATAACGTGCTTAGATTTAAGACTCGCACAATAATATAACAATATTGGACATCAAAATAGACTACAATTTCAACCAAATATATAGGTATTGTTTCGACAATACAACAAGCACTGTTTATAATTCTTTAGAAAAAACAATTGTTCAATTAACGTATCTAAGTTTTTTCTAAAGATATTATTTTGGTATAATGAATAAAAATAAATTATAAAAAATAGTGAGTAAAATTTTACTATGAATATTGTATAAGAGTTATCTGGATATCATTTATATTTGGAATTATTATGTAGAAACAGGTAAACTTTAGAAATCTCAGTTCGTAAAGGTGTACATCGAAATCACATTCGGGTATCTCTGTGATAAACTTCCATACAAAAAGGATCTCTACTTCCGTATAATATGAGGCTTTAGGATAGTAGTCCTGCATACATTAGCAGTCCAATTGTTTAGGAAAGCGTATTACCTCCCCGAGGCGTCGAGGAAATCGTGTCGACCCGAAATGTGCAAGTTTCATGTGACACGTTGGGGTGGCGGTAAAAATAGTGATGAAGAATTTAAATGTGAGCGGAACAAACAAAGCCCACTTTCGCTAATATCAATTATTTATCTGTGGAATAACAAAGTCCGCAAGCACTAGTTATTCTACAGTTCGATACTAAGACCCACTTGTACCAACATTCTTAAATCAAATTACAGCTTAATCCATGATTCTTTTTCTATTGTCAACCGACGAAAACAACGGAGGAGGTTATCAATAGGGTATTTGACAGTATTAAAAATAAAGTCCTAATTATTATCATCTGTGTTTAGAATGAATATTGGCAGGGGTTTTTAGTATTTTTACAAAAAAAAACTATTCATAATTTTACTAAAAACCGACAAAAATAATAATAGTTTTCCTATCTATTGTTACGTGACCCAAAACGCTTGGGATTGGCGGAGCCTAAAATGACGTCACACGCAAGTAAACTTCCGGTTAAAATGACATTACATTGTAGCGTTTGACGTCTTAATAACAGTTGTGTGACGTCACACACTAGTAAGACGCCATATTGTCCAGAAAAACGTTTTCGCGGCAACTTGAAAATGGAGTTTTTAATTTGGTTATTTCTACTGAAATACACAACAGAATGATGAATATCCACTTTTTACGGACTCCTGAAATACACAACAGAATGATGAATATCCGGACTCCGTAAACATTAGTCAATAACGTAAGATCGTTTTCTAAAACTTGTCAAATACCCTATTCGACGCATATATTTTTTTATGTATGATCACGTATAACTTTTGACAGAGTAGTCTGTTTTCCATAATACTTTAACTTTTGGTAAGGGTATACTTCGTGGTTGGTCCCGCATAAATTTAAAATAACAAATCTTTAAAAAATATTGATTTTTACTCATTGATTGTAATGTATGACCACGCATAACTTTTTACAGAGTAGTCCGATTGTGATTATTCTTTTTTTTTTATTGGATAATATACCTCGAAATTTGTCCCAGATAAATTCGGAAACAAAAATCCTACCCAATTGTGGGAAAATAGAGGTGATCGTTTGCATATTGCAAAAATTATAGCCTCAAAAAATTATAAAATAAAAACTTTTTAACAAAACATTTAAACCATCGAAAATACTAGAAAGTCAAAAATAATTATTAACCTTTTATTCAAATTAATATTTGGAGTCGGTGCCACGCCAACTCAAGTAGTAAATGGAAACTCAGATCTATCAGACATGCATGGCAAGATCAACATTAAATTCTTAAAAGTAAAAATTACACCACAATCCTGGCTAAAGGTATTCTAAGTTAAAAGTACAATACAATATCAATACCCATAATTATTACATTTATACGTCACCGAAATACTTTCGTACCCCTTTTTAGGGTACCGTTAAAAACTTGACCCTATTACTAAGTCTCCACTGTCCGTTCATATAATAATAATAATAATAATAACGTCGATATGGGGATTCATAGAGATGTAGTTGCTGTTGACAATGGACTCACTCCTCTATTTTTAGCAAAAGAAAACTGGCGCAGGCCTGTAGTACTTAGTACTTTGGATCGCAGCATTGTATGGCAAAGCAAGGAGTTGCATGGCAGATTCTACCGAGCTCTCCATGGGCCTGACGTAGATTTATCAGCATCAGTATCCTGGCTACGTTTCGGTGACCTTTTTGGTGAAACCGAAGGTTTTATCTGTGCAATTATGGATGAGGTTGTGATGACGAAGAACTACCGGAGGTTTATACTGAAAGATGGCACATTGGATGTTTGCCGTGCATGCCATCGCCCAGGTGAATCCCTTAGGCATATAATCTCCGGTTGTTCTCGTCTCGCAAATGGCGAATATTTGCACAGACATAACCAAGTGGCCAGGATAATACACCAACAACTTGCTTTGAAATACAATCTTTTAGCATCCGAGGTTCCTTACTACAGGTATGCTCCAGAACAGGTTCTTGAAAATAGCCATGCCTCATTATATTGGGATCGATCTATCATTACAGACAGGACTATTGTGGCTAATAAGCCCGATATTGTATTGATAGATCGACACGAACGCCGTGCAGTAGTTGTTGATGTCGCTGTCCCACATGACGACAACCTTGTAAAAGCTGAAAAAGATAAAGAAAACAAATATCTTGATTTAGCTCGCGAGATTGTTGACATGTGGGACATCGATTCAGCAATTGTTGTGCCGATAATCATATCTGCCCATGGTTTGATAGCCAAGAGCCTCGATAAACACCTTAAGAGGCTCGTGTTAGGTGGTTGGGTCAAGAGTCAGATGCAGAAGGCAGTTCTTCTGGACACGGCCCGTATAGTGAGGAGGTTCCTGTCTATGGATCCTTAACCGCCGGTAGCAGCGACCCTGATCTTGCTGCCGATGGGGAACTGCATTTTTGTATTTTTAAATGTTATTTTTTTTAATGTTATACATTGTAAAAATTTAATATTTAGAAATATAATTGTGTATGTATTTTAATGAAATAAAGGAAATAATAATAATAATAATATACATCGACAAAAATAGTAATAAAACTTATCTAATAGATGTGACCGTGCCATCCGTCTACAATATAGGAGCTGGGGAGATTGAAAAGTTAAGTAAATACCACCTTCTAAAAACTGAAGTCAGTCGTCTGTGGAATACACAAACGACTGTCATCCCGATAGTAATAGGCGCAACAGGAACAGTCGCTAAAAGCATCAATAAGTACATAGATAAATTAGATAGCAGAATTGACATCAGCATCCTTCAAAAACAAGCAGCCATACACACATCAATCATACTCAGTAAAGTTTTGGGAGATACTGTTTTCTTACACAACACACGAGACCAACACATGCAAAACACGCAACAAACACAATCATCAAACACACCACATTTATCAATCACGCCCAACACATCTCATACACCAGACACACCACAGCCATCAAACACACAACGGATAAGAGAAAGAGGACGAGGAAGGAGAAGAGTAGCAACTCGCACACGATATATTACAGATGCACACTAGTTAGGTGCTCCTCATAATTAATGTAATATGATACGGTTTATTAAATATGTTATACATCAAACTAAATTATATATTGATAGATATAATAGAAGACATATTGGGGATATGGATACCTCTTTTCTTGTGGGTTACAGGACGGGGTATTTATTAAAACCGACAAAATGTCGAGATGGTGAACTCAACCAATCAATATAATAATAATAAATATATCTTTAATCAAATAAGGTCATACATTGCATAATAATACTAATAACAATATAAAATACAAAATAATGGATGCCTGAACTAGGTTACAGTTAAAATTGTACCTGTATTTCAGGCTTTTATGATCTAAATAATACATTGAATGATTAATAAATTAACAAATTAATTAAAACAGAACTTAAAGTAATCATTAGTATATGTCTGTCACTAGGCAGTATCTCACAGGACACTGAAAGAGGTTAGAAGCCGTTTGAGCGGGGCAGGCGCGCCATAGTTATGTGTGAGCAAATGCTCAGTACTTGACCAAAAACTATATATATTCATCTCAGTGCTTATATGGTTCTGATTGCATCGTTTGCTCTTGGGTGTGAGCGCTGATTGATTCAATTGTTTGATGTCGCGTCGTTTGATTGGCTATTATCTATTAGGTAGAAATATAGTGGGGGCGAGCCAGCGACATCGGTTCCCGTACAAACGGTTTAGGATCACCATTCTAACCTCTTTCTGTGTTCTGTGCTATATCTCATAAACCGTAATAGCTAGACCGTTGAAATTGATCAGATACGTTATTACGATATTGCACTCTACATCTATTGGATCGTTACTATTGCACATTGTTTAACTTCGTAGCCATTGTAATACATAATGTACTAAAAATAGATATCGCAATAAAGCATCCGATATTATCGAGCGATAATAAGACGCCTATGGATGGAAGGCTAATTTCAGCTAATGTGTAACCAGTTGTGACCAGTAGTTAAATTAATAGAAATATAAAACGTTTTATAACTATCAACTGTGTTAAAAATGTAAGTCACCCATGTGTCAATGTCATTAAACGGCAGCTACCGGAAATAAACGGTTGACGTGACTTCCGGTGCAAACCGAAGTAAACTGGGGGAAATTTTTCTTTATTTTTTTTTGCCTCTTTTCTTTAGCTCTGTTTTGATATACGTAATATTGGGTTATTATTAAAGTTGGCGTTAACCCCCAAACTTGTAAGATTTAGTGATTAAACAAAGCAATGAAAATGTAAAGAAATACCCAATATTTTATGATATACCTAAAATATATTATAAAATTTTCTTTATATTTAAAAATATAACTATAACTGTTAACAAATAACCTACCAGACCTGTGTGTTCCCTTAATCCCAGCTTTAACTTCCTATTGTTTTGGGTGATGTTGTATAGAATTCTCTTTCCGAGACTGTGATCGGTACTTGGACCATGAACTTTATAATAGTTAATATACATAACAGGTACATTTGATAAATTGTCAAATAGACTTAGCTCTGCAGCATATGCCGTAATGAAGATACGCCAGTTAACGGATGTAGATACGGCCAGATTAGTGTACTTTAGTTATTTCCATAGTGTAACGTCGTACGGAATTTTATTGTGGGGAAATGCCGCCGACATTCAAACTATTTTTGTGCTGCAGAAGAGAGCTATTCGATCAATTTATAATCTTAAAGTTAAAGAATCATTAAGAGATAGGTTTAAGGATTTTGGAATAATGACGGTCGCATCACAATACATATACGAAAATTTATTACTTGTAAGAAAAAATATTAATTTGTTTCTTAAAAACAGTGATGTTCACACAATTAATACAAGAAACAATAATAAACTAACTTTACCTGCTACTAGGATTCACATAATTAATAATTCATTTAAAGGTCTTTGTGTTCGCTTATACAATAAAGTCCCAAGCAATATCCAAGAGTTAGCCATAAATAAAATTAAAGATATTATAAAAAAAACACTTATTAAAAAAGCTTATTACAAAGTGTCTGATTATATTACAGACAAAAATGCTTGGGTTTGAACTGTTCCAATCATTCCAACAGGTTTTCTATATTAAATAAATCATAATTGTATTGACGTTGTAACAACATAATGACTTGTAAATGTTGTTACATTAGACTTTTAATGTTGTAGAGTTTTTTTCGCTCGTTTTTCTCCGCAGCTAAAAAATATGTCCATAACGAGTGGTAGGGAAAAAAATTATTGGACGATTCAAAAGAGTTGTACTATACATCCAATTTGAATAAAAATATATTGATTTCTGATTTCTTTTCTGGTATTTGTTGCTTAGTAATATTATTATTTTAGATCTCATTCATTCCAGATATCAGGGTCTATGCAGTCTAAAAACTATAGTCACTGCACATCCTAAAAGATCCATTGTGACTCACCACCAACTTAAAGTATCTTTTTTGCTACATAATATGTAACACAAGTGCTGTGATATACTCGGACTGTAGGTATGTCTCTTTAACCATGTGATACTTTACACGTATAAGATCTATAGCTGTTACTGTATCAATACACTAGCGGTCGCCCGCGACTTCGTACCCTTGGAGTTAGTTTTTGCACACACTTTTTGACCGCAGATGGGGGTTTATTTCTAAAGATACATTATTAGTACACCTCTACACCATCTATAGAGCATACATGTTAAATTTCAAGTCTCTTACTTCAAAAACATAGGACTTTCATTCAAACTTCCAACCCTCGTATTACCCCCTTAGGGGTGGAGTTTCGTAAAATTCGTTCTTAGCGGATGGATATCTACACACTATAAGAAACCTACCAGCCTTTTAAGTTTGTAGATGTTATAGTTTCTGAGATTTCGTGCTACGACGTCGTCTGCGTGAACGCTATACAGTACCAAAAATACCTTCGATTATACCTTTTAAAATAACATTCATTATCCCGTTTCTTCTTTACATTTCATCTACAGAAAGTGCAGTAACAGAGGGAGACTGTCTTTTGTAAAATTGACCTTCAAAAAGTGCTGGTTTGAGCTTGCTTTGAATAAATGACTTTATGGTGATGCTGCTAAATTAAGTCATAAGTTGTGACTGAAGCAGATGGAGAAAATAATGAATAAGGAATACAGAATAGGTACAAAATACATGCATATAGAAGTTCTTTCGTTTGGCTCGCCACAGCCAAAATGTAAAGAGAGTCAGGACTGGTGACGCGGGAGCACGCGACGTACAGCTACCCGTGTAAGAAGCAGCTCGTCCTGAGGTTGACACCCGCTGCCCTCAGTGTCTGCCCCTGTGACTTATTGATAACTCTACCGAGAGACTCTGGAAGCATCACCTGTCCACCTCTCTCCTCTGGTAAAGTGCCTTCGCCAAGATTTAGAAGGACATCGGAGAATTCTTGAGAACGTTCATTGCCGCCGAGCCGAGCTCTCATATTAATGTTCAAGCACAGCGTACAAAGTCGTGACCACAACGAAGATCGTTTCAGCGAAGCATTCACCTCGTCAGCACTCGATCCCCGCGTCACCACGGGAAGCGTTTGTCGGAAATCGCTATCTCTCTCTCTATATATATACTAGCTGACCCAGCGAACTTCGTACCGCCCTAAAAAAATAGGGGTTGTCCAGCGGACAAAATTGTGAATCTAAACCATTCTCAGATCACCTTGAACACGCACAAAAAATTTCATCAAAATCGGTCCAGTCGTTTAAGAGAAGTTCAGTGACATACACACTCACAGAAGAATTATATATATAAAAGATATATATAGAACTGTCCAAACCCATTAAATGTTCGATCCTGCGAATGTCTTGCAGGGTTCTGTCCACGGCCTCAACTGCCTTCCTATTGGCCATCGTACACTCGTCCCATACGATCAGAGAGCAATCCTTGAGTACGTGTCCTTTATCACTATTACGTGACACACCACAAACAGGCGTTTCGGGGCTCTCTAAATCGATGAGAATTTTAAACATGGCATGTGCTGTCTTGCCACCCGGAAGCAGTGTTGCAGCGATTTCCGACGACGCCCCAGCAATGGCAATTTTGCCTTGCCCCCTGACCTCTGCAAGTATGCCAGTGGTAACAAATGTTTTTCCTGTTCCACCAGGAGCATCCAAGAAAACCATTTTACCCTGGTTTTGCCCAACGCTTTCAAGGACGGTGTCATAAATTTGTTTTTGCTCTGCAGAGAACAAAGCGACTTGGTAATTTCGTATGGTGGTCATTTCATCTGTATCGTGAATTGTCTCAGCGTTATACTCCCGATTTTCACGGTCTTGATGCGGTGATGATTGGGGAGCTGGTAACCCATATTCGAACAGTGGATTGCCGCCGATATGGTTAACATAATAACAACATTCAAATATGCGTCGTCGATGTTGTTACAGAATTCGTTGAAGAAATAAAGGTTCACTGCTCGTTACCCGTAGATGATAGTGTAATAATATGTAGCCTATATTTTGACCCGACTTCTAAATAATATTCGTGCCAAATTTGAAGTAAATCCGTGCAGTGCTTTTTGAGTTTACCCCGGATACAAGCAAACAGACAAAAATTCTAAAAACTATATTTTTGGCTATGGTATCGATTGTGGATCACACCTCAAGTATTCTTTTAATGAAATATTAAATGTACAGTTTTGACTTTCCTACTATTTTATTATATGTATAGATAATTATAATAATAAAAATACGATCTTGAAATATAGGTAGGTATACTTTCATTACATCCTGTAATGTCATATACATCGTATTCAATCCTTACTTATTATTATGGCAGCGTGGCATTAATTTCTCGCATTTCCTTTGAAGATATTTTATTCGGGTTAGACGGAAGAGAAATCAAAGGTAAGCAAGTATCTACTTATTAATTACTTATATTTCTTGCAGAGCCCGTCGATACGCACGTCTGCAAAAATTACTTCGTTAAACATTTATTGCATTGAAGCTGTATCGTAGAGTACGTGATAACTCTTGGGAGTTCACTCTGTATTCATGAAAATCTAATATTGTATGATATTTGAATTTTCGAATTCCGTGCTTAAGTGGAAAATTGCTACGGCGCCATCACGCAAAAACAGTAGAATGAAATTCGGCAGATACTTTACTAGTGACCCGCCCTCGCTTCGCTTCGGTGAATACCTACAATAATTTTTGATTAAGTTTTAACATTGGTATAAACTTTCCGTGCTATAGTTTTATGTAACTGACAGGGAAAAGTTAGATGCATAGTTTAGGACCAGCTGTACCGAATGTACCATTGTACTGGTGTTAAAAAAAAGTGTTTCCCCCTTTCCCATTGGTCTATGCGTTTATTATTAAACCCATGTAGTGATGCAGGGTTTTGTACACATCCATCACATGTATCACTCATAATGATTACACTCGTGTGACTCATGATAACTTTTAAATGGTATGGAACTTGGGAATAGTATAATTAAAAAAGTAATTTTACAGGTACTGATTTAGCCTAGAATACGAAGTGATTCATTTGAATAAGGAGTAATACACAGGTATTAATAATATTGCCTAGTTTCTACCGGCGTTACTATTGCATATTTTCATCATCAACAGCCTATCCTAGTCCACTCCAATTGCATGCCACTCATATCGATATTCTCGATCGATCGAGCATATTTTCATAAAAAAATAGTATTGTGGGTTACCTACAATGCGAAGAGATGGCGCTGCCTAGCAGCTTAAGAAAGGCTAGAAAGCCGCGGTAGCATAATGGCCGGTGCATTCATCCGGATAACGAAGGGTGCGGGTTCGAGTCTCGTCTACTGCCTGGTCCGCGTGGATATTTTTCTAGTCATATTTTCTGTAGATTTAAACATCGAGCACTTACATGCTTAAAAATAAAAATTATAAAAAAGTAGTTATTATGACATAATTATGATATTTAGATATATGGTATCAGGGACTTTTTTGTAGACGCTTTCTATAAAACATATAAACGTAGTACATTACTCTATCGCTATTGTCAATAATTTCCGCAGCGTACGCAATATAAGGTTCTTTGGCATTTTTCACATTTTGGGTTACATTATCAAAGTTTACATACAGATATCTAACATTTTTGAAAATATTCTATAGCCTAAATGCATCAGGAATAATGTAAGATACTAGTAGTTTTGACGCAAATAAACAATGAAATGCTAAGTGATAAAAAAAGTTTTCGAAAAACACAATATTATCATGTTTCGATTACGGCTGAAGAATAGGCCAATCGATTCCGCAAACTCGGCTCTCTCTTTAACGTCTTATTATTTTCACATTCAAAAGTACCCTGCTCTGTTTCTTAAAGCAATTTTGTTCAGGTGATTGTATACTTTACGGATTCATAAAAATTAATATCATTTTCTTTTTGAAATTAGGTACCGACGAGGCAACGACACAAGATTATATATCCATTCTGAGGTACAACACAAAACTCTTTATGCAAAAAATAAAATTGAAAGCCTCGTTTGAGTGAATATTGGCTTCTCTGTGCGAAACCTTTTAAGCCATTTGTTGATCAATACACCAATACAGATACGTCCTTCTTCAAAACGTTATTACATACATTGGCTTTCTTTAATGTAAGCAAGCATATGTGATGAAATTTTCAGAGTCAAGGAATAATTTATATGATATAATGATGACAGCTTTTCTAAAAATTCTCTTTTAGGAAATTTTTAAAACTTATCACTTTGGTACTTAAATCCTTTCTTTTTATAACTTATCTAAATAAAGTTGATTCTAAACATAAAAGGCAGTTTTTAGATACACAGGAAAAAAAAACATTGTGTGTGTCAACTCCGACGCACGACTGGAGTTTACTCCTTAAGTTCGATAGTCTAACCAGAGGCAAAAAGAGTTTATTTAACTTAAAAAAGGTTGATACTGTATGAAACGGTAAATTAATGAAAATAATATACATATATAAATATAGCCAGATTAGTATACTTTAGTTATTTCCATAGTGTAATGTCGTACGGAATTTTATTGTGGGGAAACGCCGCCGACATTCAAACTATTTGTGTGCTGCAGAAGAGAGCTATTCGATCAATTTATAATCTTAATGTTAAGGATTCCTTAAGAGATAGGTTTAAAGAATTTGGTATAATGACGGTCGCATCACAATACATTTACGAAAATTTATTACTTGTAAGAAAAAATATTAATTTGTTTCTTAAAAACAGTGATGTTCACACACTTAATACAAGAAACAAAAATAAACTAACTTTACCTGCTACTAGGCTTCACAAAATCAATAATTCATTTAAAGGTCTTTGTGTTCGCTTATACAATAAAGTCCCAAGCAATATCCAAGAGTTAAGCATAAATAAATTCAAATATAGTATAAAAAAAGCACTTATTAAAAAAGCTTATTACAAAGTGTCTGATTATATTACAGACAAAAATGCTTGGGTTTGAACTGTTCCAATCATTCCAACAGGTTTTCTATATTAAATAAATCATGATTGTATTGACGTTGTAACAACATAATGATTTGTAAATGTTGTTACATTATGCTTTTAATGTTGTGGAGTTTTTTTCGCTCGTTTTTCTCCGCAGCTAAAAAATATGTCCAATAACGAGTGGTAGGGAAAAAAAATGTTTGGACGATTCAAAAGTGTTGTACTATACATCCAATTTGAATAAAGATATATTGATTTCTGATTTCTGATATCAATCAGAAATAAAATAATAAATGTATATAAAATGAATAAACATATCAATGTTTATTCATTTTATATACATTTATTATAACTAATCGACGAAATATTTTACATTAAACTTTTTACAATAGTCAATTTCAGATGTGCATAAATATATCATTAGGAATGTTGATAAATTATGTAATTATTATTATCAGACTATTATCATTTTTTTAAATATTAATTAAATCAACATTGTCTGCATTATTAATTACAGTGATAAGTGGTTTATGCTAACTAAAATAAGACACATGGACGTTCGTAGATACGTGGTTCACGAATCTTGAAAATACCGCATCAATGGTTGTACCATACCTCGTTGTCCCCATTGTTCTATCAGAAACAATATCTAAATTCAGTTCAGATTTTAAAAATTTTATTAATGGCAATCCGTCATCTTTGTTATTCAAAGTTGTTCGACATAGGATGCGCACCAAAAACGTAACTAGGTCATTCATCGATAGATTTTACTCCTCACATTTTTCTCATACCGGGCCCCTTATATATATATATATATATGCAAATCGATTCTTAAGGAGTAAACTCCAAAAATGTGTTAAGAGTGATAAAAGCAAAGGAAGGGTGACCCCAAGGATTCCTACCTAAAAATCTTCAAAAGATAAACAAAGTTTGTGACTACAATTGAAGGCGCTATGGCCATTTTGGCCCTAAGTGCGTCTTACTCGTATGAAGAAACTTAAAGTACCAATAATTAATTCAACGCAGTCTTACAATATGCCAGCAAAAAAAGGTTTGTTTTTATCCATAAAAGACGAGGCTGTATGGACCAGTATCCTTTGGCATTTTCATGTAAAATTATATGAAAAAGTAAAACAACGGCATACTATTGTATTTGATGTGAAATATCTTTAACCGCCTAACCATATCATAAATTACAATTGTATAATGATTATTATCCATAATACTAGGTCAAACTCCTTTGTTATCCTAATACCTAGTTTCATTGTTCTAAGCATAATTTGCCCAATCAAGCGGTGAGAAATCAAACCGGTTAGAGAATATCAGAATATTATTATCTTCATGCATAATGCACTAAGCAACAGTTTAGAACTGTCTATGGAGTAACAGATGGTACTTAAGTGAAGGGAGACTTGGGAACTTTATGTATTTGTGAAATGACTTTAAACGCTGTGGTTTAACTTGATACTTAATTTGAGAGACGTGAAGTATATTTTTGTTTATATGTTCTCCGACAATGTTTGCAATGTCATTAATTCATACTAGATTTATAAATGCGGAGTTTTTTTTTTAGTAAATTATAAAATTGATCAACAATGCATAAATAAACTTAAGTATTACTGATAAACAAGTAATATACAATAAAAAAACTTCCTTTAAGATTTCTAATCGCTATTAGTAAGTTTTGAAATAAAAGCAATCCTCAATTACATTGTGGTTCTTAAATATTGTTCCTTTCAAGACATTTTCAGAGTTATAACTTAAATAAGCATTATGAATACAAAAGTTATCAAGTTACAGAAGTAATTATTTTGTCTAATTGAGATAATTTTTCATTTGCGTAGCACTGTTTGCAAAGATACACAATTCAATCATTTTAATTTTAAGCACTTAATTTCATGATAATGTATTTTATATGTAACCAGAGTAAAAAAGGTAAAAAATTACTTTCTTATTTACTATATTGGACACGAGCTGTGGTTTATTATTTTCGCGTTTAATTTTATTTCAAAATTATTTCCAGTAAATGAACAAATTCATGCATTTGATTATATAGTAGGTAATAATATATATCTGAATAAAAAAAAATACAAAATTTCACCAAATTAAGGAGCAGTCGGCACCCTCCTAATAACATTAAAAGCATTTGAACTCACCACAATTCCAATAATTTATTAATTTAATTTCAAACATAATTTTCTAAATTTGGCTCCAAGAACCGAATGCAGCGCCTCGTCCTATACTAACAAGCCTGTAAAGTAAATCACCAAAAAAAAGGGAATTTTTCCCTGAGTGTAAAATAAGTGAGTTACGTTCGTAAAAGGGTTGGATGGGTGGGAGGGTTGGAAATGTGTGGAAAATCGACGTTGCACACCAAACGACACGCTTTAGAGGAGGGTTGACATAGTGAGATTAAGGGTACTGCTAAGAGATATTGGGTGGATTTTATTACCAACTGTTGAGTCGAGAGCCGTTCAGTTCAGTATTGTCCCTATCGATGATTTCCGGTTATGGCTTCGAGATATTTTTTCTTTTCCTCTTCTGAAAAATTACTTTTTTTTTGTTGTTCGATACATAGTTAAATGTGATTATTAGTCATAGCCCGAGATCCCGTCTCTGGATTATGCAGCCATCTGTTTTTTTTATGACAGTTAATTTAAAAGAATGATTATAGAAGGTTTGCCTACAATATAGCCGCAAATACCCTTAATTAAATTGAATAAAATCCATTTATTTATATAAATTGCATCCATTATACTGGTGCAGTATTTACTTGACAGCAGCAGCAACCATCCTCACATTGGCAGCCTCCAGAAATGTTCTTCGAGCCTTTAAAGAGCCCCAGATTGTATGAAGGAGGGAACACTTGCAAATAGTACGGAAAATAAATGAGTCACCTTTCCTTGTTAGCGTAGACAGTAAGAGGTCGGTGACAACGTAGGCCAGTTCGCGTGGTCCTCTGAAGGAAAGGAGAAGATGGGTGGAATAACTCCTTAGAATATTTGCCGTGGTATAGTCAGTAGAATGTGCTTTATGATACCACAACGCAACGTAATTTTAGAGACCCGTGGTTGTTAATTACCTCTATATCGCCATCGCATTGATAATAATAATATAATAATAACATTTATTCACTATCAGAAAATACAAACAGTTGTTACAGTGTTACAATATTTACATCAAGTTTATATTAAGATATGCGTAACAACATCAAAGACTGACAGCTACCCTCCGCTTTAGTGACAAAACTGTATTGCGGCAGAGTAGGATCATCGTCAAGTAAACAAAATAGGGTAGATTCATATCATTTTACAACTTACGACAGGTCGTGATAAAACTGCGAAATGCTAATACTGTACAGTATACGTAAAGTAAAAAGATAAATATTATAAAGATACTAATACACATCAATACCAAAATTAAAATTAATAATTTATATAATATTAGGTCATAGAATTACATGTAAATTTATATTATGTATAAAATATTAAATAAATATATATTACATATGGATACTCAAATTTTGCCTTCTAATCCTTCAACAAATCCTCAGTACTACTATAATCAAGTGACGCCAAGTATCCGGTAATTATTTTATTACATTTAAAATATGTGTTACTACGAAGTGTTGGAAAAATTCGACTTAACTTGTTGTATAACCGAGGACCCAAATAATAAAAGCATGTACGTGCGAACTTAGTTCTACGCGACAGCACCTTATAAGGATCTGGAATGCGTCTTACTGTGGAATTAGATCTTAGAGGAGTAACAATTGAGTAATTACTTGGCGGAGTAATCTCAGAGGTGTGAGCAATATTCCACGTAGGACCGCACTTGCATCTTATGCGACAAGCAATGTTGATCGGGCGTAAAACGAACGCCGCAACTTGTTCAAGGCTCCGAGTTTTCGTGAAGCTGTTTTAATTACGGTTTCGATGTAGTCCTTTGGATTCATATCTTAGCGAACTTAGTCGATTGCCCAGTCAATTACTATAATCTAAACTATGGTTAAAAACTACCCACTGCTCTCGTGTACCGTTAACTTTTTTTTAATAATTTTCAATACTTTTTACTAAAGTTAGTTTAACCATCTATGAAGAAATAGGTTTTGATAATTTTGACAAATTGTTACTTGAAATAACTTATTTTTACTATTACTACTAATGAAACAACAGTCAACGGGGCCTCAACAATATTGAAAATTTGAAAATGAAAGAAAATATATTATCATTATAAAAATTATCCATTCTTGAATATCTAATGGATCCCGACTGTTAAAGTAGCTTTGTTCCTTACTTAACTAAATTATAGACTACTGGAATTGTTTTTTTTTCTTAACAGTTTTTATTTGTAATAATATATAGGCAGTCGGGTTTCTTGATTTTTTAAATTTAACCTTTAGTTTTTGCAAAATTTTATGAGGTAATACGGCAATTTTGTGTAGCTGTAATGACCTTACTTAATACAGAAACGTAAAACAACTGCATGGTAGGTGGTGTTGTTTAACTTGCAGTCTTCGGTATATCAATACCATAGAGCAACACAGCCGACGCGGCTAGGAGGGGAGTAGCCATAATTAGATAATACTACCGAAATCATTATGCCACTTTTTACGGGGAGGGGGGGGGGGGACATATGCACACAAATGCAGTCCAATATACTTTTGCAAAAACTTTAAATTCTAATTACGACACTCACACATAAAAAATGACAGACACAGAGTATGAACTTTATATATATTAACAAATTCGTTTAATATTTAAAGGAGGTGTCTTGGACATCTAACGAGGTGCCGAGCGAATTTGAGCAAATTCGCAAAGTGCTCCGCGTAAGTTCGTAAAAGAAAAATGTTACACGGATCGAATCCAAAGAACCTTCACTCGGAGTTATACATATTTGAATTCGAAATTACCATTCGATGGGACGTTGTTCGTTATCAAATGGCAATTTTTTCTTCGTGCAAACTGTAGCAGCGGTATTAGCGGCGGGTAGGCTGATATTCTAACCACGTGAGTACTCGTTCATTTACCTTTTAGGTGAATGTAGCGTGAACAATGTTAACAAAAGTTTAGAAATAGAATGTCTGTCTGAAAAAGAATACTAACCTAAGAGATATTCAGGAAAATTTATTTTATTTCAGCAATACTAAGGAAAAGAGAAAATATTTGAAGTTTGCCTCCAGCAAAAGTTTATGACCCGGCTGGATACTCTCACAGTAGTTTTAAGCGACGAGCGGGCTTTGTACTCTTTTTTTTATAGCGAGGTAGACAAATGACTCTACCCCACCTAATGTTAAGTGGTGATAAAGTCCAAATGCGAAGATAGCTGGTACAGCAGTTATAAACTGCTACACCAACCATCCTCACCTTGGCGGCCTGCAAAAATGCTTCTTCACGCCTCTCATAAAGGATCCCAGATTAAAGGAAGATTATTATAGCTCTCGTTAAAGACGCAAGTGAGTCCAGCTGAAAAAGCACAAAGGACATAAAACCTCACCTACCTGGCAGCCTGAACTCAAACTCAACAACCCCACTGAAAACTTACTTCTCCAGACGAGCATGTTCATTTAAACTACAAATTCCGTGTAATTTTACTTTAGTCTTCTGTAAGGTGGTGGTACTTCTTCGCCAATTTTAACGGCAAATCCGACATGCCTTTTTTATAACGCAGGTAAAAAATGTTTTTACAGACGACGGCGCCTTTAAGAGGCACACCGCCGAACGGACCTCACACCTGGCAAGTCTTACGGACCCCCAGTGGCTGACCACCGCGGACCCCGCAACTCTTACGGGCGCTTTACGGCATAATATCCGCTAAAAAAGTCCTGCGAAGACCTTCTATACTGCATTATGCGAAGCCGCGGGGTCCCCGTTTAAGGATTCTTCCGCGACTCCGCACCCAGCAGCTTCCCGGCCTCGCTGGGGCTCCACGGCAGGGGTCTCCCGATGTATTACGGGGACCCCGCAGACGTAGGGGCTAGGTACGCGACCTAGTGCCCACCGTACCGCCCCCCGTCCAAACAAATCCGACATGCCCTGCCTATTTTATAGATCCGTATGTTTTCGGAACTACCTATCATTTATTTAAAATTATATCAATTACATAATGTATTTTTTCATTTCACACCTACAGAAATGCCATCTCCGATGAGATATTAAACGAAAAGCACATTTTCCGTGAATCATTAAAAGTAACTAACATTATTGGAAATTCTGGGAACTTCTATGAAATAAGATCCGTGTAAGCGCAGCGAAAGCTCCATTTCAATCCCTGTTAAAATTTTACCACAAGATTTATTACAATGATATTGGATTGGATTACAAATTTGCATATTAATTTTCATTGGGATCCGAAGAAAAATATAGGCTTCTGAATTGCCAGAGAGCTGTGAATAAAATTGTATTAATGAACAAAGTGGCTTCTAAAAGGATCGTTGGCGAAAGGGTCCTGGTTACCTTTTACATATAATTCTCAATTAAATGTCGAACCATGTAAAACAATAATATATTGAAATAAGTTTTTTACTTTAAGTTCTACTTAAGTAAGAAAAAAATAGTAGAAGATGTCTTGCTAAGCAAAAAAGAAATTAATAAACTTAAACTTAGAGTCATAATGTAATATCCCATTTTATTTGCAATATGGAACTTATCTTGAATAACCCTTCACTATATTTTAATGCAGATACTACATAATCAAACATAAAACTTGGTTAAACTTCTAAGTCCCTGTAAAAAGTGTAATATTCAAACTTGAAAAGATATTGATTTATTGTTCATTGAATAAAGTCATTAAATTAATTACCAAAAAAGCAAACGTAAATGTCACAGAACTCTCGGTTGGAACGAAGTTAAACATATATACCATAAGGAGAAAGAAACTACTACGAGAAAACATCGTAGAAAACTACCTTAAGCGGAGAAAGTACCATAAAAACTACTATTGAAGAGTAAAAGTAGCCTTTTAAAAACTACCACGGAAGGGAGAAATCTGCCATAGAAAACTACCAAACTCCCAAGACTGCTATGGGGGAAAAACTACTAATGGAAACTACCGTAAGAAACTACCATTAAAAACTACCACTGGTGGAGGAGAAGCTACTATTAGAAAATACCATAGGTTCCGCCTTTTTTATTATTATAAAAAAACTTGCTAAGATCAAATTTTCTATCAAAATGGCTTATTAATACCAAATTTTAATAAATCCGCCGCAATTGAAAAATTGCCCACATTTTTTCGCCTAGCGTCCACCGTACAGATTATAACGTTATTGGAACAAAGTTCCTTTGAGGCAACTCAAAGGAACTTTGTTCCAATAACGTTATAATCTACGAATGCAATATCGCAATAAATATCTATCAATACTTAATGGCATACTCATAGACGTTATGTGGCGGTTAACTTTTAAGTTTAATTATAAATATCACTGTAACATTTTTTGCTATGACAAAGGATATGACATGACTAAGCTAACAAATTTAAAGCTTAAAGTTCTTTTGATATGTCAAAATTTATGAAGGCAGTAAAATGTAAGCAGTTTTACAAAAATAAAATTAAAGTTGTTACATCATTGTTTGTCAACGAACTTCTTTATATACCAAGGTCAGTACTACCTCCAAATAGATGGGGTGGCAATGGGCAGTCCGCTAGCTCCAGTAGTAGCCACTATATGGATGGAGTATTTTGAGGGAAAAGCTTTCGCCACCGCCCCCACAGAAATAGCACTATGGAAGAGGTATGTCGATGACGTATTTTGTGTTTTGAGAGGAAACAAAGAATATGTCGAGGCTCACTTGGCAAATTTAAATGGAGTCCATACCAAATTGCGGTTCACATATGAGATGGAAGAAGACCGAAGTCTGGGCTTTCTTGATGGAAAGATTCGAGTGTGGAATGACGGTTCGCTGAGTCACTCCATTCACCGCAAAGCTTCACACACAGACCGTTATCTCAACGCCTCCTCGCACCACCACCCTAAACATCTAAATTCTGTAGTCACTTCACTGGCGAACCGTGCATATGACTTGTGTGACAAGGAACACCTGCACGAAGAGTTGGAGCATGTACGGCGGGTCTTACAGAATAACGGATACAAGGGAAAGTTTCCACCCAAACACAAATTAAGACACCAGAAATACAAAGTAGACAGGCAACCACTATTTTTGCCATATGTCAAAGGAGTGACAGACAAAATCTCGAACATACTTAATAAGTACTCACTGAATACTGTCTTCACTCCTTTACAAAAAGTATCACAGATTCTACGGTCTCCCAAAGATAACTTCCCCTTGGAGAAACCTGGCGTATACAAGATCGACTGCAGCTGTGGTAGTTCTTATATTGGCCAAATGAAGCGGACAATAGCGTGCCGAATGAAAGAACACATAAAAGCAGTCAGAAATAATGATACGCAAAAATCAGCCATCGCGGAACATTTAATTGATTCGGGTCCTAATCACTGGATTGAGCTCCACAATCCACAAATTATCTCGACAGAACGCCACTACATACCAAGATTGGTCAGGGAAGCGATTGAAATAACCAAACACAAGAATTTCAATCGTGAGGATGGGTTTAAATTGTCTAGTGTGTGGAATCCAGTGGTTCGTATGTGTAAAAACCGCAAAAATCAGAAAAGTGTCGTTCCGCGATCTGATACTGTGAGTATTGTGTGCCGTGAACAAATGCGAGTGAATAGTGAGAATGTGACCAGTGGTAGTGGTAGTATCGAACGCAGCAAAAGACGACGTCAGAGGGTAGACCGATATGTCTGCCAATAACATCTACCCGCAATTACTTCAGTTACTCCGTGATCATGGCGCATGCAACAGTGCCGAAATATCGGAGACTCATAAAAAACAAGGTAAGGTAGGTAACAATCCCGTTAATATCTATATTGTTAGTGATCATGAAAGTTCAAAACAATATAACAAAATTAAAATTTTAAAGATGAGAATTTTCATTATGACAAGAACAATTTCGCTAGGGAATCTCTTTTTAATGAAAAGCATCGGGACGTGTCATCATCGTGGTTTCATTTTCATATTTCTGAGTAAAAAGTATGGACTATAGATTGATGCGCTTGTTTTTGTCTTTACTCAAAAGCTTTGCTTTGTTATACGCTACGTTATTTACGATAAAAGGCTTGTTTAAATGAAAATGTCTTCGTATAAAATGCACTACCTAAAGCAGTAGTTTAAATTAATTATTAAAATTAAAATTTAGAGCTCGCGGTTTCTGAAGATATTTTTAGTTGTGTTTACAATGAAAAGGAGAATGTTGATAAATATGCTCGGACTACCATTTCTAATGATAAGCCGTTTCACAATGACTCGTTATCAGATGGGTGACGCAAAAATAGATCAACTTAAAATCCTTTGTACTTTAAAATATTTATTAGTATGTTATCTTTAGCACTCAAAGAGCAATGTCCACTTTGTTTGGGAGTTTGGCTTAACATAAACGGACACTTTAACAAGTAAAACTATACAATTCAAGAATCTTGAACTACCCAGAACCTTTGAATTATTATAATTTTATATCAGTAATCTTTAAAACATTTTTTTAACACCGCGAAATGAAATGGTAATTTAAGCACAAATAAGCCATTTTCGCAACGATCAATCATAATGGAAGTCATATATTACCAATACGATGTCTAGACACTGCGTAGATACATTTTCTGTTACACAAATAAATAAAATCGATAATAAACATCTTTTCTTTAAATTTGCCGCGAAAAAATATTTTTACGCATTATGGCATGCGACGTCACATGCATATTACCAAATCTTTAAACGAAAAATGTAGTGTTCTTTTGACAGCTTGAGTAGGTTCCAAACCTACGTTCCAAGTGCAACTTTTCACTCTGACTTTCAATCTTGACATAAATGTATGAAACTTCTATCGAACTTGACATTTGTTGCGGCTAGAGCGTAGGTTTCGCAGTCTGCAAATGTCATCTTAGACCCAAAAAATCATAGCAGTTTACACTGAAATGAAGTGATGGTAACTTAAATTCGGCTAACTGTAGCCGTTTTTGCTGGCATGACTTGAATTCAGCCTAACATAGCCGTTTTCGATCATGTGACATTAGATGACTAAAAAGGAAGTGATTGTATTATTTTCATTTTATTTTATTATATTATTAATGAACCTCTCGATATTATGAATATAAACATATGTTAAAAAATAAATAAATAATATTGTAAAATTGTTGTTTGCTAAGCACCATATCCACGCTTAGCCTATTTTGGGCATTGTCCTTAATGCAACCTTGTCTTTAATGCAAGAAGGGTAGATAGGAAACGTTTTGGTAAGTGGCCAGTACTATATAGGGTTGTTATACTATATGAATCATCGTTCGTTGCCTATCCTGACCCTTTACCTTGCAGACAACACTGCTAAGGCAGTTGTCAAAACGTCAGCGCGAAAGCGACTAACCATCGGCTATTTACTCGATACGTACAATGTACATTATTTACCATTATTTAACTGTTTGCTTCACTACAAATGTGAAACGTTATATTCGGTGAAAATGCACCCATGGAAGTGTTATCTGGTGTAATCGTTGAGTGATTGTGAAGAAATAACGAGTGTAAATTTAACGGAAAACTAGAGAATTACATACACAGAAATAAACTGTTACCCCTTATTAATAAACAAGGAATAAGCTTAGACTAGTTACACCGTGTTTTGTTCATGTCACTTAAATGCCATTTGTCATTCAATAGACAGAGAAAATAAAAACATGGAGTAACTAAACCACGCGTAGTCTTCGTTTATTAATAAGGGGGTTAATGTATAACTTTAATAAATTAAATTTTATCAACATAATTGCGTGCTTAGTTTTAACAAAATAGTATAAAATAGGAATTTATGTGATTATAATCTTTAATTTAATTCTAAACAAAAAGTGTGTTCGAAACATATTAGTTCTTATGTAATTCGTTAAAAAGATATACAATCATTCGTTGGCCTCCCGGGATAGTAACAGTCAAGTAGCAGCTGCTTACGCTGTTGGTACTCTTGGCATGACATACATGGCGTTACGATGAACTTTTTTGAAAATATTACTTTTCGTCGCCCAAAAAGCTCACATAGCAATCATTCAAGTATATTAGATGAAGAAGAAACTTAAGTAATTTTGAT
Source organism: Chilo suppressalis (assembly GCA_902850365.2). Classification (NCBI taxonomy): domain Eukaryota; kingdom Metazoa; phylum Arthropoda; class Insecta; order Lepidoptera; family Crambidae; genus Chilo; species Chilo suppressalis. The sequence continues at coordinate 9,355,865 of OU963895.1, read as the reverse complement.
TACCTACCTAATTATTCATATCGCAAAAAGTGACAGTCACAGATTAACTACAGAATAACATAACGCAGCTTATAATACTGGGTTACATATATATTTATTTATTTTTTAGATTCTGTTCATTTTTGCACTTAGCACTATTTATCTAATTATAAATCTATTCGAATTCTTTATTAAATTTATTATATTGTTATTTGTATACCGAAAAACCGTGCACCATACCTGTCAGAATACCAGCGTTGTCGTGACACGTTTAGTTACATGACACGGCAGCATTATGCTGAGGCAGGGTCCCGATTGACCAATATGATGGCTGTTAGGTTTATAAATGTGTGTAATGCTTACTTTTTATATATGTTTTTTATTTTAGCAGTTTATAATTTTTATGTTTGTGTTTTATTGGTCAATAAAATGGTTCTCTCTCTCTCTCAAGTAAATTATACAAACTTCACGCTAAATAGCACATTTGATGGTATTTGTACCAGCCTACCTAATTTGTCAAATTTTTGATTTTTCAGTAATGGGAAACAGTATACTGTTATAACAAATTTGTGTAGAAAATCAGGTATAATAAAGACAATTTCATCAGTTTGTAGAGATGTGGAAGTAGGTGTACCACAAGGCAGTATAGTAGGACCTTTGTTTTTTAATGTTTAATATAAATGATCTATCAACTGTTATATAAATCACCCAAAGATAATATTTGCTGATGGTAGTACTGTTGTTAATGAAATATGATGACATCTTCACTTACGGACAACAAATAAATGTAGCACTGAAAAATGGTAATGAATGAAAATTAACAACCTAATACTTACAATTTATATTTTAGGCAAAAAACTCACAAACCGAATATAACTTTACAAATTAATGATGCCATAATTGAATCAGTCTCTGATATTATATTTTTTGGTTTACAAATTGACTATGAAATTATTTGGAAATCTCATACTGAGATGCTCTGCAAAAGGTTATGTTCCTTAAATTTGACATTACCATCCTTAAATATTTATGAAGTAGCAGTAATCGTCAAAAATAATTACCATAATATGTTACCTATATTTATAGCACAGAAACTAAAGACGAGGGATAGAGAAAACATTATGTGCGATGGAACGTATAACTGCACTTTTTAGCAAGTCTTTTGTCTGATTTTTTTAACAAAATACCTAATAATATAAAGAGTTTGCCAATGACTATTTAAAAAAAAAAACCATTGTTGAAGCTGTTAATTGACAAGGAGTATTATACTATACAAGAATTCCTTAGTGACACTCCCTTGAAAGAAACGATCATAATTACTTAATTAACTTATATTTTAGCCTGTAATAGCACAATTTATTATTATTTTTAGTTTGACGTATAAATATTACTTAGTAATTTTGACATAAACATATTTTGATATTTATTTCCAACTATGACTTGTTTGATTGTAATTGTAATATAAAAATTTTGATTTTTATAGAATTGTAACTCTGATTATGCTACAAAAATATTGTAAACCTTGTAATGAGATCAAAATGTATTGACACTGTATAAACTTTGTACCTAACACCAATTTGCTGTACTAACCCACATTTCACAATAAAGCATTTGAATTTAAGCTAGTGTAATACAACTTAGATTTTCTATAGGCACTCTGATTAAACTATGTAAGTAACTTTCCAAACTAGCTCTCATTCAAGCGAAAAGTCCTAAATAAGCTATGAATAAAGTATATCATTTCTCTCGGCACGAACAAAGATTCCGAGAATCTTACTCGAGTATTGGTAATGATTCATTAAATACAGGACTTTGATTGGATGTTTCCTACTATAATATCTTGAAATGTTACAATATGGTCTTAGACAAAACCTGATTTGACCAATTAATGGTAAGGGGGAAATGTTATCCAAGAAAACATATCTGCTGGCAACAGAGCTAACAATAATATTTTCGAATATAAGTTTTGATATAAATGTACAGGCATTTAAGTTTCTATTTAAAGGTACTTTCACGCTTTTCTTACTTTATTAAAGAATCTTGAGTCTTAATATATTGTTATAGGCACTCAAAAAGGTTTCTTTGGAGCAGGTGCGTCGGCATATTATGAAAATAATGGATCACCGTCCAAAAATAATAAAGGAAAGAAATATAAAGACGGACAATATAATAACATTATTTTTCCTACATAGAAAATCGGTATTGTCAGTATCGCTTAGTCGAGTATTGTCGAGGATATTCAATATGCTACAACATACTTTGTGTTGAACTTTAAACTTTCAGTGTTTATAAATAAGGTATATTTTCAGATTTGAAATATGACCAGCTCTCTTTGTTATTGTTAACAATATTTATTGTTGACACAGTGTTCTTTTAATACATTTTACTTAATTTAAACAAACATAGGAACCTACTGAGCTGAAATATGTCTTTGTCAATTCCCTAAAGAATAACAGTGATTTAATGTATACAGGTATATAAGGACCTATCAATGAGAACTTAAAGGGACGAAACTCCAACGAACGGAGCTCACGCCTAGCCTCTCGAACTCAATATAATAAATTATTATAAATTCAGTGAAGTTTATTTTCTAATACCCACTTGCAGAAAAATGTGTTAAATCTCGATTTGACTAAAACAAGATTTAACCCTTAGAAAAATGTCAAAGCGTCAATGTTAATTTTATTAAATTTGTTAAGTCGAGATTTAGGAAATTTGCGGCAAGTGCGCCTGAGAAAGTATTATTATGTGTTCCTTTGCAACGTCACCGAGTGTGAGTTGAGAACTTGATCTTAATTGTGAAATTATGTGGCATTTGAACTGCAATATCTCGCTGAACATGAGGTGCGTTTGGAAAGCTTATTTAACGAATAACAAAACAATAATTGTTTTTATATGCATCAATCACAATTTCATCAAACAGACATCCGGTCCATCTGATGCTTTTTTATTTTGATGCATGTAAACGAGCAAGCAGTCTAGCTGATAGGATGTAGTCACTGCTTCCCGTGGTCGCTTGCAGTACTAAAGGTATTTTATTCTCATGTGTTGCCGGCTCTGAAGGATAAGGATTACCCGCATTTTGAAGAACATTATCATAGCTATAAGGTAAAATTTCTCAGGGAAGTCTGACAGATAAGTAGCTAGGTATCCTTTAGACGGTAGTACAGCAGTTTAACTTCATAACTTCTGTTATACATTCAGGTAGCTATGCGCGTTACTGACCCGTACTACTCTATCTTCTATAAACTCTTACGGTTGCATTTAGAAGAGTTAATTAACTTTTAAGCTTGGTTGAAGTTAATGCTGTCACTCGAACAGCTCGATAGCTAACAGGAGATAACAGGTAGTTAGCGCATTCGGCCTGCGATCGTGAAAGTTAAGCAACTTTCGCAGTGGTGGGTCATTGGATGAGTGACCAAAAACTTATTATCTCGAGCTCCTCTGTGCTTCGGAAAGCAGGTTAAGCCGTTGGTCCGTCATCATTCATACATCCGCAGTCGTTAGCACCCACCAATCCGCAATGGACACGCGTGGTGGGTCACGGCCCAGTCTTCTTATTTCATCTATAGGGTAGGGCTGTACCCCAGCAGTGGGGCGATAGCAGAAGAATGAGACAACTTGTGATGGAATGAAGCATTAGTTTTACGTTTCCAAGTACGGCCGTCGTAAAGTGGCAGAAATATTTATTGCTTACTCATCGACAGAAAAACAGTATTACAAACAAAGGCCAAATATTTCACTGTGGTCTCCTAATGTAAGTTACTTCCTTAGACGATTGCGATGGAATAATCCACTATTTCCTATCTCTTTAAAATCCCTCAATATCCAGGTTGGGTAGAGAAAAGCAACCAGAATGGTATTTGTGTCTATATTTTCGCACCGCAAGTATTGTACGAAAATGTATTAAATTTATTCGATGCACCAAGTTGTGGGGAATTCGAACAAAGCATTGAGAGACGCTGCAGGTTTTCATGGTCTGTTTTCATAATTTTGCTGTAGCCGTTTATAGAATAAGTGATCAGCTATAGCGGAAAACCCCATAATATTAAACACTCATCAATCCACACTGGAACCGTGGTGGGCACTTCTCTGGGTAATTACGGAACATTAGACGGATGATGAGTAATATTTTAATCCACATTTTTGTACAAGATTACTAATTGCAAACGCATCATTTTGGAGCGCACTTAGCTTAATAGATACTCCGAACGCAGTACACGAATTACATAAAACCGTTAGTAATGACGCTGAAAGGAGTAATTTGTACCCTGATACAGCCTTTAAGGCTGCTAATCGCGCACCTTAACCCACCATTAACATTTAAAGGCACGATTAAAAATAGATTACGCAAAATGCTTTGAACACTGAACGATTCTATTAATGAGTTTTTTAAACTTTGAATGTGCTTTTCCTTGTGTATGGTTTGTTAACAAACTTGTTGCTTGAGATTCGATTCGATCTTGGTGTTGTGAATTCGACTGTATTTTGATAGTTTTTCGCAGAATTCTTTTTTTGTTTTTTTAATAATGTACGCAATAGAATTAATTATAAATATCCATTTATGTAGGCACTTATGATAAATAAGAAATAAGTTAAGAACTTTCTCAAAAACTTCTCAAATAGCTTATTGCACCAAAGTTCTTAAATCAAATTTAAAAGCTAACCGTGTGCAAGCCTCGTTATATGTCTTAAAACAATTGTCAAAAATGGAATTATGTGTTATAGACGACGAGGCTTATATAATAAGGTGTAATTGAAATGACCTACTGCTCCCAGAGCTTTCGAAAAAAATACTTTTCAAAGCCGGAGCAAGCTTAATAAATTATCTTTTCAACAACTTCTGTACATGGGCCTATTAGACGACTGCCGTAGTTGTTTGGACTGTCCTTGGGACGTAAACGAGTCTCATTCTTTTGAAGCTTTTGAACGATTACTTAGCGATATCGAACGATATTTATTTAAGGTAAACATATTCATTACAATACAAAATCAGTTCATGTATGTAGACTTCATGTGTATTAAATATTTAATAGATATATTCTATAAGTTAAAAGGTAACAAATTCACGAGATTGTTAGTAAATTTATAGTTCACGCTGAGATACGAGTGGTTGACAACATTCATTGCAATCAACTAAATAAATAATAATTATTCGGATATTCCAACAAAACTAAGAAGAAAGCATGTGCTCGGTAGACAAGTGATTCAATTAAGGCAATGTCAGTAGACTATGGAGTTAGACAGTTAGATTTGATAAAATCTTGATATATATCATATAGCGTTGCTAATGCTAAGGGGTTGGCCTCATTCACTCACTCACTCTTCCATTATCGAACGAGACGCACTCATTAGTTATGTTCCACTGTTTCACATTGCACTATTTACGGACAAATTTCTGTATTTACCAGGTTTCCACATATTGCTATTTAATGGGTATTTATGTCAGATCCGAGAAATTAAAGGACAGTAGTCGTATGGAACCCACGAAATCATAACCAAATTATGAAAACTTTTAAAGCTTCTCAATCGATGTTAATCAGAAATTTGTAGGTAGTGACGCAGAAATATAAAAGGTCTTTGTTTTTAAGAAAAAATCTAAATCTGTATTTTTTCCGGATGTGGCAAAATACAAATTGAACTAATTCAGTATGGTAAAATAATTTTACTACATTTCCAAAAGATACCTGGTTAAAAGATCATGTTTATTGTTTTAAAAAAAATGTTAAACCCCGTTTTTCCCAAAGGAATTTAAAAATAAATTTTAGCCAATAGCACCAAATTATGTTTTTAAATCAGTTTCGTCGTAAACGTATGAATGAGAACCTGTAGTACCTCCAAAGCTCCCTCCGCAGCTCCGGTTCACTCTGGTGGAAACACTTTCCATTCCACTGGGTTTTCTCGCCCAAGCACACGGCTCGCTTTGAACTTATTTTCCACTCTAGGAATTTGTTTTCTTTCTCTCCTATGGGTTTACGTTATATTCAAACGCACTTTGAAATATTTCTATTGGGCAACGTTTTATTATTTTAATTCATCTGTGACTAAATCAATTTGAACAATAGTGGTCCAAAAACAGAACCCTTGAGAAGCTAAAATCTTATACGCTGCGCAACCGTTCTTATTAATTTGATTCTTACTGACTGATTTACTATGGAATCTTTTCTCATATTTTTATGTGATCGATATTTTTTAGGCTTCCATAACCACAGAACTCAGTATTTTTATTTTATATGTAAAACCTTACATCTTATATACTTGGATGTACGTATTGTACGTACAAACAATTTTGGTTTAAATGTTAATATTTATTGTAAACATGACCACTTGTTATTTTAATTACCTTATTAAAAAGGTAAAAAATAACAATACATTTGATTTAAACAAGAAGCTTATGTATATAATGGATATCATGGATTTAAATATGATGTTTACTTTATAATAAAGTATTTTTAATACATTTTTAATTTGTATGGCATATCCCACATATAAAATATGTATTTATTTATACCATCTTGAAGTAAACTTAATACATAATTATGTTTTGAATCAACAGTGGAAATATGATTTGAACACAAATTATTGAACTTAATTCATAAACGAAATCAAAGGCTAGGTACTTGTCACTTTACAAGTTGTCACTTTCTTATCGAAAGCAGTAGCTATATTGATGACACTATTTGGGCAGGGTTCATTTAGGGAAATGAAAAAATCTAAGCAAGAATTTGAAAATAGTAAAAAAAAATTTCTAAGATTTTTTTTACCAGCCAGTTAGCAGTTAATCAATTTTCCAACGTGATAACTCTTAAAGTTTATATTCCCCGTATTTTTAAATATAAGAACCACCTCATCAGCCATCGCTGGTTAATATTACTAGGCTAATATGATAAGGACTGTAATTAATCATAGAAATATTAAATGAAAATCCTCCTCATAATATACCAAACAATATTTTGCAGGTTCCATTTTTTATACCGCAACGTTCAAACCCAAATGAAATTAAAAATTAACATTTCCAATATATTTTACATATAGGCCGCCGGTCTCGTATTAATTAAATTCGTTACACAAATTACCTCGATATTTTTCAAAAGTCTTGTTGGTGCAATCGAAGGCTGTCCAGACCATTTATTGTATTAATGAAGCTATACAGTAATTGGAAACGAATGGTTATATTAATTCTCACAAATACATTAAAACCATTTTAATAATATGTGAAAGGATGTGCATTCGTTGTTAATTTTATTTATTATGAAATTTGCAAATAACAATTCTAGTTGGAACTTAAAATTTTATTCAGTTCTGTAGGATACAGGCATGAAATTTGTATAAATAATTAGAGGTATATAACATATAATCAACTACCTTAATGACACTATGACCGTATAATGTCCGGTCGATTACCATTCTGACTCAATTAACTAAGTATGTCTAATTTATAAAATTCTCGTGTCGCTGTGTTTGTGGTTAAACTCCTCCGAAACGGCTTTCCCGATTCTCATGAAATTTTGTGTGCATGTTGGTATAGGTCTGAGAATCGGACAACATCTATTTTTCATCCCCCTAAATGTTAAGAATAACCCACCTCTAATTTTTTTTTCAATTTTAGATAATTTTTAATTTTTTTATGATACATCATACAAAAATACATACATCCCTAAATTTTCACCCTTCTACCACCAACCCCTATTTTTTATGGCGGTACGAAGTTCGCTGGGACAGCTAGTCTAATTTATAAAAACCGTGTTTGTTACCGAACTCCTCCGAAGCGGCTCTGCGGATTATTATGTTTTTTTTTGCGTATAAGTTTAAGGTAGGGCTAGTATATTTACTAGGTCGTAGACAATTTTCATGCTCATAGGTGATAAGGGTGGGTAGGGATTATTTTCTGACGGCCACGCGAACGAAGTCACAGTCTATTTAATATATAAAAGAAAACTGACTGACTGTTCAACGCACAGCCCAAACCGCTGGGCTGGGTTCCTTATGAGGTCTAGGGGTACACTAAGAAAGGGTTTTTCAAAATTCACTCCCAAAGGGGTTCAAATAGAGGATGAAAGTTTGTATGAAAAATCTTATTCCTTGATTTATTAGATTTGAAACTTGGCACGAATACTTATTTAAATAAAATATAAAGTTTGCGGTTTTTAGTTTTTCTGAATTAACCCCATCAAAGGGTATTGGAGGGTGTCGGAAGTTTTTATATGGATTAATTATAACGCGCATTTCGATTCATCAGAAACTTGCTATTTTAACTCTTTAGTTACCTTTTTTGGTCTTTACCAAAAATAAAGATTAAGGTGTTACAAAGTTTTTCGAAAATCGACCCCTTAGTTTGTTGTTTTGAAAGTTTTGAAAGTTTGTTTGATAAATCTTATTCTTTGAGCTAATAGAAATAAAATTTGGTACGAATACTTCTCTAAATAAATGTTTTCAAATATAAAACCACAATACTTTATATCTTTTAAATAGTAAGCAGATTTATGAAAAAAAAGAGGTAGATTTGGTAAAAATTTAGTATACAAAAGCTATTATATTTTATTATTGGTCGAGTGTACGTGACATTTATGAAAATAAGTACGCCGACTTGGTGGCGAAAGTAAACATGTTTTTTTTCTGTCAGTGAGAGACTAGAATTGGTTTATATAGTAAGTACCTTAATAAAATTAAAATGATCAAGCAAACTTTGTTGTAAAGTTTAATAGCTATTAATTATGTTAATAAGTATTATAATTCATTTTACAAGAAATTAATGTTGCCTGTACAGTAAAGGTACTATTGAAACTGCCTGGTATAACTAAAATATCTTTACTATTAACAATTAATATAAGTATATCAAAGAATGGAGATTGGAAATATGAAATTTTACTTTAAAAACAATATTAAACAATAAATTTTTAATTTAATTACTTCGAGATGTCATTTCTTTTATCATAAGAGGGTAGCAAACAAGCATTATGGCCTGCCTGATGGTGATCGGCCACCATTGCTTGTGATACCAAACTATAACTAGCGCCGTTGCCTACCCTGACTAGGGTTACTATTAAGGAATTTCAAAAGTCCTGACAAAATACCTGACATTTCAAAAAAAGTCTGGACTTTTTAGTTACAAAATGGTACCATTACTAACTTAGTTACAATGATATGGTATTTAAATCAGTATATAGTATATACACAGTCAAGTCATAAGTATTGTCACACAGTAAAAACTTTTCTTTTAGAATGCTGGCCACATAAAAGTTCATTGAATTCGAATTTAGAATTTTACTCATTTTTAAATATGGAGTGGACGCTTAATGAAGACCGTGTTGCAGTTATTGCGTTGCATCGTTGCGGTTACGCGCCATTTATAATTTTTGACATACTGAAAAGTTTGAATATAACCAAAAGATTCGTTTATCGTACCATCAAACGATACAATGAAGACTCTAGTGTAGATGACAGGTCAAGAAGTGGTCGCCTTCGGTCTGTTAGGACTCCAGCAGTGATAAAAGCTGTGAAGGCGCGAATTCAAAGAAATCCCAAACGTAAGAAGAAACTGTTGGCCCTTCAGATGGGGTTAAGCAGAACCACGGTGAAAAGGCTGTTAAATGAAGACTTAGGGCTTCGGGCATATCGAAGACAAACAGGACATCGTTTGTATGCTCGTCTAATGGATCTGAGACTGAAGAGATGCCGCGCTTTGTTGAAGCGGTACGCGGGAAAAAAATATCGGGAAATTCTTTTTTCGGATGAAAAAAATTTTACCGCAGAAGAGAGCTACAACAAACAAAATGATAAGGTGTACGCACACAGTAGTGAAGAAGCGAGCAACCGTATTCCGCGTGTCCAACGAGGTTATTTTCCATACTCGCTCATGGTATGGTTGGGAGTTTCTTATTGGGGCTTAACAGAGGTACATTTTTGTGAGAAAGGTGTAAAAACGAATGCAGTGGTGTATCAAAATACAGTCCTGGCGCACCTTGTGGAACCTGTTTCTCACAGGCTTGTTCAATAACAGGCACTGGGTATTCCAACAAGATTCGGCGCCAGCTCATAAAGCGAAGAGCACACAAGACTGGCTGGCGGCGCGTGAAATCGACTTCATCCGGCACGAAGACTGGCCCTCCTCCAGTCCAGATTTGAGTCCGTTAGATTACAAGATATGGCAACACTTGGGGGAAAAGGCGTGGTCAAAGCCTCATACCAATTTGGAGTCACTCAAGAGCTCCTTGATTAAGGCAGCCGCCGATATTGACATGGACCTCGTTCTGGCTGCCATAGACGACTGGCCGCGCAGGCCTATATTAACGAAAACTTATGGTCTTAAAGAATATCCAAATAGGCACTTGAAAAAAGTTTTCGTAGATGCTATTGAGTTTTTACTTTGTATTATGAACTCTATTATCAGCTCGTCTTTGACCTTAGAACAAGAGTAAGTAAGTATGTCTATAATGGCGCAATCAAATTTAATTAGAAAAAGGAACAAGGAGCCAATCATATTGGGAAGTTTCCCAAAATAAGAGCTTGCACAAAGAGAGCGAAAAGACATGGTAAAATTTTGTATGAGCGACTGACCTGGCAATGTATAAATATTGAACTTAGTAATATTTAATGCTGGATAGCTGAACATGTCTAATTTCTATGAAAAAAGGCTCAGGAGCTTTTGATAAAGTTACAATACTGTAAATTATGGTAACTCCTACTACGTCATTACCTTGCTACATTTGGTAAAAGATATTGCCAATTATTTACAGAGCCATCAATTTCGCATTTTCTTAGAATACCTCCCATTTCACTGATTTACACTTCTCAAAATATATTTTTAAAGAAAAAATAATTAGAAGTAATTTGTTGTTGTCGGCCTGACAGGAAATCTGTGAAGTTTACTTTTGTTCATTCGCAGAAATCAAAGAATTAATTTTCTCACAGCGTTGTCTCAAGTTTGATCAGAAAAACAAAATTTACATCAATTAATCTTCAGTGATTTGTTATAATTAAAAATAAGGCCAAGTATTTCATAATTCTTAGAAAATTAGAATTAATCTTGTTCATTTCGATATACTTACACAAAATTACAAAAATAATTTTGAAGCGATTTATTGTTCATTTATTTTTGTGAAACGGAACAATTTTCTTTTAGGAATAGACATAAAGTCAATTTCACAAAAGTTTCATGAGAATAATAAACACGAAATAATTAATAAACAAATATTTTAATATTGCGGGTCAGTACGAAATAATTATACATGTTAAGGGCAGTTTCTTAGCCATATCCTTTTGTGTAACATTCAAGAATCGAGTGGAGTAAACAAACTGGGTGTCTACTCTTTCTCTGAAACGAACTTTCGATAACGAAGTTCAAACGAAGTCAAATTTCGTCAATTTAAGGTTCTACTTAATTTGAACGTTAAACTATCAAATTTAAGCTTTCCTTGAGTAGACTTAGAAAATTTAATCCGCAATCTATATATCTATTAAAAATATTATATATATATTAAAAACGAACCAGCAACATAGTAAGAAAAGTGCGAAGTTTCGATCGAGATTTCGTTTTTCGTTGAATTAGAGTAGGTCTCCTGAAAGTTTTTCCATTTCGTTTTCTAGCCACTTCAAAACGTAATTTTTTTTTTATCCTAGCGTTTTATAGTTGTGATAGATTAAAACGATGATAAACAAATACTGTCACAAAAGATATATAGAGCTTAGGGCCTACGCTACGTTAAGGAGCACAGGTCCTTAGGCGAATTTCAATAGTGACCGCATTTATCTTTGGTAACCTTGATGACCTCCGTGGCTGAGCGGTATATACGCCGGGTTTCGCCTACTCAGAGTTACCTACTGAGTTCTGGTGGGGGCAAATGTTAGTATGATAAATACGAGCATTTGTACCTTAGTCATGGATGTTTATATATATTTCAAGATAAAATATGCTTATATATGTATCATTATGTGTATTCTATCCATTAGTACTGTTAAGCCTCGCCCCATAACACAAGCCTTACAGTGCTTACTTTGGGGTTAGGCTAATTGGTGTGAGAAAGAGAAATATTTAAATAAAATAAAATAAATATTTCCAACACTCACACCAATTAGCCTAGCCCCAAAGTAAGCACTGTAAGGCTTGTGTTATGGGATATTATATATGGGGTAACGGATGGAATACACTGTACATATATATACTGTACATATATAAGTATATTTATTTAGATCATATCAAACATCCATGACTGGAGTACAAATGTTCGTATTCATCACACAAACATCTGCCCCCACCGGAATTCGAACCTGGGACATCTCGAGTAGGTGACACTATGAAACCCGGCGTACAAACCACTTGGCCATGGAGGTCGTATTTATATTTATTAACTTAATTGCAACACGGAATATTTAACAATTACAAAAAAAATGTGTGGGTTTATGAAACCATGACCCAAGTGAAATTTTTAGAATCATTAGTAAGAAAGTGCTTCAAAGGCTGAGATTCGAACCCGGGCTGCCCGCATAGTAGGCGAGCTTTGAACCACCGATGCTTGTTGAAAAGGTCTGAATTTTCACAACATTTTAAATGTGACACGAAATGCTTAAAATGGACGAAAATAATTGTAGCGATGTAATAAAAGTTTCACTTCAATATCTGTAATTTATCCCTTTGGTTTATAAGGTCTTGTAATAAACAGGCTTAGATACTTCATAGATACTTTGGGGCCACGGAGTCCAAACGCTCGTTCCCTTCAAAAGTTAAAAAAACGGCTTAGATACTTATTTAAAAGTTACTTTCCCACTTAAATATTAGTATGTACCTATTTGTGCTGTCGCATAGTGTGCGCTGAGTCTTTTAACGAAGTTTCTTCGAACGGCCTGAAAATGACCCCCGCTCAGACGTCAAAAGGAACAACTAAAAACTTGGCTCCCGTCCATCGTTAATGACTAGCAATCAGAGAAATGGCCTACATAGTGAAAAACGCTTCTCTAAACGGATTTCAAGTCGGACTTTTTTCGACACAAATGGAACAGGATGAGAAACGGGAAGGGACTTGTTGGTCTCTTCATTCCCGGTGGAGTAAGGAACTTCGTTAAAGCTAAGAGTTCTACGTTCGAGAAAAACGCATTGAAACGAGCATTTCTCATGTTAATATTGAACGTTGAGTGAGATGATTGTGATTTCCAATGTTTTTTAATTAAAATGAATGTAAGTTAATTTGCTTTGTGTTTGCATTTTTTTTATGATTTTCCATCTTAATTTTTTTTATATTAACGCACTGAGTATTATTTTTTTAAATAAAAGTATATTTACATTATCCAAATATTGTAAGATTTTTTCAAATTAGTTAATTTAATCATATCAAAACATTACATTTCCACATACAATGGCTTTATCTAATAAACCTTAAAGATGTGTTTATCTGCCATACGATTTAGGTTCTTGCTTCTCATATTTTTTATTATTTAGGGCTTCAGTTGTGTTAAAAATAATTTTCTATTCTGTGATCTCAATAAGACTCCAAGGACATCAAAGTTTTCGAATAGGCACAACATAATTTAACATAATATGTTAATTTAAAAAGTATGCATAATTTAACATAGTTCGGAGGGCATCTAATTGCGGTTCGGTCTACAAATGAGAGAAACAAAATATCATTTTTATGCTCCTCAACATTCATCATCATCATCAGCCTATTAATGTCCCCACTGCTGGGGCACAGGCCTTCCCTATGGATGGAATAGGGAGATTGGGCCATGACCCACTACGCGGGCCCAGTGCGGATTGATGAGTGCTAATGACTGCAGATGCAGTCGGGACCAACGGCTTAATGTGCCTTCTGAAGCACGGAGGTGCTCGAGATAGAAAATTTTTGGTCACCCACCCGATGACCGACCACTGTGAAAGTTGCTTAACTTCAACGATCGCAGCCGAACGCGCTAACGACTTGCGCCATCGAGCTCCTCCTCAACATTGGACTGGCTATAAAACAAATCAGCATCAGCCAATTAGTGTCCCCATTGCAAGTCAGAAGCCTTTCCTGTAAATGAATTATTGAAATTGGGCCATTGCCGACCACGCGGGTTCAGTACGGATGGGTAGCTTCTAAACCAATAGCTTAACGTGCCTTCCATAGCACGGTAGAACCCAAAATGCTAATTTTTTGATTACCAAATCGAATAGGTATCTTATAAATAAATGCTTCATTTTTCACCACAAAGGTAAAATATTCATGAGCCAATAATTATAATTAAACTGGCGATGCGATTATTCCGCAGCTCACGAAATTATGGAGCGAGAATTTTGCAGACTTACATCCAACCGGATGACTGTTGATTTCATTTGCAATTATTATTATTTTCTCTTGCGGTACTTGTTCGACCGCCGACGACACTACCGGGAATCAGGAATGGGGGAGTTAATTATGGAAATATGAAGGCTTTCGATAAATTTAAATGTTAAAATTATAAAATATAAGTAGGTGAGAACCATTAGTGGTTGTGGAAATTAATGTGAAATTACAGAACAACAAAATTTTATTTGTCGCGTGTACTATGGATAGTAAAATTAGACAATACCTAATGCCACGTCAAATCTAGTAAATGTCACATTTTTTAACAAATTGTATTTTTTGTTAATTAAGATTTAACTATTGTCAAATTTAATTTAATTTAAATTTAACCATCCATGAAACAACGCGGCCAAGAAGCATGATGTGTGATGTTAAATAATACAAAACTCTTTCTGTAGCAGGGTCGTAGCGTCGTAGTAGTGACGTCGTAGCAGCAACATCGTAACGGCATAGTTGTAGCAAATGACGGGTTTGTAATAATGTTTTCTTATATGAAAGTTGTACAAAATTAAGACACTAACCCCCTTATTAATAAACGAAGACTACGCATGGATTAGTTACTCCATGTTTTGTCTCTGTCTATTGAATGACAAATGGAATTTGAGTGACATGAACAAAACACGGCGTAACTAGTCTAAGCTTATTTCCTTGTTCATTAAAAAGGGGGTAAAAGTGGCGAACTATGTTTTTGATAACATTTTTATTGATATATCGCAACATTATTAGCCTGTTAATGTCCATACTGCTGTAGCACTGGCCTTTCCCTATGGATGGAATAGTGAGATTGGGACCTGACCCACCGCTTGAGCTAGTTCAAAAATAGCAATAAGTATTTATTTGTTTCAAAAATATTATTACCCTTTTTAGAAACTGACGTTGAGTTACAACCTGATTTAATTAACAAACGCATATTACAATTGTCACCTACAAGTAAGGGACCGACAATAACTAATAAACGTCATTTTTTCGTGATCAATGAAATAAGTGTAGGTAACTGATCGGTATGGCGTAGCTTCTTGACCCTCACAAGTGCTTGCTACAGCCTAGACAGAAAAAATGGTATAGCTATTATCGGGATTGTTACCTTGTTTTTTATGAGTCTCCAATATTTCGGCACTGTTGTAAGCGCCATGATCACGGAGTAACTGAAGTAATTGCGGGTAGATGTTATTGGCAGACATATCGGTCTACCCTCTGACGTCGTCTTTTACTGCGCTTGATTCAAGGTACATGGTAACAATCCCGTTAATAGCTATAATTTTAGTTACCATGAAAGTTTAAAACAATATATTGAATAAATGGTTTTTGAATTTGATTTGATGGCAAATGGCAACATTAGCCGTCATGCCATAATAAAAGAAGAAGATTTTGATTTCATCTTGTTTTTTTTTGGCTAAATATGGCAATTCCGAGCTATTGACGCTCGGTTCCTGTCGGTAATTGGTGCCATCATCTTAATACTTGGCAAAATGTATAGGTTTTGATCAAAGAAAAAGTGCATCTATTCAAAATATTTTAATTAAACGGATGGCGCTAAAAAACGTCGAAAAGAGTCGGTTGCCACGAGTAGGTAAAATAAATGGATTAGCTAACAACTCGATTTATTTTCTGTTGGAAACTAATTAAAAGTTTAATTACTGTGATGTAAGTAAGTGATATTATTACACAGCGCTGCGGCGCAGTCCCTAGGGTGCAGTAACACTAAGTGTCTCTTTTATAATTAACAAAGCAGAAATATTACCTAGAAAGAATTTTGAGCATAAAATATCACTTTATTATAATACGATTAGCTAAACGATCTACAGGATAGCTTTTAAAAACCAAAAATCGTAAATTTTGGTTAAATATACTTTTAAGCTGCTAGCCGCAATGTTGTCTATATTGATATATACTATCTTCTTCTAGTTTAATTTTTGATGTAAGAATGATAAAACAATGATATTAAGTTTTTTATATAAAATAGATATAAAAACATGCATATTATGCCACCATTGCGGCTATGTGGGGTAGGTGACATATCGATACCTTGGGCCTCAAAATATTACTTATAGCCCACACACACTTTCGTTATTAAAGTATCACTCCCAGTGTTGCCCTGCTCCCTGATTTCATAAACTATTAAAAAATAACAACTTTTCCATTTCTCTCTTATGGCGCGAGTACACTAGGTCATTAGCCCGAATACAAGTGCCAAATGAAATCGGATAAACGGATGGAGTCGAGTACGCCCATATTCGGGTAGATTTCATTTTCTTTACCCGTCACCGTCTTTCAGTATTCCAGTGTAAACATTGCTTCGGGCACCAGCCCGAATCCGAGTAATGCCTTCCATGCACCCGAATACGGGCTAATGATCAAATGTAATTGCGGCATTACTTTGGCAGATTCTGTTCCGCACACGGACCACACGCCACAGCTATAAACGCCGCCACGAGAAGCTAGAAGCGGCTACTAAAGTGGCTGAAGCGCGCGACAGCGGCCGACTAAGGTAAGGGAGAGAGGGGTGGGGAATCACGCGAGTGACGTGTGACGGCGTTTTGTATCGGCGCATTATGTGGCCGGTGCGGGCCACAAGAAGCGAGCAACGATGATTTGTAGCGTGTGGCGGCCACCGACGTACCGTGTGTGGCGAGTCCATATAAAATGTATGAAAACTACAAGAAATATACCGGTGGCGGCGTTTTGTGGTTGTGGTCGGTGGCCCGTGTGTGGCGACACTAAGAAGCAAGAAGTATAAAAACTTTTTCCTTTCCCCGAGTAGGTTAGTCACGAAAACATCATTTTTTTATTGCTGCCGCAAAAAAATATCTATATAATATGGTCTAAATTTCTCTAGAGGAACTCGATGGTGCAAGTGATTAGCGCGTTTGGCTGCGATCGTTGAAGTTAAGCAACTTTCGCAGTGGTCGGTCATTGGATGGGTGACCAAAAATTTGCTATCTTCAGCTCCTCCGTGCTTCGGAGGGCACGTTAAGCCGTTGGTCCCGGCTGCATCTGCAATCGTTAGCACCCACCAATCCGCACTGGGCCCGCGTGGTGGGTTATGGCCCATTCTCCCTATTCCGTCCATAGGGAAGGCCTGTGCCCCAGCAGTGGGGACATTAATAGGCTGATGATGATGAGGATGTTGGTCTAAATTTAAGAAGATTTTGATCTCTTTCAATGCTTTTACGCTCAAGGGGGTACCGTGGATGTGCAGTTGTTGAAACGCTTAGCTAATGCCCGGAAAATTGTTTCTTTAAGTACCACTCACTCTCAGTTAATGCACACTCGTAAATAGTCGTCTTATAAAACTATATAGCAACATAGACTCGTTTTGCTCCTGTCGTGTTCTGGATAGATTACTATAGCATTTTTAGGAACCTTCGAAATCTAAAACAACAATAACACGTAAGGCAATGTACGAAATCTAATGTCCGAGTGTTCGAAATGTGTAATAAATATCTTATCCATCAGGCTTTTCCTGCCGTAAAAATTTTGATAGAGCATTACATATAGGCAGCAGTAAGCCTTGAGGACAAATCCTAGGTTTCTATTGGAAAGCCGTAACTTTTTATTACACAACCAGCCCAGATTTTGAGAGCAATATTAATTATACTATCGCAAAAATAAATATACATCTAACACAGCCTGTGTGTTTGGTTTGCACACTATTAGAATTTATGCTACTTTTACCGCTGTGGCGGTTTCCTGTTAATGGCTACTTTACGATCTGTAGTGACCAATATTTCCACTATAAGTGCTGTAACAATAAAAGAAACTTTAACGTGATCGTTACAAGAGCTATGTTAGCTGTAATAAGTATTTTTGTGCAACTGATAGAGGGTTAGAATGGAGCTATGGCTGTTTACTATTTATACACCGTAATGCAGGTTATAGGTTAACTTTGAAGGCTCTATAAAAACCATTTATTGAGCTTTTGTAAATATTGATTAAAGCTAAATTTCATTTTAAGACGATAAACGGTTTTGTATACTTTCATAAAAAATGTAGGTAAGTCATAATATTAGACCAGATGAGGAAAAAAAAATGGAGCGAACTTAATATTTTTTTTCTTCTATTTAAGTATTACTAGGAACCATCTTCGATTTGCTTGCTCTCGGCCTGGTAATATACATTTATTAAAATCCTGTGAAACATTATATCTAAAAGATGTTCAAAACTGCATCAAATTCCAGTGCGGTGGCTTAGAAGTATCTAGCGGACATACCGTAGACGCGGAAAAGGACTTTATTTTCTACTTAAAGAAGATAAAGATAAAGAGATAAATTTATATTTATTTGTAGTTATATCGGAAATGAAAATACACCTTTTGCGATAATTGCTAGTTTATTAGCTACTAGTGGCCCGCCCTCGCTTTGCTTCGATGTAGAGCTGTAGCGTTGACTACTGTTTTTGTTCAAAGGCTTGTATTATACACAATGACTTTCTTCATAACAATTATAAACCTTACATTCAAAGTAAAAAAATCTTTGCGTAGTTTAGGACCCGTTGTACCGAATGCAAACATTGATCTGCTGTTCCAATTTGAAAAAATATTTTTGTATTGGATAGTGCATTTATCGAGGAAGGCAATAGGTTATATATTACCAGGCTACGACCAGTAACAGTGGAGCATCGTTGAAAAATGTTGCAAAAACGGGTAAAAATATTGCATTTATGAGATTCCGTTGCGTGCGCTGGGTAAACGGTTAAAGTTACGCAAAAATCATGTATCATGGAATTCTTTCCCTTTAAAAGTTCTATAAAAAGTCCTACCCATCTAAAGGCTGGCAGATGGACGAAAAAACAAATGATTTGTAGTTATAACCTACCTTTGTTAGCCTTTAGATAGGTACGGAAACTTTAAAAAAGTGAACAAATGTTGTATCAACTATCATAAGCTAAGCCAAACATTTCAAAACTGCAATGCTATTCAGTAAAATTTTCACACGCGGATCCGACGTAGATCCGCGCGCAATTATATCGAAACCGCGCGGATTCACATCGAATCCGCGCATGAAAATTTTACAGAATAGCACTGCTGATGAAAAGTAAAATCATGTTTCGAAATGAATAAAATTGCTTTCCGCCGTGAGTGTATAAGTGTTAATGAATAAGTCATGTAGCTTCCTTTTTACAGCCAACGCGAAAAACGCGCCGTAATATCAGATAAGAACGAATATGAAAGTATCGCATTCCCTTCGTTTTATGTCTAATCATGACATGAAGGTTGTTAAGCGTCGAATATCGCGAGCTTTTAAAGAAAAAAGTGTGGATAACCAAAGTGGAAATATTTCAATGAACCTCGATAAATCAATTGGTTACCATAAGGATTGGTTTGGTTACCAAATGTAATTTTTGAGGATCAATCACAATTTTTTGCGATGATCATTAAAGTTAGAAAAATTGGATCAGAATGATGCAATGTTTACGAGACTGCCTTCTTCTCCTACAAATATTTTTCTACGGGCATGCATAAGTATTGCTAGGTTTTACGTCCTCTTAAAACTATTATAACTGAGCCATATTTTATTTCACTTAATTTATAACAGATTAATCCATTAAATTTATATTTTACATGTGAAACTGTGTCTGTCTGTTTGTTACCTCTGCACGCTTAAACCGCTAAACCAATTTAGATGATATTTTGTATAGAGATAGGTTGACATCCAGGAAAGGACATGAGAGCATTTTTATCCCAAACATCTATCTTAAAGGGTGTGGAAAGGGAATAGAAGTTTGCATAAAAATGTGGTTTGTCATAATGGTTTGAAAGATAATGCGTTAAAATATGGTTTAACTAAAGTTTTTTTGAAAGAACACCCGTGCATTAATGCATAATAACCACTATAGTAGACTTGAGAAATCGTAATTTATATGGATTAGTCTAGATATAATTGCAGCACCAATATACATCTGTGTGTATATTTAAAGTCCTAAAATATGCTTGCTATAATTTTGTTTTTTTTGAACCGAATAGAAATAAAATAGAACGATTTATAGTGAACTTAACTACAAACGTTATTGTGTTCAGTCTAATCAAAATTGATGAATTATTAAAATGCTTTTTAATGAAGTAATTGAATGTATAAACTGTTTTTTTTATTATAGTGAAACTTTGTATGGACTATTGGTGTCATTTTTTTTTTCAACGACCAAACATAATTTTGATATAACTTTATTATGCTATTTTAAATATATATAACTGTTTCATTATTTTTGTCCTAAGTGATATCGGAGCAGAGAAATTGGCATTTGAATATTTAAAAACGTCATCCAAATAACTACTTCAAAAATTAAAAAAAAAAAATACATTACTTACTATGAAAATACTGTAGAAGATTGTTGATTCAGAGATAGATAAGTAAAACATACAAAAATATTATCACGTTTTAATCCCATATGGGTTGAACAGAGTGTAAGGCTTAACCCACAGGTATTGTTTAGCGTAAGGTGGGGTGGAGCCTTGCACGCGTGACGGTCCTGGGTCCCCCGCCTATGCACTGCTTTAGGTGCATGGGCGGGGGCCACGTTGCAGACAGAAAGAAGAAAGAAAGAAAAAAAAATATTTGAGACAACACACACACACAACAAACAGAACAAAACACACATATTTTTTTTGTCTCAAATCGGTCCCAACTCAGCATGTGTTGATGTTGCCATCAACGCTGGTCTTCCGTTGGAACCGGTTTAGTGACGACACGAAACAATAACATTAACAAGTAATAAAATAAACATAACAAAATAAAAACAAAAACAATGTGATTTCAGGGGGGCGCCACTATCGCCATGTCAAAATTGGTTGCACCCGGAGCGCAGGTTCCGAACGCGGCCCCGACTGACATTGCCATTCAGAGACAATCTTACTAATCTGTGTATTGTACTACTGATTATTAATTTTTCTTTTTTCTTTATATAATATTATTAATTATGTAATCTAATATTTAGACAATTTACAAAAAAAAAATATTTTTTTTTAGTACCAGACGAACGGCAAGACAATTCACATTTACATACAAGTAATATCTTCTGATTAAATATTAAATACCTATAAAATAAACAAATTTCGGATACACATGTAAGTTGAACATCTCCTCACAATCTTTGCACTAGTATCATTAAGAGTGTTTCCTCTGATTTTTGATGCATATTAAGTAAATTGCGTAATTTTATTCTAAATGATTTGACATTTTGCAGGTCCCTAATTGGAGGAGGTATATTATTCCAGCATCTGGTTGCTGCATAGCGGAAACTACCTCGAAAAGCAGCCGTTGCATGAAAGGCCGTTGACAATTGCAAAGCCAGCCTCCGGGCACCATATGGCTTATTATTTGACATCACGGAGAGCTTGTTATAAAGATAGGCAGGTGTTTTATGCCTAATTATACCAAACATTAAACAAGCCAAATGCAGTTTCCGACGATGACACATTTTTAATATGGATTATTTGTTCAAGAATGGAGTCACGTGCGCCCTTAACGGAACATTAAAGCAAAATCGAGCACAGGCATTTTGAACTCGCTGTATTAATTTTTGTGTTTGTTTTTAAAATCAAAATTGTTTTTATAAATTAAAGGTTCAATAAAACAATTTTGATTGTTTTTATGAATTAAAGATTCTCTACAGGGTGAGACAGTTTCTAAGCGAAAGTTTGCGGGTGCAATTAGTAGACTCTCTAGTTTTGTCAAAATTGAACTATATGGACACTGTTTATGGTCCACGCTTATTCTCAAAAACACAAAAATTAATACAGCGAGTTCAAAATGCCTGTGAAACATGTTAGCAGTTGTATCCAAAGATACAACTGCTAACATGTTTTTCAAAACGTAAGTTACAATCCATAATCAGGCAAGCTTCATAGACCCTTTGGATTGGTTCTCCATTAAGTGTTATAATTTTTGATGGGTTAATTTTAAGCAACTGTTTTTGAGTACCAATTATCATAAATTTTGTTTTAGTTAAATTTAGCAGCAGACTATTATTTGAGGACCAAGTTGAAATATTAGTCAGATCATAATTTATTTTCCCTATTGCTTGATCAAAATCTTCGAGTTTAAATGAAATGTATATTTGAGTGTCATCAGCATACATGTGATATTTGCAATAAGCAATGTGTGAGCGCACATCGGCAGAGTACAAAACATATAGGTTTGGTCCCAAAACGGAACCTTGCGGAACACCCTTATCTATGGCCAAATTATCCGACAAGACAGGTGTTCGTCAAGGGAGGATCGCAGTGGCCTGTGCTTCAGGTGCAGGAAGACGGGACATAAGGCGGCAATATGCGCCGCCCCGTCCCGATGCGCAGTGTGTGCGAACAGTAGTCGGCCTGCCGACCACGTCATGGGGAGCAGGAGCTGCGACCCTCCGGTAACCCGGGGTAAGCCTCCCGAAAAAGGGCCCTCTGAGACGTCGGCGCCCGTACGGGCGCCCTCAGAAGGGGGGATGTCCGAATAGCCTCGGCCGCTCGGACTCTCCACGTATGCTGTCGCCCGCGTTTCCTCTTCTTCTCCTAGGAGAAGACGCTAGGAGACGTGGGCGACCAGGAGGGGGGAGAGGGACGGGAAGAATAACGCTTCCCCTCCCGTTCCTCCCTCCCAGGAACCCCGCCAGTAGTAGTTCTGTCCTATAAAGGGGGGGCGGCGGAGGGTTCTTGGACGGATACGCCCAGGAGTCCCCTCCGCAGCGGACGGGGGGCGGTATGATGGGCAGTAGGCCGCGTACCCAGCCCCCACGCGCGGGCCTACCTGCGCACGTCTGCGGGGTCCCCGTAATACCGCGGGAGACCCCTGCCGTGGAGCCCCGGCTAGGCCGGGAAGCTGCTGGGGACGGAGCCGTGGTAGAATCCCTAACGGGGATCCTGCGGCTCCACACTAAGCAGTGTAGAGGTATTCGCAATACTTTTTTAGCGGATATTATGCTGTAAAGCGCCCGTAAGAGTTGCGGGGTCCTCGGTGGGTAGCCACTGGGGGGTCCGTAAGACTTGCGGGAGCCAGGGGTGAGGTCCGTTCGGCGGTGTGCCTTTTCAAGGCGCCGTCGTCTGTAAAAAGATTTTTTACATGCGTTAAAAAAAAAAAGGTATTGTTTAGAGTATTGATAGGTGTAAAAGTAGGAAAAGGAAAAGTTCTAGGTAAAACACATGTGTAATCTTATAGTAGCAATGTAATAAATGCGATTATACCCGTATTAAGTTATTTATTACAAAAACGAAACAAAAACATTCACGCACATTTTTCAATCATCTTCATCTATTTGGGTCTCAGTATCATGTTGAATAATAGTATCTAAGAATTTTGCCGGTGCCATCAGATTATTTTGTTATCTTCCCCAACCCATATACCAAATAATAGACATTACATGCGAACAGCAGCGTTTCGTTTCGTTTCGCGCGTTCGAGAAAAGCTGCGCCATAGAAAGAGAGACACATTTCAAATTTTCAAGCTAGTGATAGTTTTCGAGATCAAGTGACACTATGAGAGAAATAATTGTCATGTTATGAGCGTTTGATGCAAACCTGCGGGAGGATAATTTGTGAAAGTTGTTTCCAGTCTGGTCAGGACATTTCAGGCATTAGTCACCTAAAGATCCGAGAAAAAATATTAATCTATTATTTGAAAGGGACGTTAAGCCGTGGGTCCGCGCCATCGATGGTAAAGCTATCTAGCTTTCGACGTCTAATCTAAAGTATACGGTCTTACCACAAAAAAGTTGAAAGCTCGTTCAACTCGATTTATGTCAAAAACTTGTATGATTTTTTTTTTCATAAACTCGTATTGAACGCGTGTCTTTTTTTATGGTAACAGGGTTATTAGTTCTGGTTTATCCTTTGGGACTAAACCAACGCCCCAGAATCCAACGGTATTTACGCTACAAATAAAAGTTATAACATTTACATTGACGACATTATTAGACTTTTTTTCTTCAAATATCTCAGCTCCGATATATTTTAGACAGAAACGGCTATAGAAGAAATTGAATATTCTGATTCTATCGCATGAAAAGAAAAATCATTAGTGGCTGCAACTTTTGAAAATGACGCCAACTTTGCGCAATTCCCTTTGATCTTTAGCATGTTTCATTACATTTTTGATGTTTTTTTTTTTAAATCAGTCCATTTCGACAAGCATCGGTGGTAAGCTCGCCTGCCACGTGAGCGGACCGGGCCAGATACCACCCGTGGAAGTACTTTTATTTTTTTAAAAGATTCTTAGCTTGGCTTTTTATAAGCCGGAGAAATATCAACTTAGAATAATTTACCGATAATTTTATTATAGTACATAATGAAATTAAGGCGATGTAAAACCCTTTCAAAGTTTAATAAAACCAGCCTAAACATTTTCAATAAATGATTAGTTACCTTTATTTCGATTCAATTAATGTGTTATTATCCTTAAGTTTGTTTATTTTTACTTTAAAAAAAACGCGAAGGGTGCGGGTTCGAGTCCCGCCTGTTGCCTGCTCCGCGTGGAATTTTTTCGAGTTACATTTTCTTTAAATAATTTTTAATTACTTAAGTCATGTTTTTGGTATCCAATAAAAGTAACATCACGCTTATTTATCGTTTCCAACACGACTGGGCCACATTTTCTTGCAGCTTATTTTACTATTATGATCGTGATCATACCTACCGGGTATACGATACCTACCCGCGGCTCAGTAAAGGAGGTTTACTACACAAGTTTATAGCTAATCTTATATTCGCTTTTAGTAGATTTTGTTTTCACTAGGAAAGGAAATATAGGTACTAAGCTTATACTGAATTAGATTGATTGAGATTTCACTACCATCATTTTATACGTATTAAATAGAAAAAGGCAAATAAAAAAATATTAATCAGTAGCCCAGATTCGTTGCCGTTGCCTATTACAGGCTGTTGATAGGACTCACTGCACTAAACAATAAAGCAGTTGTGGCAATCCATGTTTCTCTGTTCCTCCTAGACTAGAAAAGGAAGTTTAATATGTAATTAACTCAGCCGTTTTAAAGGTTAACCTTATTATTGCTCTAATATCATCATGAAATCTATTTAAATAAAAATCAATTGCTGTTCGTTAGTCTCGCTAAAACTCGAGAACGGCTGAACGGATTTATCTTATCTTGGTTTTGAAATGTTCGTGGCGGTCTAGGGAAGGTATAAAAGGTGAGAAATAATTATATAAAGAAATTTATTGTGTATAATACAAGCCTGAGAACAAAAACTATAGTCTACCTGCACTACAGCTCTACACCTAAGCGAAGCGAGGGCGGGTAAAATACACACATCAAAAGTGTCTAGGGATCAAGCATTTTTATGCGGATTTCTTGAGATTGAGATGTGGCTTTGTAATAAATTTATGATTTTATAAATTTATATGGATCCTTTTTGGTGCATTTCATAATTTGAATCAGGAACTGTGAATCAAATTCGAGTAAAAGATGAAAATCAGCTATCAATATTTTCCCTATAAAAACATACAACGCATTGAAGACATTATTAGTGCTACTGTTTCCCTACTACTGATTAAAACCAACGTTATTATGGAGCGGCGACGTCATTTAAGCAGGGAAGAAATGCTCAGAGCCGTGGGAATGATAGAAGCTGGTTCCCGGCAACGTACTGTGGCTTTAGCTCTGAATACAAGTCAGAGTGTTATCAGTCGACTTTGGACACGATACCGAAGCACTGGTACCGTGGCTGAGCGCCATGGAGGACGGTATCGCTGCACCACACGGAGACAAGACCGATACATTCAAATCTTAACTCGAAGAGCTCCAACAATAACCGCCATGATGTTAGCCGTGAGGCTTCATCACTCTTCAGGGAACTTAATTAGCGACCAAACAGTCAGAAACCGCTTGCATGAAGTGAACCTTCATTCCCGAAGACCGCTACGGGTACCACCTATAGCAATGCACAATCGTAGGATTCGATATCAATGGGCTCTTGAACACAGAAATTGGGCAGAAGAACAATGGCGTTTCGTGTGCTTTTCTGATGAGTCTCGTTTTGGTATGAGACCGGATACAAGACGTATACGACACTGGAGAACCCCTGGACGCCAACAGCGATTAAAATCCTGCCAGGAAGTCCATCCTTATAGTGGTGGAACCATCATGGTATGGGCGGGTATTTGGATCGGCGGAAGAACTGAGTTGATTTGGATCAGAGGCAACCTCAACGCTCAAATTTATGCTGAGACGATTGTATCAGACGTCATCGTTCCTCTACAAGTGCAAATTGGTCCCTTATTTCAGTTAATGCATGATAATGCACGACCGCACACCGCAAGAGTTGTAAGACAGACTCTCGCCGCAGCTAACATCAATGTCCTGCCCTGGCCTGCTCAGTCGCCAGACTTGAACCCGATTGAGCATGCATGGGATATGCTACAGAGAAGAGCTCTGCCGAATATGGAGGGTATCCAGTCGCAAGAAGACCTTTTTTTGTTGTTGCAACGAACATGGGCGGCCATTCCACAGCGTGATTTGGATGAACTCATTTTGAGTATGCCAAACCGATGTTCTTGTGTTGTTAGTGTTCGCGGTAGAAATACGGATTATTAATTGTTTAAGTTACCCAATAAAATTTTAGAGAAAACTGTTATTTCAGTCTTTTTTTCGAACTTTTGTGTTAGTGGTTCAAATGTCAAAAATCCCTTTATTAGGAAAATGGCCAATTTCTTTATTAATGCAAAGGTGACTTGGTTTATCGTTACTGTGACAAACGAAAACACTTTATTTGATGAATCCTTAAAGAAAATTTTAATTAATATCAATCAGGAGAAAAGTTATTGCAAAAATATATGTTGATCCCTAGACACTTTTGATGTGTGTATAAATATGAAATACCTATATCTAATATATAAAATTTTCTTGTCACGGTGTGCGTAATTGAACTTCTCCGAAACGGCTCGACCGATTTTCGTGAAATTTTATATGCATATTCAGTAGGTCTGAGAATCGGACAACATCTATTTGTCATCCCCCTAAATGTTAAGGGTGGTCCACCATTAATTTTCTTTAGGACAAAATTTATTGTTTATATTTTGTTATGATACATAATACAAAAATCCATACAACCCTAAATTTTCACCCTTCTTCCACCCATATTTTTATGGCGATACGAAGTATGCTGTCACAGCTAGTAAACAATGAAAAAAAATAAAGGCATAGAGAATGAAACACATCCAAAATTGATTGATGCTATTTTAATGCCTGATGATAAGCGGCGGCCTGTAGACTCTTGCAATACCTAAAATATTACTCGTGATATTGCCTACTACACTGACCTTATCTCCTACTTCGTGAAGCTTTCAAACCTAACCTAACAGCTCCCTTCATTATTTCAAATATGTACTAATATTTTTATGTAAAATATGCGAGACCACTCAGCCTCGTGACTGAGTACTCGCAAAGAGGTCTCATGCTCTCAAAACTCATGCTGCCCGTTAGAAAAAGAAAATTATAACTAAAAAAAATACAGTAGATACACCACTTTACTGAAGGATCTAATCGAACGAACAAGTTACCTCCTCACTTCTTACAGAAACCTTGTTCTCATTTTCTTAAAAGCTAAGCTCCGCTGTTTTTCATTTTCATCCGATTGGCTCGCCTTAAAGGAATAAGTGAGAAAGGGAGAAAATATAGGAATATTTTTGAGGACAAAAGTACAGACAGTTGTCTGAGGAAACACCGACTGGAGCGAATTTCCGTTCTTGACAATCCAGAGATCAGACATCTGTGAGAAAATAATGGGAGGTACTTTCCCCCCTTTGAGTGTTTATCTTTAGTGCCCATCAAGGTATTAACAGAGAAGCATTTCTTTTTATTTGACCAGAGGCTAGTTGTTTAATTGCTATTGTGAAGAGTGCAAGCATTTTAAGCGCACTGTACCCCTAGCACGAACCATTATCGAATTCGAATAGTTTGCAAACCGAAATGTCAATGTCAAATTTTGTATGGAAACTTGAACAGCAGCGGCATAAAGTAAGTAACGAGAACTAAAAATCAGTATGCAAACGCTACGAATTCGATATTTGTTCGTGCTATGGGTACAGTGCGTAAAAGTTTATAATGGCACCACTCAGTGTTCGTACTGAACGAGTATTTACCTCAGTCCATCTTTTTAAATCCTACTAAAACAAAAACTACTGAACGGAATTGGATGAAATTTGGCACGCATATAGTTTATGACCTGGATTGAGGCATATGATACTTTTCATCTCGAAAAAATTACAGGTTCCTGAGGAATTCTCAAAAAACTAAAGTAAACGCGGACGAAGTCGCGGACGGCTGCTAGTCAAATTATAAATTAAAGAGGGGTCATCATACCAGACGATGGCTCTACACTTATGCCGAGAAGCTACGTGAACAGACGTGAAAGTGAATGTGGAGTGAGTGGTTCAGATTTTCGCGGCTTCAGACTAGCGCGTCATCACCACTGATGTGAATTTACGGCGCGAAATCACGGCATTATTTCACGCCATTTCATTTAGTGTGGAGAAGGCATTTACGTGGTTCCAATTCACCGTTAATTTTGTTTAACTTAGGTCGCGTTGTTTGATACATAGTTAAACATGACTATAGTTAAAATACTATAAAAATATTACTATTTTCCAAAATTAATTCAATTTACTATGTGTTTTACGTGACATTGGCTAATAGTCAAATCTTGTAAATGATATGGAATCCTTCGTGCACGAATTCAACTCATGCATAGCAGATTTTAATTGTTTAAGTTTTGGTTACCTATCTGAAAACCAATCCTCATAAAATTTGCTTAACTTTGGAAACCGCAGACGAAACGCCCTAGTAACCATCTCTTAATTGAGCTTCTCCTCCGTACATACTATTAATTTGATTAAAGCAATTGTATTAGAGTTTCTCAAAAGAGTTACTTTTAAAACGCTCAATTTAATTAATGAAATATTATTATAACTTCGTATATAGTTGGGTATTAAGTATAATTTATTTAGTTATAATCACCGAAAACCACCTTTCATTGAGCTACTATCTATCAACTCTTATTATTTGTATAGTTCAAAAGTAATTGCTAGGATAACATTTTTTTCTCAAATTCTTTAAATTACAGTAACTCAATAAGTACCTACATATTATTGGATTGATAAAAAAAAGCTTATCAATATATTTGTAAGGTTTATAATTCGTATTTCTTGATAAATAATTGAAAATAACAATATTTCTGCTTCGTTTTAAATACAAATATTAATATTTTGTCATATTTAATCATAAAACCAACCAAACCTCAGAATACTTGAGGCGACTGCAAACAGAAATGTTAAATTTGTTAATATAATCGTTAATAATACAATAACTGGAATTATTATATTACGGAACAAACCGCGTCTTAAGGAAATGCGCCTTTGAAGACGTCAAGGAATAATAAAGGAGAAATAACATCTCGTTAAACTGTCACGTATTTTAATAATCAGAAACGCTTAATCAATTCAGTCTGAAATTAACGTCAAATTTACTTAAATATAACGCGCGACACAATTTCGAAGATGGATAGGCGCTGCGGAGACGAATTGTACAAATTTTGAATTTCAAATAAACCGGCATCGGTTAACCGTTGTGAATCAACAGACTCGGGGGAACCGGATTTTAATTAAGAGTTCACTCGGTAGCGGTTACGAGTCACGTAGAGTAGCAGTGTAACCCGACTTAGATGTTTGCAGAAGCTTATATAGTGGAGTGGCACCTGTTTATTGTAGTGTCTCAATTATTGCACTGTGATCGTAGTGATTTTGTATCAGTTAGGGATACTTGGAACAGAGAGCGTATAGTTTGTGTTCACTTTGTTTGAGATTAAACTGTTGATTATTTTTATTGTGGCAAAAGTGGCTTCTGATTTTCTCTTAGTACTTCATCATCACTAATAGCTTATTAATGTACCCTCTACTGGGGTACAACCTTCCGAATATCTATAGGTAAAGGTCCCATGGATGGAACAGGGAGATTGGACCATGGCTAACGACTGCAGATACAACCGGGATCAACGGCTTAAAGTGTCCTTGGAAGGACGGAGAAGCTGGAAATAATAAGTCTTTGGTCACCTAACCCAATGATCGCAGTTACGAAAGTTGCTTAACTTCAAGGAACCTTTTCGCAGGTCAAACGCGATATCCACCTTGTGCGTAATAAAATAACAAAAACGGCAAAGCTTTTTTTCGTAGCTTATAAGCCTACATTGTGATCATTCTCCAGTCAGCTCATAGATACTAGTAGTCATATTTTTTTATTAACTCTTTATTGTTGGTTTATTACAACAAATGGTGGACTTAATGCCACATGGCATTCTCTAGCAGTCAACCATCGGGTTAAGCAGAGACATTATGCGGTAAAGTAAACAAAAGCAAAAAGATAAAATAGAAAAAACAATTGATAAAACTACATGTTACTTAATATAATAATTATAATGTCACATATATATACATGTATACATATTTATATATGATAAATACCTACACATATATAACAATAAATACCACTATACTTACTCAAGAATACTATAATAAAACAAAATACTGTTACAAATAATATAACTATTATGTGGATTGACCAGAGTTTGTTCATAATATAGAAATTGAAATTGTTATGACTTCTTAGCGATACGCTGACGTACGACAACATTGAAAGCAGGTTTACTGGGTGCTATTATGGTGTTACTTTCATATATAGAGACAAAAAAAAACTCTTTAGTGGAAAGAACGTAATTTTTATGTGAATTGCTTCATAATCAAACCATTATCCTAATAAAAAAAATATATCCGAAAGCAACTGCATATCTTCAGTCCGCCTGTTAGACGCTTAATCTGCTGAATAGATTGTTTTGAATTTGGGTCTTCTGTTATAGAAATAAAACTTGGAGGGTATACAAGTTCTATTCTACACATACCAAAAAGGTTTCGTGGCTAATTTCTTTGTAGCACTATTCGCAAACAGAATGCCTCCTTTGCCCGCTCACGCTTCTTAAACATGAAAAAAAAATCCTGGTCCCTTAAAAGGGGCTACCGTAGCACTTTGCAGGCCGGCAAGGTGAGGGTGGCTGGTGCACCAACGATCTTTGCATCTGGACTCCACCGCCACTTATCTCAAGTGGGGTGGAACTATTTGCTCAGGTCTAAAAAACACACGAAAACGCGGACAGCCTAGTAAAATGTCAATATTAATGTGAAATACAAGTTTGCCTTAATTGTTCAAATTATGTTTTGTTACGGTTAACAGTGGACAAATAATTTACTACTTTATTATTGTCCTTAATAAGTCCAGTAACAAGTTTACTGATTTCACGTAGGTGACATTTAACAAAATTTGTATTGTTGACAGAAACCGTCAATGCGCTCAAAAGTGAAACCATACAAACCACGCCGGAACGGTGTGGTTCGTCAAATTGTCATTTAGTCAATGGCCGACGCTCGTACTGTTTACTAGTAATTTCAGCTGTCAGTTTTAAAATAATTATGCCGTCGTGTGTCGTTCCCACTTGCAAAAATGCAACAGGATCTACGAAGAAATTAGATGGGATCACCTTTCATCTGTAAGTTGTACATTTCCAATCCATTTTATAAAAATATTAAATTTAATTTACGTAATATAATTGTCAAAGAAAATCACGCGTCCATTTTGTTAGTGTTGCCACAGAATAATCGAACATTTTACCCAACTAATATCTATGAAATAAATCTAATCTATGTAACTAATGAGGATATTTGTATCATATTTGTGTCATTAATTATAACAATTGCGCTGTTTAATAACCTATAATAGTAAAAGTTTCTTTTCACATAGTATAAACTGCGCGAGTGTTTAAATACCATTTATGTGCGGATAATTCATTCAGATAAAACTAAAATAGCCATTAATTACTCAGTTTCGAAAAGATATGCCAAAAAGGTATGTTGAGATTATAATTTTAACCCGGCGTCATGGGGGCTGGGTCAAAATTACCCGCACTTTTGTATTTCGCTTATAATTTTACAACGACGCGCGCGACGTTGTCGCTCTTCGCAGTAGCTGGAGTCATTGAGTCCCTCTGCACGTTTATCCCGCGCGAATTCAGTTTGGCGAGAGCCACGTTGAGAGGTACAAGTGTTGTCACGGGAAAAAGGTAAATATGACCCATGCCTGTATTCAGTGTAACTGTTTTACGCCTTTTTAATCAATAATTGTTTAAATGATTTATTGTTATTTAATATGCTTTGTATTAGTGTTATTACATTGTTTTGAGGTTTTGACGATTTTCTTATTTTTTCGGTAGGTAGTACGAGTAATAATGGATCACGAACAACTGGAAAGATGTCTTATTATGGCGGTACTTGAAGAATCGGACTCCGATGATATGCCGTCTGATCAGGAGTCTGGAGAGGATGATGACCACGTGAATGAGCGTAGTGAAGCAACCAATACGGAGCAAGAGATTTCGGATGACGACGAGGTTCCATTGGCGATAATTAGACGTAGGGTACAGTCTGAAGCAAATCTGCAGCAGGAGGAATATGCATCAACAAGTTTGTCGACTCGTGATTGTGAGTACACACGGCAATATTTTGGTAAAGATGGTACGGCTTGGTTTCGAAAGCCAGACAGAATTCGAAATCTTCGACAGAATGTTCGAACAAAAGCTGAAAATATAATCGACCAGTTGCCAGGGGTAGCTCTGGAAGCTAAGGCTGCTTTGTCGGAATTTGCGAGCTGGAAACTATTTTGTCCTGACGAAATGTTGCAACTTATTCTAAAATATACAATCTGGAATCTACAGACGAGCCCCCAGCAAAAAAACAAATGCTCGTAAGAGGTGTCAAGTGTGTCCTGCAAGCAAAGATCGCAAAACTACACACGTATGTGAAGGATGCAACAAGCATATTTGCCCTCAACATATAGTGCCTTTCTGCGCTAATTGTATTGATAATAATGAGTCTGAGTAACTTATTTTTATTATTTTATATAAGAAGATATAGAAGAGTTCTGTTAGAACACCAAAGACTAGTTAATATTTTTTTTATGTTAAGTTTTGCTAAGGAAAGCCAAATTTCTTGATTTTTAGTGAATAGTTTTCAAAACCTTATTCCTATTAATAAAAGTTTATATTTTCATTATGTTTGTGGTTTTGTATTATCCTTATAAAGTAAATTATTGTATGTTACAAAAAAATATCGTTTTTCTCAAATACATACAGAAATATTCACATTCCTTATCAGGGTAATGATGACCCAGCCCCCACGTCCGTGTAACAGTTTTCCACCCCCATGACGCCGGGTTAATATTGAAACATGAATGTAGTCAAATATGTTCGTCACATTACGTTTACTAAAAATATTTTCACTTGTATTAGTTTACTTAATTTATTAATTATGTATGTGCAAACTACAAAATGTATTATTTCATTCTACCCTATCATCATACCAATTATTGAGCTGAGTCCAAGATAAGTTTCATTAACAACTTGTGTAAAGGACTCTAGATGAACATACTTATACATACATATATATTTTTTGTAAATACATACATAATATGCCAAGACCGAAAGAGGAGTAAAAGACCAGACTATGCAGATAAATAAACTGTTTTTCAGAAAAAACGGGGACTTTAATTTTTTTTTCTACTTCAATGAATATAACAAGAAAGGGGTATTATAAAAGTTATCTTTAATTTTAGTTATGATACTCACATCCAGTTGTCAAATTGTGTTCCTGTTAAATTAAGTCAAAAGGAATGAATATATTTTTCCTATTGAACGTTTAAAAATTGCCATTTGACATTACAGTCATATTATACATAAAATTTTAATTTTACCCCAAAAGCGGTAATGTTATGTTGCGCTAGTAACACTACGCGGGTGGGTGCGGCGCGGGCGGGGAGTTGTTTTGGACACAATGCGCTCTGTACAAATAAGACTAAATGCTCCTTCTGGTTTGTTCTGTATTCTGAGATGAGATGATGGGTGCGAAATTAACAAATTCCTCTAATTCAACCAGAATTTCTGATTATGAATGTCACATTACGTAGGAACATCACAACAGCCGCACGTTATACTCGTTTATGTAATTAAATACCTGCCTCTTTATCTCCTCATATAATGAACGAATAATAAGGTCTACTTGCACAAAAGTTTTTAATTTAAGCTTAATAGATGTAACGTATTTCGGAGACATCCTTCTTTTTGGCAATCATAGGTTCCATTTTACACAGCTCGCGTCATAAATTTCAGCATACTACCATTATTTATCCCTATTTCATATTATTCATTCCTGTAATGACACAATTTTAACGATATCAATCACACACTAATTATCATTTTGTAAATACGTATCAGAATCCCAACTACGGAAATCGCTATTCCAGAGTGCTAGACGCTTACTGGCATTTCTCCATATCCTTATATTTATATATAGTAATAATTTATTAATTTTCATATTTTACTTTGCTTTCGTGGCTTTTTGATTATTTTTGTTTGTTTTTATATTTGGCTGACAGCTAAGTTTTTCACCGTTGCCATGGCTACCCACGACATGGATATTCTTTCTAACTGCCTTTAGAGAATATTGTAAACAATTTGAAATTAAAACTGCCAGACATATTCTGCCAGCAGTATTTATTTCCAGACGAAATAAATAAAGCAAAAAACACAATCTTAGTTACAGTCTGAGACCTCTTTTGGAATTAGTTACGCGGGTCTTGTTGGTTTCTCTTCATCAATTAATGCGTGAGTGTGAAAACCCCATCGATATACACTAATGGACACATCTATTGGCCTACCTTAGAGTTTAGGTTTCGATGGCCCCTACCGAAATATGATTGCTAGATTGAACAAAAACTGTTGATGCAGTTTTAAACCTGATACATTGTACCATCTTTTTCGATCGTATTGTTTTAAATTTGAATTCAGAATACCATACGACATGGAGCTACGCCTAACAAGTCGGATATGCGCCTTGTTAAAGGCAATTGATTTTTGAATAAAAAACATGTTTTATCAAATAAAGGTTTAATTTAATAACGCGTGTTGCCTCCATGGGCATCTACCATAGCTCTCATACGATTAGGCATAGAGTTTATCAACCGCTCTATGAAATTTTGAGGGATCATCTCCCATTCCTCTTCTATCCCATCAGTCCATAACTGTGATGTTCACATCCCGAAGATATACACTGACGATGCCGGCCGCATGGGCTCTTGCATTATCATGCATAAAAAGGAAATTTGGGCCCACATAGTCCACGTATGGTATCACGTGAGGTTCTAAGCACTCACGAATGTACCTTTCAGCATTTAATGTTGGCAGCCGTGGTCCTGTAACAACCTCAAGTTGAGTTTTGCCGCTCGCGGATATACTTCGAGAAGTCGCGAATTTGTTTTTGTATCTCAATGGAGGTTAGGTGACGATTTCTCAAGCTGGTCGTCACGATGAATCGATCTTGCCTTTCAGTTGTGACCCGAGATCGTGGCCTTCCTTGGCGACGAACAAAGCCGCCAGTCTCTAGGTACCTCCGATAAACATTTCGGACCGCAGATCGACTTAAATTAAGTTGAGCAGTCACGTTTCTTTGGCTGTGTCCGGCCTGAATAAGTGCCACAACTTGGGCGGCGACTTCAGGTGAAGTATCCATAGATTATTGATAGAACCTCACCTTAATGTTAAGAATAAGTAATGTTTGTTGCAAAACCAAAGAATTGATTGATCACTTTTTCAAGAATTAAATCCAAGTAAACCAATAAAACCAAGTTTTCTTAGTATTCGATTTTTTGATATCAACAAACAGGCTCTTTAAATTCTGTGTTCGAAATTCAAAAAAAGACTATGGAATGAAATTGTGAATGTGCCAGGTTTAAAACTGCATAAAAACTTTTTGCTCGACCTAATATAAAATTTTAGCTAGGACCAAACGAAACTGAAAATACAAGGTGGGCAAATAGATGTGTCCAGAAGTGTATATCACAAAGCACACAACTATGGTATAACATAAACTCGTTAGATTTTTTGTCATACACCAGAGTCGTGGATATTTAAATTAAAATGTAGGAATAAATATTTGTTTTATCGTCAATAACTGCCCACACTAGCCCACTGATGGACTATCCAAGTGCACTCGACTGAACACGATCCTTATATTCATTCAGTTCCTATCAGCCTCCTTCCGAAGATATTACTTTTTTTTTGTCTGGGAAATGCCTTACGCATCCTTCAACCACCGGGGGAGCGAGAAGAAGGTATGTGGGACTCCTTCCTGCTCATTTCAGCCAGCTCTTAGTCCGGATGAAATGAGCAGGACCCTACCTAACGCCCCGAGTAGTGCCACTCAAAACCAGACAATACTCCTGCACCGGTCACCCGACACGTATTGTGAGGTACGAGGTCTGCCAAATGCGTGGAATGCGGTTGTTGTCGCGGCAACCGTTTCCGACTGGCCGCGCACCCGTAGGTTGTCCGCAAGCAGCCGAACTCACCCACATCCGAAGATATTACCTACCATCACTTACTCTGTGAGCGTCCTATACAGTTAGCCTGTCCACGGTGTCTGATCTCACTCTAGAACCCGATTACTCCTTCGGCTACCACTTTCAGTTCAGCAGCTGCTAGGCCAGCCCACTGACACTTCATCTAGCTAATTAATTGAACTATGACGGTTATTCAGTTCTCTGCCGGATCAAAATTATGGAAATCCTGTCTTGTGAGAAAATGCTAAGCATAGGCCTATCCATAGCGTATTGAGTGACTTGAGACTTTATGTCTAATTAATAACTAGATATATATTGTCATTCGAGTGATGTCAACTTATCAGTGCTACTCAGAGTTAATGTATAAAAATATATAAGTATATTATAATGATGAAGGATTTTTCCATTTAGCGTATAGAACAGAATAATTGTGCCATCGTAAAGTATAAGCTTTTACACAACCAATTACGAATTTTATTGTAAACAAGATAAGTATGGTAATCAATTGAAAGACACGTTCCAAATTAACTGCTTTAATCTAGCTGGTTTATTTTTCCCATGGGGGAAATACCTCTGTCTATAAAACCTGTAAAGTGCCTCGTTTTTGCGACTTGGAGTCCCTCTAAGGATTTTTCCAAATATAGTAGAGTTATGTTTCAGTACACCAAGAACGTACTTTGATAGATCCGTATTCGTTTTCTATGGAAAGAGCTAGTGTATTCTGACGTCCAGTAAAACCGCTGCTAAGTTTACATACAAACTTTGACGATGGCGATGGCGATACGAATTCGGATAAATTAATGTTCCTGCTTGGGGTACAGATGATTTTAAGGTTACGCGATCACAACCGTCTTTGTGAATGATAGTTTAATTATTTGTAAATGAGATCATAGAGTTATTGAATTAAATATTGCAAGTTGTTGTTTTATTTATAACTAGCTGTGCCCCGTGGTGTTACCCGCAGTTTATGAGGGATATTTTCCCGCAGTAAAACGTAGCCTATGTGTTAATTCAGGGTGTCAGTTAACTCCATACCAAATTTTATTAAAATCGCTCCATCCGTTTAGACATGAAGAAGTAACAAACATACACACTCACAAACTTTCACTTTTATAATATTAGTGTGATTAAATAAAACAATGCGAGTATTCATGTTATTAATTCTTTGTACCTCCGCATATCCATATTTTTACTCAAAATCTAAGTCAAGTAAATGAAAGAGTATAACACACTCACATTATCGCTCAAAGTCTCACTTTGAGAGAAATTTTGCACGACACAGCTCTTATCTTTGTTATTTTAAGTAACTTGAATCGTAAAATGAACATAAATCAAGCGAATGACTTCAAATAAAATTTAGCTGAAGAAATTTGAGAATTTAGTGGGTTCTTACAAAAGATTGTTATTTTATAGGAGTTAAAATAGAAAAAAAAATCTTTCGTTCATTTTTATTAAAAATGGTAAAAGGTTTGGTGTGTTACAAGCTAAAAAACTGCGATAAATTAATATAAGGTGACATAAAAGCCCTATCCCGATTTCGTCGGATTATTATTTTTTTACAAACGGAAAAATATATTTACTATATAATAGGTAAAAGTAATGGCTGTGAAAGTTAAGCATACTTTCACATCCGTTACTTTAACCTCCTTATAGTAATATATGTTATTAACGGCATAGTTACTATGTACCTTGTTTTTAGCGAGTTTCGGATATTTCGGCACTGTTGCAAGCGCCATGATCACGGAGTAACTGAAGTAATTGCGGGTAGGCTGTTATTGGCAGACATATCGGTCTACCCTCCGACGAAGTCTTTTATTGCGTTCGATACCCGTCGCTAATAACATATATTACTATAATGATAGTGACCATGAAAGTTTAAAACAATATATTTAACCTCCTTATTAAATAACGAGGTGAAAGCTTGGACTAGTTAGTCTGACTTTTTTTCATATCACTCAAATGCCATTAGCCATTCAATAAACAAAGACACAAAGACAAAACATAATGTAACTAAGATTAATCTTCGTTAATTAATAAGGGGTTAATGTATATTTGCATATAATCACGAACTAGAGGTGAACAATAAAGTTACATTATCTGTCTGCCGCAGCAATAGTAGACCTCTTTATAGTGAACATGAGACGTCGTTTCCATAATAATTCTAATTCACAAAAGTAATTAGATTTAAATAAACAAAATGTTTAATATTAAAATACGTTATACAAATATCAGACTAGGTAGGTACTCTACTCGACAAAGAACTTATTTTTTTTAATATAGGCTTAAAATTTAATGAAATTAGTATTTTTAAACTATTTTTATCAACAATTCACTTTACACTAAACTTTTTTTTTCTTTTTATATAAAATACCATTTGAAATATTTACACGTATACCTATCTTAAGCCATAACGAAATAATGGGAGTGCCGGTAGAAGTGAATACTTGAATATTAACTTTGTGCATTTTTGATATTTTGTAATGGTTAGGAAATAATTTTGCACGAATTGCTTTAATTATCAGTATAAAAATACTATCATGTATGTGGTAGAATACAATATATATTTATGTACACAAGTACGATAGCGCAATGACATGACAATTTATATTACATTAAAAAAGTTTATCTCCCAGAAAAATCAACTTACATGAATCACATTTAAGCGCACCTAGCGACATCTATTGCTAAAAAAATGCATTTTCTTCGCAATAAAGCTGCCACCTGGACGTCCTTGATAGAAACTTATTATTATAATACGATAAAATAAAATATTAATATGTTTCGTCCAATATATTGAAAGTCAACCTTTCCAATTTTATTGTGTGTCATGATGCAATCAGCCCACGTGTTTAACCTGACGCGAGTTTAACATTTTTTACCCATACAAAAAAATGTACAACGCCGCTAAAGAAGTTTCCACTTCAAAAATCATATTGATGATTGAACGCCATCAAAAATGTTTAACAGCTTACAAACAATAAAAACATAATTGACTTTATAAAAGCCATAAATTCAACCATTAAACATTTTAACGACCACAGCGCGCAGTCGTAACACTTGTTGATACTGCACCCAGTGAAATCTCATAACTAGAAATCATTTTCCGCCATTAATAATGTAGGCAACCTTAATTATTATAACATTTATTTTATAGGATGATTTGATTTACCAATTCTAGGAGGGGGGGAGGAGTGCAAATTGGAAAAAGTACACCTCTGCATCTACTGGTTTTCGTGTAGCTCTTTTCATACATCTACTGCTATTTTCTATAACGCCTCCCGATTTTAAAAATCGGAACTGGCAATACTGCCTTGGGCTGACGACATAAATTGCTGACAAGACAGCGGTAGCTTTACTGTGTTTAAAACTTATTTTGAACCTTCATGGATGTGTAAAAGGCCGTTTCTCGAATTTTGATTTATGTTTATACTTCAGATTAGGCTGGCAGCAAAAGTAACAACATCATCAGTCTCTCAATGTCTCCACTGCTGGGGCACAACTCATTATTAATAATAAATAAATCAATCAAAATATCAATATCGTTTATTCAGTCTAGGCTGTTACAAGCACTTGTGAATGTTGAAAAGCTGCGCCATCGGTTTGAAATCTACGGCGGGAGACCTTGTACTGAGAAGAACCGGCAAGAAATATTTCTAACACTCACACCAATTAGCCTAGCCCCAAAGTAAGCACTGTAGGCTTGTGTTATGGGATACTAGCGTAACGGGTAGAATACCTAAATAAGTATATTTATATAGAAATACATATTAAACATCCATGACTGGAGTACAAATGTTCCTTTTCATCAACAAACATCTGCCCTCACCGGGATTCAAAGCCGGACCTCTCGAGCAGATCACATCTTAAAACTCTGCGTACAAACCACTCGGCCACGGAGGTTGAGATTGTAGTAATATTTTATTATCTTCTACTTAAATCTAGAGTCGCAGTACGTATAATAATATCTAATAACTAAAAAAATATTGAAAATAGGTTTTCCAATAAAAACAGTTCCAATAAAACCAGAAAGGCAAAGAAAACTCGTAGCCTTAACTAAGGCTACCCTTTGTGAACAGGCTTTGCATTGGGACTCCTGCCACTTAACGAATTTTCTCGAATCTACGATTCTAAAAATACGCTTTCACATGTAACATTTGTATTATACCTATCTCGGATTTATTATTAGTCGAATTCTTATTGAATTGTGCTGTTAAATCCCAAACATCCCTTGAAATCCTCAGAGTGTGGTAGGGATCAACTCTTGTGACCGCATAAAGAAAACCGGCTTATCCCATTTTCTCCCATGGGTGAGCTAAACGGGCCAGAAACACCACACGACTCTCGAAGAAAATTACATGAAAAAACAGTACAAAAATAAGGATTTAATAGGTTATAGACATATTTATTTCAATCTATATATAGTATTTTTATTTTAATCTATACTTATTATATTATTAAGCTAAATAGTTTATTTCATTGTTTGTTTTGTTAAACGCGCTTATCTCAGTCAAAAATTATTGTTTTGTTAGATAGTTCATTGATAGAGGAAGACTATAGGCTGTATTAAATCACGCTACATCCAATAGAAGCGGAGCATCGATGAAAAATGTTGCAAACACGCAAATAAAAATCTATTTGGGAGCTTCGGTTGCGTGCGCAGCAAAAATGGTTAATATATATATATATATATATATATATCGGAATTGGTTCCCCTTAAGAAGTTTTATAAAAAAGTCCGCATAGAAGACAGCATAATTATGTCCATATTTGAAGTTGGAATCACTATAACCTTTTCCCTCAAATTAACGCGAGTGAAACAGGGGACCTGTAGTATAAAGTAAATAGCCACGCCGAGGGTGCGAATGCTCGTATTCATCATACAAAAAATTAACGCTACAGTATAACACAGAGCCTCAGAGTAGACGATACGTGAAAACCGGTGAATATATCACTCAACCACTGACGTCGAAAATACGGAATAAATATTATTTAATTTTAGAACCCCTAAGCCATTGAAC
The DNA here is from genome assembly GCA_902850365.2 of Chilo suppressalis. NCBI lineage: Eukaryota > Metazoa > Arthropoda > Insecta > Lepidoptera > Crambidae > Chilo > Chilo suppressalis. The sequence continues at coordinate 9,314,134 of OU963895.1, read as the reverse complement.
GAAATTCGAAATGTGACTGTGATTTCTTAATTTATAAATTAGGTATGTAAAATAAGGTTTACACGGATGTAAAATGACCAAATACCATGGTAATAATATCTAATTACTTTTAGAGCAAGGAACTGGGATATAGTTTTTAGCTACAAAAGGATTTTTAATCTAAATCGGCTGAAGATGCACTTTTTTCTATCGCACTAGCAATCTTCGCAAGCAACCTTCTCGCACACATAACTTCATGTAGTGTAGAGTAATTTATTGGGTCTGGGACATAAAAACTGGCCAAGTGCGAGTCTGTGTCCCGCAAGATGAGTACACCATTTGAAATTAAAACTATACGAAAGAATCTTTTTATATTTTCTGTATTACTTTTATCGAAAAAGGTATGTTAACCCCATCAAGACATAAATATAAATACACTCATAAGATATGAACAATATCACATATTGAACAGTTTTTTTTTGAAGTGAAAACTTCTTTAGCGTCCTTGTACACTTTTTTGTAATGGGTAAAAACTGTTAAACTCGCTTCAGGACACATGGCCTGATCGCGTTAGGTGTGAACGCATCCGGACACGTGACCTAATCGAAAATTAGTAAGACGAAAACAATAAAATTGGAAAGGTCGTTGACTTTCAATATATTGGACGAAACATAATAATATTTAATTTTATCGTATTATAATAATACGTCTCTAATTAAGACGTCCAGGTGGCAGTTTATTGCGAAGCAAAATGCATTTTTTTACAATAGATGTCGCTAGGTGCGCTTAAATGTGATTCGTGTAAGTTGATTTTCCTGAGAGATGAACTTTTTAATGTAATATAAATTGTCATGTTTGTGTACGATAGCGCAATAAATAAACATTGTTTTCTACCACATAAATGATAGTACTTTTGTACTGATAATTAAAGAAATTCGTGCAAAATGATTCCCTTACCATTCCAAAATATCAAAAATGCACAACGTTATTATTCAAGTTTTCACTTCTGCTGGTTTTTTCTTTTTAAAGTTAGGTCCGACAAATGACACCACACCACCTGATGTTAAGTGAAGGTGAAGTCCAGACGCGAAGATAGCTGATACAGCAGTTCTACCTGCCACACCAGGCATCCTCACCTTGCTGGCCTGCATATTGCTTCTTCACGCCTCTTTTAAAGGATCCCAGGTTGTAAGAGGGAGGGAACACGTGAGCGGGCAGAGCATTCCATTTACGGATAGTGCGACGATAGTACTTATAGGGAGGATTTTGGGTATGGAATAAATAAAGAAAAAAAAGAAGTATAATATTTTTTTTTAATTACCAAGACAATATAAATACATAACTTATGTGAAAATTACAGCTATCTTCACTGTTCACGAGATACAGCCTCTTGATAGACAGTCCTAAGCATTTTCCATGGTCCAGACACCCGACAAGCTTAGTTATATGTTAAACTAGCGGCCGCTCGCGACTTCGTCCGTGATAACTTTAGTTTTTTGAGAATCCCTCAGGAACCTAATACGGTTTCGGGATAAAAAGTATCCTTTATCCTAATCCAGGAAGTAAACTATATGTGTGCCAAATTTCAAGCAAATCTGTTTAGCCGTTTTTGCGTGTTTGAGTAGCAAACATACAAACTTTTATCATTTATAATAATAATAGGATTGTCATCCATGGGATGGGAAGCTTAGTCATAGGTTCTGTTCGCCGAAGAATCCCCAAAAAATAACACTCCATACGGTTATTGTTTTTACAGGGAACACTTTTGTGCCGTAGGTATTATTCGGAACACAAGTAAGTACGGTCAATAATTCGACTTCGTCCGGAAGAGCCTTGCAAATGTTATTCCGGTCTGTTAGGGTTTCGGTTCGTCTAGGATTCTTAGGGTTCAGGTAATTTTAGTACAATTATTATTAAAGGATTTGTTAAAAAAATCAAACATCCTTTTAGAGTGGCTTATTTGAAGAGGATGAGGACTAATACATAGTATATTTAATAAGAGGCGCTCGCCAGAGTTATAAACTTCTTTCTGACAGCCAGAGTTATAAACCTCTTTTCTACTTTGATGTTTCAACACCTTTCAATTTATCATTTGAAAAATACTGACACATTTCATATTTCAATAGATAAAATTTGACATAATTTTAAACAGAATATTTTTTACAAACCCAAGGATTTATTGATAGGAGTTACAATTGTATAATAAGAATATTGTCAGCATTATTTCCTTCTATCATTTACTTCGCGAAACTCTGGAAAAATTATACGGCTACAGAAATAAAGCACCACCAAACTGTTTCACAGGTCTTCTGCAAATTACTTTAAGTTGCTTTCCCAGACGGGCGCTCCAATTTGTACAGAAATTTTAATACACCTGGCCCGCCTCCCTGAATGTAACGTCGTATATTTATTTTTTACAATCTACTTATTTATAACTTACTTTTGCCCGCGGCTTCGCTTCCGTTAGATTTGATTTAGTGTTAACTTTGAACCCCCGCTTTACTCCTTTAAGGGGTGAGTTTTGGAAAATCTTTTGTTAGCACACGTCTACATAATAATATCTTTAAGTGTGCCAAATTTCAGCGCGCACTTCCAGGGGTTTGAGTTGTGTGCTGATAGATCGTTTCTTCAGTAATGGTTGCCTTTTTAAAATAAAGATTAGCTGGTAATTTAATTAGATTATTTGTACTAAATATATTTTTATCCCACTTTATAGCGTGAAATTATTTCTATATAATTAATAATAAGTTAAAAAAGGAATTTTAATAATTATAATAATATCCGTCGTTAATGTTTTGGTGTGATTAGGTAAGAAAATAAGAGGTACTATATCTCAATTAAACTTTGATGCTCTGTTGGAAGCCAAGCCCGGCAAAATGTTATATGATGCCAAAAATATCTTTTTTATACGTGGGAACCTAATAGATTCGAGCCTTTTATTCGCAAAAAGGTGTAAACACGTGAGCAAAACAAAGTGATGATAGCAACCTGTTAAAGTTTATACAATACCGCAGATGGCTATTGGGGGCAGCTATTTATGTAAGGGATGGGAGATGGGAGCCAATCGATCCATCAAGATTAGGTATCTTCGCAAGCCGAGCATTCATTTGGAAGTGAATGCTGCACGTCTTGTACCACACAGCTACAGGTAGCAGAATAGTTTCTCTATGATTCGCTTAAATTTTGTGGTCGAATTTTGAATTATTTCAGCTTTCAGCCGCACATACAAATTTATCGTTTTCCTTAATCTAGTGTGTCAAATTATATATATAGGATAGCTATCGTCTATCGTCAATAGACACGCAGTACGCTAAGCGCTCCCACACAAAACTACGATACGATGCGTAACGGCGTCGCATCGCAAGAACTTGCGATATAATTTCGTGCGGCAAAGGCTTTTGGTTAAAGGTGACTGTACCTTCAACGGTAGTCAGGCAGACATGGATTGCAAAAATATTGTTGCACTGCTGTTATTGTTGTGTCCAATGACCGACATTGGATGGGTGACCAAAAATTTAGTATCTCGAGCTCCTCCGTGCTTCGGAAGTCACGTTAAGCCGTTGATCCCGGTTGCATCTGCAGTCGTTGGCACCCACCAATCCGCACTGGGCCCGCGTGGTGGGTCGCGGCCCAATCACCCTATTCCATCCATAGGGAAGGCCTGTGCCCCATCAGTGGAGACATTAATAGGCTGATGATGATAATATCTTCATTTCCCATGTCACCATGTCTACAAAAACGATCGTAAAAGAAAAGTCAAAAGCGGAGCGGACAAAATGGCGTCACTAAGTGTGACGAAATATCGCAGGAATGCGCGATGCGAATCACATCGGAAGTTCTTATGGTACATTTGTGCGAGTTCGCAGATATATTTGTGATGGATGCAATTCGGAGCACTAATTCATGACGACTGAACTAATTCAAATTTCGAACACTAATTTTAGCGCATTAATAGTATCATAGTATTGTTACATTAGAGCCTCATCAATAAAGGACACACGCTATCCATCTTTCTTTGTTGCCACCGCGTTGGTGCTTGGTAAAGCTATAGATGAATGCAAACATTTATGCTGGAATTGCACTTTTTAATTCATATGTTGTTGATTATTGTGTTTACGACTGAATGTACATACCTACTAGATCCTCACCCTTTATCTATGTTTGCTATTAGTGGATTCCAGAGAAACAAACTTACTCATAGCAATATTGTACCATTATTTGAGTTTCTAATAATAAATTATTAAAGTTAGTCATACCCAACTATCTTTCCACCTTTCCACAGACTTGAGACTATCAAATTATTTTTTTTAATTATTTTATTGTTGTTAGCGTTAAGGCAAAGGAAAAGAATAAAAAAATACAGCCTCTACATATTTTTTTCTTTTTTATTTTTACTTACATTGTTTCTTTGTTTGTGGTATTGTTAATCGTGATTGTGTCGTTTATTAATTTTTATTCACGTCAACCTTAGGCCCTGCCAGAATATCAGTGCCGCAGCGGCATTGGTGTCGTTGTGGCATTGTACTGAGGCAGGGACCTAGTTGACCTTATTCTGTTTGTTATTTATGCTTTTTATTTGTCAATGTTATAGGGTCAATTTTTTTTCTTTCTTTCAAAGAAACGCGTAGGAGAAGCATGAGCAGATTATTTTACGTGAACAGGATTTAACTTTACCAACTTAGAATAATAACACCACACTAGATAAATATATAGATAAAGTCAGGGATTTGCGGGAGCAGGTTCTACTTTCAAATGGACTCAGCTGAGGGATTTTGTAAAATTTAATCTCACTTACGAGTTAGGTTACTCCGAATTTAAAATTAAGTTCAGTATGCATCTTTGCGGGAAAATATTGCAATTACTGTTGTTGAAGTTGCATGTGGCCATATTGAAGAATTATTAACAAAATCTAAAGAGAGTTTGCATTGTAATACAATCGATATGCTGGTTTGTATCCTGAAAATAGGATAAATAAGACTTGCCAAGTTTTGATGGGTTATATATTGAGCATATATTAGATTCAATAACTTACAATTCAGCTATTCCACGTCGAGCAAATATCTTGAAAAACATTATTATTCGCCGTAAGGGAGCCCGTTACAATTTTAACTTTTTTTAATGCCTAGAAAGTATTAATTTTAATATGAGAAATTTTTAAATGATCCTCAGAAAAATAATAAATGATCTCCTAAGACATACAATTAGTAACCAGAAGGTTAGGTTAGGTTACCAATTGTTTTTGAAGTTATACTTCTTAAGACCCGTTATGAGAAAATGATAACAGTGAAATTATAAGACGCGCGCGCATCGCTGTAACACAAAAGGAAACACCATGCAGTTGGCCGCTAAACCGTACATTAAGAAAAGCTACCAACAAAATAGAATCTCTATTAGTCGCGCATTTTGGCACTCTCGTCACTTCTGATCACTGTTTTCATATTTATCCACATGTTTCTAGTTTCTATATTCACAACACGTGTTTTAGTTTCATACAAGTGAGAATTATATATGTGCTAATAAATTATTATGTTCAGTAGTAATTTAAATTTAATATTTTGATTATTTATTTAATTTTTCAAATTAAAACTGAACTTTTTTGACTGTGATGACTATCCTTTTCCAGGTCTTTTATTATTTGATTGTAACTAATCATTTACATGCAATTAAAAACAAATTTTTAATGATGCCAAAGAAGTATAACTTCTCACGCGCGTACACGCAAGTACACGCAAGTACACGCAACCATATTTTTTTTTGAAGATCAATTACTATTTTGTAATTGATCGAAGAAGATCAATTACTATTTTGTAATTGATCTTTAAAAAAAAATTTAATTATGTGCCTTTTTATAACATCGATAATAACAATACGGTAGACTCTACCCATCTGGCCGCGTTGCTCTATGATTCGACCCGATGAAAGAAAAAGTATTAAGAGGAAGAATAAATATTTTGTTGAGCTATTCGGGAACTTAGTACTTCGTTATGTTATTATAATAAATATGCACCATTTCGGGGAATTTTTACTTACCAATGGCATTCTATTTTTATACTGCCATGTTTTCAGTGTTTTCTATTTTTAATTAGCTGACCCGACAAGTCTCGAATGTCAATTACGTAAATAACAAAATGGATCGGGGCTTTCTCACGTTTCATTGGACAAGCGTAGCGAAATCTTTCGTCCGTGTTTTGTTTATATATTGGTATTGTAGCGCCCTCTGAAATTTGGATTCGTATATTTACAACTGTGCACTATACCGAATCCGAATGGCAAATATATAAAGCTAGCTGACCTAGCGGACTTTGTACCGCTTGCAAAGGGAGAGTATCGTACCTTTTAGCTTGAAAAACGAAATAAAAAAGAACAATAGCTTATTAGGATAATCTTAATATAAAGATAATTAAAATTAAATAAAATTATTTAAACTTTTATTTTTCAAAAAATCTTTCCTTCAAGAAATCTTTTTGATTTGTTGATTGTCATGATGTGTGCAAGATGAAACGAACATTGTACGAAAGAAAGACAAAGCTAAATAAGAAACTATTTTCGCTGAAATCAATTAATCGTTCTTTAGAATACTTAGAATAAAAAAAAGGTAAGGCCTTTTGTATTTTCAAGTTTCGTCACGTGAAACACTCAATCACACAGTTTTCAACCGACTTCGAAAAGAGAAGCTTCTCAATTCGTCTTTATGTTTTTTACGCGATGTCTCCGTCAATTGTGATTCAAATGTCCGATTTTCAAAATATTTTTTGCAAATGCAAGGCCAAGAAAATTATACTTGTAAAATATATGAGACTGTTTAGCCTAAAAAGTAAAGTAATAGCAATTTGGTATCATTATATATGTAAATTTATTTTATAGATAGGTCGACATATTACTACAAAATAGATTTATTTAAATATCGCGTTAATATTTTCTTATTTTCAGTACTTACCTTTCCTTGCGGCTAGGGTATGTGTTAGAAATATTTATTTATACATTGTAACGGCGCTTCAGGTCCTTCCAAATATTCCGACATTATGAGAATATGTAATTACATCAAATTCGAATAATAGCTGTAAATACCTATATATTATTTAGTCGTGTGAATGGACAAGTTATAGAGATAGTGAGATAATTCAATTGAATATTGTATGATAATGTTATCGTATAATGTTAAATATTTGACATTTATTGATTCACAAGAGAATTGTCTGCAGTCTTTTCCATTTAATTCTAGCTGACGCGACGGGCTTTGCCTTGTCCAAACTTAAATAAATATATTTGCTAACGTTTTTGTGAATTTGTACAAAACTAATGGCAATGTATTACAGAATGAGCGAGAATTTACTTTTTAAACAAAAAGTAAATTCTCGCTCATTCTGTACAAAAAATGTAAAAAATTTGAAAAAAAAATCTTTGTCGATGAGTTCAGCTTAAGATAAATTAAATTATTTTGTAAATTAGATAGTAGATTAAGGTAAAAATTAAAAATATTAAAATTTGTATTAAAATTTAATACATTAGGTAGTTTTTAAGTTGTTTGTTTTTTATGTGAAAGTCAGTCTACTACAGAAATGTATGACGAGGATACACTTTTACTACGATTATTGAGGATAATGTGTATAATTAAGCTACAGCGCTTATCTCACAAACATAATTATATTATTCATATCAATTGGTGATTCTCCATAAAAGGCTGTTGATATACGTAATCTACCTAACCTAACTTAATTTCCACAATCTCTTATCTATTAGACAAGCCCGTCCGTCCGTCTGTCTGTGGTGCTGTTTCAGCGGCCAAACCGTAAGAGATAGATAAAGAGAATATTTAAGTTATAAGTTAAGAATAGTCTGATAAGACTACAAACCGGATTTGAGTAACGTAGCACTTCCGGTTTTCGAGAAATCACGAATTTCAAACGAAACCACACAAAATCTCCGAAGTTCTCAATTAATTAAATACATTTTTTTTAAAATCAGGTTTTGGTGAACATTTGGTTCACTGGTTTGCTAGTATAATTATATTTTGACCACAAAAACACAACTCAAACCCAAACTTTATCGTAATTAACTCATCTTTATACTTAAGCCCCCGATTTATGTCGATAGCTAAAGTTATAAGGGATAACCATTAGCCCTTTACAGAGTTAATGTATCAAAAACAAGGTTTATTGGAATCTCCCCTGACTGTGACATTTTCAGGTTCATCTGAATTATATTCGAATTGGAGTTACCGGGGCAATTCACCAGATATCTTTAGCCAAATCCATCGGTTTAAATCCCAGCATTGATCCCATCTAAATTATCGCTGCCATTTCCTTTCAATTGAGGCAAAAGCGAAAAGGATTTTAAAGTAAACGACAAACGATGGAAACGGACTTAATTGTGCGACGTTTTCGTAAATGATACCGAAGGACGAAAGAATAATATTTATTATTGGTCGTTTATTTGAAATTCTGTGAAATAAACTTAATTTATTCCTAACGAGCATCGTTTTATGAAAGTACCTGGTGTCTTGATCTTGGCTGTTCGATAAGCCCGTAAATTTTATGATGAAATCTGTCAGTTTATATTCAGTCCATAAAATGTAAAGATACCAAAAAACAGAAAAAGCACATACAGTGAAGAAAAGTGAGTCGCACCGTAATTTTACCCAACGAAACGTCAACTGACCTGCGGTTAAAATATTCGGGAAACTATCTTATGCAAGCTAGCGGTCACGGGCGTCATCAGTATGGAATTATGAAAATCTATTCGCCGAACGCGACCTTATTAAATTTTAGTGTTGATTCGTCCAACCCGAATTTCACGATTTTTGCAATGACTGTAACTTGGCTGATGGTGCTTTTTAGGCGATGTGCTTAGTTTCAGACTTATTAGAGCAACTTAAAGTTTTGTTAACCATTTTTTTTGTAAAATTGCAATTCCATGTTCCATATACTATTGGATATGGTCCAGCTCTATCAAACTCGATGAATGAAAACTAAGAAATTGAGCAATCTAAAAAGTTAAGTAATTTGAACTCTAATCCACAAAACTATACTTGAAATCATTCCTTGACTTTACCACTACCAAGGTTACTAACATTGGTTTTTTGGTTAAATGAGAACTGACTCACACCCACGTTTGCACAAAAATCGATCGACTAATCAATAACTGGGTTCTTACCCTCATCCGAATGCCCACCAATGCCTTAAATACGCAAGCTACTACTTAAACCGCATTGTCATTCATCAACCGTACGTTACGTACGGTACGTAAACCGGAAAAGCAACCGTAACGTTATAAACAAATTGTTCCTTTTTAAAGTAGGTAACCTTGTAATTATTTACCACACCGCGAATTAGTTTCATTTTGTTGTTTGAAAGTATGATAACAAAACAATGGATGACTATATTGTAAGCGGACTCTTAACTTCTTGCTGTTACAGTTTTGATTTTCAGATTAAATGCATCTGACATTTATTTGCAAGCCAAACCATAGAAATTTATAATGAGACATCTCCTAAGAATCTTTGTCGTTTATATTCGTCCTTCATGTTTATTGACAAGTTGGTATTTGTTATCAGTAAAACAGAATATGTAAATATAGACCACATTTACCATAATAATAAACGTTTGACTCTCAAACAAAAAAGAACTAAATAAACGACTTGCCACGCGATAAAGATCAAATAAACGCTCAACTCATAAAAATATGAACCACAAATGGCAACTTACAAAAGGATCACAATGCTAATGTGACAAAATTTTCATAATTCAATATTCCGCTCGAGGCCGAAAATATTCACCACGTTTCGTAGCCAGCAAAAGAAATATATATCGCCGGAATGTGTTTTTCCCCCACATAACATAAGGCCGCCAATTCAGTAAAGGGAAAATAATGCACACACATTTGTGGAATTTGACATGACACCATTTGCATGGCTGTTAGAGATTATTTTCGAAGATCATGGTTTATTTATTGACGTTATCTGTTCGCTGTAAGGTTTTCCGATTGTCTGCAGATAGAATCTGTCCTGGGTAACATTTCTTTTATATATCGGGTACCATGATTCTTGGGGCTTATTCTAATGTAGATGCAATGGGCTGATCTTTATTGCCATTGTACATCACAAGCCAATATTGAATAGTGAATAGGAATCAGTAATGGTTTTGGTAGTATATTATATATCCCGTCTTTCTAAGACATCAACTCAGATGACCGCTTGGGTTAATAAATTTAATGCTGTTAATAAATTTATATTTAATATAAATTTATATTTAATATAAATTTAATGCTCCTTGGATAAACTTTTCTCCTCGTGTTGCCGGCTATCATCTTGAGCATAGTTTCCTTTCTGCATTAATTGAAATTTGATGATCGCATTTTATTTTTGGTTTATATTAACGATTTTGCGTTATAAAGTATCACCTAATTGGAATACAGATATAGGCTTTCTTAGTCTTTGCCATGCGATTGAACAAGCTCTTTATATAAGGAACATCAAACTAATTAAGTTCCCTCTGCATAAGGGGCATAAGCCTTCCCTGGGGAATATCGTTCTTAATCACGTAATGGACTATAACCCACCAGAAGGGCCAAGTATGGATAGTTGTGTGCTACCCACTAGCACTAAACACATACAGTTAACGGTTTCGCCCGCAATGTTAAGCATGCAGTATGTAATTCTTTATACAACACCATCAGAATTGTACTTTTAATAAGAAAAAGCATTAGATACATTAATATTTTATTCGTTATAGCACTAATAAACCTATTAGCAATGTTTTGTGTTCTATTCAGAATACCAAAATCTCCTGGCAAAATAGATAGAACACGATCTAATACGAATTGCTTAATAAAAAGCTAATAAAACAGATGTAGTTCATTCCAGTAAAAGCTTTATAGCAAACAAACTGCTTCTTAAATCCCCGTTATTATTTGCTGTGAAAACTAAATCAAAGGACTTAGTAATTATTTTTGCACCCAAGTCACGCAACGGTATAACAAAAAAGGATATAACTCAACAAGTTGTCTGCAATTAGAGTACAGAATACCATGGGGTGAAATATGGGACACAATGACGCGAAGCAAGATAAATTTTCTGACGTTAACAGCAGCTTAACACATAACGGAAATTCATCATGTTTTTGTCAGCCTGCGAAATATTATCATTAATTATAAGCGACGCGAAAGTCTTCAAAATTTGTAAAACAAAAACAGGCACTTTATGAAGAAAGTGTAGCAAGCGCCATTATCACGATGAAAAATTGCGGGCCTAAAATACAACCCTGTGGCAGCTAATAGGTCGGGTTATTACTGGCTGAAATAATTTTAATGACTGAGGATTCCAGTTTCATATTCTTGTATTAATGATTCAAACTTGATATTTTTTTTACAAGAATGAGGAGGAAGAATCCATAACAAATCTTTAGGCACTTGTTCCACCGACGACGATGAACGAAAAACAAGTTGGCGAGCAGCGGTACGCAAGTGTATAGTTCCCATAGTTTATAGTTGGACTATAAGCAAGTGTGCGGGTATAACGAGCAATAATTCACGATACTCGCTCGCGGAGACAATCCTCAACAAAAAATGACGCGTGCGTGTTTTGAGACAAGCGAGCATCGCTGGGCGAGTACTATCTTTGATAACTCTTGTAGCTCAGCGACAAACTTGTGGAGAGAGTTATCGATCATTATGCATCTCTTTTGTTGTACACGGAATGTATATATTATACGTTTCTTGAGCGAGAAAACGATCGATCGATAATTAGTCGTTTCTCGCCGTTGGTGGGACAAGTGCCTAAAATGCCTTTATAAATAACTCTTTCGGGTACGTCAAAGAGCTCCATCTAAACGGGTGGGGTCGATTTGAATCAAATTTTCTTCCCAAGTCAGTAACTGGGCGGATTTATGATTTCTCTTTCTTATAAAGCCATAAATATTGCGCCATGAAATTCTCTTATCCGTACATAGTTTTGTACAAAACTGGTAAAATATTGGCTGTGGTTGTATAAAACATTTTTTCGTTTACATTGCATAGACAACTAGTATCTTGGCAAGTATTCATCACTCATTTTCTTCACATATTTTGTTTCTTCAACAACTTTGATACAAGTATTGTATACTACATGTTTTATACATGTATAATGAATGAGTGTGAACAAAAAATTAAGACTTTTATAAAATTTGTCAAATACATCTTATACATTGGTGTAAACGAGGGTTTAGTATTAAAAAAAAGGAATAAGTAACTAGTTATATAAAAATCTAGCTTCCGTCCAAGACTTCATTCCCGCTAACTTTAGTTTCACGCAAATTTGTACTAATAATATAAAGAGAAAAGATTTGATTGTTTGTTTATGTGTATTGAACAGGCTCCGAAATTTCTGAACCGATTTGTTTATTTTTTCACATTTAGAATCCTGTATTATTCCTGATAAACATAGGCTGTAGAGTATAAGGCTGTAGAGCAAAACAGTTAGGGTTCCGTATGGAAACTTCGATAATGCAAACCATGGTGTGAAAATATACCAAAATACCTTATATCTGTGGAAGTCATTGACAATAGAGCAAAGTGATGTAGTAAAGGTTCATAGAGGACATCAATATCTACAAAAAAGTCCGCGAGACCATATTTTATGTCACAACTGGACGTACCCTGCGATTTCACCCGGGTTAATTTGAGGAAAAAGGTTACAGTGAGTGAAACTTCAAAGATGAACATATGCTATCGCAGACTTTTTATAGAACGTTTAAAATGGAAAAATTCCTTCACACATGCTTTTTGTGTATCTTTAATCATAGCATACACAACGGAAGCTCACTAATGGATTTTTTTAACCATTTTTGCAACATATTTAATCGATGCTCCACTGCTCATGGTCGTACAGTGATGTTATATACTTAGCTTTTTTTAACAGCAGTAAAGTCATTTTTATTTAGCGAGAATTCGAAATGATTTATTACATATATTGTTTTAAACTTTCATGGTCACTAACATTATAGCTATTAACGGGATTGTTACCATGTACCTTGTTTTTTATGAGTCTCCGATATTTCGGCACTGTTGCAAGCGCCATGATCACGGAGTAACTGAAGTAATTGCGGGTAGATGTTATTGGCAGACATATCGGTCTACCCTCTGACGTCGTCTTTTGCTGCGCTCGATCCTCACGACTGAAATTTTTGTGTTTGGTTATTTCAAACAGCAGTCAGAAACAATGATACGCAGAAATCAGCTATCGCGGAACATTTAATCGATTCGGGCCCTCATATCTGGATTGAGCTTCATAATCCACAAATCATCTCGACAGAACGCCACTACATACCAAGATTGGTCAGGGAAGCGATTGAAATAACCAAACACAAAAATTTCAATCGTGAGGAGGGGTTTAAATTGTCAAGTGTCTGGAATCCAGTGGTTCGTAACGTATGTGCAAAAACCGCAAAAATCAAAAAAGTGTCGTTCCGCGATCTGATACTGTGAGTATTGTGTGTCGGGAACAGGTGCGAGTGAATAGTGAGAATGTGACCAATGGTAGGGGTATCGAGCGCAGCAAAAGACGACGTCAGAGGGTAGACCGATATGTCTGCCAATAACATCTACCCGCAATTACTTCAGTTACTCCGTGATCATGGCGCTTGCAACAGTGCCGATATATCGGAGACTCAAAAAAATCAAGGTACATGGTAACAATCCCGTTAATAGCTATAATTGTTTATTACATATAAAGAAATTAGCTTTCTGTGGCCATTTTCCATATAAAACTTTTACTTTACTTTAACTATGCAAAATGTTACACTCCTTCGTGCACAAAATGTGCTCGCAAGGGATTAACTTTTCTGTCTGCCATGTAATAATACAATAATATTGTGAAAGTTAATAATATCAAGTTATTATACGCAGTCTTAACTTTTGTATGTATTGCTTGAAATGAGTAAATAATCTTGGCACATCTTCAAGCAACATTTTTATTCAAATCATTCACGCAAGAGAAAGGGGTACAAACCCACATTATCTTGTCGACAAGTTGAAAAGTGACCCGACCAAAATATATTGCAGGCTAAAAATCCTCCCAACAAAAGTCAGTTTAAATCTTTTATACATTGTGTTTAACGACAAAGGAAACAAAAACACTAAACTAATAGCCGTGTCATCGCACAACTGTAAATATACTTTTAAAGTGGTCTTTGATAGATGAAATTTCCCTATAATTATAAACTAAATTGTGAAAAACTATCTCTCTCTGTCTAATGCCTTTAGGTATACATAAATATAATATTTAAAAAATATGGGTGTAGCCAATTAACCGACCTCTTTTATATTAGTAGGGAAGCCCAAGCGGAGATTTTGGGATTTACTTGAGCGCGGCAGAATAGCACAAGGGGGGAAACCTAGCACCTTGAGAAGTAGTCCCACCATACTAGAGCCATTTATATAGGGGCCAGCGGCTACCCTTTGTTAATTTTTTTTTGCTGCCCTACAAAGAAAATAGAAGTTCATAATACCACGTATCCACCAGTGGAAATTGTGGCTGTCTGATGTGCAAGTCCATCGCGCGGAAGGGATTTAAAAAGCGAAAGTGTTATTATGAAAATTAAAAAATATTATAACCCCAAACGATTATTTTTTATTATCATGTCGTTGGTCGTTTTAATGTTGGTAATAAGCTTTCAGAATCTTTAATAGCGGTTTTAAAGCATAGGTGAAAAAAAAAATCAAATATTACAACATTGATATTTCAATACGTTCTTTCCTTTTTATGTTATTTTTAATTTTAAACAAACTACAACTGGAACTATTTCCGCGTGGAAACGACACGGAATTGCCTATAAATAACGTTGCCCCATTTTTAACAAACTAAACAATTCTACGTAAATAACGTTATCGTAGTATTAAAATGGAAGTTACTGGGGCCAAATAATAGAAAACAAACCGACACGCGAGTTTATATCGTGACTATTCTAATCGCAAACATTCACGTTAGGGACGTTAATAAAAATAAATATGTACATCGATACTTTCCGTATAATTATGATGCATCCATAAATTGTGCCGATGTTTTACGATAAGTTACAGTGGTAGATAAATAATTTAAAATGTATGTAAAAGCTTTAGTATTTTGTTCAAGTATTCAGACTTTTCATTTCGATACTGCTGCTTTGTAGTTAGATGATTATAGCAAATAGCATTGCGAAATTCGAGGAAATAGTAATTTATACAAATATAGAGTTAGTAGAGTTTACTGATTGTAAGTAACAACACTAGAAAAACTAATGTCAAAGAGTGACAAAGGACATTTGGCAAAAATGTACGAACGCTGCACCGACGTCCGCCGCGGCTTAAACTACATTTGTTCGAATGGTATTATAGTCATGATCATCTGTGCCAAAGCGCATCAAATTCCACCCTGGGAGTCTTTAGTTATTTTAAGTTAAATAGTTACTAGTACTATAACGAACGAACATTAATGAAAAAAGGGAAGTAATTTAGTTAGTTAGTTCGACCCTACATAGGGGGCTCAGGTAATATGGGAGTGCTTCACAAGTTTCAAGGGTGCCCCCTTATGTTATTCTGCCGCACTAGAGTAAATCCAAAAATCCCCGCATGGGTTGGGGTTTTTTCAAACATTCTGTTCGTTATAGTAAATTATCTTCTTTGTAAAACGGAGCGACCACAAATAACCCAAACTTGTCCACGCTTCGGAGAAAACATGACTCCAGTTCATCCATACTAATTGATAAAACCGATAATCGTGTACGAATGCCCAAAGCGTGTTAGTTAAAAATCAATCAGGTGACAGGGAGCACACAATCACAACGAAGTAAGACCAGTGGACTATTTGCAACTGCAAGTCGTTCAACCCCCGTAAACCGTTTTGAGATGGCTCAGTAAGTACTAGCGCAGAATAGTCGGCAGGCATTATCGTATATCTGGTTGTATAGTACAATATGGCATATTATTAAGGTTACTAATAAAGTGAAATAAAGGTTCTATAAAGTGAATTTATTAAGCTACTTAAATGTGCCCATGTGTCATATCTTTTGACTCCCAGGATATTTTTTAAGGTGTCATAGTAAAAAAGACTAGTTTTTTTAAAGATCTATCGATTCATACTAATTACATTGTTGGCGGAGCTGGGTGTGTTTTGCCCATTGTCCTTTAAACTGTAGTAAAGCAACAAAGCGTTTCTATTACTATCAACTGGTTTCTTTAACACACGAACCCCATTAATACAAGACTTTGATTACAGTTACACAAGTCTTAAACAAAATGCTCTCTATAGCAAAAAACGGTGACAGAATCGTGGTCCTGTGTTAACTTCTTTATATTACAGAGGCCTACGAGCATATTCGTTTTTTCAATATATCGTTGTTTACGCCCACCCCTAGTAAATGTTAAGAGCTTGAATCACTTCTAAGAATAATATCCAACATTCCTCACTGGGGATCTGCGGAATAGTGGGCTATTACCACGGTTCTCCTCGGTTACGTTGATACATCGACTGCTTTGAATGAACTAAATAGTCCCATAACTAAACATTTCTGGCGGATCAAGCTTGGTTACAGAAAAATTATGTCCATTTCTAACATGTACTCAGGTATGCCACTTATAAATCTCTAGATTTTTATATCAGCAAGTATTTGTAATCATAATTTAATACTTTCAAAACATTTTTGTGAAAGCAATAAACTGCTTAATTTGTTAAATAAAGAATACTAGACTATTTCTGTTCAAAAATACATGCAGTAAGGCCTCATCCTAATAAGGAAGTTTCCAATTACACGAAATTTAAAACTGGTCGTATATACTAGTGCTAGAGTAAATATTCGAATAGGTCACGTGTCCACGTGAGCTGAGTTGTAATGTACCTAGGGGATATCCTTCCTTTTGACAATTATAGGTTCCATTGCACACATTTTGCCATCCACCATCATATGCATTTCTCCATATCCTTATATTTATAATTACTTTCTTGATTATTTATTTATTCTCATATTTCACTCTGATTTTCTTTATTTTGTCAATGTTTATGTTTACATATTTGGTTGACAGTCATGTTTTTCACCGTTGCCACGGATTCTCTCTCTAACTGGCTCTATGCCTTACCAACCTCCACAGAATACCTACTTAAATTCTTTTTAGTTCAATTCGAACCTTGTCTAAATTTTAATGTATCCGGACCTATAAAAGGCCAAGCCGCTTGAACCTTCAAATATTTCTAAGGCATAAGTTGCCGACGTAACTTTTGTTGGCTCGCTACCGAGCCTCTCCAAATTTAATAAAAGGAATTGTCCCGGGGCCGGCTGCCCCGGGACTCAAGCAAAGACCTCAAAGCCTTACGGCACCCTTTGGCTTTCTAAAAATGTCTTACTACACTTTACTAAAACACTATAGGGTCAACCTCATCGGCGGTCCTTTACTGCCGCCCGGACTCCAGCAGCATCGTCTAGCCTCCAGCTGCTTCGGCCCGCCTACCAACTGACAAGTACTAACCATCTGAACAACGTAACGTTGCAGCGACAAGTCGAGCGGAATGTCGTCATGAGGTGTTTACCGACCGCATGCCGACAATTTTATAATAATTGAAAAAAGTAAGCAATTTACTAAATTTTGAATTTATAACCATTATTAAAATAAATATTTATAAAACATTGGAAACTTCCTTTTTGGCAACGATCATACGATGACACGGTGTGTTCTTGTCGTGTCATGATTTCTAAACATACAGATTTCTTCAGAGGTTTTCAAATACAGCTCGTAAGCCGTCGCACAAGCATAGGTACATTATTTTTATCGCACGATGAGATCGCATCGCGCTATCACACGATCATTGCCAACTAGGCCGACGCCTTATAATGAACTGCAAAGAAATTAGTTGCGACTTTTTTAAACACCTTACTGTTTATTTCACTGTTCGTTTTTTTTTAATGACAAGTAGGTGAAAATTAACCTTGAATGAAGAGTTCTATTGTTTTAAACTTTCAATGTCTAGTAACATTATAGTAAGTAGCGGGATTGCTGCCTTGATTTTTGCGAGTTCACGTTTACGTATCATGTGGAGATCATCACACCTGAATTCTCCAAACCATATATACACAAAGATGCAACATGGTGCTTCATCACCAAATGCCACCTGAATACTCGGCAACTTTGTTGTTGAATTAACTTACAGAGAAATTCCCAAAAAATGGTTGAACAAATATGTTCATGAGTAAAATTCAATTTGCAATTTAATTTTCTACAATTTTCGAAAGGGAGCTACAGTAAAAAAAACAAATAACAGTCTCGCAAATTAAAAAGTACCATGTTAGCAACGAGTTCTTTCGTTCAATTCTATAAATGGTTTTTTATTATTTTATTAAAGTGGCCAGATTTAGTAACTTACAGTAAGATTCACAAAGCGTTGTAAAATTTTGGCCGTCAACTTATGATGTAACTGTAACGAATAAAAGTCGTAAACAGGAGGTAAAGTATCTGATGCTACTGATCACTTTGGGCACCATTTTATATTGCATATTTTGGCTGTGTTTGATTTAAAAGAATCACAATTTCAAATATTCTTATTTGAATTTGTGATTTTCGACACGTGCCTGTTAGCGGCAACCGCTAACCTTTATTTTTTGCTCTCTCTATTTTCAATAAATAAAGCAAACAAGAAGTGTGACGTTGTCCTTCTGTTGTTTACATTTCAAATGCTGTTTATATTATCACTCTTAGAAAAAGATCAATTAATTCATTTTCGGGCTGGTGGGAATTATTTGTCATTACAGAAGACATTATTTTATCATCTTCATTCAAATGTCAGTTTCATTTTTGAAATGCCCATTCTAGGCACTGTTTTAATCAGACTTTTTATATTATGTATAGTCTAAGAAATAAATGATATTGTAAAATGTACCTTGAATTCAAATAATAAAAAAGCTAAGCAACTATTAATTAGTGTCTGTACTGTAAATTTATTATAATAGAAGACTTTAAGCGTAGCTTGCAGGTAAGTACGAGCACTTAGTGCAAAATTCTCCGAATCCCTCTTTCAATCAGCTTTTACATATTCACGTAAATCTCTTTAAAAAAGTTTTTATTTTTAATAAAGAAACGTCAATTTTCTCTAGTTACTAAAACGCTAAGCACGTTAAGCATAAATAAATTATAGTAAAAACTATATGAATATTATTATTTGCCATCTCATTGTCAGTTAATCAAATGTATGCACGGTGAGAGTTGTTCTTTCAAAAGAATAAAAATACCATTTCCTACAATTAACTAGTATGCGAAGCAAAATATATGAAAGAAAAGCACAAAATAGCAGTAGCTTTGTTAGCTTGTATTCAATTTAGTTACTGTAACAATCGCGGCACATTATTGAAATAGAGGGACAGAAAGAGTGGTAAAACTTGCTTCACATTCTTTTCTATAAAGTTCACAAAGGCTGCAGTCGCAACTCCACACAGCCAATTCACTAGGGCTTTCATCATATGGAAGCTAAGAATTTCTAGTCTGAAGTGTGAAACGAAATGAACTCATAGTGTAAATATGATACAATCGTTTTATATTAAAACTAAGTGTTTTCTATTAAAAACTAAGTTAGTTATTCATCGTACTAATATAATAAAATAAAAAGGTCGTCAATCAATCACGCAAAAACTTTTCATTTAACAAAACTTTTAAGTCAAACATACCTAATCTTGTATTTTTGCATTCAAATATGGATACTTCTTAATTTCTTCTTTAATAAATTGCACCCGAGAGAAGCCGTAATGGGTCCCTTCAGTAACATAAAAATATCTACATTATGCCTAAATAAGCAGAGCGACTGTACTTTATGTAGGTTCTAGCTTTAATTTAACTTTTTCTTCAGTAATATTCAGAGACAGATGATCAATTTTAAACAGAAGCTAAACTTCAAAACATTGTTTTTGTTGTTAGGCTTTATAATTTTATGAAGGATTAATCTAATCAACGCAATCTTGCATAATTCAACGGAAAACAAACCGTGGAGACGCCGCTGCCGCTTTCTTCAAAAGCAAACAGGAATTGAAAAAGTTTCGCCATCATTTGTTTTTATTATCGTTTTTCAGACGACAAACAAGGCCAGGTGAGCTGTTAATTTGGACCTTATTCTGCTTACATTTAAAGAAAAAATCTAATATTTTTTTCTTTTGGACATCCTTTTCGAATCAACGTTATAATGTCATTAACTTTTATCGAATGCGACAATAGCCTACAGCACAAATTTTTGAAAACGTTCTTTGGTTGTTTATTGAAGTTTAAATTGGATAAAACCTTGATTTTCATGAACTTTTTTATTTTTAGATACTATGTTATTAAGAGAAAATAGAAGTACATGATTGCGCCTTCCGATCGGTTCACTTAAATTAACGGTAATCTATTTTTCACGTGTTGTGGATTCGACTCCCAGTTTATTTATTTACTTTTTATTATCATTCAAGAAATGGCGGACTTAATTCCATAATGCATTTTCTACCAGTCAACCATCGGGCTGAGCAGAGAAGAACAGTTCAGACAGGAGATCTTTTTAAATTCTTTGCATGCATTGTTTTCAAAATAAAAATGAAATCTTCTTTGAGCAAAACATTCTATCTACATTCCCTCTGTGTGGCAAAGTTTTGGGACTTCCTTTGTACGAAATAGGACAATGATATCTCAAAACCGCTGTATGAAATAAAACATTAAAGTTAATATTAAAAACAACGTGATGATTATTGTATTATGGGCCATTAGTGTTTTTATTGTTCCTGTATTGTAAACCGAATCGACGAAACAAAAATTATTTTAACTAGTTCTTCATATCGGCCCGCGGGCCGAAACAACGAATGACCCGTTAATATTCCGCTAATAGATTAAAGTGAACGTATGTTTGTTGGTTACTGAATAACGTTGATAAAGTTGAGATTCTCGTTGAGTGAGATGCAAGGTAATTCAGAGTATTCTATAAGGCACTTAACATAGTTTTTAGTACTACTAAAATGTTCCACTGGGATGATAGTCTAATTTCCTATACTGTTCGACTTTTCACTCTTTTAAGATCACCGTAAAGTTTGCGGTGTCTCTATCAACTTTAATGTTGATTCCTTCCCTATCATAAAATTCTTAATTTGTTTATTATGAATACTTAGTTTTAATTTTATGATTTTGAGTTACATTTTAGCTTCCGAGAGAAGCCACAAATTTCAAAGTTGTTTACCACTGTAAGGAAAATGTAGATATTTCCGGTTTTCCTCAATTTATTTTCTCAAATTTCCTGAAAAGTAAAGTTTAATACATGTAATGCGATGGTTTTCATAGAAGGTTCTAATAATAACTAAGATTACGAGATGGGTGGAATATAGCAAATTTTTGCTCAAATTAAAGCGCCCGCCCGGGGATATAACCTCCACCTTACAAAACCCGACAGTGAAATTACGTCGCCATTTGATGATGTTATGTTTTTGTGAGTGAGTGCTTAAGTGTTCCAAGATATTCTTATTATATTATGTTTACCATCTCCCTTTGTGATATCTTAAACAGATAAATAGTGTACGATCCGAATTTGGATACCATCCACGTTTTTTCCGCTGCCAGTACGTGTTCCTATTAAACACAATTGCCCTACGATTTATTAGTTGAAATAGATTTCTCAACCGTGAAATGATAAATCCGAACATAACGCTAGACATCTTTATTGCATTACTGCCAAAGAGTATAATGTTTTCAGAGTTCATGTTTGGTGTTACATAAAATAACTTGTTTAAATATATTTTTTAAGCATTTAACTGCTAGATGTTTAAATGTAAAGAAAATTTTACTAGAAAAAAATCCACGCGGACCAGGCAGCAGACGGTTCTCGAACCCGCACCCTTCGCTATCCGGGCGAATGCACTGACCAATTATGCTAACGCGGCCCTGATAGCCGTGACGAATTTTCTCTAGACTTAGGCTGCAAGGCAGCGCCATCTCTTCGCATTGTAGGTAACCCACAATGTCAAATTAATACCTTTACAAGTATTAAACATTTGAAACAATAAATATCTTCTTTTTTAGAAACATGTTATAATCAACATATAAAATTTATTCAGGACACATGTCATATACGGGGTATATTTGTTTATTACACAATAACATCTAAATGCCTAGGAGATTTGGATGCATAGAAAAATGTCTGAATAGAAAGTGGCGGCGGCATTGTATTTTTCTAATCAAAATGGCGGCTCTTGGGCGCTAGTTCTAAAAGTTTTTTTTTAACCTTTAAGCATAATATTAATAACAAATAACAAATAGCACATTCCAAAATTTTGAATATAATAAAAGGAAGAAGGTCACCAAACTTGTGTACGTCGTGTGACCCAAATTGTTTAGTTTACAAAAGTACTTATAACTTAGAAAGACTTTCTAATGCATCCAGGTGTGTTAAGGTTGTCCCAGGATCGACCTTTGTCGTTCGGCTGAGGACCTTATTTACTTGTATACTTAAAAAGACTTAAAACAATTTTTAGGTAATTTTAGTGACCTGACCCCATTATTTTGTTTTATGAATTCACTCTGTTACTATTGCGTTTTGTTAGTACAGTATTTAATTTAAAATTATGTTATACTTAACTTGACGTACTAAATGTTTTAATGTCAACTTCTTTTCTTTCATATTATAAAAAAAGTCTCTTCGGTGGTGTCGTGTGAGGCGGGTCGTTACGTTCCCTAAAATATGGTTGTGCGAAGCGATGGCTGGTTCATGCGTCATGCTCGTGAACGAGTGCTGCCAGCGGAGATGAGTCTGCCCTAACTACTTTGATATTTAAGATGTAAATGTTTAATTACACCTATTATAAATAACTCTGTTTGTATTTATACTGTGTGACACAGCAATCAAAATGCAGGTGAACAATTAATGTATACATAATTTCACATTATGTAATGAAAGGTGACTTCATGAATTATTTCTGAAGTCATTTTTCAACTTGACGACTCTGTAAATGATAAAACAGGGAGAAAAAAACAGTCCTTGCTGAGTTTCTTGCCGGTTCTTCTCAGTACAAGGTCTCCCGCCGTAGATTTACGAACCGATGGCGTAGCTTCTAGACATTCATATGTGCTTGTAACAGCCTAAACTGAATAAATGATTTTGATTATGATTATGATTATTAAATATCTTATTAAGTATAATTCCCTGGCAAATTTTGTTTTGTTAATCACAGACTATTGAACTTCTTTATCGCGTTTTGTGTAACCAGAAAACGGTACTTTACCTTACCTACTTGAGTTTTGTTTTCTTTTTTACATTTTTATGATTATATCTTTTGAACTTTAAATATAAAAATCCGCAAGGATCCGAGAGATAGATGTCCAATATTGTGATCTGTTTTACAAAAGAACCTAAGTAAAGTGCCTAATGTAATTCGCCCCCAAGGAGACAAAAGATGTGAATGACAAATGACGACCGAGTCGACTTTAACGGGCTGTTTTCAGCCATCCAAATTTATATTAATGGCGGCTATTTAGAGGCAATTTCAACTTATATTTCATAATTCCGCTGGCACCGTCACCATTACATGAAAATGACCGTTAAGAATCATTAAATATTTATTGTAGCTGATATTTTTTGTTGACAATGTTATCACAATAATAAATTCAGGACTTCGATAAATATCATTATAAGTACAGTAAGATATACTTCTTCAAATATTTCAATAGCTGAACTAAGTACTTAATATATTAAAAATTTAAATTAAAAAAACATACGTAGAGGTTTATGAAATCAGCTCGCTTACAGACGGGCGAACAAATAACGCTAAGAAAGAGGAACCTGTTCTTGCCCTTTGAGTAAGGAACTCAAAAAATATCGTTTACTAAATCAAATATTTACACAAATAATTTCAAAGAACGACTAAATTTGCCATTTGCAAACAATTCGGCGCCAGCGTTGAGTCGTAATAAACTTAAAGTGGTAATGCTAAAAGTGTTTAGGTACTTTCAAACAATTAGATATCCCATTAAATCTAAATGTTTGCCTTTAGTTACTCAGTCTGTTTGTTCGATTAACGATTGAGTTCTCATTAATGTCAATTTAATCACGATGTCTGATGTAATTAAGTTACATGATGAGTTATGCCGTTTGATGTTAGAAGTGAAATTATATTTAATATTCCTCGCCTAAATACTCGTAGTAGGTTCGTAGCTGCAGGCGGAGGTCGTAGCACTACGGAATAGATTCATTGTTCAATGTTTTCTGACAACATTCAATGGTACAGATTTTGGTTTGCCTTTCAGTGACAAAGAGGAAAATTGTTTTGTTGAAAATAGTTGGACTGAACTGAGTCATGTACATAGCTATGAGATATTCGATTGGATGCCTAGGTCGGTTGATTGGAGACACTTTTTAATAGCATTAATGTCAGTCAACGATTACTGAATTGCTTTTAAGTAAAGTGCTTCCACTGAAAAAGAGTTAGAACGAAGTTTTCTTAGTGAAACTACCTTACGATATTCCGCTCTTTGATTTTGTTCTATTTGTGATCTAGACTAGGCGGGCAATATGATGTCCGCATAATTTGTTGAAAGTAAGTTATAACATTGTTTATCTTAGCACTCAGCTTTATCATATATTGTAATTAATACGGCATCATATTTTTTTTATTAGAATAAACAGTCAAGGCTGCAGGCCGCATTTAACATTCTTGAGAGATTCAGGCGTTTGAAGTTGTGCATATTATCGTTTTTCTGTAAATTAGCTGCGGTAGAACGATCAGTACGAAAAAAGGAAAAAAGTATTTGCAAATACTCTACATTAACTTACAACAGGAAAAATAAATCTACTGTTTACTTCTATTGGAAATAGTCAACATTTTTTCTAAGGGGGTAAACGAGGCGCTCAATAATTACGATTTTTTGCAAAAAATGTGAAAGGGTTCTTAATAAAAGCTATAATGTGGAAGTTACTTCCTCAGATGAGCGCTTGACAACAAACAAGAAATTGCGAGCCCCCGACATTTTGTTAAAACAGAGTTAGTTACACGGAAATATTTCAATAATCAGTTTCAATAATGACGGATTTATGGAGCGTTTCGTGAATTAATTATAATGTGAACATTATGTAATAATTTTTGGAACGATCGCATTGTGAGTATTAATTAAAACAGTGTTATTGTTTCGTAATTCATCGGTAAAATTGAAGCATGAACATTAATTTATAATCCAATTTCATGTTATATTCACTAACTAATACCTGTTAGTGAAAAATCGATTGATTGGTTACAATATATATGGCTATAATCAAACCTTTTCATTTGAATTCCGGTTGTCCGGCTTATTTGAAGTACCTGTAACCAATATAAATAAAAATTGATGCTGCTTTATAAAACCACGAGTCAAGTGAAACTTTTAAAATTATTAAAAATGTCCTTCCTCAGATGGAAATCGAACCCGGGTAGCCCACCCAGCAGGCGAGCTTTCTACCACTGAACCAACGATGCTTGTTGAAAAGATCAGAATTTTTCAATAGCTGTTTAAAATATAATGCGACATGCAACAAAACGAAAAAAAAATTGTTGCGATGTAATAAAAGGTTCACTTTAATAATAATTATGGAATTAAACAAGAGGTAAAATAATGAATGCTTCCCATTCACATATTTAGGTAATAGTTATATATGATATTAGTGCGGTAAGTTGGTTATTACAAACGAGTAGACGAATAGTCAAGGGCTTACCACAGTCGCGAGTTTGTAATACCAATCCGCACGAATGTCATACAACGTTTCTCAACACATCTGCGAGAAAACATACATAATTTAAGTAATGAAGCAAAGTTTTTCTTATTGGAAAATAGCGCGCATTTCCAAATGGCTCCACGTGCAGGTAGGGAAAATTAGAACTACATCTTTTGTCTCTTTTTCTTTTTAATATTAAAAAAGAGACACATGTATCGACTGAAAAAACTTCAAAGAGGTTCGTACGAATTTATAAAAGCCGCAAATAATACGCATGGTGCCATTTATCGGAGCGTGCATAATGAATTTTTCAACACACTTGCTCAAAAATGCATTTACGGAGATTGTATTTATTGTTCGAAAGTTCAAAATTACGAGCCATCCACCGGAGCATGCGGTAAAACATTTAACCGTACGCTCCCATACATGGTGCCGTGCGTTTATTTCGGGTTTTTTTTTTAATTTGGTAGAATATCACTAATCTAAGCGGCGCTACGGGTTAGAGAGGGAGAGGAAGTGTAACTATATCAGAAAGTTGTAAAACTAAATGAGCACAGGAAAGGTGGTAGGTGAAAAGAGGATTAGGGGAGGGGTGAAAAGGGGATTGGTGGTGTAAAAGGGATTCCAGGGTGAAAAGGGGATTAGTGGTTGATAGTGGAGATTGTTGGGTGATAATAGGGAATTGGTGGGTGATAGTGGGGATTGTTAAGTGAATAAAGATTCGAGGGTGAAAAGGGGATTCGAGGATGAAAAGGGGGATTGGAGGGTGAAAGGGAATCGAGGGTGATAAGGGGATTGGTCGGTGATAATAAGGGATTGGTGGGTGATAGTGAGGATGTTATGTGATAATAACGCACAAACAACCTTCGCAAATGCATTTTTTCGAAAATGTGTCGAAACTATTGAATAGGTAACGGAATTTTTTATTCATAGTATAAAACAGTCTTTCCGCTGTTGGCTTTTAATGCGTCTTTCACTAGCAATTCGATAACTTTTCAGGGGAGGTCCATTTATGATAGAAAATTAAAGATGTATATTTGTTTTATGCACCGACACCAAATATGAATTTGACTTTAAATGTACATAAGATACAAAAGTAAACAATATGATCATATTTGTTTCTTAGGTTTTTACGCACAAATTAAATAAAAGTTTTATTCTGACGACGTAGCCTGTAAAGACTACGAAACGTCAATAAATAAATAAAGTTTTCGTGCATTAACCCGTAAAAACTAGTTTTATTCAATATGATCATTCTTGCTTTTTACTGTTTTTTTTTCTTATCTCTCATTAAAACTTTGTAATTATAACGGATTCACATAGGTAATTTTTTATTGAGTTAATTTCAGTTATGATATTCTTTGAAAATGTCACTATGATTCTCATCTATTAAAGAAATCAATGAAATAAAATACTTATTACTCGTATTTTTGAGTATGAAAGTGATAACTCATTTTGTTAACTTTTCCGCTCGTCTCGTAAATAAATAACAAGATTTTGTAGCTAACAGAATTTATCCGGCAGATACCAGTAAAGTCTGACAGAAATTGTGTTACTCCATTGAAACATTGGACGATTTTATCGCAAAATGAAACATTAATCAACTCGTCCCCCAAAAACTTTTGATATCTTTCGGACGGCCGGGGTCATTGAACACATTTCGATGCTGTTAAAACTCGATATTCTGTAGGAATTTTATAAATTTGGGTCGGAATTTAGGAGCTCATCAGAAAATCTGTGATCACTAACCTACTTGGAAATTTTGTGATTCAGCGCTCTTAATCTCATCGTGATAAGATTGAGTTTATCGGACTAATTCCTGAATCTTTTATTTCTGTGTGACGTTACTACGCAAGGTTTTTGAATTTTTCCCAATACCTTTGATGCATGGCGTTGTTTGCATATAAGTTTTGGTTAGGTAACTTGCGAGCGTTTTTGCGGTTTGGCTTGAATGTAGCATACACGGCCATATCACAGACCTACATTTACATTAATTCAGATGACGCATGTGCTTAAATTTGCATAAAAACCATTAATCTAGCTTGCCATATTTCGAGAACATTAACTGAATGGTGGCGGATAAGTATGGACTCTGACCACCCGTTTAAATTCTATCATTTTTACAGTTTCATTTGGCACAGTTACTTTTTGAAGTGAAAACTTTTTTAGCAGCGTTGTACACTTTTTTTGTATGGGTAATAAATGTTACACTCGCGTCAGGTTAAACACGTGGGCTGATCGCATCATGACACACAATAAAATTGGAAAGGTTGTTGACTTTCAATATATTGGACGAAACATAGTAATATTTTATTTTATCGTATTATAATACTATCTCTCTCTAGGACTTCCACGTGGCAGCTTTATTGCGAAGAAAATACATTTTTTACAATAGATGTCCCTAGGTGCGCTTAAATGTGATTCATGTAAGTTGATTTCTTTACAATAGATGTTGCTAAGTGCGCTTAACGTGATTCATGTAAGTTGATTTTTCTGAGAGATAAACTTTTTAATGTAATATAAATTGTCATGTTTGTATACGTTAGCGCAATAAATAAATATTGTATTCTACCACATACATGATAGTACTTTTATTCTGATAATGAAAGCAATTCGTGCAAAATTATTCCCTAACCATTCCAAAATATCAAAAATGCACAACGTTAATATTCAAGTTTTAACTTCTGCCGGCACTCCCGGAGAGCAACCCGTCGTTTTTTTTTTATTGCATATGACGTCCAGTGCCGAGAACGATGACGCGAAAAAAAAGAATAGCGTTAAAAGATTATCTTTGGTCAACCTTTCGAGATATCTTTGAAACGTAAAGAATCTTTTGATTGCATTGACATAGCAGTTTCAATTTTCCTCTGTTCTAGAGAATAGCAGACCAGACTATTTCGTTTTAATTTCATCTTAATACCTTAGCGCATTATTGAAAAAAATATTTTTGACATACGGACAGATTCACAAAACATTTATTCTACTCCGCGATCGTAAAGGCTATTGACAGACAGACAACGAAGGGATTATTTAAGGGTTCCTTTTATTTTTCTGATTAGGTACGGAACCCTAGAAATGGAAAGGGGTGCATTGATTGATGGCATGTAGGGCCCTCACGTGACAAAACTTAAGCAGACAAAAAGGTCATTGTGACCCTGACAGTGATGGAGCGGTTCCGAGGTTATTCGAACAAAGAAAGCCTCACTCATACCATGTAAACCCATGCAAATAAAAGAATCTCAGACATTTCAGGTAGTTACATAAGTTATTTTCGTAACAACTTGCCCGTTTTCCGGCGGGCGGCGGGGCCATTAACGGACGGACTTCGTTCGACTCACCGCGGTGAAGTTAATACAAGCGAATCAAATAAAAAAAAGTTTTTACTACTAATTCAAGTAGTTTGAGGCATAACAAACCTATATTTATAACAGGTATTGTAAAAACTCCAAATTGAATTAATTTTACTTTAAATGTACTTATGTACTTAGATTAAAGTAAAACACATATGTTAATCCCTCATAATTCATAACTTACAACAATTCATTTAGATTAAATCTATTTATATTATGAAGTGCTTTCATTAATTTAATTTGGTCCTTCTTATCAATTTATCATACAAGTCATATTATTATTATTAACGTAAGGAGAGAATAATTTCTCCACTCTTAAAATTTAAGTTAATTTTTGAACAGTCACAGTAATTTTTTCATCGGAAATGTTGAATAAGTTCTGTCTGCTATTGGTACTAGCTAACGTCCGTGAATAAAGTATGGGCAGGTAATTTGCAAGTTCCTTGCTTATCTGTAACCCTTGTATATATACTCGCACTGAGCACTCGCATATCTAATGCATTAACGCTTCATACAAGGTGGCCGCTTAGTGCCCATCCACATCTCCACGTTACGACGTCGTCATTGTGGAACGGTGCCGTAACGCGGCACAGTATGTTGACATAAAGTACAAATTTACGTTACTGAATCGGTAAAAATGCACTTCACAAAGACACAACGTTACACGTCGCCGCGCCTTGTTAAATCCGGTACATTCTTCACTAACATACGTATCAGAGAAATAGCGTCTCGCTCTAGATATGAACCACACAATACGTGTTCTGCTTCTGCTATTGTTAAAAAATAAAGGACTCTGACATCGTCTATTTACAATTTATCGTTAATACAATGAAACATTAACTGACTACGTTGAGTTACGACGACGTCAGACGCACCGTCTCACGGTGACGTTGCCACATACTAGCACAAGCACGACGCGGCATAGCACCGTGCCGTGTCACCGCACCGCCTCACGTCGACGACGTGACGTGGAAATGTCGACAGGCCCTTCTTATCGAGCAAACTATTTGCTCCATCACTATTGAAATGGAATAAAAGAGATTCACAAGGCGGGTCGGGGTAAGCTTTGGACAAAAGCATCTCATTAGTACTGATTAGTTGGTTTGTACAATCATTGGGCTCATTATTATGGACGTCTTGCTTAGTAAGCTACGATTATTATCTCTTCATTAAGTTAAACAAAGCTCCCTTGGTTCGTTGAATAGCTGCAACTACACTGTATTTATCTTAGGTAGATATTACTCATGAAAGCAGTAATACCAAAGCAATGACATTAAAGACATTAAATAAGCAAAAATACTCTCAGTTTGGGGGAGCCATTTATTGTATAATAGGTCTTATAACCAATGATTTTTTTAAATATAAATAAATAAATAATTTTTTCCAACACTCACCAATTAGCCTAGCCCCTAAGTAAGCACTGTAAGGCTTGTGTTATGGAATGCTAGAGTAACGGATAGAATACATATATAAGTATATTTATATAGAAATACATATTAAACATCCATGACTGGAGTACAAATTCTCGTATTCATCACACAAACATATGCGACCACCAGGATTCGAACCCGGGACCTCTCGAGTCGGCGACACCATGAAACCCGGCGTACAAACCACTCGGCCACGGAGGTCGTCAAATATGAAACTCTTTCTTATAAAATCGTCATTTGTTTAATAGTAAGCGTTCTGTCTGCATTGCATTTGTACGATTTTCGTCATCATGGATACGTTAAAATTCGAGTGATTACGGAGTATGAGTACGGTCGTGGCAGCAAGGCGGCAGAAGCGGCACGCAACATCAACGACGTCGACGGAGCGAACACTACTAACGATCGCACCACTCGTTCATGGTTCCACGTGGTCGACCGAAAACTTTAGTCCACAATGACGAATTATAGGCGATTGTGAAAGCTGAAGATTCTCAATCTACAGCTGAATTAGCAACAGCTTTCGATATTAGCATCAGAACAATATTGGTCCAATTGCGTCAAATTGGCAAGGTAAAAAAGCTTGCCAAATGGTTGCCCCACGAATTGAATGATCCAGCACGAAGTACGCGTTGAGTCGAGCCATGCACTGCTCGACATGTACTAAGGCATACTGAATCACATTGTTACTTAGGACAAAAAAATGGATTCTGCTCGACAATCGCAAGCACTCAGCAAGTTGGTAAGATCCTGGTTAAGCAGCTAAACAATGCCCCAAACGAAAACTGACACCTAAAAAAGTGATGGTCACTGTTTGGTGGTCTACCGATGTTATTTGTCATCACAGCTTCTTACCAAACGGGATAAGCATTACTGTAGATGAACACTGTGAGTAACTGAACATAGTGATGAAGAAGCTCGCACATCTCCAGCCAGCCCCGGTCAATCGTTCATCTCAATGTTCTAGTAATTCTGCATATTCTACAGGCATATTATTTTTAAGCAGCTTCTTCTTAGTGATTTCATTGCAATCCTGTACTGGTAGGCATGTAAATAAGGACTGAACATCCAAACTGACCATGGTTTCATTGTCCATGAGACGTTGATCTTGAATCTCATTGACAAATTGGTATGAATCCTTCACAAAAGCTGTTGTGTTACCTCTAAGTGGTGAAAGTAACTTTGCTACGTGTTTAGCCAAACAGTATGTTGGTGAGTCAATCTGGCTTACAATCAGACGCAGCGGTTCGGTTTGTGTATTTTCGGTAACCCTATACAGTTTTGGTGTTTTTGAGCGGTTTTAATGGGATAAGGTAACAGTCAGACAGAAACACTTATGCATTTATAATGTTAGTATGGAAGTATTACTCTTCTACTGAAGTAAATAACAGAGCTCGTGTTAGTGCAGTTCATGAATCGTCCGCCATCTTTCTCTATTCTCCACCATCTCCTTCCCTCCCTTCTTTAATGTGAAGCTAGTTTTGTTCTTATTTCGTGTATAAATTACTCTTCTCGCGTCTTGACCTTCATATCTTTCGTCTGCTGTTCTCTAAATTATGTTAAAAATAGTTTCGTCGTTTCGTTCAAGTCAAGGTGTCCAGACATTTTCTCGCTCTTTTTTGCCATTTTCAACGTACGTTTTGCTAGTTATCCTTTTCTTCTTCAGACAGCACGATATCTCAAGTACTTTTTATTTCAAATTTATACAGCAGACAGGACTCTAACCCTTCGCTAACTTTGCTTCCTGGGTGGATGTACTACCAATTATGTTAATGATAATGTCGATTTTTTTCTAGTATTTCTTAGGCTGCAAGGCAGCGCCGTCTCTTCATAATAAAAAAAATAGTAAATGTAGATCTTAGACGTGCCTTATTTTTTTAAGGACAGAGGACAAAACGTAATATACACCGATTCTATCTAGAAAATTCACAAGAATGACTGTGGTCTAAGAAAAGAGGTCCAATATTAATGAGTGACATCTATCTCCATCTGTTTTCGTTTAAATCTCGTCTCCTAAGCAACATTATTTCTTATTCGCCTCCCTATACACTTTGCCTCCTTGGAATAAAGTCTGATTTTGCTTGCGATATGAGATCCTTTGAAAGATCATGGCTGTCACTTCGTGTGTTGCTACTGGATTACTTTCGCCCCTGTCTTGCTGAGCAACTAATTTTGTTGTTAACGTTAAAAGAAATATTCTTTGAGCTA
This sequence comes from Chilo suppressalis, assembly GCA_902850365.2. Taxonomy (NCBI): domain Eukaryota; kingdom Metazoa; phylum Arthropoda; class Insecta; order Lepidoptera; family Crambidae; genus Chilo; species Chilo suppressalis. Next base: position 9,281,495 of record OU963895.1, on the reverse strand, counting down.
TAATACCGAGCGTTAACCACCTCGTCATGTTCATTGAATTGTGTAAAATTGTTTCTTATATAAAATATTGATTTAACGTAAATGGAAATATTTATATCAAAAATATGCTACCGGGAAACGGATCCTGTTTCAACTATGCTCTCCCGGTTGTAACCTTTATAGTATTACTTGATTCTCCACCTGTCTGTCCAGAATCTTAATCTCGGGAACGCATGGCGATATTGAGTTGAAATTTAAACCATTATATTCAAGTCTATGGTCCCTTTAAGCTGCGAATACGGAGCCCTCGGTTCCTCTCCCTTAAAATGTTACTTCCTTGTTCATCTGTCTTTCCATTAACTCAGAAACTCATAGATTTGTCAAATTTAAATGAATATCTAATACTCACATCAAATCTACAAGCCCTTAGCTCTGTGAAAAATCAAATTTCCACAACAAAGAAATTATAAGATACGGCTATTTACGTCGCACGTTTTACTTCTCGTTTACCAAGAAACATGAAATTGAGTAAAAACCAATATCTTTGAGTACACGTAAAGGGAAACACGTAATAACTGAAATGGTAAGATGTAAAAATAACCCAAGCTCGTGGAAAGGCATTATTATCTTTGATTTTAGAGTAATAAATAATAAAAATATTTAATTCCGATTCGCAGCGAAAAGTTTAATAAGAAGAGTCAGCTGAATTTTATATACTAACCACAACGAATTAGATATGGAACTAGCTACAAGCACGAATGTGATTGTTTTACCGAAGTGCCAAAACTGGGCTTTCTTCCTTTTTTATTGCAAAAAATGATTAGTCTGTAATTTAATTTTTTATCACAAACTCTAGTTTTTGCAAATGACCGAGACAATACTTATAGAAAGTTATATTGTGGCACAAACATGACCTGTTTCATCGATTTCAGAGGTTAAATTTGTCACTATTGAAGTTATTAATATAGAAATTGGTAATTATGCTTTTGATTTCCCGGAAAGCTTTTATAGAATACTAGCTGACTCGGCGAACATCGTACCGCCCAAAAGTAATAATTTGCAATAAATTAAAATTGCGACTATAATTTGAGATTTAAACTATCCTATCTCTCAAGTTGGATCGAACTGCACATGGTGTGCGAATTTTATTATAATCGGTTCAGTGGTTTAGGAGTCCATTGAGGACAAACATTGTGACACGAGATTTATATATATTAAGATAGGTATTGAAAATATAGCAATATCTCTTGAGGGCGAGAAAAAAAAGAAACAGGCAAAATATAGAGCCAGTAAGTTTTTTATAGGTCCATTTTTATACGTTTATCATAATATCGCACGTATACACGAACTGAAATGGAAAAATAAAATAAAATTATAAAAATGTATATAAATTCAGGTATAGCAAAAATTCTGAACCCCTTTCTCGATAAGTAGACACACAATCGATTAAGCTTTGTCATCCATTTTATTTGCGAAGCTCTTGTACTGAAACCAGTTTCGCCAAACAATATGCTATGAAAGTCATCGGATATAAGTGACATTTGTGAAATCGATTGTTCTATTGACCTTTTCATACTGAAATAATGGACAATATTTATGGTACCAATGTATATACAGGTACTTTTGATTTATTCGTATTGATAGTCTAAACTTTGACATTGTATACAATTTAATTTGCGTATATTCAAAGGAAGAAAATGTAATTAAGGCTCTGATAATGTCTTCTTTATGTAAAAAGGTGTCAAAAAAGCCATTCACCATCAATTTCATTCAACGCTTTGGTTATTGTTGATAAGATAGCACTGTATACAGTACATTAGTAGATTAGAGTAGTAGATTCATGACTTTGATTTGGACCTTATACTGTTTTCAAACTCAGAAACATAATTTTCAAATGACATTAATATCAAAGAAAAAAATCTAGAGTGTAATGAAATAATTATTTCTAGATACCGTCAGGGAATGGTAAACATTGAATTAAAATTGGGCAATATCAGTAAAAAGGTACCTTTGTTTCAGGTCGTATGTCGAAGTTACTAAAGCAAGCACTCTCAGATATGCCTTTATCAAATTATTTTTTGAATCTACATTTCGATTTATTTTATTCACTTAAATTTTAAATGACCTATGAATTAAGCAATAAATTTTACGGTCTCATAAATTAAACGAGGCATTTGAATATTATCAGATTTGGCGGCGCAGGCTGTACAGGTATGTATTCAAGGGTGATTCTAACATTAATTACATCTCACGTTTATCACTTTCCATTCGAGTGTAACAATTTAAGAGAGGTAGGGTATAGCATATTATCCATTCGAATAGGGTATTTGACAAGTTTTAGAAAACGATCTCACGTTATTGACTAATGTTTATGGAGTCCGTAAAAAGTGGATATAAATCATTCTGTTGTGTATTTCAATAAAAATAACCAAATCAAAAACTCCATTTTCACGTTGCCGCGTAAACGTTTTTCTGGACAATATGGCGTCTTACTAGTGTGCAACGTTACACGACTGTAATTAGAACGTCAAACGATACAATGTAATGCCACTTTAACCGGAAGTTTACGTGCGTGTGACGTAATTTTTTGCTCCGCCAATCACAAGCGTTTTTGGGTCTCGTGACAATAGATAAGAAAACAATTATCTTTTACGTGGGTTTTTAGTAAAATTATGAATATTTTTTTTGTAAAAATAGTAAAACCCCCTGCCAATATTCATTCTAAACACAGACGCTAACAATTGGCACTTTATTTTTAATATTGTCAAATACCCTATTGGGTTGCCCGTCTGGGGAAGCAGCCTCCACCCTTCAGAAGATCACAGTAAAATAACACGACCTTTAGGTGGTGTTGTGTTTCTGCTGGTGAGTAGGGTTCCAGGGTTCCGTGGTGAAGAGAATTGCGTTCAGGCGGGCAAGGTGAGGATGACTGGAGCAGTACACTTTCTGCTACAACACCTATCTTCGCAACTGGACTTCACATCTTAACATCGTGGGATTGTATAATTTGTTGGCCCTTGTATAATAAAAACTACAATTTTTAAGAAATACTTACAAATTTCAAACTTACGGCGCCATCACCTCTGAATGTGTACATTACACAGGCATAATCTCGCGAACGATAATCAGTTTTTAGAAGTTCAACGTATTTCGATTACCTCCCTGGTAAAATACAGTAGCGGAACGGTTTAAGCGGGATATTTTCTAATAAATACGATTATACGCTTCCAACGCTGGCCGGTCGGCCGCGTCTGTTGCGAGGAGAGACCTTTTACGCCATATTTTTTACTGAAATTGTCTGCTGTCCACCAGAGATTTCATTTTGAAATTTGTTCTGTTTCCAATTTGGCGTTTAATATACAGCATATTTTAACGTTTATGCAAAAATAGAGGGAAATTGAGTCTTTTATTAAAAAATTTCCTTCATATTTTCGAATACTTTTAATAAACTTCAAACTATAGTACAGAAGTTTGAATACCTACACCCAGTAGGTATTCAAACTTCTTTGTAGGGTCTTATTTCAGATCAGTGAGATATATATACTGTGACTATAAGAATAGTCCTTTGTTAGTAACATTTTATCATTTATTAAAAATTAATAAGGAAAGCTTCTCATGCTTTCCGTCATTTGGTAGTAGTAGCAGTAGCCTTATAAGTAGTAATTTGTTATTTTTATTTACTAAAAACTCAGAAAAATACTTACGCCAGTCGGAGAAATATCAGTAGTCTTACTTTTTTAAAATATGATTTATGTTATTTTCTCTACGTGTGACTTTGCGTGCGTTTGAGTCGGTCCCTGGATGGTTTTTAATCACAAACGGACACGGTAGGTGGTGTTGCAAACAAGTTTGGTAATTTCCGTTTTTATTCTTAGGGGCAAATATTCAGACATGGTGCTGCATGGGTAAATAGGATGATCAGAAGTAAAATAATTCTTAAAATTCCCCAGAAAAACCTTTTTAACATTTTATGCTCTGTCACATAAGATTACCCGACTCTATTGTGTTAGACGAGATTTCTGAAACTTCGCTCAATATTTACGGGTTGCTTAAGTTTAAATAGAATATTTTACAACTAATTACATAAAGATATTTGAGGTTGAGTGACTCGCCGGCTAATTATGTTAGTCTCGTCCTCTTTGATGTGTTTGGTCAGATTTAAGCAGCTCCTCTAATTAACTAACTTTAATTCCTTTTACGAAACCTTTCAAACTGACGTTTTAAGAGGTATTTATATTCTTGAACCGGATGAATACTGAAGTATAAATAGCCATTGAAGAAAACTTTGAAAGGTCAAGTTGAAACTTTTTAAAAGAGATATTGTCATGATGGTACAAAAAAATACAAAATAGTCACGTTCAGTAAGTAACTTAATAAAAAAAAGTGTGTTTGGTTCCTTCAAGTTATACATAAAATCTACCATGATAAAATTTCTAAATGAAGGTAAAACTGTAAGAAAAACCGTTGTTTTTGTGATCGCTAAGTGCACCAAAGAGCAATATGGTCTAATTTTTATGCAACAATTTTTTGCCTATCCTGTTGGCGCTACTCTAGCTAACATACATACTAATGCGTTGGAGGACTTTGTATTACAATATGTAGTGATAATCTACTCTTAATGACAATTAAACAGCATTTTTATGAAAATAATATGAAAATGCCTTTTATTGTTGTGTTGTGAAAAAGATTTATTGACATGTTAATTAAAATCATTAACCATTAATAAGCACCTAAAGCTAAAACATGACACTTACAAAGAAAGAGGGTCCAGATGCAATAACTTAACAGTTAACAAGTTTATACTGAAAAGGACACATTAATTCTTGTTTGATTGTCCGATGTAACCAAATTCAAGGATTCCTTCTAAGTCGGAAACGGATCTTAGTTATATTTCTTTAATTACAGAAGATTGTTTGAATAGTCCTTCGATTTGTACAGAATTTGCAAATTTCATTTCATTGACAATTTGGCAATTAAGTAGATTTTGTCTAATAAGGCTGTCTTTAAATTTGTTAACCTTACTGTAGGATTAGAGTAACAAGTATCCTATGCCTTTTGAGTTTCTTTCAAAAATTTAAAACTTGCTCTAATAACTATATTAAGGTTTCTCCGTTCATTAAAGTGATCAATGTCCTGTGGAAACTATATGGAGTAACAAATAAATAATGTTTCAAAAAATCCCGGCAACAACTATTTACAAAGGTACTTTAAATCAATAGTAACGGAAAAGTATACTTTAAGTCACTACTTCTTTTAAAACAGTTCCTAAGTTTCTTTGACTCGTGTACTTTGTCAGCTAAACTGTAGCTACGATTTTTCCTGACCCAAACGGCAAAGTAAAGAAAATTTCTTGGACCAATCGAAAGTGCTTAAAAAGTCAATCATAATAAAGGTTAATTTATAGTTAATACTACGGAACTGTTATATGGCTGTCGGATTTTTAATTCAGTGTCAAATAACTGTATATTGCATTGATTAACATTTTTAAATCTGAGCTTTCTTCGATGCTATCCTGGTAGATATCTATTAACATAATCTTACATAAGGAACTGGGTTTAATTGAATAGCATTAATAATATGTTAATTATATTTTTAACTCTAAGAATTTAACTGCTAAATTTATAAATCTAAGGAAAATTTTAGTAGAAAATATTATATTCCAACCGACTTCAAAAAAGATTGAGTTCTGAATTCTACGAATTTTATTTTAGTATGTTTGAAACGCGATTTCTTCGTCAATAATTTAGGATTGATTTCATAGCTCTTTTTTTATCGCAAGGCGGAAGTGGTACCATATAAGAATTGTGATGATCTGATCAAGGACTTCAGAGATGTGAAACGGAACTCTTTGTAGGATCATAGCGAAACCGTTGTAACAAATAATATTTATTTTTTATTCCTGTAGTCGATGGTAAACCACTAATGAGGAAGAAGAGTGAAGGGGGGGGAGGGTTAAAACGTCAACCTTTCCCCTCCAATCAATTTTGAAGATTAAAAATAACGTGTGAGATGACGTTTAAACGAGCCTTTTATAAGGATTAAGTGGAAGTAATTTCTAAAAGTGGAAAAATAAAAATTTTAAAAATAAACCGACTTCATAAGAACAGTACAGCACGAACCATTATCGAATTCGAATAGTTTGCAAACCGAAATGTCAATGTCAAATTTTGTATGGAAACTTGAACAGCAGCGGCACAAATAACGTAACGAGAACTAAACATCAGTACACATTTGACAATGACATTTCGGACTCACAAACGATACGAATTCGATATTGGTTCGTGCTAGGGGTACTGAACCACTAAAAAGTAGTTATTGTTTTTATGATATCAACTTTTATTTTTGTCAAAAAAGATTTCCTAGTAAAATTTATTAGTTCACTTCCTAAATGACTTTTGATTCCTCAGCAATTAACGAAAACAAAATTTATCATTCCAGCAACGTACTTTACTATTAAAGAGCACTATTGACTTTGCTCTACGGCTTAATAAATTGGTGAAATTTTCGAACAATTGACCACCGCTTACAAAGCACTTGGCTTTGACTACGCCACGGCCACGAATTTAAATTGGTGAATAACATTCACAAGATTTCCACGAAGTCATAAGCAATTTATATATCTATATAAATTGCTACATATCTACCTAAATATTAGATTAATAAAAATTAAAACAATCTATTTTCTCTAATCCACTTAGGCTTTCTATTATGTTAATATCAGGGGCCAAAATCTTCGAGACAAAAAAGCTACTTTCGGTAATACGTTACTAAATATCGATTAATCCATCAACATAAAACTTTGATAAATGACTTAAATACTTAAGATACTTCCCCATGTTTAACTTGAGCTTCCGGGTTTAAATAAAGCACCTAAGCCGAGGTCGCGGTACATTATTTGTGAAGATAATAAATGACTCGCCGAAATTCCTACTTTTCAATCTCTATGACCTGATTTTGTTCGGGTCAAGTAATATGTCGTGTTAATGGTTAATCCTCATTCTTTTCAATATACGAGACTTTATAAGTAAGAAGTTGATTTATAAAGAGTTTGAAATCTACAGGGTGGCCGGGGAGTTGACGTTCAAGCGTAAAATTTAGATACTTTATGATGAGGAGTATCCAAATCACCCCCATGTATGTTCTACGATTTTGCGTAGTTTTCGAGTTATAATCTTTTTAATAATTTTTTTCGTAAATTTCACCTAACATCAGTTTTCGATTTTTTTCTCATTCTGTTGGACATTTCTGGTTCAGTTTTTTTTGTGATAACTGACTAAGGTAGTCTAACCTAGCACCCTAAAACTTATGGTTTATCTAGGCATTGTAGAATTTACTTAGAATTTGTCCGAAAGTACAAAATTACGATTCGAGCTCAGTACACACAAATTTTCAAAGTATCAAAACAAAATGTAAATGGGGGGATTTTGAGTTCAAAGTGCTTTTAGAAACTTTCTGAAACATTAAACTTTAAAACAAGGCCAAATAAAGATAGGGTTAATGCGGGTTTTTTCTGTAACTGTCCTTCAAAGTAAATTAAGGCATTTTTCAAGGAAAAAAAAAACTATTTAAATCTTTGCCTATCTCTCAGTTATGATGGATTTGAGTAAAACACAGTTGTTAATGACCTAAATTCTACTACTTCTTACTTACTCGTCTTGTTCTGCAGTTTTTTCTCGACCACTATTTGCCTACTAATACCGCCGCTGCTTACTTGTTTGACCCCTGCTTGTTACTGGATTCCGTAGTGCCTAACGATTTGGACTGTAGTTACTTGGAAGTGTTAGTGATGCCCTACACTCTGAGTGAATATGCAGAAATGCATTATTTCTACGGGGATCAACTTCAACGCCGAGGCGGAGCGCAACCTGATCATTACCCTGACTATCGTGTGTTCATTAATACTCACAATACGTTAACGGCAGGCCGCCGTTAACGTATTGTGAGTATTAATGAAAAAATTACGAAATAAATTATTAAAAAAATTATAACTCGAAAACTACGAAAAATCGTAGAACATACATGGGGGTGATTTGGATATCATAAAGTATCTAAATTTTACGCTTGAACGCCAACTCCCTGGCCACCCTGTATACTAATATTATAAAGCTGCAGAGTTTGTTTGTTTGTTTGTTTGTTTGAACGCGCTAATCTCTGGAACTACTGGTCCGATTTGAATGATTCTTTCAGTGTTGGGTAGTACATTTATCGAGGAAGGCTATATTTTTTTTCAAAATTAGGGATCCGTAATAAAATTGCTATTTTGTAACACAAGGTGTAAAATCGAAAACCTATTTTTGCGTGCGCTGCAAAAACAATAGAACAAAATGTTTGTAGATCCCATTAAGACCTACAAAAAAGTCCGCGAGAACATATATCTACCTATCATGGTTTAATCACAATAACCGATTTTGTGTTCAAAATAATTATTAAATCGTCTGAAGAAAAGAAAACTACGTTAAATATGTATCGTTATTAATCTTTATCGAAATTATACATTATGTTATCAAGAGTATTTATGTAGAAGTAAAATACTTTTTGTTTCATCTCAATCGGAAATTTCGTTTAAAAGTTATCACGATGTTAAGAGTTGGTACCTATATATTGTATCTCGGTATTTCCACGGAAACGAGAAAAACACGGGTGAAACTGCGGGGCACGGCTAGTTGTTTAATAAAATTTCCCGAGATCTGATTGAGCTTCCACTAACTAAATTTAAATCTCAGATCAAGAATACTCTCATGAATAAGGATTATTATAAAGTTAATGATTATCTAAATGATCGTAATGCATGGACATTAGTGTTTCTTGTAATTTGTTCTTTGATGAGTATTAGTCAGTTTTTCTAAAGTAATATGGTACCTATCTAATGCCACTTCCTATATACTAAATATAAAATTTATTGTAACTATTTCTCCTAAATGATGTAATGGAAGGTGACTTCAGAAGTATCTCTGAAGTCAAAGGTGACTTCAGAAGTACCTCTGAAGTCATTTTTTAACTTGACGACTCTGTATATCCCTAGACCGTTGCTGAGTTTCTTGCCGGTTCTTCTCAGTACAAGGTCTCCCGCCGTAGTTTTGCGAACCGATGGCGTAGCTTCTTGACCTTCACAAGTTCTTGTAACAGGCTAGACTGAATAAATGACTTTTCATTTCATCAAATAAAATATGATCGGACTCAACTACATAAGCAACTCTCACACTCGCACACTTCTGTAAATAAACATTCAATCGAGCGAGCGAGACAGAATTGTACGTTTCAACGCAGCGCAAGCCCAACGGTTTTCTTTTCGCTCTCTACAGACGGCTGAGCTGTTGTCCTTTTCTTGATAAAAAATGGCGAATCAGTAACTAACATTCATGGTAAACACTGATTTTTGAGAATAAAATGAAATCATTAAATTAAATGAAATCACTATAAAATTATAGTTTTACGAACAAAAAGTGTTGCCGTGGCATTTGTTATTTGATCTATTTGTGTACTTTATTAAAGAATCGAAGGCATTGTTTTATGTTTATAACAATATTGTTATGTTGAGTGCACATGCATCGTATTTGGATATCCAATTGTGACTAAAGCGAATTGTGGTCATGCTCCACAATTTAAACGGATCGCTTTTGAGCCGCGACTGCCGTTTCTTCCCTTTTTGCTTTAATCTAAGCGCGGCGACGGCGACAGTTTGTCCACAGCGCCGATCTCGATGGTTTATTTTTTGGACACATCCTTTTTTTTATACCACAAACTGTCTTTACTCTGTACAACTTCAATTAATGTTTACATATCGTATTTTAATTTGTAACGGTTTTTTTTAATCTAATAAAAATAATAATAAATATTATAAAGCTGTAAAGTTTGTTTGTTGGTTGAACACGTTAAACTTAGGAACTAATGCATATGATTAAAAAAACGAGTGTGCTTATGATCACATAACTGAAGTGAAACTTCTTTAGCTCCATCTGTATGTATATATATATAATTATATATACTACCTGTCCAAGCAAACTTTACCGCCATAAAAATAGGGTTTGGTGGTAGAATGGTGAAAATTTAGGGTTGTATGTATTTTTGTATGTATATAATTTTGATGTTTAATGTAAAAAAATAAAAACAAAAAAAATTGTCAAAAAAATATTTAAGGCTGGAAACATAACATCATTATCATTATTTCATCCTTAACATTTAGGGGGATGAAAAATAGATGTTGTCCGATTCGCAAACCTACTGAATATGCAATTTTTTTTTAGTAGTTTCGGAGTAGTATAATTGCGCACACCATAACACGAGAATTTTATATATTTGATATGTGTGTACAATACATACATGTATGTACAATGTACATATTTCATTTACTACCTATAAGAGAAAGAGAGAAAGAAAATGTGCACGCGCACTGTTTTCTCTTGCTTATATCCCCCACTCAACTCGCGTTTGCCTCGCCCGAACACACTTTTCGTAACGCGTAACGCATTCACCAGCTTACCCCCCAAGCCAAGCGTGCGTAAAAAAGTTTCAGTTCAAAAATGTCGAGGAAGGCTATATAACAATACGCTACGACCAATAGGAGCGGAGCATCGATGAAAAATCTTGCCAAAGCGGGAAAAAATATTCCGTTTGAGGGTTTCTGTTACGTGCGCTGCGTAAACAGTTTAAGTTACATAAAAATGATCTCCTCTATAAGTTAAAATACTTTACGACTACATACGTCCACCTTTAAAGTTTGTCTCGCTATAACTTTTTTCCTCATATTAACCACAGAAGACCTCTAGCAATATAATAACAGCTCATTCATTATACCTTAGGTAACAACAAACCTTTTCACAAATCATAATTATATTTACCTACTACCTACTTTAGACAGACATAATTATTAAATTAAATTATAAATATTTCCCACACTCACATCAATTAGCCAAGCCGCAATGTAAAACTGTAAGGCTTGTGTTATGAGTTGCTAGGGTAACAGATACTGATAAACATCCATGAATGAGGTACAAATGCTGGTATTTATCGTACTAACATAACACTAACAACAACAGGGATTCAAACGTGCGACCTCTGAGTAGGCCACGCCATGAAACCCGGCGTATATACCACTATTATATAGTTTATCAGAATGCCTTATGAATATATATATCCTTTGAGAAAATTTACCAAAAAAGGCAACAACAGAAGTTGGTAGTAAAAGTTTCACTCTAAAAAGTTTGTCGTTTGTTGGTGCTATGCAAATGTCCTGGGTATAGTTTGTTAGTAGGATTTGATTGTGTGAGGTGCACAAATGTTTCTTCTAACTTCTGAATCTGTACTACAACCCCATAAGGCGATAGGCAGCGACGAGCGAAACGAAAAAGACAGCATTCTGATATGACTTCAGGTTTAAGTCTTAGAAAATCCGTAGTCGTGTAGATGGACTTAGCGACATTAAGTCTCACAAAACTCTCCAAAAAGAAAGGTTCATAATACTTACTAGCTCTGAGACTAAAAACTTGTGTTCCGAATTTATTATTACTGTTAGGTTCTCGGGTCAGAAGTGACCCAATCCTTTGAGAGTTGCGTGAGGATATTGATCCAACACGTAGAGGCTATTTATCTAATCTTTGACTACATCATGCTGATACACTCAGACTTTTCCCAGCGTGTGTACGGAACTGTTGGTGATCTGATCTATAGGTGTAACATTAGTTGCATATTGTGTTAAAACTACTTAGATTGATTGGAATCTTTGGGCTCTGGAAGATTTTGTTATTATATTTGGTAAACAATGAAATATAATTGACCAACGGTGCGAAGGTTGCTACTCGTAAGTCACTGAGAAACTTTAATTTAATATAGTACATATTTAAATGATCAGAAAAATATAACCTAACCAGACCTTTAGTTAACCAATTTTATTTTTGGGTGATCGTATCGATAATTTGAGGATATTTAAATATTTAGCATTTAATATTTGTTAAGTAGTAAAGAAACAGTAGTGAGAAGGGCCGTAACTCTTCATGCGGATCATATGTGGATTGGTGGGTACTGACGCAGCCGAGACCAGTCCTTAAGAAGCACGAAAAAGATCGAAATAAAAATAATTTTCACCCATCTTCATCATCATCAGCCTATTAAAGTCCTCATTGCTGGAGCATAGGCCTTCCCTATGGATGGAATAAGGAGATTGGACCGTGACCTACCGAGCGGGCCCAGTGTGGATTGGTGGACCAATGACTTAACATGCCTTTTAAAGCACGAAGCATCTCGAGATAGTAAATTTTTGGTCACTCATCCAATGTAAGTTACTTATCTTCAATGATCGCAGCCGAACGCGCACTACTTGCGCTATCGAGCTCTTCAAACCCACCTTCACCCATGTTAAGTCCAGTTAATGCGAAAGAAGCTTCGCTTCCACAATCGCAGACATACTTTCAATTCATTATGAAGCTTCTCATTTATAGTTCTAACCTATTCATCACATCGCCCCTTTTTCTATCAAACCACCCCTGTTACAGTTCTACGCGTCGACAAACATGTTCAAGGTAGCGGTTTGTGGTCTGACACAAATACAAACGTCCGCAACATTAGCCACAAGCGACATAATGTTGCTGTGTTACCAACATAGTACATGCTGACGGCTTGTGTTGCCAGTAGCCACATATTCGACGGAAACGCGGTCACTCTCTGAACACTGGTTAGGGGACCGTGAAAAACTTCTTGTGTTGATTCAAAGCGTTACGTTGTATTGTTGACGAAGGGTAAACGAGTTATGGTTGCTGTAATATAAAACTTTATGCGTAGAAATATACTCATCAAAAGACTCTAAAGTCAACTTGCAGCAACATTGCTAAAACTCGATTAGACAGTAAATCTAGACAACTAGTACTAGATTTAACCAATAGAAAACTGGGAAAACTCAGTGTTAATATTATTGTATGGGCTAAATCTAGTTATAGATGAGTTGAGATTTAGCAAAATTGCAGCAAATGGACCTAAGCGACATGTATTTTTTTTGAACTTTTGACCTATTTATTTCATTTGTTAATAATAACAAATCTTATTAGTGACAAAATGCAAAAAAAAAACTTTTAATAAATTAAACATTTCATAACAATAATAAAAAATATCTACTGATAAAACTTACAGTTTTCGTTAATGAAACATATTGCTTTATTATGTATGTATATACTTTGGTACGTATGATGTTAATTGAAATAGAAAGCGGATTATGTTAAAGTTGAACATGCATACAAAAGTTGAAAACTGACTTCTAGTAACAGAAACAATATAAGAGTTGGTGTTCTTTATTTTTACTAAGACATGTTTAATAACAGCAAAATTTTAAATATTTTTGGTAATTTATTATAACTGTAGATATATTTAAATTAAAAACTTTGTTTTCTTTTTATTCGTTTTTAATGACTTCATTCCTATTTAGCATTTTTATTGTAACAAAAGTTCCCATTGAAAATCATTCTATCATACATCGATGTTAATGTATAGACATTTTGTGCACACTCTCGCTAAAAACCGTTCTAACATTATTTCTAGTGCACGTAGTCCAGAATAAATATGATATGACCACCTTTGTCCACAAAGTAATGTTCGTAGCAACTATTGACTGCAACCGTTTCTGTGCCACAGGGATATGCTGGCTAGAAAAATATAATTTTATCCACTTCATATTTTTCGCGGTTTATTGTAAATATAACATTTAACAGGTTAGTTAGTGCACTTTATTAAACTTTAACCCGTTTAATGTTATATTTATATCTTTATCCATTTAGTAATATTGTTGGAACTGATGGAAATGGATTTCATTGTCACTATTTGGGAACATATTTTTTTTTAAATATGAATTATAGTTGTAGCCAACATAGATTTCTTAGATATTATTTATAGATTTCTATCATATGCACCAAAGTATAGTTTTTTTAAGTATAACAATACCTTTTACAACATACCATTTATAACATTAGTTTTTTTAGCGTATCTTAAATACAAAAAATACGGGAATTCCATGGTGGTTTTGTTATTTGGACTGATTCTAATCCGAAGTAATATATGAATTCCAATGTTAGATTTGTTTCTCGGAATGATGAATTCCAATGTTAGATTTGTGATAACTAAACTGAATAGATTACAATGAATTTGTACAGAGAGAGATGACAGATTTTAAGGAAAATATTTATGATCATTTATTTGGTTTTGTAGTAGCGTCAACCCTACTTTGAAACTCCTGTGAAATAGCATCCGGCGTCAACCCTTTGAATAGCTTGAGGTTTGTGTTATTAAAATTAATAATTGTGTGAACTAAAATACCTATAAATACGTCCTTAGGTATATTAGAATTTTTTTTTTGAATGTGTATGCTGTTGGACGCAGATGGCCTTTACAGCGTCACCGGGTTTGGGGACGGCGAGATCCTAACGGGACCTCAAGCCGAGTATTGGCGAGTGCCTCTAGACGTATTCCAGGCGGAAAGAATCTCCCCACGGGGGGAGTCTCCTCTCCGTCTGGAGCCACAATACCACTCGAACCGAAAATGAGGGGATTTCTGTGATCAAGAGTAGGTAACCGATTACTAAATATGGTAACACCTATAGCTCGGTATTATCATTGGTGCCAATACCTTAGATCATTGATGCCACTACCTTAGGTGATTATTATTAATAGTTATGGAAAAACAACTCCTTTTCATTTCCCATAAATTAGCGATTAACTTTCTTGTGGTTTTTGATTTTTTTCTGTCATATTTAGAAACAGTAACTCAAATTAAAAAAAAATGAATTGCATAGTAATGTGTATACAGCTAGTTATTATTTTAACAAGTATAACGTTTTGCTTATAAAAATACTTGCAAATGTTGAATTATCCGATTTCAAACTGACCGAACAAAATATGGGACAAGTCGCGTTGTCTGTTAACTATCAAAATTACAAGCATGTAGCACAAACGCAACCACAGCGATAACGAACGTAAAGGAATTAAAAAAAATATATATGGCTGAAAAAATACAAGTTTAAAAGAGGTCTGCATACTAGAATTGTGTTTTTTCGTAGTTCTTAGTTCTTGCTGTAAGTCTTTGTAACTATCTGTATGCATGATCGCAGCCGCAATGGCATAGGATAAAATGCATTACGAAGTACGAAAGAGCACGAATCTTGGCTGTCAAGCCTGTGTGTGACCCTTGTGAAAACAAAAAATGAAACTAAAAAAAATTACTTCTTCACCCGCAAACTGGACGCGCCATCTATCTTCACTAATATCACTCAACTTGGAAGATGCTTCAGCGGTTTTGGGACCAAATAACTTATAGAGGACTGATGCAGAAAGCAAGGGGAAACTACTACACCATTACTCCCTAGTATAGTCAAATGGAAAATTCTAAGATGACATATGAAGAGAAAGGCTCTACAAATTCGTTAGTAGTACCAGGTATAACAAACCGAAAAAACGCGTAAGAAGATTAGTTCGTCACACTATGGATACATGGAACCAGATAGAGGAAAGAAGAGAGGCTTTCCGCAGGGCTGTATACTGACACCAACACTCTTCAACCTAGGCGATTATTGCAGAAGCTTTGGAGGGGCAGGGGCGTGTGGTCTGTACGTGAACGGACGGTGATATATAGGTAGGTGATTATGGGTAGTCATGCTCTCTTAAAAGTCTCTTCGGTGGTGTCGTGTGAGGTGGGTCGTTAGGTTCCCTAAAATATGGTTGAGCGAAGCGATGGCTGGTTCATGCGTTATGCTCATGAACGGGTGCTGCCAGCGGAAATGATTCTGCGCTAACTACTTTGATATTTAAGATGTAAATTTTTAGTTATACCTATTATAAAAAAACTATTTGTATATCAACTCTCAGATATGATAACGATACAGTACAAAGCTATAACACTTGCAGCGCGACTGAATTACAGCATATTGTCGACCGAGTTAAAGAAGCCTGAGTGCTGGCCTAAAAATGACGGTCAGCAAAACCAAAGGCATAGTTATCACGAAGAATCCAAGTTACGACCTTAGCATCACTGTGACAGGTGCACGATAGAAACAGGTGCGCAAGTAAAAATATCTCAGCACAGAGCTAAACGATGTTTGGGAGAGTGATCTCAAGATTAAGACTAACATAGAACCAGCCCATAGTGCATTTAATTCCTAGAAAAAAAGTACTTTGCAGTCGCCGATTAAAAGTATTTCTACGTATACGCCTTCTGCAGTATTATGCGAAGCTTGTACGATCATAGTGCACCTTCGGAAACGTATAGAAGTCTTTGAAATGTGGGCCTATAGGCGTATGTTGGCTATTTAGCTGGACTCATAGAGTGACCAATGATGAAGTTCTCCGTCGAGCTAGTCAAAAAGGCCAAATCATCAGACCGACAAACAGAAAAGTCGGGTATCTGGGTCACGCTATGCGAAATGAACATACCAACTGCTGCAACTTATAATGATGGGTAAAGTGGTTGAGAGGAGACAAACAGGCTGAAGAATAATGTCGTGGCTGCGCAATATCTGCGAGTGGAACGGCATCAACAGCGCCGCTGACCTGTTTCGCCTAGCGAATGACAGATAGAAGTTCTCCGAATTGACAGCTAACCATCAGTAATGGAGAGGCACTATAAGAAAAACAACGGACAAACTGAAAAACAATTTGACCTCTTAGAAATTCCTTAACCATTAGTTGAGTAACAGGGTGTATTTTATCGCGATAAAATTAAGTTTACTCGTGCAAAGCCATGCTAGATCTATAGTTGTGTTATGGAACAGCCGTATGCTATACGTAAAACGCATGAAAAATTTAAATATACTTATAATCCAAAAAAAAGTGGAATTGTAAACATGACGTCATTAGCTAACAACTGATTTTAATTCAAAGTGTTGGTTAAATTAAATTTAAACGAGGAACCGTTAGCGAATTCCGATTAAGGATGGATTCTATTTCTAATGATTCAAATTATTTTATCTTTAACTGAAAACTAATTAAGACATCCCCGTTCTCTTAGGCGTAATTGGTTATGTCAGTGGTAACTAATTCTAATACTTTACTTACTGCAAATTTACGAACGATAGTCTTTTATTATGAATTTAATACCATCAGTGATAAGTATTGGTATAAGTTTTCTTTTTTAAATATCGTCATCACAATAGCATTAAAAAGGCTCTGATGCTATTTTGGTGACGAAATAAATCAGATCAGAGCCTATCTGATGCTATTGTGATGATGAAATATAAAAAAAAATACCAAAAAAATATAAAATCAAACATTCTTATAGTGCGTATACAGGCATACGCCGAGATATGTGGGAGTTTTTATTAATAATATTATTCCTTAAGAGTCATTAGTTCTGTATTTTGTCACGCACATGCCTAATAGCTTACGGCTTGGTACTTTTTCCTATTCAAGTTTAATAAAACTCATTCCTAACTCCTCGTATGGAAAATTTGATACGCGTGGAATACTTGAAAGTTAGGGTAAATGGAAAGGAGTTTTTACTAAAATTGGTGTTTGTATGAATACCTATTTATCCTTCTATTGATTCTTTATGAAAATGCTTAGGTAATGCATAGGTATTTTTTGTTAACTCCTAGTACTGATTGCTGATATACTTTCTACATTAATATACATTTTATAGAACCAAAGATACTGTACGCTTAACGTATTGCTTCGTACAAAAACGAAACATGAGATAATTTACTATACAGGCATCAAACATTGGAAATAATAAACAGAAATACAATTATGTTAAAATAATTTTTAAAATATTTTCTTTGGATTTCAAGACCTTACCAGTTTCTTTGTAGAGAAATGCCACTTGCTGCTAAGCCTAAGGTTGTGACCGAACAAAGGTACTTTCAATCCAATTAGATAATAAAAACTGTTTATTACCTTTGTAAATAGGTTAACGATAATTAGGCACTTTTTCACCACAGAATATCATTATTCTGAGTTTTGCACGTCAACTTTCTTATCTTAACAGCATTATATAGTCCAATAAAATTGCCGTTTGAAAGTATGGGCTAGTTTGCGTCAAATTCGGTAGTTCTACTTTTTTCAGACTAGTTTAGGACCCAGTTGACCCAATAATTCCAAGTTTGTGACTTTAATCGCCGAACGCAACCATGATTATGAATGATGGCCAAAAACTTAAAAAATCCGCAATTTTCGCAGTTTTGTTGATTTTTAACTTAATTTCGTTCGGTGCCCGTGTTCACAAACGTGAATTATTCCGGGCCATCCAATCGGAAGGCATAAACAAATCGGAAATAAAGTATTCTGAAGTATTTATTTTCCTAGACTATTAATAAACCTATTTTTAGTTTTTGACTATACCTTGTCCTGGGTCGCCAATTATTATATTTTTAATAGATTTGATTGTATAATTTTTATGGAAAATAACGACTTAACTAACTGACTGATAGAATTTCGTATTCTCAGAAATCAATTGTCAAATATGACAAAATAATATTCAAAGCTACCGAAATACTGAAGTAAGAAGATCATTGATCCGAAATATTCCTTTGAATGGAATTGTGAAGATGGTTCGAGTTAATTTTGCTATGTAACGAACCAAATTAATTAACAAAATTAAAGATTAATAACAATATAATTGTATATTGTAGATGTATGTAATATTTCCATAGGTATGTAGGACCTTAAATGTAAACTTCATTGAGGAGTAACACAATAAGTTTTTAAGTAATAATAATATTGTACAGTAAAACCCCGACTTACGCTTCCGTCTAAATACGTGAATTCAGAGTTACACGATTTTTTAATTTTCTCGTCTATTCGTTTTTTGTGTGAACGCCGCCCAGTCGAGGTCAAGCGGCGTTTGTTTTTGACTCCCGCCGCCCGCACTAGTGTCTCTAAAAATTCTCGAAGCTGTGAAAAACGCTCAGTCTTTGAATTCAAGCGTTATTCGTAAACGGCATTCTTTTATCGCTGAGATGGAAACATAGTTAAAATTATGGTGTGATAATCAAGAAAGTGTGAAAAAATTTCTGTTGATCAGAGCACGGTGTGCTTTCAAGCAAATCGCAAAACGCAAACAAATCAAAGACGTTGTCAAACTTGGTAGACAAATAAATTTAGAAGTGGATAGTGATGACGCTCAAGAACTGCTGGATTTCTACAATCAGGAGCTTAAATTGATGAGCTCATAAAAATGCGTGAACAAGACGAAGAAGACATTGAGAATCATGTTTCTCTGGACCCAGTTTAATTAGAAGATCAAATGACAGTTGGAAACTTCAGAGAAGCCCTCAATTCAATTAACCTTTAAAGGCTACAATGAATTTGTATACCGCTAAGACTACAATGGGTGTAGAAACACCCGGATTTAATCATGTGAATAAATAATATTATATAAAGACATCATTTCATTTTTTATGTTGTATACTTGAATAAGGTATCATGTTCTTGGATTTTTGATTAATATCTTTAATTTCATAAAAAATCTGTTTAAATTGCGAGTGACAAATCTCTTCTCAGACTCAAAAGTAATTTTGAAGAGGTATGGAAAAACTTGAAAAAAGAAACAGAATTTATTACGTTATTTTAAATCAGTTTCAATATTTTGAATATTTGTGGATTCGTCTTTAATTTGACACATTATTAAACCTCATATCTAAAAAAATATACATATATAAAAAGTTAAATTAAAATGAGATCTAGCATCATTTTTCAAAGATTCTTGAAACATAAAATCAACTTATTTTTAGCAATTATACACTACAATAATGAAAATTAACAATTACTTCTAAATTGCACTTCTAGATTGCATTCAGTCAATGCATAATCTGAAAAAAATATCATAGACATAAATATAATAGCACCAATAAAAAATATTAACATAATATACAGCAGTAGGCGTTGTGGCTGAGATGATGATAATGATTTATATTTATTTATATTTATTACCACACAAAGAAATAGCATATGCTTCACATAAATATTATAAGTTCATTACTTACGTTGTAAGTTAGTAGCCCACCATGACTACAACGGGTGAAAAAACACCGGTTCATGAGTATCTTGGAACTAGCATGCCACTAGGTGATATTACGGGAAAAAAATATTGACTCGTCAGACGACTTTGTTAGATTATATGAAAAATTCTACACCAAAATAACTTCGAATTGTGTATATAGAGTTTATAATAATATAATCTATACTAATATTATAAAGTTGCAGAGTTTGTTTGTTTGTTTGAACGCGCTAATCTTTGGAACTACTGGTCCGATTTGAATGATTCTTTCAGTGTTGGTTAGTCCATTTATCGAGGAAGGCTATAGGCTGTTTTCAAAATTACGGAGCCGTAATAAAATTGCTATTTTGTAACACAAGGTGTAAAATCGAAAACCTATTTTTGCATGCGCTGCAAAACCTATTGACAATAGAACAAAATAATGTAGTAGATCCCATTAAGACCTACAAAAAAGTCCGTGAGAACATATATCTAGCTATCATGGTTTAATCACAATAACCGATTTTGTATTCAAAATAATTATTAAATCGTCTGAAGAAAAAAAACTACGTTAAATATGTATCTTAATATTAATCTTTATCGAAATTAAGCATTATGTTATCAAGAGTATTTATGTAGAAGTAAAATACTTTTTGTTTCATCTCAATCGGATATTTCGTTTAAAAGTTATCACGTGTGTAAGATGTTAAGAGTTGGTACCTATATATTTTATCTCGGTATTTCCACGGAAACGAGAAAAACGCGGGTGAAACCGCGGGGCACGGTTAGTTTGTCATAGTATCGACAATTAGTTTCCTAAATTATTGTTTTTTATTTAGTCTCCGGTCCCAATTAAACATACTTTGTATGCAAAATAAAATTGCACCCCTTAATTGACTTCGCGAATTCGACTTACACGGCTAGCATTCGGTTCCACCTATCGCGTAAGTAAGGGGTAATACTGTACTTGTATTCGAGGTTGATAAAAATCTTTTTGTAGTAATTCTGAGACCCGGAACCAAAACTATCGATGATATGATATGATAGATAAAGCCGTAATTAATGTAGTTATATACCGTAACATAATTATAGAAAGCGATTCATTATATATTTCTAGGTATATAATTATAATAGATACCGTTCAAGTTTAGTATACACCAAATTCCATCTAAATCTCTTTGGAAGTTTTATTAGCATAAAGAGGTGCCAGACAGAGAGAGACAAATTTATAATATTTCTAGCTTCCGCCAGCGACTATGTCCCCGTAATTGTAAGTTTTTTGAGAGTCCCACAGGAACTAAGATATTAAACGGAATAAAAAGTATCAAGTGCCAAATTTCATCTAAATCCAGTCAGGCATTTTTGCGTCATTGAGTAACAAAAAGATATATATACAAACTTTTAGTAGAAAAGTATAGATGTGAAATAAGATGTTAAGATGTATGTTACCGATTCACGCAAAAACATTTGTTAGAATTTGGCACATACATACATAAGCTTACTCCTTAGAATCAAAGGGTTATCTTTTCCCGAAAGTCTTTCAAGGTTTCTGTGGAATTTGCAGACAAACAAACAACAGGTCCAAGGGTCGATTATCTGGAATTATTTTGTTTTCCTCCCTGCCGGGGAGCGGGTGTGAGCGGGGTGCAAGGTTAAGTCAGACTCTTACTGACCAAAAGCTTCATCTAAAGCGATCATTCCATGAGAAGTAGAAAATACGTTATAACTGCCGATCTTTTCAGGTGCATATATACTTTACTAGTACTCACGGTAGCGTTGTGGAACTAATGATATATAATTGTGATTTATTTATTTTTATTTTTAGATATCGTTGTAATGCAAGGTTTTACACTACAATAACATCATCTATGTTAGTATTAATGTTTCTTTTAGAGGAATTTTCAATAGGTAAGAAATTCTATTTAACCAAAGTTGAACTAACTACTCTCTCTCCTAATTACTCTTAAACTTACAAATCTACCTTAGCCGTTATAATTTTCCTTAAATGTTCATGAAAATCATATATCATGAATTTTACCAGGTTTTTCAAGCCAATAGTTTAGCTTTCAGATGGTGGGACGCCCTACTCGAACAAAAATTAGTACTTTAAAGTTCAATATTTCGTAAACGGATCCCTAAATCGAAAAATACTCTTAGAAACTATGAATGATAAAATCATCCCCAGGTTACAGGTACGGGAGCAACTCTAAAAGAAAATTTTCAAAATTTTATTCTACCATTTTGTCGGCTTGATCGATATACATATATCCACAAAATTCTAGCTCTCTAGTGATAATAGTCTCCAAGCAAAACCAGGGACAGACAGACGGACATGACTAATCTATCAGAGTTCCTTGTCAGGACAACGGAACCCAAAAAATGACTTATTTTGCACACAAACCCAAGCAACAAAATCCTCTGTTCTATTTCATGGTCTTCTTAATATCTACATATCTTTATTAAAATTCATCAAAGTCATTTCAGGCTTTGGCGCGTTATATTTAAAATTCTTAGTTTGATAATCAATTAAATAATGATTTTCTGATGCCAAAGTAACATGACTTTAGTGTTGTGATTTCATATGAGTACCTTTACCATTGATGCTCGCCATCTCACGAAGAATTTTCCGTAAGCATGGTATTTCTCGAACTTCTTTAAATGTTTTTCTTATTCAGTATAATTTATTATAAAAGTACTCGAGCAATTCCTCTTTAAAACATTGTTAATTTGTAGAACATATCTTGGAAATATAAAAACAGAATCCAAAGATAAATACTAAGAAAATATCGTATATATTGTGGCTTCAGTTTAATAACAACGCAGAATAAAATAAACACCACAAATATAGATTCTATTCGTTCTAAGAACAAAAACACAAAACCTATTCCATTTGGATTTTTTGTATTTGGGACGCGAACCGTCGCGTCGTTCAAGATGTGAAGTGATACAACACTATTCCCGAAGACTTGTGTTAAGTGTATTATCCTAGCCGTATGTAAAAAGGGACATAGCTAAAGTTTGGGTGTACAGTCGTCATCAAGGTTTTTGTCGCAGGTGAATTGTAGATTTGGTGTATTACATTCTGGCTAGTTGTATAGAAAACGGATCATTGCTTTAAAATTAAATGAAAGTTCACTACATTGTATAAAACTACTGATATGGGTCAGTGGAAAAATATTCCTTTTTTCCAAAGCAATATGGAAAACTTGGTATGTATGGATAAACGTAATAGTCGAAACGATTATCGTTTAATACAGTGAGCTTCATAGTGGGCTCCCCACGATGATAAACAGGTATTTACACGAGCGTCGTTGGGACCTTTAGGATTGTGAAGGTTAGATGTTAAAAAGAAAAAAAAAGGTTGCATAATGTGTACAACTTTTCAAAAATATCAAAAAAACAGTCACAGGCAGATATTGTTATTTCCGTGATTCGTGACTAATTTCCTTCAAAATAAATAAAAAATAACAGCGCTAGAGAATATCCAGGTGACGTTTTTTTTTGCAACTTAGCGACTCTCCCATTTCCTTACGTCTGTCATGTTCAAATTGCAAGATTATTGAAATGCACACTTTTCTGCATGTAATTAGCTTACCTTACTTTAATCTGACGCGCTAGTTTCGCCACCGATCGTTTTTTTTCTAATCTGATCAGATGCCCTGACGTTCGACACTATATCAAGGGCTAAGGTATGGTGGGAGTACTTCACAAGATGTAAGGTTGCTCCCCTTATGTTAATCTGTCGTGCTCGAGTAAATTCCAAAATCCCCGCTTGGGCTGCCCTACTAATACTAAATGTAATTGAGCGGGTACTACGATGCATTGTAGGAGCAGAATATTTTCGAACAATTTTACAACCTCCGTCAATGCATATAAGCCACTTTATATTAAAAAAAGTTATAATGACAATAGAAATACATATTCTGTGAAAATTAAGATTTAGTTTAGATTGCTAACAAATGAACAGTTGGATAGTGGCAGCTTAGTATTTAGAATAAGTAGTCAGTCATTGGATTCACTATAATGTTAAGTTCGTCATCATCTTAGCCATACGACGCCCAATTCTGAGAATAGGCCTACCCAAGGATCTCCACACTGATTGGTCCTTCATTAGACTCGCGTGAAATCTTATCCTTTCGTGCGTATATTATACCTTTAAAGATTATGTATCTATTCGTATCATATAAAATGTTGAACGCCAACTGCATGTACAGACGTTTAAACTCATCAATCCCGCAAAGGGTCCACGTCGGGAAGTAACTGCCCATTCTCTCTGTAAATCTGGTTCATAATATAATTCCGTGCGCCCCAACAGTGACATTAATATGCTAATGATAATGATGACGACTTATTTTACACGTCGCTTTGAAGATGTTTAATAATGTGCTAAATTCGTTATAATTACATTCACGTTAAACCCTCGTAGTAACTTTAATGGTTGTTGGTAGGCCCACGTCTGTAATTTGGTCAGACGAATGGGCTGTGAACATTTCATGATAACGTTATTGTAATATGCCGCAATTACTTTTGCATTTGCTGCAGGGATGATATTTAGTTAAGGTGACTGTCTAAATAAATAGATTTGCATGGGCACCGGCTGCCCCCTGCCAGGAAAGATAGTGTATAAGTAGGAACATAGAAAAAAACACATAGCTCTATGGAATTTAATTACATAATTATGTCT
This sequence comes from Chilo suppressalis, assembly GCA_902850365.2. NCBI lineage: Eukaryota > Metazoa > Arthropoda > Insecta > Lepidoptera > Crambidae > Chilo > Chilo suppressalis. Next base: position 9,256,890 of record OU963895.1, on the reverse strand, counting down.
ACATAAAAAATGCTATAATATGTATAAAATTTAATCCTATCAATATTATAAACTTAAATGAAAGTTTGTCTGTTTATTACTCAATCACGCAAATCTACTGAACGAATTTGAATGAAATTTGGTACGCATATAGTATATGACCTGGTTTGCGACATACGATACTTTTTATCCTGGAACAATTTTAAACTTTAGGTCCATGTTAACCTAAGTTACAAAAAAAACTTTTTAAAACTTAGGTTAACACGGACGAAGCCGCGAGCGGCCTCTAGTATAAAAATATATTTTGATGTCCGTGAAAAATATTATGAAGAAAAGTATATAAAATGTAAGCATATATATAAATACACAAAGAATATATTTAAAACTAGAAGAGCCCTGCGGACCAAACCCGCATTAATTTAAGAAAAACGTTTATAGTGGGTCACCCTTAAAACATAGACATTTATGCTGTCGTGGACTTATTTCCAGAACTTTTAAAAACAGTAACAATTCAGTCATACACATTTTTAAATTTTACAAATAAGCATATGCAACGGAAGCTCACTAAAGAAATATTTTTTCCCGTTTTTGTAACATTTTTAATTGGTGCTCCGCTCCTATTAATCGTAACTGCCGCGCTAACCAAAAATACATCCACTCGATTTTAGTCCATAACCTTTATATTTTTGAGTTTATGCTAAAGTTGCTCTTCATTTATTTCTCGTTTAATTGTTACACGTTAATTAAATACATATAATACAAGTAAGGCGCTGTCTTTGACAATGCAAGTGAACGCTCGAAATTATTGCCACAAAACGGAAATGCTGTCGCTGCGGAACGCGTACTCGTGACCGAAGTCGCCGCGACGCCAGGGCCATCGTGATCGGATAACTTTGAACCTAACATCGATCGGTTCAATAGATTGCAAGTAATATAATACCTAATTGTAATTTCATTCTTTCTAATTAAGACCGTTCTAAGTAATGTCGGATTTTTTAAATCCTCCGGCTGTCCATTTCATAATTCGGTTCATGTACGTTAGTAGTCCTTGATATACAAGAAAAACAAAGTTCAAAATTTTGAGCAGGTTTTTCTCGGAAGCGGTAAATTTAGTTGTTGTACTTTTCGTTAGCGTGGTAGTGTAGCGTCATGTAATATAGCCTGTTGCGTCCCCGATACATGCACTATTTAACACAACAATATTTTTTTAATCGTACCAGTACTTTCTAGACTAGCGCATTCATACAAACTCTTCAGCTTCATAATAATAGCATAGATATGATGTTTTTAATATATTTGACACTAGCGGATGCCCGATTTCGCGCGCGTTAACCTTAATATTTTGAGAATCCCACTCGGACCTAACACTTTTCTGAGATAAAATGTTACCAATGTCTAAAATCCAGGTCATAAATATGCGTACCAGATTGCATCTAAATACATTTCAACATGCAAACACACGAAATTACAAAAATTCGCAATATAATATTATGTAGTAGAAAATACGATTGCATTTATCCACATACACTTGTATAATTCTTTATTTTATATCCGTTAATAGTATGTGTGGATGCAGATGCACACTATTTTGTAAGATGTACCTCCCTCAAAATAATCCTGGCGGCGCCCATGTAGATTTGATTTTATTTACGTTCAAAGGATAGAGACTATATTTGCCATAGCCATCCTTTTGTACATGTCCTGCCTGGTGGTAAGCGGCCAATATAACCGTGACATCATTTTAATATTATTTAATACGGGCTAACGACCAAATGTAATTGCGGCATTACTCAAGGGCGGAAACAGTTCGACCATAACTAGAGTTATTTCACTGCGGATTTCTGTAAGATGGATATTACTCGTACTTCCCCAAACGATAAAGTCTAAACTTATTATCACAATAAAGTAGGACACGCGTTCAACATGAGTTTGAGGAAATGTTATACAAAATTTGCCTAAACAATGTTTAAAATTGTGTCTTACTTTTTTGTTATAAAACCGAAAGAAACTAAGAAACTTGTATAAACCCTTTAAAGGAGTTTTTACCGACTATCCACCGCTCCTAAAAACCTGTTAAAAAATTAACAAACTCTGTTGCACCTCTTAGTTCATATGTTTTGTTTATACGTGTTCTAGCTTAGCGAGCAAACTACAAACTTCAAAATGAAATTTTGTTTTCATTCATGACCGTCCATAGTAAGTACTAAAAAACGGACGTTGGTTCGTTATTCAATGTACTCTGTCATTGTTTGACAATTATTACGCTATGCGGAATTGTTTAAAACTATAGATACTGTTAGATGCAGAGCTAGGTAAAAAATGAAGCGAAACTTTACATTTAAGTACATAATTATCTTATACACTTATTTTTGAAAAAGGTTTTAACTTCACTATAAGTTATTATAAGTTTTAATAGTACGACCCAAAGCAACGCCAAAATATTATTAAATACTAGCTTTGCCCGTATGGACAAATATTATCTCACGTTTTAATTTATTAGAGAGAAAAGTGGTCAATATTGGAGATAAACCAAAGTAATGTTATCTTTTAAGTTTAACCAAAAACCTGCATTAAATTTATCAAGTCTTTAAACTGTTTTAGCATTAAGCCAATAAGCTGTTTCATAATCTCTTATAGAGGATTTAAAGCTTCGGTGCAGATAAATAATAATAATTTTAGAAATATGCTTTTCTACACTACCATCTTTATCATCACTTTACGTTCTTAATACCCCGCGTGTAAGGATAAAATACCTGTATACTATTTTCACATAGGCTACATGACAGACAACATTATCATTCGCATAGTGTTTCTCTCTCATCACTGGAACGGATGGTTCAAATTGTCAGTTTGATTACAATTCTTGTCTAAGACATGTTCCATTATAACAAATAGAGGTCTATTGTTAGGATTCGTGTATTGTCACGTTGTCATAAACTTGCAAATCATCAACTTAGTCTGTTATATATAATTAATGAAACAATTATTTATTAATTTAAACACAAAAATTCAATATAATAATTATGTATTGTGGTATCCACTTGAGAGTTGGATTTTTGTTGGAGGTTGATATTTAAAAGATAATAGCATACATTAATTTCATTTATATTTTATATTGGATTTGATTTGGTTTTTTATCTGATAATGGGGAAGCTATTGATCCTCTCTCAAGCTCGAGAACAGATGCGGGATCTACAGATATCTTTAAAAAAATAAGGCGACTCCACTCCTTCGCCGAACGCATTATAAAAGTATTTGAGAAGCGAACTAAGAAAGGATGGCAAACTGCCATATGTCTGGACGTCCGATGATAGAAGAGGGAAGGTAGAATGAGTCCGTATAACTCCTAAATACAATCCCTGAAATTCAGCCCGTAGAAAGTAGAAAGGCAGGCAACCTTGTGGCGGAGACCCAAGATGTAAAGTTTAGCTTTCACCAACATATTATCGCCTTTGATTCTCCTGCCTCTGCGTTCCATCGAGTCCAATACAGCAAGTTGTATTTTGCCGAGCCATCTCAAAGGTGACTGCAATATTAGAATGTATGATAAGACCTGAGCTTTATAAAGGACGCCCAACTTTCTAGCCCTGAGGAATGCCAGCGTCAAAGCCATAAGGACCACTCTGATACCGTTCGCTCAAAAAATCAGCAACCGAGTTACAAAAGCCAGCAGGGCTGCCATGCGCTGGAAGTTTGCTTAGCAGACCTTCGTGCCAAACCTTTTGGGCGGGGTCACCCCGGTACCAGCTTCTCTCTCTGTATCGCATCCAGAGCCGAGCGAATTGAATCATCGACGACTAGAACCTCCGATAGATTTTATCCTTTGGCTTTGCGTAGGGGATGTAGATTCGCTCTGCATCTTCTATCGCTTTTATCACGGGTAGTGTTCAAAAGAATTGTTCGAATTAATTCCAGCTGCTATTTTTTGCCATCGTATATCGTGATAAAAATTTCATCCACATCATCTTGATACGTGGCTATAAACAAACGAGTTATTTTGTTGAAATTTAACAAAAACTGTGGAATACATAGTCGCCAGCAGTGTTTCAGGACCAATACGACCCGAAAACCTTGTGATACTCCTGGAGTTGCAGATGTCTATGGGCTATGGTAATCACTTACTAGGCGAGCCGTCAATGCATATACCCCCAATTATATAAAAGTAAAATTAAAAATCACAGTCTATATTAGCCTGTGATCCTGCTGCCTGGAGTGGAACGCTAGGAGGTGGATCCTAATCACCCCTAAACTACCACACCAATAATACCAAAAAAGGATGCAATACAAAAAAATACTGTCTTTCGCAGCGGCGGAATTAAAAGCATCATTACGCAAGCACACAAAATGTTATTTGGATTTAATTATTTTAAAGTTAGGTACAATATCTTTAATTTAAAAAATCTTGAGCGAAGAGGAACCCGATAGCGCAAGTGCTTAGCACGTTAAAGTTAAGCTACTTTCGCAGTGATTGGTCATTGGATGGGTGACCAAAAATTTACTATCTCGAGCTCCTCTGTGCATCGGAAGTCACGTTAAGCCGTTAGTCATGGCCTAATCTGGCTATTCCATCCACAGGGAAGCAGTGCCTCAGCAGTGGGTACATTAATAGGCTGATGATGATGATGAAAATCTTGATAGCATTTGCGGAGGCTAAGCGATTTTCGAATCGAGGATGGGAAGTAAACAATTATTTTTCCAATTTCATTGATATTTTTTAATCGGTATTTAAGATAGATATTCAATTCTTATATAATAGAAGTAGAGCAGGGTCGGGCATAGCGAATTTTCCCTCCAAATTATAACACCCGTCTAGAAAGTAGCTTACACCTTACAGTGCCTAAATTAAGACTACCTACCTGTTGGTAAGCAAGGTGGCAGGAAGCCACTGGGCAATGAATTGGATTCAAGCCGACATGGTAAGTACGACTAGAGCAGTACCTTAGTATGAACCAATATCGAAATCGAAAAGTTGAATTTCGATCTCGATACGCATTAAATGTCAAGATTTTTTGTATGGAAATTTGATCGATACAAAACTTTTTGACATTTGTCGCGTTTCGAGATCGAATTTAACTATTCGAATTCGATATTGGTTCCTGCTAAGGGTGATACAGTACACCGTTCTGTTGTAGCAGCTATATTCGCGACTAGAAACCATTTACTCTTAATATTGGAAGGGGTTAATTTCTGTGACTGAGACGAAGCAAATTACCCCAATTTGCTGCACCTCAATCGCAGAAATTCCATCTAATAATGACAATTATAAAAACTTACATTTTTCTTATTTAAAAAAACTAGCACATAACGATTCTAAACGTATCGAACAACTTTAAACTACCACACCGAAAATACAGTGCGACGAAGATAGTGTGACGCGTGTTCGAAATCGGAACTAATTGTAGGAACGTATATACACATAAGCCTTTGTGTAAATAAGCCGTTGACATTTCCAATTTCTGAGTTATTGCAAATTAAAGCGTAAAATTTTGAGTTTTCGTACTTATTAATCCTTATTTCACACAAAATTTCATGAAATATCTTGGTAGCACTGTACCCAGAAAAGATGCAAATGAAATAAAACAACTGACTTTCGCAGCGGCGGAATAAAAAGCATCATAACGCAAGCATACAAAATTGGAAGACGCGGAAAAGAAAAAGAATCACATTAAGAACTTAAACTTAATAAATAGGTCGGACATAATTACTATCTAAAAGAGCACAGCATTGCCACTTTGTTTATGTGAAAGTGCATCAGAGAATATATTTATTATAATAATGTATTCATTTTTGCCATTGCTATATTAAGTATATCAACAGCTGGAGAGTCTAATTCAGCTTCAGTTAAAACATTTTAGACGAACAGAAAAAAATATGGTCACTGTTAATTCAAGCCGTTGTGTTTACGAAATCGATTGGAAACAAGATTTGCTTGTCTTGTGTTGTGCAATATACTTGTCTTTGTCTAGCTATACATCGATAGCGACAACTATATTCCTAGTGTCCGATAAAACAACTGTTGTTAAAGAAGGGCCTAAGTATAAGACACCCAAATATTTCTAGAAATCTGATACAACTTTAATTGAATCAGCTTTCTTAACCAAAGATTCCTTATTATTTTCCAGATGCGCCAAAACTTTTGATTAGGGTAGATTTCACAAAATTTTGGGAAAATGAAAACCATAATTACCTATTAATTAGTTCAGTGGGTTTACAAAAAGGCGTTTGAAAATGAATATTTTTACAATGCGATCGAAAGCTTGATTTTTTTTTGTTTACTAAATACTTTAGGTAAGTCTACATCCACTGAAAGGATGAAAATCGTTTTAGTTTCTCCATATAATAGGCAAATGTTTATCCGTTTGATGTAGTCTTTAGTGATTGTTATAAAACAATTAACTAATGGTAAATTGATCCAACTCAAAGAAATATCTTTAAATAGCTCTCGAAAGGAAATCCTGCGAGCAGATAGATTGAGATAGAGATTCATGATACATGGCGATATCTTTATATTAAAAATATGTGTTTAGCTTTAATAATGTCGTTAGCCGCTTTCAAGTCATCTCTTATGGAATAATAAAATTCACTACTTTATTAGATATGCTTAAAACTTTTATCGACAAGAATACCGAAGCGTCATAAACGATTTTAGGTACGGCTTCTATTATTCATAACTTTACTTTTATTGCAAACATGAGTACATGAAGAAGTTAGAATACCTACATGAAAGAGAATTGAAAAAAGAATTGCGTTTTCTTTCTGTCGAAATCCACTATAAGGTTTTTCGAAATACAAAATTTCTTGGAACAATTTAGGGTCCTTAAAAATAAAAGGCTACGTGTAATATGAAAAAGAAATAAAAAATCTAAATTACGCAATGAGAGCTCGGTAAATTTTTGCGACATTTGTCAAATAACTGTTGAACATTTCTGGTAATGAAATTCACCTCTAGGACGTCGTTGCAAATTCAATTTTTAACGCATTACCCTGTCTCTTTCAGAAATTATTCCCTTTTTCTTTACTGCTTATTTTCCGCATGGCAATATTTCGAGATAGTTAAAAAAGGAACGTAACTCAGTTGCTGGAATTACCGAAAAGTCGTAATCGATTTTATCTGTTATCGATTCAATGATTATTTGGATTGATCAATTTGTCAATTCATTCAGTTTTAACATTTAACTCGATTGTATTCTATGAAAATTATTACTAGAAATATTTTAGTTCTTACACAGAAATATTTTAAAATGTGATTTAAATTAGGCAAAGTTAATAATGAAGAATCTAGATTTGAAATAAACATTATTATTATATTATTACAAAGTAGCCTTTCCTGTTCCTATCCTTCGAAAGCCCAATAGAAATTTGTCTCGTTACTAGTTATAACCAAATGTTGTTCTACAAGAACATATTGTACCAGTATTGTTACCACCCTGTGGATAAAATTAAAATTTTACAATGTTATCGCCTTTTTTGAATGGATTTTTTTCCTTGAATTTCACATAATAAAGAATAGAGTGAAGTACTTTTCTAGTCGAAATATTTTGTTCATATCTGAGGACATTGAGCATTTACTACAATTGTTGAGTTGATCAACAATGGTTGATGAGCATTAAAAGTTATTTATTTTTCGGTAATAATTTTATTAAATATCTTTTAGTAGTTTCATGTTTGGCAACAAATAAGCATTCAATATTGCTTAAACAATTATCATGTCTGTAACTAGAACATTAAATATAGCATTCAAAGGGGCATAATCAACAAAATCATAGAAATCTATTTAAAAGTACTAGAACATTTTTTAAACAATCATTAATCGTGATTAGAGGTCCAAATTAATTAACAGAGATCATTATAACCTACGCGAGGCACTCTGTCATAAATAATTTTATAGATACTTACTATTAGTCAATGTCACATCAATAACAAAGTAAATGTGTCAAATTTTGACTAATGGTTACTTTTCTATTATTTTTTACTTAAGTCAAATTAACTATGTTTTAAAGAACGTGGCATAAACGCTAACTAAGAATTAGAATTACGAATGAATTTCTAAATAACAATGCTATTTGAACACAAACACAAAGAATAGTATATGCAAGTTCGCTGATTTTGGGTGAACCTGTATATTTCATCTGTATCGGTATAACTGGAGCTTGATGATCTATCTCCCTCTTGGATGAATGGTGGGTTACCCGAACCTTTGTCTTTGGATAAACATCACTCAAATCCAAACCAATTAATATAAATTAAAATAATTCGCCACTGCAGTCCTAAAAAGGGAAAAAAGGCACATACACCCTTGAAATGTTTATTTGCTAAAATAATACATCAAAAATACTGTTTTGTTTTGTATATCTTTAAGTTTTATTTATTTTAAACAGAAAACCATAATGATTAAATGTATAATTAGCAGTTCCACTTACCTTTACCACGCAAACGCTCCATGTTTAATAATGTTTAATATTTTGGCCACAAAATGACTGGTTGTTTCTGAATGGTTCCTATCAATCAAACTTGAAACGCGCCAATAGTATATCCTCCAATCAGGTAACACACAAAAGAATTCAGCGCCATTTAACAAAAATCTATTGTCCTTGTTCAAGAATAGTGGGTTACATATTTTCATAAATAGGGCTGGGCTTGGTATCCCAGCTTTTCCTAAGTCCTTGTATAAGTACATTGGGCCGCAGAAGGCCATACCTTTATCATTATGTACTGTTTTTCTTTATAGATATCAGATTGGATCAAATTTTTGATTCTGATTTCCCAAGATATAAAATGAACTTAAAAAAGTTGTTTCTAATGCATACAAGCGTAATAATTGAGTAAATTTACATGAGCTGCTTACTTCCAATTAACGCAGAGCGTGCAGTGTGCTGTTAAAAAATAAAACTTCGTGTAAATCCTACATTTTTTTGTATAACTATGGCATATTGTCTGTTTCAGATAAATAATTAATTGAAATACATTGAAAATGCATAGCAATACAAAAAAAATGTGTGGGTGCCGAAAATCATTACAGCTTCTTGTTAGTTAGTGTAGGTACTTTTATTATAATTTAACTATATTAAAGGTAATGATAGGTAAATTAAAATGAGATGAGTTTTTTTAATTAATAAGTTTAAAAAAACTGGATCTCATTTTAATTTACTCCACTAATAAGTGGATTCGCAAATATATTTTAACCTATTAGAAAGAAATGAAATATCACATTCATAATGCTGTATAAAATATATTAAAGCATTTTACGGCATCTACACAAATTACAAAATATAACATAAACACATGATACATAGATAATCACCAAGTTGTAAGTGAACTCTAAAATATTTACCTGAAAGCCGCGAGCTTCCCGAAACTTGAGCAAAACTTTACAATCAAAGTGTCCACAAAATTCTACACCACACTACAGAAAGTTACTAAAAAAAAAGTTATAACAACTTTTTTTATTAAATCCTTTATAGTCTTTTAAAGTTTTTTTGTTTTGACACTATTCAGGCTAGCGAGTTCGAATTTCAAAAATGGGCCTGATTGAACTTCGGCTAACGGCACTCAACTGGTGGGCTTCCCATTCGGCGCCCTACGTTGTACTGACGCGGGGCGAGCTGCGAGCGTTTCTAATGGTAGGTGGCTCGCGATGCAAGCGTATTCCCAATTTGATTCTAGTCACAAAATTGGAATTTCAAATACGGATTTCGAAATATCGAATTGTTTTTCTGCTATTTTTTTTAAAAGCATACCTACGAGTAGAGTATCCATTTTTGTTAAACATTACTTTGCTATTTACATTTGATTTTAAATTGTTGTCAATGAGGATCATTACTAGGTCAGCAAATCAACTTAAAATCAACAGTATAATGATACAATAGACTTTTTAATTAATATAAATTTTAAATCATCGAAATTGGTTCATTCGTTGTGATTTTATAACTAATTTTATATTCACCGGCGGCCGAAACGTGTGATGTCACAGAGCTCTATCGTGGTTCACTCCATTCGCACTTCAGTAGCGTCTCTAAGCCCTCGAGCCCGAGCGCTAGAGCTCTGTGACGTCAAGCCACCACGCGGCCAGCCAAAAATTCGTTTAGAAATTTGGTCATAACTTCGTCAATATTTGTCGTAGAACAAAAATTTTACCACTGTATTTTATGCAATCTTTTGTTCTATAAATCTGCATTTTCAACTAAAATCGTAACGGATCCTCATTTTATTGATACATTATTATCAATTGCTAGAAGAATGTAAAATAGATTTTTTTTATTTCCAAGAACGTTTGAGAAACACTATTAAGTTTTTCCTAAACGTGCTTTAAAATTTGAGCATTATTTTGAATTTGAGCATTATTTGAAATTTATCTCAAAGAAGGTTCTTTGAGATAAATTGAAATAGCCTGTACTGACCAAAAACATGTGACGTCCGCTATGCAAAAGTTTTTTTTTTAAATCTTGTTTATTTAGAGGCTTTTACCTTATAAAGATATGCCAGCCCCATCATATCCTAACATTATAAATTACAAAATTAATATAACACTACGACGACTCATTGTTGCAAAATATATATATAAGGCTTTTGAATATATATGCAAAAGTTGTATTTCAATCCAAAGCTGTCGTAGTTTAGCCACATGAGTAAAGAGATACGTACAGAGACCAAGCTTCTATAGAGCTGTCAATTTATTTTCCTTTTTTTGGTAGGGTTAACACATGAAGATAAATTAAAAGGAAGTGCGACAAATTTAACTTGCAGGATTTGTTTACCGAGAGTTAGCCGCGCATATACATATAAACGCTATTTTTTTTAATTTGTTAAAATAATTACGGTTCCTTATTTTTTGGTGAGCACCGTTTTACGAGCTGTGTTGGTAAAATAACAATTTTCATCATCAATACCATAACCTAATAACATATTTCTTCCGATGTTAAAGTATATGTACCTATATGGTGCAGTTGTCTATATGTGCAGGTATATTAACCACATGAAAACATATATATTACATAGAAAAAATACTATTTACTTAGTGGATGCTAAATGATAATTAAAAAATATTTTAATCCACTAAGCATTCAACTACTAGATGTTTAAATGTTTTAATCTAAAGAAAATTTAGTATGTTCTTATTCGCTCTAATATTTTTCCATATGCACAATACAGTAAACCATAATTATCTTGTTTTTTAAACACTATTTATTATTTCAAAACGTGCAACGAAAACAAATACGCCGCGAGTGTTCCGCGAGCCCTGCACTTGAGCACTGGCACTGACGTATAACTGCATACGTGACAGGCAGCCAGTGCTCGTTAACACACGCACTTCTTGCTTGTAGTAGAGCAACGTTCGCAGCGCATTTTTAAGAACCTTTGTCTCTGTACGGAAAGTAAGTTTCTTTACTCATATTTTCAGTCAATTACCAACTAAACTCATATCTGCCTTAGAATTTAAAAATGTTACGTTATGTTAATGTTAATTTACTCCTAATCATGGGAACAAGGGAGGTAACTTATAAAAGGTTTTATTTAAAGGAGATATTCCAAATTCGTATGGAGACTGGTATTCGGCCCAGCCCCAGCCCAAAAAAAGTAGTTGAAAGCGACATTTTTTAGAATATCATGGAACAAAAATGATTATAAAAAATTCAGCATTTTAACAAAAAACATCATTTTACACGGGTATGAAAAAATCCTTCTAAAGAAAAATTTAAATAAGTAACACTTCATGATTCTTCAAACTCAAATAAAACCTTTGTTTCCCACAGCTCTAGTTTTCTTTGCCACTCCAGCAATACTTACCTCACCAGCCTGCAAATTCCTTCTTCATGTCCCTTTTAAAGGAATTTAGCACACACAAAACGTAAATTCGTTCATTGGTCACATGCGAATCTGTATTTTGTCGTTGGCGTCTCGCATGTGACTAATGAACTAATCGACGTTTTGTTTGCGCTAAAATTAAATCCAATTTTAAAAAAAATGGTTCTAATCTCCAACCTGGGCTGGTCTCCCAGTTTTCCCTTGTATGAGCCGGTAAAGCATTGCATTTGTGTATTGGAATAGTGGCTACAATAAGTCACAGTGGCAACTTGGCCAGCGCGCGTGGTCCTCTGAAGGAAGGGGATAAGAGAGAATAACTGGTCAGAACACTAGTTCTTCCTTTCATTTAAAATGCTATTTTATTTAAAAAATAATCCTTATGATTAACCCTTTTGATGGATATCATAAAATAAGTGATGTGTTTTTTTTTCAAATTTCACGAGTTTGAATCTCAGTTGTAGCAGGTGATTTAAAAAAACTATGTGTATGCAGTTCTAGTTATTATTAAAAATAAAATGATTTCTTGTTGCAGTAAAATCTTATCTTCAATATTTCATATATTTTCCCTGCGTGTGACAAACCCGTGGGACGCCTTGTATGTAATATCATTGTGTGCAGCCCTTTCTTATGGACTTACGGCCGATCCCAATATTACAGCTTTATCCGTAAACTCTAATCGAATATTGAATTTTGTTTGAATGTTTGGATTTTTACAAACGTTTCAATAATGAAACTTTGGTTTGAATATTTGATCCATCAATGTAAACTATCCTTGGGAGGACAGATTCGCAATTAAAGATTAACTTATGTATGAAAATGGCAGTTTCGGTGTTTCATTCTTTGGTTTCATTATGTAAATTGCTGTTTTTGACAGAAGATTTGTCAAACGTAAACTATCGTTTTTTTGTATCCCTTGTTTTCGACGGATTATCATAAATTTTTTAATAAAATTTAGCACTGGGTTGTAAAAATGTTGCTCGACGATAGCGATAGAGATTTGTAGATATTAGTTTATGAGGGATAGGGCATAGCACAGAAATTTATCTAGCATATTAAAATATTCTGTGTATACATTAGTAAGTGATTATTTATTTATTTAATAACATGACAAGTCCCCATGGTAATGCCCATAGACAAATCACATATGAAGAAACCAATTCTGGCATAATTCTAAACTTCAATAAACATTTGTCAAGAGTGTGTCCTTTTCATAATCTATACAGAATGAAAAGGACGAAGGAAGAGATTGTTGTCCTATTTAGAGAATCATTACAGAATCAGGGCATATGTATGTAGGAATGGATTAAATTGTTGTTTAATTGTTGTCCATGGCGGATTGTGAAATCTCTCTGATATTGAAACGTGGATTACAGATCGGTCCATAGTTCATGAACAATCTAGGATTGGTTTTAATCTAAGATTATAGATTGAATGTTGGAATCGGCTGTTAATAAGTCAAATAAGCCATAACCTACTCAAGTGCCAATGGAAAAGTGCTATGTGCTAACGACTGGGTATGATGTGCAGCCAAGATCAACGATCAAGCACGAAGAACTTCAAGGTAATAATTTTCTTTTCTTTTATTTATTTATTTTTACTATTACACTTTATTGATCAAAATATGAAACATTGGTGCAAAAGGCGGACTTAATGCTAAAAGCATTCTCTCTGAGTCAATCTTTGGGTAAAATGAAAAACACGAACGGCAGTATAAAGCTAAATACGAATATATATACAAATTAACATAGATACATATATAAATACATACTATAAAAAGAATACAATACATACAAACATAGCACACTAATATTTAAATATATACAGTATACATAAAATGACACTTCATCTTAAGTTTTACAACAGATGAGCGTGAACATTCCTTTTAAATATAAGTTTACTAGGAGATCTTCTGAAGGAGTCGGGTAGGTCCATCCACAGTCATATGGCTTGAAGAGTAAAGGAGTTGGACATATAGCCTGAATGAGAAAGATGAATATAGAGAGCTAATGAATCAGCAGAGCGGAGAGGACGATTGTGACTATCACAGAGATACTGAAACTTGCATTTCAAGTACTCTGGAGAGTTTTATGTTATAAGGATGACAAATAAGCTAAGGGCCCGCCTGATGATAAGCGGACACCAAAGCCTTATAAATGCTTGCGATATGATAAATAATACTCGCGCCGTTGCCTACTCTGACTCCATCCCTTAAACCCGCGGAGCCCTGGAACCTATCCTATGACAATCCAAAACGAAAATAATAATAAATTCTTTATTTGTTTTTCTTCACATAAGTAGAAAAAAAAACATTTACAATAAGGTGCTTACTTACAATATTTAATTATTTAATGTGAAGACTGGTGCTTGCAATAGGATAAACCTGTTCCACAAGACACCAGGCCTCCACTCCCAAAACTACATGAACAGAGCAAGCCAACTTTGTACCATATATGTGATAAATGTATTTATTAATAAGAGAAGTTATAACACAATAATAAAAATATAATAAAATAAAAAAGTATTTGTGTGTATGTGTGTGTGTGTGTGTGTGTGTAAATCAGTAATAACGGGGGCGCTGGAGGTTACTTCTTTTGCATTTTGTTAATTAGATATTATTTATAAGTAAGTTACGGTATTTTTTATTAAAATTTTATGCATTACCTAAGTTCTTTTTATTTTATTTCTACATATTGTAATTTCATAATAAATATTGATTGCTGGCCAAAGCTGTAAATACTATTAAGAAAGTTATACTGCTAGGCAAAAAAATATATATAAATAAACATTTCTAGCACTCCACTAATTAGCCTTACCCCAAAGTAAGCACTGTAAGGCTTTTGTTATGGGGTTCTTAAGGTAACGGACGGAATACTTAAACTGATACATATAAGTATATTTATATAGAAATAAAAACATTCAGCACTTAGGTACAAATGTTCGTATTCATCATACGAACATTTGTACCTACGGGATACGAACCAGGGACATCACGAGTAGGTGACACTTTGAAACATACCACTCAGGTACGGAGATATAGTAACTTTGTAGTTAAAGAGTCCTTAAGAGATAAGTTTTAAGAATTTGGCATAATGACGAAAACTTATTACTTGTAAGAAAAAACACTTATTTGTTTCTTAAAAACAGTGATGTTCACACACTTAATACAAGCAACAAAAATAATTTTACCTGCTACTAGGCTTCACAAAATGAATAATTCATTTAAAGTTCTTTGTGTTCGCTTATACAATAAAGTCCCAAGCAATATCCAAGAGTAAACCATTAATAAATTCAATAATAGTATAAACAAAGCTAAATTTAATTAAAATTAAAAAAGCTTATTACGAAGTGTCTGATTATATTGCAAACAAAAACGCTTGGGTTTGAAGTATTCCAATCATTCCAACAGGTTTTCTATATAAATCATGATTGTATTGACGTTGTAACAACATAATGATTTGAAAATGTTGTTATACCTATTATACATTTAATGTTGTGAAGTTTTTTTCGCTCGTTTCTACACCATACAGTACCCCTAGCACGAACCAATATCGAATTCGTATCGTTTGCGAGTCCGAAATGTCATTGTCAAATGTGTACTGAGTTTTAGTTCTCGTTACGTACTTTATGCCGCATACAATGACATTTCGGATTAGCAAACGATTCGAATTCGATATTGATTCGTGCTAGGTGTACAGCTTCTGTAAATATTACGTCTCAACAGAGACTGTTTTGATGTCTGTATTTCAATTAACTGTCTAGACAAAGTATTGACTTCAAATCGATAGTACCAAATTAGTGAGTTTAATACTAAGCTTGTTATTTTTCTAGAAAAATGATAATCTTAAATTTGTGCTAATATATCGAGTCAGACGGAGTTCGACGTCATAATTATTGGGGTTGATTAAGTACATATAACCAATAAATAAATACTTACTTTAATGTACTTTTGCGTTGATGGATATGTATATAAGGAGATTAATGATATAAATAAAATACATAACAAGAGAGCATCAATAAATTATTAATAACTTGGTAATATTGTTTTCTATTGAAAAGAGGAAAACTACGTAATTGCTTTTTATATTAAATTCCTTACGTCCACTTGGATCCATAACTTTTTCATTCAAAACTTCCATAGGATTTCCATATTTTTTCTTTTAGTAGGCACGTGTATTAGGTTTCATGATTAGCCTTTTGTGTTATTACTTATGAGATACTAGTATAACAGTTTATATAAAAACATATTATCATAAATACATACTACGTTTTTGTTACTATATAATTATAAGTATGTAGACTCAGTTACAAATGCTTCTATTCATTAAACAGAAATTTGCTCCTACCGGAATGCGAACTTAGAGTAGGAGACACCACTAAAACTGATCTTACAAACTTTGAAATTAAATGAGTCCTGAAAAAGTGGTAATAAGTATTAAGCTATAACAATTTGTTTTTTTTTATTTGACATGCTAGTGAAACGAATGTTACATTTTGTGTAACTGACTGACTAAAGTGAGTTGTAATTTATTAACAAGAATACTCACACAAAGCTAGGTGATTAATTTAGGGATAGTGCACACTGTGCTGGGCTGCTGCTGAAAGTACTACTATTATTTTTATTATGAGTAAGTAGCTGTTAAAAAATAAAACAGGTAAGTAAGAAAAACTTACAAAAAATAATATTAGAGCCTTGGACTATATCCGAAATCTGCTGGAGGTTATCTGAGTTACCATTAGGGTTCATTTATACGAGCGGCACGCAGCCGACGCCGAACAAACTATGCCGTCATCTTGGCGACGAGCCGTCAGCTGTCAACCCGTCCACGGCAGCCGTTGACCAGCCGTCAAACCGCTGACGGCAACTAACGACCGAAGGTTTGCAACGGCTGCAGTTGCAATGCCGTAGGCTGCTATTCGCTCCTATATATGAAGCTTTACACTAACAGAGCTCCCATAAATACTGATCAACTGTACAAAGGACAATGGCGAACTCCCATACAAATTTTTGGATAAAATATTTTTTTTCGTCTATAAT
The DNA here is from genome assembly GCA_902850365.2 of Chilo suppressalis. Classification (NCBI taxonomy): domain Eukaryota; kingdom Metazoa; phylum Arthropoda; class Insecta; order Lepidoptera; family Crambidae; genus Chilo; species Chilo suppressalis. Next base: position 9,240,074 of record OU963895.1, on the reverse strand, counting down.
TGAATTACATGTTAAATTATAGAGTTTAGACCCTCGATTTGATTCGTCTAATTTCTTTTATTATAGGAAGTCTGGATTTATAGATAATCTACTTCGAAGTTTTGGAGGTTATGTCATACCAAGTTATTGTTAAAAACGAAGTATAAAAGTATCTTCAAGAGTATTTTTAGATCACAATAAAAAATACGTGAAACGGAACTAGAAAAATATACTGGCCCCGTAGATTAGTGACGAAAAAATTTTTTTTTATAATTTATGATCAGCGGGCGCTTAGGTACTGACCGACCGCGTCAAAATACTTAATAATACATAAAAGACAAGGGTTATTGAGTTCGAATACAATGCCTGTGCTGTAAGAAGTACTTAACAATTTGAAAATGCCCACAGCAATAATACCTAAATCATAAAAAAGGATTTCAAATAGTGTTCCAATGTCCAATGGGATATTAATTAAATATGAAACCCTTTTTTATATTTTTTTTCCACATCTTCTTTGATCACAATATCATAGATAGTAGATACAATGAAATAAAATCCACTGTATGGCACATAATCTTGTCCAAAATCCATAGCAAGAAGTCGTCTTAAATATTTCAACTAAATTGTTTGTTTATTTCGTACATCTCGTATAACACACATACTGGATTATTCTTTTGTTTTCTCTTGTAAGTGAATTTTGTGTTCTGTTTTGAGAAATAAATAATAATAACAGATACTTAATCTTACTTACTACTCAACAGTTGCAGGGGAAGATCTCGAAAGTCCAAAAATAGTCCAAGTCACATAAAAAAACAATTCTCAGAAAAAAACACACCACGCGCCCATTTAAATCATTGCAAAACGCATGCACAAGCAACGATAATGATTACAACAACAATTCGATGACAAGCATGACAGTGACAGTGATAGTTTTTTGCGTTAGAATTGGTGTCATACTCTTTTTGTATTGTGGAGATTAATTATTATGGTTTCAGTATAATATTGAAAAATAATGCTTCCCGATATTTTTGATAGATAGATAAATATAATTTAAGCGTAAAGCGATGCAAAACATACGAACAACATGCCAAGGCCAATGATGCCAAGCCACAATAAAATAAAAAAGAATAGTCAATGGTGTTTCCCTTTTTTATGTTAATAATTCCAGACTTAGACAACTCTCCTCAATTATTTAATAAATCTTTTGAGATTATTTTAGTGACATTTCTGATAATGACATCTATAGACGCTAAAGATTTACTCCAAAAAATATTTCACCATTGTCTTTAAAAGTAGTAATAATTGTCAAACTTGTAGGAATTTGCCACAGAGCACTCAACTTCCGCTTTCACACCCGCCGCCGTAAGTACAGGTTTCACACTAACAAGGAACCAAATATGGTTCTTTTACGACTGTTTTTTGGTAGTGTTGCTCAAATTTCACATGAAATTCGCAAATCGAACCATTCACCAATAACCAGTGCGCCATTGTATTAAGAATAACAAAAAAGAAATATAGAATTTTAAGAGCTTAATTTTTTTTTATGCACATACTTAACAATCAATTTGATTTGAACCAGTGTGCGGCGCCCCTTTTAGTGTCAATAGCGTCTATTGTTTACTAAATTAATTGTGTGCTTAACTGAAACCTGCCATGATGTAAGTATACAAAATAGAAATACGTTTCGCCTATTTCAATTGCTTGCTTTTAATGATTTTGAAACGTTGTGGTTAAGTTTCTGATTAAGAAATTCTAGTAGTTTCAGATAATGAGGCTATTAGTGACTTAATATAATAATAATAAAAGAGCTGAAAAAAAACACTCAAAATAAGAAAAATAACAACTTATTCCTATTTATATAATATTATAATTACATTGAAAGTTATTATTATTTTGAGATATTTTTCTCAGCCATTATAACACCCAAGTTGTTTTTATCTGCACCCATGCCTTAAAACCGCTATTAAAGATTCTGAAACAGTTAGCTTATTGCCAAAATTAAAACATACAATATCAAAATAAAAAGCTTTATAACACCCAAACGGGTATTATAATGTTTTCGTTTTCGTTCGGAAGGTGTTTATTCTTTCGCGCCAAAAGCTTGCTCATCAGACAGCTACAATTTTCACTGTTCACGCATGGTATTAAAAAATTCAAAAATATATGCGCGCTTCACTGCCACAGCGCCAAAACTTTTCACGAATTTTAAGTTCTTAGAACGGCCGTGGTTTCAGAATCTTTTACCATTATTTATGTTTTGGTTGAGACAATTATTCGTCAAGCATAATTAATATATATTTATATATTATTATTTATGTAATATTTTTTTTACAATAGCTTAGTACTTAATTTGAAGCCTTTTTATTTGTTTTAAAAGTTTTATATTTTATCTTCATAATGTAAAGTATATTAAGCGTGAATTGCACCAACTTACTATAACTATAACACTGTTGTGTCATGTTAAAGTAAAGTTTATCTTTAACTAGCACTGTGGTGCAACTCACATTTAATAATTTTCATATCGCCGTATGAGTTCCCTCTTTAGGTCAAACATGAACTTCACTTATAGGTTAGTTTGTTTACCTATTCATTCATTAACCACACCTATGTCTCTAAACCGGACGACGCTCAGTCGGCTGGCCCCCTATGAGGTGGACCGAAGATCTTGTAAAAGTCGCGGGAAGTCGATGGATGCGTGCGGCGCAGGACCTTGGAGGAGGCCTATGCTCAGCAGTGGGCGTCTTACGGCTGATATGATAATGATCTCTCTAAAATCAAATGAATTGGTAGTTGGTCTACCACGAGCACCCCGTACACTACACAAACAATTACTACATAGTTTTAGCCTCTACTGTCGGCCAGTCCGTCCGTCATCTGCTGTATCATATGAACCATTACTATTAAGATTTCCAAAATAATGTTTTTCTATTAACGATATACAACATACGAGTATAATAATATTTATTACATTTATTTATGTATTCAATAAAATATTAATAATGAAAAGCATGACAATTGTTTGACGTATTTTCCTCGAATGGCGATCGCATAATTCCAAATATGAAACCTTGTAGAATAGCTTAAAGCCTTCCAGCCCACAATTACACTTGTGCAAGTTTCGTAACCAACTTTAAACAAAGAGGAGGTTCTCGTTTCATCGAAACCTAGGTATTTAGAAGGTCGACTAACCGTAATATTATAATTTATTAACGTTTTCCGGAACCCAATAAATATAGCTTTCCCTGCGATTACTCGCTAAAACTAATAGGTTTCCCAGGGATTACAAACTAGTAAGCACTTTTATGAGGTAAGTATTACAGGTATTAGTTGTTCGTAACCTGCTCTGGAGGGTTTCACGAAATTATTCCTTTGGTTTTTAAACATCGCATTAAAATACCCCAGATAAAAACATCTGATGGAGTAAAAAAATGTACCGCTTCTGCTATCCTTACATTGCCGGCCTACACACAATTCTCGTATTTATAGCGTCAATTTTGTAGGTCAACCAATCTGGAATCTAAAATTTAATTACCTCAAACTAAGACACATGTCCAAACAATTCGGTCATTGGACTACTAGTAGGACAAGATGGAATAAACGACGGAACAGACTTCTAACGCAATTACGTCAATATTTTACATACATAAATAATGTATTAGCCAGTTTAATGTAATTACTAGCAGACGTTCTAATATTAATACAATAAATTAAGCTGAATCGAAACCAATTTCAGTCAAATCAATTGATATTATTTAATCACTGACGGACCGGGTTCAATTTACTGTGGAGGAAAGTGAGAAATGTTGAGGTTTCATTTCGAACCTCTATAAATCTTGGGGCAGAAAGAAACACAACAAAAACAATTAGTCAAATTGACTGAGTCAGCTATAAAAGAGGTAGAGAATTGGAGCGCCCGTCTGGGTAAGCAACCTCCACCTTACAAAACACCAGAGTAAAATAATACTACCATTTGGTGGAGTTGTGTTGCTGCTGGTGAGTAGGGTTCCAAGGCTCAACGGGGTGACGGGGAAGAATCCCTAAACAGGGACCCCGCGGCTTCGCATTTGGCAGTAGAGGGTATTCGCAGGCGGATATTTTTTTAGCGGATATTATACTGCGAGGGCTCGTAAAACTTGCGGGAGCCATTCCTCCGTAAATAGAGGTCTCGCCTCTTCTGTAAATAGAGGTTTTGCGTGCGTTAACCAAAAAAAGGGCTCAGCGGGGTGGGGGATTGAGTTCAGGCTAACAATGCAATGATGGTTGGTGCGGGACTGCAGCATCATTTATCTTCGCGACTGAACTTCACTTGGGGGGGGGGGTTAATTAGTTGCACCTTGAATGCGTGAACAAGTTTTTTCAAAGTTTCACTTTAAGTGTGACACTTATGGTGCTGCAGGCGCCCGTGGACGAGAATGGCCTATCATAAATCGGACCTGGCGTTTGTTTAAGAAATAATATTTTAGTTAAAGAAGCTATTGGTAAAAGATAAGTATATTTATTTATTTTCTGGTTCCATTAACGATAAATAATACGTGTACGCAGTTTTCGTTTTCACGTCCGAACCACAGAACCGATTTTAATCTATATATATAAAAATGAAACCCGTTTTCCGTTGTCACGACATAACATGAAAACGGCTTGACCGATTTGGCTGACTTTTTTTTAGAATATTCCTTGAAGTACGAGGAAATTAAAAAAAATGCCTGAAAATGTCAAAAAACAAAACTTTTCTTTACTCCCATACAAACGATTCGTAATAATACTTAAAAGTCAATTTGAACTTTAATACCATACCATAAATTTCAAATGTTAGTGGAGAGATTCTGGGAAGGCAAACCAATTGAGCGACGTGATGTCAATAGAAGTTTGGAAAAGATAAATATACCATCTTCAGTTTTTTTATAATCTATATATATAAAACTCAAAGGTGACTGACTGACGTAGTAATCTATCAACGCCCATCCCAAACCACTGGACGGAACGGGCTGAAATTTGGCATGCAGGTAAATGTTATGACGTAGGCATCCGCTAAGAAAGGATTTTGATCAATTCTACCCCCATGGGGATAAAATAGGGAATAAAAGTTTGTATGAAACTTTGTCAATTTTAAAACCGAACGGGCTGAGACTTTGGATGCAGGTATAAGAATAATCATAGATGAATGTCATTGTGTATAAAACAAGCCTGAGAACAAAAACTGTAGTCTACGCTTCAGCTCTACACCGAAGCGAAGCGAGGGCGGGCCGCTAGTAAATTTATATAAAAGATTTTCTTAAAAAAGTACAGGCAAGCGGAAAAAGAAGCTAAAAAACCAAGACCTTGTGAAAAGCGTACCTGAGAGATTGACCGACGACCCTTTTGAACAAGGATGTCAATTTCCTTTTTTTTATAGCGAGGTAGGCAAATGACTTTACCCCACCTGATGTTGAGTAGTGATAAAGTCCAAAGGCAAACATAGCTGGTACAGCAGTTATAAACTGCTACACCAACCATCCTCGCCTTGCCGGCCTGCAAAAATACTTCTTCACGCCTCTCTTAAAAGATAACAGATTATAGGAAGGAGGGAACACAGAAAGAACAACAAAGAAATCCACTTACGAATAGTACTTCTATTGGTTTCTAGAACATTGCTGAAAGAACACAATATTCCACGCAGAATAAATTGTTGTCAAGGGTACTGCTTGCCAGATTTTTTGGCTATACTCATTGAAAGTATATAACCTATATTGTTAAAGTATAAAATGATTTTTTTGACTCATGAATTTGATTCAAAGTTACCGCACCTTTGATACTCTAAAAAATTAATGTCTCGCGAACTCACACTTGTAACGCTTTGTTAACCCTAAAATACATTAGTCACATAATATATGACATGTGTGAATTCGTCAATGACAAAAGATAACGTGTCTTTGTGTGTGACCTTTCTTTCTCCATTAGGCAGTAGGTAAATGATACGTAGGCGACGCACACTTAACTCAGCCTTAAGTTAAACAGCGAATCATTAGTGGGTGACTTGCTAAAATAGACACGGTAATGTATTTCCTTCGCCCCCCATAAATTACAGGGCGTTGCTTTTTGTTAGAAACGCGACGGATCCTCGTTAATACTTTTGCCACCCCAAACTAACTGGTATTGAAACTATGATGTTACCAGTTGTATTTTATTAATTGCGTTTATTTCGTGCGTGTGAAGATTGGAGTATTATTGAAGACGCCTACATTATTTTTTCCAACACACACCAGTTAGTTTAGCCCCAAAGTAAGCACTGTAAGGCTTGTGTTATGGGATACTAGAGTAACAGATAGAATACATACACTGTACATATATAAATATATGTGTATAGAAATACATATCAAACATCCATGACTGGAGTACAAATGCTCGTATTCATCACACAAACATCTGCCCCCACTGGAATTCAAACCCGGGACCTCTCGAGTAGGCGACACTATGATACCCGGCGTACAAACTACTCGGCCATGGAGATCGTATTTATATTTATTCACCACGGAATATTTATCAATTACAAAAAAAAATGTGTGGGTTTATGAAACCATGATACAAGTGAAACTTTAAAAATCATTAGTAAGAAAATGCTTCAAAGGCTGAGATTCGAACCCGGGCTGCCCGCTTAGTAGGCGAGCTTTGTACCACTGAACCACCGATGCTTGTTAATAAGGTCTGAATTTTGACAACACGCACAAACAAATCGCCTGTAACCAAGCTCTTCCAAAAGTAAAATATTTACCTAGTGTTTAAAAAAACATAAGTTAATGCCATCTGATGATATACCTAGGTATTTATTCAAAAGAATCCTACAATGAAATAGGCAGTTTGTAACAAATATTTAGGTAACGCAAAACAAACATCTGACGTTCTGAAACTTATACAGTCAACTAAGTAACGTCACTTTGCTAATTTTCATTGTTTACCTAAGGAAATGAGAATAACAGCATTATGTATGTGTACTGTGTAAATTGCCTACATAAACAATTTCAATGCTTTTATTTATGATTAAACATAAATCTTGCTTCATATATAGGATGGCTAATCCAGTGAAATCCAAAATTAATTTTTATGAATATTTCAAGAGATATTGTCAATCAACCATCAAAGTATGTTACTTGAAATCATTACAAATTTAAGAAAACAGAGGTACCCATTTAAAGCAATTAGTGGGAGCTCGATGACCTTTCTTATTAAGAGAGATTAGCTGCCTTTATGTTTTGTAATTTTACACTCAAAAAACAGATAGCTAGAACATCGATTGACGTTTCAGCGAAAAAAATATTTTAAAAAAATGTGCCAAAATTTACATCAAAAAAAATACTTTGAAATCCAGCTCTAAGAAATGAACGCCGGTCTGCTTTTTTATTATTGTTATTGCTTTTAATATTTAAGGTCCATAGAAAATTTTGATAATACCTACTCTGAAGCTTCTTCTTCTTCATCTAGCTTCTATTTAATATTTTCTATGATGACTTAAACTTTTAATAGTATTTGAAAATAAGAACCGTAGTCAGGTGAAAATTAGGAAAAAATGATTTAAATAAACATATCTCTGTAAACTACTGAAAATCTATGAACATACATATGAGTGATCCGGCTACCTCTTGATATAAGGCATCCAAAAAAATGTTTTTTCTCTGGATTATCCACCCTGTATATAAATACTTAAGTACTAGAATGAGCTTGATGATGTAGAAAACGTAGCATATCAAAATTTAAGTTTAATCAAATTCATTTTGCAGTGTCCTTGCATTTCACTGCTCAAATTAGAGCGTCCGTTTTGAAAATAACTGTAGGAGGTGCTAAACAGCAGTTGCAGTGGCAAACACTTATCACAGAGTCGTAGGGTTGTAAAACATCAAATCAATCTGTATTCTGACGACCTCCGTGGCCAAGTGGTTTGTACGTCGGGTTTCATGGTGTCACCAACTCGAGAGGTCCTAAGTTCAAATCCCGGTGGGGGCAGATGTTTGTTTGATGAATACGAGCATTTGTACTCGTACTTCAGTCATGGATGTTTAATATGTATTTCTATAAAAATATACTTATATATGTACAGTATATGTAATCTGTCCGTTACCCTAGTATCTAGCCTTATAGTGCTTACTTTGGGGCTAGGCTAATTGTTGTGAGTGTTGGAAATATTTCTTTATTATTTATTATTATTACAGTGAATACCATTACGAACTATATTTCTTATATTTGAAGCACCTTATTTCCAAGACACTTCCGCTAACATCTCTAAAAACATCGGAATTCGAGGAGGCGTTATTTCGAGTGAAATGCAATTCCGAGAGCATTTGGAAGGATAAACAAACTAGCTTGCAAAAAGCTTCCGGCGTTCAATAGAGCGAGAAAGTACTTGAAGCCGGATGTTTGTTATTTTCATTGTAAGCATTTAACTGCTAGATTTAAATATCTGTAGATAATTTGACTAGGAAAAATTCCGCCCCGATAGCGGAGGGTGCGGCTTCGAGAACCGGGTGTTGCTTTTTGCGTTGAAAAGACAGATCTGACCGCATATGGTGTATTGCTCTCACCAGCCCAGGCTAGGGCACCCCAATAACAGCTCCTTCCTCTTGACCGGATACAACAACGGGCGATTCGACATATCGATGATACCTGACCTCACTGACACGTTGCGACCTTTAAACTTGCGCAGGGAGATTGGCGTGTTGTACAGTCTATACAATGGAGAGTGTTCCGAGGAATTATTTAATCTGGTGTCAGCGACCAAGTTCCTACACAGCACCAAATCCTTACCTTTTTTTATGTGTGAAAAAGACGTTCCGTCTCCCTGAACCACCGGAAGTAGCGCAAACAGGGCATCTGAAGACTATACCCTGCCTATTTCAACCTGCCTAAAAGGCTCGATGAAATAAGGCCCCTGGAGCCAGTAAAAACCAGATAATACTCCTGCTACCGCCACAACGGAGGAAAAAATAACCAAATTTCGACAGGCCAACCAGGAGGGGGGAGGGGGGTGGAAGTCGTAGAAAACATAAGTAACTATACTTATCTAGTTGCTTATGCTGCCACACAACCACAAGATGCAACTTCGTTGTCAAAGCTCCACGCGCCCGTCCATAACCCATCTATACTAATAAATATACGATTTCAATCACAGTCAGTGATGGATTCCCATTCCTACTTTATTCATGCGAGGCTGATCCCGAGGGACGTGTACCTTCGCGAGTGTCGTCAAGCCGTATCTTTGAACGGTCCACCTTGTCAGTCGAAACCATTAATAATAAATACATCGCGTCGTGTCTTTTGTTCCGGATTTGAAATCTAATTTGAGTGAACGTAAAGGTAATTGGACCATATACCCAGCGGCTAGCAAAAAGTACTTGCAGGAACATTGGTTCGAATTCGAATAGTTGAATTCAATCTCGATACACGTCAATTGTCAAGAAGTTTTGTACGGAAACAGCGCCACAACGGACGTTACCGAATTAAAAATCTAGGCAACTCCTACTTGCGGCCATTTTTTACTGGCAACCATGCCTTATCGTGTACTGAAAATAAAAAGCTTCAATTTGGGTAAATATCATTTAAAAAAACAGATGGTTGAACACAATCAACTTTAATGCACCTGTTTAGACCTGGCAACCCTCACGTTGTGGCTGACTGAGAGCTGGGTACTATTGTTTTTAGAAATGTCCACAATATTCCCTTTCAGATGACGCAAAATTTATGAAAAGAATGATATGCATGAAATTTACATTAAAAATATTGAAGTAAGTTAAATTAAAGTTATTTGCGGCTATTATTTAGACACTCCGTCAATGATGCATTGTATAGTATCATTTATGTACATTACATTTGTAACAGAAAGATTTTAAATAAATATTTTTGCAAGTGGTTCTCTAAAATACAGTTTCTACTACCTATTTTATTAAACAAGCTGAGATGTACGGAATAAATAAATTCTATTCCATCCTCCCGGCCCGGAGTCGAGTACGAGAGTCCATGGAAGCAGATATCTTGCATGGTCGGAGTTCGATTACCTATCTCTATACTTAGGTCAGTGAACACAGACGTGATTCAATACAAAAATATTGTGCATTGGTAAACTACTGGGAATATTCCACAAGCCGTTATAATATGAAATGCAAAACAAAATTGAATTTAGACAGATTTTCGGCATAAGAATAGTTAGATCCTTGAAGAATTATATTGTACGATACAAGGAAAAATTAAAAGTAAAAAACTATTTTAATAACAAGCTTTAATCAACTTATAATGTCCTTACACAATTTATATAATATGAAAGCTTGTCGCCAACTGATATTTACTTATTTTGTTAATTAAAATTAATCATTTTTTTCTTAGGGATCATCCATAAATTATGTCACACGACTTTCATGACTTTTTGCCCCTCCCCCCGTCCTTGTCACAGTTGGTCACATTTGTGAGACTCCTATGTGTGACGTCACATATTTTTCAAATTTACATTTAGAAATTATTGAATGTAAGCAGCGGTTCATTCACTCCAATAAACAATAGAATGCGTCACTCCCACATTCTAATGTAAAAAAATAATAACAAAGAAAACTGAAGACTTACCTGTACGGGCATTGTTCCCTTTGCCTTCCCTAAAAAAGGAGAACGAAAAAAAAAAAAAAAACTTTGATGCGCTTCTATAATTTTTAGGGTGATTGACAAAAGGAAAAATACTTGTCCATTATTTTTTGATAATCTAACTGACGGATAAATTGAATTTCGTTTACCTTACCCCATCATCATACCTATTGTTGATCCAATAACAGGTCATTCACTTCACTCACACATGCACTTCACTCAAGAAAATACAGCTACACACAACAATTTATTAATACACTAGTCAAAGTTATTGTTTGGAATTGTTAAGATAAATTTGACGCCACGTCAACTAGAGTGACGCTTAATTAATGTTTGCAGAACAGCACTAACCTAATACCATACACGGTTAAATTAATTATGGCCGAATGTGATACTGACACTGCAAGTTAATAACAGATGCGACTAATTGGGTAAGTATCGAGATCAGACTTGATTACTAAAGCAAATATTATAGTAAACTCGACCTTTATTCAATTGTTAACTTTTGCAATAACATTTTGTTTTATTACAAATCTAACGTCTACGTAGAACAATTGATTTTTTGTTATGAAAACTTTCACCCAGTATTTCACCCATTCCAAGATATTGTATCGCGATCTAAAGTAGTGGTTATCTTCTCATCTTAATTTACTAGAATCTGCTTGGTGGTATTGGCTACTTCTAAGGTTACTATAAGAGTTCGCTTTTACAGTGGTGACTACTGTGAAACGGTGAAAGGTGGTATCGTTAATTTACTGACTGTTTATTCACTTCACAAATATAGTTCAACATTAATCTGACTCCGAATATAATAATTTAGTCTATTTCCTAATATGTGTTATGCATGCTATATAGAATGAATAAAGAATGAACCTGACGGGATCGTTGTTTATGTGCGACTGGCTCACGTCACCGCGGACCGCGCGTCGACGCTTATATCACTTCAGCATTCTTAGAATCCAAGTCGCCACAGTGGCTTAGGCGTAAAAGTGTAAAACAGCGTCCTAAAAACAAATAAACTTTACCTTCCTTCCTCCTTGAATAAGTTTGTATAAAAATCGAACCGCAAATTTCTACTGGCCTACACATCCACTTAACCTAAACAATCTTCCAAGAGACAGTGATAAAATTTGTAAAGAATCCTCGCAAAACCAATACGTAACAAGTTTCCCTTGTAATAACGGCACCGATAGTAGCTATTTGTAAATGTTAAATCTGAACGCCGGAACCATTTCCTCGGGACGTGTTTGAACTCTGATAAGGGGTAGGTACAGTGGGCGAAATATTTAGCTGAGTAACGTTTCTAAGTTAACAGTAGTAGCTTTGTTTTTGAGATATTCTAGTGATGGAAAAAGCGAATCATCATTAGCAGCTTATTTATGTCCCCAATGCCGGGGCATAGGCCTTCCTTATGGATGAAATAAGTAGATTGGGCCATAAACCACCACACGGGCCCAGTGCGGATTGGTGGGCGCCAACGACTGCAGATGCTGCTGGGAATAACGGCTTCACGTGCCTTCCGAAGCACGGAGGAGCTCGAGACAGACAATTTTTGGTCACCCATCCAATGACCGACCACTGCGATAGTTGCTTAACTTCAACGATCGTAGCCAAACGCGCTAACCACTGGTGCCATCGAGCTCCTCACTTTCACGATTGCAGCCGAATGCGCTAAACCACTATCACAAAGCGAATATTTACATTTACTTGTAAAACACCGAAGCTGTTTCACAAAGGACATACTTATATAAGGACACGCATGTTTCCCATAGGAGTAGCCAGAGACAATTGATCTTCGCTCCCACTTACTACGGTCCCTTGACACACCTCTTTCGGTTTCTCAGCATTTATCAATCGCAGATAGGAGGCCCGTCTGTTTGTTATTGGAAATATCTAGCCTCTTAAGTTTGATATTAAAGTGAGCTGTATCTTTGCCGTAACTAGCGTTTAGATAATAGCTGTTTTATTTTAATGATAGAGAATTATATGATGATATTGAAACAAATATCCTAGTAGAATTACCTTCGCAATTACCGGTCAAAGTACCTGTGACCAAAAATGTATCTGGTCTAGTCCCTATTACATTCCTAGGACTTGGGTGCGGGAGATGGTGAATGAATAGGCTGGTGAGGATGATGATGTAATTAAACCTAGTTTCCATAGATAAAAAGGTATCTATCACACTGAAAGATGTTTCCATGTAAGTACTGTGACGTCCGACACTGATAATATAAAATAAATAATTTATCTCTATCAGTATTTTTCAATTAACGTCTACGCTCCCAGGTCCTATCCCTTCTGGGTAGAACTCTATAGTACCTTAACTAACCCACCAGAGAAAATCGATAACGTAGTTTTGAACCTTCCTGTCTGTCATACAAAGAACATACATCATAATAGTCCCCTGCCCAAGAAGACAAAAACAGCCAGGTAAATCTAAGCGCAGATGCCGAAGCCTGTCAATTCCACAGTCAGCCGTAAGCAAACATGGCTAATTTGTGTTCAAAGGGAAAATTAATGTCATTAGGATTGGGATTCCCTCTCCATTTCCTTCCTTGAGAGCCCGCTTAGCTGTCATGATTCCGATGTAATCGGGCTAATTCCCACACGACCCCGGTTTGAAAGAGCGATCCGAGCTCCAACAATGAGTTGAGTTTATGACCTCATTAGGTCCGTTTGTCTGTAACTCTATGTCATGTATGGTTGAATTAAACGCAGATATGTATACTTTATAGCATGTCTGTAGTATAGTATAAGACTAAAATATTAAATATCTTATACGACTCATTGATAAGGAGTAATTTCTAGGATGGTTTGTTCCATCAATGCAGTAAACGAACTTTAATTGATATTTGCAATGCAGTGTCAGTAAAAACGAAACCTGATGTTATTTTTATAAATATTTATTACCTATGTATTCGCAACAGATAGAGTTTAATCGCGTTTTTATATAATGAATTATTAATAACAAAATTATCATCCATGTAAAAAAAAGCTTATACGAAACTTCTAAAGTAACATCTTGCATTACAGTAATAAAAATAGTAATTTTAAATTGTGTCTGACTTCCTCCTTGTTAACAAAAGTAATCATATTGCAAAGAGTACAGAAAATCAATAATATTTAAATACAAATTTACTTAATCTACTTATAAACTATAAAAATTATAATAGGGGTGATGACGGGATACAGTAAACGAAATCCTAATTAGTCAGTCAGTTAGATGATCAAAAAATAATGGACACGTATTTTTTCTTTGGGCAACGTGGGTGACGTCACTTTTGAGTGAATTTTCACATATAAGTGTACTCAAACGTGACGTCATGCGACTTTTCAAATCAATATATCTCTACAATGTTTACAATAAGTGAAAAAAGAAAAAATACGTGTCCATACTTTTAGATAATCTACCTGATAAACGAAGAAAAAAAATTAGTCATCATCCCTATTATAAAAAATATTAAAAATTAAATATAAAAATGTAAAAATTATATTGTTGTCTTCAATTGCAATTTATAAACATAGAGGTACACCAGATCTTTGTATAAAGCTATGCAAAACTTTAGCAAAGGTTTTCTCAAAGTGATAACGATATCGCTTAGACATCGAAACCCTTTTTATTGGCTATATCACCCTATTACACAGACCATTTGAGCTGGAAGAATCCTAAGTCTGAATCCATATTGAACAGTTTTATTTGAAGATATTGTAACTGTCAGGCCTGTTTCTAATGTTATTTTAGTTAGTTTGGAAACAAAACACTGGTTAACAACGATCAACCCACATAATGGTTGTCGAGCAAACTTATATTATTGCGTACAAAAATGCCCCTGACAAGTTTGGGCTTTATAGCTAGAGTATACAATAAAATCCTTAAGAACAATAGTTTCTTGGCAAATTAGTCCACTAATAAATATCTGTTGTTGGCAACGTGTCTCACAGAACATTACAAACAGAATTTGTCTAACTATTATACCTACATAGTTTATCTGAGTGGACTAACTTTATCCCAAAATAATCCTAGTAAACACTTGCTATAGGTACTTAAGTTTATAATTGAACAGACGGTTAAAACCGAGAACACATACAGTTGTTGATGTTAACAAGAATTTACTAGGTCATGATTACAACATTCCCAGCTACATTTTTATATAAAAAAAATAAGCGCGAAGAATAGTCTCCTGAATAGCGTTTGATTACGAGTCGTTACACCGTCTGTTGCCTGGAGCAAGTTGAACTTTTCCATCAAATATATTTTAATGCGTGTTTTGTTAAATTTCTTTCGTGTGATTGTTAACAAATGCTTAACGTACTATTAACATTCCCGGTAGATTCTCGTGGTTAACCAAAGGCTTGTGTCACGAGCTCCTTTAACACGGCATCAATATTCGATACATTTGTAATAGTAGTAAAGGTAATTGATAGTACCTTTAGAATATTTCTGAAAACATAGGCTAGACTTTGCATTTACCAAGATTAAGCCGCCTTGAATGGTACCATATTAAACGTTAAATTCGAGTTTATTGAAACCAACTGAAATTAAAAAATCCGCCATTCTAGACTAGGACTGAAAGAAAAACAAAGAGTGCACATGCTGCTTATTTTACTATGCAGTACAGATAGTAAAAACTTATTAACATACAGGTCATATTTAATAAAAAAAACTTTATTGGATAAATACCAGAATACAAATCAGAAGGGACCCTGACTCCTAAAAATATAGAGTTAACATGTGTATTAGGAGCCAGTATCTTCCAAAAATGACACATTTACATGGTAATTTCAGACGCATATAAGGCAGTGTTTAGTGTTTTCAAATTAGAATTAGAAAGTTATTGGGATAATACATGGTTAGTGTTTCATATTTATCCAGCGTGTGTGCGTGCGTGTGCGTGTGCATATGTGTGTGTGTGCGTGTGTATGTATGTGTGTGTGTGGTTACGTGCGTGTGTGTGTGTGTACGTTTATGTTTGAGTGATGTGTGCGTGTGTGTTTATTAAACAAGACTCCCTACACCTTTATAACCGTATGTCTTAAGCCAGTCAATTATCTTACTTTTAATTTGATCGTTACTAAAGTTCTTAGTCCGAAGCGTTGTATTTAGTTTATTGTACAATAAGTATACCTGGTAACAAAACTGTCTCTTTGCAAAAGAGCTGACTGTCCTAGGAATTCTATATTTGTCTATTTTTGTTCTTTTATTGTGCTCACTCTGTTCTGTTGTTGCAAGATTTTTGTGAAATCTTTTTATGCACTGGTAAAGATACATTTTTCTGACACTAAATACCACGGACTTGCCACAGACTCCTGTGATAGAAAATGTTTTGTCATGGAAGAGGATAGCTGTGTCATCAGCGTACATAGTTAAGTCTGCTCCCTCTAGGTCAAACTCACATAGTTGATTAATGTATATCAGAAAAAGGGTTGGTCCAAGTGTACTACCCTGAAGCACTCTAATCTAATTCCCTAATCAATTCTAATCACTCTATTCTAAAACGAAAATCCTTTAAGGCCTAATCAATGTCAAATATGGCGCCGATGGAAGTGGTGAGGTTAGTTTTGTGGTGCTACTTTTTATTTTTTACATTATTGAGTACCCTCCCCTGAACAAAACAAAGAAACAAAATTAAGTATTATTAATAAAATGTATACTACAACAAGTAAAATTACCGTAGTGCAACATCGTAATTACCTATACGGTGTTGCATAAATATTTATTGTCATTCTTTTGTACCTGTTTGTAATTTAGTTTCAAACCTCAACACTTGAACTATTAATAATTCTGATTCTGTGCCCCAACGTTCATACATTACCAATATCACTCTAATGGCAACGTAATAAATATCTGCGATTTCCATATCGTATTCATTCACGGTGATAGTATCCATTAAAAGTGGGAGTATTTTGTGCAGTTTTCACCTTTACGAATTTTCACTATTTTGTACTATATCACCACATCGTATAAAAATTGCGAATTGATATGATATCTCGCAATCTTGCGATATTCGAAGATTAAAATACAGTTCCAAGGAACTTGTGTTGATTTGAACATTTTTTTTTATGTCGTTTCCAATACAATTCTAATCGACTCTAATGGAGACGAACGAAATCACTTTGCAGAAATTAGTGGTGAAGTTTTCAGCTTTACGAATTTTCATCGCACCAACTCGCCGTTTCGTGTTCGGACCCTTTAAGTAAGTAGATACTCTAAACGCTGAAATGAAGATATTAACCACCCCCCACACCTCTCATTCCACGTCAACAATACTTATATGGGGGAATGTGTTAGGCGCAGAGAGCCCCGCTTACTTTAAAATTACATGCGGTGGAAATAAAGCTTTTATAGCAACAAACAGTCGCACGTGTTTTTTGATTCTTTATTGTCACTTTATGTTTCTTTATGAGACATAATATCTTAAAATTATAATGGGGATATATGTTAATCATTTTTCACTTTGAAGAATAAAAATGAAAATTTATTGCAATTTGACGATGCATTCACAATATTTAATAAAAAATTTAAACATTGCTTTTCATGATTTTTATTGACAAGTCTTAATAATAAACAAGTTATGAGTATTATCAATGTATAATTAATACGGAGAAAAGATGTTTAATTTATATCGAAAAACATAATGTACAGGAACCGCTTAAACTCCATGGCGACCAATAATTTTCGTGTCACTTTAACAAGCATCAGTTTTAGCTGTCGCCTTTGAGTGCGGCCATAACTCATAAGGATTAATAACTTAGAAATAGTATGTATGTACCATAGAACAACGCGGTCAGGAGGATAGTAGGCATTTATAGCTTTCCCCTCTGCCGATTTTCCCCCGCTCTTGGGCCAGCTCACGTAACAAAACTAGCTTCGCTCGGATATTTCACTAGACTGACTCAAGTCGCGCGAGTGTATATTAGAGATCAAAAATGCCTAAATGTTCTGTAATTTGCTGTAATAACATATCTTGAACACCAAACGTACAATAGGATGGTGTTAAATTTCACATATAAGTAGAATTATTAACATACTAGCGGCCGCCCACGACTTCGTGCGCGTGGAGTTAGTTAGAAATAAAGGTTCACTGCTCCTTTATTCCCCGTAGCTGATAGCGTGATAATATGTTGCCTATATGTTGACCCAACTTCTTAATAATATTCGTGCCAAAATGAAGTAAATCCATCCAGTACTTTTTGAGTTTACCCCGGAAATACATACAGACAAACAGACATAAATTCTAAAAACTTTATTTTTGGCTTCGGTATCGAATGTACATCACACCCCAAGTATTCTTTTAAAAATCAATGTACAGTTTTTCTTTCCTACCATTTTATTATATGTATAGATATAGATTTCTACTTAACCACTGTCAAACAAAAAAATCATATTATTTTGTTAAAATTCAATCGTTGGCTTTGTTTGGCAAAACAAAAACCTGATGTTTACAGGTTGGCAAGGTATTAAAATATGATAAAATGATGTATGAATGATTTAATAAATAAAAAAAAAACTTAGCACTACATATTTTGAATGCGTCAGTCAAAAAATCTGAATTGCGGGATTTGGCTGTGTAATGTGTCATTTTTGATGAATGAGTGTCGTAATTACAATTTGGTTTTTTGCGAATGTATGTTATACTGCATTTGTGGGCATATTCCTCCCCCCGCAAAATATGGCAGAATGATTTCAGTAGTATTAAGTCGCTATGGCTACTACCCTCCTGACCGCGTCGGCTGTTTTGCTCTATGGTATATACGTACCTACTAGTGTGGTTTCTCTCTACCAATGGGAGCGAATAACGAGACCATAGTAAGGCAATGTGCGGAGCCCCTAACTTAACCACGACTGGGTCAAAGGGAACTTTTTAGGTCAGTGTGCATTTGATTAGCTAATGTTCGTGTTGTATGCATATGAATTAACTAAAACTCATTTTCATAGCGTAATTGACTCCTTTCTTGTTATAACTCAGTTATAATTTTAACTTGTATTGTATGTTTTCGAAAGGAGTCTGAAAAATTTACGGATAGCTATTATAGGCGAGGAGCCACCAATCCTGAAAGCTCCGTGATCACGGATTCTAATATTTTTAATAAACAATAAAAGTTAACGTTTAGACGAACAAGATTTGCTTGGTCGGCGTGGATTTGATTGGCCGGAAATATTTTAATTAAATTATTTATTATTAAATTTCCATTTTTTTTTCCGTCATCACGGATTTTGATCAATCTTATACAGAATTTTGTGTGAAATATTATGTTCAAAAAGAAAAAATCCGGGCGACCAATGATTTTTAGCCGGAAAGGTCACGCATACCTATTTGAATGGTGTGATAAGGGGTAAAATTTATCCATTATCACGGAAACCTTTTTTTGTTTTTTTTAATTTACGCGTTTTAATGTCACATTTATAATTATCTTGGTATACGTGCTTACAAACTGCCGAAAGTATCGCGCATACCAAATTTTATTGTGTGAGTGAGGATAATACTGTTATACATTTCACTTACTTGATGACATTTCTTTTAGAGTCTCTCTTCTACCTCTGGTCTCTTCCTTAAATTTTCAACTATTTATTATACTAATTAATATGGAAAAGGGGGAATACAGGATCATTTTTATTTAAGCATTTATTATTTTAATTATTAATTGCATTTTATGTTCATTTAATGCATATTATTTAAGTGCTTACATAGAGGTCATAGAGTCTATTAAGAATATATAAAGTGTACATCTTTTACAATAAAATATAATAATTATAACCTCAAAATCTAATACATTCTGTAGAAGGCCACGGTTCCTCAAGTTGTCCGTATCTGAACAAATACCTAATGAGAGTTTATAAATGATTCCGAACACAACTAGCATTTTCTCATTGCTGTGCGTTCTGAGGCATTTAATGTATGGGGAACGAGCAATGTCCTTTGGTATGCGCGATACTTTCGGCAGTTTGTAAGCACGCATACCAAGATAATTATAAATGTGACAATTAAACGCGTGAATTAAAAAAAATAATAAAGGTTTCCGTGATGATAGATAAATTTTACCCCTTATCACACCATTCAAATAGGTATGCGTGACCTTTCCGGCTAAAAATCATTGGTCGGCCAGATTTTTTCTTGTTGAACATAATATTTCACACAAAATTCTATATAAGATTGATCAAAATCCGTGATGACGGAAAAAATATGGAATTTTTAATAATAAATAATTTAATTAAAATATTTCCGGCCAATCAAATCCACGCTGACCAAGCAAATCTTGTTCGTCTAAGCGTTAACTTTTATTTTTTATTAAAAATATTAGAATCCGTGTCACGGAGCTTTCAGGATTGGTGCCTCCCGGACTATTAGGTAATATTGAAATTGTATTTAACGTTAATATTGTAAAGTCACGCAAATCAGTTACAAACAGTGCGAGCGTCTAAATAAAAATGAAAACAGTGAAATAGCAGAGTAGAGAGGGGGAATAGCGCTCACTGGATAATGGCGCTCACCTCTGCAACTCTATCAAAATGGAACGTAGCAACATGCCACGTCGCTTGAAGCGCGAGGAGAGGGGCTAACAGACAGCGATGCAAACGGACAGTCTGTTAGAGGAGAGACATCCATTTTGACAGAGTTACAGAGGTAAGCGCCATTACCCAAGTGAGTGCTATTAGGCGAGGACCGATAATTCTTGAGAGCAAATAAATCGGAACTGGAAGAATAAATTGCTTCCGTATTATTTCTTCTTTTTTTATGTGTTCTCTTCCTTTTGGTATGGGTTTTATCCCGATCCATTTTTTGTCCCTCATCTGCCCTGGCCTATATTCCCACTCCCTACCCTAATGATAAAGATTGAATGTAATGAAACAGACGAATATTTAGGTAGCAACATCTTAACTCCACAAAGATCACTGTTCGGGTCACTGCTTTGTTTTAAATGAAATATTAAAAAAAAATAGGTGCGTGTACTTATGTAGGCGCGTGAGAAGTTATCCTTCTTTGGCATCATTTAAAAATAGTTTTTAATTGCATGCAAATAATTAATTACAATAAATTAATAAAAAGTCTGGAAAAGGACGAAGTCAATAACGTTCAGTTTTAATTTTAAAAAATAAATAAATAATCAAAATATTCAATTAAAATCGCTACTGAATATAATTTATTAGAACATATGTGATTTGCACTTGTATGAAACTCAAACACGTATTCCGAATATACAAACTAGAAACATGTGGATAAATATTATAAATATGAATACCTATAACTGTTACTTTATTACAAAAAATAAAGATGTGGTTTTTGGTTCTACTACACCAATGGTCAAGAGATGGCGCTGTAGTCTCCTGAATCGCGCTTTGGTTCCGTTGTTCCAGATTAATAAATACTTTTGATAGGCCTTAACAATGCAGTCGTTAACACCCACTAAATAGAGATTCTATTTCCATTTTGTTGGTAGATTTTCTTAATGTGCGGTAAACACAAAAGTAACGCATGAAGATGGTCGCTAAAGCGACCAACTTCATGATGTTAAAATTTTGTGTTACAGTGATGCGCGCGCATCTTAAAATTTCACTCTCATCATTTTTTCATAACGCGCCTAAAGAAGTGTAGCGGAGGATTTCTTGGATTAAATAACGCAGAACTCGAAATAAATAATATTATAATTTTTATTATTTTTAAAGCATGTAACTGCTTGATGTTTAAATCTAAAGAAAATATAACTAGAAAAAATTCCACGCGGACCAGGCAGCAGACGGGACTCGAACCCGCACCCTTCGCATTCGCCCGGATTGCGAAGGGTGCGGGTTCGAGTCCCGTCTGCTGCCTGGTCCGCGTGGAATTTTTTCTAGTTATATTTTCTTTAGATTTAAATAATATTAATTCGCTGTTTAACAATTATATTTGAAGAGAAGAGTAAAAACAGTTGATCGTTACGCGCTTAAAAATTGAAAAAAAAAAATATAAGTTAACAGCGTTGAACCCGACGAATTTGCCGCTGCAGATCATTCATAGCCTTGGCGTCAACATGCCCCCGGCCTTGGAAGCTGTAGCTTTCAATGATGCTCCTTGGTTTCTACTGGAAGTGGACATATCTTCGAGAATGCTCGCCTCACAATTCCAGATGCAGTCCGGATATCAGCAACGCGCGAAATGCCATCGTTGCCAGGATAAACCTTAGTCACTCTGCCCAAGTTCCACCTTAATGGTGGTGCGTTTGTGTCTTTAATGACCACCAATGTTCCGATTTCTATGCTAGACTTATTCGTTTTCCACTTCGACCTCGTCTGCAGCTCCGAAACAAACTCAAGGGACCAGCGCCTCCAAAAGTGTTGTCGCATTTGCTCAACCCGTTGATACCTTGTCACACGATGCATGGGTCTATCTTCTAGATTAGTGCAAGTAGGGGCAGTGAGAGGTCGACCGATGAGAAAATGAGCAGGGGTGAGCGGTGACATATCTGTGGGGTCTGAAGAAAGTGGAGTCAAAGTCGGGAATTCAGTACCGCCTCGATCTGCGCCAACATAGTAGTGAACTCCTCGAATGTCAAGTGTGCATTACCTATTACTCGCCGGAGATGATACTTACAGCTCTTGACTCCGGCCTCCCACAATCCACCAAAATGAGGCGCATAAGGGGGGATAAAGCTAAACTTAATACCTTGACTAGATGCATAGTTAATAATTTTATCTGTCGAATTAGAAATAAATTTTGCGAATTCATTCATGAGCCCAACGAAACATTTGCCGTTATCAGAATAAATTTGTGATGGTTTTGAACGCCTAGAAATAAACCTTTTTAAAGCAAGCAAATAAGCGTCGGTTGTGAGATCACTAACCAACTCTAAATGAATAGCACGAGTAGAAAAACATACGAATAAGCATATGTATGCTTTAATAGTCTTAGCTCCCCTACCCTTTCTGTTTAATATGAGCACCGGCCCCGCATAATCAACACCACAGATCCTAAAAGGATAGCCTGGAGTCAGTCGGTCCTTGGGTAAATTACCCATGATAGGTTCAGGTGTCTTAGCCCTCAACCTCGCACACCTAACACAGTTATTAACTACCTTTCTAGCAAGGTTGCGTCCTCCTATCGGCCACCAATTTTCTCGAATTGTGTACAAAAGTAGCTGAGAGCCAGCGTGTAATAATTTAAGATGCTCTTGTTCAAAAAGAATAACTGATAATCGATGTTTGGATGATATTAGAATAGGATGCTTTTTATTATATTCAAATTCAGAGGAGCCAAGTCGACCACCAATGCGTATAATCTGATAGTCGTCGATGAACGGGCTTAAATTCAATAAATTATGTTTATGTGGTAATATTTTTTTTATTAATTAATAGTTCATAACTATCTGGAAATGATTCCATCTGTGAAAATCTAACCAATAAATTAAGGGATGTTTTTAGTTCATCGGTAGAAAGTGGCCCGGTGCGTATATTGTTTTTATTATTTGAACTTCTATTATAACAAGCACGTTTCAAGCGAGCAACGCCACGAACCAGACGATCGAGTTGCGAGAACTTATGGAATGGAAATCTAAATTGCTTATTTTCATTTGTAGTAACAAGAGCGTGTGTCACATTTTTTATTTCAGGCAGCTCTTGCTCTAAGTTGAATTTAGACGCGGATGCATAATCAAAGTACGATTCGCGAAGAAACTCTGGTCCGGTCCACCATTGATCGGATTCGCTTAATAAATCTAACTCCAAACCTCGTGAAATTAAATCGGCTGGGTTGTCTTTACCATTGATATGACACCATGGATTTTCTTTTGTCAACTCGCGTATTTCAACAACTCGACTTTGAACGAAAGTTTTTAGTAGACTTGGCGTCGTGCGAAGCCAGCCCAAAACAATAGTGGAATCGGTCCAGAAAAACGTATTACGAAAGGTGCAACGCAGCGAGGCAGTTACCCTTTCAAATAATTTAGCGCTGAGTAAGGCACCGCATAGTTCCAATCTGGGAATACTAACTGGCTTTACAGGTGCAACTTTGCCCTTTGAACAGAGAAGTCTAGTCAGTACCGTACCATCTGCATGAACAGTACGAATATATGCGCACGCACCGTAACCCATCTGCGAGGCATCGCTAAATAGATGAAGTTCGATATAGCTACTTTTAGGACCTATAACGCAACGTGGTATCCGCAAATGGTTCAATATGGGTAGGCATTTCTCAAATATACACCATTCTCTCGCTATGTCACTAGGAACGGCATCGTCCCAATCCAGTTTTAGTAACCATAACCGTTGTAACAATATTTTGCCTCTCATTATTACTGGGCTAAGTAAACCAAGTGGGTCAAATATTTGAGAAACACTGGACAATATGAATCGCTTTGTGATCCGTGACGTAGTGCTTTTAAATTGCGTATGATAATAAAACTCGTCACTCATATTATCCCAACCCAAACCTAATGTACGACAATTATTATTTTCGCCTAATGAAAGATTCTTTTTAATATTGCTTAAACTATTTGTATCAAAATTGAATATCCATTTACGCAAAGGGAAACAATCAGATGCCAAAACGTTTTTAATCTGCTCGCATAATTGTAACAAACGTTGACGACAATCAAACCCAAAAATCAAATCGTCTACGTAAAAATCTTCATTAATTATTAATTTGACGTCCGGGTCATTACATTCTGCTGCTAATTGTTTTAAACATCTCACCATAAGAAAAGGAGCCGAGGCAGTACCATACGTAACAGTGTTTAACCTGTAACACTCCAAAGGGTCTAGGATTGTCACGCCATACGATCATTTGGAGGTCTCGTTGCTCTTCATTAATTAAACACTGTCTGTAAGCCTTCTCAATATCAGCACAAACTACGAACTGATACTGCCTGAATCTAAGCAGAATGGCAAACAAATCGCCCTGTATTGGAGGCCCGATTAATTGCAATTCGTTAAGTGACACATTTGAACTTGACTTTTGGCTCGCATTAAAAACCACTCGCAATTTTGTTGTGGTACTATGATCACGAAACACCCCATGATGAGGCATAAAATAATATGGTTTAGAATATGTATCAACTTTAGACATATGACCTAAACTTTGATATTCATGAATAAAATCAGAATACATTTTTTTTAAAGAAGGATTGCATTGTAATCTCTTTTCGAGCGCCTTAAAACTACGCTCCGCAATAGAAAAAGTATCGCCTAAATTATCTAATGAACGCTTGAAAGGAATTTTAACGCAAAATCTACCATCCGCTGTAAGCTTTGTGTTTTCAAGAAAGTGTTTTTCGCAAGCTACCTCGTCAGCGCTAAGTAACATAGGTTTTGGAATCTCTTCTAGTTCCCAAAACATTCTTAACTGTGAATCAACAGACTGGCTAAAATTACACAGCACCGAATCATCGCTTTTCAAGTTATTAGAATAAATAGTTCCTGATATGATCCATCCTAACTTTGTATTCTGTAGGAATGGCCCTTGTTTTAAACGCATTTTTCCTTCGCTTAATATGTTCCAAAACGCATCAGCACCAATTAACATATCAATAGGCCGGCTTTGGAAAAATGTAGAATCTGCCAATTGTATGTTATCTGGTAGCTGTAAGGATTGCAGAACGTCTCTTTGAATAGTAATAGGAGGTAAAGAACAAGTGATTTGAGGTAAAACTAAACACTGTATCTGCATGAGGAACGAATTTGTTAACGCTTTTATATCAACAGTGCACGATTGAGTACTATGAGATACCGAATTACCAACGCCTTTTATTTGAAAAATGGACTGTATCGTATTTAAGTTCAAATCATCGCATAATTTTTTCGTAATAAAACTGCGTTCGCTACCGCAGTCAAGTAAAGCGCGCACGACCTGACGCTTACCGCTTTTGCCTGTTACTTCAACCAACGCGGTTGATAATAATACTGATTGCACACTATATAACTCGTCGGTTTGTATTAAATGATTATCTAAGTGTGCTGTATGAATATACGTGCATCCATCGGATGTCGCATTAGCTCCCGTCTTGCAGCCGGGCGGGGAAACCGGTTCCTTATCGAGCGGGCCAGCCGTCGCGGGCGCAGCAGTGATCAGTTGATCGCTGTGAATCATTGTATGATGTCTTTGATTGCATTTGCGACAGGAGCTGAATCTACAGTTTGCTAATGAATGTCCCGCTCGCAAACAGTTCCGGCATAAGTTTTTGTTCTCAATCACTTTAAGCTTTTCGTGTAAAGTGAATTTATTAAACGTATTACATGTGTAAATAGGATGATCGCCGTTGCATACTACACAGCTGCGCGATGATTTAAAGTGATGTGAATTGTTGTGATTCGTACTAGGCAAAACATGACAGTGCACTTTGGAATTATGCGCCTCTTTAGGATACGTTTTCGAATTGTGACTGTGTGTAACCTGTAAAGTTTCTAACATGTCGGCCCTGTCTTTTAAGAATTTAATTAGATTTTCTAATTTGATTGAAGGTTGTATATCTTTCAAACCGTCCATGGGAATCGAACCTCTGTATTTTTCCCATTCGCGTTCGGTAATATTGTCTAATTTTGAAACTACCATATAAATTATGAGTGTATCCCATGAATCTACCGGCTCATGTAACAGTTTCAAAGCGCGTAAATTTTTTAAAATGGTATCAATTAGTTTTCGAATTTGACCAGGTGACTCTTTTACAATATTTTGAAGTGAAAATAAGGCCTTAACATGGTTATGAACCAACAACCTAGTGTTATTGTAACGGTTACAAATTAATTCCCAAGCTACCGTATAATTGTTTGAAGAAAATTCCAAAGAATCTATTACAAGCGCTGCCACACTTTTTAGAGAGGATTTCAAATAGTGAAATTTTTGTATAGGCGAGATATCTTTATTATTATGAACGAGGGACAGAAATGTGTCTCTAAACTCCAACCAATGCTCATATGAACCATCAAAGATAGGCATAGCGATGGTAGGCAATTTTACTGCATGTAAATTAGCATTAGTGCTAGTAGCGATCTCACCAGACGAAAGTAAGCTTTTAGCTTGTGCTACGGTCGCATAATATAAGCTTTCAAAACCCTCACGCAATTCTAATTGTTTAAAAAGCTCATGTTCGTTTACTGAGTTTTCTATCTCAGATTGAATAGCGCTAAATTCATTAAAAAATATCGAAGCCCCTTGAATTCGCATTTCTAATTCTGACCGTTTATTTGAATTTGAAAGTAGTTCCTGTGCATCTAAGCCATTAATATATTTTATTAAAAGCGTTAATCTACCCCGTATTACCCCTCTTTTCTTATTTAATGCATGAATTTCACTGTCGCTATTTGAATTAGGTGATTTTTCGGGAACTACCAATTTATCGTTGCTCATTTTGGTGGATAGTGAAAATATACGGAGTACTTACAGTTCTGCAGGTACACCCAGACGAGAATAAGGTATTTCTCTTTCCGCACAGCTAAGGGTTGCTTCTGATCGCTTTTTGAGGAAGATACAAGCAGATATTTTGCAAATGATCCAAGACGAGCAGTCACTCCGTCTACTCGCTTAAGTCGCTTTTTCGCATAGGTCGCTTTCTTCGTGTTTTGTATCCGGTTCCGAAGGTCCAGTTTATGTAGCGGAGGATTTCTTGGATTAAATAACGCAGAACTCGAAATAAATAATATTAATTCGCTGTTTAACAATTATATTTGAAGAGAAGAGTAAAGTACAGTTGATCGTTACGCGCTTAAAAATTGAATAAAAAAAAAAAGTTAACAGCGTTGAACCCGACGAATTTGCCGCTGCAGATCATTCATAGCCTTGGCGTCAACAAGAAGTATAACTTCAAAAATTAATTAACTTACTTTATCAAACTTGTATATGCCTGTCCATGACCATATCTGCTTTCATACCTATACCTACCAATGCAAAATTTATTAACAAAAATAATCTAGTTTCAAACAACGGACAAAAAGTTAGCAGTGACACGGTCATCTATACTTATAATAAATCTGTAGAGATGTCAATTCTGTACATGAAATATATTTTTAAAATAACTATCAGGGGGTGATTAGTGATCGATACTGATGCCAAAAATGCAATCAGTAAATTTTTTGTCCGTCTGTCTGTCTGTCTGTCTGTCTGTGTGTATGTTCCATATAGAAACAAAAACTACTAGACGGATTTTAACGAAACTTGGTACAATTATTCTTCATACTCCTGGGCAGGTTATAGTATACTTTTCATCACGCTACAATCAGTAGGAGCAGAGTAGTGAAGGGAAATGTTGGGAAAACGGGAGAAGTTACTCCATTTTTTAAGCTTCCGTCGCGTGTGCAGCCTTAATGATTAAAGTTACATAGAAATCATGTATGACGGAAATATTCTACATAAAATTGTCTAAAAAATATCCCGCAACAGCATATGTCTATCTTTTATGGTTGACTCACAATAACACGTGTAACTCCCGATAGCTTAGCAGTTCGGAGCATTCTGATCATATTTGTTTACGTTACGTTACGTTTATAATACTCTGACTCATCCCTAATTTAACAAAGTTAACATTATTACCTATTCAATAAAAACAAAACATAGAAATCGGTATAGAAACGCGACTTTTAGTCTTTAAATAGTTTATTTGAATTTCTTTTGTTGTTATTTTGTAAAATAGGTATTAGTTGTTTGTTTTAAAAATTATTAAGCGTAGGTACTTTTATTAATTAAAGTAGTTATAAGTATTTATTTTTAAGTGAAGTAGGTATAGGTAGATAGTATTGCACAGGCGTTTAAGCTTTATTTTCATTTCTTTTTTGTTGTGAGTTGTATATATTTCTGGTTATAATTCTATAAGAATATTTTAGTTCAAATAGTCACTTAGATTTTATGTGTAAGGTAGCTAAAGTACCACGTAATAGTTGTTTTGGTAGTGTTTAAATATTCGTTCAAAGTGTAATTTAATCTTATATGGGATGAATGTACGATGGCCCATCGAAAGGGAGTAGAAGCGGTAGACAGCACAGTGATAAAAAAATATGGGTGCGTGTACTTAAGTACGCGCGTGAAAAGTTATACTTCTTTTTGGAATTATTAAAAAATAGTTTTTAATTGCATGCAGATAATTAATCACAATAAGATAATAAAAGGATTGGAAAAGGATAGTCAACGCAGTCAATAAAGTTCAGTTTTAATTTGAAAAATTTAATAAATAATCAAAATATTCAATTTAAATCACTACTGCATAAAATTTATTAGCACATACAAATTTCGCATTTGTATAACATTATAACACGTGTTAAGAATATAGAAACTAGAAACATGTGGATAAATATTATAAATATGAAAACAGTGATCAGAGGCGACGAGCGTCCCAACATGTGCGACTAAGAGATCCTATTACTATTTTGTTTTTCATAACGCGCCCGCGGCTAACTTCATTATGTTACTTTTGTGTTACAGTGATGCGCGCGCATCTTAAAATTTCACTCTCATAATTTTTTCATAACGCGGCTAAAGAAGTATAACTTCAATAATAATATTCTGCGGTTCCTAATTGCGATATTTTTAACAGTATTGTAGATTGACATATTATATTTCCCTACTAAAATACGAAAGTTAATCTGTCTGTCACATCAAAACCACGGAACCCTGAGGAAGGACATATGCTACTTTTTTACGAAAAACGACGAAAACGCGGATGAAGTCGCGGGCAAAAGCTAGTTATTAAAATAAGTACTACAATTTGAATGTTAAAAAATTGTCTTCAAAGTAGTTTTTGAAAAGTTTCAATAAAACTTTTCAAACATTTTAGTAAAAAATCCATCAAGTATTAAAATGATCTTTAAGCGTACGCTGAAGTTACCAATTTGTTCCATCCTCCTCGCCTTATGTCTTGTTTTGTTCCATTTTTTTCTGTTCAAAGGTTCTTCACAAGAACGCCTATCTGGTTCATTTATATGCAAATCCATGCTCGAAATCCCGAAAGCAGCCAGCAAAAAGCAGGGAACAATGCTTTAAGTTTCTACTACCGCAAGTACTTGAAGCCGTGAGCCCGTTTTAGCATTAAAATATACAACAGGCAAAATCTAAAAGAGGAACAATACCTACGACATGAACACAATAAGTATATTTTAGGAAAACACAATAATAAGCTGATGATTGATCGCCTTATTGGGTAAAAAAAATACTTTGCCGATTTTTACTGAGTATAGCGTGAAACCCTGAAACCTTACTCATCGACAGAACCATATCATCGATAAAAGATAGTGTTAGTTCACTGTGATCTTTTGTAAGGTAGAAGTTACTTCCCCAGACGGGCGTCCCAATATATAACAATAATTTAACTGGACCCGCAGCGCAACCCAAAGTTCCAGTGCAGCAGAGATTCATAAATCTCAATGAGGATCCGTAACGATTTTAGTTGAGATGCAGATTTATAGAGCGAAGGATTCCATAAAATACAATGATTAATTTTTTTTCTACGACAGATATTGACGAAGTTATGACCAGCGTACTAAACGAACTTTCCGCTGGCCGCGCGGTGGCTGTGACGTCACAGAGCTCTAGCGTTCGGGCGTGAGCGTGGGTAGAGACGCTACTGAAGTTCGACCGGAGTGAACCACGATCGAGCGCTGTGACGTCACACGTTTCGGCCGCCGGTGAATATTGGCTACTATAAAATTAGATATGAATTCGCAACGAATGAATCGAGTTTGAGTTGATTTGCTGACCTAGTAATGATCTTCATTGTGTAAGTGTATTTTAATATTATGATGTCCTCATGGACATAAAGAGTTCATAAACTAGAAACTTTTTCCGCGCATATAAAACTTTGAACAGATATTTTAAGAGCGTTAGAGCGAACAGACTTACTTTCCTTTCAAATAAAGAGGCTGCACTCACCTTCCCAGCCTCAACAGAATTCAGGTGAATCACTACGTATTATTATTATATAGTATTATTTGATAACAATGGTAGAAGGTTTTTTTTCCAGACCAGTGTTCCGCTCCGTTAGAACCATAGAGCTTAGGAATTGGTGCTAGGCAACATTATAATTTATTGAAAAGTTTAAAACAAGCAACGTACAGAAATATTCGTGAAACGGTTGAATTTTCATAAAAATATACATATAACACCAATCATTTCTTTCTTCAAATTTGGCATTATTTCATACAAACATTCATTGCTAATTTAATCCCTTGGCAAAGAATTTCCAATAAAGGTTTTTCGTTTCTGTATAGATAGCGTAAAGTTATGTTTGATATTGCTATTAAATATGGGAACTTCAGTTCAAGCGAAAAGGTAAATAACTTTTGCAAGGGGAGAAATGGATGTGTAATCAAAAACATATTACCTCTAACTCTTTCAAGCGTAAAATCACTACTTCTGGTTGTATTGGAACTGTATCGATATGGTAGATTATAACTAATATTTTCTACGATATTTTTGTCTATATGGATGACTAGAGGTGCCCTGCGTTTTCACCCGCAGTAATTTGTGGAAAAAGGTTTTATACATATGCTGTCGCGGACGTTTTTATAGAACTATTACAGGAGAATAATGTCGTCATATATAAGGCATGATTTCTGTGTAACTTTTACCATTTACGCAGCGCACACGACAGAAGCTCTCATATGTTATATTTTTTCGTATTTGCAACATTTTTTAATTCGGACCAGTATAGTTCCTGAGATTAGCGCGTTCAAATAAACAAACTCTTCAGTTTCATAATATTAGTATAGATGAACAACTCTGATTTCAATTGAACAACAACAAAATTAAATAAAACGAAGTCCAACATGTTTTTTTCTAATGAACAGGATTACCTTGAGACAACTGTGAAATTTTCCTAACCACAAGCAGATTGAGGTGAAATTATTTTTTTCAAGTACTTTTAAGTGGATCTAGGGACTCCTCTAGAAACTTAACAAAATCAGCCTTGTTTATTCAACAGTAGCGTTGTATTTTAGTATGTAATACAAAATGGACATATATTTCTCCTAATTCCTTTTAAACTTCATTTCTTTCCATTACAGTGTTTTGATGACTCTAAAGCCATTATATTATTTCTAAAGCCTAACAATTTAATGACATTATAAGAAAACACTGTATCATAAGACTTGAAAACTTTCCCAAGTGAAGTAAATTTTAAACATAAGATTTAAGTTTTACGTCTACATACAGTATAACAAGACGGAAGTGCTGAAAGAATTTCTCCTACATATGGTAGATACGTAGGAACGCTTGTCGCCATACAAGCACGCATTGACTGCTTTCAAACAATTTTAACCTACATTAGAGTCACGCACACATTGTGCGTAATATGAGTAGTTTTCTTTGCGTGGTTTGTTTGGATTGCTCCTTCTAGGCGTGTATATGTATAGTCAGAGTAAAAAAAATGGTTGCCTGTAAAGTCGGTTTTACGGGCGAAGATTTTACGTGACAACGTCTTTTTCTCGGTAGAATATTTATTGATATGAATATAATTAAATTGCACAATAGGAACAAGGAATTGAATGAAAATAAGAATTGCACAAATTTTAACTATAGAAATATATTTTGTTTACTAAAACATTGTACATGTAAACTTAAACTTAACACGAGAGACTCATCGTAACGTTACCGAGCGTTACACTTTTTCATAAGTGACTCCCAGCCGCAACCTAATTTAAGACGTTGTCACGTCAAAAAAGCTATGAAAAACCTGATAGCAACTGCTTTAAATAAAAAAATATTTTAAAAATAATGTAGGAATCGGAGTCAGTCCGCGTCTACATTCGAGTATCGAACGCGCGGAATAGAAAACATAATAAAAAGTAAAACTTTACAAAATAGGTCGGTCGCCAACAATTATGTTGTAGTACGGTTGTAGCAAATACCTACCATGGACGAAGGATTTATTTTAATTCTAAATTCTGTGTTAGATCAAGATACCAGATTTCATTTCCCGATTTGCGCTGCCCGCAAATGACAGGCCCCGTTGTGTCGTGTTAAATTTGACTTTAGTAAAAATATTACAGAAAAAATATCCATATATCCAATGGCGTATAATATAAAGACAGATTATACACTAACATTATTGCATTTTAAAATGGCACAAGTAGTCCCCGCCCCAACTTCCCTTGGCAACAGCCGCCAATAGAGCCCACTAAAACACTTCAGAGTTGAATGAGAGTAAAAGAGAACAACTCTTTTACTCTCATTCATACATCAATTACATCCCGCTCCTTAGCCTCCGCGTGTCAACAACTGTCAAAATTAGTAATATTTTTACTTTAATTTCTTTATACCTGTACTTGACATGTTTTTCCTGTCCCTAATAGTTCCCGTGTATTATATGTACTATCTCAAAACACATATGGGGCTTTTGTCTGGATAAACTTAAAATATTTACACGTTGTAAGGAAGTGTAGCCACGACGAGAGAGCTTACCCGACTGAATGCAAGTCGGACAATCACCCGACTTTCGTATTGCCAAACTGGAAGCGTATATGACGTATCTATAACTTTAAAATATTATAGCATTTATCAAAATTTAACACCATTTATTATGTATTTGATGCATAGAGCAACGCAGCCGACGCGGCCAGGAGGGGAGTAGGCATTCACAGCGTTCCCCTCTGTCGATTTTCTCCTCTCTTGTGCTAGCTCAAAAACAAAACTATTTGCACGTCGGATATTTCAATAGACTGTGTCAAGTCGCGTGAGTGTATGTTAGAGATCGAAAATGCCAAAATGTTATGTAATTTGCTGTAAAAAATATCTGAAATATTAAACTTGCAAAAGGATGGTGGTAAATTTCACGTATAAGTAGAATTAATAACATATTATTTTTATTTTTACCACTTTTAAACACTAAATTCATATTATTTTGTAGAAATTCAATCGTCGGACTTGTTTGACAAAACAATCGACTCGCCAGTACAAATTTCAGATCTGTCAATAAAAATAATAAGTTTTATCTATGCCCGATTAAGCGCTGTCATTTTTTATGTGTAAGTGTGGGTACCTATTACAATTTCTTTTTTCTTGTTGTATTGTGCTTTCCGAAAAGTGAAATACTGAAGGAAGAACGTATAATCGGTTATTTAATTTATATCATCTTAATCTGTTTCTACCGAGCAGTCTTTCTCGTGTCTCTCTCACTACTGGACATTGGCGAAATTTCTGTGTAAAACGGAGAACGCCACAGAACAAAAAAAAGCGTTTTCGCGAAAGTATATTAGACTGCATTTGTGTGCATATTCCACCCCCCGCAAGAAGCGGCAGAATGATTATGAAGTCCTTTTTGACAGATTATCGCGAAGTGGTATACAGGGCCACTTCTTAAAGCTTCTAAAAACTATCACTTAAACCGATACATACAGTAAAAATAGCTAACAATTACAATGAATTTATGCCAACACATTATGGTACGGCACAGGGATCGATAAAAAGCCCTACCGAATCCTAATTATATGTCAATGACAAGTGTAATGTCATAAAGAAGGGTCACGTATACCAGATACGCAGATGATACATGTCCACTGGTGGCCAACAGGAACATAAATCTTGCACAAACCGATATGCAGGAAAGCTTTGATCAATTATGTAAGTGGGCACTCGATGTAGGATTGGTGATAAATAGGCAAAAACCTAAAATAATTCGCATACACTCATCGCAGAACAGGACACCTGACACACCGACCATCCCGGCTCACAGTCATCAATGCCTGCATAGTGATAAGAATGTTTGCTCAAGTCCAACCTTGGAGGCAGGAGAAAGTCTCATATTAACTCGTATATTTGTCTTATTATCGATCATAGATTCAACTGGGGAGCTCATAAAAATTATGTATGTTCAAAACTAAGGTCTATTCTAAGCAAAGTTGCTGTGCTTAAATATAAGCTTCCATACAGAACCCTCAGATTAATGTATATGTCCCTAGCTCACTCGGTGATTGGTTATGGCTTGAGCAATTATAGTATGACATAATAAGACACATATTTAAAAGATATATCAGATTACAAATAAGAATTGTAAATTACTGTTCCAAAATATATTAAAAATAAATATAAAGATAATTATGGTGGCTTGTTTAACCTTTGTAAACTATTGAGTGTATATGATCAAGTCAAGTTTTGTGTTTTAACAGAACATTATAGTGCACATAATCTACAATCTCACCATAGTCAAGAACACTTGCATAACCTTAATTATAAAAAATATCTTCTACCTAAAACTAACATGGTAGGGGAACACTAAAATGTGTTATGCCTAAATAATATGCCCCAAATATTCAAGAATTGTATGTTAAAGATAATTGTAAATATAAACTTGAGAAATATTTGTTAGAGCGAATCGCTGTAGACAGATACCCGGGTTTTTAGATACAGCCATTGTATACTATAATGTAATGTTTTGATTAAATAAATAAAACACAAATATTTTCCCTAGACCCTTTTCAAGAGCACAAGATGTTAGAAACCACGGCTATTGAAATAGGTCCTTCTGAAATTCATATTTTAATGTTATTTATATTTCAAAATTCCTGTGAACACGGGAAACTGATGAATGGATGGAAATGTTGATTTACAATCAACATACGTACTTATATTCCATAATGCAAAACCGGCCAAGTGCGTGCCGTGCCACGCACAGTGTAGGGTTCCGTAGTTGCCTGTAGTTACAAGTTAGCCAGGAGTCTTTTTTTTCTACGTCGGAAATTAGAAAAACCAATTGATACCAATCTATGTATCTCATTTAAAATACCTTTTAAATGAGATACATAGATTGGTATCATATTTATAATAATTAAAATAATAATAATAATCATATTTAAAATAATAAATCAAAGTCAAACTGCATTTCAAACTCAAAATCAATTCAATATACCTATATACATTTATAATTTCTATTATTTTATAGCATGTAACCCGCACCCTTCGCAATCCGGGCGAATGCACTGACCAATTATGCTACCGCGGCCTTCACGGACCGCGTCGAAATTCTTCTAGCCATTCTTAAGCTGCAAGGCAGCGCCATCTCTTCGCATTATAGGTAACCCACAATGTCAAATAAATACTTTTACAAGTATTAAACATTTGAAAGAAGAAATAGCAATTATAGTTATATAGGTTCGAGTCCCGTCTGCTGCCTGGTCCGCGTGGAATTTTTTCTAGTTATATTTTCTCTATACATATTTTTTACTTTTTTTATAACTACCGTTTTTTTTGTTTTATCCCAGGCGTGGGAGGGGCTGTGAAATCCTCATGGATATCCTACAGCCGGCTGTAAGTTTATATCAAAATCTTACTGAGTAAAACACACCCGTAGTTCATGCTTATGGCCAGAAGGGCCTTACAATAATAAATCAATCAATCAAATCATTTATTGCATTCATGTAGTTACAGAGATGGTTAAATACATGTTATAAAGTACGTTACATGAACCCTGTTTATCTGCTGCTTTCGATCCTCATAAGTCCGCCTTTTCTTTTAAATCTGTGACCGTAAGCGAAGTTGAGAGGAGTATTTCCGCTATTACATCGAATGCCGAAGGGCTGGACGGAGTTAATAGAAAAATGCTTTTGTATAGTTCTACGACTCTTCTTCCACTACTCTGTCAAATCTTCAATTTCTGTCTTAGTTCAGGCTCATTTCCCAGCTGCTGGCGTCGAGCGGCCGTAATTCCTATCCCTAAGATCTCCAATCCTACCTTATCCAGTAATTTTAGACCTATATCCATCGTCCAATTACTTTCAAAAGTACTCAAACGCCTTGTTCATCATCAGGTAAGCGTTTTCCTCAACTCCAAGAATATTTTTAGCCCCTTTCAGTCCGGGTTCCGGCCGGGGCATAGCACGGTTACGGCCTTGACCAAGATCTCTGATGATATCCGTGAGGAAGTCTAAACAACGGGTGACTGTGCTTGTGCTTCTGGATTTCATCAATGCTTTCAACTCCGTTGATTATGACATCCTCTTGGCTATGCTGAAGTCGATCTTTGTCTCGGATGTGGTGGTGGCCTGGTTCCGAAGTTATGTAGCTTGCCGGCAGCAGTTTGTCCGTACCGACGACAGACTGTTCTGATTTCTGTGAAGTTATTGCTGGAGTCCTTCAGGGTGGAGTCCTTTCCCCTCTCCTTTTTTCTCTATTCATTAACTTCTCTCCTTATCTGCCAGTACCACTTGTATGCTGATGACTTGCAGATCTACCGTCAGGCACCTGTTCATGAAGTAAGAAATGTAATTGCGAACTTGAATGACTTCAATTAATCCTTGTAAGACGCAGGCCATCATCATTGGTGGGTCAAAACAAACTGCTAAGCTGGATCCTTCACATCTGCCTCCGTTTTATCTCAGCTCTATTCCACTAACCTACTGCAATGTTGTCAAAAATCTTGGAGTTTTCTTTGACTCCACCCTTTCATGGTCACCTCATGTTTCTGAGATCAGTAGGTAAATATTCGCTGCTGCGGGCTCGTTGCGCCGATGGAAAAACCTGCTACCGGTGAGGACCATGGTTGAACTTGCGCAATCTCTCTTAATGCCGATTCTGGACTATGCAGACGTTTGTAACTTAGATCTCGATGATGATGACGAAGAAAAACTACTTGATAAGCTACAAAGACTTCAAAGCTTTTGCATTCGATTTATCTATGGCCTGCGCAAGTTCGACCATGTTTCTGAATTTAGGAGAAAGCTCAGTGGCTTCCCATTAGTTTGCGTCGTGAAGAGCATCTCCTCTTACTACTTTATAAGATGTTGTATGACCCTCGCACTTCCACTGACATCAAGGAACTTTTTCAATTTCTTGGTGTGGACCACAATCGCGTTTTGCGCTCAAAATACGATAATGTGTTAGAGATACCTCTCACCCGCTCTGAATATTATATGGACTCCTTTACGATTAAAGCTGCACAACTTTGGAACAAGCTTCTGCCTGAGATACGTCACGCTAAGTCAATTAACATTTTTAAAAATATTCTACATGATTTTCTTTTACTTAAATCGTAGTCTGCTGTATCTTTAAATATATAATATTGCATAATATGTTTATTTGTGTAGGTATATATAGTATGTATAAATTTGTGTAGGTACATTTCTTTGTTTTATCTTGCAGGCATACTGCAACTTCCTCTTCGTTTAAATATCCTTTACCGCAAAGGTTGTCTGGAAGAGATCGCTTAAAGAGATAAGGCCGCCTTTGCCCACATTATGTTATTGTTTACTTATTTTTGTATTCTTTTGTGTGTGTGCAATAACGAATTTATCTATCTATCTATCTAAGATGTTAAATAATGGCGTTATACGTTGTCACCCTTTGGGTACGAACCCCTAATTAAAAAGGAAACAAAAGCTCACGATATAGATATTAATGAAGTATCACATTTTGTTGGCTTAACTTGCAAGCTAATTGCACTAGTTGTACAACTTCATTCCTCCCGAGCGAAGTTCGTTAAATCGGATTTTTCTAGCAACTCTAGCGAGCGTCGTTTGTCGGTATTGTAAAGATATAAGCACTTCGTAAGCTGACAAAGATACCCAGCGAACAGAAAATTTACCCTTTTGTCAAATTTTACATAGAATAATTAACTGACCTTCAGGTATGTGCTATTGATTCAAACTCAAACTCTTTTATATTGTTTAAAACTGTCATGGTCACTAACATTATAGCTATTAACGGGATTGTTACCATGCCCCTTGTTTTTTATGAGTCTCCGATATTTCGGCACTGTTGCAAGCGCCATGATCACGGAGTAACTGAAGTAATTGCGGTCTACCCTCTGACGTCGTCTTTTACTGCGATACCCCTACCATTCTATTCACTCGCACCTGTTCCCGACACAATACTCACAGTATCAGATCGTGGAACGAAACTTTTTTTATGTTTGCGGGTTTTTTTATAAAAAACAAGGTACAAGGAATCAAACTCATTTATTCAGGCTAGGTTGTTACAAGCTCTTGTGAAAGTCAAATGCTACGCCATCGGTTCGTAAATCTACGGCGGGAGACCTTGTACTGAGAAGAACCGGCAAGAAACTCAGCAAGGGCAATTTTTTTGTCCCTGTTTTGTTTCATACAGTGTCGATTGAAGATCACATCAAAAATTGAAAACATGTGTTGATGTAAACTTTCATCACATTAATATTATTGATTAAAATGATATCGTTTAATGCTCAGATATAGAACTAAAGGCAGATGACGCGCACTGTACATAGATTGCGTGCCATCAAAGCAAACATCAAGTCAAAAGCTAATATCAACAGCGCGTGAATATACTACAACGCATCGTGTTGTGAAGACGTCCCGTGAATATTGAGTTTTTAAAGAAACTGTGCCGTCTTGTTCAAACATTGCAAAAACTGTTCACAACGCCAAAAAAAGTGTACTTTTGTCTTCATATTCGCTTTGGGGGCCGCACTTGCGTGTTCCGCGCGTTCCATCTGCCTTTTGTTCTGTGATCTAAGGTTTAATGCTTCTCCCACAGCTGCTGACGAAGCTTTGGCTTTGGTACTAAATGCGTTAAAATAAGCGTTCAAAATTTAAATTCGTTTGGTCGTAATGAATAAGCGAGCTGCGTGTCTATATAGACGCTAGACGCTTGGCTGGCGTGCCCCCTCAGCTTCCAGTGGTCTAGGGGCTCCAGACGGAGAGGAGTCTCCCCCCGTGGGGAGATGCCATCCGCCTGGAATATCTCTAGAGGCACTCGCCAATTCTCGGCTTACGGTTCCCTTCGGATCTCGCCGTTCCCAAACCCGGTGACGCTGTAAAGGTTATCTGCGACCAACAGCATACACACTCAAAAAAAAATTATGGGCGATTATTTGACACGCTAAAAGAGGTTATAGAAAATGACAAATTTGTATGTGCAGCTGAAGGAGTGTACTTATTTCAAGGTTCGAACGCAAATTTTTTGGCATTGTCATACCAAAGACACCCTAAGATTTGCCACACGAAAGTGGGATACGCATAATAGTGCAGTCATTGAAGCGAAAAATATGGTCTTACCTCCGATTTTTTTAACTGTGAACCGATTTGCATGAAATTTTGGAATTAGGCTCATCTTACCCTTAACTTCAAAAGTGAAAATGATCTGAACTCCGCCTATTATTTTTAAGGGGTGTAAACAAACCCTTAATGGAAAATTGACATTGAGCCATTTTATCGCTAGAAAACATGTCTAATAGTAAGTGGTGAAATTGTAAAGTATTTTCTAACATAATTACCTCATATTAAAACCATTTTCAACCCCTTGAAAATCTTACAACCCTTGCAAACAACCCCTAAATTGAAAAAATCACAAAAAAATACTTTGGTATGACATAAAAAGATGTAAGTATACAGTAAGTAATATTTTATATTCTCTATAATAATTATTAAATTTTTAACCCCCTTTCAACCCTTGAAAACTACCCCTTGATAAAAAATTGTTAAAAAAAAATTTGATAAAATGAAAAGGATTTAAATATTATTCCACACTCTCGAAAATGATTATCATATTCTTAAGCTTTTCTACCCTTAGAACTACCCCTAAATTAAAACAGTAAATATATATGATTTCATATTTAAAAATAATTTAATTTAGAGTAAAAAATTGCCATTTATTGAATAAAATATTTACAAATTATATAAAATTATACTATTATTATTAAAATATAATATTATTATTCATGACTCAATGTCGGAGTCGCTGTCACATTCAACATCTTCTGGCTGAATCGGAGGGCTATTTTGGCAGTTATCTCCACTGCACGTTCCACAGGTACTATTACAAAACAGACCAACTTTTCTGCATCCGCAAGACGCTCCACATCCTTTTTTGCATTTATATATGTATATATATACACATTACAATAGTTCACATTGCTCCAAATATTTAGAAATTTTCAGTTACTAAGTAGAAAAAAATATGATAAGTTTTTGGACCATAACTCCTTCAATTTTCATGCTATCACAATTTATAAAAAACCATTGTAAAGGTAATTAAAAGAGCTATAACACTCTTTATTGCAATATATAGTAAAAAACCTTTTTCTAAAACGGTGAAGGGTTAAAGGGCTTAAGAGAGGCTGTGATTGCGCTGCCAAGCGCTCTTTAAACAATCATATCTCCGTCAATTTTTGTTTGACAGAAAAAACAAAAAAAATTGTTTGTCAGAAAATACCTAAATTTTTAATCCTAACACTTTTATACGTATAGTGCCGTCATTTTTGAGATATTATGAAAAAAAGTGGGTTTTTTAAAAATTTGAAATTTTGTTTTTTTTTAATCGTGACTTTTTTGAAAAATATGTGTCCTGAAGCAGCCAAACTGATACTATCTATCAAACACTTCATAATATTCTAGGCGGAATACGATTAATTTTAATTTTGGTGGAAATTGCACTTATGAAATCCATTGATTAAAAGAAAAAACATTAGATGCTCCCCTTATTTGCAATACAGCTCACTTATTTTACGTGCAAAAGACTTTTAATAGTGCTCATTTTAAAGCTTATTTCAAGCACTACAAAACCCTTTTGTATTAGAAGGCATAAAATGCATCTGCTCGCCGCTAGATGGCATTGACCACATTGATTAAATTTCAGTCAAAATAAAAAACGGCTTTGATCTTTAATATCTAGTTTAATATTGCACTTAGAATACTTTATAAAAAACCAAATTGTTCATTGTTTTACCTGCTACAATTTTGTTCTTAATAAAATTTTCGAAAAAACGTAATATACGTTTTTATTATATTTTGGAGATATTTGCAAAAAAACCGATGAAAAACGTGAAAAAATGCGAATTTTCAATTGCCAATAACTTGAAAAGTATTGGTTTTTTGCAAAAATTTATAGATGACTTTTGCTTAAAATTTATATTTTATCGATATCCAAGGTTATTTTGAAAAAAAAATTCACCCCCGAGAAGGGATGGCAACCACCCCCAGGGTGGTTGCGGAGTTCAAATCATTTTCACTTTTGAAGTTAAGGGTAAGATGAACCTAATTCCAAAATTGTGACTGTTTTCCCATACTTACCCTGTGACTGTTTTCATTTGAGGTCGGTTATGTTAGCCGCTACCATCAGGCGGGGCGTCAACTTGTTTGCCACCTTATTACCATTAAAAAAATATCATCATCATCAGCCTATTAATGTCCCCACTGCTGGGGCACAGGCCTTCCCTATGGATGGAATAGGGAGATTGGGCCATGACCCACCACGCGGGCCCAGTGCGGATTGGTGGGTGCTAACAACTGCAGTTGCAGCTGGGACCAACGGCTTAACGTGCCTTCCGAAGCACGGAGGAGCTCGAGATAATAAATTTTTGGTCACCCATCCAATGACCGACCACTGCGAAAGTTGCTTAACTTCAACGAACGCAGCCGAACGCGCTAACCACTTGCGCCATCGAGCTCCTCGAATAAAAAAATATATCAATCGCATATTTTACTTAAAAATACTTTAATACTACTGTAAAACCCTAAGATGATATAGTCAATCCGATTTATTAGACAATATTTGTATTTACGATGTACGTATTTATTTTAGACGGTGTGTTTGTTCGTGATTTATAGGCGTATCAAAGGTCGCTGTAATCATTTCGTTGATCTCCTAAGAAGGTCGTAACGTAAATCAGAATTTTATTCTTCACAAATGCGGCACGATTTATCGGTCTCCTTACATATCTTTCGAAATATTATTTAGGGAAAAGGGAATGTACTATTTATAATTTTCCCAGACGCTTTTCTTAGATGTTGTTCGAAGCTTATCAAAACATGCCAGAATCGTGGTTTTTTTGAAATCACAAATAATGTGCTGAATGTGTAAGCAATCTTTTTTATACTTAGTTAGCCTTGATTTTTTATATTTTTTATAATGGTAGTGTATTTCACAAAAAAAATAAGGCATTAACTTTAATGTGACTATCGCGATTACATTCCCACGGTCGCTCTTAAGAAAAAAGATTTTAATCAGTAAAACCAGCCAAAAAGAGATTGCTCCGATAGGCTTTTAGTTCTTTTTGCATTGAAAATTCCTTTTTCGCAAAGTTCAACTATTACGTTCATCTGCGTTTTTTTTTCATGAAAATGCATTGTTGGTGAAAACAAAAAGATTCAAGATAAATAAGGTCTTATAGACAACAACGCACATTTAAATTTAACCCAGAAGACCCAACATACAAAGGCTAAAGTTGTACAAAGTTGAAACATTTTCAGGTTTAATTAAAATGTTCCAGAGGACATCTCATCACGAGTCAACAATAGGGAGGGGTAAAATGCTTAAAGTTATGTTTACGGATAGTAAATTAAATTATAATTAAGCGCTCATCAAATTTCTTTCAAATTAGTTTATCGTGAGAAACTGTTTTTTTTTTAATTGTTAACCCAAAT
The DNA here is from genome assembly GCA_902850365.2 of Chilo suppressalis. NCBI lineage: Eukaryota > Metazoa > Arthropoda > Insecta > Lepidoptera > Crambidae > Chilo > Chilo suppressalis. Next base: position 9,197,227 of record OU963895.1, on the reverse strand, counting down.
TTTCAATTCTTATTATATCCAATAGGATACTATTACAAACATTTATAATTTTGATAATTCGTTTATAAAAACTTTGAATGGACTTATCACGGATTTTTAGATAAGTTAATAAATTTATAGGTAAATTATACAGTATTAGTAAACTTTAATGTAACCATAAATTCATCACATTCTTTACTTTATATTTTTACTTTTACTAGTACTTAAAATAAACATTTCAGCGGTCACTTCATTCTGTCATAATATTTTAATTGCAAAGCACAACATACATACATCGGATACGAATACGGATCCCGAAATCCGAAATGCATAGATACAGAAGCACCTACCTACTAGTGTCAAACTTCATTAAAGACCGCCCCATTTACCGGTGAATAAAGGCTCAACAGCTTTATTTATATTTAAGCGTTGCATATCATTAATCATCGACAGTACGCTCATAATTAGCATTAATTTTAACAGAAGAACGAAGTAATTATTCGCTTGAATTGGTGCATAAGGCATCGTCCTAATTGGTCACGATCGTACGATGACACGATGCAATCTCGTCGTGCGATGAAAATAATCCTACGATGATTGAATATACGAAAACTCATCATATATGTCTTGTAATCATATCACAAATGTACATTCTTTATCTGCGTTCTTTCATTTCGATCACATCGCCTTTGTATTTTGTGTAAAGAGTGTTTCGTGTCTTCATAGTTTTTAATGGAAAGGCGATCACCCCCTAAGGAAAGATAGATCAATTTGGTAAAGCAAGATTGATTCTATCTGCCACGCTTAGTAGCTAATGAAATCTGTGAATCTCAGAAGTAATTACAACTTTATCTCCTTGTTATTATTAAGCTGCATTTACGAAAAATATCATTTTAAGTAAATGATAATTTCTCGTATATTGGACTGGACATCGTTATTTATTAGATTGGCTTGGAAACTGAGAAACAATGGACGATAGAAAACTGTTAAAAGTAATTTCGGAGCCGAGTAACTCATATACCTTTTGAAAAAAAAGTACTAAAATTTCGAATATTAACTAAGTATCTTAAGAATGTTTTTTTTTATTATTATTATATACGTAGGCTCGTCCCTACTGGACGCGTCCTTCAGCATGACGCATCATAGACGATGAAAAGCAGTATCGTGGGCATGTACTGTAAGGCGTCTAGCCTTTTGACCGTGCTGACGTGTGCCTCTACAGATCCCACAACAGCGACGCGACGCTGAGACAACTCGAATGTTTGACCATCTTAGTAGGGCAGCAGATGATGCCCAGGCGCAATTTCCAAACGCAGAACTGGTGTTTTTGGGGGACTTTAACGCTCACCACGGACCATGCAGGGATTTCTACCCATGCATTCGCTCTCACGCATGACTTGACACAACAGGTCGCCCACCAGGATTCCAGATATAGCGAGACAAGCAATTTTTTACTAGATCTTCTGCTTACGACTCATCCGCAGGAATATCAGGTTGTGGTTCGAGCCCCATTGGGTTCATCAGATCTTTGCCTGATATCTGCCAAGGTGCCACAGGCTAAAACTTCGCGACCATTGGTGGACGAATGCAGAGCAGGGCACTACTTTCCATCCTATCGCCCAGCGCCGTTGCTATTACTCAGGACATCGTTATGAAAATGGAGTATTATATTCTACATTCTGATCTGATCACGCAATCGCGATTGTGCTGATGCTGTTTCGCGTGAGCAGGCGGCATATCGCGCTTGGATCAGAAACCGCGTTCTCAAGGATCCCGGGGTTGACTCACTGGAAGCTGCATATAAAATTGTGCTACCAAATCTTGCAAAAAGGCTTGCAAAAAGACTTGCAATTACATCAGAATGGATGCCCAACGTGTACTGACCGCGAAATGTTATGCTACCGACTCTCGTAGTTTCTGGCGTAGCACAACTTCTGCCAGCCCTCGCTGCCACCTCTGCGATGTCCAGATTGGTCAATAGTTCATATTTCGCAGGAGAAAAATTATTGGCAAAGCTTTTTACAGCTAACTCTCGAATCGATGATTGCAAAGCACCTATACTAACTCATTGTGGCACTACGATGCTTGATATTAAAATCAGGCAGCGCGATGTTCGTGCGGAGTTGCAATCACCGACATCCTGAAAGCTTAACTTAAACACTGTGCAGCGGAGTTGTATCCCGTGCTTGCGGGCGTGTGCCGGAGACTTGGAGAGAGACCAATGTGCAACCAGTGCCCAAAAAAGGGGTCAGCTCAGACCCGGCCAACTATTGGGATAGCTGTCACCTTAGTGTAATGCAAAGTCATAGAAGGGGTCCTTAATAACCATCTGACCCGCTACCTAGAGGATCAATCTCTGATCTATGATCGTCAATACGGATTTAGGCCGAATCGATCGACGGGTGACCTTCTAGCGTACGTGGCGTACACATCTGGGATGGAGCTTTAAAAAAGCGGAGAGAGTATCTGGCTATGTAGCTGACTTACTGCATAAGCATACAATTCGCGTTCTTACGGACGGATGTAGTTCACAGTTCATGTCAGTGAATGCCGGTGTTCCTCAGGGCTCAGATTCGAGTGTAGAAGAAAGTAATTTTTATATTAAACGAACAACGTCAACCTAATAATCAATATATTTTACTTCACAGAACAACCCCTGCCTGCTCTGTGATTTACTATCACTGACAACGCCCTCCATTCCATTTCGATATCTTTACCGTCTCTGAGCCAATATCATTATTTTTTAACACGCTACCGATGTCACTTTCAATTTTTTTCTCAACATGTGACTAGACCTTATAAACGCTTAACATCAATCTATCTTTTTGTCTTCAGTCCAGAAATAATAATTTAGAGGGTGACAGTGGGCTAGCTACGGATCGAATAGCTCCTTTATGTAAAGCCTGATCTTAAAGTTTACTACATATTTCTTACAATAAAAGGAGAAGAGTATAACTAAGGATTTACTGATTGTATCAGTACTCTGTCTCTCCCCCCAGCACTGCATCCCCTTCTTATGGGATGATTCCATCAGATGAAGCCTGAGAGACTCTTGTGGCCAAAAGCGCCCCCCATAAGGTGCGTTTTAGTCTGTAAGAGTCTGACATAACCCTGCAGCCGGCTTAAGGGTATTTATGAGGATTTCACACCGCCCCCACCTGGGAGGGGGAAAAAAACAAGTACTGATAGCTGTCACCCACCCGATCTGTAGGCTATTCAAAAGTTGCTTAACACTCAAAGTCATGTCGCAACTGCGTGACAAAGCTATTCCACACCAACGGATCCCTAACGAAAGATAACTTTTTAAAACGCCAAGTTCGCAGCTCTTTTAAATTCAATCCAGTATACCTTTTAGCGAAAGTTTAAATAAGCTCTCCACCACGTTTCATTGCCTCGTAATTACTTCGCTTGAATGCAATCAGAGACTCGGTTCCAGTTAAAATAAAAATTCAAAAATTAGCTTGAATTAATTTTGTTTTATTAAGAACTTTGAAGAACAAAAGCTAGGTACGACTTAATGAGAGAGAAAAAAATGTATGAACATTTCTCTCATAATCACAACGTCTATAGATATGGAAAACTCTTCATAAATTGGGTACAGGGAATTTCCGCATGATCTCCACTGCAAAATTTAATTTTAGGAAACTAAATGTTTGTGTAAAGTGATGTCTTGTAAGAGACACTTGTATGGGAAATTCAATCACACGACACGGCACAAAACCGTCTTGTCGGCACAAGCCTTTATGTTAAGAATACCATTACTGTGCGTTGTACTCCAATCAGAGTTTCATACAAAGAGTACTGAACGGCTCTAATTGATACTGAGATAAAATTGATTGATACTTCCTAAGATAGGAAGCAAGTTGCCATGTTTTTTCTATTGAATATTACTCGTTTAATTTCACGTGAATTAGACTATCGGTTCTTTTTATCACTGAATACAATTCAGTTCACTTATATAAATCTTAAGTGCATTATGTTTGTATATTTATTATAAATTAATAAACTTAATAAAATAAGTAAATAAGTATTAATATTATAAATCCTTGTTATTATGTTACTAAACTGCACAATAAATAAATCGGGCCAACCCAAGTAATAAATAGAAACTCAGATCTATCAGATATGCAAGGCACCGACTCTAAGGCCCGTATTATAGAAAGATTCTCAGTGATTGATCTAGTCTTGAGCATAGTTAGAAAGGGATGTAGCGACATCCCTTTCTACCTGTACATAAGTAAAGATCAACACTTGGTTGTCATTCTGTAATACGGGCCTAAATATTAATTTGCCTCTAAAGGTACTTTAGATATTTTTATTTACAAGAATTCTCTGATGGTTAAAATTTTACGTTGACTTGTATTACGGTGGAAGTAGAGTGATTACTGTAGCTCTAATCACTGGAAATACTTATGCCGTTACAGTGAGGCCATTAAATAGAATTATTAATTCATGAACATTGTTTCTTTGAAGTTAACTTGTAGCGGTATGGAAGCGTAAATAAAAGGTATCAGTTAGTATGAAACGTAAAATTAATTTAATTGAAAATTAAAATTTCCGGGAAGGTGGTACTCATTCTTAGTGTTCTTTCTGCGAAGATCGTTATTATTCTCATGTCATAAAAGCGTCGTCAATTTTAATTACTTACATCCACCGTGTTGTTGAGTCTAAGAAATAGGCCCTATTGGCCACTTCAACTTTATTATATTACCAAAAAATTGAGGAGGAGCTCGATGGCGCCAGTGGTTAGCGCGTTTGGTCTGCGATCGTGGAAGTTAAGCAACTTTCGCAATGGTCGGTCATTGGATGGGTGACCAAAAACACTTATTATTTTGAGTTCCTCCATGCTTCTGAAGGCACGCCAAGCCATTGTTTTCGGCTGCATCTGCAGTCGATAGCACTCACCAATCCGCACTGGAACCGGTCACGGCTCACTATTCCATCCATAGGGAAGGCCTGTGCCCCAGCAGTGGAGACATTAATAAGCTGATGATGATGATTACCCAAAAAATGGGTAAGTTTTGTGAGGCGCAAGTCGAAATTGAGCAATCCATACACAGCGCAAACTTTACTATCACACACACGATGTCATTTAGTTGACAAGCTTTCTCGCCCAAATTTCAAACAGAATTTATTCGCGACCAACGACACGTATTGTCAAAATCAATAGCGGATAATCTAGTTAATCATGTTAGAGGATGGCGGGAGTCGTATTTAGGCACAGTAACCGTTTCAAAGGTATTTTTTACTAACAATAGTGACAGGCCGCCAGCTCATCGCCTTAAATAGCTAGGCTCTCAGATAGGCTTTTAGCGTCTGCGAGGGAAAGTTAGCAGCTGGCACATTTTGTGTTTTTCTTTCGCGCCTAGTTCAGCGTAGGAGACAAAACATTATTGCTTACACGAAAAAACAAGCCGACCAAGTATAACTCAGACTTGTACAAATATGGTTCCGCATGAAGATCGTCTTAAAACGTAGAAAGGTTCACTTTCGTATTTGCAGGAGAATTTATTTGGATTTTCTTTTTTTTCTCTGTTTAGTTTGGGGTTTTCACCACATGAGTGTCATTGTTTACCGTTATGGCGCCTATTGATATAAATAATATGTGAAAGCTACACAAGACAGTTTATGAGATTTTTTTCACATAATCGGACGGACAGTCCACAGAGGCTTTAACAATAAATTCAATTATTTAGTTCTTTCCATTAATTCTCCACCCGTCGTCCATACTATATGTATGTATTTATGTATCTTCGTCTATATCATATTCGTATGTGTATGTATTTATTCATTATATAATCATCAAAGATTCATAATCATATGTATATTTGTGGACATGGTAAAATTTTGTATAAACGTCTGCCCTAGCATGTATAAATATTGTACTTAGTAATATTTAATGCTGGATAGCTGAATATTTATAATTTCTATGAAAATAAGCTCAGGAACTTTTAATAAAGTCACAATCTTGAAAATTAGGAGAATTCCTACTACTTCATTATATATTTGATATGTGCTATATTTGATAAAAGATGTTGCCAATAATTTACAGAGCCATCAATTTCGCATTTTCTTAGAATCTTTCCTCCCATTACTCTGATTACTCTGATTATTCTGTCAGACAGGAATTCTGTGAAGTTTTACTTTGTTCATTTGCAAACATCAGAGGATTAATTATATCATACAGCCTTGTCTCCTACCTGATCATAAAAATAAAATCAATTTTTTTAGATCTTTTGCGATTTCTTATAATAAAAATGAGGGCAAAATATAACATATGTAGTTTTAAGGAGTTTGGAATTAATATTGTTTACTTCAATGTACTAACACAAATATTTTTACCCGATTGCGTAATGCAAGAGCGCGAAGCGCGACGCGCGGACAGGGTATAGTGTTTAACAGTCTATATATGTATGTTTGTTCCTTTGTGGCACACTAGAGACCAAACGCCTGGACCGATTTTGATGATTCATACATCAATCGATTCGTCTCAATCATGGGAGTGCTACTAAAGATATGATAGTAATCAAAATTCTATAAGGACAAGATTAGGCGCCATATTGTGACGAAGTAAAAAAAATAAGTTGACAAAATATGTCGAGTTGGGTATCACTGTCTAGATAATCGAAAATCATGTTTAGGTTCCTAACACCATTTTTCATTTTATATGATTGTTTAGGATCTACAACGCTTTAAAGTTTTATATTAACCACTTGCGCTTTTAATTTCAATCTTACGTTTGTATGGATCTTTGTTACTCTTTCACCTAAAAAATACTGAATGGATTTTAATGAAACTTAACAATAATATATATATATGTTATTATCATATATATAGCTCATATATGATAATAACATATATATAATAATTTATGTAGTTATTGAGTAAATTGGCCAAAATATAACAATAAGTGTCACAAAATCTGCGAGCCATTTTGGCCTGCACTGCAAAAACAATAAAAGTTACATGAATGTTATGTAGAGTGAAAATGTATCTCTTAAATAGTTCTAAAAAAAAGTCTGTGACACCATATATCTATTTTAATTTTTAATGTGTAAGCCATTACCGCTAAAATAGTGAATCAAAACTAAAATATTATTTGATATTTATTTCCAAAATGCAAATTTTGTATTAACAAATATTTTTTTATCAAAACAAATACTTTTATCGCTTTTGATATTTAAAGACGATAAACTTTGCCTTTTACACTATGTCATTTCGACAAATATTTTTGTAATACCTACTAAGCTGGTAGCAGCAGGCTTGATAGGTGGAAGTACTCTTTATTCGAGCTTTACACTATCAATAAAAAAGGGTCGATCACAAAGTCTTTGACCTGTTTTATGTGAATGCTTTAAAAGAAAACTACAAAGAGAACTATAAATTGATAATAAATGAGATTGCTATGGTGCTCTACCTAACGTTATCAAAATTTTATTGTGTGCCTTTAGCCTTTAATCTAATATTATAAAATTTGCTTTGGTGATTGCATAATTATTTAATTTAGCGATCTAAGGCAGTTGCCACCATTGTCCAAAACAACAGACGGGAATTACTGCTTTCTTCAAGCGGCGACATAAACGTCATTGATTGGTACAGTTTATAGGGTGAATAACAATATTTGAAGTTAACTTCTGGCATCTTTATATTGGGTTTCTGTGAATTATGTAGGTATATCAAATTATGAGACTAGGATATGACACAGTATTTGTGTATATCACAATCTTAGAGCCGGGCGTTGACATGACAATGCAGCCACTGCCAATTTTAAATAGTCGACGAATAAATTTTATATTTACTTTAACAGTCGGGACCCATTATTGAAAAATATTATGTATTCTTGAATATCTAATGGGTCCCGACTGATAAAGTAGCTTTGTTCCTTATGAACAGAAGTATAGACTACTGGACTTGTTTTTTTCTTTTCAGTTTTTATTTGAAGTATAATTATCAGTCGGGTTTTATGATTTTTTTATTTTTTTTTTTGTATATTTATTATTCATTTAATTTTGTAAAACGCAATATTTCTCTTTTGAAACAGACCTGAAGTTAATTAAAATACTTTTAAATGTTTAATTTCTCCACGAAAATTGTGTGAGAATAATAGATACGTAATAATCTATACATATGTGTATAATAAAATGGTAGGAAATTCAAAACTGTACATTGAATATTTTTTTAAAGAATACTTGGGGTGTTATCTACAATCGATACCGAAGCCAAAAATAAAGTTTTTAGAATTTTTGTCTGTTTGTCTGTATGTATGTCCGGGATAAACTCGAAAAGTACTGCATGGATTTACTTCAAATTTGGCACGAATATTATTAAGAAGTCGGGTCAATATATAGGTTATATATTATCACGCTATCACCTACGGGGAACGACCAGTGAACCTTTATTTTTTCAACACATTTTTTGACAACGTGTAACATAATAACAACATTCAAATATGCGTCGGTATATTTGAATGTTGTTATTATGTTACCCATGCTATAAGCTACCTCATACTATAAGTAACTTAGGCCGATAAACATAATAGTCAATTTAACAATTTACGATCCGGTAAAATAATTTTCTTGGATGCTCCTGGTGGAACAGGAAAAACATTTATTACCACTGGCATGCTTGCAGAGTTCACGAGGCAAGGCCATTGGTGTAGCGTCGTCGGAAATCGCTGCCACACTGGGTGGCAAGACAACACATGCCATTTTTAAAATTCCCATCGATTTAGAGAGCGCCGAAACGCCTGTTTGTGGTGTGTCACGTAACAGTGATAAGGGCCACGTGCTCAAGGGTTGCTCTCTGATCGTATGGGATGAGTGCACGACGACCAATAGGAAGGCAGTTGAGGCCGTGGACACAACCCTGCAGGACATCCGGAGGAACGAACATTTGATTGGTGGTGACACAGTTCTGTTCAGTGGCGATTTCCGAGAAACGTTTCCCGTGGTGAAACGATCTTCGTTGTGGTCCTGAGTTCGTACGCTGCGCTTGACCATTAATATGAGAGCTCGGCTCGGCGGCAATGCTTCATGAATGCTCAAAAATTCTCCGATGTCCTTCTAAGTCTTGGCGAAGGCACTCTACCAGAGGAGAGAGGTGGACAGGTGGTGCTTCCAGAGTCTCTCGGTAGAGTTGTATCCAGCTTAGAAGAACTCATTCGCTCTGTGTACGGGGACATCAGTCGTATACCGCATCAGAAGAATTCTTGGGTGTGTGAGCGAGTCATTTTGACGCCCAAAAATGATGAGGCTACAGCAATTAACGAATGGGAATGAAGTAGTCTACACCTCTATAAACACTGTCGTCGAGCAAGATGACGCCACACATTACCCCGTGGAATTTTTGATCTCCCTGTCCGCAAGTGGACTCCAGCGCATACCATCAAGCTGAATGTCCCCGAACGGGACCCGCTTTAAAGTCATCTCGCTCCACAGACACACCATTAAGGCGGAAATTCTGACGGGTTGTGGCGTCGCGTCGGCGAGGCAGTATTTATACCACGCATTCCTCTCATACCATATAACTTCCAGTTCAAGCGCGTACAGTTTCCCGTGAGTGTTTGCCTTGCGATGACTATCAATAAGTCGCAGGGGCAGACACTGAGGGCAGCGGGTGTCGACCTCAGGACGAGCTGCTTCTCACACGCGCAGCTGTACGTCGCTTGCCTCCGCGTCACCAGTCCCGACTATCTTTACATTTTGGCTGTGGAGAGCTACTAAATTTGTTATCGAGAAGTCCTATAGGTATGCATTTTTAACCTATTCTATATTCCTTGTTCATTTTTATCTCCATTTGCTTCAGTCACAACTTATGACTTAATTCAGCAGAATCACCATAAAGTCATTTATTCAAAGCAGGCTGAAAGTCAGCAGTTTTTGAAGGTCAATTTTACATAAGACAGTCTCCCTCTGCTACTGCACTTTATATATAGATATGAAAAGTCAAGAAGAAACGGGTAAATGAATGTTATTTTAAAAGGAATGATCGGAGGTATTTTTGGTGCTGTATAGCGTTTATGCAGACGACGTCGCAGGGAAATACCACTGACTGATTAATCACGAAATTTTAGAAACTATAATATCTACAAACTCAAAATTTGGCAGGTAGGTTCTTTATAGTGTGTAGATATCCGCTAAGATCGAATTTCACAAAACTTCACCCCTTAAATTCTTGGTTTGGGAGTTTGTATGAGAGTCCTATGTTTTTAAAGTAAGAGACTTGAAAGGACATTGTTCAGCGTCCATACATCGTTAGCCTAAGAACCAACAATCATGAAATATTATATTCTAGGTTCAAAATCATAAGTAAATGACTGTAAAAACAAAGATTATTGACGGACACTGCTGAGAACTTAAATTATTAGGAAAACTAAAATTATTTTGAGGTTATTTTTAATATTCAATGAAACATGGGTCAACCTATGTACTTAGTATGAAGTGAAATTATATTACAACTAATTTATTTTATTCGGTGCGATTTTAAAGAATAACTATTAGGAAAAACTTGGTTAGGTAGAATTCATGAATAAAATAAAAACTGCAATTTTGCTTCTTATTTATTGACTATTTTTCACATAATTGTATCATATTGTATATTGTATTTATTTCTATATCACATGTATATTGTGTAAATATGCAGCGTGAATGTATATCAGGTGTTCTTAAATAATTTGGCAGTATGATCCTCTCTGGATGTTGTGGCATAGGTTCACTAGCACTTGGTAATAAGGGCTCTGCTCTTTGGTAACATCGATGGCATATTAGATAGCCGAAATAGTTAAATTAAAGGAAAAAAATCGCAAATAAACACACACAACAGGTAATCCTAAACGAGAATGCACTTTCCGGTATAATTTACTACTCTTTGGAATGCACGAATGCCACAGATTACTACGAATGCAAACTGCATGCACCACAATCACAGAGTAACGAGTTTTATGCTGGCTCTTCACTTGACAACAGTTTGTCCTTTTCATGCTTAATAAGGAATGTAAAGGACAGACTGATGTCATGTTTTAAAATAGCAAATACGGATAGCCAAGTGAAGTGCCGGCATAAAGAAGAAAGAGTGTTTTGTTCGCAGCGCTGTCATAGATTATACACATAAAATGGTATTTAGGTATTTATTATCTCAGATTATTTTTTAACTTTTTAATTTAGCTTACTTAACTGGAAGTGTCCGTCACAATCTAAATACTGATAATTATCGCAAAAAATATACCAAGCATTATCATAAATGCCAAATTGGTGTTGGTTCTTAGGCCAATTTTAACATTGTCCTTTAACATAATAATGTATCTCTAGAAATAAACCCCCTTTTGGGTTCAAAAACTATGTGCTAATAACTAACTCCACGCGTACGAAGTCGCGGGCGGCCGCTAATTAGTAAAAAAAATATTACAATGTTACGGGGTAGTGCGAAATAATTATACACGTCAAGGGCAGTTTCTTAGCCGTAGTTCCCATATTTATAAGTATTTTACTTATAAGTAGTTAACATTGGCTGCCTCTTCTAATACACTCCTGCTGGAAGAAATTTCAGATTGAAATAAGCAATGCCCTTGTACAAGTATCTTTAATAATTAAGTTACATATGTATATACATTTGTCGGTCCAAAATAAATAAATATATATGCTTAAATCTAATTTACTTTATAAAATTATATGTTAGGAATAAATTTATTTACAATAATGACTTATTTAGTTGCACGACCCGACCCAATAACATGGTTTATTACCCAATGTTTCTGAATCGGACCGTCCAACCTCTCAAATTTATTCGCTAGGATGATAAGGCTTCGTAATAGTGTTAAATCTTCGCCCATCGAACACGGAACTCTGAAAAGGAATCCATTTATAGCGCTAATACTGCCAAAATTACTCACGTGTGTTGCACCAACTTACTTTATAAGATAAAGTAACTGGTTAAGTAAAAAATATCGACGTAAGAAAACGTATTTGCTGTAAGTAGCAAGAATGGCGTAAGTAGACTGAATACACAGCTAGATTCAGCAAATTTTTCTGCATCGATTGGTCTGGGTCTCATATCGCTACGACGACAAAAATGTTCAAAATAGGGTATAATTTTGAAAAGTTTACGTGTTCAATTTGCTGTAAGTCACTAAAAAAACGGTGTTTTAACACTTTTTTACTTATAGCAAAAGTGTAGTTTATTACTAAACATCTGATATAACTTACAGCATTCTTATGAAATGAAAGTAACATGTGAAAAAATTACTTACAGCATTCTTTTGGGGTGCAAATTTAATACAAGATTACTGACAACATTCTTATGGTGTACAAATTGAGCACAAGATTACTTACAGCATTCTTTCAGTCTGTAATTTAAGTTTGCCATAAGGTTACAGCACTTTTCTATTGATACTTTTAAGAATATTTTCTTTGTTACTACATTTTAGCGAGTTATTAATACGTAGAAAATAAGAAAATACACATTTTTCAAGGTAGGAATTATATAGTTATTGAACATTTAGGGCATTGTTTTGTGACATTTTAATTATAACGAAATCGGTTACGCCGTCGAATTTTAGCCCGCGCTTCCTTTTATGCCTACTTACGGTAGTATTGTGACGTGGCGATAGCACAAAGCGGCGCTGGCGCGCCCAGTTAGTCCGCGATCGCGGTGGTGGAATGATATCTGTGTAGTGTGAAAAGAATTAAGTACCCAGTTTTGCCGAAAGTATTATACCCACGGAGTATTGAAATAAATTAAACTTAGTCAAGGCAAGTATTATTTGTGTATTACTTAGTTTGGAATTATCTGTTTTTATTTATAACTTCTTCCTAACGTGTCTGAGTAGGTATGTATGTTTGGGCCAATCTTGGAAGTCAATTATAAACTCCACAGAGTTAAAATTTGACATTTAAAGAAAGAAGAAAAACATTTGAGTTCAGTTCTGTTGATAATACACTAAAATGGCAAGCATGACTTGTTGCTGCACTGTCTCTTCAAAATTATTTATTTGGATATTAACTTGGTCTACTACTTGTTAATATTAACCATGATTTTAACTTGGTCTTATTACGATAGTCTCGATTGTTTTTTTATTTACCATTGTAAAATATTTTTTCTCGTAGGTATCAAAATTAAAAGAGGCACAAACTTACGCATTTCTACATTATAATTGTCCTTACACAATAAAAAAACATAAAAATAATTTACTTATAATAATAAAATTTTATTTGTACGTTAATTATGTTAGTATAGAGTAATCTTGAAAGTTCTACTAGCTATTTAACTTACAGATTATTTATTATATTTGCACCTTATTATTCTATTAGGAAATTATAAACTTAAATATTACAATGTGAACATTTTTTATTCAGATGGCGAAACGTAGAGAGTGGATGGATGATCTGAAACCAATTGTAGAACAAGAAGAATATACAGAATCAAAAAAAAGACCTAAAATAGAGCGAAAGAAGGGACCTAAAATAGAACCAAAGAAAAAATCCAAAGTCAAAATATTGAGCCAAAAAGTTTATGTTGGTGGGAAACTTGTATCAAGCACGAAACACGCTAACTCAACAGTAACTAGTGATGTCAATTCATTATCTGCATCAAATGAAGATTGTGAAGGTTTTTTAAGGACACCTCATCACGAAAGATACGAAAGAAAAAAATTGACTCCGAAATCCGTGTCACTGTGTCTATTGATCCTGTATCAGACTTGGAAATAAACTACTTAGACGTAGAACCACTAACCAAAGCTGTCTGCAATGATCCTGCTGCAGGTGTCCCACGAAGCACGTCGCCTGCTCCTGGAACAAACACTGGTTTCTACGAAGATTCTGCTGCAGGCGTTCCACGAAGTATGTCACCTACTCCTGGAACAAGCACTTGTTTATACGAAGATCCTGCTACAGGCATCCCACGAAGTATGTCACCTACTCCTATAACAAGCACCTGTTTATACGAAGATCCTGCTGCAGGCATCCCACGAATTATGTCACCTGCTCCTGGAACAAGCACCTGTTTATACGAAGATCCTGCTTCAGGCATTCCACGAAGTATGTCACCTGCTCCTGGAACAAGCACCTGTTTATACGTAGATCCTGCTTCAGGCATTCCACGAAGTATGTCACCTGCTCCTGGAACAAGCACCTGTTTGTACGAAGACCCTGCTGCAGGCATCCCACGAAGTATGTCACGTGCTCCTAGAACAAGCACCTGTTTATACGGAGATCCTGCTGCAGACATCCCACGAAGTATGTCATCTACTCCTGTAACAAACACCGGTTTCTACGAAGATACTGTTGCAGGCATCCCACGAAGCACATCACCTGCTCCTGAAACATACACCGGTTTTCGCAAGGATCGCGCTACAAGCGTCCCACGAAATACGTCGTTTGCTCCTGAAACAAACACTGGTTTCTGCAAGGTTCGCGCTGCAAGCGTCCCACGAAATACGTCACTTGCTCCGGAAATAAACACCAGATCCCACGCAGATCCTGCTGCAGGCAACCAACGAAGTACGTCACCTGATCCTGGAACAAAAACCTGTAGTCACAAGGATCGCGCTGCAAGCGTTCAACGAAGCACGTCACCTGCTCCTGGAACAAGCACCGGTTTCCACGAAAATCCTGCTTCAGGCGACTCACGTTCCTCGCAAAGTCCATCTCCTACTCCATGTAAAATTACTAAAACACAAAAAAGAAATAATTTTTCGAGACAATGTAAAAGAAAACTAGAATTTAATAAAGCTTATTTAGATTTTCTTGGTGACGATGCTGACGATAATCTACTAAATGAAGTTTTTCCATCAGAAGATTCAGGAAGTTGGAGTGAACAGGAAACATCAAGTGAATCAGATAAAGACGATAGCCAGTCGAACGTCAAGACGGTTAAGAAAGGAAAGAAGAAGACAAAGAAGGGAAAGAAGAAGTCAAAAATAACTAAAAAGGCGGAAATGAATGGAATAAATATCGAAAAAAGCAAACCGAAGTCCCTCATAAAAAAAGGAAATAATATTAGAAGACAAAATGGAAAAAGCTATTTTGATGGAAAAGGAAATCTTATTGAAGCAAAAGAGATGAAACTTAACCCCTGTACTGGAAAGAAATGTAGGAATAGCTGTGGTGAGATTCCGGAAGAACGTCGTCAGGCTTTATTCCAATTTTATTGGAATCTTCAAAACCAGCAAAGGCGTAAGGACTGGATAGCACAGATGACTGTTAAAAAACCTGTTAAAAAATGTACTTTAGATAGCGCAAACACATCTAGGCGTGGTGTTACATACGAATACTATATTAATGATGGGGAGGAAAGGCGACAGGTTTGCCAACAATTTCTAATTACGACATTGGATATCTCTCAAAGATTTATTTTGTATACAGCAGAAACGACTACAGACGGCTTCGCAAAATTAGATGATAGGGGTAAACATGGTTCACATAATAAAACTCCAGATGAAGTAATTCAACATGCAAAACTGTTTATATCGTCGTTACCACTGCTTTCTTCACACTATTGCAGAAAAGAATCCAGTAGGCTTTATTTGTCAGAGGATGTTAAAAATTTAACCAATTTATATGAAATTTATGTTACGCGCTGCGATGAAGATAAAACAAAGCCGATGTCACACAAAGTGTTTTCAGAATTCTTCAAAAAAAATTATAACGTTGGATTTCATGTCCCCAAAAAGGACAAATGCAACCTGTGTACGTCCTCCAAAACATACGACGTGCAAACAAAAGAATATGTAGAAAAAATGAATATTCATTTAAAAGAAAAAGAAGAGTCTCAAAATAGATTCCTTTTTCATCAAACACTTTTTGAAAAAGATAAGAGTGTAATTTGTGCAAGCTTTGACTTGCAAAAAGTCTTAAATACACCGCATGGTAATAACATGTCCTTATACTACAGCCGCAAAATAGCTGTTTACAATTTTACGGTTTATGAAAGTGGCACCCGATTTGGTTTTTGCAACATTTGGTCGGAAACTGACGCTCATCGAGGAGCAAACGAAATATCTTCTTGTCTCTTTAATTATATAAAGAAAGTTGATAGCAGGGAAGTAAAAACTTTACTGCTTTACGCAGATTCGTGCTTTGGCCAAAATAAAAATAAAACCGTTCTTAGCATGCTGCGATATGCATTGAAACGCTGCATAAATTTAGAAGTCATTCAAATTAATTTTCTTCTTCCAGGGCATACATACATGCCAGCCGATAGTATGCATGCAACAATAGAACGTGCAGTCAGGAAAACTACAGTATGGGCTCCATCCCACTGGCCACTAGTTGTAGAAATGGCGAGGAAAAATCCATTTCCCTACGAAGTCACCGTACTAGAAGGTAAAGATTTCATGGGCTTTGAAGATGTTGTAATTAAAACATTTAAAAAATCTCAAAAAATTATGATGTCTCAGATACGTATCGCAACATTTCAAAAATGTAAGCCAGATGTAATGCTTGTAAAACACTTTATGGCCTCTGATGCACCATATTATATCGAAATTAAACTTGGCGACATTGGAGTCACAGAACCAAAACTTAATTTATACCCAGCTAAGTTGCCAATTTCCGCCCAGAAGTACAACGATTTAAAAAAATTGATTGTTAATAAAGTAATACCTAGCCATTGTGCTAAAGAATATTTAGATTTGAAGTATAATAAAAAACAGTCGATTGCTTAGCCGACACCGATGAAGAAGACTGAATTTAGAACGCCTTTATGAAAGAAGGAATAAGAAGTTTGACCTTTTTTTTTGTTTTTTTTTTGTTATTATTAAGGGTGATTGATTTAATCAATCACAGAATTGAGTAAGAATTTATTCTATGTTAATTGATTATGTTTTGATTTTTATTCTTATCATTATATTTTTCTTGTGTGAATGGTTATTATGTATGTTCTTTGAGAGCAAACTACAGTTTTACGTATTAATAATAAAGAAAATAATAAACTAACAGCATTTTAATTGCACCTTACATTTTAAAAAATCTTTATTTATACCAAATAAGTGATATCAGTAATTTTTTAGAGTTAGTTTTACATCTCTGTAATAGTACGTGATTAATTAAATATTTCAAATAAAGCATTTTAAATGTCTGGAAATATACGGAACTTAGCTATTTCCATAGAAGTCACTAAACTACTTACGACATTTTTCTGGTCTTCAAAATGAAAAATCAATTGCTGTAAGTAGCGAAAAGCCTACTGCTAATAACTTTAACAAAAATATTCTCATTCCTGTTCATGAGTATTATTGTAACAAAACTGTGTTCCAAAAATCATCTATCTGTCACTGATAATTAAAAAGATATGATTTTTTTTTCAAATTTTTTTGCGTTTTTTGGCTCTGGTGAAAAGTTGGGTTTTGGCTACTTACAGCAAATACGTTTTCTTGCGTCGATATGTTGCACTATTTGACTATAGTTAAAATAAGATATGTGACAATAACTGTTCAAGCGGTTAAAGTTATAGCAAAATCTTGTCATTGTCAAATGTGTACTGATTTTTAGTTCTCGTTACGTCCGTTATACGGCTCTGCTGTTCAAGTTTTCATAAAAAAAAATACATTGAAATTTCGCACTCACAAACTATTCGAATTCGATATTGGTTTGTGCTAGGAGTACTGCTTAAGTAAAAAATGAGTTGGATCGTTTGACGATACTCAAAATCTAAAAGCCTACTCTAATTCCACGAAAAACGAAATTTCGATCGAAACTTCGCACTTTACTTACTATGTTTCTGATTCGTTTTTAATTATAATAATAATCGTCGGAATATAGATTGAGGTATAAATTTTCTAAGCCTACTCAAAGAAAGCTTCAATTTGATAGTTTGGCGTTCAAATTAAGTATAACCTGAAATTGACGAAATTAAATTTCGTTTGAAGTTTCGAGAACAGGTCAGGTTTAATTTGACGGTGACAATCAACTGTACAAGAGGGGCCAGTTAAATTTATAGTAAAATGTAACTAGCTCTGTGGTGCAATTCACATTAAGTTGTAGGGAAGAACCCTAAAAACAAGCCTACGCGACGGCTCGCTTAAGTAAACATTAGCAGAAAATACAGAAGGAAAAAACAAAACGTAAGCGTGCTTTTACTCACAACAGATGTCGCAGAATGTGGTTCATACATCAAGCCACGTGTTAGTGTTTCATAAGTAATGCCGCTTCTTCTGAATATCATAGGCCTTATTAATCATGAAGACATGTTTTTTGAACTGAACACTTCTTTAGCGGAGTTGTATACTTTTTTTTTGTAATAGGTATAAAATGATAAACTCGTGTCAGGACACGTGGCTTAATCGAAAATGCGTAAGACGATAACAATAAAATTGGAAAGGTTGTTGACTTTCAATATATTGAACGAAACATAGTAATATTTTATTTTATCGTATTATGATAATAAGTCTCTAATTAGGACGTCCAGTTGGCAGTTTTATTGGTAAAAAATCCTGAATCCGAATTTGATATAGAATCAAAATTTTGAAATTTCAGAGATCACGGGGGGTCAGGGTTGAGAGATCATAAACTATCAAACACTCCAGATTCGCATGACAGTCGCTAAATCATGATTTTTCTTATTACTTTTTTGTTGCAAGGCAATTTTTTTAATACAGTAATATGATTTAGTATTTTGTGTTTTAAAATAATGAATAAACTTCCAGATACAGATCATGAAAAAAAAGCACTAACTATGTTTAGTAACCTAAACCTAACATCTAGCAGTTAAATGTTTCAAAAATAAATATCTTCTTCTGTTCTCAAACCATAGTTATATCGAGTAAAATATAGTTAGTTGGGGACTAAGCGTTCATAATCGTAATAAACGGATGAACCCAAAATCTTCTATTTCTTATATGTCTATTTAACTAACAGCTGTGCAACAATCTTTTTGTGATCCATATCACATAAAATAAAACTCGTACAATACGGCTGGCTACCGTTAAAAATATGGACACATTAACCAAATCTTTGCCGCACGAAATCGCATCGCAGCAATTCGCAGCGCAGTTTTGTGTGGGAGCCGTTAGTATCATATCATATGTTTAGTGGGTAAACTTTTAGAGACGCTGCTATTAGGAAACTCAAAATTGCTAAATATGAAATTATGAATTCAAAAAAACGAGACAGCATTGACCTCTTTGATTGAGTGTTGAGTAACCTAGCTAGCTGCAGATGGTACAGTGCTATCGTGATAATAAAAATATAACTCCTGATTGTTTAAAAATGCTTTATTGCTTTTCTAATAAACAATAATAATTATTTACAACACTCACACCAATAAAATTAGCCTAGCCCCAAAGTAAACACTATAAGGCTGGGTGTTACGGGATACTAGGGTAACGGATAGAATACATGTACTTATACATATATGTGTATAAGTATATTTATATAGAAATACATGTCCAACATCCATGACTGGAGTACAAATGCTCGTATTCATCAAGCAAATATCTGCCTCCCCGGAATTCGAACCCGGGACCTCTCGAGTAGGCGACACCTTGAAACCCAGTGTACAAACGACTCGGCCAAAGAAGTCGTTTAATATTTACACTATTAGAAAATTTTGTTCGGAAAGGAATTTGCCGTGTGAAATAATGCATCTATTTTCGCACTAGTCTTACCATTCTTTGGTAAATGTTGTATTTACCGGAATTTTTACATATGTAACTACCAGCATGGTAAAAGTGAATCCCCTTAGAAAGAATAAATAACATTTCACATCATAAATAGCCCATTGCTATACCATATACTTACCACCCAGGTCATGGCGAATTCCCTTATTATTAAGTTATTATTTAGTTAATCTTATTTGTATCTTAGGTTTTCAGGCACACCATTCATTAAGTAAAATAAGTTTCAACGGTATAGATGCAATGATCCTTGTCATATAATTCCTTTTTATATAATTCAGACGACGTATCCTGAAAAGGACGCGAAACGTCAAATAATCATCTATCTATACTTATAATAAATCTGTAGAGATGTCAATACTGTACATGAAATATATTTTTAAAATAACTATCAGGGGGTGATAAGTGATCGATACTGATGCCAAAAATGCAATCAGTAAATTTTTTGTCTGTCTGTCTGTCTGTGTGTATGTTCCTTATAGAAACAAAAACTACTCGACGGATTTTAACGAAACTTGGTACAATTATTCTTCATACTCCTGGACAGGTTATAGTATACTTTTCATCACGCTACAATCAGTAGGAGCAGAGTAGTGAAGGGAAATGTTGGGAAAACGGGAGAAGTTACTCCATTTTTTAAGCTTCCGTCGCGTGTGCAGCCTTAATGATTAAAGTTACATAGAAATCATGTATGACGGAAATATTCTACATAAAATTGTCTAAAAAATATCCCGCAACAGCATATGTCTATCTTTTATGGTTGACTCACAATAACACGTGTAACTCCCGATAGCTTAGCAGTTCGGAGCATTCTGATCATATTTGTTTACTCTTACGTTTATAATACTCGGTATAGAAACACCAAACTTATACATGAAATAAGCCATCGCGCCGTCGCACGTGAATACTGAATCATGCTATGAGGATTATTTTTGTGTAACGGTTGCCGCGCTCGACACGGGTCGCGGCAGCGGTAGGGTATCAAAGGTCCGAGAGCGAGCTGTCTAAATCTGTTTTCTGCGTCGCTCCCCCCCTGGGGGACGATCGCTTCCGATGAAGCCTTAGAGGCCTTCCCGGCCAGAGGCAGCCCCTACG
Organism: Chilo suppressalis; assembly: GCA_902850365.2. Taxonomy (NCBI): domain Eukaryota; kingdom Metazoa; phylum Arthropoda; class Insecta; order Lepidoptera; family Crambidae; genus Chilo; species Chilo suppressalis. The sequence goes on along the minus strand of OU963895.1, from coordinate 9,176,544 downwards.
GGTGTTTTTTAGTCAGTACGAGTCTGACATAACCTTGCAGCCGGCTGTAGGGTATCCATGAGGATTTCTCATCTGCTCGCCCGCCTGGGAGACCGAAACCGTGCTTATCAGCGCGACTTTTAGTCTTTAAATAGTTTATTTGAATTTCTTTTGTTGTTATTTTGTAAAACAGGTATTAGTTGTTTTGGTAGTGTTTAAATATTCGTTCAAATTAAAAATTATTAAGCGTAGGTACTTTTAATAATTAAAGTAGTTATAAGTATTCATTTTTAAGTGAAGGAGGTATAGGTAGATAGTATTGCACAGGCGTTTCAGCTTTATTTTCATTTCTTTTTTGTTGTGAGTTGTATATATTTCTGGTTATAATTCTATAAGAATATTTTAGTTCAAATAGTCACTTAGATTTTATGTGTAAGGTAGCTAAAGTTAGGACCACGTATTAGTTGTTTTGGTAGTGTTTAAATATTCGTTCAAAGTGTAATTTAATCATATAGGATGAATGTACGATGGCCCATCGAAAAGGAGTAGAAGCGGTAGACAGAACTTTAAGAGATATAAGACAAAATGATCGACCAATGGGCGGTATCACAGTTTTATTTTGTGGTGATTTCCGACAAACCTTACCGGTAATACCACGGGGAACCCGAGCTGCTGAGGTTAGGGCTTGCCTGAAAAGCTCTTATTTGTGGCGTGATATACAATCTGTGCATTTGACTATAAACATGCGAGTGAGAACTGTAGATAACCCGGATGATCGTGAATTTTCTGATATATTATTAAAGAAAATACCTTCACCAAAGATACCTATCCACTGCTACACCAAGGAAAACTTGTTCTGACGCCTGAGTTATGTTGTATAGTGCAATCCCAACAACATCTTACATCGTCAGTTTACGGTGACGTAACAAATATATTAAATAAGAACAATTCTTGGCTATGCGAAAGGTCCATTTTAACTCCTCGCAATGACCAGGCATCTGAGATTAATAATAAAATACTGTTGAATATCCAGGGGGAAAGCAAAGTTTATAGTTCAATAAATAGAATGGCCGATGAACAAGAAGCCACTAATTACCCGATAGAATTTTTAAATTCTTTAAATATGCCCGGGCTTCCTTCTCATGAAATTTGTTTAAAAATTGGCTTTCCGATTATTCTGCTCCGAAATTTAAGACCACCACAACTTTGCAATGGAACTCGGCTTAAAGTAACCCAGTTGCAACAAAATGTAATCGAGGTTCAAATTTCAATAGGTTGCGGTGCAGGAGAAACCATCTTTATTCCAAGAATTCCCATGATTCCAAATAATTTTCCATTCCAATTTAAAAGAACGCAATTCCCAGTATCGGTGTGTTATGCAATGACAATAAATAAGGCTCAAGGGCAGACTTTTCGTGTTGCTATAGTAGATCTCGGTGTCAGTTGTTTTTCACATGTCGCTCTTTCCCGGGTTAGCAGTTCTAGAAATCTTTATGTTCACGTGCCGGACGGGTTAACTTTCAACGTAGTTTACCCGGAAGCTTTGCGCTGAAGTATTTTCATTCTATATGTACTTAAGCCTCATATGAAAGTGATCTAAACAATATTACCAATACATTAACATAATAACATACAAAGAGTTACACGCTGATGATCTCGGGGCACAGTGATAATAATAATATTCTGCGGTTCGTTATTGCGATATTTTTAACAGTATTGTGGATTGACATATTATATTTCCCTACTAAAATACGAAAGTTAATCTGTCTGTCACATCAAAACCACGGAACCCTGAGGAAAAGGACATATGCTACTTTTTTACGAAAAACGACGAAAACGCGGACGAAGTCGCAGGCTAAAGCTAGTACCAAATAATTTTCCATTCCAATTTAAAAGAATGACAATAAATAAGGCTCAAGGGCAGACTTTTCGTGTTGTTGGAGTAGATCTCGGTGTCAGTTGTTTTTCACATGGTCAGTTATGTCGGTCTTTCCCGGGTTAGCAGTCCTAGATTTTTTTATGTTCACGTGCCGGACGGGTCAACTTTCAACGTAGTCTACCCGGAAGCTTTGCGCTGAAGTATTTTCATTCTATATGTACTTAAGACTCATGTGAAAGCGATCTAAACAATATTACCAATACATTAACATAATAACATACAAGGAGTTACACGCTGATGGTCTCGGGGCACAGTGATAATAATAATATTCTGCGGTTCCTTATTGCGATATTTTTAACAGTATTGTAGATTGATATATTATATTTCCCTACTAAAATACGAAAGTTAATCTGTCTGTCACATCAAAACCACGGAACCCTGAGGAAGGACATATGCTACTTTTTTACGAAAAACGACGAAAACGCGGACGAAGTCGCGGGCAAAAGCTAGTAGTTAATATGACGTGACGTGACATGACGACCTCCGTGGTCGAGTACGTACAAACCACGCCAGGTTTCATGGTGTCGCCGACTCGAGAGGTTCGAATCTCGGTGGGGGCAGATGTTTGTGTGATGAATACGAGCATTTGTACTCCAGTCATGGATGTTTAATATGTATTTCTATATAAATATACTTATATATGTACTGTATATGTATTCTATCCTTTACCCTAGTATCCATTAACACAAGCCTTACAATGCTTACTTTGGGCCTAGGCTAATTGGTGCGAGTGTTGGAAATATTTATATTTAATATTATCTCGTATGAAAACAACCTAGTGTGTTACAACTGGCGGGCTTATCAATAAGGCTTGAGATCCCTTTTTTCAGACAGAGTTTTTAATTAATTGAAGAGAGTAGTTTTATAAAGAAGTGGCTTTATTATAAAGTCATGTAATCTATTCCACCTGAAGAAGTCCATCAGTACCTACATAATCTCAAAATCGATGGTCAATGTTTCCTAAACTTCGTCATGACATAGGTATCCTAAAAGCATTTCACTTAACGTCATCAAAACTTAAAGTTATAATTAGATTAGTTCATCCTATGGACGCCATGACGATTAATACGTCACAATATCAAGTCTATTGTAAGCAAGTATATTTTAAGAACAGGCGCAGGCATAGAATACAACCTATTGCGCAGTTAAAGGAGCTCTGACGTGGAATTTTATATTTAGTAGCCGCTACTTATTCAGAAAATTTTGCAAGAATTTTCGCTGTTTCGAAAGATTGCAGGAAAAGAAACCTTTTAAGTCTTTGGTAATAGAAATTGCAGAAACCTAAAAAACTTTGTTTTTTAACTTCATTGTAACTCAAGCTTTTCATGTTTTAATTTATAGGTATGACTCATGATGTAACTAGGGGCTTGTTGAAAGCGAGTGCTTTCGTTTTTTTCATCCTTATTCCAGTTAGGTAGTTATGTTGTCTTTTGTTCTTCAACGTTTCGAAATTTGTTGAAATTAATCTGTTACCTGTTACTGTGGTTTCTGATTATACTCCTAGGCGTCATGGCGATGTAGCTATAGGTTAAAATGGACAATTCTTCTTTTTTAAATTAATTATTGCGTAAATTATGATGTTGGTGTTACTATTTCATTCATTAATATGACCCAAAGATGGCAAGACCTTACTTATTTTATAATGGACAAAATATGGACAATTGAGTAAGTTAAGTAACAATAAACGTATAGTACATACTCGGTAACTTGTGCTGTGGGCAAATTCACAGGAACCATGTGGCACAGGTACGTAAAAAAGTTTTGCAGAAGTTTTATACTGTAAGTAAGAAACTTGATTTTTATATATTTAGGAGGTTATTTTAACGTATTTTGTAAGCTGCCAAAGCAATTGTAGAACAAAAATCCGTAAAACGTTTTTAAAGTTCCGCCATGGATAAGAGCGCACTCATGGGAATCGATCGCCTTTTTATTATAGTTTGCGATGCTATATTTTTACTCCACTGCCCCTCCAGTCTACCTCAGAGCGCAGGGGAAACAATGAAAGAAAACAAAAGAATGAAGATAATATTATAATTTTATTTTACTAACTATAAATATCATAAGGAAGCTGAATACAGTAGTTTTAAAGTTATAGTTTATATAAATCACTTCCCTTTCAGTGAGCAAAACCTTAAGTTGTCATTAATATTAGAATTATATAAATATCAGACATTCATAACAAACTACAATGTACTTACATGAGTTCTTAAACTTTATCTAAAATATTTTACCTACTCTGCAATGGACTGTCAATTGAGAGACCACAAAACTAGACTTTTCCAGATAATAAACTATTCAGTGGATTTTAGAGGTTCTACGGCTCGTTTGATCGATATTGGTGATGCTGTATACTAGGTTAATTCTAGTTCTCAATGAGACAACCAGTTATATAAATACTAGCAAACCAGTGAACCAAATGTTCACCAAAAAAATTGAGAACTTCGGCGATTTTGTGTGGTTTCGTTTGAAATAGAAATCACGTGATTTCTCGAAAACCGGAAGTGCTACGTTACTCACATCCGGTTTGTAGTCTTATCAGACTATTCTCAACTTATAACTTAAACATTCTCTTTATCTATCTCTTACGGTTTGGCCGCTGAAACAGCACCACGGACAGACGGACGGACGGACTTGTCTAATAGATAAGAGATATATGTATATACGTGATTGTTAGTTAATGAATCAAATCTTTCATTATTGTAATTACATAAATCAATTAACTCATTCATGGCCTGCATGTGTTCCTTCATTTCACATTTGATCACACTTCATTTGACACTTAGGAGACAATCTTGCAGTTTATCTATTTTACTTTGTAAAATTTGAGTATCCGTTTCATAATTTAAACAAATGTTATTACATTTTGCAGAATAAATGTCCAATTTATCAATTAACTGTAATCTCTCCCTGTTTAATTTAATATTTTTTATAAAGAATTTTTGTTTTTTAATTAACTTTTGAGTTTTTTTAATATATCTATTAATTTTTACATATTTCTTTAATTTGTTTCTATTACATCCAACAACCCCCAATTTGTTATTTCTACTGTCATTCGATGTAAGATCTATGGGGTCATCCATAAATTACGTCACACGAATTTCATGATTTTTTGCTCCTCACCCCGTCCTTGTCACAGCTAGTCACATTTGTGAGACTCCCCCCCTCCCTAGTGTGACGTCACATATTGTGCAAATTTACATTTAAAAATTATTGAATGAAAACAACGGTTCTGAAATCAGTTTTATTTCCATTTAAATTGTTTTTAATAATATTAACATCAAATCAAACAATTAACAAAAGAAAAAACGATTAATTATATTAATTAAAGAACAAAAAACAATTGACTATGTTAATTAAATAAATTAACAAAACAAAAAACGATTGACATCATTAATTAAAGAAATTAACAGAACAAAAAATATTAATAGCATTATAATTAAATTAAAGATACAAACTTAATAATCGTAAGTCCATGGACACTGAACCAACTCCTTTAAATTATTTATAACTGGCATAGCACCACTTTGTTCTCGTTTGGGTTGTTAATGTTTTCGTAAAGTAATAGTTTCAACACTTACATTATAATAGATTTTGAAATGTGATGTCACGAAATTTAGGACCCCTCCACAGTGTTTTATGGAACCAAAAAAATTTACATGTTCAGGTTCTTACATAAATAGATTATTTATACCCTAAAAAGGCATGAGTTCAATTTACAGAAGTCTAACTCAAATACTTTTTGAGAAAAAAAATCATGAACTTATCGTGACCTTTGACCTATGAAATCTAGAATATTTTTTTATAAAGTGAATATTAACAATATATTTTTTCAATAAATATGTGTCAATCGGGCATAATCAGAGGCGTATAAACGCGTTTCTTTAGCTTAAAAAAATGCATTGGTTTGGGAGCAGCATTTTTTTTGTATTTCGTATTTCGACGGGTCCCAAGAACAAAATCTTATAGAAATTTAAGACAAAATTGATTTTATTATTTTAATGTACTTGCTATTACATCAGCTATAAGGAAATATAATTATTTTTTTCGTCATACGTTTACTTTATGATATAAACAATCGAACATCATCTTATCCGAAGCGTGATTCGACGAACAATAACGTACGGACATGTACGAACTTGTTCTTCCCAGGTCGCATCTTGCGCGCTGCGCTCTATGATCAGACACCGGTTTGTTCTTCGCATTGGCGGCCGTTTTGATGGTGCGGAATTGTTTCACTACATTTCGTGTTAAATAATAATTTAAAGAGTGGATACACTATTTAGTGCATAATTTATAATGTCGGCCTTATCAAGAAAGAGAAGAATTTTGGATTTAGCCCTAAATCTAGATAATAATGATAACGATGATTCTACTCCGAACAGAAATACACACGATGAAAACTCCAATTTAGGTAAGTAATTGTTTTAGTTTTCAAATTCAACAATGTAGTAATAGCTGAGTGTTTTATTTTTGATTCTATAAATTATTTTGTTTCAAAATTCCTAAAAAATATAAATAACCGTCGTTTGTGATTTTACGATATTGTTCTACGACAATTTGAAAAACTTATTTTTAGATCGTGTTTTATTATATTTTCAAATTTTATTGTCAAATTAGTCTGAAAAGAACATAATAGCATTTGATAGTGAAATATTAATTTTCACCATATTACTTTCACATAAGTTGTAGTTCGTCATAAATGCATTAAAAATTTATAATCGCATGTGCAGATAAGACATTGTTCTATGGAAAATTAATGAAAAAAAACTGTCGTGTGTAAATTTGCGTTTTTGTTTATGGGAATTAATTTGATAATACGATTTTGTTCTTTTAAAAACTTGCTAAATATGAAACTTAACTTAATTAAAGTAACATAATTATATTCCTTATAAGTTAGGTACTTTGTGTGTTGAACATTATAATCATTGCTTATTTGTTTTTTGTTTTATATCAGAACTTGAAGATCCATGTGACACCGCTATGAGCTCCCCATTGTCGCCAGAAGTACGCAATATTAGAGAAGACATGGCAGAAGTATGGAATGATGTTTTTAATAATAATTATCCTATAGATTTATCACAACATCAATTACAAGCTGCCTATGACACTACTCATCCCTGCTGTCAGCAAGTTACTTTGTCACCTGCTCCTTTGCTTCATAATCTCATGAATGACGATGTGCTTACTCCGTTGAATACTGAGGTACCCTCTAGTTTTAATAATTCACCGGCATTTTACTAAGAAGAATTTGAAGAACCCCAAGTTTCCACTCCATCATCTTCTCAAATGGTTTTAGCTACGCCGATCCCCTCTCCACTAAATGCACACAATAAATGTTGCAATGAATTTTGTTCTATTCATTGTTCATGGCTAGATTCTGTAAAATGTTTAGGTAATACTAGTGGTTCTATATATATATATATATATATATATATATGATAATATTATAATGGCACAAGAGTCCGCCCGGACTCTTCGCCACAGCGTCCGCTCGTTTTCGCGTCTCTTTTTTTTCACTTCCACCATGGCAGCCTTAATAACAAAGTTTGGACGTACAGCGGTGCACACCCCTACGCCTTCAATGCTGTTTGAGATCGAGTTCTGCAACATACGCGGACTCCACTAACCTCAACGCTGTCCACCACCATCTCGAGACAGCACGGCCAACATTGTTGTTCCTGACGCAGACACAAATACATGCTCGGTATGGAAGTTCGCTCAGACCTGAATCCAAAGGATTACATTGAAACCGTGATCAAAACAGCTTCACGCAAACTCGGAGTCCTGAACAAGATGCGTCGTTTTTTCACGCCCGATCAACTGTGCTTGTTGTACAAAACGCAAGTGCGGTCCTGCGTGGAATATTGCTCGCACCTCTGGGATGGCTCTGCCAAGTACTTGCTCGATGCTTTGGATAGGTTACAGCGGTGCGCTATCCGCATCAAAGGCGATGAGGAGGTGACTAAACACCTCGAACCTCTTCAATTACGACGTGACGTGGCGTCACTAAGCGCGTTCTATCGTCTGTACCACGGCGAGTGTTCTGAGGAGTTATTATCTCTTATCCCACCTTCTCCTTTCCTTCAGAGGACCACGCGCGCTGGCCTACTTTGTCACCGTATTACTGTGGCCACAATTCCAACGCGTACAAAGAAATTAGGTGACTCATTTCTTTGTCGCACTATCCATAAATGGAATGCTCTGCATGCTCACGTGTTCCCTCCCTCTTACAACCCGGGATCCTTTAAAAGAGGCGTGAAGAAGCAACATGCAGGCCGGCAGGGTGAGGATGCCTGGTGTGGCAGATAGAACTGCTGTATCAGCTATCTTCGCGTCTGGACTTCACCTTCACTTAACATCAGGTGCGATGGAGTCATTTGTCGGACCTTTCTATAAAAAAAGTCAAATAGTCTTAAATTGAAAAGTTTATTTTGTTAATTTTTTTACAATAATTATGTACGACGAGAACGCTTTTAGTTATTATTTGATTATTAAGGCGTTATATTTTTGGATACAAAATCATTATTTTTGAGAGTTTTATATAAGTACCATAGATCTCTTTTTATCTAATCATAAGTTATAATTATACAAATCTGTGATTAATAGTTGTAATACCTCAATGAGTATTAATTAGCCGGATGTTTGTTGTCGCCGTCTCCGCTGCTTGGAAGATCCCTCCTTCTCCATGCTGGGGGTACACGTCGACTCTGGCCCCCTGGCCAGAGTTTACGTGTGTCTCTACAGATCCCACACCGGCGATGTTGAGACAACTCGACTTTTTGAACACCTTAGTCGGGCAGCAGATGACGCGCAGGAACAATTTCCCAATGCAGAATTAGTGTTTTTGGGGGACTTTAATGCTCACCACAATTTGTGGTTAAGTTCCTCCAAAACTGACCATGCAGGGATCTCTGCTCACGCATTCGCTCTCACGCATGACTTGAAGCAACTGGTTGATCAGCCCACCAGGATCCCAGATATTCCAAGTCAAGCGCCTTCTTTACTGGACCTTCTGCTCACGACCCATCCACAGGGCTATCAGGTTGTGGTAAGAGCCCCCCTGGGCTCGTCAGACCACTGCCTGATATCTGCCAAAGCACCACAGGCCAAGCCTCCGCGTCCAGCAGTGGTCAAGCGCCGTATCTGGCATTATGGGTCGGCAGATTGGGACGGTATGCGTGACTACTTTGCGTCCGTCCCTTGGAAGCAGCGCTGCTTCAGTAACAGGGACCTATCGGCCAGTGCCGTTGCCATTACTGAGGAGATTATAATGGGTATGGAATACTATATTCCTCATTCTGATCTCATCAGTAAGGGCACGCGTAACCTCTGGTTCAATCACGACTGTGCTGAAGCTGCTTCGCGTAAGCAAGCGGCATATCGTGCTTGGATCAGAGGTCGCGCTCTCAAGGATCCCGAGGTCGATTCACTCAAAGCAGCCTACAATTTTGCTTCCAAGGCCTGTAAGAAGGCTTACATTAGAGTGGATGCCCAGCGCGTTGCACGTGTTGGCCAGGAACTTATGACGCATCCTACGGGTTCCCGTAGCTACTGGCGTCTGGCCAAGGCCGTGCAAAAAAACTTCTGCGAGCCCTCGCTGCCACCTCTGAGATGCCCAGACGGAACACTAGCCCATAAGCCGCAGGAGAAAGCCGATTTACTGGCAAAACTCTTTGCGGCTAACTCCCGAATCGATGATTGCAATGCACTGCCACCATCATTACCTCACTGTGGCACAACGATGCCTGATATTAAAATCAGGCAGCGCGAGGTTCGTGCCGAATTGCAATCACTCGACGTCCGGAAAGCTAGTGGACCTGATGGCATCCCAGCAGTAGTACTCAAAAAATGTGCAGCGGAGTTGTCTCCCGTGCTCACGCGCTTGTACCAATGCTCGTATTCTTTGGGGCGTGTGCCGGAGACTTGGAGAGATGCCAATGTGCAACCGGTGCCCAAAAAAGGGGATCGCTCAGACCCGGCAAACTACCGGCCAATAGCAGTCACCTCAGTTTTATGTAAAGTTTTAGAAAAGGTCCTTAATAACCATCTGACCCGCTACCTAGAGGATCACTCCTTGATTAATGATCGTCAATATAGTTTTAGACCGAAACGATCGACGGGTGATCTTCTAGCGTACTTAACTCATATCTGGGGTGAGGCTATCGACAAGCGTGGCGAGTCGTTGGCTATCAGCCTTGACATTGCCAAGGCGTTTGACAGGGTCTGGCACAAAAGCCTTCTCTCCAAGCTTCCGGCATACGGTCTGCCAGCCCAGTTCTGTTCTTGGGTAGCTGACTTCCTGCATGAGCGTAGAATTCGTGTCCTTACGGATGGTAGCAGTTCGCGGTTCATGTCAGTGAATGCCGGCGTTCCCCAGGGCTCCGTCCTATCCCCCACTCTCTTTCTGCTGCATATCAATGACTTAATTCCTCTTGGGAATATTCATTGCTATGCAGACGATAGTACAGTGCATGCGGGGTATCTCGGACAAGCAGCGGCTGGGCTGGCGGTAACCAAGGAGAAACGCGAGAATCTTGTCATTGAACTCAATCAGGCTTTGGACCACATTTCTGAATGGGGTACCAGGAAAACTTGCTCGATGCTTTGGATAGGTTACAGCGACGCGCGATCCGCATCATAGGCGATGAGGAGGTGACTAAACACCTTGAGCCTCTTCAATTACGCCGTGACGTGGCGTCACTAAGCGCGTTCTATCGTCTGTACCACGGCGAGTGTTCTGAGGAGTTATTCTCTCTTATCCCACCTTCTCCTTTCCTTCAGAGGACCACGCGCGCTGGCCTACGTTGTCATCGTCTAACTGTGGCCACAATTCCAACGCGTACAAAGAAATTTGGTGACTCATTTCTTTGTCGCACTATCCGTAAATGGAATGCTCTGCCCGCTCACGTGTTCCCTCCCTCTTACAACCTGGGATCCTTTAAAAGAGGCGTGAAGAAGCAACATGCAGGCCGGCAGGGTGAAGATGGCTGGTGTGGCAGGTAAAACTGCTGTATCAGCTATCGTCACGTCTGGACTTCACCTTCACTTAACATCAGGTGGGGTGGAGTCATTTGTCGGACCTATCTATAAAAAAAAAAAAAAAAAAAAATTAGGAAGAATTTATTAGTTGTTTTTTTTTTAAGAAAAGTTTGTCTTATATTTTTGTTTTTAAGTTTTTGTTTGATTATAACATTGAAAAGATTAATAAAAGTAAAAGAAAATGTTTTTTTAATTTTATTGAAAATACTATCGAAAGATAATACCGACATACGACTTAATTATCTTTTAAAAAATAAGTAGCTAAACATTGTATATACACTTAAATCGATAAAGATTCCATAAAACAAAGTCGTGTTTACGGTTAAGTACTAGATTATTCCGAATAACAAAAGCTTATTATATCATAAGAAGACATTTTCAAAGAATTAAATATTAAATTTATTATAAAAACGTGAAAATCATGTTATTAAAGTAAACAAACTGCCGTTACAATAATGTTCCGAAAACTTCCTGTTTTTTAACTATCTAACTGACTCTTCAAATTGGACGCGACAAAAAAGCAGCGTACTGGCAACTACAATTTTTGTAGATGCGATTTTGTTCTTGGGACCCGTCGATTTATTGTTTTTTCTCCCTAAAAACGAAAAAGTGGAACCTAGAACTTAGATAGAAATAAACCTACGGATGTGGTCTATCATACATAAATAAGCCACGTGTCACTTTTGCGGCGTTTAGAAGATATTAATTTTTAAATTTTTATGCTAGGGTTGACACCGAGTGTTTTATAGAACCAAAACTATTTACACCTTAAGGTTTTTGCATAAATCAATTATTTAAACCCTAATAAAGGCAAGAGTTCAATTCCCAGATCACTATTTTAAGTAAAAAAAAAAGATATGAAGTAGCAAAGTTTTTGAAATTTGCGCATGAAAATATTAACAATTTAATTTCCTCAAAAGACGGTTCCATATCTGTCCATGAGATATTTGCCACTTGCTAAGGAATTATTGATGGCATAATTTTGTAATTTTATTTTATTTATAAGTGTCCTAGTTTCCAAGAAATATAGTTTTTTTTAATTTCGATTTTTAATTTTTTTCTCCAAAAATCAGCATAAGTGAAACCTGGATTTAGTACAGAAAGGTTCTATAAGCCAAGTTCTATCACCCATAAAAAAATCAAGTTTCACTTTTGCGGTTTTAAGAAGTTATGACAGAATTTAGATAAAGGTCAACTTTCATGATCTAGGGTTGAAAAATATGTCCGTTTTTATAGTTGGTACCCGATGACAGTAACAGTTCGTAAAATCCTCATGCACGGTGAAGAAATTATTGCGTCCAGTGCACTGCCCATCGGTATGCTATCTGAACAAGCAGCTGAGTCCCGAAATAAATTCTAGCGTTCAGACAGAGAGCATCATTGCCGAAAAATGAACAGGAGAACCACAATGACGGACCTCTTTCACCGTGCCCTAGAATCATCAGACCCGTTTATTTCTATGGTAAATATCAGCCAACGTCGAAAATATTCTAAGCGATTTCCCTTGCCTTCAGCTGTTTGCGAGCTCTTACAACCAATTGATGCAGATCGATTGCCGTTATTCGAAGCAGAGGAAGATGCTGAAGATGAAGATTTTTCGAACGTCGCAAATGAAAGCAACCTAGAATTATTAAACGAAGATGATTTATTTGTATAAAAGTTAAAGTAGTGGTGTTGCATAAAGAAGGTGCCGGCAGGTGATGCCACTATCCTAGATTAATTTTAAATTAGAATGAATTTCTAAATCCAAAATTTCATCATAATCGTTAGATCCGTTTCCGAGAAACCAATTACATACCAATATATTTATATAGGTACATACAATAATTGCTCGTTTATAGTATAGGATGTGTGTTAAATTTTTTCAAACAACATAGTTTATTTTTTCGTTGCCATTTAGCGTGTAAGGCAAAATTAAAATGTGGTCGTCAAAATTAAAACATAAAGTATTCCTACATTATCACATCTACATTAGGTAGGTAGTATATGTAAGTATATTGTATTCGTCTATAAGTACAACACTTATTCAATTATAATATAATATAATTTATTCAATTGATTGACGGTATTAATAACAAAAAAATTTAACATTTTCATTTAACTCATAGTTGACCTTTGTGACAACCCTAGATCATGAAAGTTGACCTTTATCTAAATTCTGTCATAACTTCTTAAAACCGCAAAAGTGAAACTTGATTTTTTTATGGGTGATAGAACTTGGCTTATAGAATCTTTCTGTACTAAATCCAGGTTCCACTTTTGCCGATTTTTGGAGAAAAAAATTAAAAATCGAAATTTAAAAAAACTATATTTCTTGGAAACTAGGACACTTATAAATAAAATAAATTTACAAAATTATGCCATCAATAATTCCTTAGCAATTGGCAAATATCTCATGGACAGATATGGAACCGTCTTTTGAGGAAATTAAATTGTTAATTTTTTCATGCGCAAATTTCAAAAACTTTGCTACTTCATATCTTTTTTTTTACTTAAAATAGTGATCTAGGAATTGAACTCTTGCCTTTATTAGGGTTTAAATAATTGATTTATGCAAAAACCTTAAGGTGTAAATATTATTGGTTCTATAAAACACTGTGCCCTCCCACCCCCTTGTCACACGATGTCACACTTCGTCGACTCCCTCCCTCCCCTTAACGTGTGACGTAATTTATGGATGGCCCCTATTGTTACAATTGGTTGGTTATTGGTTGCAGCAGAAACCATCTCTGGAGCACTGACTACCAACTCATCAAATAAGCTCTGATTCAACGAGGCAGTTTTATTGTGTTTTGACGTTTCTAAAAGTGATATTGTATTATTTGCTTCATGTAATTGTTTTTCCAGCATGTGAATACGCTGCAATGCTTGATTATACTCACTTCTACATTGATCAAAGCCATCTACGATGAATTGGAGTCTGTCCCGAGCATCAATAGCATCAATGCACTGTTTGTGAAGTTCTGTCATTTCGCTCTTTAACTTTTGATTTTTATCTAAAATGTCTATTAATTCCCTCTCATTGTCATCGCGTTCCTTGTTTAGTTGGCTACTTATGTATAATATCTCCTTCTAGTAAATATATCCTTAGAAGCTTTGAGTTCTCTCAAAGTCAGTTGAAGTTTAGACTCCTCTTGATGAGACAAAGCTTTACGAGTCATTATTTTTATATAAGATTAATATTATCTTAGTTGAAATTGAATTAATGTATGTATTTAAATACAACAGGACTTATTTAACCAACAATAGCAAAGATATGTAGGTATTTTATAAAAAAAATATTACCAAATTTTTGACTAGTTTATGCTTTACACACTTTACTAATATAGAATAAAGTAATAGTCAAGGTATATTAGAATCTAACTTGTAAAAATAACTTACTGAAATTAAGAAAATATCTTGAAAACAGATGACAATGATTCACAATAAAGCCGGTAACTGTCACAGGTTATTTTTACGTAATTTCACTCACTTTACAATCGTTTTATATATTAGCACATAGTATTTAATTATTATTTAGTGATATTATTGGTTTTAGAGCACAAGTTTATTTAGATTTATATTTTTTATTGAATAAAAATAAAGGGACAATTCAAAATCAGCTGTTGTGCCAGTGTTGCCAGAGGAGGAAAAAAAACATAATAGGTTTAGTAGTGTGTGATCTGTCCGCAGTTACGGCCGGGTTACATAAGACTGAAGAGTGGCTTGCAACCTTTATTGTAATAATCTCACGCGTCCCCTCTGGTCCGTGTATAGAGAGAGAATCTCCTTGTTATTACCTTGTTCTTCCTCCAGTACTTCTTGAGGAGAACGTATAAGCCTGAAGTTCACATTGAAAAAAAATGGTCAGATATTGGAAAAATACATAGATAACTACATCTGCATCACTAGCTGGTAGAGTGAGGGACATTCCCGGTTAATGTTTACAATTTTGAATCACTACCTGACTGGGAGGTCCATCTTATTGAGTTGAAGGAAATCAATTTCATGTTCACTAACTTGACAAGAATGATTAGGTATATCTGATGACAATAATCACCATATCATGCATAATGAAAGGCCTGCAATTCAATTAGTACTAGGAGAATAAATATGATGTCAGATGATGGGCTTACAGTTCGAGATGTAAAACTTTCCGTTACTTTGTTCCCCCTATCACAAGATACTGCCCTGCCTTGCAGGATTCCAGGACCATCTACCTACGATACGGAAGATCAACAGAAAGGTTATTTTTCATAGCCACAACTTGCAAAATAAGTAGGGAAGGAAGCTAAGACAAATTACCTTGCGAGTTTCTATCACCCCGAATCACAGTTCGGTTAGCGTCCCCGCGCTATGTCCGCCAATATCCTCCAGGATATAAACTTTTTGGATCTAATTCACCGACTCCGGAGCCCGGAGGGTCCTTCTTATAATATGCTTTGGGCAGAAAACAAAACTGAAAGTAAAATTTTCAGAAAGCAGATTGTGAAATTTTAAATGTTGTTTTGACAACTGAGCATAGAGAAAAGACTATCAACTCCCAACTATGTGTCTATGATTTTTTCTCTCTCCAACTGAAGGCAAAGGCCACAGTCAAACAGACAGCCGCTGCATTCGAGACGAGATAAAAAATAAACTCAAACCCATATAACTACGCTCACCGTAAGCGGAGGAGAAGAGAATACCTACCTAAATCAGCGAGGAAATTCAATTTCGAGTAAAATTCAAAATCGAGTAAAAAAAACGCCCAATTGAGAACTCAAATCGATATGGGAAAAAATAATTCAAAATTCAACAACTGTCAAACTCCATCCACTCATCCACACGCACCAACAGAGATCCACTACCTTCTTTTTTTTTATAAGTATCAAGTAGATTTTTTGAGTCGAATGAAAAAAAGCAACTATTCCTTCAATGCTACCAACCCAATCAATGACGTTTGACAGCTACGTAAGCGGTTCGCTATCATAGACAAAACAGCTGTCCTAAGTGTGTCAGTAATATGAGTGTCACTGTCACGCCCTGTTTAAAAACAAACACTACAAGTTTCATTACTGTTATCGTGTAAATAGTCTAATGGAAGCTTTAAATCTTATATATAAAATTCTCATGTCACAATGTTAGTTACCATACTCCTCCGAAACGGCCTGACCGATTTTTATGAAATTTGATATGCATAATTATTCCGTGGGTCTGAGAATCGGCTACTAACTATTTCTTATATCCTTAAGTGATAATGGTTGTCCACCTGTAACGTAGTGTTCTGAAACCTACAATGCGCCTTCGCGCCAACATTCAAACTATTGGGTATTGTAACATAGTGTTCTCATATGGGTTAGGAGGAAAACTTTCCTTAAAAACTATCCCAGGAACTTGATGGAACACTACGTTACACACCCCTAAACTTTTTTGGACAATATTTATTTTTTAAATGTGTTATTAAATATACATACAACCCTAAATTTTCTCTTCTACCACCTGCCCCTATTTTTATGGCGGTACGAAGTTCGCTGGGTCAGCTAGTATATATATAACTCAAAGGTGACTGACATAGTGACCTACCTATCAACGCACAGCCCAAACCACTGGCCGGATCGGGCTGAAATTTGGCATGCAGGTAGATATTATGACGTAGGCATCCGCTGATCTAATAAGCTAAGCTAATCCGATTTTGATCAATTCTACCCCCAAGGGGATAAAATAGGGAATGAAAGTTTATATGAAACTTTGTCAATTTTAAACCGATCGGGCTGAGACTTTGCATGCAGGTATAAGAAAAATCATAGATGAATGTCATTGTGTATAATACAAGCCTGAGAACAAAAACTGTAGTCTACAATTCAGCTCTACACCGAAGTGAAGCGAGGGCGGGCCGCTAGTATAAAATGCAACACTATTGAGCCCAGGGACCTTATGCACCGACAGAAACACAACACCACCAAAAGTTAGTGTTATTTTGCTGTGTTCTTCTGTAAGGTGGACGTTACTTCTCCAGGCGGGCTCTTTCAACGAAAAACGATGAGAGAAACAGTTAACATTTTTTAAAGCAATTCCACTTCTTTCATTTAAAGAACTTAATAATTATTCCTCGCTGTACGTACGACAGGGCTGGAATCTTTAAAAAGGGGCCTTATTCTCTGTAAAAAAGTATTACGTACCTGATACAATCCCTATGCACCCATGGGAAATACATTTTAATAAATGTTTCATCGAGAACTGTTAGATGGCTTGAAAGATTCGTAGCATTTCTGTAATAAATAAATCGATTTGTTCAACGAAGAAACGACATAAATTCATGATGCGGATATCACTATTCTATTATATGACAAGCATACAAACGGCAAAATTATTAATCCAATATTGGTCTGCGCATGTACAACTCGCTGTCATGCTCGTGGTTGCGAGCAAAAAAACGTCTACATTATAATAGAACGAAAATCGTAACTAGAAAGATATTCGTCAGAGCTAGAAGGCGCAGATTAGCGTATTCGGCCTGCGAGCGTGAAAGTTAAGCAATGGTCGGTCATGGGATAGATGACCGAAAACTTATTATCTCGAGCTCCTCTGTACTTCGGAAGGCACGTTAACTCGTTATCCCGGCTGCATCTGTAGTCGAAAGCACCCACCAATCCACACTGGGCCCGAGTGGTGGGCCCAGTTTCTCTGTTCCATCCGTAGGAAAGGCTTATGCCCCTGCAGTGTGGACATTAATCGGCTAATAATGGTGAAACATAAAGCAGTAAGGAAGGCGTTAGCACCCGCCAATCCGCATTGGGCCCGCGTGGTGGATAATGGCCCTATCTCCCTAATCCCTCTATATTAAATAAATCATGTTTTCTAATTAAATAAATCATAATTGTATTGACGTTGTAACAACATAATGATTTAAATGTTGTTACATTAGACTTTTATTGTTGTGGAGTTTTTTTCGCTCGTTTTTCTCCGCAGCTAAAAAACATGTCCATAACGAGTGGTAGGGAAAAAAAATTTTTGGACGATTCAAAAGAGTTGTACTATTCATCCAATTTGAATAAAGATATATTGATTTCTGATTTCTTAGAATTTCATAGAAAGACTAATAATAATAATAATAATTTATTTACTGTCACATAAATTGATTACAATACTTGTTTATAATGTAGTCCCTGACCCCTATAATAGGATAAAGACTGACTGTATGACAGGGGTCAGTGCCCACTTCCGAATACATAGATCATAACTATTTATGTAACAAAACAGTTTTACAATAAGACATACATTATTGAAATAATTAAATCAATCAGAATTCGATCAGAATAAATAAGTGCGCATGTGTGTGCGTGTGTTTGTGTGTGTTTGTGAGTGTGTTTGTTGTGTGTGTGTGTGTGTGTGTGTGTATGTATGTGTGTGTTTTAGTAAATCTGCGTGCAAATCAAAAAGGAGGGAACTTAGTTTAACAGCAAAGTTTCGGTACAATCATAGTTAAGGGTAAGTAACCATTTTCTTATTTTAGTTTTTGCGTCTTTAATAGGTAGTGGATAAAAATCAATTATTTTATTTATTTCTAAGACTACTAAGAGCAAACGCCAAAACGATGCTGATAGGTTAAGCCACCCGAGCTCCAATGAGCGGTGACTTTTATGCACCATACTTTAACGAAGCTTGACGTTGAGATAAAATTCTGGTTTAAGTCCTATTAAACAATGTCTCCGTTTATCGACGACTCTGCTCACTGAACCTTTGAAAGCTTGTTAAGTTAATTAATTTGGAGCGCTCTAACCAGTGTAATGAACTTACCTCCATGTTTAATGAATGAACGCATAATTGAACATTGGCTACTGTAATGGTAGAGATCATATGCCTACTGTAGAAAATATTGGTAAGACAGACACTTACATGCATATATTTGCAAATTTTGATAATGTAAGTGGCCAAGGCAGTTTAAAACAATACCTATATTTGATACTGCATGACCCAACATGAAAAATAAAAGAGAGATAAACCGAACCTGAAGATTTGTTGATAGATAATAAACCACCAATCCGCGCTGGGTCCATTATCACCCACCAATCCGCACTGGGTCCGTTATTTTCCCCAATCCGGGTTGGGTCCGTTATCATCCACTAATCCGCGCTGGGTCCGTTATCACTCAAAAATCTGCACTGGGTCCGTTATCACCCACCAATCCGCGCTGGGTCCGTTATCACCCACCAACCCGCACTGGGTCCGTTATCATCCACCAATCCGCACTGGATCCGTTATCACCCACCAATTCGCGTTGGGTTCGTTATTACTCAAAAATCTGCACTGACTCCGTTATCACCCACCAATCCGCACTGGGTCCGTTATCACCCACCAATCTGCGCTGGGTCCGTTATCCCCCACCAATCCGCACTGGGTCCGTTATCAACAACCAATCCGCGCTTGGTCCGTTATCACCCACCAAGCACTAGATTCATGTATTTAGTGACGGGTATTGTTCATTGTTTACCGATGAGTCACCGATGACACTAATCGTAACGCGAAATCGTAACACATTCGCCAGTTTACCCCCCAAGTCAAGCTTGCCTAAAGAAGTTTCACTTCAAAAACAACTTTTAATAGAGTAGGGTCAAATGGGGCATTGTGTAACATAAGGATTGTCTCTGTCCTTTTCTGAATTGTCTATGGTCTATCTTGTCTTGTTTTATTACTTTCATATGCCGCCATTTTAAGCAACTGTAATACGACGTGAAATAGCTGGGTATAATAAAGAGATATTTATTTTATTGCTTGTTAATGTTGTTTTCTCGTGTCGTCACTAAACCGGTTCCAACGGAAGACCAGCACTGATGGCAATATCAGCATCATGCTGAGTTGGGACCGATTTGAGACAAAAAATTGTAGATGTGTGTGTTTTGTTCAAATATTATTTTATTGTTTTTGTCTCATTTTTTTCTTTTTTACTTTCTTTCTTATGTTACAGTTTCTGTCTTGTTACACTTGACCCCATACAAATACCAATATACGAAGTCTAAAACCTTATTAGTTTTATTATTGCGAGTGCGAAATGTCAATGTCACATTTTACATGCAAACTTGAACAGCAACGCAACGTAACAAGAACTAAAACTCAGTACACATTTGACAATGACATTTCTCACTCGCAAGCTATTTGAATTCGATATTGGTTCGTGCTAAGGGTACAGAACCCTCCCACAAAAAAAGTTGCGGAGGGGAGAATATTAAAGGTGGGCTGGAGCCTCACAAAGATGCAAGTCCTCAGCCGGCGCACGCACTGCTTCCGATGCATGGGAAGGGGGCACGCGGCGGCAAGATGCCCGGTGAAAGAGGACCGAAGAACGCTATGCTTCAAGTGCGGGATAGCGGGACACAAGGCGGCGACGTGCACCGCCCCGTCTCGATGCGCGGTATGCGCGGGGAGTGGTCGGCCGGCTGACCACATCATGGGGAGTGGGAGGTGTGACCCTCTGGTCACCAAGGGCAAACCCCCGGAAAGAGTGGCCTCTGAGTTGTCAGCACCCGGACGAGCACCCTCAGAGGGGGGATGTCCGAGTAACCTTGGCCGCTCGGACTCCCCACCGAACTCTGTCGCCCGCGTTTCCCCCCTCCCTCTAACCCCCCCTCCTAGGAGAAGGGGCGAAGAAACGTGGGCGACCGAGCGAGGGGGTGCCTGCCCCTGCATCGACGACGAGGGGAGAGGGACGGGGAGAACTACGCTCCCCCTCTCGCTCCCTCGGGAACGGCAACTCCACCAATGGCAATTCTATCCTGCAAAGGGGGGGGGGGGCGGTACGGTGGGCACTATAGGCCGCGTACTCAGCCCCCACGCGCAGTACAACCTGCGCACGTCTGTAGGGTCCCCGCAATACCTCGGGAGATCTCTGCCGTGGAGCCCCGGCTAGTAAAAGTCAGTACACGTTTGACAATGATATTTCGCACTCGCAAACTATTCGAATTCGATATTGGTTCGTGCTAAGGGTACCTACTGATTTGGGTGATTCTGAATTTGAGTGTATCTCCAATTGCTAACAATTTTCTTTATTTTAGTATTATTTTATAGGAGGCTCAACAAATTACCTCACCCACCACGATGCTAAGTGTAAGTGGAGTCCAGTTGTGAAGATAGATAATGCAGCAGAAAGTGTGCCGCTCCAGCCATCTTCCTTGTCGGCCTGAACCCAATCTCCTAACCCTCAGAGCCCTGGAACCCTGCTCAATAGCAGAAGCACAACACCACGGGCGATGCGCGGGAAATCACCTGTGTCCGCTCTTCAATTATAAATTAAAAGAATATCCTGAATATCTTAGATGTTATATTTATCCAACCAAAGAGCAAGGTTTACCTCTGCTTAAAATAAAAACTAAGTTTAAAAAAACATTAAAATTTAAAAAAGAATTTGTAAATCTCCTCCGACTACCTAATGGAAATTAAAAAATAATCTCCATTTTGTATCACACGGTGGCGCTGGCAGTGCACGGATTATATTAAAACTGAAAAGGAGTTATTACAGGCTTCTTTATGCGCGAAATCAGAGTTTAATTTGCAGGGAAACTCCTGCATTTTCATACCGGAATGTATACTGTCGGTTCTCTTGCATTTCTCTCGCGTCGGAATCACGGTAGCGTATGGTGTAAATAATGTGAGATAGCGGTTCAGACGAATCGGAATAGATAACGCAATTGCATGTACTTCGAGTGCCAAAGGGAAGACCAATGGTCGTCTTTTAACGTATTTCTTCACGTCACCGTTGTAGAAACCAGACGTCAATCTTTGTTTAAAAGAAAATACGTGTGGCACTCGGTGACTGCCGCCGGTGGTAAAGCTATTGCATAGCATTTTTTATCAACTTATGTAGTATTTTATACATAAATTTTACGCGTACAGCTATTCACTGTTATACATAGATGATAGATATCTATACACCTATACATATACTTTCTCACAAACAGCTGCTTACGTATTCGTCCGATTTCGGAGCAGCTCGTCTCGATCCGTGCGAGCTTCGTACAGTCGTACCATATACATGCACGTTAAGGTTAAACTAGTCGCGGGCTCGAACCCACTCGTGAGCGCGACCAAAAAGCACGCTGACTGGTGCGTCAGCATGCTTTTTAGCCGCGTCCACGCATCGCATACTAGGTGTAGCATTGTGTCTAAAAGAGATAGAATCAATTATGAGCAGTTAGCAGCTAGTCTACACGCATACGTCTAGTCACACGCAAATAACACCGTACCGAAGTCAGCGGAACTGAAACGACCTTAGACGATGCACGGCTTTCAACGCCGCACCGCTGTGTCGGAGTAGGGGGTGTTAGGTTTATTTTCGTTATGGAATTTATTCGGTCGCCGCGCTCAAAGTCCGCAATAAAAGCTATGCAATAGCTTAAAAAATCTTTCACTTATCTCTTATAAAGCTGTAAAAACAATGTAATTGTAATAGGTGACCGGGGCCCATGCTTTTCATCACTTATTTGTTCTCGTGATTACTGAAAATCTGTACCCTTTAATGTAGCTAGAGTCCTCTCTATCAAAAATAACGTTACCTATATCATTAGTAAAGGAATAACTGTAACTGAGTCTGCATGAGAATGTCTGTAAAAGTAATGTTAATGCAAAGACAAAGACCTAAAAACTCTGTAAAAGGTATTAACAGCCAACAGCTTACTTTATTAAAGTAATAATATAATTATAAGTGGTTGAGACAACAGAGTAAGGTCACTGATGTTATCGACCGCGTAACTAGACTGAAATGGGAGTGGGCGGGACATATACTCATAATATGAGCAATAGCAATGAGACATAGTATGTCTCACTGCCTAGCTAAGGCAAGGGATGCGAGGTCCAGATTATTTTTTTATTTTTGTTATTGTTATATTATTAGCTCAATAACTTTTTTTTGTATACTTAATGATTGTCTCGTATAAGTCGCGGCACGAAACTCTAGCGCTGATTGTTTTTGCGCAGAAGTAAAAATTAAGATGTCTTGGGGGGAAACGAGGTGTGCTCCAGTAGTACCCATTCGCAGGTATCCCCTCCGCGTTTTGTTCAGCGCTAGAGTTACGTGCCGCGACCTGTTGATGTCCAAATTAGATCCCTTCAGAATATCAGCGTTGCAGCGGCAATCTATTTTTGCCGTTGTAACATTATGCTGAGGTCGGGCCTAGTTGACGACGAACGAAGACGACGCATGAAAAATGTTTTCTTATATGGGAACAACACGCAAGACTTATTCGTGGAACAACAGATGCTTGAGTGGCGACCTTGGGGTCTAAAACGTCCTCCGGAAAGACCTCAGATGCATTGGGAGTTAAGACGATGACCATAAAAGAACAGCACACACTCGTTCCAGGTGGGACTGTTTTAAGAAAGCCTTCACGCAAAAGGTTGAGACAGGCTGAAAGAAAGAGAGAGAATTAAAAAACTGAATAAACGACAATGAATTGGAATTGAGCAAAAATCTATAAACTTGCACCACACGTACAAATTTGTTTAAATTAACTTAAATCCTAGTACCTACTAAACTTGTAAACTCGCGAAATATATTCAAGTGTTCACACTTCAAGACGGCAGCGGCATCATGTTTTATAATTATGTGAACTCTGAATAAGTTATGTTGGTTGGTAAGTTGTTGGTAATATGTTGAATCAGTGTTACTTCATTAAATATAAATAAAAAACTTGGATAAAAGTACGCTACCCAGGTGGACAGCTCAGATGGTCGGTCAGGAATAGGTACCCTTGTTTTCATTCATCAATGGAAATACCCCAAAATTTGGTATGGATTTAGATTAAGTCCCGGGAAAGCATTTAGGATATTTTTTTATCCTATGCAGACATTATAATGGTGTAGAATTTTGTATGGGAACCCAATTATAGCACACAGATGAAGTCGCGGGCACCCACTAGTATAAAACAAAAGCCTTACAATAGAATGCATACCTGTGTTAAATTTTATAATGTATCGCGATGTTAATAAGCTTTAAATTTAAACAAACCAGCCCAGTTTGAGACGGACCGAAGAATACCGTATTATTGTACCAGGTATAATATTTTAAACACCTAGTAAGAGCTATTATTGAAGTTTTGGTGAATGATTAATTAAGTATGTTAATGGTCCAAGCTTCATTCTTCGAAGTTCGGCAATTAGTTCGCTGAGCAACTACATAAAATTATGTCAACAGTTCCTAAACAAATGCCTAGTTTTTGAGGTGAAGTGATTAATTATTTTATAATAAGTTTGTTGTTGTTATTTTGTGGAAAAATAATTTGAAAAAAAAGTTATGACTTAAAGATTGATATGTGCTTAAAGTTTTCAGTGAATAAAAAATCCATTATTTACGACTAACATTTTGTTAAAGGACAATGGCGAAATATTTGTTGAAGTAAATCTATAGCGTCTATAGATGTCATTATCAGAAATGTTAATAAAATAATCTCAAAAGATTTATTAAACAATTGAGGAGGGTTGTCTAAGTCTGGAATTAAAAACTTAAAAAAAGGGAAACACAATTGACTATTTATTTTTTATTTTTATTGTGGCTTGGCCATGATGGCTTTTGAGCCATTCATTTTAAGTGATTTTAGTGATGAAATCAACTTTAAATATGTTGTTCGTATGTTTTGCATTGCTTTACGCCTGAACTGTATTTAATTATATAACAAAAATATCGGGAAACATTATTTTTCAATATTATACAGAAACCATATTAAATAATCTCCACAATACAAAAAGAGTATGGCGACAATTCTAACGAAAAAAAAACTATAACTGTCACTGTCATGCTTGTCATCGAATTGTTGTTGTTAATGTTATCATTATATAACATTGTTTGTGCTTAGGTGCATGTATATTGCAAAGATTTCAATCGGCGTATTGTGTTTTTCTGAGATTTGTTTTTTTTTATGTGGCTTGGACTGTATTTGGACTTTCGAAATCTTTCTCTGCGACTGTTGAGTAGTGCTTGTCTAAGACTTCCGAATCTGATATTTTGCTGTGGATTTTGGACACGATTCTGTCCTATACTGTGGATTTTATTTCATTGTATCTACTATCTACGATATTGTGATCAACGATGTGGAATAAAAAATATATAAAAAGTGTTGCATATTTAATTAATATCCCATTAGTACATTATTAGAAATCCTTTTTTATACTTTATTATTGCAGTGGGCATTTTCTAATTGTTAAGTACTTCTTACAGCACAGAATTGTATTTGAACTCTATAACTCTTGTCTGATAATAAGTATTTTGACGCGGTTGGTCAGTACCTACGCCAAAGAAAGAAAGAAAGATAGCCAACTGATCATACATTGTAAAAAACATTTTTTTTCGTCACTAATCTTCAGGACCGGTGTACTTCTATAGTTCCGTTCCACGTATTTTTTAATTTTATAATTCGTTCGTTCTTGAAACAAACTTTTATAATTCGTTTTTGCATTACTTGGTAGGACATAGGTGTCGATTCTAGCATGATTCTCTAAAGCTAAACTTAAATTTGACAGCAGTATATCCTTGTCATTCTCTATACAGAATGAAAAGGAGGGACTGATGTTAAATTTAGATTTAAGTTTAGAGAATCACGCCAGAATTGGCACCATAACCTCCAAAACTTCAAAGTAGAATATCTATAAATCCGGACTTCCTATAATATAAGAAATAAGATGAATCAAATCAAGAATGTAAACTCTATAATTTAACATGCAATTCATTTATAGACGCAAGAAAAAATTTCAACAAAAAATTGTATGGGAGTTCGCCATTGTCCTTTCTAAAAATGTGCAATGGTTGCGGCTTACCATCACATGCGCAGAAAAGAAGGGCTGTTTGTTTGGCATATTTTTTTAAAATTATACTTTTTATTGATACAAGTATCTGAATAGTTTCCCCTACTATTCGATAGTAAATTTATTTTGTAATTCAATTAGGAATTATAAGGTTATTAAGATTATATAAGTTATTACTAGTTTTTTAATTATATATGTACAGAAATAAACAATATTTAAATACAAATTTCCTAAACCTATTTATAAATAACATCCTATTTACAAAATAAAAAATAAGTCACCCCCATCGCCGCCGTCAGGGATGGTGCCCAATAGGCTGGCAGCATTGCCACGTTGAATGGCAAGGCTGATCCGTTGACCAAGATAGCTGCCAGCCTTTTGATCACCAGTAACTTCGGTGAGTCTCTTTGATATTTCCCTAAAAAAGGAACGAGCACTTGGACCCCATGGGCCCATGGTCTCAACACCAAACGGCACAAATATATAGTTCTCATTGAGAGCTGAATATTTGCGCCGTTTAGAGCATTCAGCAGAGTCCGCCGCCGCACCCGCAGCAAGGGAGGTGCTCTCTGTGTGGCACGGAGCAAGCGTATCCGCGCAAGTTGCGTCCCACACAAGAGGGCGACCCTGCTTCCACGGAATGAGCGTCATTCCGTCAGGTCTCTTGCCATCGTCACGAAAGATGCCGCTAGGCTCAAGGACCGCTGGCACGTTGACTGCGACAAGAGCTCTGCGGATGACGTCATTGATGCAGGCGTGGCGGGAGACTCGGCCAGCGCTCATTTGGCATGAAAGACCATGGTGACCCAACTCACCGACGCGAGCACCGCAACGACAACGGTGGGGATGATACGTCTTGACGCCAAGTCGAAGCGATATTGCCAGAGACAGAGTGCTCTTGTCAAGCAAAGTCCCGATACTGGCTGAAGGTAAAGCTTGCAGCCAGTAGCCAGACTCTGCCTGAAAGACCGCTAGTAGTCGAGCACGCTCAGTGGCGTTTTCAGAAGAAGCTAAAAGATCACTCTGAAAACGCAAACAGAGCGGCTCGTCCCACTGTCTCTGAGAAGATAGAGAGGTTGGTGGATCCACTCCCGGGCATGCCCTAGACCAAGCGTTTCTAGCCTCTGCAAGGTGAGCCAACTCCACTACACCCAAAGACGGGCATAGTATTTTACTAAAGAGCTCGGCTGTACCATATGCAGAAGATAGAAAAGCGGGAAGGGCAATATGGGAAATATGACGAGTACCTAGACCTCCGAAACGAACAGGGAGAGAGGCCTGCTTCCAAGCGTTATCTGAAAATGAACAGTTTAAAATTTTGGAGAGTGTCTCTCTGAGCGAATTGTCAATAATTGCCAGCTGTCCTGGAAAAAGCCAAAAATGAGTGCTTCGTAAAAAATATATAAATTTTGGGGCGAACGCACAAAAACGAATTAAATATAAAGCCATGTGCGGGTTAATTTTCAACATTTTTTCGGAGGAATGCTGGAATTTAAAAATTTGTTCATTAATAAAAATAGGAATAGCATCATCAAAAATCGGGGAACCTAAGAGACGGAGTGATTTATTATCAAGAATTTTGATATTAGGAGCTAAAGCCGAAAATTTTGTGACAATATGTTTTAACTGTTCAGGTGAAAATTTTGATTCTGGAATAAATAGCTCACATTTTGGAAAATTTAAATCAAGGCCAATACTTTTGAATTTATCGATAATGACGTGAAAATCTGAGAGAACCGTTGAAATATCGCCAGCGATAGTTCCGTCGTCAAGGTACCATACATTAAATTTAGAATTTAGCGAATCAATAATGGGTTGTATAGCCAAACTAAAAATAGCGGGCCCAAGAGGATCGCCTTGCTGGCAGCCAACTGATGAATACAAAAGGCTGTTTTTGAAAATTAATTTAGTAGGTTTGCTGTAACATTGCCAAAGATAGTTATAAATAGAAGGAATTTTTTGTTGAATTACTGATAGCAAGGCACCTCTATCTACGGAGTTGAAGGCGTTCTTGACATCCACCTTCAACACCACCTCCGCTGCGTCGAGCGACAGGAAGGTGCGAAGAGCGTGCACAGCTGCTTCACAACCTCCCTTGACACCAAAACCAAGCTGAACCGGTTGGAATTCAGCTGAAACTGTCGGTAAAATGTGTTGACAACAAATTTTGGATGCTAAACGGCGAAAGGTGGAGCCAACAGCTATAGGGCGAATACCACCATCTTTTTTCTTTAAGGCAATTAAGTTGGCCCCGTAAAAGATATCAGCAATATCTTCAGGAACTTCACCGGATAGCATCAAATTAACCAGAAGAGTGATATTATGTAATAAGACTCTGCCAGCGTCACCGACAGAGACGCAAAGAAGGTCTTTTAAATGTTGTGGAGAAAGCCCATCTAGACCACTGGCAGAGCCACTTTTAAAAGAGAATATCGAATCTAAAATTTGCTTATCTTTAGTTATGAAATGAGCATGTGTTAGATCTGGTGGCGTAGGTAGAAGCAGATTTGGTGCTGGAGGTGAGTGCTTGTCTTCAAGAGCACTAAGTGTCTCCTGGCAGTAGACGGCGACAACATCATTACTGAACAGGAGGTTGGCAGCTCCTCGGAGATCACCATCGCTAATTTTGGATTCTATTAGTTTTACGGATTTATTAGAATTTGGAGGCCGAGAGGGAGGAATAACAAGAGAATAAACCGACGGATTTAAGCGGCAGTTCTCCTTTACTTTTTGCGTCAATGAAGTACAAATACTGTTTTGGTTAACATGTAAAATTCTATAGCTGAACGTTAGGAGTTCTGCCCAGCTCTCAGACGTGTTTACTCTTACCACATGCTCAATGCATTGTGATAAAGAAATAGCGACTGAAAGCCGTGCAGAACGTGGAATTCTTTTTAAAACAGGAAGTGAACTTTTTAGATTGCCAAGAATTTGCCAAAGAGGTTGGTTTCCCGAATTCAAAGATACTGCTGGCACAGAGGCAGGGGATTTATGAACCCTACCAATGTGTATATTTAAGCCTCGGTTTCCTTTAAAAAACCGAGGTTGGGAGCACTTAGTACACTGAACTAGTTGCACGTCGTCACTGCCAGGGATTGAATTTGCAGACATGTGAAAGATATAGCGTCAAGACGAATAATAACACTAACCAAACAAAAAGCCATACGAAATAAACATAAAAAACATAACACTTAAAAAGTAATCACAACACAATATAACAAACTATTTCATAATGTCATTTTGATATTGATTCGGCACGTCACCAGTCACCACACGTTCGCTGATAGGCTGCCGGAACAACTTCGAGCCTCCTATTGGCTAAGTAATGATGGGCGCCTAGCAACAGAAGAGGCTCTATGAGGCGTCCTTGGAAACAGCCAACATCAACAATGTCAGAAAATTTTCTGTTTTATTTTATGTTTATAAAATCCAAACATATAACATTATATATCTTGCCCACATGCATGGACACGCAGAAAAGTCTTGTCTACTGATATACGGGGCACTTTTTTCCGATCACTGTTGTAAATAATTTTAAATTTTAAATTATGATGAGACGAGACGTATGTGTCTATCAATATTATTTCAATTATCTATTATTCCCCTACTTAATATAATATTATCAGTCGATTCAGAAACTCATCTACCAATATACAAATACCCCTTCTATAACCGAGCTAGTATGATCGTACATTTACATAGAGCAATACGGCTGACGCGGTCAGGGGGGAGTAGGCATGCACAGCTTTCTCCTCTGTCGAGTAGGGCATATAAATTGGCCATACAAACGATAAATGAGTGCAGAATTTGACTGTGTTTCGTCATTGTTTATGTAATTACAAATTTGTTTTTTACGCAAGTACTCTAATGACCATTTGTGTGCATATTCCTATGTACATTAATTAATCTTGAAGTAGGTAATCCTAATAGCTATACGAAATATTGTTGTTTTCCACCACACAGGGTATTGCTTACACCCTGTTAAGTGTTCCGTTACATTAACGTGAATAATTATTGCCTGTCTTCCCAGTAACATTTTGACAACATGAAATTAATCTTTTTTTTCCTTATTTCAGCACTATTCATGAGCGAGTTCTTAAGAGTTATGTCGCTTTCCACTAGTACGAACATTTTCTTTAAAATTTAATGCATTTTCTTTATATTAAACGGGTGGCAAAGAAGCACAGGGCTAGCCTGATGGTAAGCGGCCACCATAGACTGTAGATGCTTCATCATTATCATCATCATCAGCCTATTAATGTCCCCACTGCTGGGGCACAGGCCTTCCCTATGGATGGAATAGGGAGATTGGGCCATGACCCACCACGCGGGCCCAGTGCGGATTGGCGGGTGCTAACGACTGCAGATGCAGCCGGGACCAACGGCTTAACGTGCCTTCCGAAGCACGGAGGAACTCGAGATAGAAGATTTTTGGTCACCCATCCAATGACCGACCACTGCGAAGGTTGCTTAACTTAAACGATCGCAGCCGAACCGCCTACGCTATCGAGCTCGATGGCGCAGATGCTTGTGATACAAAAATATCACCCGCATCGTTGCCTACCTCGTAAAGCCCTGGATCCTTACTCACAGACAGAAACCCAACAGCACCAAAAGGTATTATAATACTACGATCTTCTTTAAGGTGGAAGTTACTTCGTTACAAGTTACTTGATACGACCGCTGATGTGATCGGACATGTTTATTGACTGTATCGTGTTATTTAAAAAAAAACATTTTTGAAATGATCAATTGCATAATCGAAGCCCATTAGGGAAAAGTCTGTGTCATTCAGTACATAGTGAATAAGACTTTCGTTTAAATTGTTCATATTAAAATGTATGGTGTTTTATTTGTTTCATATTTAAGTGTCCCATGGGACGTCTCAAATGGCCGTGCAGTACTAATCGCTGAAGCAAAAAACGATGCAGACCC
The DNA here is from genome assembly GCA_902850365.2 of Chilo suppressalis. Classification (NCBI taxonomy): domain Eukaryota; kingdom Metazoa; phylum Arthropoda; class Insecta; order Lepidoptera; family Crambidae; genus Chilo; species Chilo suppressalis. The sequence continues at coordinate 9,145,904 of OU963895.1, read as the reverse complement.
ATATTACACTTCAAGACCTTAAAGAGAAACATGATCTCTCTCAACGACTCCTGGATCTGAAAATTAGTATTGAGTCCTCAAGCTTAACGTAAGTAGCAGGAACTGCCTCCTTTGCTGATATGCTTAAGAAAAATGTAGTCCAGCTCAAAACCATAACCCTGGGTACTATCTATCCCACGGATAAGTTCAGGGGTCTACGCAAGACGATAAACGGTGGTGTCATTATCAGCACTGAAACCAAGGATGATATGAAGAAGCTTAAGCAGTCGACGCAACTTACTTCCTCTGGCCTCACTGTGGACGATACATTTAAACGGAAGCCCAGAATTGTCCTTATTGGAGTACCAGCAGCTATGCCAGAACCGGAAGTATTCTAGTGCTTATACAAACAAAACGTAGCCGATATACTTAAAGACATAACACTCGACTCATTTGTGTCCTCTATCAAACTAAGCCATAAGTCTGGAAAAAAAGGACGCCGAAAGCTGCAATTATATTATAGAAGTTACAGCAAACGTACGGAAGGCCCTCATAAATAAAGAAAGAGTGTTTATAAACTGGTCTTCGTACCCTGTAAGAGACTTTACCTTATTAACTAGGTGCTACAGGTGTCCACAGTATGGTCACGCAGCCAAAACATGTCGAGAAGAAAACGACACCTGCGGTCATTGCGGTGAATTAGGTCACACCATTAAAGAAAGCTGAACCACCAAAATGTGCAACATGTCTGCATTTCAAAAAGCCGTGCAAATATAAAACGGTCGATGCTGACTGTTCTGCCAAAAAAATTACCGAAAAACGCTATGATAACTCCATAGATTATGAAGAAGCCTGAGAGCGTCACCTGTTAGTTATGAATGAATGAATGAATGAATGATCACTTTATTGTACACCATGATATTTTAAATTACAATTAATTAAAACTATTACATAATAGTACAAACGGCGGCCTTATGCTAAGAAGCAATTTCTTCCAGGCAACCGTATGTTAACTGGACTGTTACATAAAGAGTGGGAAGTAGATGGTGTCATTTAAAGTGCAACTATCATTAATAACACTTATAAATAATTATGTACAACAAAAAATAAAATACAAATACATAAACATAATATATCTATTTATAAACACACTAACACTTTAATCATACTTTGGATGATGTGACGACCTGCTAAAGTGTCAAGTAACGTTCTTTTAACATTTTTTTAAAACAAGCTAATGTTTTAGCACCTCTGATTGCTTCTGGCAAGGCATTCCACAAACGAGCATTTTAGAACTTAAAATTTATATTTTATAGTTATATTTTAGAACTTTTCATATATTTTCTTTTAGTTTGACAGAATCCTAATTTAAACCTAATTATGAATGCGGACGCCAATATGTGTATGTTAAATAAATACAAATAAACATAAAGAACAAATGAGCGGTATTGACCCAGTTCACAACTCTACAATGACGCGAAATTTTGCATGCCATACAAAATTAATGTTATTAGATAGTTAGATTTAGTATTTTTGTTAGCAAAAATTAAGACAATTCGACTGGTAGGTGTTATGCATCCGCCGTATAGTCCTGACCTTGCACCCTTAGATTTCCACTTGTTTCGGTCTCTTCAGGATTATTTAGGCAGTGTCAAGTTAACATCACGAGAGGACTGCCAAAACCACTTGGGGCGGTTTTTTATCAAAGCCCCAAATATTCCATAGCAATTGAATCATGTTCTTACCTACAATGGTAAAAAGTTTCAGTCGAATAAAATGGCACCTTCATACTTTGGTTAAATGTAAATAAACTTTATTTAAAAAATCTTTTGAATTTTCATATAAAATGCGAAGAAACATTTTCCCCAACTTATCTCTAATATATAAAATTCTCGTGTCACGGTGTGCGTAATTGAACTACTCCGAAACGGCTCGACCGATTTTTCGTGAAATTTTATATGCATATTCAGTAGGTCTGAGAATCGGACAACATCTATTTTTCATCCCCCTAAATGTTATGGGTTAATTTTAACCCATAACATTTACACACCCTTATTTCTTTTTTGACATTTTTTTGCGTTTTTTATTTTGTTATGATACATCATACAAAAATACATACAACGCCTTCACAATTTTCACCCTTCTACTACCAACCTCTATTTTTTATTGTGGTACGGAGTTTGCTGGGACAACTAGTATTTTTAGACTTTCAATGATAATATTAATCTGTTTAATTTATTTCTCCTTGGTTTACTTTTTTCTACTTATTTACAAGTTGTTAAAATAATACCACAAAGACAAACAAATGATTAAATAAAGACAATGCTAACTTAGTTAACTTACTGAGCTTGGTATATCAAGTCACAGTCACATTTGAAGTTGTTTCTGACTTTTGTAAGTATTCTCATCATTTTCAGCTGATGGACGTCCACTGGTGGACATAGACCTCGTTTGAATCCGTAGGGACCTTCACACATCCAAACTTTACGATGGAGCTACCTTGTAATGGTTGATAATTTTTTAACGTGAATATGCAATTTCTTTATTCAAGTACTTACGTATTCAACGCAAGAAACTGCAAGTAATATTTATTTATCATTTTTACTCGACTGCATAGTAGGGTAATGTTATCGATCGTATATGAATGTACGTAATAAATACTTTGTCACGCCCTACAGCCTGAACGGCTTGACGGATTCCAGAATTCTAGTACTGGACTTGTTTTTATTTAAACTTAATTTATAAGCAGGGTTTTTTTTAAATTACTGCTTTTATTATAATTTTAATTACTATTTGAATTATCATTATAACGTCTGCGAAACTGAACACCGTGGCAACATTTATTATTATTTTATTCCTTTGTTCCTCTTGACGTTAAGATTATAAGTAAAGGCGGATCTTTGTTCACAATCCGTTTTGACACTAAGCCGGATAAGGCTTATTATATCATCGTATTTCGATCTCGAGCATGCAAATTACGGAATTTATAGAATATTAATATTTGCAATAATATTTTACGATGCTTGTAATATATTAGAATAATAAATATACATTATAATAATATCATTCTAGAGAATAAGGCCTTTTGATTGGAAACTCATGCCAAATGAGCATATAAGCCTATTGGTATGTTTCACACTAAATGTATTTAATGTTACAAGGAAAAATGTAAAGACTGGAGGAAAAGTTTCTTCGCATTTTATATGAAAATTCAAAACATTTTTAATAGGGTTTATTTACATTTAACTAAAGTATGTAGGTGCTATTCTTTTCGATAACTTTTTGCCATCTTGTAGGTAGGGATATGATCCAATTACTATAGAAATGTTAGGGCTTTTGACCAAAAAACCGCGCTAGCGGTTTTGCCAGTCCTCTTGTGATGTTAACCTTACACTGCCTAAAGAATTCTGAAGAGACCGAAACAGATGGAAATCTGAAGGTGCAAGGTCAGGACTATACGGCGTATGCATTAACACCTTTTAGTCAAACTCTTTTAATTTTTGCTGTGTTGCTAAAGATGTGTGTGGTCTAGCGTTATCATGATGAAAAACCACACCCCTTCTGTTAATTAACTCCGGCCGCTACCTGTCACCAGTTATCAGCTTCTTTAAAAATGGTCCGGTTTCATTGCGTCGTAATAAAGAATCACAAATGAGGACACGGTTCATTAGGTTTCTTTCAGAAAAAATATCGAACTCTTTGTATACCCAGATTTTTTCAAATGCGTTTTGTGGTCAATTTCCAGTTATTCAGCTACGTCGTAATTACTGATATGCGGATCTTGCTCCACTTTTTCAAAAAGGCGTTCATTTTATCCGTAATATATACACAGATATATATATATATACTAGCTGACCCAGCGAACTTCGTACCGCCCTAAAAAAAATAGGGGTTGTCCAGCGGACAAAATTGTGAATCTAAACCATTCTCAGATCCCCTTGAACACACACAATAAATTTCATCAAAATCTATCCAGTCGTTTAAGAGAAGTTCAGTGACATACACACTCACAGAAGAATTATATATATAAAGATATATACCAGAGAGATGTGCATCTTTAAAATCAAAATTTCCGATTTGAAAACACTTGAAACAAATTTGTGCTACTCTCACAGATACTGCACTAGGTCCATAAACATCACAATTTTTTTTCGCGGCTTGCCTTGCATTTTAACCTTTTTAATTATACCAAAATCAGCCTGATACAAATGGTATAGACAAAGAGATTTTATTACAAGTTCATACATACTATAATGCGAAAACACTTTTACTACAACTTATTATTTATCATCGAAAACAATTTAATCTACTTAAACTCATTGAAATTAACAAGGAAATAAAAAAATTAAACAACAAATTAACCTATCAACAACAAAAAGAAAAACGCTGGGCTGGGTTTAAAAAAACCGGCCAACTGCGAGTCGGACTTATGCATGAAAGGTTCCGTACGATTGTCTATACAATAATAAACACTATAATATAATTTATATAATCGAGTCAAAAACAGCAAAAAAATAACACGTCTGTTATATGGGAGCCTTTATATTTATTTTATTTTAATTTAATTATTTACTTTTAATTTGAATATACAACTAAACATTCTGTAAATATTTCAAGCATCTATCTTAGTATCAAGCAAAAAACGGCAAGTAACTCAAGTTTGTTATAGAGATCCACATAAATATTTATTTTTCATCCCACCACCTCGGAAAGTGTAATTTTGCGCTTCGAAATCTGGCTGGAAAATTCTATTTTATTCGCTTGAGCGGCAAAGTAGATTTGAATTTAGAACATCACATATAATGAGTACTCAATATAATTGTAAATTCAAAACGTCATTAAACCTATTTAATGTAACCTCTATGGTGCCAAATTTATGATTAGAACTTTTTAAATTGTGAAAAAATTTAAATTTGGAACCTTCTTGGTTTCTTTGTTTTATTTGCGTGCTTCGCGCCATTCTAGTTTTTCACGTTTTATTGCTTAAATATTTTGTCATTATAAATTGTTTTCTTTTTCATTTTGTCATTTCCTCGCTGAGGTGGGATGAAAAGTTACGTATTGCACTCGAGTGGAAAGATTTTTCACCTTGTGCTCGTTTGTTTCCCTCGCTGACGCTCAGGATTCTAATTTAGAATCACTCGCTGCGCTCGTGATTCAACTTTAGAATCCTTCGCTTGCTCGGTCATCCAAATCGAGCACGCGGTTAAAAAGGAACTTTCCACTCTTGTATAATAAATAACTATTATTCTGTGTTTAGTATTTCTTGTTTGTTACAGCCTCAACAGAAATACATCGTCTGTGAAAATTTCACATCTTCTATTTCTGTCTAGTTATCAGGGTTCATGAGATACTAACAGCCTGGTGCAGACAGAAGGACAGTGGAGTCTTAGTAATAGGAGCCCGTTTTTCCCCCTTTGGCTAAGGAACTCTAAAAAGTAAAGCATAAGTAGCTGATTCTTTTAAACGCCTGCGTACCACTAACGAAGGCAAATGAGGGAAAAACAGCGAATGGAATAATACACTTTCGGTTACATCTATTATCCTACCTAGCATTTTAAGTTTTGACGGTCCCTAGCTAAAAATAAATGTAACATTGAGCAGAAAGTTATTCCCTACGCAGTTTTGAAGCTGATTTATTAAATATCTTTTTGTGTGTTTTTAAAATATTTGCTCCACCATAAACATTATAATTTTGCTTCAGACCGTTACTTAAACTTATAACACTTAGTGAGCCGATAGTTCTGTCCGAAGTAGGTATATTGTTTGGTTTTTCATTAAGAACATTACGCTCATCATCATCATCATCAGCCTATTACTGTCCCCACTGCTGGGGCACAGGCCTTCCTTATGGATGGAATAGGGAGATTGGGCCATGACCCACCACGCGGGCCCAGTGCGGATTGGTGGGTGCTAACGACTGCAGATGCAGTTGGACCAACGGCTTAACGTGCCTTCCGAAGCACGGAGGAGCTCGAGATAGTAAATTTTGGTCACCCATCCACTGACCGACCACTGCGTAAGTTGCTTAACTTCAACTATCGCAGCCGAACGCGCTTACCACTTGCGCCATAGAGCTCATCCTATTTTTCAGTGCAAGAAGCATTCTTTTAAACCCTTTTGGAGTTAAATCAATTCGTCCGTAATTCGATTCATTTGGAATTGAAAAAAAGAATTCGACACTTTTAATCATATCCAACTTAGATATTCAATGAAATTTAATGTACCATCATATGTTCCCTTGATATCTACTTGATGTTTACCAACATTTTTCTTTTCTTAGAATCAGCTATCGCGCGGCATTTGCGAACAAATAAGCGAAAAAATACCTCCAAAGTTGTCTAATGTTACGGGGATTTGCTCATGTACGTGACTTTTATGATTCATAGGTACTTCATACTTGTCACAATCTCACGATGCGATAGTAGTCGACATGAAACACACCTGTGAGCATCTTTGTGATATTCGAGGAAAACTATTATGATATAAGAGTAGGGAAAGATACGATTATTATTTGTGAATTCTTATTGTGTTTTGTTTTTTTATCTTAACTTGGAATATTTACAGACCACATTGCCACAGATATAAAATATGATATTGAGCTAAAAAAAGTTATGTCACAGCCAAATGTATTAGTATATTATATATTATTATTTAGTATATTTAAAACATGCATTAAAGTTACAAGTTGAAATCAAGTTCCTTTTTGGACGGTACAGCTACGGCAGATGGGGACTAGGCAAAAAAAAAAGATATTTCCTCCACAACCTAGTGAAGCAGCTAGCTAGGGCATCTGGGCGGACAACCACAGATGATAGTATCGCAAACATTTTTATGGTGGCCGCTTACCATCAATCCCATTTCCACATCCTCGCCGAGAGGTCTCGGTCTCAAGTTTTGCCGAAACAGGACTTGTACTCCTACAAGAAGGACGTGTTAGAAACATCAATCGCTATACAGGTGGATCCAATACTTGGCAAACAGACGGCAAAGCAAACAGCTGACAAAAACAACCAACACAAGCGTGTGGGTGGCTGTTTGCCTGTCAGGTAGTTTGCTGTTTGTGTTCGTCTATTAGTGCAGTCATTGAAGCATTATTGCTCCGAATTTTTTTACTGTGGACCGAATTGCATACAATTTTGGAATAAGGTTCATCTTACCCTTAACTTCAAAAGTGAAAATGATTTGAACTCCGCAACCACCCTGGTTGGTTGCCACCCCTTCTCGGGGGGTGTTTTTCTTTTTTTCAAAACAACCTCGGATATCGATAGAAGGCCTAATTTTAAGCAAAAAATCATCTATAAAGTTTTTCAAAAAATCCAATACTTTTTAAAGTTATTGGCAATTGAAAATTCGCATTTTTTCACGTTTTTCATCGGTTTTTTGCAAATATCTCCAAAAATATACCTTTTATCGAAAATTTTATAAAGAACAAAATTGTAGCAGGTGAAACAGTGAACAATTTGGTTTTTTATAAAGTATTCTAAATGCAATATTAAGCTAGATATTAAAGATCAAAGCCGTTTTTTATTTTGTCTGAAATTTAATCGATGTGTCATCAATGCCATCTAGCGGCGAGCAGATGCATTTTATGCATTCTAATACAAAAGGGTTTTGTAGTGCTTGAAATAAGCTAAAATGAGCACTATTAAAAGTCTTTTGCACGTAAAATAAGTGAGCTGTATTGCAAATAAAGGGAGCATCTAATGTTTTTTCTTTTAAATCAATGGGTTTCATAAGTGTCATTTCCACCAAAATTAAAATTAATCGTATTCCGCCTAGAATTAACTTTATTATGAAGAGTTTGATAGATAGTATCAGTTTGGCTGCTTCAGGACACATATTTTTCAAAAAAGTCACGATTAAAAACAAAAACAAAATTTCAAATTTTTAAAAAACCCACTTTTTTTTCATAATATCTCAAAAATTACGACAAATACGTATAAAAGTGTACGGATTAAAACTTTAGGTATTTTTCTGACAAACAATTTCGTTTTTTATTTTTTCTGTCAAACAAAAATTGACGGAGATATGATTGTTTAAAGAGCGCGTGGCAGCGCAATCACAGCCTCTCTTAAGCCCTTTAACCCAAGGTTTTTTACTATATATTGCAATGAAGGGAACGCTCTCTTAATGTAGTAATGTTGTAGCTCTCTTAATTACCTTTACAATGGTTTTTTATAAATTGTGATAGCATGAAAATTGATATGGTATATTAAATATGGTCCAAAAACTTATCATATTTTTTTCTACTTAGTAACTGAAAATTTCGGAGTGTGAATATTTGGAGCAATGTGAAAGTACGCAGTATAATAGAGACCCACAACTATTGTAATGTGTATCTTTATATATATAATTCTTCTGTGAGTGTGTATGTCACTGAACTTCTCTTAAACGACTGGTCCGATTTTGATGAAATTTTCTGTGTGTGTTCATGGGGATCTGAGAATGGTTTAGTTTCACAAAGACGTGTTGACAGGACAACGTCTGTCGGGTCCGCTAGTATATGTATATACATAATATGGCTCATATATTTTGGGAACGTAGGCATGAATACATACCAACGTTCTTATATGTATATATAACACATTTGAGTGAAGGGGCCAACGAAAAAGCCATGTGCTCCGTTTATTCGTTATAATGTGACCAGTATATTTCCGTCTGCAAAGGAATGAGCACGTGTTTAATATAATATTTTAACTAGACACCCAATTTCAATACATTTTGTTTAATAAAAAAATGTATTTTTTTTAACAATTTTTTATCAAGGGGTAGTTTTCAAGGGTTGAAAGGGGGTTAAAAATTTGATAATTGTTATTGAGAATATAAAATATTGCTTACTCTATACTTACATCTTTTTATGTCATACCAAAGTATTTTTTTGTGTTTTTTTTCAATTTAGGGGTTGTTTGCAAGGGTTGTAAGATTTTCAAGGGATTGAAAATGATTTTAATATGAGGTAATTATGTTAGAAAATACTTTACAATTTCACCACTTACTATTAGACATGTCTTGGCAAAATGGCTCCATGACAATTTTTCCATTAAGTGGTGGTTTACACCCCTTAAAAATAATAGGCGGAGTTCAGATCATGAAGTTAAGGGTAAGATAAGCTTAATTCCAAAATTTCATGCAAATCGGTTTACAGTAAAAAAAATCGGAGGTAAGACCGTATTTTTCGCTTCAATGACTGCACTATATTCACAAGTCAAAAGCTGTTCGGTAAACAGTCTGCGATGCATCCAGACGCTTGGCAGCAATCAGAATTGCGCGCGAGCTTAGCTAATATAACGGTTTAATTACACAGTTATGAAGTTCATTCCCAATAATTGAACTAAAGTAGGCTACATGCGGATTCTAAAAAAAACTAAATGTATAACTAATATTACACAGTTGTAGTTTCAAGCAAAACTCTTAAAAGTTTGTTTTTATTGGACTGCCCAAAAAAAAGAGTGTAATATATTCAGTCTAAACAATTCTTTATTTGCATTAGTTGATTCGATTTTGGGATACGGACGTTCGTAAAAAACCACTGGAGCCAAAATGGATACTTCAGTTAAAGAAAGTTAAAAAAATAACTAGGCAGGCATATGTAGAACAATTATCATAGCATAATGGTTTTACCTACTTATTCGGCGTAAATAGTTTGTGCATTTATAAATAAGGATCATTGTGAGTTTAAAGCGAACAACGAGCTAAACGAGATTAAAAGGCGATTAAGTATATTACATAATTGAACATTTGAATTCCACGTTTATAACATCGAATCGTCCATTTATTTCCTATGCGAAATGGGAATAATTTCCCTTTTGATAATAGCCAGAAACTGACAGCAAACAACTGGCCAAGGCTTAATGGAAACCGGGTACTTAAAATTGCGGAATTTGTTTAGTATATTTTCTTTTCGTTCTTAGTGGGGTAACTTAGGCTCGTGATATAAAACAGCCTTCTTGTAGAAGTTAAAGCTACTAATAGACGTAAACAAAGGAGAACGGGCAAAAATATATGGAAGCCTACCTGGGAACCAATAACAACATGTATCATTGGAATGATTTTTATGTATTTTAACTTTTATTATGGCGGGAAGTCCCAAGGTGGTGTGTGAAAAAAGTTATGACGCAACAAAGCCGGACTTAAAACAGTTGAGTGCGAGTTGTACTCGTACACTACGGATTCTGTATGTAGGTACGAGTATGTATTCTTTAGCACCTGATGCTTTTACATTGGCTGTCGGTCCAATCTTACACCGCTAGTTGCATATGGCAGCGATACATTTCAAATCTAAATGACAAATCTACCTATATCATTATCGTCAATCTATATCTATGTCATGTGAGTTCTATAGCTATATCTTCCTGTCTCATATTACTCCTATAACTATATCTTCATATATTTTTATCAATTGATGAAAATTGTATAGCAGGTAGCGTGCTGTTGCAATAGTTGCCACCGGAAACAGAAGGTCGAGGCGATATGATAACAAAACTACTTAGAATTACTTCTAATATTTCTTAAGCTGCTTCTTCTTATTTCCATCCTACATCTAGATACCACACAATAGAGGTTATATGGGCACAACTCCCTACTGTTCGGCACCCTGTCAAACAAGTGTAATAATATTGTGCTTTCGCACTCATGCCAATTACATCCCACGCTAACCAAGATATTACATAAATATTTTGTTGCCCTTTCACGTTGAGACTGCAAACAGCCTCTTATTAATCATACATTTTAAGCCATATGGTGCAAATCTCCTATTAAATCATGTCTTTTCATTTCAATTATATACAAGCCATTGTGCAAATGCTTCGTACAACATGATTTGACTAGTTTAACCTGATATTGTCCCAAAGTAAAAAGTATTAAATTATTTCTTGGTTGGAATTATTGTCATGTCATAACTTTTTCACACAGTGATTTGAAACACTTCGTCAGAACAACAATGAAAGCACACAAAACTCCCTTCCCAATGATATAATCGCATGTTGTTATGCGATAAAAGAATAAATAGCAATCATAGTTATCATTTTTATTTTTTAAACATGTAACTGCTTGATGTTTAAATCTAAAGAAACTATAACTAGCAAAATATCCACGCGGACCAGGAAGCATTAGATTAAAACCAATTAATATCAATCTGTGTATCTCAACTAAAATACCTAAAACAATGTTAAACTGCGTCTCAAACTCAAAATCAATTCAATTCATTTTTAATACGAATGATAACCGCCGATTTTTTTGTTTCCTCTGAGGCCGGGCAGCGGGTGTGAAATCCTCATAGATACCCTACAACCGGCTGCAAGGTTATGTCAGACTCTTACTGATTAAAAGCTTTATCTGAAGCAATCATCCCCTAACCGCAGATCTTTTCAAGTGCTTATATATTTTTTATAAAAACATAACGTTAGCGCGACTCATAAGCCGTTGCCGTTGGTACTCGCGGTAGCGTTGTGGAACTAATGATGTTTTATTGTGGTTTTTAAATAGCTTTTTTTTTTGTTGCAGTACAAGGTTTTACGTTACAGTAACTTCATCTATGTCACTATTAATGTTTACTTCTAAGGAATTTTCAAAAGGCAAGAAATTTTCTTTAACCAAAGTGTAACGACTATTACTCTTAAACTAACAAGTGTATCTTAAACTTTATAGTTTTCCTTAAAATTTCATGAGAAGCACTATCATCATGAATTTTCCCATCTTTTTAGAATCAATAGATTAGCTTTTAGAGACCTATTCAACGATATCCGACACAAGGGGGCAGATGATGAAAAAATTTTATTCTACCATTTTGTCGACGTGATCGATATACATACATATCTCCACAAAATTACAGCTCTCTAGTCCTAATAGTCTCCAAGCAAAACCAGGAACGGACAGACGGACATGACGAAACTATAAGGGTTTCTTGTCAGGACTACGGAACCCTAAAAAAACTAAACATACTTCAACACACACACACACACATATACCAAAATTATAATTCTTGACTAAACAATCTAAAGGTTATAATGGTTTTAGTGTCCGTCTACAACAGCCTAAAGACATCTACGTTGCCTGATGTGGTCTTTGGGTTTTCGTAAAAGACAAGCGCTTTGTTCTAAGGACGTTAACACCGTTTAGCGTTACACCAAAATATTTGCAAAATCATTCTACTTATTGAATGAAGAATGATGTGTAAGAAAACCATATGGCGCTAGATTATTTCAGCCCACACGATGTGAAGATGTGCTGGTATGAATTGTAGTTGTTTCATTTATATAACGTAAAAAACTAACTTGCAAATTATTTCTGTATTAGTTTCTACAATTATAATTTTAAAATTTCAAGAATCATATGCTTGTTATATATATATATATATATATATATATATATATTGCTTTTTTGTTTATCTTCTCTAGTATGTCCGTCAGCAGACTGTGTCAGGTGTTAGCAGACTGTAAAACTCGTGAACTTTATAAAAATAATAATATTCTAAAAATAGGATAAAAATACAGTTTAAAAAAGAACACCCATTATTTATTCAACATAGTAGTTTTCGAACTAAACAAATTGGGCAGCGTGGTTTCATCATTAGCTCAGAAATCAGAAATCAATATAACTTTATTCAAATTGGATGTATAGTACAACACTTTTGAATCGTCCAAACATTTTTTTCCCTACCACTCGTTATTGGACATATTTTTTAGCTGCGGAAAAAACGAGCGAAAAAAACTCCACAACATTAAAATAATAATGTAACAACATTTACAAATCATTATGTTGTTACAACGTTAATACAATCATGATTTATTTAATATAAAACACCTGTTGGAATGATTGGAACAGTTCAAACCCAAGCACTTTTGTCTGTAATATAATCAGACACTTTGTAATAAGCTTTTTTAATAAGTGCTTTTTTTATACTATCTTTGAATTTATTTATGCTTAACTCTTGGATATTGCTTGGGACTTTATTGTATAAGCGAACACAAAGACCTTTAAATGAATTATTGATTTTGTGAAGCCTAGTAGCAGGTAAAGTTAGTTTATTTTTGACATCACTGTTTTTAAGAAACAAATTAATATTTTTTCTTACAAGCAATAAATTTTCGTAAATGTATTGTGATGCGACCGTCATTATACCAAATTCTTTAAACCTATCTACACACATCAAAAGTGTCTAGGGATCAAGCATTTTTATGCGGATTTCTTGAGATTGAGATGTGGCTTTGTAATAAATTTATGATTTTATAAATTTATATGGATCCTTTTTGGTGCATTTCATAATTTGAATCAGGAACTGTGAATCAAATTCGAGTAAAAGATGAAAATCAGCTGTCAATATTTTCCCTATAAAAACATACAACGCATTGAAGACATTATTACATAGAGAAAAGTAATACACTGGAAATAGAGGGCCTTCTGGCAAGTTTTATGTGTCACCCAAAATACCAACGCGAACCTAGCGCCATCTGTTAAGAGTTCACCCGAACTTCTACGTAGCCTGCGCTATAACCCTACCTATATAAAGCTGTATAGCTACAATCCTAGATAGGTAAACGAATCATATGGAAATTAGATTATTCAACATTTCATTTAGTCTCAAAATATTTTTATTACTATATAAGTATAACGGCTTTGAGACTAAATAAAACATTGAATAATCTAATTTCCATATGATTCGTTTACCTATCCAACGACTTTATAAATGTATTTCCGTAATCGGGAAGGATAAATAAAACAATAAAAATGAGGAATTCACTTTTTATTATGTTTATTTTTGTTATAATACTGTTGTGCGCCAATCTTAGTTTCATCATCCCCATCATAAGATATTTTGCCGCATAAAATTCGATTAATTGAGCGGCACCAACTATACAACGTAACATTGATGATAAGATCTTCGAACATATTTCGTAGGTCTTTTTTGTGGTCAATACAGTCAAATGTGTTATTTACAAAGATGTCGATTAATACTTTAACATTTTGTTTAACGTTTTTTGTATTTAAATTTTTCTTTAAAACATTTACTGTTATGTTTGATATTTCTTCAAAACATTTAATACAATCCATAGAGGGATAGCATAGCCATTTTTTATTACAATATTCTTTTTCTTGTATGAATCTGTGAGCTGGTATATGTTCCGTCGCAAATAATCTATTTCTACAAGCTTTACATTGCTTTATGATTTTTGAACATTTTCTAAGGACCCAACCGCAAACATAGCTTTTTTGGCCAATGCCTTCTATTATTTCATTGGGACTATTTAATAAGTCCTCGTTGATTACAATTTCGTTAGATTCATTCAAAATAATAGTGTCATTATCCTTGCATTCTTTTATCAAAAAATCTACAGATTGTAAGAATGTAGAGACATCTTCTTCACAATTTGATTTTAAAGAATGAGAAGAACTAAAATTGTTTAATAATAATGATTTAAAAGCTCCTTCAAAACCAATTGTGTTAGGAGAGATGTTTCGTACACCTAAACTTCTGATACTGCCAAAAAAGTTTTCGATTGGATCCTGGTTGAGGTTTCTACATAACAATGTGTCAAAATTATATTTTTCATGTAAAAGCTTCCAAATGGCCTGCATTCCTTCGATGGTTTTAATGAAGTTTTTAATAGAGGGTACAACCTTCTCAACTAATCTAATTTTAGATCCTTCCTTTTTTCTTTCAAGATATTTCATACTTTTCAAAAATTTCAGGCTATCTTGCCAAAGCTTATGATGGGGCGAATTTCTTTTGACGCCAGACCTAAATGTTTTGCCATTAACTATGTTGAATGTATTACAATTTAAACTATCAAACAGATTGTCAAATAATTTTACAAATGGTGTTATTTGGCGACACGCTGGGTTTAGTTCTCCTACAGCAGTTAAATGATGTGCTGTCACTGCAACAGAGTGGCTGAACAATTGAGTTGCGGTTTTCACCTTCATTTTATTGATCTTTTCCGGGTTCACATGTTCTTCCGTTAATTTTAGAATATATTTCAGCTCCCCTTGAGACTTATCAGCTTCATATAACTCTTGAAAATACTCCCATTTTAAGATTTTCTCCTTATTTTCATCTTCAAAATCCATGTATTTTAAATCTTTAGTAATTAAATTATTGCGTATGCCTTTTATAAGATGAGGTACATCATAAATAGGTATAATTTTTGATTTATCAATTGTAAAAACATCATGGCGCCACTCTTGTCCTGTTTTCAAATATAATTCTTTGGTATATTTTACGAGACTTTCTATGGCGCCTACATTCACCGAACTTTGGTCGCAGACAGTGGCGACTACCTTTAAGCCAGTACTTTTGACGTGTCTTATCACTTCTATGATACATTTTTTCAGCTCAATTTTATTAAGATTTTGAGTGAAGTAATATGCAACAGGCTGCTTATACTGTTTTTTTATTCCTCTTACCATAAAGCTGAACAATGGAAACCGGGCATGATCGGCTATCTTATTTTTATTACCAACTGTGGCAAAACCTTTCAATTGGTCAATGTTGGCGTCATAATGTACCTGGGGATTAATTGACATTTCGTCGAACATTATTATGCAGAGTCGATCGCTATTACTCAATTCAGCAACAGTGTCTCTATTTTTTTTAAATATTGGTTTGTTGATCCCTGGTAATATTTTTACTTTTCCCAGAAGATTCCTCAACGATTTACCTGATGGTAACGTTAAGCTTTTATGTAAAAGCGTATAGGCCTTCGGACTTCGTTTGTAAAACGATAATGATAAAATTTTTTCTTCAAGTGTGAAGCGACGTCCCTTTGGCTTCTTTTTCGTTTCGCGGAACTGCATATTTGTAAAAATTTTTGCAGACAAAGTCATATTGGCCGTGACTCTTTGAAAGGCCGCACTATCGGACAATTTTGATGCAGATTCCAGTCTGGATTTAAAAGATGTCCACTTTTTTCGTAATCTGTAGATTTCTCGACGCAAATTTTTAGTTTTCCTTTCAGTCTCCTTATAATATGGCATATTCAATCCTTTCAATCTCGCACCTGAAAATAATAATGTGTTAACTCGAAATGAGTCTGAAGTTAAAGAGAACTAGAAATCATTAATTTCGACTTCCGTTTCATATTTATTAACATAATCAGATAATATGAAATAATTACACAGAAAATTAAAAAAATATGTGGTAATTTAAACAATGAAGATATTTACAAGAATATTATATTTTTGTTTTAAGCATTAACTTTTAGATATTTAAATCTACTGAAAATTTTTAATAGAAATTTTTTCCACGCGGTGCATGCTGCAGACGGGACTGGAAGCCCTTCCTTATCCGGGCGGATGCACTTTACAAGTAAATACATAAATATAAAATGATAGATTTAGAATCTGAAAATTCAAATAAACATACCTTGAATTTTCGTTGTAGACAGTTTTTTACAAACTTGTTTAGTTGAAGCTACATCTCCAATGTTACGAGTGCAATAATCATGATCGTTCTGGATGCACAATTGACTAGCAGTGTCTGAAATAATAAATAGGTAATAATTACTGCAACTCCCCATATTCTCAATTGGAAATAAAAATGGAGTGTGAACATTTCTTTCAATAAATCATGTACTTCAAAATTAAAAAAAATAAAAGCGAGTGTGGTTATGACCACGCGACTGAAGTGAAACTTCTTTAGCTTCAATGATCTGAAAATCACAAACTTTGTTGATTTGTCACCCACCAATCCGCGCTAGGTCCGTTATCACCCCCCAATCCACACAGTGTCCATTATCACCCACCAAGCACTTGATTCATGTATGTTGTGACGGGTATTGTTCATTGTTTACCGATGAATCACTAGTTACGCGTTATGCGCGTAACGCAAAAATCGTCACCCATTCGCCAGTTTACCCCCCAAGTCAAGCGTGCCGAAAAAATTTTCACTTCAATAATTCAATAAGTATATTTTTATTGCAACAATCGCATCGCATTGCGTAAATTATTCATCCACTAGCTTCCGCCCGCATAGTTAAAGTGTGTGTCTGTCTGTTACCTCTTCGCGCTTAAACAGCTGAAGCGATTTAGATCAAAATTTGGATTTGGTTAGTTTTTATTTCAGAAGTGATTTTACCCCTTTAAGTGGGTGAAAAGTGTGGAAGTTTATATGGGAAACTAATTTTTCCGCGCAGCAAAGGCAGGCACCTCATTAAAAAGGTATATGAATAGCACACAATACCTGACTGTTGTGAAGTAGCGGGGAAATTAACTTGGTTCATCATAACATGTTTTTCGGATTCCTCTCCAAATTCTAGACCAACATTCTGTGTTGCATGTGGCCCTGAAATATCAAATAATGGAATTTATTTTAGTCACATTGTTGTTTGCATATTTTCCCTATTTATTTATATTTGCACCAGTACCACGTTCTGGCAACTATACAAATTATCCCTTCTAGGTTAAGATATTTTTAAGCATTTAACTGCTAGATTTGTCTACTTTTATTTTCGCTACAAAAAGTTCACTTTTGCTTATCCTTCAGTTTAGAACATTTTAGTAGATTAAAGTTGATGCTATCACTTTCTATATGGTAACGATAATAAAAACAACACGTGACCACGTAATAATAATAATGATATTTATTTTCAGACAATATTATACAGTCCATAGAATTTTAGTAAATGAAGTGTTAAATTTAATTGACGTCTCTGAGTACTACCCCATCAGATAATATAATTATTCTGATCTTTAGTTGTTTTGGTAGAAGACCTACTAAAGTTTCTCTCATCGCAATCCAGTGCCTCTATTAAATACATAGTACAATAATGAGGAATCCTAAAAATATTTTTAAAGGAGCCGATGGAAAATCGTAGGTCTAATAAAAACTGAACTGTCCCAAGTTGGTATTAAATCATTTAAATCTCCATTTTGGTTCCTGTAAGAGGTTGGGATTATCTCTCAACTGTTTCGGGACTATTTTGTTCTTATTATTTGAATATTTTTTCAAAAGTACATATACACTTAATTAGTATTTTTAGCTTAAATTATTTAGTATTTTATCCAAGATGTTATGCATAACGGGACTAATGATAGAAATTAAACAAATTTCGCAACGACTATTCTTAGGATGGATGGATGATGATGTTACTCAAAACAAAATTAAAAAAAAATTACTTACTAAAGAATGTTTAAATTTTCATTTCATAGGTACTGAGCAAAAATTACTTTACCTTGCACTTCCTCAGACGGATTTTTTGCAACTTGTTTAGTTATTTTCAGATTCTCAATGCTATGAGTGCAATAATCATGGTCTTTCTGAAAGCTGGTAACAGTATCTGAAATTATATTAGAAAAATTTGTTAATACTATTAGGAGTACATTTAAGAGAAGTAATGAAAGTAAATAAGTACTTGAAGTATTATAAAAATAATTAATTCACAAATTAATGCTATATTTCAAAGAATTATATAATGACATTTAATTTAATAAATTTGACCTTTTTATTGTTTAAATATAATTATTTTTAGTCTTATGTTGGATATAAATAATTTACATTAAGTAATGAGGAGCTCGATGGCGCATGTGGTTAGCGCGTTCGGCTGCGATCGTCAAAGTTAAGCAACTTTCGCAGTGGTCGGTCATTGGATGGGTGACCAAAAATCTTCTATCTCGAATTCCTCCGTGCTTCGGAAGGCACGTTGAGCCGGCTGCGTCTGCAGTCGTTAGCACCCGCCAATCCGCACTGGGCCCGCGTGGTGGGTCATGGCCCAATCTCCCTATTCCATCCATAGGGAAGGCCTGTGCCCCAGGAGAGGGGACATTAATAGGCTGATGATGATGATGACCTATATTTTGTTAATTTGGAGATTATTTAAATAATATACTGTTAGTGATAAGCCCTCTGTAGTTTGGCTTTGTCGGACTGTGCTGTGAATGGTGCTGCACAGGCTTGATAATGCTAATGATTACTTAACATCGTGAATATACTATCCCAAATATATTGTAATGAGAAATGCAATAAATAAAATATACCTATTTATAATAATATAAACAATACCTGGCTGGTGCGGTGCAGCAGATAACATAATTTGGTCAGTGATATCATTTTTCACAGATGGTTCAACTGGGATAATATTCTCTTTTGCAGATGACCCTAAAAATTAATGAAATTTTGATCAAACCTTACAAAAAAGCAGTTGGCTGCCTTGCCTAGCCTAAAAATAGCAGCAGGTGCAAGTTCAAATCTTGTCTGGTGAATTTTTCTAGAAAAAAAAACTTTGAAAAGCTATTGAGCTTTTTTAACTGCAAGAATCGAAAAACCAGCAAGTGCACTGAAGCTAGAAAAGATCCTTTTAAACTATTAAAAACTATACATAATAAATGTTTAAAAAAAACTAGGTCGGTAGCTGTCCTGTACAATATGTGTACATAATGTTCTTAAAAATTACATACCTTGACCTGATGGTGGAATAGGCATTTCAATTGGAAAGTTTGTAATATTTGTCAATATTCTCTCCCTTTCTACAGGAACAGTTGTTTCCAGATCCAGTTCTGAAATTTTTATAATACTTTAATGAATATAAAACAAGTACTAGCAAACAATACTATTTTTGATTTTTGTTATCCTATAAGAATTAATCTCTTAATGATCTACTCTGAAAAAGACAAAAAATATTGCTATTATAAAGTATTTTGTGTGTTGATGACACAAAACATTTGAATTTAAGCCATCATCACATCTTTCCAGATTTAATTTTGTTAACAATTTCTCAAGAGGTGCTAGTATTTTATTATTATAATTTTTAAGTGTATATATGAAAATAAGATACTTTTTTACATATTCAAAGTACCTACTATACTCACTGGGAAGGTACAAAGTTGGTACAGCCAAAACACTCAAACGATTGTTACGATTTCGATGGCCTTCAATGAAGTGTTTATCACATACTTTCATTCTTGGGTATATCTGTTCAGTTGACAGGTTTCTCAGCCTCTCACCACCTATCTCAACCCAAGATCTAAACTGCTCTGGAAACTTAGCTGGGTTTGGAAAACTGTGAACAGTGAGACCTAAAAGAGAAAAATAAAAATTTTCAGTTAAAGTGAGCAATATCAGCAAGAATATATATATTTCATGTAGGTACAATCACAAGAGATTCTTTCAGAATGTGAAGGCAAAATACATTGTTTATTATTTATTCTTTATTGCATGCCACAGATAGTACAAAAACAATAATATCATAAGTTGCACAAATATGTGACACCCTGCCAGGGTGTTGCAATTTTACTTAAATTATTATTTAAATTATTAAATATATTATAAAAAAAACTATGTATTAAATAGTTCTTACATTATATACATATATAATTTAAAAACTACAGATATTAATAAACAATTTTCACACTCAGAATTTTTCATATAATATACGAGGTATATAAGTTATGAAATTTAATAAATTTTATTATTACTTCATAAAAATTATATCAGATATGTTTATCTTGAAAAACCTCTAATATAGTATAATAGGATTTATTAATGAGATATTATTCCTTTAGATGTTTCCTTTATGTGGAAAATTTGATACTAATTTCAAGTTTGAAAACAGGAGATTCAGTGTATTCTGGTAGCGATCATTACGTCTTGCTAATTTAACAGGGGTGTATAATTCAATATGTTTTTCACAAACACGCAGGCTTCAACGACGTATAGGCATGTTATAGTAAGTATTTAAAATTTTTTGAAATATGATTTGCAGGAGTCTGCTTGTTTTATGTTTGCAAGTATTCTTATAAACTTTTTCTGGAGGACTAAAACATCGTGAATTTAAGTGCAGTTACCCCACAATATAATACCATAGGTCAGCCTGGAATGGACAAATGCATGATATGCAGAAAGGTATTTTATTAGTATTGCGTTTCAACTGTCTCAGTGCATATACAAGAGAGGGCAATCGAGTTGTTAGTATTTGAGTAAGTGGTTTCCAGTTTAAATGCGTCTAGCTCTATTCCTAGCATGGTTGCAGAGTTTAAAGCTTCTAATTTTTTGGATTTGTATTGGTAGTTGATGTTTAATGGGGTCTTTTGATTGAGGTCTATATTCTATTAATTTTAATTTTGTCAAGATTAAACTGTAGATTGTTACACTCTAGCCATTTTGTTAGTGAATCTAATGTCGCGTCAAATTTTAGTTTAAGTGAATCAGTGCTTGCGCAGGATGAGCTAAACTCGAACAACGTTTGCCGGTGAAACAAAACTTAGAAATTACTCACCTTTGGTAACACATCCGAATACACAACGCCTGGAGGATGGCATGATGATGAGAATACACTAAACTAATGGAGTCACTTGCAAATAAACTACACTAAACATAAATAGCGTCCGTTTCGCGAAATCACAAAAGACCGGCGCCTGCGACGATCCTTGAGCGAGGAACCAAGTTCAAACTCAACTCAACGAAAGTGAAGACCAGGTAATTGTGAACACAACGAGAAGAAGACGGAGGAGAAAGATACTCGACTCAACGTACTTGCATCTGATGAGGATTTGTAAATCGCGTTAGGCAAATCTACAACAAAACATCAAATGGCAGCAATTTGAATTTTGCAATCAACCAACTGACACAATGGTGCGTTCCATACCGTATTACTTATTTTTATATGAAAATTTAAACGTTATAGTGAAAAGTTGCACTCAGGGCGTCGGCTTGGAACGCAGCCCAACACTGACAGTTATTTGACATTGAGGAACGGCATTTGGCATGAAACTTCAGGTGAAGACTTAATAGATGTCGCTAGCAAAAACCTCCTAAGCAAGTTCTTTGCGACTTTCCGACCCCTGCATTATTAGTGCTACTGTTTCCCTACTACTGATTAAAACCAACGTTATTATGGAGCGGCGACGTCATTTAAGCAGGGAAGAAATGCTCAGAGCCGTGGGAATGATAGAAGCTGGTTCCCGGCAACGTACTGTGGCTTTAGCTCTGAATACAAGTCAGAGTGTTATCAGTCGACTTTGGACACGATACCGAAGCACTGGTACCGTGGCTGAGCGCCATGGAGGACGGTATCGCTGCACCACACGGAGACAAGACCGATACATTCAAATCTTAACTCGAAGAGCTCCAACAATAACCGCCATGATGTTAGCCGTGAGGCTTCATCACTCTTCAGGGAACTTAATTAGCGACCAAACAGTCAGAAACCGCTTGCATGAAGTGAACCTTCATTCCCGAAGACCGCTACGGGTACCACCTATAGCAATGCACAATCGTAGGATTCGATATCAATGGGCTCTTGAACACAGAAATTGGGCAGAAGAACAATGGCGTTTCGTGTGCTTTTCTGATGAGTCTCGTTTTGGTATGAGACCGGATACAAGACGTATACGACACTGGAGAACCCCTGGACGCCAACAGCGATTAAAATCCTGCCAGGAAGTCCATCCTTATAGTGGTGGAACCATCATGGTATGGGCGGGTATTTGGATCGGCGGAAGAACTGAGTTGATTTGGATCAGAGGCAACCTCAACGCTCAAATTTATGCTGAGACGATTGTATCAGACGTCATCGTTCCTCTACAAGTGCAAATCGGTCCCTTATTTCAGTTAATGCATGATAATGCACGACCGCACACCGCAAGAGTTGTAAGACAGACTCTCGCCGCAGCTAACATCAATGTCCTGCCCTGGCCTGCTCAGTCGCCAGACTTGAACCCGATTGAGCATGCATGGGATATGCTACAGAGAAGAGCTCTGCCGAATATGGAGGGTATCCAGTCGCAAGAAGACCTTTTTTTGTTGTTGCAACGAACATGGGCGGCCATTCCACAGCGTGATTTTCACAGGATGAACTCATTTTGAGTATGCCAAACCGATGTTCTTGTGTTGTTAGTGTTCGCGGTAGAAATACGGATTATTAATTGTTTAAGTTACCCAATAAAATTTTAGAGAAAACTGTTATTTCAGTCTTTTTTTCGAACTTTTGTGTTAGTGGTTCAAATGTCAAAAATCCCTTTATTAGGAAAATGGCAAATTTCTTTATTAATGCAAAGGTGACTTGGTTTATCGTTACTGTGACAAACGAAAACACTTTATTTGATGAATCCTAAAAGAAAATTTTAATTAATATCAATCAGGAGAAAAGTTATTGCAAAAATATATGTTGATCCCTAGACACTTTTGATGTGTGTATTTTTAGCTAAATTTGACTATATTAAATGTCACGTCAAATACATTGTAAATGTGACAAATGGTTATGTTTTCTACAGGATTTAACTCAAGGAACTTAATAACCTGGTAGTTATATAACTTCCTTGGATTTAACTAAAGTCAAATTTTACTATCGATGAAATAACGTGGCCTTTGGATTATTCTAAATTAAACGACTAACATCTACTGAGTAGGTAAGTTCGAACATTTCTTTTGTTTTAATAAGATGTATCTACGACTACAAGCCTTTGATCAACAATATTATTCTCTGTTTTCCGTTGTTAAATATTAAAAAGTCACGTTTTCTCATTACCTACAAGAAGAAGAGAAAATCTCAACGAAGTCTTGAAAAACATTAAGAGCCGCAGAGATAGCCACGTCACATATTCCGTCGTTAATTAATTTAGAATTCTCTCACAGACTTCTCGATGTTTTAATAGACATTAAAAGTGGTGAAACACAGCGCTTTCTGAAACTTAATTATGTAAATGCAGCATCGGTTATGTTGTTAATATCTTACCTTACCTACCTTGAAGGATATTTCAAAGGACTTAAATGTCGCGAAGTTCGCCGACAGTGTTGTGATTGTGCTCGAAGGAGCTGCTGCGGCAAGCTCTGCTTGATATGAATCCATGCGATCCATGAACAAGTTTGACAATTTGGCTAAGGATTCTTGCATTGCCTCCATAATAAACAGGTACAGGTGTGATAAAGTGATAAATGACCGGGAGGTATTGTGGCTTAATTAATCATATAAATGCGGGCTTTATGTGAACATGTAAATATTTTATCCAAAAAATTAAATCAGCAAAATTTAACGTCTTTCCTTTCCAACACCTCCAGAAAAAAAATCTATTCTTCTCCAGAATAAAAATTCTTATACTTCTTAAACTTATACTTATTTCTATCCCTTAGGAATAAAATTTCAAAAATCGAGATACGTGTTATTCTTTATTTCTGTATCCCTAGCACGAACCATTATCGAATTCGAATAGTTTGCAAACCGAAATGTCAATTTCAAATTTTGAATGGAAACTTGCACAGCAGCGGCACAAAGTACGTAAACAGAACTAAAAATCAGTACACATTTGACAATGACATTTCGGAATCGCAAACGATACGAATTTGATATTGGTTCGTGCTAGGGGTACTGATCTCAAGTAAAAATACTGAGTTTCGAGTTAATCGCATTAAGAATGATTTATATAAAAACTGCGGCACCCTCCAATTCCCTTATATGAGGTAGTTTAGAAAAACTAAAAATTACAACCTTTTTTTTTATAGATAGGTCCGACAAATTACTCCACCCCACCTGATGTCAAGTGAAGGTGAAGTCCAGACGCGAAGATAGCTGATACAGCAGTTCTACCTGCGACACCAGCCATCCTCACCCTTTAGATAAGTATTCGTGCCAAGTTTCATGTTAACTCGAGGATAACATTTTTCGTACAAACTTTCATCCTTCTTTCATTATAGCCGCGTACGGGTACGGCGTGAATTTTGAAAAATCCTTTCTTAGTGCACCCCTAGACCTCATAAGGAGCCTACGTGACAAATTTGGAGTCTGTAGACCTAGCAGTTTGGGCTGTGCGTTGATATATCAGTCAGTCAGTTTCTTCTTTTATATATTAGATAATAATAATAGGGAGTGGTCTATCTAATTCTACAAGGGGCAAATATCGCTTTCTGGAGGAGCTGGGATGGCAGGAATGATGCCAATCCCCACTCAAAATAGGCACTGGGTGTCGAGTTGCGGAAACAGCCCGCCGTACTACTAAAAGGGGCAAATATCCCTCGAATATTTTTCAACGTTATCCCTTTTTTTGAGGGGTCTATTAAAACTGGATTCGTTAAAAACCGATATATAAATTACATTTACAAAGTAGGCTACTGTGAAAGATGAAGGACCTGTGTGTTATCCCGTCTGCTACCTATTACGCGTAGATTTTTGAAGTTATACTTCTTTAGCCGCATTATGAAAAAATTATGAGAGTGAAATTTTCATCACTGTAACACAAAATTTTAACATAATGAAGTTAGCCGCGGGCGCGTTATTTGTAATCCGTGGGGCAGATTTGAACAAAGCAAACAGGGCAGATTTGAACGGGACATTGAAATGAAATGAAATGGAATGGAATGGAATGGAATGGAATGGAATGGAATGGAATGGAATGGAATGGAATGGAATGGAATGGAATGGAATGGAATGGAATGAAATGGAATGGAATGGAATGGAATGGAATGGAATGGAATGGAATGGAATGGAATGGAATGGAATGAAATGGAATGGAATGGAATGGAATGGAATGGAATGGAATGAAATGGAATGGAATGGAATGGAATGAAATGAAATGAAATGAAATGGAATGGAATGGAATGGAATGAAATGGAATGAAATGGAATGAAATGGAATGAAATGGAATGAAATGGAATGAAATGGAATGAAATGGAATGAAATGAAATGAAATGAAATGAAATGAAATGAAATGAAATGAAATGAAATGAAATGAAATGAAATGAAATGAAATGAAATGAAATGAAATGAAATGAAATGAAATGAAATGAAATGAAATGAAATGAAATGAAATGAAATGAAATGAAATGAAATGAAATGAAATGAAATGAAATGAAATGAAATGAAATGAAATGAAATGAAATGAAATGAAATGAAATGAAATGAAATGAAATGAAATGAAATGAAATGAAATGAAATGAAATGAAATGAAATGAAATGAAATGAAATGAAATGAAATGAAATGAAATGAAATGAAATGAAATGAAATGAAATGAAATGAAATGAAATGAAATGAAATGAAATGAAATGAAATGAAATGAAATGAAATGAAATGAAATGAAATGAAATGAAATGAAATGAAATGAAATGAAATGAAATGAAATGAAATGAAATGAAATGAAATGAAATGAAATGAAATGAAATGAAATGAAATGAAATGAAATGAAATGAAATGAAATGAAATGAAATGAAATGAAATGAAATGAAATGAAATGAAATGAAATGAAATGAAATGAAATGAAATGAAATGAAATGAAATGAAATGAAATGAAATGAAATGAAATGAAATGAAATGAAATGAAATGAAATGAAATGAAATGAAATGAAATGAAATGAAATGAAATGAAATGAAATGAAATGAAATGAAATGAAATGAAATGAAATGAAATGAAATGAAATGAAATGAAATGAAATGAAATGAAATGAAATGAAATGAAATGAAATGAAATGAAATGAAATGAAATGAAATGAAATGAAATGAAATGAAATGAAATGAAATGAAATGAAATGAAATGAAATGAAATGAAATGAAATGAAATGAAATGAAATGAAATGAAATGAAATGAAATGAAATGAAATGAAATGAAATGAAATGAAATGAAATGAAATGAAATGAAATGAAATGAAATGAAATGAAATGAAATGAAATGAAATGAAATGAAATGAAATGAAATGAAATGAAATGAAATGAAATGAAATGAAATGAAATGAAATGAAATGAAATGAAATGAAATGAAATGAAATGAAATGAAATGAAATGAAATGAAATGAAATGAAATGAAATGAAATGAAATGAAATGAAATGAAATGAAATGAAATGAAATGAAATGAAATATTTCATTTTCATTTTTTCATTGACATTTATTCAGTCTAGGCTGTTACAAGCACTTGTGAAGGTCAAGAAGCTACGCCATCGGTTCGCAAAACTACGGCGGGAGACCTTGTACTGAGAAGAACCGGCAAGAAACTCAGCAAGGGCTGTTTTTTCTCCCTGTATTGTTATATACAGTGTCGTCAAGTTGAAAAATTACTTCAGAAATACGTCTGAAGTCACTTTCCATTACATCATCTAGAATATAAATATATAGTTACAATTAATTTTATAGTTAACATTTTAAGTAGTATATAGGAAGCGGCATTAGATAGGTACAATATTACTGTTATCAAAAATGACTAAGTGGTTAATAATCCACTTAGTGGTTAATAATCCACCATTATTAGACATCTGTTCGAAAGGTACTTTGAACGATCCACGGAGCTCCATAAGATGATCGCGTTGTCAAAAACAATGTTGGCACGCTCGTCGCCTCTGATCACTGTTTTCATATTTATAATATTTATCCACATGTTTCTAGTTTCTTTATAGACACAACGTGTTTTAGTTACTTACAAGTGTTAATTACATATGGACTAATAACTTAAATTCAGTAGTGATTTTAATTGATATTTTGAATATTTATTTAATTTTTCAAATTAAAACTGAACTTAATTGACTGTGTTAACTATCCTTTTCCAGTCCTTTTATTATTTTATTGTAATTATTAATTATTTGCATGCAATTAAAAAATATTTTAATGATGTTAAAGAAGTATAACTTCTCACGCGCGTACATAAGTTACACGCATCCATTTTTTTTATAGTGAATTTTTCTTTAAACGTGATTTTGTTCTTACAGAATAACACTGCAGGTGGAGTGGAGTCAATTGTCAGGCTTATTTATAAAGAACAAAAATACTCGAAAGATAATACCCACCCATAGCACCGGCTATGATAAATTTAAACACGTTGATTAATTCGGAAGGTTGATCGCGAATAGAATAACAAATTGCGTAGTATTTTTATTTAATTTTCAGCAGTTATATCGAATTTCATCCAAAGAAAAGTCTTGTTACATTTTCCATTGAGAGAAATAGAGGCTTCAGAAATAACTAAGTTTTCTTTATACTGAAGGTAGGTACTTATCAAAGTGGTATCCAGTTACAGGGGTCTTTTGTTCTGTATAACAACTTTGAGGTAAAAATACGTGTTCTTTTTTATTGAATATTGTTTTAAAAACTTGTAGTCTCCGCCACGGGGACCTCTGAATTATGAATGTGAGCAAACATCGTGTAGCTACTAAGGCTCCGTTGTTTTATAAATTGTTAAATGTAACTTTGGTTAAAATGCCTTAATAAAAATAACCATTTGTGATAATTTTATATATTTTACTATAATTATATTGAAAGTGATGTGGTGACATTGACTAATAGTCAAATAATACTATGTGTTAATTACATAGCGACAAATTGACAAATACGAGTTAATCAAATTAATAACACATAAAGATAGGAAGTGAAAGCGACATACGTTGAACCACAAGTCGAACGCACATGTCACTCAGAAAAAAATTAAAGGACATTGTTCAGCGTCCATACATAGTTAGCCTAAGAACCAACAATCATGAAATATTATTTTCTAGGTTCAAAATCGTAAGTAAATGACTGTAAAAACAAAGATTATTGACGGACACTTCTGAGAACTTAAATTATTAGGAAAACTAAATTTTTTTGAGGTTATGTTTAATATTCAATGAAACATAGTTCAACCCATGAATTTAGAATGAACTCAGTATGAAGTGAATTAATATTACAACTGATTCATTTTATTCGGTGCGATTTTAAAGAATAACTATTAGGAAAAACTTGGTTAGGTAGGAATCATGAATAAATAAAAACTGTAGTTTGCATCTTATTTATTGACTATTTTTCACATAATTGTATCATATTGTTTGTTGTATTTATTTGTATATCACATGTTTATTGTGTAAATATGCAGCGTGAATGTGTATTCAGGTGTTCTTGAATAATACGGCAGTATGATCCTCTCAGGATGTTATGGCACAGGTTCACTAGCACTTGGTAATAAGGGCTCTGCTCTTTGGTAACATCGATGGAATATTAGATAGCCGAAATAGTTAAATTAAAGGAAAAACAATCGCAAATAAACACACAACAGGTAATCCGAAACGAGAATGCACTTTCCGGTATATTATACTACTCTTTGGAATGCAGGAATGCCACAGATTACTACAAATGCAAACTGCATGCACCACAACCACAGAGTAACGATTTTTATGCCGGCCCTTCACTTGACAACAGTTTGTCCTTGTCATGCTTGATAAGGAATGAAAAGGACAGACTGATGTCAAGTTTTAAAATAGCAAATACGAATAGCCAAGTGAAGTGCCGGCATTAGGAAGAAAGAGTATTTTGTTTGCAGCGCTGCTTATACACATAGATAAATGTGTGTGATGATGATAGATAGATTATACACATAAAATGGTATTTATTGTCTCAGATTATTTTTCAACTTTTAATTTAGCTTACTTAACTGGAAGTGTCCGTCACAATCTAAATACTGATAATTATCGCAAAAAATATACTAAGAATTATCATAAATGCCAAATTGGTGTTAGTTCTTAGGCCAATTTTAGCATTGTCCTTTAAATCAGAGAGTACGACAGTGTAAGCTATTAACCAGAAGATGTCAGCTCATTCCTTAAGTCAGGCGATAAGCTAGCAATTTAAAAATTGATATGTGGACGTTATGTACTACTTGACAATCAAAGTCACTACGACAAAACTTAATGAACATTGATTAATCGCTATTATGATTGTGGGTGGATATCGAAAAGCTTTAAAATCACCAGCTTCCCGCCGCTTATAGAAGCAGCTTTTATTTATAATTAATTCCTGAAACTTCATACGTTAACAGACTATTAATGCAGTAGAGTGCAACTAGCGTCTATCGTTATTCTTTAACTCACATTCAAACACGGAAGCAATTAGCTGTAGCAAAAAAAATGACTCTTCAAACACTCAGGAATATAATTTCGGGTAAAATATTTTACCATCTACTACTGAACTTAATGCCCTTGAATTGTCAGTTATCATAAAATTAATTTAAAGATAAAATCTTCTCCTAAATAATATCATCTTACGAAAAATCTAGCATAATAACATGCTACATAAATCTGAGCGCACACTCTAGACACATGAATTCCCACGAAGCAGGTTATTTTATGTCACCTCATTCATATATAACAAGAAGAAAAAAATGAGCGTCTGTTTTGATACAAGGCTTAGAGTACATAATTTATTCATTCGCACTTAACACGAGACGTGTAAAATTCATCGGCAAACCTTCACTTCGGTTCCTTTCGTCGTTCAGCCTAATCCTAAAGCGAGGGGCAGTCGGCATTTGTCTCAATTTGCATTTTAAACACGCCGGCGCCGCCCCTAGTGCGAAAACCCTTTCTGCACTCGAATGCTGATATTTATCTAAATTCAGCGAGTAGTGTGGCCAAAGCTGCTGGATTTAGCGAATAGAGAAGTTGATTTTTTAGCTAAGTGGCAAAAGCAGATTTATCCAATTAGCATTTAACAAGTGAATCACTCGGGATACAATTAAATATAAGTGTGTGTGAATTGATAAAGTATTAATACATTGGAATTGAAGAACGATGTAATTTTGCCATAGAAATGAAATTTATATTTCACCCTCATCATCATCATCAGCCTATTAATATCCCCACAGCTGCTGGGGCACAGGCCGTCCCTATGGATGGAATAAGGGCCAAGACTCATCACGCGGGCCCAGTGCGGATTGGTGGGTGCTCACCCTCATACATTAGCTTAATAAATATTTAAAACCAATTTTTCTCTCTTACATCCTCAAAAATATCTGTAAATAATTCAAGAATTTTTCCAAAATAAATATCTCGATAGTCATTAACTTAAAACTAAGCTTTGCACATAAACATTTGCCTCTTTAGAGATTCGAATGCGGAGCCGTTGACTTGGATTCGCATTTAGGATCACTAACCGCTATGCCAAGCGGGCCTTCAAAGTATAGGTACACCAGTCGCGTGAGCGCCGCGTTATTTCATTCATAGTTATATTTGAATTTGGTTAATATCACGTCAAATACATAGTAAATGTGTCGAATTTTGACCAATAGTTATTTCTTCTCTAGTATATTAACTATAGCCAAATTTAAATATGGATGAACCAACGTGGCCACTCTTGGACAAGACCCAGCAAATCAATCTGAAGTTGTGAAAATAACTGATAGCCACCTGCACCTAGCTCTTCATGAATATAACACTGGAAATGTGATTGTTGGTACAATCCATCATATTATTATAAAATTGCTTTTAAGAAACCATTGACTGAAAATGCTAAGTATCTAACTTTAAAATTGAAGGAAAAGCTTTTGTAGGTTTTGAGGACTGTGAAATTATTTGTTTTTATAGAAAGAAAGAAATTATTTATTGACCCTATAACATTGACAAATAAAAAGCATAAATGAAAACAAGAATAAGGTCAACTAGATCCCTGCCTCAGCACAATGCCACAACGACACCAATGCCGCTGCGGCGCTAATATTCCGGCAGGGCCTAAGGTTGACGTGAATAAAAATTAATAAACGACACAATCACGATTAACTATACCACAAACAAAGAAACAATGTAAGTAAAAAAGAAAAAAATATGTAGAGGCTGAGTATTTTTTATTTCTTTGCCTTAACGCTATCAACAATAAAATAATTAAAACATAAAATTTGATAGGCTGAAGTCTGTGGATAGGTGGAAATATAGTTGGGCATGGGTAACTTTAATAATTATTATTAGAAACTCAAATAATGGTACAATATTGCTATGAGTAAGTTTGTGTCTCTGGAATACCTATCCACCAATAGCAAACATAGATAAAGGGTGAGATCTAGTAGGAATGTACATTCAACCGTAAACACAATAATCAACAACATATGATTTTATTAAACGGCTACCGTTGAGCTACCGTTACTGTCTGATACGCAGAGCCTAAACCACTGAATGGATTGCGCTGATATTTGGCACATATACATATAGCTAATATGATGTAGGCATGCACTAAGAGAAGATTTCCTAAAGGGTAAAACGGGGGTTTAAAAGTTAAGTTGCACAAAGTTGTGGGCGGGTGCAGAAAGGTCTTAATTTTACGTCAAACTAAAATAACATAAACTACCGTGCGTCTTGCACAAACTTTATGACTCTTTGTCAGAAGAAATAAAAAGTTCGAATTTCTATACGCACGCATCCACATTTTTTTGTAAAATTCCTAATAGCCACGTTTTTACCGTTTCAAGCATGGTCACAATATTTCTAAGCTTTGCCTCGGATCACCGAGGCAATGGGTGCTAATCAATCCCTTAATTTCATACTTGTTTGGAGAGTTGAATAGTTGATGATTTGTTACGGAAATTGCTTCCGTTTTGTAACAGTCGTGTAATTAGTATATCCATTTAAAAATAAGAGTTCAAAAGTACCTAAAAATTATGTTGTACATTTTCTTGCATGGTCGGGGCTTAAATAAAGATATCTTTTATTTAGGAGATGAAAAATATCAAAAAAAAATATCAAGTGTATAAGAAATACATAAAACAAATAAGAGTCATTTTATCTTTGAATCTGTAGTCCACTCAGTCTTTTTTAATCTAAGCCTTTTCATGTATAATCTGCTCAAAGGATATACAAACAGCATTCATTTTATTTATTTTTATAGAGAATCTTGAACTAATGAAAGGAGAAAAATAATAGTTATAATTATCCCGCCCACAATTTCTAGTTCATAAAAGCCGTGCTTTCATAAAAATCCAATCTTCCAAGGTACACAAATAAAATTACACTTACACCCCACTGCAAACAAACCGGAACAAGCTTATTTTTTCATGTCAATAAAAGGAACAGAATCCTCTGTAAATCTCTTTAGGAGTTGACTTTGCGAGATGGACTCGCGAAATAACAATTTAGGTTACAAAGAAGATAATTAAACATACTATAATGAATCCCTAAACTATACTTTATTTATATATATTTTTACAATTTACAGTACAAAGTACTTCTATTAGCTTATTAATTACAGTAAAGAGAGCTTATCACAGGTTTCTCACACGTGCGGAAAGAGAATGGGCGCGACGAAAAACGGAACTAACATTAAGATTTTTATTTGGCAATCAAACCCAGCAATCTGTAAAACGTCAAAGTTTTGTATTGATACAGATTTGTTTATTTTTGTGATTTCTTGCGGTTTTTTTGTATTTAATCATGTCTAAAAGGGGTAAACCTTACAAATACGGTAGAAAAGCACTACAGCGCCCTCCGATCTAAATCCCATTCTCTTTCCGCACAGACTCTACAAATTGTAAGAGAATTGCAGGGCCAACATGGTTTGAAGTGAAACTTCTTTATCGGCGTTGGAAAAAAATTTACCGTCACATTTTTCGGACGTTACGCGTCACATTTTTCCGTTACGCGCCATCTTTTGAAGTGAAACTTCTTTATCGGCGTTGGAAAAAAATTTACCGTCACATTTTTATTCGGTTACGCGTCACGTTTTTTGGATACGCGTCACGTTTTTTGGATAAGCGCCATCTTTTTTTTAAAAGAGCACTATTTCCTCATCCGAACAATTGCTTCTGTCAACTTTAAAAAAAAAAAGTATCGACAGCAAATATTCGTGTTTCACACAAGGTAAGGTAAGGTAAGGTAAGGTAAGGTAAGGTAAGGTAAGGTAAGGTAAGGTAAGGTAAGGTAAGGTAAGGTAAGGTAAGGTAAGGTAAGGTAAGGTAAGGTAAGGTAAGGTAAGGTAAGGTAAGGTAAGGTAAGGTAAGGTAAGCTAAGCTAAGCTAAGCTAAGCTAAGCTAAGCAACTAAGGCAAAGGATTTAAGTGCGAAAATGTTGGAGCATTTGGCACCTAAATCAGTAACGAGCGAGGGTAAGCAAGCACTAAGGAAAGGAACGAAAGAGATGTATGAGACGATAGAGACATTGGCAAAAAGAGTAACAGAATTAGAAAATAGTAAAAATGGTGATGGAATGAAAGAAATGGATTGACGAGAGGAAAAGAAAGATGAAAG
The DNA here is from genome assembly GCA_902850365.2 of Chilo suppressalis. Taxonomy (NCBI): domain Eukaryota; kingdom Metazoa; phylum Arthropoda; class Insecta; order Lepidoptera; family Crambidae; genus Chilo; species Chilo suppressalis. The sequence continues at coordinate 9,112,047 of OU963895.1, read as the reverse complement.
AATGGACGAGAAATAAATAGGAATGATAAAGGAAATGCTGAAAACCATCCATGATATAGCTTTGGGAAACAGAGAAGGAATAGAAGAAGGAAGTAAAAAGATGAGAAGTATGACAAAATTGATGGAGGAGCAGCAACGACTTAGTAAACAGGTAATAGAAGAGCAAAATAATGTAAGGAGTATAATGAAAGAAGGAATGGAAATAGCGAAAGAAGGAAAAGAAAACATGGGAAAAATAGTGGAAGAAAGTAGATGCATACTAGAAGAACAAATGAATATGAGAGAAATAATTTTAGAAAATAGGGAAGAAATAATAACAGGAAATAAGAGAATAGGAGAATTGAATAATAGGCAAAAAATTATAGGGGATATAGTGTCAGAAGGAAGGGAAATAGCGAAAGAAGTAAGATATGGCACGTCAAAATAGAGGACATGCTAGACAATAAAGAGGAAGAAAGCAGAGGCATGCTAGAAGAACAAAAGAATATGATAGATGCAATAGATGCAATTTTAGAAAATAGAAAAGAAATAATAAAAGGAAATAGGATAATGGAAACGCTAGAAGAAATAGGGAAAAAAGGAAACGAAAACATAGGAGATATAGAAAGCATGCTAAGCATCACAATGCAAGAAAGTAGAAGTATATTAGAGGAACAGGGGAAAATGAAAGAAATAAAATTAGAAAATAGGAAGGAAATAATGAGGGCAAACAGCATAATGGAAACAATAGAAAGTAAACAAAAAGAAGTAGGGATACAAACCACTGAGGTGAGAAATGGTGAAAGAAATGATGGATGGAATAAACAAGGATACATACGCAGAAAAATTAAAAGGTCCACCTACTAAGATGGAAACTTTACATACCATCATAGTAGCGTCAACGGACGTAAAATGGAAAACGGACGTAAAACGGACGTAAAATCTATACATAAAATAATCATTATGATGCTATCCCGAAGCGGAATTAACATTAAACCGCCTTTTTTACAAAACCAACTAAGTACAGGATTACTACTAAACTTCTAAGTTGACAGACAGTGGCTATGTTGCAAGCACTTAATCATTTCTTTTTACAGAAAAATCCGACGCTTATCCAAAACGGGACAAAATCCAAGATGGGAAATACATCACAGACTTTATCAGGGGAAAATTCTTTTAGCGATTTGCTGGGAATTTCCGCGTGGGTTTACCCAATATTTGAAGGTCGACTTATTTAGTAAATAAATTTAAGCCGCGCCGGTGCGATGGTATTGCGTTAGTTTTGAAGATGTAATTTCTTGCTCCATTGCTCTTAATCTAATTCGGCGGGGATACTGTGTTTTTTTCTTCTCTTCCGTAAAGAAACTAATAATATTACACAAAAGGCCTTTTGTATATAAAATTGTCGAGCCCCTTGTGCCTACTTTCATTAAAAGCTTTCTGGTTCAATGAACTTTTATTCTTTTGTTGATTTTTGAGTTGGAAGTAACTTTTTAATAGCGTCAATTTAGAAGCAAAGTTTTTACCTGTTGTTAAGGAGACCTAGCTAAATCATCTCTAGTGTTAATAATGAGAGTGAATTAAAAAATATATCTCTATATGTAGTTTATTTTTATTATTAGTTGATTGTGTAAAAAAAATTAAATCATTTCAGACAACACTTAAGACTCAAGACACGAATGACATTAAACGGTGGCGGGCTTAAGACTTTAAGACTCTCCCAGCCAAGAAGGGCGGATCCAGGGGGGGGGGGGGGGTCATGGGGGTGATGACGCTGGGTCCATCTGTACCCAGCCCAGGGGGATGGGAATTTTATTTATGTGCTTTCAATATTTAATTAAGTACGACTATATGACCCTCCCCTGGCGCCAAAGCTGGATCCGCACTTGCCAGTCAACGGCAAGGTGAGTAACATTGTGGATGACATTAATATGCTATAACTTAACTGACTTATTAGTAGTAAGTTGAAATTAAATTGAGTGATGAAAGTTTTGTTTATTTTATTTAACAAAACACACAAAGTGCGCCATGGGCGTTGCGCAATTAAAGTACCGTAGTTGCCCATCATAAAGCGCAAATACTAAACTTATAAATATGCCCTGACATAGTAGTAAATAAGTCATCATCATCATTAGCCTATTAATATCCCCACTGCTGGGGCACAGGCCTTTCCTATGGATGGAATAGGGAGATTGGGCCATGACCCACCACGAGGGCCCAGTGCGGATTGGCGGGTGCTAACCACTGCAGATGCAGCCGGGACCAACGGCTTAGCGTGCCTTCCGAAGCACGAAGGAACTCGAGATAGACGATTTTTGGTCACCCATCCAATGACCGACCACTGCGAAAGTTGCTTTACTTCAACAAGCGCAGCCGAACGCGCTAACCACCTGCGCCATCGAGCTCCTCCGCCAGTAAATAAGTAGTTACTACTAATATATCAGGGCACATTTGGCACAAGCATCTGGACGCTCGCGCAGGCTCTGTAACGTTTTTCAAAGCGTTTTTTGAGCGTTAAATATCAATATTCATCATCATAAGATCGCACCACTCCTGGAGCACAAAGCTTTGATAGGTCCATGAATATTAATGTAGGAATTTTTATTTGGATTATGATTTATCAATAGTATTTAAAAAAGAACAACCAATTTTATACAACTGACAGTATTATCATTATGTAATTTTGGACTTGTCTATGAGTAAAACTGCCGCTCTCTTCGCATCTGTACTTCCCCGTCAATTGACATCAGATGGAGAGGAGTAATTTTTTGGACCTTAATATTAATAAAAGTGCCTCTGCGTACTATACTAGTGTGGCGCTAGTTCTGCAATTCAGATTTTATAGTTTCGCCTTCTTTGTCCTCACACCTCACAAAATCAATAATTCATTAAAGGTCTCTGTGTTCGCTTATACAATAAAGTCCCAAGCAATATCCAAGAGTTACCCATAAATAAATTCAAAGGTAGTAGGCATAAAAAAAGCACTTATTAAAAAAGCTTATTATAAAGTGTCTGATTAAGGAACCAACCTCCACCTTACAGAATAATAATTCCTTTTTTGGTGGTTTTGTGTTCTTGCTAGGATTCCAAGGCTCCGCGGGGTAGAGGATTGAGTTCAGTTCGGCAAAGTAGGTATTTTATACACCTTCTGCCGCATCATCTATCTTCGCGACTGGGCTCCACTTACATTTAACATCAGGGGGGGTGGGGTAATTTGTTGCATCTTCCATAAAAAAAAAATGTGTGCGTGTACTAGTGTACACACGTAAGAAGTGAAACTTCTTTATGGCCTTATTTTTTTCGAAAAATGATCTACATGCAACTTTCCAAAAATATATATATAGGCGTGCGCTAAGATTTTTCAAAAACTCACCCACTAAAGGGGTATAACTACACCTTACCTTACCTAACCTTACCTTATCGCACCGGGCCCTCGTGGTGGGTCATGGCCCAATCTCCCTATTCCATCCATAGGAAAGGCCTGTGCCCCAGCAGTGAGGATATTAATAGGCTAATGATGATGATGACTTATTTACTACTATGTCAGGGCATATTTATAAGTTTAGTATTTGCGCTTTATGATGGGCAACTACGGTACTTTAATTGCGCGACGCCCATGGCGCACTTTGTGTGTTTTGTTAAATAAAATAAACAAAACTTTCATCACTCAATTTAATTTCAACTTACTACTAATAAGTCAGTTGAGTTATAGCATATTAATGTCATCCACAATGTTACTCACCTTGCCGTTGACTGGCAAGTGCGGATCCAGCTTTGGCGCCAGGGGAGGGTCATATAGTCGTACTTAATTAAATATTGAAAGCACATAAATAAAATTCCCATCCCCCTGGGCTGGGTACAGATGGACCCAGCGTCATCACCCCCATGACCCCCCCCCCCCCTTCTTGGCTGGGAGAGTCTTAAAGTCTTAAGCCCGCCACCGTTTAATGTCATTCGTGTCTTGAGTCTTAAGTGTTGTCTGAAATGATTTAATTTTTTTTACACAATCAACTAATAATAAAAATAAACTACATATAGAGATATATTTTTTAATTCACTCTCATTATTAACACTAGAGATGATTTAGGTAGGCCTCCTTAACAACAGGTAAAAACTTTGCTTCTAAATTGACGCTATTAAAAAGTTACTTCCAACTCAAAAATCAACAAAAGAATAAAAGTTCATTGAACCAGAAAGCTTTTAATGAAAGTAGGCACAAGGGGCTCGACAATTTTATATACAAAAGGCCTTTTGTGTAATATTATTAGTTTCTTTACGGAAGAGAAGAAAAAAACACAGTATCCCCGCCGAATTAGATTAAGAGCAATGGAGCAAGAAATTACATCTTCAAAACTAACGCAATACCATCGCACCGGCGCGGCTTAAATTTATTTACTAAATAAGTCGACCTTCAAATATTGGGTAAACCCACGCGGAAATTCCCAGCAAATCGCTAAAAGAATTTTCCCCTGATAAAGTCTGTGATGTATTTCCCATCTTGGATTTTGTCCCGTTTTGGATAAGCGTCGGATTTTTCTGTAAAAAGAAATGATTAAGTGCTTGCAACATAGCCACTGTCTGTCAACTTAGAAGTTTAGTAGTAATCCTGTACTTAGTTGGTTTTGTAAAAAAGGCGGTTTAATGTTAATTCCGCTTCGGGATAGCATCATAATGATTATTTTATGTATAGATTTTAGTAGGTACTTTAGCCCCTGTATTAATAAATGAAAAATAAGCTTGGATTAGTTAGTCTATGTTTTGTCTCTGTTTATTAAATGACAAATGGCATGTGAGTAATATGAAAAAAACACGGGTAGAGTCTGTGCGGAAAGAGAATGGGATTTAGATTGGAGGGCGCTGTAGTGCTTTTCTACCGTATTTGTAAGGTTTTACCCTTTTAGACATGATTAAATACAAAAAACCGCAAGAAATCACAACAACAAACAAAGCCGTATCAATACAAAACTTTGACGTTTTACAGATTGCTAGGTTTGATTGCCAAATAAAAATCTTAATGTCAGTTCCGTTTTTCGCCACGCCCATTTTCTTTCCGCACAGACTCTAACTAGTCTAAGAAGCTTAATCCTCGTTTATTTATAAGGGTATGAAAGTCCTTAGTACTTTTAGTTTAATTTCTTTATTCTGGATTTCATACTTCTTAACTCCCTTTCAATGGAAATTATCTGTTCATTTTTCAACCGACTTCAAAATGAAGGGGGTTCTCAATTACCTCAATTAGTCTGTATGTTTTTTACGCATTTTTCAGTGGTTTTGTTTTTATGAAGCTGGTTTGAATTTTTGTTAAAAAAGTTTTTCATCAAAGGAGTGTTCTATTAATTTGCATTCAAAACGTTTGAGATCTTTCAATTTTTTACACTCACTTTACAAAACTTTTACTATTTTGGCAGTATATTTCAAATACTCTTCGGAGGGTAAAAACGCGTTGTAATTTTAACGAGGTTCATTTAAATGGCAAGCAATCAAAAATACTGCAGTTTCTTTATTATTAAACGTGTTAAATTGTTGCCTTTAAATCGACAAAAGAGCTAAAATCAGCAATTAAAATTAGAACACAGACATTTAGTAGTTTTGACACTCTTTGCTTCTTTTATTATTTTTAATATCCATATATATAATGCCGCAATTACATTTGGTCGTTAGCCCGTATTTGCACTGGAATACGGGCTGGAAGACGCTGTCGGGTAAAACAAAATCCAATCTACCCGGATACGGGCGTACTCACCTTCGTTTATTTACACTTATTCCTTTACCCGAATTCCATTGGCACTCATGTTCGGGCTAACGACCAAGTGTAATCGCGCCATAAGAAAGGAATGATCTAGCAGAGTTTTTCCTTGATTTGGAGTGTCGTTCAGAGGATTTTTTTTTATAGATAGGTCCGACAAATGTCTCCACCCCACCTGAGTTGAGTGAAGGTGAAGTCCAGACGCGAAGATAGCTGATACAGCAGTTCGTACTGCCACACCAGCCATCCTCACCCTGCCCGCCTGCATGTTGCTTCTTCACGCCTCTTTTAAAGGATTCCAGGTTGTAAGAGGGAGGGAACACGTGAGCGGGCCTCTACCTCACAGACAGTGACAGAAGATTACAGTACTCTATGATAGAATGACACTACAGAAGCATAAGCAGGAATTTTGACAGCTCCGTAATCGTAACACATCGTCAAAGTTTCAAAGACAAATCGTGGTTATACTCACGGTTCATGGCTACTTCAACAAACACATTTGTAACATAGGTATTCCTGACAGCCCTATGTGCACAGCCTGCCTGGAGGAGGAGGAGACGAGCGCCCATGTTCTACTGGTGCGCAGGGGCGTTGCAATACAAATGACTTCTCTAACGGGAAGCTGGGATGGCAGGACGAATGTCAATTCCCACGCAAAAAAGGCACTGGGTGTCGAGTTGCGGAAACAGCCCGCCGTACTACTAAGACTTAAGACTATCGTCAAAGATTCTATGAAAACTAACAACAAACTGGCTCCTTCCAATAACAAATTTGACGATAGCGATACGATTACGGATCTGTCAAAGTTCGTGTTTGGGTCTGTGATGTTAAATCCTCCTCCACTGCCCCCTTTTAAGCTCACTCAGAGCACCGGGGGAACAATGAAAGAAAACCAAAAGAATTAAGATAATGTTATAAGTATATTTTATCCACTTTAGATACCAGAGCAGAGGAATTCAGTCGTTTTAAGTTATTGCTTATATAAATCAACAAGCCTATGTTTATTATTTATATAATAACTATGTTTCACTAATTATAAATATCTAAGCTGAATACAGTAGTTCAAAGTTTATATAAACCAAAAAAAAGTTGTCATGAAAGGTTATAATTATATGAATATCAGACATTCATAACACTTTACCATGTACTTACATGAGTGCTCAACTATATCTAATATATTTTATCCACACATACCACATAGACTAGACTGAATAAGCTATTTAGTGGATTTCAGAGGTTCCACGGCTCATTTGATCGATATTGGTGACAAACTTAGTTAATTCCAGTTCTCAGTGAGATAACCAGTTATATAGATATATGTATATATATGGAAATGGGTAGGTCGGGGTCCAACCTCGCCTTGTGGTTCTTCTCCACGCTCACCCGGGGTTAGTAGTGAAATACCTTGATTAGGATAGGTTTATCAGTGTATGATCTGTCCGCTGTTACGGCCGGGTTACATAAAACCGGAGAGCGGCTGGCAAATAAACTCCCGCGTCCCCTCTGGTCCGTGTACAGAAAAAGAGTCTCCTTGTTATTCCTCCAGTATTTCTTAAGGGGAACGTACAAGCCTGAAGTTCACATTGAAAAAAAATGATCAGATATGGGGAAAATACATAGATTACCACATCTGTAGTGAGTGAGGGAGTGAGGGATATTCACGGTCAATGTTTACACTTTAAAATTTGAATCACTACATGACTGGGGCCCATCCCACCGGGTTGAAGGAAATCAATTTCATGTTCACTAACTTGACAAGAATGATTAGGTATATTTGATGACAATAATCACTATCTTGTGCATAATGCAGTTCAATTAGTGCTAGGAGAATAAATATGAGGTCAGATGATAGCCCGTTCGAAATATGAAACTATCCGTAAGTATTTTGTTTCCTATCACAAGTTACTGCCTTATTGCAACGCCTTGCGAAGGTTCGTGTTCGTCCACCTACGATACAGAATATCAACAGAAAAGTTATTTTTCACAGCCCAAACTTGCAAAATAAGTAGGAAAAAGAGTTACTCCAATATACCTGCGAAACTCAGTTCGGTTAGCGACTCCGCGCTATTTCCGCCAATATCCTTCAGGATATAAACTTTTCGGATCTATTTCACGACTCCGACGACTATAATATGCCTTATAATATACTTTGGGCAGAAGAAAAGATAACTGTACCACAAACAGATTGTGAAATTTTAAATGTTGTTTTGACAATTGCTCATAGATGATAGACGGGTCGTCCACTCCCAAACATGTGTCTATGATTTGTTTCTCACTCCAACTGAAGGCAAAGGCCGCAGTCAAACAGACAGCCGCCGCATTCGAGACGAACCGAAGAATAAACTCAAAACTATATACCTACGCTCGCCGTAAGCTGAGGAAAAGGGAATACCTACCCAAATCAGCGAGGAAATTCAATTTCGAGTAAAATTCAAAATCGATTAAAAACAGCGCCCGATAAGGAGGACTCAAATCGATATGGGAAAAACTATTCAAAATTCAACAACTGTCAAACTCCATCCATTCATCCACGCGCCCCCACAGAGATTCACTGCCTGATTACCTTTTTTTTTTTTTATATAAGTCTCAAGGCGAATATTTTAGTCGAATAGAAAAATCGACTATTCCTCAAGGCTACCAACCCAATCAATGAAGTTTGACAGCTACGCCGACGTAAGCGGTTCGCTATCATAGACAAAACAGCTGTCCTACGTGTGTCAGTGTCACGCCCTGTTTAAAAACAAACACTACAGGTCTCAGTTTCCTGGGGTCGAATATTGGTAGACAACTCTGTCATAACGGTTATTAAAATGCTGAATCGTTGATGGTTGTAGAATAGAAAGGTTGGATTCGCGAGCAGGTGGAAGCTACCTACTATTTTAGTGAAATAATATTCGTAATACTAATGCTTTATATTAATTTGAAATGAAAATCCTTTGAACATTTACTTCTATAAAAAGGGCCAAACAATTAAACCCATGAAAATCGGACTGAACAGTTAGTTACATACCAATCAAAATTGCCACTCCCAATAGGTCCCAACACTCCAGACTGCAAAGAGCAGCATCCAACTAATTTAATTACCACTCAAACTCCTGACTACCGAGGCATAAATTTGAATTGAACTGCTGAACTAAACTGAACTAGCCACAGAGAAGTACTGAACAACGCGCTTTCGAACTCGCTCATGTTGTTCTTTAGCGGATAAACATGAGTCATTTATTTGTGTTAGAGTTCTTGTGCACACGTGTCTTTAGTTCACTGAAGGAACAAGATTTAGGAGTTGGGAGGTAATTAAGCATTCACAGAGCTTTAATTAAATGGCAATTAATTAGACTAAAGTTTCAGCTGTCACTTTCTTTGAGATAACAAAAGAATGAGACAAAACACATGATTTAACGTGACAAATAGTTAAATGCTTTAACTATTTTGACAATAAAGGAGATAGATGATGCAGCAGCGATTTTTTTATGGGTTTCGGTTTAAAAAAATGCCAGTCCTGACCTATAATTGATATGATCAGATTATAAACACAAGTGATGGATTATAATCAATTATTATATTAACAACGTAATAATACAAATAGTGGGCTGGCCATATTTGCCAAAGAACCGATAACCGTTGGGGCAGACGAGTTCTGGAGTGGAGACCTCGTCTAGGGAATTCTCAGTACAAGGTCTCCCGCCATAGATTTGCGAACCGATGGCGTAGCTTTTCGACATTCACAAATGCTAGTAACAGCCTAGACTGAATAAACGATATAAAATTTTGATTTTTTTGAAAAAACGTAGTATAGGACGTCCTCAGGCACTGATGAGTGATGATTTGCGCAAGGTGGCTGGCAGGAACTGGATGCGGGTAGCCCAAGATCGATCTGAGTGGCGTGCATTTGGTGAGGCCTATATCCAGCAGTGGACTAGGATAGGCTGTTGATGAATACAAATAGGTGATCGTTTACCATAACTGCATTCAAGCCTCTGGCATTTCCTAATAACTTAAAGCAACACGAAACTTACTCAATTAACACCCGCCGTCAAAGTAAGTCATTTGCATACTCGAACTAAGCTTATGCAGACGCTGGGGTCTACCGTGTAAGCTCTTTGGAGCACCTATTATTATCAGCCAACAATGAAACTAATCAAATGTTGCCAAGCCTCCATGCACCTTCATTTGTATTAACTTTTTGGAACGAAGTTTGATAGGTAAATCCTCCTCGAGTGTACAACGTACAACCCGTTACAATATTCCCGATCATCCCATGAACCCGTTGCTAGTGGTGACACCGACCCAAGGTAACGACCCCGTCCCCTAGACCCCCACGTGTTTTTGCTCACCTCATGACACACTCGCTAGAGATGACCCCAGCTCCAGAACCAGTTCCTAGACCCTCCGACCACATGACCGCGACCGCAGTGATCCCGCCCCCAGAACCCACATGAGTTCCTTGTTTATGGTCGTCGCTCAAGAAGTTTGAAACTTAGAAAAATCAAAAAGAGTTCCTTTTCTTACGGTACGGACTTGGCGGATGTGGGTTAGGCAACGATATTGAGGCTAGCCGAAAAAAGGTGTAAGATTGTCACACCTATTTGATGTTTTTTGTAGCATATTGTGTGTAGTTGTGTCTTGTATATATTATGTTAATTTTTAACTGCCTTCCATTGTTCCATGACACTCACGTTTGATTTTTTAATAAACATTAACTTAAGAGTTAATGTTAATAGAGATCGGAAGGAAGGACGGCACACCGAAATCGAGGTTTGCCCAATTTCGATTTAAGTAAACAGTACACACTGTCGCAAAATAGACCCCTTGACGTTTTCACTTCATTCCATAGCGAGTTGAACTTGTACAGGTAAATATATTTGCATTGCCTTTCATTAGGCTGTAACAGGATGGCATGACGATTGTAACCCACCATTTTAAATTGTAAATACCAACAACACTTTACCTGTACTGTACAACCACAAGTTACATAGCTAATAAACTCAATTTCTTATTAATGTTTGTCTTGCACATCAATCATTTAATACAACACTTTTTGAACGAGTACAAAGCATGATTCATTATATTTTTCCTTGTCCATGATCCTTTCGGATCCTTTGCAGGCTCCTTGGTTTGGTATTAAGACTCAGATAGGCATTTCTATTTTATTAAACGCACTCTCATTTGTACTCAGTCCATGTGTTAACAAGTGTACCGACTTCTGAGTGGAATAGCTACGCCATAGGTTAAGAAATCTAGGGCGAGACCTTCAACTGAGAAGAACCGACAGCTCATAAACCGCTGCTATTTTCTACCTTTTTTATTTCAATCAGTGTTTGATGGTCCTTTATTTTTTTTTTATTTTTTTTTTTTTGTTGACAATGGAAAATGCATTTACGCACCATACCACGCGTTTGCCAGGCGCGCGACGTGTGTGGAACTCCCCGGCGCGGAACAACGCCGGTCCTGCCCACTAAAAACCACGATACCCTCCTCGGCCCTTATGAGGGCGCTCTGGGATCGGCGCACCTACGTGCGCCACTACACCAGAGCGTCCTCGAGCTGGCCCGGCCCAACGAGTGGACCGGGCGATGCGCCTATAGGGGATTACTCTAGGGTACTAGGTAATCCCCAGATGGGGTGGCCTATGCCGAATGGCACCAAGGACGCGCGGCTGACATGCCGCGCCCAGACCACCTTAGGGCCGACGAAGACCGGTGGTCAAAGCCGCCTGCCTTCTTCGGCCCACCCGTCTACGCCGGAGGGGAGCGGCCAGAGCGTCCTCCTCCCGCTCCCTCTCCGCTGCCTCCTTCTGCCCCATCACAACCTCGCAGAAGGAGGCGGCAGCCTTCCATGCTCTCTCATTGCCAAGCATGGCTCGAACCATACTTGGCAATGAGAGCGCTCCACCGCCGAGCGCCGCCACCAACGTTCGGCGCTTGTTTCGCCAGGCCGGGCACACGATCAGTGTGTGCTCAGCCGTGTCGTCGGGGGAGGCGCAGTGTCATCACTGCGCCTCCCACGACGGGCGACACGGAGCAGGAAGTAGCCAAAACACCCATGTCCGGTCAGTACCTGCACAAGGTAGGTGAGGCTGCCCCGATGGCGCCCTACCCACTCCTCCAACAACGGACGGATCGCCTCGATCGTCCGGTGGCCAGCGGCTGGGTTGGCGAGTTCCTCACCCCATCGGCGCAGAGCCTCCCTCTGCGTCTGGGTGCAGACCCGTTCGATCTCCTCCCGAACGGGCCGCTCGCCCCGCTCTCTCGCCGCGGCCCTGTGTTGATGCACCTGGGTCAGAACCAGGGCATCGACCTCCCACGGCAGCGTACCTTCCAGGACGCAGGCAGCCCAGTGGCTGACCGTGCGGTAAGCCCGCTCGGCCCGGGCCGCGATGACCCTCTGTGGCCTCTAGTCTGGTCCCCTAAGCATGAGCACAACATTTCCCTTAAATCACGTTATTTTTTTAATTTAATTTGACAATTGATCGTGATAAAAGCGAGCTATATAGTTCGTTAGTTAGTTCTTCAGGGCGGTTTCCGCACTTAGTCCTAATTATTGGACCATTGTGCGTGTCTCAAAACATTCCCGCTTACTCCAGCCAGCCTATATCGGTCCAGAAGGAAAGCAGCCTTGGTAGACTGCTGCAAGCTTCCGGAAACGATTCTGGTGACTGGAGAAGTCGTGCCCGTTGGTCGGCCACACTCCTGCATTCCATGATGACATGCTGTGGCGTTTCTTCTGCCTCCATGCATCCTCTGCATAGGGGGTTTTCTGTAACTCCTATTGTATATAGGTGTTTGTTTAGGGGACAATGACCAGTCAGGGATCCTATAATCCTGCGAAGTTTGTCCCTATTTAGTCTGGTAAGGGTGCGGGCAAAACTTTTATTTACCGCCGGAACCGCGTTTTTCGTTTGCCGGCATCCTTCACCTGTTTTCCACTCCATCAAGTGTGTTTTATGAGTTATTTCACGCAGCCACGTTTTAATTTGGGCCTGAGGTATGGGCAGCAAAGGCTCCGGACCATACACCTTTGTGTCTGCTCCCCTCTTAGCCAGTTCGTCTGCTGCGTCGTTTCCAATTGAGCTGCTGTGTCCTTTTATCCATAGCAGAGTTACCGTGTTGCTAACCGCAATGGATTGAAGTGCCTTGTGGCACTCCATTACTAGGACAGAGTTTATTGTGTTGCTACGTAGGGCTTGAAGCACGGATGCACTGTCAGAGATGATTTTGATATTATGCTCTCTGATATCTATGGCTGCAACCGCCTGTGCCGCTCTGGTAATGCCAATACATTCCGCCTGGAAGATTGTACTTTGTTTGCCTAAGATTGTAGATATTTTTATATTCAGGTCGTTTGAGAAGACACCGGCTCCAGTGCCACTGCTGGTTTTGGAGCCATCCGTGTATATCCTAACTTCCCCGGCGCCAGAGTAATCTGCCTTTTCCGCGGTAAGTTGGATGTTGTATCTTCGATCAAAGACGTGTTGACTTAATATTCTATCCATAGGTACCTCCAGGAGTGGGATCTCCTTCGTGCACTTTTGTAGAATATTGGAGTGTGTTGTTACAGTATTTAATCTCCATAATCCTAGAGACTTTAGTCTCAAGGCTGCTGCTTTCGCCTCTTCGTGTATGACCAGGTCCAATGGTCTTAAATTCATGAGGTACTCTAATGCAGCCGATGGAGTTGTTCTCATGCATCCAGTTGCTGCTACGCTCGCCAAGCGTTGTAGACTTTGGAGTTTGGATTTCACTGTGGTCAGTTGGGTCCTGGGCCACCAAACAACTGAACCATAGGTTATAGAGGGCCTGATGACTGCTGTGTATAACCAAAGGGTGATCTTTGGACTTAGACCCCACTTTTTACCAACTAGTCTTCTACACTGATTAAAAGCTATGCAGGCCTTCTTTGTTTTTAAATCAATATGACTCGCCCAATTCAATTTGTTATCAATTATCAAGATATTTCACTTGTGTTGATAGGGAGAGTTTGGTATTAAACAGTTTTGGTAACTGTAGTTCAGATAGCTTCCTTTTGTTGGTGAAAAGGACTAGCTCTGTCTTGTTCGGGTTTACTGACAAGTGATATTCGTCACACCATTTTTCCACAATCTGAAGGGCTGAACGCATAACCTTGCAAAGGACATTTTCAGCGTTCCCATTTATCAGAATTGTTAGGTCGTCCGCATAACCAATAGTAGTGTATCCTCTGTCATTCAGACTCCGTATGAGACTGTCCACTACTATGTTCCAGAGAAGTGGTGATAGGACTCCCCCTTGGGGGCATCCTCTGACTACCTTCGCACGCGTGGTAGCGTTCCCCACTATCTGAACCGCCCTTTTGCCAACCAGTTCGGTGATCCAACCTCTGGTGAGTTGGTCCACCTTGAGTTTTCTTAGGGCGTGGTTAATGCTGTTGTGCATCGTTTTGTCAAACGCACCTTCTATGTCTATGAAGGCTGCCAGTGTTGAGTTTTTATTTGTGATTGCCGACTCTATTTTGTGGACTACTGAATGCAGTGCCGACTCTGTTGATCTGCCTTTCCTGTAGGCACGTTGTTGAGGGTGCAGCGGAGCCTTACTTAGTGCTCCATCCCTAAGGTGTCGGTCTACCAGTCTTTCCAATGTTTTTAAGAGACAAGACGTTAGGCTTATTGGTCTGAAGGATTTGGCTTATGTGTAGTCGTCCTTGCCTGGTTTCGGTAAGAAGACTACTTTTGCCTCCCTCCATGGTTTTGGTATGTACTTGAAGGCCAGGCAGGCCCTAAAGATAGGTTGTAGGTATCTAATTGCCTGATCTAGTTGCCATTGTAGTAGCGCCGGGAATATACCATCTAGTCCCGATGACTTAAATGGTTGAAAGCTTTTTAGAGCCCATTCTATCTTTTCCGCCGTTACTATTGTTTTTGCCAGGTCCCATTCCTGGGTTGTTGGTGCATTGTGGTGCTCAGTCGACCACTCCAGGCCTGGTGCCAGTTGGCATCCTGGGAAGTGGGTTTCCAGTAGCACCGCATTGGCTTCTTCTTCTGTTTTTGTATAAGTGCCGTCTTCCCTTTTCAGAGACCCAAGGAGGTTGGAGTTGTCCTTGGACAGAACTTTCTTGAGTCTGGCAGCTTGATTTGTTGAATTGACACTACTACAGAAACCGCACCATCCTTCTCTACTCCGGAATCTGATCCGCTTCTTGTAGTGTTTTTGTGCTATTTTATATCTGTCCCAGTCCTCATTGGTTCTGGTGTTTTTCGCTCGATTGAAAAGTGTCCTGAGTTCCTTACGTAGTTTCTCAAGTTCTGGCCCCCACCAGGAACTTTTACCCAGGCCTTTCGGTACGATGGTAGGACACGTCAGTTCGTAGCTTTTGAGAAGTGCTGAAGTGTAGAGCTGTACGTTTGTTTCTATGTTGTTTATGTCAGGGATTTCATCATGTATTTGCATCTCGCTTAGTGTTTTAGTTATTAGTTCTAGGTACCTTGCTATATCTGTTTTTCGGGGGTTGCGATATGGAACAGGGTCTGTTTGTCCGTATTGTAATTGGAAACATATCCTGCGGTGGTCTGCAAAGGAGGGTTCGTTTGACACGTGCCATCCTTCGATTAGATTGGCCGCCGCGTGTGTCGCTAGTGTTATATCTATGATAGTTTGGTACCTAGAGCTAACAAATGTGGGCTCCGTCCCAATGTTCATGATGTTAAGGTTGGTTTGGAATAAGTATTCAGTTAATAACTCACCCCTTTTGTTTGTGTCCTTACTTCCCCACAGTGAGTGATGTGCGTTACAGTCAGCCGCTACAATCAGCTCCCATTTGTGGTCCTCGCAGTGTCGCACCAGCTCGGTCAGCTCCCTCGGAGGAATTTCCCCCTCATTCGGCATGTAGACTGAAGCTAGTACCAGGACTGTTTGGTTATCTGTGGGGATCGTCACAGCTGTGAGGTCTCTAGAACTGAATTGGTTAAGCATGGTTGTTTTTATAGACTTGGGTGTAAATATACATGTCCTTGGTTTATCGACAGAGCGATAATCGCGACAAGCGAGCTATATATCATATCGCGGTGCAAAGGCTGCCCGGCAGCCCTTAAAAACTTTCCACTCCACACAACTGTGTCCGATTTACGATGGATTTAAACTGGGATAAAGCTTAGATACTACCAACAGTAAAAATCCTATAAAGGCCTTGTATGAGTCATCCTGTCACGAAGACATCTTAACTTCGAATCCCAGTATAAAATTTTGAAAGTGAACTCTTACGAACACACGTTGCTAGGCAGTAAAAATCATAATAAACCCAACAGCCGGTAGTCATTTTTAATCTAATCATAGTGGATCCAATAAAATATGAAGTTATTGCTTTTAACTTTTTATGACAACTTTTATTGGCAAAACTGACCATCTCTAGACATGCGCAAATCATGTCCTCTATTGGATTGCATCTGGAACGATTCCTTTACATTGCGGAAATATTTCCTTTATCATTTACGCTGTTGAGAACGCAGCCCTAGACGTTCTCGTTGCATAGCAACACTTGTTTTCTTCTAATATTATTTTTCATTGTCTTTAGGGCGCTTTCAATTTATGCGTTTCTTGACGGCCTGCTGCGGTGCCGAAGCGGTGCGTTTGTCGTACAGCGTACGGACGATCCTTATTTTTTTCACAAAAAACGCGCGGTGCGGCAACAGTCCTGTTTTCGAGCGTTCGCGGTACCGACGCCACACTGTTGCCGCACCGCTCTGTAAATATTTTAGTTTTTATACTTAGTTTTCGCTCTGTAAATATTTTTCTAAGTAAATTCTAACATTTAACTAGGTTTAATTCTGTCGCCAACATACGCGTTCTACTATCATGTTCGGAAACTACGAGTATATAGTTCCGAGAACGAAGTGGCACATGGCTGTTAAATACAAAAACAAAATATTTTCAGTTAACTTACGGTCATACCTACTTACCAGAGCTAGGACTGCCAACCAATTATTTATATATTATATTAATACCTAGTAAGTAATTTATTTTACACACGTAACTAAAAATATAACATTTTTTACGAGGCGCAATAAATTACACCACACAAGTCATATTATTCATAGCCTCTCTTGAGTTTGTTTCACCGGTTCTTCTCAGAAAGGTCTCCCAATTTTGGAACCGGTGGTAGTTTACGGTAGTTAGGGTCAAATAAATAAACTCACAATTACAAAAAAGAATTTGAAATAAAATACTTTATTAAGTAAATTAAATAATAAATTCATACATAGACAATAAAACTTAAAAATCGAACAATGAAATAACCAAACGCTCAATAAAAGTCTTTCGAAGGTAGCTCGACAAATTGAATATAAGTTTTATTCTGACGACGTAGCCTGTAAAGGCTACGAAACGTCAATAAATAAATAACTTTCGTGCATTAACCCGTAAAAACTACTTTTATTCTTTTCACTTGTCCGGTACTATGAACCTGTTTCGTTCGTTCCCATGTCTCGATTCCTTTAACCCTGTCCAGAACTACATATGAACCTGTTTATTTTAACACCTCGGAAAGGAACTCGGAATATCGTTCCAGAGTCGGTCGGTCATAGTTCCTGGAACTATTGCGATCCGGAACTACTCATATCTAATTTACAAACCGTCCGCACGACGCGCAAATTGCAATAGAACGCCGCGCAATGCGTCGTCGCGAACATTTAAGTTGCAGGCAGTATTGGACATTGACCAATAAATTAGTTTTGCTAAATTTTGCTTTATTGTACCATTAAATGTAGCTTTTTTATTACTGTATGTAATGTTATGTTATGCAATATATTATGAAAACATACAATGAGATAAATTATTAATATGGCAAACTATGCAATTATCACTCAGATCGTTTTATGAGAAAAAGTACAGTCCTGTTTGTACAGTACGTCCATGGTTTTCATAATATAGGTACTCGTCAAAATAGTCTTAGCAACATGTTGTACTTTTTCTATTGTAATATATTTACACTATACTTTTATTGTTTATAAAAGTATAGTATAAATATATTAAAAACAGAAACTTTTCGATTGTATTTCAATCGAAAAGTTTCTGTTTCTAAAATCAGCCAACTATATTTTCAAGAAAAGAGGAGTTATTTATGATACACTTGCGGAAAGTAGTGAGTGAAAAAGGTTATTACGAATGCGTACTTATTTGTAATAACCTTTTACACTCACGTGTCATCCAGCATTTTTAATGTATTTTGCGAGAATATAAAATAAAAGTTTAGTATGTAATTTAAATATATAGATTATATTTATTTAAATTACATACTAAACTCATATCTGTCACAGTACGAGTATCTGTCGTGTAATTTAAAATTCTTTTACTCCGAAGTATGGGAAACCAAGGAGGTAAACTATCAAAGGCTTTATTTTAATTTCGAACTGACCTGCAAATAGAAAACTGTTTATTGAAAAAAAAAGAAACAAATTAATAAAATACTGCTGGCGCTTAGGCGTAGCGCAAGGATTAAAAATAAAAAAATGTATTTTCTAGAAATATCTATTCAAAACAATCTACCCTAAAAGTATCGGTGTGTCTAACAGGCTAACACGCTGCCAGTTCAGTTGATCTATCCAGTTTGGAGTAAACTGAATTATTTATTTGCCTTTATAAATGTAAGATATTTACAGACCTCGTTAATTGGGGATGACTAGACATCAATTACGTGACATCTCTGATAGAAGTTAAGATAGTGATAGTTCACTTGTTTAATGGACTCAGAATAATTTCATTTGATTAAATATGGGTTGCGATTAATCCAGGCTCCTAATTTAATTACGTTCCTCTAAAATTCATGAAAGCTTACTTTTAGTAAATTTTGCTACCTCATACCTAAGTGCTATATAGGGATATTATCTTCACGTGTATCATAAAAAAATGTAGTTAACGTATACTTATAGAAAAATATTGTTAAAAGTATTATTATTTCTGAAACTAGTAAGGATCCATTCGTTTCTCAATACAACACTGCCCAATTTTGTACCTCAAGAATTATCATGCATTTAGGTGTAGAATAATACGCCAAATTCATCAGAAATAAAAATGGAGTTTATTCGCCACTTGTACTACATAAAAATGTCGGTTAAACATTAAAATTAATGACAACACAAATAATATATTATGATAAATGTGTATATATTTTTTTTTATTAGCTACGGATATCGCGTTATTTTTTATATAACCAATAACTATCATGGAAATTGATTTTAAATAATAGTATTAGTATTATTTAAATTATTATCAATAATATTAGTCAGTCAATGACAAATTGCGTCTAAGTAATAACGTTTTAAGAAATAAACTTAATCTACATATATATTCTAATTCAGGTTTTCAGCAATTTTTATTAAATTTATTATGATTTTGAAGAGTGAGTCTTTTTAAATATAGTTTTTAATGTCTTTGAGATAATTTGTGTCAAGATACAAAATAGGGGAAAAATGGAAGGTTTCTCCTTTTAAAATTTATTAATTACGTTATTGGACGATGAAACTCTTTGGCTTAATACTTAAATTCTTTCTGAAAGTACATTAAAACTCAACAAACAAACATCAATTTAAATTTATCTAACTTAAGAAATTTCGAAGTACCTAAAAACTTCCCTATCACTCCTGCAAAGGAGCGTCCTAAAATCCTTTCTTAATTGTCATCTAATCATAATCTAACCTCGGTAACAAATATCATGTTCAAAGCTCGAGTATACAAATCACAAGTATCTAAAGTTCAATGTCTTATGCCGGCACTTCCCTTGACTATTGTTATTCGCTGTTTAAACAATACAATACACAATACTTTATTGAAAACACTACAACACAGAATAGAAATGAGGGAAATTACAATTGTAAAAAAAGTGCTTCAATGGGCGATCTTATCGCTAAAAGCAATGTCTTCCAGACAACCTTTGGATGGAGAGGATTGAAAGAAAGCTAGAGTCGGCGGTGTCAGTAAAACAAAACAGATTACAAATATATAAGTTTAGTTCAGTCAGCAGAGATAAAAATGCAGCTATATCGACAAAAAGTGATTTACAACTAGATTTTTAAAGGCATTAATAGATTGCGCTCGTCTCATGGATACAGGAAGAGAATTCCATAGACGTACAGCTTGGACGGTAAAAAAAGACCATAGAAGGTCATGTCATGGATAGGATTTAAGCGTTAAATTTTCTGATGACCTAAGAGACAACGCATTGGAATTATGAAGGTAATTAAAGCATTCCTTGAGATAGCGCGAAGCACAGGATTGAACAATATATTGTAGAGAAGTGTGAGGATGTGAGAATTCCGGCGAAGGCGAATAGATAGCCACTTGAGCTGTGATCGAAATTGAGATACATGGTCATATTTGCGTAAGCAAAATATGAACCTAATGCAGAAATTTTGAAGTCGCTCAAGCTTGTTAAGCTGGTCCTCCGTGATATCAGGATAGCAGGCGTCAGCGTAATTTTGGTGGCAATAGGAAGAAAATTACAATTTTCGGAAGCAAACAATTTTCGGCTAACAGCTTGTAACTGTGAATCCTAACTGAAACGGTTATCGATAGTTATTCCAAAATTTTTAATAGATACACTAAATGGAATACTGGTGCCAGCAAAAGTTATGTTAGGAAGTAATTGCAAATTCACTTTGGCAATAAACCTTGAGCTACCTATAACGATGCATTGTGTTTTAGAGGAATTTATAGTTAGTCCAAAGGATTTGCTCCGCTCTACAATATGTCGCAAATCATTATTGGTGGCCAGTATTGCTTCAGATAATTGATCAGGAGGGGCTTGTCTATATATTTGAAGATTATCTGCATACAGGTGTCAGGAAGAAGAAATATTTTTAGAAATAGAATTAATAAATATAGCGAAAAGAAGAGGAAATAGAACGCCGCCTTGGGGAACACCAGCGGAAATGTCGCTCCATGAGGAAAAAATCTCATCGAGGCGAACCCTCTGCCTGCGTCCCTGCAAATAACTGCGAAACCACTCAATCACCGAAAGAGATACGTTAAGTGAGCTCAGCAACGCCAGAAGAATGACAAAATTAACAGTTTTGAAGGCATTGCTGAAGTCCAATAATGTCAATACAATTAGGTGATCTTGATCCATACAGTCGTGGTACTGTGCCCAGGACGGAAGCCAGATTGGAGAGGAATAAAAAGGTCATGACGAGAGAGGAATGTATTTAATGCTATCCTGATATCACGGAGGACCAGCTTAACAAGCTTGAGTGACTTCAAAATTTCTGTATTAGGTTCATATTTTGCTTACGCAAATATGACCATGTATCTCAATTTCGATCACAGCTCAAGTGGCAATCTTCCCTTCGCCGGAATTCTCACATCCTCACACTTCTCTACAATATATTGTTCAATCCTGTGTCTCTGCGCTATCTCAAGGAATGCTTTAATTACCTTCATAATTCCAATGCGTTGTCTCTTAGGTCATCAGAAAACTTAACCCTAAAAATTCCTATCCATGACTCGACCTTCCATGGTCGTTCTTTTACCGTCCAAGCTGTAAGTCTATGGAATTCTCTTCCTGTATACATGAGACGAGCGCAATCTATTAATGTCTTTAAAAATCTAGTTGTTAATCACTTTTTGTCGATACAGCTGCATTTTTATCTCTGCTGACTGAAATAAACTTATGTATCTGTAATCTATGTATAAATATTATGTATATATTTAATTCATAAATTCGTTTATATACTTTGTTTTGTTATACAGACACCGCCAACTCTAGCTTTCTTTCAATCCTCTCCATCCAAAGGTTGTCTGGAAGTAATTGCTTTTAGCGATAAGACCGCCAATTGAAGCACTTTTTTTTTACAATTGTAATTTCCCTAATTTCTATTCTGTGTTGTGGTGTTTTCAATAAAGTATTGTGTATTGTATTGTATAAACAGCAAATAACAATAGTCAAGGGAAGTGCCGGTATAAGACATTGAACCTTAGATACTTGTGATTTGTATACTCGAGCTTTGAACATGATATTTGTTACCGAGGTTAGATTATGATTAGATGACAATTAAGAAAGGATTTTAGGACGCTCCTTTGCAAAAGTGATAGGAAAGTTTTTAGGTACTTCGATATTTTTTAACTTAGATAAATTTAAATTGATACTACAGTTTTAATGTACTTTCAGAAAGTATTTAAGTATTAAGCCAAAGAGTTTCATCTACCAATAACGTAATTATTAAATTTTGTTTTGAAAGGAGACCTTCAATTTTTCCCCTGTTTTGTATCTTGACACAAATTATCTCAAAAAACATTAAATACTATGCTTAAAAAGACTCACACTTCATAAAAAATCTTAATAAATTCAATAAAAATTGCTGAAAATCTGAATTAAAATAGGGAGTCGGTGTACATATGTAGATTAAATTTATTACTCAAAACTTTATTACTTAGACGCAATTTGTCATTGACTGACTAATATTATTGATAATACTAAATATATATTTAAATAATACTAATACTATTGATTTAAATTCATTTCCATGATAGTTATTGGTTATATAAAAAATATGTCCGTCCTCCTAAGTCCAAGCCGAAAGTCATTCTTCAGCGGAATTTTGGTGGTATGGATCGGGATTCGTTTCTCAAAGACGCGCATGGAGTCGACTGGTCGTTGGTGACTGATGCCATGACTGTGGACGAAGAAGTATCTGCTTTTAATAATATATTAACCAGACTTTACGATAAAAATGCACCGTTTCGTCCCATTAAACTTAAGCACCATCCAGCACCTTGGCTAACACCAGATATAAGAGCATTGATGCACAAGAAGACCGTGGCTAAGAGCAAATATAAAATTCGTCCTATAGACTCCAATAAAACTAATTATGTCAAAGCTCGCAATCACTGTAACATGGTGTGTAGGGATGCTTTACGTCGCCATATTCATGCTTCTGTCAGTAATCATGATCCTTCTGAAGTGTGGAACTTTCTTAGGTCACTTGGAATTGGTAAAGCTTGTCAAAAGTATGTTCCTAGTAACGTCGATATAAATTGACTTAATATTCACTTCTCTTCATCGTGTAGTCTTAGTGATTCACATAAGACTACTCAATTCCTACCCCTACCTTCTGTCTTTACTCAATTCACCGAATTTGAAGTTAAGAAGGGCATGCTATCCATATTTTCCAATGCGGTAGGTAATGATAGCATTAGTCGTAATATGCTGATACCTATCTTTTATATGTGTGTGTGTGTACAATATATACATGAATGTACATATACATATTTCATTTACTAGCTATAAGAGAAAGTGAGAATAAAATGTGTGCGCGCACTGCTTTCTCTTGCTTATATCCCCCACTCAAACCCTGTTCACCTCGCATGAACACACTATTCGTAACGCGTAACGCATTCGGCAGCTTACCCCCTAAGTCAAGCGTGCGTATAGAAGTTTCACTTCAAAAGGTTTACCCGCGTTTTAAAGATCATCATATCTTAGCTGAAAGGGAAATCCGCTGAGGGAAGTTCGTTCCAGATCTTGTTGGTACGCAAGAAAAAGGAACGCGCGTAACGCATGGTGCTAGATGACTGGATTTGGTTAATAACGATTTATTGCAAAAATAACCTTAATCCCCATACAGTTTCGATGTATATAGTTTCAAGTTTTCGTGATAAGTTAGTGTATTAATAAGGTATTTGACAAGTTTTAGAAAACAATCTGACGTTATTGACTAATGTTTATGGAGTCCGTAACAAGTGGATACTCATCATTTTGTTATGTAGGTATTTCAGTAAAAATAACCAAATCAAAAGCTCCTTTTTCAAGTTGCCGCGAAAACGTTTCTTTGGACAATATGGCGTCTTACTAGTGTGTGACGTCACACGACTGTTATTAAAACGTCAAACGATACAATGTAATGTCACTTTAACCGGAAGTTTACTTGCATGTGCCATCATTTTAGGCTCGGCCAATCCCAAGTGTTTTGGGTCACGTGACAATAGATATGAAAACTATTAACTTTTGCGTTTGTTTTTAGTAAAATTATGAATATTTTTATTGTAAACATAGTAAAAACCCCTGCCAATATTCATTCTAAACACAGATGATAACAATTGGCACTTTATTTTTTACACTGTCATAAACCCTATTATTCTTCACCTATAGCTTTTAGTAATACATATAGAAGGATATACACTCACATCGTCGGCAGGTTGATTCAAGTCACGCATGTAATAATCTGTTGGCCACCTCGCACGGCTCACAAGCTATCAGTTTCCAAACTCGTTCAATTCTAAGTGCTCAGAACTACTTAATTATATCTTGTTATATGAAAAGCCAAATCTCAGGCAGGAGGCAATGCTTAGAGGATCGGAAAGGAGACCTTTGGAAATTGTGTTACATGGATCTGATAACAGTCTTTAGGGGCCAGTACATCAAGGAGCTCGTGCCCCTACCATGAATTCTCTGTTGCAATTGTTACATCACGGTTTTCCTAAATGAACCATTTTTCGTTATCTCAAATATGGATCATAGAAGTATGCATTTGCAATCGTCGTGGTGATGGTGACAACAGTTAAGAAGTTATTTATAAAAAAAAATCATAGCGCTACAACGGACGTAACGAGAACTAAAAATCTTCCACCCTTAACTCGGGTAGCAAGGGCAAACTTTTCAGGGTACCCTTAGCATGAACCAATATTGAACTCGAATAGTTGAATTCGATCTCAATACGCGTCAAATTTCATGAAATTTTAAGGAAGATTTTTAATTTTCGTTGCGTCCGTTGTGGCGCTATTCAAAGTTCCATAAAAAACTTCTTAACGTTTTTGACGCGTATCGAGATCAAATTCAACAATTCGGTTCTGTTGCGTGCCAAGGGTTTAATTATTCGATAATATGAATAGAATAGGCGTAATCGAGTATCGTTTTAATTTTCGTAGTAGGGATACAACTTAACGATATAATATGATTTTATCGCTTCAAAGTAAGTCTATCGACCTTTTCCACTATGTAGTCCTATGATAATACTATGTTTTCATATACTGTTTTGAACATTTAGTTAGGGAGAGCATAAGCGTGTTTACATAGTACATCCATGAGTGGAGTATATCAGTGGAATTTTATACAGTTTATTTTATAAAGTTGAAAACAACAATCGAATGTGTTTGTTTGTACTTAATGTTGTTTCGTTTTCTTCGTGCTTAAGTATAAAATTGTTTGATGTAACGTCTATTTGTAACTGTGAGTGGATATTGTTATTTTGTTTGGAAAATAAACTTGTCCTTTTTCACTGTAATTGAAAATAATACACTTGTTGGTGCAGCAATGAATCGGGGTTACCTCTATTTCAGAAACTCACTTTATATTGATACTCAATTAAACTGATTAACCTGCAAAACTAAGTAATAAATCTGTAACTTCTATAGTTTAGAAATAATATAAATTTAAAAAACGTCTAGTCTATTTTTGTCTAAAATTGATAGAAAATGTGTTTAAATAAGAATAAAATGTAAAGTTACGCAGACAGTTGTAACACAAAATCACACCAATTTTATTTCACAATATCCACTATGAACGAATTTAAGAATAATTAAAATAAGATGCCAACCACACTCGATGAAATCCCGCCAAAAACTCGTTTATTTTTAAATAAATTCTTCTTCTCTTCTTTTTTACCCGACTGCCAAAGAGGGAGGGTAATGTTTAGGGAGTGTATGTAAGTATGTATGTATGTCTGTTCCTTTGTGACCTCCTGTAGCCTAAACGGCTTGATGGATTTTGATGTATGAGGTATCGTTAGATTTGTCTTGATTACGGGAGTGTCATAGGATACATTTTATCCTAAAAGTCCCACGGGATAAAGACATAATAATATTTTTTCTAAATTTCCCTTTAAAAAAATATGTATGCGGTATCATTAGATTCATTTTTAGACTGTCTTAAGGTACTTAATAATTCCCGCGATATTAATTCCCTTACTGAAGTAACAAGACTACGGTATATACCGTCTTAAAATACTAACTAACTAAAAAGTGTGAAATAAAAAAGGTAAATTTAAAAAATCAAAAAACCCGACTGCTTAATTATACTTCAAATAAAAACTGAAAAGAAAAAAACAAGTCCAGTAGTCTATAATTCTGTTAATAAGGAACAAAGCTACTTTAACAGTCGGGACCCACTGTTGAAAAATATTATGTATTCTTGAATATCTAATGGGTCCCGACTGTTAAAGTAGCTTTGTTCCTTATTAACAGAATTATAGACTACTGGACTTGTTTTTTTCTTTTCAGTTTTTTTTAGATAAGGTAAAAGAAACAAAGTACATACGGCATTATTTTTTTCACCTGTGATTTTCGCCCATTGGCGAACAAAATCTTTGGCGGCCAACGATTTTCAGTTATTGAAAAGAAAAGAGAAAGGAGCTATTTATGGGTCTTTGAAGTTGTCAATCAAAATATTTTTATTATATATGCACTTCATTTTCGCATCATCTCCGGCGCTGCGCGATTAGCAGACCCTCCAATACTAAATTTCATAATAGCACTCCTTCGCTTTTTAAATCCCTTTCGCGCTCTGCTCGATGCGTGGTATTAGGGCGCTTTCAATTTATGCGTTTCTTGACGGCCTGCTGCGGTGCCGGTACCGCGAACGCTCGACAACAGGAATGTTGCTGCACCGCGCGTTTTGTGTGAAAAAAAGGATCGTCCGTACGCTGTACGACAAACGCACCGCTTCGGCACCGCAGCAGGCCGTCAAGAAACGCATAAACTGAAAGCGCCCTTATGAATTTCAAAAAAAATAACTGTGTCATTCACGCGCGTTTCTTTACCACAGCGCCGAAACTTTTGATGAATTTTAAGTCCTTAGAACGCCCCATGGTTTTAGAATCTTTTAAAGAGGATTCATCATGGGTGTAGATAAAGTCGTGTATGCAACTGTTCATAATTAGGTGTTAAAACAGTCATCTGATAAACCCACATTCATGTTATACAACAGCTGCCTGCATAAATATCTACTACAACCGTAGTAAGTGGAATATAATAAATATTTTATTACATTTCATTATATAATTATACTCGCATGTGAAAAAGCAATAAAAATACTGTTTGTTTATAATTTCAGCGTGTCACGAAACAGTAGGTAAGATGAAATTGATCATAATTGTTTTAAATCTGTATTTTTTTCTGCTGCTTAATTCATTTCTGTTTGCCTTAATATATTGTGGACGATTGGGTTCGTAAAATATTGTATCTCATTCAAGAAATCAGTATAGCTAGACAGATAAAATAACACAAATACATATATTATTAATAACATACATTAATTTGTTGGAGTGTATATACAAAGAGAATACTGGAGTTTATTTATCAGTAAATGACATTTAAAAATTTGTACACAAATTATATATGGCAATGAAATTTGTATCTATTGGCGTAGTTAATAAAGTCTTCTTTTGTACTATCTTAATATCTGCGTATAAACTGGCCCTAAGTAATTTGTAGCTTTTAAATAATTAAAGGCACTTGACTATTATTGCTAGGGGGAGTTTTTAAACACCTTAAGCGTCTGTAGGTACTTATCCCTTTCAAGAGTGTTTCGAGATTTCTGCTCAAGTCAGTGAAATCCGTTACAACTAGTGGTGACAGACCACTAGAAAATGACAAATTTCTGCCAACGCCAAAAAACCGCTGTCTGTGGAAATGGTGGATTTCTGCCACGCATACACGGTACAATATTTAGATATAGAATAGACAAATATAAATATATTCAAAAACTATTTGAGATTAATGTAAGACATAAATGAAGACAACAGATTCAGTATAACTCGAAATATAACAGTTTTTGTGAAGCGCGGGAACCAAAAGGATTAGACATCCATTTTCTTACACAGACCACTAAGAAGTAATTCTCTTGCTTATATCCCCCACTCAACTCCCGTTCGCCTTGCCCGAACACAATTTTCGTAACGGGTAACGCATTCGCCAGCCTAACCCCAAGTTAAGCGTGCGTAAAGAAGTTTCACTTCAAAAATACTTGTTCAATACTTTTTATGATTTTGATAATCTACCTGCTAGACGAAAAAAAAAAAGGTTTGTTATCATCCCTATCACAATGGAAGCAACGATTACATAAAATATGTACCAATAAGTAAATTCCAATTGTACCAGCAAACAACGGAAGCATGAATATAAATCTCAAAATTGAAACGTAAACAAGGTACAAATCTGATGTGATTACAGGAAACATCGGTAAAAAGCTTTATTTATTCAAATCAACTGAATGGGGCCGCTCTAGTAAACACAAAGCGTACAGAGTAAGCAACTCGAATTCACAATGACACAGCACTATTGCATTTTTTTATTATTCCGGATAACTCACAACAAATTGGTTAGTGCTAACGTTGCCCATTTAATCCTCCTGGACTGCATTATATAAACGAAAATTTCTATTTTGGTAACGCCATACAGTGGCAATGCATAAAACCGCTTTGGGAACATTCTTATAGTTTATTTGGTTATACATACAAATATTTAAATTACAATAGTTAAAAACTACTTAATGTCTAAAAACTTAATATTTAATTATCTTAAGCTTACCTACATAAATAAATAAAAAATTACCCCCAGTGCCGCCGTCAGGAATGGTGCCCAAAAGGCTGGCAGCGTTACCTCGTTGGATAGCAAGGCTGATCCGTTGACCAAGGTAGCTGCCAGCCTTTTGATCACCAATCACCTCTGCTTATTATTTAAGTATATTTTTCCTACGATTCTAAAGAACTGAAGTAAGTTTTGCAAAGAATAAATAGGTTATTCATCGCCACTGTTTGGGCACAGGCCTTCCCTATGGACGGAATAGGGTGACTGGCCGTAACCCAACACGCTGGCCCAGTGCGTTTGGTGGGTGCTAACAACTGCAGATGCAGCTGGGACCAACGGCTTGACGTGTCTTCCGAAGTACGGAGGAGCTCGATATAGTAAATCTTTGGTCACCCATCCAATGACTGACCACTGCGAAAATTGCTTAACTTCAACGATCGCAGCTGAACGCTGTTACGACCTGCGCCATCGATCTCTTCACGGTACTTATAAATAGACACAATACTCGTATAGTGTTGGTGTAATCATGAATGGGCTAATACATATTCTAATTAGCACAGTAAAACGCGTTGAGTGAGTCACAGGAGCTGGCAGTTTCGATTGAGTTGAAGTGTTGTAACATTGGGAGTGACATTTTAAGGTGAGCCCAAACACAAGCATTAGATATTGAAAATGTATTACTTTAAATAATATTTTAAATAGTTTTGGATAAAAACTAAAATTGTATCATTGAATTTTGGAGCAATGCCAAATTTAGCATACCTATTCCAAATGCATATTAAAAATTATTTGAAAAGAAGCGAAATCCTCAATTGCTCAGTTCTTTCTATATGTATATGAACAAAAGTTTCTGATTCCAACATTTCAGGAGCGATTTAATTTAATTGATTACCCATTTATTGTTCGAACGTTGATGAACTGCTTTTTTCTATCTTATATTATCTGTTTATTTTTCTGTCGAGATTGTCCGATATAAATTGGCTCATAATATAATCAGTTTTAATACATTTTTCATGATCAAAATATATACTTTTTCATTATATAATAATGATTTGAAGACTTTATATGTAGAAAAGCCTGATAGTGAGTTAACGTACTGACTCAAACAATAATATTCGTAAGAACCCACATTAAATAAAATAACAAAAAAAAACAATCATAATAACTCTCGTTTTAAAACTCTTACCGTCCTATTTATAAATAATTCAAAGACATTACTACTGCGTATGTATATTTGTTTCTTAGGTTTTCACGCACGTCACTCACGAAATAAAATAAGTTTTAACGGCTTAGATGCACTGATTTTATTTATTTATTGACGTTTTGCACCCTGTGCAGGAATGCGTCGTCAGAATAATGATTTTTTATTTACTTTATCGAGCTACTTTCGAAAGATTTTTATTGAGCGTTCGGATATTTCATTGGAAGATTTTTAAAATCATTGTTCTGACGACACATTCCTGCAAAGGGTGCGAAATCAGCGCATCTACACCACCCGTTGAAACTTGTTTTATTTACTGCTTTTGTAATTACTTGAGCAACATTTTCATTTCATACATAATTTGGATTGAGATTAATTAGTTATGGTGGTTTGCGAATGTATGTAGTATGATAATTAACCTTTATGGTTCTTTTTGGACTACCTAAAAATTTGTTACCTGTTTTTGTAAACTTACCATTTACATTGTTATTGGTGAGGCTCTATAAATGGCTTTCTACTATTTTTATGTAACCTAATATTAAATTATCAGCTGTTTGGTGCCCCTAGATTAAATAAAAAAAATATCAAAGTGAGAACTGTCAGTGAGAAATTGAGAATTCTTAACCAAGTATTAGAAACCATTGTCGCTGCTAAGTAACCATTTGTTTTTCTGAAGAATTCTGGTGTCAACTAATGACTTGGTAACTTAGAAAAAAGAAATTATTTGCTTACAAATACGAGTGTTACATTCGTTTTTGTAAACAAGTAATTTTTTGTCATAAATTTACTTTGGATACCTACTATGCTCTTGATCAAACCTTGGGCGTCGCGTGAGTAGAGATTAAGTGGGACGAAAAAACTTAGCAAATTTTGTATAAAAAAATCTTGAACTCGAGTTGAAATCACGTCTTAAAACTTTTTTGAGGTAATAAAGTTATAGTTTAAAGTCGCTTCAGCTTGTGTTTGGCTGTCCCTACTGAATCCGTCAGCGGTACAGATTGTTCGCCAGACACCCCGCGCCGCTCCGCTACCGGTCTGTCAGACCTACGTCTTGACACAATGCCCTTAATCCGACCCTGGGCGGGGGCAGAGATTAATTAGGATGAAGAAACTAACCGGGCATTATGTTTGTATTATGTCGCTTGTCTGTGCCCGATTGAGTCGCCTGGGAAATTTAGGCGTTGGAATAATTATAGTTTTGTTTCGTACCTGTTATTTTGTAAAGTAACGAAACTGCCATATATTTAAACATCGAAAACGTTTGTTTGCAATATAGGTTCACGCAAGTTTAATTATTTCGACCTATAAAGAATAAAGTTACATAAGGAAATGTTATCAAATAGCTTTTATTGTACTTTAAGGCTAAACGGACTTATATGTTTTTGTGATTTTTTTTTCTGAAACTATTTATTTAACTTTGAAGATAACAGTTGAATAAAGGTAAATGCAGTGGCGGCGCTAGGCGTCGGCGACGTCGGCCACCGCCGACGGCCTCGCGCCTGGGGGGGCCTCGCAAAAAAATTTTTACAAGTTACCTATTTATTTTCGTTTCTCCTGGCCTGGCTTAGGTAGCCGACCCCGAACAATTCGGGGAAAAAGCTAAGCAGATGATAATGACTTTTATTATTTTCGAACACGTGCGTGATGGAAGCGAGTAGTACTTTACAGGTATTCAGAATCGTCTGTCTGGCAACACTATTTTTGTATTTAAAGGAGATTGCTCAAATTGGCCTAAATGCACAAAAAATATTGACATACACGGTAATTATTGGCGTAATTTATAATTTAATTTACAGTCATTAGATTTCAACGGACACCTTTGTATAATAATAATAATAATTGTTTATTAAAGGCATATAAAACCCAATAAAAATGTCATATTCAAATTACAATAGTAAAATATATATATATATAAAGTGTAAACAGAGTAAAAATAAATAAAATCATAATAGAAAAATAAAACAATTAAAACAGGTAGTTAAAAATTACCTACGTCATTTGCGGTTTTCGCTCTGGTGCACTGATATCCAGTATTTAAATATAGGATTATTTAGTCCTTTGCATATGGTTTTAATTATACTGTTATCAGAAAGACATATTCTTGACCAAAAAGAGGCTATACGCTTTCTCATAACACCATAAAAGACCGCATTACGAGCATCGAAAAACATGCCCGACGCGCTGCAATATCTCGGTAGTCTCATAAGAGTACGAAATGTATAATATATTCACTTTAAAAAGGACTTTTAATATTACCGGTTTGGAAAACATACGAATCATTTTTAATGGCTATGGGTGTAGTAACATTCAGCCAAAGACTGATCGAAGTTGTTTATCTATACTTATAATAAATCTGTAGAGATGTCAATTCTGTACATGAAATATATTTTTAAAATAACTATCAGGGGGTGATTAGTGATCGATACTGATGCCAAAAATGCAATCAGTAAATTTTTTGTCTGTCTGTCTGTCTGTGTGTATGTTCCTTATAGAAACAAAAACTACTCGACGGATTTTAACGAAACTTGGTACAATTATTCTTCATACTCCTGGGCAGGTTATAGTATACTTTTCATCACGCTACAATCAGTAGGAGCAGAGTAGTGAAGGGAAATGTTGGGAAAACGGGAGAAGTTACTCCATTTTTTAAGCTTCCGTCGCGTGTGCAGCCTTAATGGTAAAGTTACATAGAAATCATGTATGACGGAAATATTCTACATAAAATTGTCTAAAAAATATCCCGCAACAGCATATGTCTATCTTTTATGGTTGACTCACAATAACACGTGTAACTCCCGATAGCTTAGCAGTTCGGAGCATTCTGATCATATTTGTTTACTCTTACGTTTATAATACTCGGTATAGAAACACCAAACTTATACATGAAATAAGCCATCGCGCCGTCTCACGTGAATACTGAATCATGCTATAAGGATTATTTTTGTGTAACGGTTGCCGCGCTCGACACGGGTCGCGGCAGCGGTAGGGTATCAAAGGTCCGAGAGCGAGCTGTCTAAATCTGTTTTCTGCGTCGCTCCCCCCCTGGGGGACGATCGCTTCCGATGAAGCCTTAGAAGCCTTCCCGGCCAGAGGCAGCCCCTACGGGTGTTTTTTAGTCAGTACGAGTCTGACATAACCTTGCAGCCGGCTGTAGGGTATCCATGAGGATTTCTCATCTGCTCCCCCGCCTGGGAGGCCGAAACCGTGCTTATTAGCGCGACTTTTAGTCTTTAAATAGTTTATTTGAATTTCTTTTGTTGTTATTTTGTAAAACAGGTATTAGTTGTTTTGGTAGTGTTTAAATATTCGTTCAAATTAAAAATTATGAAGCGTAGGTACTTTTCTTAATTAAAGTAGTTATAAGTATTTATTTTTAAGTGAAGGAGGTATAGGTAGATAGTATTGCACAGACGTTTCAGCTTTATTTTCATTTCTTTTTTGTTGTGAGTTGTATATATTACTGGTTACAATTCTATAAGAATATTTTAGTTCAAATAGTCACTTAGATTTTATGTGTAAGGTAGCTAAAGTTAGGACCACGTATTAGTTGTTTTGGTAGTGTTTAAATATTCGTTCAAAGTGTAATTTAATCATATAGGATGAATGTACGATGGCCCATCGAAAAGGAGTAGAAGCGGTAGACAGAACTTTAAGGGAAATAAGACAAAATGATCGACCAATGGGCGGTATCACAGTTTTATTTTGTGGTGATTTCCGACAAACCTTACCGGTAATACCACGGGGAACCCGAGCTGATGAGGTTAGGGCTTGCCTGAAAAGCTCTTATTTGTGGCGTGATATACAATCTGTGCATTTGACTATAAACATGCGAGTGAGAACTGTAGATAACCCGGATGATCGTGAATTTTCTGATATATTATTAAAGAAAATACCTTCACCAAAGATACCTATCCACTGCTACACCAAGGAAAACTTATTCTGACGCCTGAGTTATGTTGTATAGTGCAATCCCAACAACATCTTACATCGTCAGTTTACGGTGACGTAACAAATATATTAAATAAGAACAATTCTTGGCTATGCGAAAGGTTCATTTTAACTCCTCGCAATGACCAGGCATCTGAGATTAATAATAAAATACTGTCGAATATCCAGGGGGAAAGCAAAGTTTATAGTTCAATAAATAGAATGGCCGATGAACAAGAAGCCACTAATTACTCGATAGAATTTTTAAATTCTTTAAATATGCCCGTACTTCCTTCTCATGAAATTTGTTTAAAAATTGGCATTCCGATTATTCTGCTCCGAAATTTAAGACCACCACAAATTTGCAATGGAACTCGGCTGAAAGTAACCCAGTTGCAACAAAATGTAATCGAGGCTCAAATTTTAATAGGTTGCGGTGCAGGAGAAACCATCTTTATTCCCAGAATTCCCATAATACCAAATAATTTTCCATTCCAATTTAAAAGAACGCAATTCCCAGTATCGGTGTGTTATGCAATGACAATAAATAAGGCTCAAAGGCAGACCTTTCGTGTTGTTGGAGTAGATCTCGGTGTCAGTTGTTTTTAACATGGTCAGTTATGTCGGTCTTTCCCGGGTTAGCAGTCCTAGAATTTTTTATGTTCACGTTCCGGACGGGTCAAATTTCAACGTAGTCAACCCGGAAGCTTTGCGCTGAAGTATTTTCATTCTATATGTACTTAAGACTCATGTGAAAGCGATCTAAACAATATTACCAATACATTAACATAATAACATACAAGGAGTTACACGCTGATGGTCTCGGGGCACAGTGATAATAATAATATTCTGCGGTTCCTTATTGCGATATTTTTAACAGTATTATATTTCCCTACTAAAATACGAAAGTTAATCTGTCTGTCACATCAAAACCACGGAACCCTGAGGAAGGACATATGCTACTTTTTTACGAAAAACGACGATAACGCGGACGAAGTCGCGGGCAAAAGCTAGTATAACATAAAAACAAATCTATTTTGTAAAGATCAATAAAATAAATCATTTTTTTTATTACACTGTGGTATTAATATCCACCAATATATTATCATTTTCACTAGATGCAAATGTGCTCAGACAATTATTATAGATGGTAGGCGACATCATAAAGTCTATTGCCATACATTTTTCGCCAAACACCTCCATAAACACATTATAATCTGTATATATGTTAGACTTTAAGGTATTTATCTATGGGCCTACGTTCCCTGACTATAAATTAGTAAAAAAATAAAATTATATGGTGTGATACACTAAAAATCTAAAATATGGTTATCTTAAACACATAACAAAAATAATGAAGCTACTGAATATACGGCTATAGAACCTAATTCTCTTAGCTTTCTTTGGTTAACTAGAGTTTAAAAATTCTCTTTAATCTGTGGCTCATTCACAATCATCACACAGTTTCGGTCACAGAGTAAGATATTCTGTGACAGAAAATTATAACCGGAATTGACACCTGATTTTAAAAGTTACTCTTATGCATTAACTTTAAAAACAGGCAACTATCTGTTAATCTACATGCTCTATATACCTGAATCTAATCCATAATTTCGGTACTTGGCTTGATTTCCCTAGTTTACTATATAACTTATTTGTTTTCAATTATTTTAATATGTTCAGTGTATATGGTTTATAGAAGTT
Source organism: Chilo suppressalis (assembly GCA_902850365.2). Lineage (NCBI taxonomy): Eukaryota > Metazoa > Arthropoda > Insecta > Lepidoptera > Crambidae > Chilo > Chilo suppressalis. The sequence continues at coordinate 9,076,949 of OU963895.1, read as the reverse complement.
CTCAGGGGTGTCCGTCAATAATATTCGTTTTTACAATAATTTATATATAATTTCGAATCTAGGAAACAATTTTTCATGATTATTGGTCTTTAGGCCAAACATGTATGGAAGCTGAGCAATCTCCTTTCTATGTTTGTAATTATTTTTTGTCATCATTTGATTATCAACAATAAAACTCGTTTACTCATACGTTTTTTTACAATTTGGCTCACTTAATTTAACGGTTTTTTACTGCGATGTAAAATAGGCCTCGCGAACTTGATGTCGCCGACGTCCACATGTGGTCTAGCGCCGCCACTGGGTACATGTGATTATTTTTCCGAAGAATATGGTGTCAAGATCACAAATACCTCCAGGATAGGCACGAAAGCAGCCCACACGATGTATATTTGGTGACACACTAAAGTTTTTTTAATAAAACGACCTATCCATAGAATAAAGCTACTTCTGCATAATCACAACTTTACAGTAGAGCGATTTTAAGTTTGTAAAATGTTAAATATGCTGTAACTTGTATTGGTATTTTTCTATCATTTGAATTTTTTTACTAATCATATAAAGCATTAAGAAGCAAGTTATGACGCAATTATTGTTTAAAAAAACTACTTTTTATTTAAGAGTTTCTTATGTGATTATGTGACAATTTACTCATCTTTATGTTACATATGCATATCAGACCTTATGCTTGGGAAACGTGTCAAATTATGTGTAGATATAACTTTGTGTTACGTAATTTATATTTTCTGTCGCGTCACATTATGATAATATGGCAAAGATTGGGCAAAATCGATCAAACAAGAAAAATAGAATCAAACATTTAGTAAAAAATCTCAGTTTATAACAAAATTGAAGCCGTGCAGGCTGCGTTCTTGCCAATCCAAAAGGTTCTTGTGCTCTTGGCTCTATATTCTTCAGAATCAAAAATCACATGTACATTTATTCAATTGCTATCTTCAAAGTTATATAAGTTTTAGAATAAATGTTTTTACCATAAAACATATGCATCAGTTTCGCCTAAAAGTACAATAAAATCAATTTGGTAACAACTTACGTAACTTTATTCTATGCATAGGTCGAAATGTTAGATTCCATTTTTTTATTTGACTGTTTTTGCCTAATCTTCGCCATATTATCATATATGATGTGACAGTACATTTAAGTTACGTAATACAAAATTTTAACTACACATAATATTGACACTTTTCCCAAGAGTAAGGTCTGATATGAATATCTAACATAAAGATGTCTGTAGTACATTGTCACATAATCACATAGATACTCCTAAATAACAAAATATGAGCCTATATTGTAGTTCTTTTGCAACAATAAATGCAATATATGTATATAATGCTTAACATTATTGGTAAAATAATGAATTGCGTAGAAAAATAATTAAGGATGTAACAGAAAATTTTATACCACACAAACTTCAAATCGCTCTCCTGTAAAGTAGGGATAATTAGCATTATTCCATGGATAGGTCTATTTATTCAACGCTTTTCGAGAAATCTGTCAATTCGAACCAGTAGTTCCTGAGATAAGAGCATTCTGCCAAACTATTGAGCTATTTAATATTGGTATAAATAAGCGTATTTTTTACAGTCAGAAACTAAAAAGTTTATAATCTTAATAATACGGATGATTTCAGTTAGATTATCTGTAAAATATTGGACAGTTATTTTTTCTTTTGTTTTAACCAAAAAACGACAAAGATAAAGCGCATCAAAGTTTAGGAGTAGAGGCTCATGACGTCACTTCCAAGTAAAAATTGTACCAAGACGTGACGTAATGCGACATTTGAAATCAATATGTATCTTTAATGCTTCAAACCTTGTTTAGGCAAATGTTGTATGTTATTTTTGAACCGAAACTTCTTTACGCACGCTTGACATGGGGGGTAAGCTGGCGATGCGTTACGCGGTACGATAAGTGTGTTCGGGCGAGGCGAACGGGAGTTTGAAAAACATCTCTTCTCGGACAACACACAGCACACCGCACACATCTCTGCTTTGGTGGAGTCCCGACCTTTTTGGGGCAATGTCGTACCTTAAGAGCGTACACGAGCTGAGAGACATTTGAGAAATAGGTGTTTGAAAATATTATTGCTGTTACGCATTAGCAAATACCGTGAGGAGCTCGGTGGCGCAAGTGGTTAGCGCGTTCGGCTGAGATCGTTGAACTTAAGCAACTTTTCGCAGTGGTCGGTCATTGGATGGGTGACCAAAAATTACTATCTCGAGCTCCTCCGTGCTTCGGAAGGCACGTTAAGCTGTTGGTCCCGGCTGCATCTGCAGTCGTTAGCATCCACCAATCCGCACTGGGCCCGCGTGATGGGTCATGGCCCAATCTCCCTATTCCATTCGTAGGGAAGGCCTGTGCCCTACCAGTGGGAACATTAATAGGCTAATGATGATGAAATACCGTGCGATAGGGACAACAGTAGTTAAAGATGAAAATTGCGTATAAAAATTGCAAAATTCGAGGTTTGGCTCTCAACGAATTCCACCTCGGAAATTAGATATATGTATGTCAAAGAAATACTTACGCTATGCCTCTATGTTTTGCTTTTTATAATTTTTATTTATAAAAATAATATAATTTTAATTAAATATGGCAAAGATTGGGCAAAATCGATCAAACAAGAAAAATAGAATCAAACATTTAGTAAAAAATCTCAGTTTATAACAAAATTGAAGCCGTGCAGGCTGCGTTCTTGCCAATCCAAAAGGTTCTTGTGCTCTTGGCTCTATATTCTTCAGAATCAAAAATCACATGTACATTTATTCAATTGCTATCTTCAAAGTTATATAAGTTTTAGAATAAATGTTTTTACCATAAAACATATGCATCAGTTTCGCCTAAAAGTACAATAAAATCAATTTGGTAACATTTTCATATGTAACTTTATTCTATGCATAGGTCGAAATGTTAGATTCCATTTTTTTATTTGACTGTTTTTGCCTAATCTTCGCCATATTATCATATATGATGTGACAGTACATTTAAGTTACGTAATACAAAATTTTAACTACACATAATATTGACACTTTTCCCAAGAATAAGGTCTGATATGAATATCTAACATAAAGATGTCTGTAGTACATTGTCACATAATCACATAGATACTCCTAAATAACAAAATATGAGCCTATATTGTAGTTCTTTTGCAACAATAAATGCAATATATGTATATAATGCTTAACATTATTGGTAAAATAATGAATTGCGTAGAAAAATAATTAAGGATGTAACAGAAAATTTTATACCACACAAACTTCAAATCGCTCTCCTGTAAAGTAGGGATAATTAGCATTATTCCATGGATAGGTCTATTTATTCAACGCTTTTCGAGAAATCTGTCAATTCGAACCAGTAGTTCCTGAGATAAGAGCATTCTGCCAAACTATTGAGCTATTTAATATTGGTATAAATAAGCGTATTTTTTACAGTCAGAAACTAAAAAGTTTATAATCTTAATAATACGGATGATTTCAGTTAGATTATCTGTAAAATATTGGACAGTTATTTTTTCTTTTGCTTTAACCAAAAAACGACAAAGATAAAGCGCATCAAAGTTTAGGAGTAGAGGCTCATGACGTCACTTCCAAGTAAAAATTGTACCAAGACGTGACGTAATGCGACATTTGAAATCAATATGTATCTTTAATGCTTCAAACCTTGTTTAGGCAAATGTTGTATGTTATTTTTGAACCGAAACTTCTTTACGCACGCTTGACATGGGGGGTAAGCTGGCGATGCGTTACGCGGTACGATAAGTGTGTTCGGGCGAGGCGAACGGGAGTTGAGTGGGGGATATAATCAAGAAAAAGCAGTGCACGCGGACATTTTCTTTCTCACTTTCTCTTATAGCTAGTAAATGAAATATGTATATGTTGTATATATATATATACATACAGATGGAGCTAAAGAAGTTTTCCTTCAGTTATCATACGTCAGTATAATCACACTCGTTTTTTTCTTAAACGCGTGTTGAACGCATGTCTAACACTTTTGTCATAATAAGGTTGATGTCCGTCACTAGCTGTCTATAATATAACAACCGCGTGCTCAATATTTTCTCGTAAATTTTGATTGAGACAATACCATGGGGAGAACTCCAAGAAAAAACATTATTAATTCCCCGTCTCCCCAAAGACTGGATGTAATCTAATTTCAGCCAACCATAATTGACAAAGATGGACCGTTTCCTTCAATGGGAATAAATTTTTCGTTCGTTAGGTGTACCAGTCGAAATTGATCTGTAAATTATTATCGTAATAATGTATTTTCTCCCTCTTACCAAATGCGAGTATGACAAGGACGGATTACCGAGTTATCATGTGATTCTCCTATCTTCATCTATTAATACCTAGGACTTAGATTATAATCATTAATCTAACACCTAGGGATGGTTATAATAATATATGAAAATTATAAATATTTACAACACTCACACCAATTAGCCTTGCTCCAAAGTAAGCACTGTAAGCATTTGTCATGGGATACTAGGGTAACGGATGAATACATATACTGATACATATATTAGTATATTTATATAAAAATACATATTAAACATCCATGACTGGAGTACAAATACTCGTATTCATCACACAAACCACCGGGACCTCTTGAACTCAAGAGGTCCCCATGGGGTCAGATGTTTGTGATGCCGGGTGATTGCTTGCCGGGTGATTGATGCCGCGTGATTAATGCCGGGTGATTGATGCCGGGTGATTGATGCCAGGTGATTGATGGCGTACAAACCACTCGGCCAAGGAGGTCGTCAAATAATGACAATTTATTCAAAAGTCTTGCTTAGAGATTACGGTAATGATATGGTAGTAGAATTCACGTTAATTTATTTATTCCCAGTCAGTTGTAACCAATAACATCAGCAGTATCCATTATGGTTAATGAATATTATAGTGCGTTTCTAGTATTCAACATACACTCTCCATTATATAAACGTTGGTGATTGCCATTAAATATTCTCTTATACTCATTACATCGCAATCAGTGTTTTATTTCCATTTTCCCGAACCACCAACAGTACAGTATAATTAAATCGCATACCTAATGGAAAAGGGCTGCAATCTGTCACGCAGCCCCATGCGTACATAAGTGGATGTTAACGGCTTCGCTTGTACGAAGAAGCTCGAAATAATATTGAATAAAATGTATTCCTACCGTTTGACCAACGACACCGATCCTAGGGAGGTAGCTAGGGGTGGGCATTAGGCCGGGACTCCACCAAAGCGGAGACGAGATAAGCGGAGAGATGTTTTTGAAGTTATACTTCTTTAGGCGCGTTATGAAAAAATGATGAGAGTGAAATTTTAAGATGCGCGCGCATCACTGTAACACAAAAAATTCGGTCGCTAAAGCGACCAACTTCATGCTGTTACTTTTGTGTTTACCGCACATTAAGAAAATCTACCAACAAAATAGAATCTCTATTTTGTGGGTGCTACGACTGCATTGTGAAGGCCTATCAAAAGTATTTATTAATCTGGAACAACGGAACCAAAGCGCGATTCAGGAGACTACAGCGCCATCTCTTGACCATTGGTGTAGTAGAACCAAAAACCACATCTTTATTTTTTGTAATAAAGTAACAGTTATAGGTATTCATATTTATAATATCAAAAGTATTTATTTATCTGGAACAACGGAACCAAAGCGCGATTCAGGAGACTACAGCGCCATCTCTTGACCATTGGTGTAGTAGAACCAAAAACCACATCTTTATTTTTTGTAATAAAGTAACAGTTATAGGTATTCATATTTATAATATTTATCCACATGTTTCTAGTTTGTATACTCGGAATACGTGTTTGAGTTTCATACAAGTGCAAATCACATAATATGTTCTAATAAATTATATTCAGTAGCGATTTTAATTGAATATTTTGATTATTTATTTATTTTTTAAAATTAAAACTGAACTTTATTGACTGTGTCCTTTTCCAGACTTTTTATTAATTTATTGTAATTAATTATTTGCATGCAATTAAAAACTAATTTTAAACGATGCCAAAGAAGGATAACTTCTCACGCGCCTACATAAGTACACGCACCCATTTTTTTTTTTTAAAGAACCAATAGAGGGGTGGAGACTTTTGTTAGACCTATCTTTAAAAAAAATAGAACTATGTTATTGACACATCTCCTCTCCGCTCAGCTTCAGTGGAGATCGCTGTGCGGAGATGTGTAATATTTGTATGGCGCGATGGAAGCGGTGATGTGAGCTGTGCGTGGACGACGCACAGTGGAGACGAGAGATGTGAGCGGCGTGCAGTGAGCGGTTTCACCCTCCCTTTCGTGTCTGACTGAGCACTCAACGCCTCGCACCCGAGCTGAAAAACTTCCCTTCTCCCATAGCACACAGCACACCGCACAACGCACACATCTCCGCTTTGGTGGAGTCCCCCGAGCTGAAAAACATCTCTTCTCGGACAACACACAGCACACCGCACACATCTCTGCTTTGGTGGAGTCCCGACCTTTTTGGGGCAATGCCGTACCTTAAGAGCGTACACGAGCTGAGAGACATTTGAGAAATAGGTGTTTGAAAATATTATTGCTGTTACGCATTAGCAAATACCGTGAGGAGCTCGGTGGCGCAAGTGGTTAGCGCGTTCGGCTGCGATCGTTGAACTTAAGCAACTTTTCGCAGTGGTCGGTCGTTGGATGGGTGACCAAAAATTACTATCTCGAGCTCCTCCGTGTTTCGGAAGGCACGTTAAGCCGTTGGTCGTTAGCATCCACCAATCCGCACTGGGCCCGCGTGATGGGTCATGGCCCAATCTCCCTATTCCATTCGTAGGGAAGGCCTGTGCCCTAGCAGTGGGAACATTAATAGGCTGATGATGATGAAATACCGTGCGATAAGGACAACAGTAGTTAAAGATGAAAATTGCGTATAAAAATTGCAAAATTCGAGGTTTGGCTCACAACGAATTCCACCTCGGAAATTAGATATATGTATGTCAAAGAAATACTTACGCTATGCCTGTATGTTTTGCTTTTTATAAATGCTTTTTCAATCTCCATACTAGTCTTTAGTGGTGATAAAAATTTGTTTATTATTCCCCTGTTTATTGATAAAAATCAAGGAGGAATCAGTCGAGAACGTTTGTATGGAAAAACATAGCCCGGATCCCCTCTTAAAACGGGGAGGCAGGCTGCAAAGAGCGGCACGCCCCGGCTCTACCTGTAATTAAAAAAATACCCGTAAAAAATATTTAAAATGTTAAAAGATATTCATAGTTTAAGTGAAAGAGAAAAAACACATTTTATTTTTTATTATTTTTGTAATTACCGCTGCCCTATTTTAAATAGAACTGGATACAGTCCTGACCGATCCTCTTAGAGTTAATTGTACATTTATAGTTTTTAATGTCGAAGAGTACTCGACACGATGATGTACACAAACAGACATAAATAGAATGCGAGTATTTATTTTAATATTGTAATATGTAGAGGAAAATATTCTATATATTTAATATATTAATGATTATTATCCTTGTTTGGTCGAAAAATAAATGTATTTGAATTGAATTGAATAATTATTTATTGATTCTTAGTATTTTTTAATTATTATTATTTCTTAATGTCTACGTGGACTCTTGGTCCGTAGGTTTTTTTTTGTGTTACATCAAATTATTTAACGTGTTTTAAACAATGTATCTTTCTGCGTTCACCTACTCGATAACAACAAACCTAGACTATCTATATATATAAAACTTAAAGGTGACTGACTGACATAGTGATCTATCGACGCACAGCCCAAACCACTGGACGGATCGGGCTGAAATTGGGCATGCAGGTAGATGTTATGACGTAGGCATCCACTAAGATAGGGTTTTGATCAATTCCACCCCCAAGGGGGGGGGGGGGGGGTAATCGACGCACAGCCCAAACCACTGGACGGATCGGGCTGAAATTGGGCATGCAGGTAGATGTTATGACTGAGGCATCCACTAAGATAGGGTTTTGATCAATTCCACCCCCAAGGGGATAAAATAGGGAATGAAATTTTGTATGAAACTTTCTCAATTTTAAACCGATCGGGCTGAGACTTTCCATGCAAGTATAAGAAGAATCATAGATGAATGTCATTGTGTAAAATACAAGCCTGAGAACAGAAACTGTAGTCTACACTTCAGCTCTACACCGAAGCGAAGGGAGGGCGGGCCGCTAGTTTCTTATAAAATTAAACTTTAAACTCTAGTACTCTCTCTGAGTTTTCAGAAAATTTGTCAAATGAAATATAACATTTATACATTCGGGCACAAAACAAGTTATTCAGCAAATTTCTGTTTTACAAAATAAACTTTATAAAGTACCTATTTATTGTAAGCAGATTATGAAATTGAAAGTTAGATATCGCTGTATGCACAGCCTACCGTTCCATCGGTAAAGGCAACGACGCTGCCGCCCCACAAAGAGTTTCGGCACCCTTTGTGTTTGCTCCAATTTTGGGGATCCATAACATAAATTCTATTGATTCTATTGATTGAAGATTATGATGAGAAGTGAAGGAAACCATTATAAATTTCCAAAAAAAAATTCTAAGACAATCCTTTGTTTAAATGCTCTTAACGTATTTTAAACCGAGCTTTTTACTCAGGATTTTTAAGATTTGTGTTCTTTGTCAGTGCGCTATGCCTATACGGCCGTAGCTCACAGCTACGATTTATGGTCGTAGCAAATATATCAACTCGGAAAGGGATCTTCGCCGTATCAACTCGAGCTATTCAGTGTTCTTTGTATGAAACTGCCTACTGCACAGCACACTTATCGGAGTCTTAAAGTAATCGCCTTACCTCGGGATAAGCTCCCGAACGTGCGTGGTGAACTCTCTGTACCATAGTTTACGTCTCTCCGTGGGCTAGCTTACGTCTCTCCGTACCCTACTTTACGTCTCTCCGCAACCTAGCTTACGTCTCTCCGTAGCCTAGCTTACGTGTTTCCGTAGCCTAGCTTACGTCTCTCTGTAGCCTAACTTACGTCTCGTCGTTCACGCCCCTCCCGCGGCCTGCATTGGCGAACGTACCATACATGGAGGAAGTAACCTCTCCGTTATAAGTAGTTAACGGAGTAGGTCATTGAGAAAGTAATGACTGATCGAACAGGTGCCGCCTAGCAGTCAACCAGCAGTCGACAAGCCATAAGCGCGGCGTCGCCTAGGCGTAGCCGATCCGAAAGTACTTGAGTTGCTTATCCGCTTACGTTACATGCTTACGTTACGTGGACGTCTGTTTGACGGCGAGTCGGTATCGATCCCTTTCAGAGTTGATATGTATGTGTGCAATGACGCTTACTCGTAATCAGCTAACAAAAAATACGTACTACACTTTGTAGGCATTGTAAGTAATAATGTGCCATAAAAGAGATTGTCACGGGTCACGGTATTTTAGTTTATATGGTAAACCAGTAAAACACTGTAACTATCGTAAAAAAAGAAATCGTAGTGCATTCAGAGTCTACACTTTGTTGTTCTCGACAATACACCCAGAAAAAAACACAGAGTAAATACACTCACAAAACTGCTTTTTATGTTTATGTTTACTGGAAAAAAATCCAACTAGGTCAAAGTGTCTGGATTCGAACCACTATCTTTCGTAATCCAGGCGAAAGTACTTACCGCTTCACTACCAATACCTTCATGGAGGCTCATGGAGCCATATTAAAGTACCCACTGTCTGGTTTTGGTCTATGGATGGAATAGAGATTGCGGGCCATGATCCAAATGATGGACTCTGTGTTGATTGGTGGGTGCCAACGACTGCAAATACAGTCAGGATCATTCGAAGCATGAAAAAGAGCAGAAAGCATGAAAAATTCAGAGAGATTTTCTGCCCCGCGCTTTTTTTGAAGCGCCCGTCTATTGAAGCAACCTCTACCTTACAGAGGACTACAGTAAAATAACAGTACAATTTGGTGGTGTTGTGTTTCTGCTGGTGACTAGGGTTCCATGGCTCCCCGGGGGTTAGGGGATTTGGGTTCAGGCCGGCAAGGTGAGAATGACTGGAGCGGAAAACCTTCTGCCGCATTATCATTTTCGCGACTGGACTCGCTCCACTAACACTTAACATCAGGCGGGGTGGAGTAATTTGTTAAGCCACGTATAAAAAAAGAAGCACGAGATAGTTATTTTTAGTGACCCATCCAATAACCAGCCATTGCGAAAGTGGCTTAACTTCCATGATCGCAGATCGATCACGATAGCTACTCCGCCATCGAGCTGCTCTTAGCTAGAAACAGGATGAAATTATCCATGTACGTAATTAATATACAGAACCTAGTGGGTATTTCTCCGCGAATTCTCAAGTATATTTCAATGGCATCGTGACCGTACCGATTCCGGCATAATTTCGGGTTCACAATGGCTGTATAGAAGGCGAAGGCCTCGAGTAAGGTGAGCAGAGAAAATGATTTTGCATATTTTAAGAATAATAATGGGGAGCTCGACAGCCCAGTGGTTAATGCGTTTCATCTGCGATTGTGGAAGCTAAGCAACTTTCGCAATGGCCGCTCACTGGATGGGTGACCGCAAATTAGTTGCCTAGAATTCTGACATGGTTCAGAAGAAATAATTTTAAGTAGTTTATACCTCATTACCTCATACCGTAACACATTTTACTTTATGAAAATAGGTCTTTACCAATGAAATTGTCGTTTCATCGTACTGGCAAGTCCAATTTTTTTCTTTGTTCGCTAAGAATTGAAAGTCCAAAATTACTTTTATTAAAAAAAAATAGAATTCTTCTTTTAAAATAGTCATTTGTTTAATAGTAAGCGTTTCTGTTTTCAGTGCATTTGTACGTTTTTCGTCATCATCAATATACAGACTTTTCCAGAATTTGGATAACTTCTTAGCGGAGAAAAAATTCAAAAACCAAGAGGCAGTGTAAATCCCTTTGAAGAATTTGTTGCCCTCCGTCCAGCAGACTTTTTCAAAAAGGGCAGCAATAAGTTTAACATTCATTTTACTTTAATAAGCAACTGAAAAGTCCTTAATTATTTTTAGTCTGAATAAAATCCGCTCAAGTGCTTTATTTGAAGTAAAATAAACGATACCTAATTTACATCAAATCTTTTATGAAATCAAATCACAATCCCCGTTATTTATGATCGAAGTAAGTTGTCGTGGAGCGACAAAATGAATAAATAAATAGAAAAAAAGGGTAAAGGAAAATCAGAAGAACAGAAAAGAACATACACACATCAAAAGTGTCTAGGGATCAAGCATTTTTATGCGGATTTCTTGAGATTGAGATGTGGCTTTGTAATAAATTTATGATTTTATAAATTTATATGGATCCTTTTTGGTGCATTTCATAATTTAAATCAGGAACTGTGAATCAAATTCGAGTAAAAGATGAAAATCAGCTGTCAATATTTTCCCTATAAAAACATACAACGCATTGAAGACATTATTAGTGCTACTGTTTCCCTACTACTGATTAAAACCAACGTTATTATGGAGCGGCGACGTCATTTAAGCAGGGAAGAAATGCTCAGAGCCGTGGGAATGATAGAAGCTGGTTCCCGGCAACGTACTGTGGCTTTAGCTCTGAATACAAGTCAGAGTGTTATCAGTCGACTTTGGACACGATACCGAAGCACTGGTACCGTGGCTGAGCGCCATGGAGGACGGTATCGCTGCACCACACGGAGACAAGACCGATACATTCAAATCTTAACTCGAAGAGCTCCAACAATAACCGCCATGATGTTAGCCGTGAGGCTTCATCACTCTTCAGGGAACTTAATTAGCGACCAAACAGTCAGAAACCGCTTGCATGAAGTGAACCTTCATTCCCGAAGACCGCTACGGGTACCACCTATAGCAATGCACAATCGTAGGATTCGATATCAATGGGCTCTTGAACACAGAAATTGGGCAGAAGAACAATGGCGTTTCGTGTGCTTTTCTGATGAGTCTCGTTTTGGTATGAGACCGGATACAAGACGTATACGACACTGGAGAACCCCTGGACGCCAACAGCGATTAAAATCCTGCCAGGAAGTCCATCCTTATAGTGGTGGAACCATCATGGTATGGGCGGGTATTTGGATCGGCGGAAGAACTGAGTTGATTTGGATCAGAGGCAACCTCAACGCTCAAATTTATGCTGCGACGATTGTATCAGACGTCATCGTTCCTCTACAAGTGCAAATCGGTCCCTTATTTCAGTTAATGCATGATAATGCACGACCGCACACCGCAAGAGTTGTAAGACAGACTCTCGCCGCAGCTAACATCAATGTCCTGCCCTGGCCTGCTCAGTCGCCAGACTTGAACCCGATTGAGCATGCATGGGATATGCTACAGAGAAGAGCTCTGCCGAATATGGAGGGTATCCAGTCGCAAGAAGACCTTTTTTTGTTGTTGCAACGAACATGGGCGGCCATTCCACAGCGTGATTTGGATGAACTCATTTTGAGTATGCCAAACCGATGTTCTTGTGTTGTTAGTGTTCGCGGTAGAAATACGGATTATTAATTGTTTAAGTTACCCAATAAAATTTTAGAGAAAACTGTTATTTCAGTCTTTTTTTCGAACTTTTGTGTTAGTGGTTCAAATGTCAAAAATCCCTTTATTAGGAAAATGGCAAATTTCTTTATTAATGCAAAGGTGACTTGGTTTATCGTTACTGTGACAAACGAAAACACTTTATTTGATGAATCCTTAAAGAAAATTTTAATTAATATCAATCAGGAGAAAAGTTATTGCAAAAATATATGTTGATACCTAGACACTTTTGATGTGTGTATATATATTTACAAAATACATATATAAGTGTAAGGATGTGAAGTGTGGAGGTGTGAAGTGTGAAGCGCTCCTGGTCAGGCGTCTCTGGATTCTCAACCTGCCCTGCTGGTGACATTGGGTATGCATAAAACTTTTGACAGACAACAATTTTAAAGTTATAACTGAGTGCATAACATTTAAATTAAGTATCTAAAGGTTCATTCAGATCTTCTAACTGGAAATATTATTTATTTCTTTTTATATACTTATATATTCTGTATACACAAAAAAAAATACAGGGGCAACTTAATTAAAGATAACATGTACAAGGGCACAACTTATTTCAATCTGAAATTTCTTTCATTAGGCCCGTAGTAGGAAAGAATATAAGTAAAGATAGTCAGCGTGTACACCTAAATTATAATTATTTTACACTTTAGTTATGTGATTACAACACGTTCAAACCTTGTTACATAATACAGAAAATTAATTAATTCGAAATAGTTTTGGGAAATATTATAAATAAGATACAGTGCGTTTATGAATAGCGCAAAATTAAAAAAGGACGACTATACATATATTTTTTTAGTGATTCCATGTTCCGCCTATAAGTTTTAATTTCATTTCATAGGTATTTATAATAGTTTGTTGTAGCCGCAAATTCTAAACATTCTGTGACAGATAGTAAAAGCCCTAGATTCAGCTGAACCCATTGTTTGAGAGCACTTTGCCCAATTGCTCGAGGCTATTTATCCAGTGTTTGGCTACAAAGTTGGTATAGCAGTTGCGTACAATATTGGCCTGATGAATTTGGAGCCATGCTTGAATGTAAAGTTCAATCCAATGTATGACCGCGGCATTATGCCGGTATTACTATGTTAAGTATCTTCGATTAATGTGATACAGCCCACTCACAAACGGCTTGACGCACTGGTGGAGATTCGGTAATAGAAATACGGAAAATAATGAAAAGGTCCTAAAAAAAACAATTTATGATCATCAGGTTAGGTGACCAATTGAATTTTTTGTGGAACTATTACTATGTTTAAAGTGAAACTTCTTTGCAGACGGGGCGTTAATGGAAAAATCCTATGGAAACGAAGAATCGGAAATGGGTTACGAGCGTCACACGACTACATATGTGTGTGTGTGTGTGTGAGTGTGTGTGGTAAGCGTGCGCAGCTTGTTGGAGGGTAACTCGGCAAAGTCTGAAACGCTGCGAGCTTCACGAGCGTCACACACGGCAGTATATCTATCTTTATATATATAATTCTTCTGTGAGTGTGTATGTCACTGAACTTCTCTTAAACGACTGGACCGATTTTGATGAAATTTTTTGTGTGTGTTCAAGGGGATCTGAGAATGGTTTAGATTCACAATTTTGTCCGCTGGACAACCCCTATTTTTTTAGGGTGGTACGAAGTTCGCTGGGTCAGCTAGTATATATATATAATTCAATTGCTGTTCGTTTGTCTCGCTTAAACTCGAGCATGGCTGAACGGATTTATCTTATCCTGGTCATGAAATGTTCGTGGAGGTCTAGGGAAGGTTTAAAAGGTGAGAAAACATGGAAAAAATGCAGGAAAGATAGTAAAAACGTCAATTTCATTTTCCCATTTAACTGTTCTATATAATATTCTGTCAAACATTTGCCGTTCCTCCCTATTGGTACGGTAGACTCGGGTCCGTTATTTTTTCCAAATTATTTTAACCCGTATGAAGTACGTGGGGTCAACTAGTAATAATATATATATATACCTATACATGCATGCGCTGCTCCATTTTTTTATGCGCCGCCTAATGTTAGGTTATTTACAGTGCCGTCCTTGACCTATTGGAGGCCCTGGGCATATTAGGATAATGTGGCCCCTATGACCCCCGTTTGGTGATTTAACAGGAACTAGGGTACTTTGTATTTGATCTGAGGGGGGCCCCTATCGATCGCGGAGCCCAGGGCACTTGCCCAAAGTGCCCACTGGGAAAGAGGGGTCTGGTTATTTAAGAAAAGAAGTTTCACTTCAAATGTGTGCACTGTGCACACAATTTTTTTTTTGGTGATCGTTTTAATATATGCTATAAAATATTACTTTTGCTGTCAAGTTGCATTTATTTCTTTAGGAATTTGATTCACGCTTTATCCCAGATTAGTTAAGCTTATTACTTGGCCCTAAATAAAGTAAGACAACCAAACAAACGACGTCTCATTTGACCGGTTTGACCTCAATGCCTAGACTGCTCTCTAACGTCTGAAAATAATTCTAAAACGAAAGGTACTTGACAGGAAAATAAACATGCTACTTACGTTAGTGTTATCGCCCTGTCTTTTTATTTGCTTTTACGAGTACTATAAGAGTGGTAAATGCAGCACTTTTCAGACTGTTTCACAATGTTTTTACGCTATCAATCTAGCAAAGAAACACGTTATTAATCACTTTTTCTATGTAAAATGGTATATATTGTATGTTTGCCACAAGCATTATGTCTCGCCTGATGGTAAGCCGACACTATGGTCTATAGTCGCCTACTTTATCATAGTTCTACTCTGATGTTGCTTATACTAACCGCATGGAACGACCCTTGGACGAAGAATCTTATGTTGAGCAACCGAGCAACCTTTGAATGACATTCACATGAAATTGAGTGCTCTCTTGAAAGAGAAAAAACACAGCTAAGCCAATACCTTCAAGGTTTTACTTTACAGTTAGACATGGAACAGTGTAACTTAGGGTTGCCAGATAAACTATAATATATAGTATTCTACTACATTTTGCCTGTGTATACTTTATTATATACGAAACGCATAAAGTATGCTAAAATACTATATCTTAAACTTAAATTCAAAGATCACAAGTTGACGTTAAGAAAGGGTTTGCGTAAACATTTCCGAACGCACTCATAAAAAAATGTGACACGAATGTAGAACATATTTATGCATGTAAAAATTGTAATAAGGACAATAATAAAAATACTTTCTTTTTTCTGTGTGTACTTTATTTTTCGATCCTTCAAACCGTCAAATACTATATATCTCAGAAAAAAATCTGGCAACCCTAGTGTAACTGTACCCTTAGCAGGAACCAATATCGAATTCGAATAGTTTGCGAGTGCGAAATGTCATTGTCAATTTTTGTATGGAAACTTGAACGGCAGCGCCGTAACGGACGTAACGAGAACTAAAAATCTGTACAGATTTGACAATGACATTTCGCACTCGCAAACTATTCGAATTTGAAATTGGTTCGTGCTAAGAGACTAACCTAGACCAACCCCAAATCTACTTGTAATTTACTGCGTTTCCAAAAAGTAATCCAGGGGTTTTGAGAATAATTAATGATCCTTTTTTTTGCTGTCCGTGTTTCATTCACCTCCACTGCGGCATTTTTTCACAGTTTCCCTGCTTAAACCTTTACACGTTTTATTCGCTTTGAATTTTTCTCCTTTTCTCCCCGAAATGGATCGGACCAAAGGGAGTAAATTTTTTTGTCTTTAGCTACAAAATCTACGGTCATTCGAGAATAATAAATCTCACATTTTGCCGTGCGGTGTTTTAAGAACAGTTACCTACATAGCATTAAAGAACGATTTATAAATTGTAGCCAAAAAGGTGTTGCGCTGAAATCCTTAAGCTTTAAACATATTATGGCTCACCAAGCTCGGACAATATCACCACGTGAAGGCTCCTAACACCACCGAATTAAAGACTAAACGCTGCTTCCAGATCCGCCAAACGTCAAACTCTACTGACTTCCTGTCTGCTTATAGCGCACCTGCGTGATGAAGTTTCGGGTGATTTTGGTACTAAAATGCTCTAAAATAAACTTTCCAACTTTGAATTAAGTACACTCCTTCAACTGCACATACAAATTTATCGTATTCCACAATCTCTTTTAGCGAGTCAAATTATCGCCAGTCAAATTATCGTCTAGCGTCTATAGACACGCAGCCCGCTAATTAATTACGAGAACTAATTAAAATTTCGAACGCTAATTTTAGCGCATTTTAATACCAATGCCACTCGAAGCTTCGCCACGCAGGTGTGGGATAAGCAAGGCAGTCCAGATTGACGTGTCGAGTCTCACTGCCAGCACTGTATAAGCGAAACCACTTATCTACCGGGATTCTGTCCAGTTCTCAAAGAACAGACCAGAATACAGTTCATCATCTCAAACAATCGTTTTGGCTGCAGGCTGCAGATGTGGGCAGGACGTGCACCCGAGCTGCCTGCATCTGCAGCCTGCAGCTAAGATCGGAACAGCACCTTAAACTGATCGTTACCGTTTGAGCCCCTAATGAGGCATGGATACCCAAACAAAACACCAGCAGCCTTCACTTTAAAAAAAAGGTCGCAACCTTAATTGGTGAACCGTAGTCTCGTGTTCTTTTGTCGATACCAATTATTTCACACCACAAATAGAACGTTTTCTGCCAAATAAAAAGTCAGCTTTGATTTATAAAAAGTAGGTAGTTGAGCATATTTTGGAACGCGGCCGTCCCACCATCCAACCATTGTGAATGCGTCCCTCAGCACAGTTTTCATTAAGCGCCAAAACCGTTGAAATGCTAATGGTTCGCTGTCATTCCAAATTGATATTAAAATGGAGTACTTGTTCGAACTCTTGTGCCAAACTCCGTTTATTACCTACTGACTTGACTGGAGACTCGATTCTCGTAAACAATTATGTATTATGAAAGCGACGAAATCAAAGCTCCATGTTGTTAATTAATAAACTTTAATATCTTTCTAACATGCGTGACAAATAGGCAACTGGGTAAACATTTAGTAAAACAAAAGGGGTTGAGTCGCTCAAAAATCTCTTTTACACGATTTGTCTTTTCAAATAGGTACTTTCTAAGTTATATTGCTTATTTATTATTTACTTGGAGCTTATTAAATTATTTCGTATTAAGAAATTTACTTACCTCATTCGCACAAATCAGGCTGACCTGAAAACAAACACTATAATAATATTCCTAAAATAAAACATACATTGGTGCCAATTCTGGCGTGATTCTCTAAACTTAAAACTAAATTTAACATCAGTCTCTCCTTTTCATTCTGTATAGAGAATGACAAGGATATACTGCTGTCAAATTTAAGTTTAGGTTTAGAGAATCATGCTAGAATCGACACAATTGTTGGAGTTAAAATAATCAGAGTTAAACATTTGTGTATGTATATGTCTGAACAAAAGTCGATCGTCCCACCGGACGATACGGAAATGAAAGATTTATGAGAGGTATAGCGCAGCGGATTGTCCGCTCGACTTGAAGCACCCGTGTGAGGAAGCAACCTCTACCTTACAGGAGACTACAGTAAACAACATTACCTTTTGGTGGTTTTCTGTTTCAGCTGGGAGTTAGGTTCCAGGGCTCTGTGGGATAGGGGATTAGATTCTGACCGGCAAGGTGAGGATGGCTGTAATGGCTCACTTTCTGCCACATTATCTATCTGCGACTGGACTCCACTTACACTTAGGAATGAATGAAGAAGACAGGGAAAGACCCATGAAGCTTGACACAATCAAATTTATCATGTTTGAACGTACTTAGGTCATCATCAAGTAACTCACAGCAGCTCAGGGAGTCTACTCTCTTTCTCCGAAACGAACTTTCGGTAACGAAGTTCAAACGAAATTTAATTTCGTCAACTTAAAGTTATACTTGATTTAAATGGTAAACTATCAAATTCAATTTTTCATTGAGTAGGCACAGAAAATATAAACCTCCATCTATTTTCGTACGAACGAATATTAATATAATAAGAAACGAATAAGAAAAATAGTAAGAAACGTGCGAAGATTCGATCGAAATTTCGTTATTCGTTGAATTGGAGTAGGCTTCCAGGACTGTTTTAATCTCCTCCTCCGTTTCAGCCGCTAGATGGCGCATGTGGTTAGCGCGTTTGGCTGCGATCGTTGAAGTTAAGCAACTTTCGCAATGGTCGGTCAAAAGGGTAACCAAAAATCTTCTATCTCGAGTTCCTCCGTTCTTCGGAAGGCACGTTAACCTGTTAGTACCAGCTGCATCTGCAATCGTTAGCACCCGTCAATCCGCACTGGGCCCGCGTCCATAGGGAAGGCCTGTGTCCCAGAAGTGGGGACATTTATAGGCTAATGATGATAAACTAAACCATCTCATACTACGTTAAACCTGTGCAGATATTGGTCTTAAACATTTGTCCATATACAAAATAATTATTTTCAGCACATTATCGGCAATAACAAGCAAACCTACTTTTATCCAGTACATTGATAGAGTTTTAGCATTTTCAAGACAGAAATAAATTATCACTTTTTAGATTGTAGTAAAACGCACTCAAATCTTTAATAAAATAAATGTGAATCATTATATAATAGGAGTTTAAAACCCAGTTTTTCCCACAAAGGACATCGACGAAATCGGCCCTAGCATGCCCAAAAGAATGTCCTTCACTATTATCTTTCTATTATTTTTTTAACTTATTAGCAATTAACCATAGTAAACGGACAATCTGTTTAAAAAAATAAAAAATTAAAGTTCTGTTACTAGATACTACAGTCTATTCATCCAACTTGGCACTCCTTTTTATTGAAAAAAACAGCATTAAAAATCAACTGATAACTGGATTCAAAAGGTTTCAGTCTATAATAACGATTTATTTTAATAGTTTATTGGCTTCGTTAATATTTTATTATTAAATGGGTGATTCTGTTAAAAAGTTGTGCCAAGATTGTTTACCTTAATAAATGCATTAGAGGCGACCATATGTATTTATCAAAAGAAAAATAGAGATAACTTAGTTGATAATACTTATTACTAGTATTATATTTATAAAAAGATTATTTCTGAAATTATGTAAAGATAGTTTATACTCCCACCCCATGTAATATCTGTTTATTTTTATGAAAATCATAATGATAACCAGGTACATACCTAATTACCGATAGTAAAATATAGAAACAGGTAAATGGAAAGACTGAACATTTCATTTGAAAAGAAATCTATTATTACTACAGGTAAGGTATAGGTATCGTAGGTGCCAACTGACAACACTCATTAATCAATATGAATATAAGCATTTATTATTTTTATTATTAATTGCATTTTATGTTCATTTAATGCATATTATTTAAGTGCTTACATAGAGGTAAACACTAAATCTATTCAGAATATATAAAGTGTACATCTTTTACGATTAATTATAATAATTATAACCTCAAAATCAAATACATTCGGTAGTAGGCCACGGTTCCTCAAGTTGTCCGTATCTCAACAAATGCCTAATTAGAGTTTATGAATGATTCCGAACACAACTAGCATTTTCTCATTGCTGGGCGTTCTAGGGCATTCAATGTATGGGGAACGAGCAATGTCCTTTGCATGTTTACTGGGTCGGATGTTAATTAATAAAATAAATCATAATATATTCTATTTACCATCTTTCAAGGTATGAAATTAAAGGGGTTTTGTGTGATTGGCTTTTAGGCTTAACGTACACTAAAACCGAGAACCATCTGATTGACCCATCTTGAATATTTAAATGCGTTTTTGTATTTGATTTTAGATTTTATGCAGTTTTTATGGCAAATGTAATAATAATAATAAATATTTCCAACACCCACACCAATTAGCCTAGCCCCAAAGTAGGCACTGAAAGGCTTGTGTTATGGGATGCTAGGGTAACGGATAGAATACTTATATAAGTATATTTATATGGAAATACATATTAAACATCCATGACTGGAGTACAAATGCTCGTATTCATCACACAAACATCTGACCCCACCGGGATTCGAACCGGGACCTCTCGAGTAAGCGACACCTTGAAACCCGGCGTATAAACCACTCGGCCACGGACGTCGTCGACAATTAGAGGTCGAAATGTATGTGCATTACATACAGGCTCACACGACATGCAAGCTTACACACAAACACACACACACACAAACACACACAGCACACGCAAACAACCGCGCAGACACACTCACGCACAAAAATACACATACTCAAACTAGTTAGTAGCGTTAAATAAGAGTTATTAATTTGTGTATAGGTTTTTTTATATTGATATTTTTATTCAGTCGTGAAATAAAAATTATGAGCTTATTGATACTAAAGTGTGATATGAACGTGAAGACCGGCGGGGTGGGAGCCTGGTGATCTGTAAGACAGGTTTCACAGCCTGTACTTGTGAGTAATAAATAGATTATTACTATTATATACCTACCTTAAAATATTTTTTTTTTCAAGCAAGCGCATAATATACAAATTATATTTTTCAAGTTAGTTCTCCTCCAAAGCTTTTAGGATTAATAACAGAACATATATAACACAGTCACTACGGGAAAAACTTGGAATTCTGATATTACATTTCCTAACAGTCTCTATCATGTAGCAAAAAATGTCCTCGGACAATGGAAACCTTAGCAACCATTGTCTTCTATTGAATGTTAGCAAAATTTTGTCGGTTATTACCTAAAGCCGTTGTGCTCGTGAAATTCTCATAAAGCCTGATATGACTATCTGGTGTAGAAAGTTTATACTTTTGCTCAGACAATGCCCTTGCCCATATTTTGCTAGTAACAATTAATTAATATTCAATGTAACAAAGGATGATAAAATAGAATGACGCTGAAGTTATTGCTCCCTGCGTCTGCGTTTGTGGATGTAAAGTAGCTCTCGCAATGGTCGATAATCGAAGACGTTTGCCCAGCCGTGGGACACTCTTGGTTCATTCATCTTAAGTACAATTATTAAGGTACAGAAAATATAACGAGCTCGTACTCGAAAAATTAACTATTAATAAACGTTACAACACGTACAGTATTATATACACCCAATTTTTACAAAAACTGCTTTAACTGTTCATAAAATAAGAAGATTCGATGTTGACTCATTCATAGATGCATAAGAATAAAGTAAAAGCCAACGCGATTTAACGGATTTGCTAAAATTTTATAAAGATAAAATTTAATATTTTTATTGCAAAGAATCCAAAAAAGCTACTTGATCCGTAAACACTTTTGATGAATATATTTAAACTTAATCTGTACTGACACTTTTGTTGAGATGTTATCTGGACTAGTTCGTCCTAGTACCTATGAGATTTTCACACTAATGCCTTAGCTTGGGTAACATAGTTTTACACAAAACATCTACGCTGTAGGCACTTATCCTCAATAATCCCTGTGTGTTCCTGTACGCTTGTTCAATTAGATAATCTGATTTGTTAGAGCCCCCTACATTAGACCTTTTAAGGGATCATTGTCCATTCGTATAGGTAGGCTTCCCTTTAACAAAATAAGTCTTATAGTCTTTTGACCAGTTAGAGGCAACCAATGAGCTTTGTTTATAGAGGAATGCCTTTAAGCTCATTAGGAACCCTAAATAACAGTGTTAAAGAAAAAAAAACTAAATGAAACAGGTATTTAAGGATGAATTGGTATTTTATAATGTAATTGGAATCTATACTACCAGACACATCTATCTGCCGACTTAGTGTTCCAAATTTCAACGGTCAGCCCCCCTAGCATGAGCCGCGCGATATGATATTTAGCTCTTATTTATCGCGTTCAATTGTCAAATTACTATGGAGTTTGACAGTTAGACCTGATAAAAAACGTGATATAATGTGAATTTTGGTGCTCATGCTACATGGTCTGTAGCAGAAAATATATAATATGTCATCTGCGAATGCGTCCGCCGACGTGTAGACGGGGTAATTTGCACGTCTGTGTTAGGTATTTGACGTCCGCAGATATGCGACTGCTATCAAGCCGTTAGTTGTCAGTTTTTGTGGCACACAACAAAAGGATTCAGGGCGGACGTCCGGCGTGATTGTCCACACGTCTCACGCAGCATCAGCACAGTAGTACTGGAGTCACGTATGAGAGTGGACGCGCGCTTGCAATTATTTTTTGCTGATTTGTTACTCTCGTTCGAAATGGCTAATATTATGAGTATTAACGAAACATTTAAATTTCTTGAGTATTCAAGAAAACGACCTGTGGAATCCAAAAAATACCTTTTTTATTTTATATTTCTTTTTAATAATTCTACTGCGATACACCTCAAGTAGTAGTTAAAATTACTCAATTAACAAATAATTGCGGCAGCAAATAATCTCAACATCTTTAGCGCCGTTGTTATTTGAAAGTCGATGAAACTAAAAAGCGACGACCAAAAGCCGAAACAAAGTTTCCTGGACCAGAGCAATAGCCCAGTCGTTGTTATCCTCCAGCCACTTCCTGAATTGAGTCGTTGCGATACGACTGTGCTGAAGGTTTGCCTGGAGGATTTTGACGTTATTCGGTGGAGGCGCTATCAGACGCAAGCAAAACATCGACATTTACCTCCTGCCCAATGTCGATTCTACCAAGCGAACAGCACATGTCCGTTTTTGAAGTGAAAACTTATTTAACGGCGTTGTACACTTTTTTTTGTATGGGTAAAAAATGTTAAACTCGCGTCAGGTTAAACACGTGGGCTGATCGCATCATGACACAATAAAATTGGAAAGGTTGTTTGTTGACTTTCAATATATTGGACGAAACATAGTAATATTTTATTTTACCTAATAATAAGTCTCTATCTAGGACGTCCACGTGGCAATTTTATTGCGAAAAAAAATGCATTATTTTACAATAGATGTCGCTAGGTGCGCTTAAATGTGATTCACGTAAGTTGATTTCTTTACTACAGATGTCGCTAAATGCACTTAAACGAGATTCATGTAAGTTGATTTTTCTGAGAGATAAACTTTTTTAATGTAATATAAATTGTCATGTTTGTGTACTATAGCGCAATAAATAAATATTGTATTCTACCACATACATGATAGTACTTTTATACTGATAATTAAAGTAAACCGTGCAAAATAATTCCCTAACCATTCCAAAATATCAAAAATGCACTGTAACGTTAATATTCAAGTTTTCACTTCTGCCGGCACTCCCTGAGTGCAACCCGTCGTTTTTTTTTTTATTGTTGTGTGCGTACGAGTTTCGTCTGTCGAGAATGAACACAGACTGAATGACCTACAGACGTCGAAAAGCGTTGGTCGGCTCATGTTGATCCATCTGCTGATGCATCTGTCGAGGAGGCATAAGGTTGAGGAATAATATTTTTTTTTAAAAACATGAATAAGATGGATAATAAATCGGCTTCAAAACTGCGTAAAAACTTTTTGCTAAATGTAACATTATTTTTTGCTAGGGACCGTCAAAACTTTAAATGCTAGGTAAGCTGATTGATGTGTCCTTAAATATATTAGAGAATCTCATGAAATGCTTATTTTTATGTGAATCAATATATAGTATTAATGTTTATCTAATAAGCTCTATTAACGCTAACTTTAACCTTTTCTAGTTGCACCATAGTCTATTGACGTTAACTATACAAAGGTATAGCTTGGCCGCTTGTTAACGAGACGACTTCCACTCGGGTCTAGGCACAGTTATAAGCAATATCTAATTTCGGTCGTCAGGTAGGACACTATGGAGGTTTGTTAACGGCGCTAGCGACGGTTTGCAATCGGTACAAACGTACAAACCGTGCTCGTGAACAAGCTTAGCTGCCACCGGCCCGGATACAAAACGTCTTGTTAACAAGCGCCCTTACCCTCCTTGACTCCACCTCTCGTTCAAACCTCGGAACCTTACCGACTGTAACCCAACACCATCAACAAGAAAGTTTAATTTCACTATGATCTTTTGTGAGGTGAAGGTTATTAGTGTGTGATGGGCGCTCTCGCTCCTATTTCAATCCGCACATTGTTTTAATAAAATGAAAGAGCGGTATAATTTTTACACATTTGTTTTTGTAAATAGCATCTAAAACCCACACGCTACGCCATTGACTTAACATAAGAAGGGATGAAGTAATCTAACAAAGACCTTTTATAAAATATGATGGAACCTGTAATACATAGTTGCTCTAGTTTTATAAAGTGTAGCCATCAAATCTATCAAAAGGTCTGAACTTTTAACCTCAGGCCTAAACGCCCTGTGAGCTAATGTTCGCGTCAAAAGTTTGAGTAACACATACAGGACCGGATCTTCCACATAGCCATGAATAATGGTTACAGACCGGAAACCAAGTATTTTTTATAGCTTAAAATATTGTCACAAACACTCTCGAAACAAAACTGCGAAAATATTAGAGCCAGAATTTAGCAGAACACCGCGGATCCCGATAAAGGTCGAGTGGTGCGGTTCATTCTAATATGAACCTTATTCAGTGCGGTGTTAGGGAGAAAGTGCAACGACATCTGCACTTGTTTACAACTTATGCGCGTTACCTACGTAGCTATAAATAGGTACTACGCACTCGCGGGTACTAGTTAAATCACAATATAACGGGAATTTTTTAGAATGCGTTAATTGGCGTATAATAATCCCGATCGGCGCCACGCAGAGTCGGTTGAGTTTCAACACTGATTTCGGAACGAATACAAAGGCTATCAAAGTACATGTAAAGTGTTCAAGTGCGATTGTTTGAA
Source organism: Chilo suppressalis (assembly GCA_902850365.2). Taxonomy (NCBI): domain Eukaryota; kingdom Metazoa; phylum Arthropoda; class Insecta; order Lepidoptera; family Crambidae; genus Chilo; species Chilo suppressalis. Next base: position 9,051,708 of record OU963895.1, on the reverse strand, counting down.
GACTTGTATAGTGAAATACAGTGAGTATATTGTGATTAACATTGTGTGTTAACCGTGTGAACTGTGTGGTGAATGAAGTACTGTCAAGTGTGAACTGGCATATAATTTCGAACCCCATGCCGACACGTAACAACATTAAAGTAACGTCGGGTGGGCTAGTTACTAAATTAGTTTATACACCACCTGCATCTGGAGCACATATAATAAGTATTTAAATCGAAAAAGAGTAATCAAGTCGAGTCAGTTCCCGAATGTTTACATCTATTGTACTTTAAACATTTATCACATTAAGTTTCCATAACTGGATAAATTGTTTCTAACATAACATTCAAGTTTTAATGTAAAAAGCTTACTTCTGGTTGAATAAATGATTTCTTTTCTGTTTAACCTCACAGTAAACGCATAGAGAATGTTCCTCGGAGATAAACGTGTCTATAATGTTAAAAACATAACTTGGTCTTGGACAGACTTAAATCCTTCGCTTCAATTAGGATTTACTTACAGAATCCTTCATTTTGCTCAGAATTCAATATGTTGCCCGTGACATAATACACTACTTTATTCCCTTGGTGCTTAATCTACTATTTTGTTTACATATTACTAAAACAGAAATGTCACTTTTTAACACGGTTTCCCCACTATAGGCATCCACAGATGTTCTAAAATAGCATAGTCCGATACTGTGCCGGGACCCTAACAGGACCCTCGCACGCGGCCTAATCCGGCCCTGGAAATCGACGAAATTCTCAATTAAAACTGCGGCCGCTGCCAATGTAACTGCCAGCTGAAGAACTCGAGCGAGCACCAACTTAAAGTTTAATGGAATAACCGTCACAATCTGCCGCGAATACCGGAGCTGCCTGCAACAGGATTGGACGCCTAACCTAGTTGGTATTTATTTCTTTTCAAAATTGGGAAATAGAGTTCACGATTCATTAATTAGTATTACGCTCGAACTTTTGGGACTTACTTGTAATAAAGTTCATAATTGAAATTTCAAAGAGAACCTGTATTTTAAGCTTTGTTTTCTATTTGACATACAACTATTGATAATGATGGAATGACTAATTTAAATTAAGAATGTTGGTGCAATATGCATACAGACAGTTCTAGTAATGAGCAACATTTATTCAATTACGTTAATATTCAGAAAATAGTAATATTACTTACCTCTTCTAAATTTAATCTTAAAAAAATTAACGTTAGCGTTCGATGGAAAAGAAAAATTGCGTGATTCTATCAAAATACATATCGTATGCAATTTTTATCGGAAATTTAATAACATATTTTATTTTATCAAAAGGCTATTTCATGAACCTGTCCACGTAATACAAAGTACTGCGCGCCGCTTAAAAAAAACAAGTTAAAAGAAGTTATTTTCCAAATCCATTTTCTCCTTTTTCAACGTTTGTCTTTTCTGTGTGTTAAACTTTTCAATGCATTTATCCCACAAAAAATCAAAAGCAATATCGTTTATTCAGTCTAGGCTGTTACAAGCACTTGTGAATGTCGAAAAGCTACGCCATCGGTTCGCAAATCTACGGCGGGAGACATTGTACTGAGAAGAACCGGCAAGAAACTCAGCAAGGGCTGTTTTTTCTTTTTCAATTTGACCACTCTGTATATAACACAGAAGTCAATTTCCATTACAAATGTAAATAATATAAAAATTATGACTTTAAAATAAAAAAAATATATAAATCTGGCTTAACAAAGTTTAGGAATGTTTAGGAATACTGTGTCCTATTGTTTAGGTATAAAAAAAACGAGCGAGCCCTTCAGTAGTCGCGTATGGTGTGTAACATTTCAAAACCTCACCTTATATTAGTAAAAAAGGAAATTAAACCTACTGCAAAAGGAATAAGCCATTTGAACATTATGTTCTGTAATCAAATCAAAAAGTGCGCGCTTCCGCGACTTCCTGTTACACACTTCCGTCCCATTTCACGAAATCACTCCCACAATTTGCAGGAAAGCGAGAGGTATGGAGATGTTAAACATCAAAAATTTAAGTTAAGTACAACGAATAATAGTACCCAATGTAGCTAGAAAGACTCATCTCCGCTGGCAGTACCCATTCAGCTTAAAAGACAAAAGGTTTCTGTACAATAACCATTGTTTGTGTGAGTACCGAGTTTGAATTTCGAGCGCACCGTTTGCAATGATGGTTACGTCAAACACGAAGACACCTGCTGGTGGTCGCGAGCACTACGGCTTCCGTTAGAGAGCGAAGAGTAATTCGAACACGATCAACGACGGAATACAATTTTCGATCTTCTGCATCCTCGATTCGCATCCAAGGTTGGATAAACCTGCTGCTCAGTACTAACAAAGCTACCACGAACAACTACAGTGAGAAACCCGCGGGCGGACACCAGATTCCTCCAGTTTCACACCTTTCGTCAGCTGGTGCCGCCGACGTCCAAGAAGCTCTACTCAGCTCTAGATACGTGGTGCTTTATTCAGTATCTTTATTATCTATCTATATATATCGCCGTTATTGCAAACTTACGATTCTCGTTCATTAGCGGCAAAACTCGGGATTATTTGCTAGTGAAGTAAAGTGGATATGTGTGACAGACCTTCCCCCGGTCTCGCACTCTGTTTCAAACATTTAGGATGATTTTTAAAAGAATATTAATGCAAGAAACTCATCAGCATAATAAAATGGAAAGGAAAAATAACAAAATTCCGTGGTGGCAATTCCATCAACTTTTATGGCAATGTAAAAGAAATTGTCAAACTGAATTGAATAGTATTAATTGCTTTATCGATGTCTCGTTTGGCAATTACGTATTTCCTATTCTAAAGCGTTTTAAACCGCTATTTTGGTTCCTGCAAACAGATAATAAACTCTTGACGATCTCCGTGGCCGAGTGGTTTGTACGCCGGGTTTCATGGTGTCGCCGGCTCGAGAGGTCCCGGGTCCGAATCCCGATGGAGGCAGATGTTTGTGTGATGAATACGAGCATTTGCACTCCAGTCATGGATGTTTAATATGAATTTCTATATAAATATACTTATATATGTACAGTATATGTATTCTATCCGTTACTCTAGCATCCCATAACACAAGCCTTATAGTGCTTACTTTGGGGCTAGGCTAATTGGTGTGAGTGTTGTAAATATTTATTTATTTAAACTAGCTTTTTTCGAATAGATGTGATAAAAAATTAATTATGTTGGTGTTCAGACCTGGTCGGAAACGCCTACCTATAAGTTTGCGAGCTGAGCTTTGTGGTGGACATAAATATTATATTTTGGTTCGCACTTAAATAATCATTAGTTTTAAAACATCCCCATTTTACAGCCCTATGCCAATTGAAATCGATTTTCTTTAATATTCTCATTCATAACAAATCTGCTTAGTTGTCTACGAAAACTGTCACAGGGTTGCACAACGCAATTTTTGCTACAGTAATGTTACATTGGTATTTTAAGTTTAACTTATTACTTGTATGAAATTTAAAGAGTATTTAACAAAAAAGTTAAACCGGCGCAAATGTGAAAAGCAAAAATAATAAACCTTTTTTATCAAATCTTAATATCTAATATCCTTTTTCATTTCGCTACAAGAGGCTCAAATCTATTACCAGACAGTTGATTCAAGACTAACGAACTAGTTCTTACGCGAACTACACATGCTCAGTTGTTGCTTCGGTAGGCAAGTTAAGGTGTACGATTGCATCTGCGATCGTTAGCACCCACCAATCCGTACTAGGTCGGCACGTAGCGAGTTATGGCCCAATCACCTATTCCATCCATGGGGTAAGTTAGAGACTCTTTCGTTGTTTTGCATGTCAGTAAGGCACTCCTTTACAATGGCCCATGATGGGCGTCTAAGATGGACGTCCACTGCTGGACATATGCCTCTAAAATTGCACGCCACTCAGATCGATCTTGGCCTACTCGCATCCAGCTCCTTTGCTATCTTTGCTCAGTATTATTATTTAACCAATATCGGAATGTGCATCAAACAAGTTAACTCACATGGAAAGGGTTCCGTTCACAAAAATTAAACCAAATACATTTTTTTTGCAGTAACTAAATAAACATTGCTTGAGTGCCGTGCAACGCTCGTTTGGAAGTTAAAAAATTTTATACATCACCCACCATCCCACTGGGCCAGTGCAGCGGGGCGACTTGACTTGTCATGGCCTCATCTCCTTATTCCATAAAAAAATGTATTCTACCGATCATTCCGAATTGAACCCCGTGCGGATTCAATCCAGTTCGGAGTGTGTATTCGACCTAGTGCGGTTGGACCCAGTGCGGATTCGGTCCAGTGCGATTTCGGCCCACTGTTGATGGGGTCCAATGCCCTCCCCTAAAGCAGTATTTTAACCAAAGGAACTTTCATACAACTTTAGCACCCTTTGGTCTTAATTTACAAACACGCTATTTAGAATCATGGGCGATTGAGTGGATGCACGCACGATCATCGGCACGCATCCCGCACCCGATTACGCACGATTACAGGCGATGATGGCCACTCATAAACGAATGCCCTCTACACAATCTTGCGTGTCTATAATCACCCATCATGGGCTGTTGTGAAGAGGGGCCGTTATACATTTATTTTCTGTTTTTTACTTGTCACTTTTCTTTCTTATGAATATAACGTTATTACTTTGATATTAAACTTTGATATTTTTACTTAACCTCAGCAACCGTAATAGGGTAAGTAGTTATTTCAAAAAAAAAATAACAGACAAAATCATTATCTAATGAAATGAAATGAAAAGTCATTTATTCAGTCTAGGCTGTTACAAGCACTTGTGAAGGTCAAGAATACCTATTGCTATAGATTCCTAGTAACAGTATATTTATAACCCACCTCGAAATTGAAAAGCAATTAAATACTCTTCGTCTAACTGCTCGCCTCGCGACAGCTCTGTAATATCTCATCCAGGAAATTATACCCGAGCGCAGCAGGCAGTTTTAATTGCTTTCCAATATCGCAAGGAACACGTTTAGGATATTGCGAAAGAAGCGTGAATTAATCGTCATTATTTTGCATAATTGTATTTAGTTTCTCTTTTATTAACAGTATTGAAAGATGGGTACAGTATTATAGCACTCTCAGGGCCGTGCCTGGGTATATGGCCGCCTGCGTGCCAGTCTGTATGGCCGCCCCCAGGATAACATTAAAAAAAACTACTTTAATTTTTAATGTTTATTATTATACACAGGGCATCAAACCGGGAAAAAAATCAGTTCTTGGTTAACCGAAATCGAGAACAAAAAAAAATATTGGTTTTGTTCCCAAAACCGGTTTCTGAAAAGAAAAACCGGCTAAAAACCGGTTTTATGAGATTTATATGTTTGGATGAAATTTAAGAAAAAAAATGCACAAAATAAACATTTTTTTATTTAAAATTTAAACAAAAATAATAACATGAAAAAAATTATGGTATTGGTTTTATAATCACAGACAAAATTATCAAACATAAAGAACAAGGATTAATGAAAACAAACCGATTGTATTTTTGCCCAGTAAACAACTTGTAACGATTTGGCCGCCTCTTAATTTCGGCCGCCTGCGTGCGGTGCACGCAATGAACGCCCGTCAGGCACGGCCCTGAGCACTCTTTAGATCTGAATTTAACTTTTTTTTGCAGATAGCAATGTCTAGAATCAATCTATAATAGCTTAAAAGGCGATAATATTCAACAAAATTATTAGATATTTTTTATTTGACGCCATTGATTTCTATTCGCCATTCTTTTCTGGTTGAATATTAAGTAATATTCAACCAGTGCCAACGATATTAAATACCCTAGATACACCACGTCCGCTCAAAATGTGTCCCAATCATGAAGTGCTTGAAAACCACTTCTTGGTTCACAGTCACGCGCGCGCGGACCGTTGAAAAGTCAAGTTGCCGGAGAGCTCCGTGAAAAAATGCGAAAAAATACTAATAGTACGTAAAGTGTGGTTTTTTCGACAGATATTGACATGTATTTAATCAATGTTTGTTAATTTAACGCATTTGAAACAATTTTTTTTTTAATAATTAATTAAAACTGATTTAATAGAAAATATTTGTGATATCCAAATGCATGGTCGGTAATATAGCCGTATCTTATCCTCGCGGTCCGTACCTGCTAAATTGCTAACAGCGCATTCAGAATTGCGCGTAGAATCATAGAAATAAGGTCTATTTAAGGCCGACTCGAGAGGTCCCGGGTCCGAATCCCGGTGGGGGCAGATGTTTGTATGATGAATACGAGCATTTGTACTCTCAGTCATGGATGTTTAATACATAGATGAATGATTGGTCTCGCCAGACCAATCATTTATCTATGATTTAATATATATTTCTCTATGAATATACTTATATATGTACAGTGTATGTATTCTATCCGTTACCCTAACATCCCATAGCACAAGCCTTGCAGTGCTTACTTTGGGACTGTGTTCGAAATATTTATTTATTTACAGTAAAACCCGTTTTAGACGATTTCACAGGGACTCGACCAAAAACACGTCTTAAGCGGGAAAGCGTATATATTATGCGGGATTGCGGGATAGGGAAATTTCGAATGTAGGAATATTCAAGAATTATGTACGTTATATAAAATGTAGTGTATTATTATTATGTTTATATTTAAATTTATCACTTTTTCTAGTTTGACAAAAATATTTTAAGGCATTAGCAATTAATTACAAGATTTTCGAATTAAACTTTTGCAGTGTGTCCTCGCTTTGATTCAAAGAAGTTACATAGTGTCTTAAATCACTAACTGCTGATAATGCCTGGGCGTGTGACAAAATCGAAGTTGACTCATCTTCTTTTGATCATTATCACTACATGAAGAGGCCCTATTCTTGTGTGTTATATACATTCTCAATAAGATCTTGAACTTTAAATTTCGTACGGTGGTACATTGTCATCAAAGGAAGAATATCCAGAACAACCCTGGGGATCCCTTAGCATGCGTCGCTCGACAGTCGTCACGTCAATCGCTGGCCGCTGCCGCAAAAGGTAATATGTGGGTTAAGTGTTGGCGATTTAGGCGTATTAAACGGGATGACGAATCGTATTAAGCATTAAGAAATGTATGAGAACATGTCTCAAGTTGCAGGGACTGACGCAAAATGGCGTATTATGCAAGAAATCGTATTAAGCGTGATCTTATTAAACGGGTTCTACTGTATTTATATTCTTCCGCATTCAGCAATAAGTCGTAAAATTTTACGAGCTTGCATTTCGAACTGTCATAACTCTTTGACGCATGCGTTTACATAATACCATATATTGTTTTTGAATACGCGATCACCTTACGGAGCTCCGTGGATCGTCCAATGTACCTTTTGGACAGGTTTCGGGCATGATTTTGTTCGTGTTGGTGTATCTAGGGTATATAATATCGTTGACCGTGCCCCAAAAACAAAGAGCAACGCGGCCGATACGGCCAGGAGGGGATTCGGCAATCACGGCGTTCCCCTCTGTCGATTTATCTATAATTCGTTAATAGTGGATATTTTGAAATAAAATCGACGTGATTTTGTGTTACAACCGCTTGCACAACTGAAGAAATCTTTAAAATATAGGTACGCTATTCCGGTCAAGTGGACGTGAGAACTTTATTGTAGTGTTGACTACCACACAGAAGCTTACCGAGAAAGCTAAATCAATAGATTTCGTGCCATACACTCCAAGAAACATTAGAATGCGCCACACCCACATTCTAATGTAAAAAAAAGAACCAAGAATAGTGAAGACTAGGCTGTATGGGCATTATTCCCTTTGCCATCCTTAAAAAGAAAAAACGTTAAAAAAAAGCAAATGTGTAGTTGATGGTGAATTGAATGTATTTTTATTATTCGTCGACTATTGAATAAATTACCCTCCGCAATTTATATTCAAGATCTTTATCGGATCTAGAAATTTCTTTTACTTTCAAAATTATTTTGAAATGTCGTTCTTCCTGAAACAGTTCAGCCGCAGGGTAAGTTTTTCCGTATTGCTCACATTTTGCATTTTTAACAAATTCAACCTCTAAACATATCTTTGTATATTACAGGTGCTTGCACCGGCTTTAACAGCAGTTAAACAAGCAAACTTTTCTACTTGTAAGTATATAACTTCAAATGTATAATAACATAAATATGTATAGTTACATAACCTAACATTTCTCAATGTCATTATTGCCAATACAGAAACGCGAAAATATTTCCCAAAAAATTCAGTTTCTTTCTACATTACCCAAATTTACAATTGGCGACTTCGCACAATTCCTTATTGTGTTTCAATCACTACACTGACAAGTTGAAGCTTTGAATGAAAAAGTTTGAAAATCTAATTATCTACCATAATTAGCAAAAATTTAAAAAAAAGGTGGGATTCAGTCACATTTCATATTCTCTTTCACCCAGAATATTTAGCTACCTCCAATAAATGTTTTATTATTCTTTTATTACAAAATTAAATCATGTCTGAGATATTCCTTGTACAGATCAATTTTAATGCTAAAATTGTATAATTTTCATTTAAAGCAACTGCAGCATTTGCGCCAAGAGTGCAGAAGCCCGCCCCCCATTTTGAAGCAACAGCCGTTGTAAACGGAGAATTCAACACATTGAAGCTGTCTGATTTTTCAGGGAAATATGTTGTGCTGCTATTTTATCCCCTTGATTTGTAAGTTTATCAATAAATAAGAACAAATAATAACTATGCCACAATAAACAAATTCATAATATTATTATCACATTTGCAGTGTCCCATTAGAAGTTAAAATTTAAAACTTGTGCAAAGAAAATAAAAAATAGTTGTATTTATGGCCTGTATGTAGTGTGTAGGTATTTATTTTTAATTTGATCATTCCTATAATTACACTGCTTTACAAAAAAACTATATTTCACCCAAAGACAATTATTAATACTGAATTTGGTTTCTACCTACCCTCTCATTACAAAAATATGTGTCTTATATTTTTATCATGTCAAGTTTTTTTAATACACTCTCATTAAGTTATTTCGTTAACTTGTTACTACAGTACCATGGTACTAAGTTAATATTCGCTTTTGCTGTATTAAACATTTTGATTGGTTTTAAAATGGCCTCAAGACAGTGCTAATTAAATCCAGATAAGTTTTGCTATATTTTATATATATTTTGAAAAAGATACTTGGTATTCATTTAAAGCAGTAGTAAAAAAAATCTTGGGCAACCATAAATCAGAAGATTATGAAGAAATTGTTTCCAATTTGTTGAAGAATTACCATAAGATGGGGGTGAATATGTCATTAAAAATTTATTTTTTACATTCGCCCCTGGATTTCTTCCTGAGAACCTAGGAGGAGTAAATGATGAAGATGGTAAACGTTTTCATCAAGATTTGAAGATTTTTGAAGAGTAAGAGTTTGACCAAAGTTTTTAGGATAAAAATATGTTAGGTGATTATTGCTGGTCTATAATGAGAAACTGATGCTAATCAGTAAAAAAGAAGAAGTTATCTGTGTCATTTTTGATTTTTTTGTAGGTCACATCATAAAAAAATTGTTAAAAACAAATATTATAGTAAATATTTAAAAAAGTTGACGTCCTATTCTTTTTCCACTTCAGTATCTAACATAGGGTTTATTTCTCTACTGATTCACATTAATTACATATATGGGTAAAAAACCTTGTAAAGTAGTGTTATTTGTCATGGATTGATAATGTATTTGCAAGCTCTTACCTGTACTCATGCTTTTACCTCTTACTTGTATAATATAATTGTCTACTTAAGTAAAGTAAAAAAAATGTGTTATATGTAAATTATCAGCACATATTTAAAGGATCATCAGAAAAATTGTAATTGATCCATAAAAAAATACAGTTAGTAGTCTAACTTAACCTTGGCTACCAATTGGGTGATCATTTATTATTTTTTTTAGGATTATTTAAATATTTCCCAATATTATCAGTTGATTATTTATAATAGAATTTTTACACACTACCAAAACAAATGGTTTCGGTGTTTGTTATATATATATTGTTTTTCAGTACCTTTGTCTGTCCAACGGAGCTAATAGCATTCAGTGACCGTTCAAAAGAATTTGAAAATATCGGCTGTCAAGTGATTGGTGTATCCACAGACTCTGAATTCAGTCATCTAGCATGGATCAACACTCCAAGAAAGGTATGTAAGAGACACCTATAGAATGTCCACTATTTTAAGTGTCTAGTGTCCATTCAACCACTTAAGATTTTCTTCCAGTATATTCTCGGTTCCACTAGAAAGGACAATATCACATAATATTTCTCAATCTTAATAAGGCTATGTTGCTACCTATGAGGTAGCAAGTAAGGTAATAAATAACCTATCAGTTAGCATAAAATAAATATAAATCAACATTTTATATGATAGATTGTTAGTCTTGCTGCCAATAGTAGCTGTTGAAACAGTAATCAACCCAACTGTACTTCTTGGGTCCTGGAGTTCACTAGGTTATGTGAGTGTCGTGACCATGACGCACGAGCCAAGCAAACGTGCTGCTGTAGCAGACGGCGAAGCACAAGAAAAAAACATTACACAACAAAAATGTTAAGTGTCATCTGGCCCAACAAGTACAGTTTTAACATTTTAAAGCCACAACAGCCAAACAAGAGGTACTTAGTTCATTTTTCATGAGAGGTGTTCATTGTTCAGGCTAGTAAAACTAATTTACAGAAGTTCAGTAAAGTACCAAAACTCATATTCAAACATATATTTTTTTAAATACATAACATTATGTTTTATTAATTTATTTATTGATAATAAATATATAATTAAAAGATAATGTATTAATATGAAAATAGACATAAAGCAGAAGATCAAAGGGTAAAATTATAGTAATAACAATTGCAAGAAAGGAAAAAGAATATTTTCATCTTAGTTTTTCATGGACAAACACAAGTTATTTAATATTGTTTTCTGTTTTAATATTTCAGGATGGAGGTCTAGGTAAATTAGAAATTCCACTGTTAGCCGATTATAAAAAACAAATATCTCAAGATTATGAAGTGCTCCTTGATGATGGATTTGCTCTCAGAGGTATCATTTGCACTGGACAATGTAATCTATACAGCAAACATGATTTATTTTAACTGCCTAATATTTATATTATCAAGTTATTTCCAGGTATGTTTGTCATCGACAAAAATGGCATCTTGAGACATATGTCGGTCAATGATTTGCCAGTTGGCCGATCCGTTGCTGAAGCCTTGAGGCTGGTCAAAGCTTTTATGTTTGCTGATAAACATGGTGAAGGTAAGATGATCGAAATCAAATTTATATAATTATAATATAATAAAATGATACAACTTATTTTCATTGATTTGGTAAAAATTTAAAAATGTTAAGTTTTAATTTTATAAATTTTTGATAATTAGACCTATATTCACGTACAACATTACAAGGTGTTTATATGGATGACTAGCTGACTCGGCGAACTTCGTACCGCCCAAAAGTAATAATTTGCAATAAATTAAAATTGCGACTATAATTTGAGATTTAAACTATCCTATCTCTCAAGTTGGATCGAACTGCACATGGTGTGCGAATTTTATTATAATCGGTTCAGTGGTTTAGGAGTCCATTGAGGACAAACATTGTGTCACGAGATTTATATATATTAAGATTATAAGCTGCCACCCTGATACCTATCACACAAATATAGCTGCATTGATAATGTAATTAAAATAATATTTTTTCCTTATAAATAATATTTTATCATTATGTAACGACAGACTAATAATGCCCCCATAGCTAAAAATGATGACTGATAAAAAATAAACACATTATAGTGATTACATATTTTTATTAACTTCATATTACACAGTATGCCCAGCCAATTGGAACCCGGACACCAATGCTGATACAATAAAACCAAATCCCAAGGAGAGCAAGGAGTACTTCCAGAAGACAAATTAAAGTGAGAACCAGCAAATACTTCCTTACACTTCTACTAGATGGAGTTAATGTAAGTTTCTTTATTTCATTTTCATGTTTCATGTTCTGTGAAGCTGAATTTGACTTCATTAAAAAAATATTGCATCATAGTATGAAATATTACATAGGAATCATCATTTTTAATAATTTTAAAATTAAAATATGTACTTCGTAAAGGTTTAACTTCTACCAATGACGTATTGATTACTTCCGTCCAAAATTTCATTACCGTGAAATAGGTAATGACAAAAAATAGCCTATGACCTCTCCAGAATCTCATCTGCCTCAATACTAAAATAATTCAAAAAGATCATGAGTTTGTTTGAGAACAGTAGAATTCATTTATTTGCATTTGAATATTTCGAACTTCGGACCATTCATCCATCTTAAATAGCATGCAAATATTTTACACTACATTATTAAACCTAATACATATTCAGTTACATTGTGACATCATTTTTCAATATCAATAGTAATAAATTTAAATTCATCACATAATTAATAATTCAGTTAAATACAAAAGTGTCAGCCTTATTTTATAAAACGTCATTCAAGATTAAATAAATGGTTAAAAAATTCAAAAGTCAAATTAATAATGTCAAAATTGTTCCGTTGAACCCGTTGAATTCTAAGAAATTATTGGTCCTATTTGAAAAAATATTTTTGTGTTAGATACAGTTATCGAGGATGGCTATAGGCTATTTATAACAGCACGCTACGACCAATAGGAGCGGAGCATCGATGAAAAATGTTGCAAAAACGAGAAAAATATATTTTCAGAAAATTTCGTTACGTGCGCTGCGTACACCATTAAGTTACACAAAAAATTATGTATAATGGTATTGTTTCCCTTTAAAAGTTCTATAGAAAAGTCCGCGTCTAGTTTATATTGGTTCAGATAAGTCATGTAGTCACGTATATTGTTTCAGATCGTTGTTGTGATAAATCGAATAAAAGGACTCTTATTTAATAGCGAAGCAGCCGAAAGGAATTGTGAACTCGATCTATGTGGAAAAGTTACGGTCACAGAATTTATAAAGGGACGGCATTTATTTTAAGTATAAACACGTGTATTAATTTATTGAGGATTATTGTCGCTTGTTTATTTGCACGTAATCACACAGTATGTTAAATAAATATTTAGTTTTTGTTTAGATGTTGTTTGTTTTATTTTAATATCAACTGATGTATGTTTATAGAGTTCAACCAAGATTTTGTTGCGCGTGGCCGAAATGGGATAATTCCCAATCTTGGTTGCACTCTATAAACATAATAAATTTTAAAAAGGTATTAAGGAATTTCTTAAGTTAGGGAAAGGTGTTAACAAGTCTTTTAAAGTTTCTATTACTCTTTCGAAGTTATTATAAATTATAACGTTCCTTTAGTGATTGTACGAACTTAGTGATTATCATTGCACCACTTTTTCACCAGCAGCGTCCTCCTGTCAAGTCAAGTGCCACTACATAGAACTTGGTTTCATTATGAGTTAAAATTTAGCTATTACGTTTAGTACGTCTACGTAAAGGAGGCGGGGTTTAGATGTTGGCATGCCAATTTTAGAGAGTTGGTGAATTTAATATTTTTAAGTAAATTATCCTAGTTCTTGGTGAACCTACCTATTTCGATATTGAGTCTTAACATATTTGAAAAATAAGTTTCCCTTTAACTTGAATTCATATTTCATCCCCAGGTTAATACGTATGTTTAGATTTTCTCCAGTTATCTTGATTCGATGCTAATTCCATGGCCTTCTACGGGTTCCAAATTGATTTCGAGTGTAATTTTCATTTTGGTATGATCAGCGGTGACTTTGTAACGGCGTATCAAATGGGCCAGTGTTGTCTTCAAAGACAGCATTGCGTATGATCTACCTGAAAGTAAATCTGTTTGTTTAGTCTAGGCAGTGTTTTAGCTTTTATTCTTCAAATTATCTACCCAGTTCTATTGTACTTGTACAACCGATAGTACTTGGCGTGAGTGAAGTAAGTACATGTTAGGTAAAACAAATTGTGTGAAAGAACCATACATCTGAAATGAAACTTATTTTCCCAAATAACCTAAAATTCGCCTAATTTAAGGCATAGGGGAATAGAGCAACGCACGCATCATTCATATATATGATTACTTGCTGTCCCAGCGATCTTCGTACCGCCATAAAAAAATAGGGGTTGGCGGTAGAAGGGTGAAAATTTAGGGTTGTATGTATTTTTGTATGATGTAATAAAAAGAAAAAAAATTGTACAAAAAAAATATTTCAAGGGTGGACCTCCCTTAACTTGTGTAACACCCGTTGTCCGATTCTCAGACATACTGAATATGCGTATAAAATTTTACAAAAATCGGTGGAGCAAAAATTCACGGCGTATAGCTACAAGAACCCCCCCCCCCCCCCCCCCCCCCCCCCCCCTCCGACCTATCGCCACGAGAAACATAATCGCGATCACATCTATAGGTATTTTAGCGGCTAATCAAAATATATGTCAAATCGTAAATTCCTGGCAACAACCATGTTTCACATAAGCAAATAACGTCGTAATCCGCAAGCATTAAATTACGGTAAAAAATATTAGATTTAGTCCGTAAACTACGAACATTCTGGAAGTATACAGATAACTTTTTATGACAGACATTATCATGAAAAAACCGTAATTATAATGAACAAAACTGTTACAAAAACGATTACAATTTATTAATAGAAATAAGATAACAATTAAAATCATGTAAACAATTATAAATATTCAACCGATTTTTCAATAATTCAAAAACACGCAGATTATCAAAATTCAATAATGAGAGAATAAAAATAATCTTCGCCAAATGCAGGTCAGAGGACCCGGACAAGCTCACCCCATATTCATAATAAAGGTTAAAAACAAGAGACTAAAAATACACAATAATTTATAAAAAGCGAAAAAAAGTATGTAAAATTATATTTAACACCATTCTTGTGTAAGTTTCATATTCCAGATATTAAACTTACAAAGGCATTTTTGATCTCTAACATACACTCGCGCGGTTTGACTAGTGAAATATCCGACGCGCAACTAGTTTTGTTTTTGAGCTCGCCCAAAATCTACAGAGGGCGACGCTGTGAATGCCTACTGCCGCGTCAGCCACGTTGCTCTATGGTTGTTGTGTGTGGAGCGACAAAGACCCACGATATAAATAATCGAAAGTCAACTTTAACCGCCTGATTGCAAAACGTGGACTAAAGTTAAACCTGGACTAAATAATAACTAATGCTGTCACTTTTGTTTGCCAAATAGAAGACAGAGGCAACATTAGGTTTTAACCAATACTAAATTTAGTTCGCGTTTTGGAATAAGAGGGTATGAGTTGATGTTTAATGCTGAGGCTGACGCGTCAGATGGTACCATGACACGATACGATCTCATTGTGCGATGTAAATAATGTACCTGAACTCGTGCGACTGCTTACGAGCTTAATTGGAACACTTCTGAAGAAATCTTTAAAGGACAATGCTAAAATTGGCCTAAGAACCAACACTAATTTGGCATTTATGATAATTCTTAGTATATTTTTTGCGATAATTATCAGTATTTAGATTGTGACGGACACTTCCAGTTAAGTAAGCTAAGTCAAAAAGTTGAAAAATAATCTGAGACAATAAATACCATTTTATGTGTATAATCTATGGCAGCGGTGCAAACAAAATACTCTTTCTTCCTAATGCCGGCACTTCACTTGGCTATTCGTATTTGCTATTTTAAAACACGACATCAGTCTGTCCTTTTCATTCCTTATCAAGCATGACAAGGACAAACTATTGTCAAGTGAAGGACAGGCATAAAAATCGTTACTCTGTGGTTGTGGTGCATGCAGTTTGCATTTGTAGTAATCTGTGGCATTCCTGCATTCCAAAGAGTAGTATAATATACCGGAAAGTGCATTCTCGTTTCGGATTACCTGTTGTGTGTTTATTTGCGATTGTTTTTCCTTTAATTTAACTATTTCGGCTATCTAATATGCCATCGATGTTACCAAAGAGCAGAGCCCTTATTACCAAGTGCTAGTGAACCTGTGCCATAACATCCTGAGAGGATCATACTGCCAAATTATTCAAGAACACCTGATACACATTCACGCTGCATATTTACACAAAAAACATGTGATATACAAATAAATACAATAAACAATATGATACAATTATGTGAAAAATAGTCAATAAATAAGATGCAAACTACAGTTTTTATTTATTCATGATTCCTACCTAACCAAGTTTTTCCTAATAGTTATTCTTTAAAATCGCACCGAATAAAATGAATTAGTTGTAATATTAATTCACTTCATACTGAGTTCATTCTAAATTCATGGGTTGAACTATGTTTCATAGAATATTAAACATAACCTCAAAAAAAAATTAGTTTTCCTAATAATTTAAGTTCTCAGAAGTGTCCGTCAATAATCTTTGTTTTTACAGTCATTTACTTACGATTTTGAACCTAGAAAATAATATTTCATGATTGTTGGTTCTTAGGCTATGTATGGACGCTGAACAATGTTTGAACCCATCGCACGACGAGATGGCATCGTGTCATCGTACGATCGTTATCAATTAGGACGACGCCTGACGCTCATCCTTACCTAAACATGCTCTCCGACCGGTTCCGAACCCGGTATAATCTTTGGCGTTCGCTAACAGGCCCGGCTCTAACCATCGTTCAGGTCGGAACTGGTCTTTGTCAGGACCCCATATACGGGAGCGGTTTAGTTCATGCAGCATCACGACACAATCGCAGCCGGCCTTCATGGTGTAATTCTCTGAAAAATTAAGAATAAACCTATTAAATCTACATACCGGGAAACTTCTTGAACAACGACCATATACAAGGAAGCCTGGCAGTAGCAATTCTACATAGAAAAATGTCTACTACGCCAGTTTATATGCGTGTGGGTTTTGCTCAAGAAGTATACCGCGACCAACGATAGAATTTAGAATTTATTTATTTGCATAAGAATAGGGGTACACTAGAGATGTCACAAATATGAAGTTCAGCCCATTCTGCCATTTACAATAGCATGCAAATACCCAACACTGCATTAACTACATCAATATCATTAACAATCATTATGCCATCAATTTCACATACCATTAATAAATTCTTAAAAGCGAATTACATTATATTATCGTCATCAAAATTACAACTCTCTTAATTTATGTATATAATTTATGTATTATGTATATAAGATAGTAGATTAATAATGTCAATTATAGAAAAAAATGCCAATCAAAATTCAATAGGATAAAATGTCAAACAAAACACAATAGAATAAAATGTCAATCAGAGTACAATAGAATAAAAATGTCAACCAAGTGCAGAATACAAATAATAAAACCTAAAAACTGTCACTAGCTGCATTCATTACATAAATATTCTTTAACACTATAAAACATCCTATCATATAGCCAACTGTACAAGGCAGTCTTAAATTTCTTAAAAGGCATTTTTTTATATAAGTTGGTAACTTATTGTAAATTTGCATACACATCCAATAACAATTTTTTTGAAATCTCATGCTATTTGGAATAATTGCAGAAACCAATCTATCACCATTTCGTGTATTACGTGGATATATATCTACAGCTTGCCTGAAATAGTGGATATTTAACCTTACAAATTTAGCAACATCAAAAATGTATAGGCAAGGCAGTGGTAATATTTTTAAATGTTTAAATAAGGGTCTGCATGGTTCATCAGGCGGAGTTCCACATATAGCTCTGATACATTTTTTTTGTGTAATGAAAGCCCTTTTTGCTTCTATACTATTTCCCCATATAACGATACCATATCTTAAAACTGATTCTACATACGCAAAATAGGCTGTAAGAGCAGTATTCCTTGTAGCTATTTTCGTCAACTTATAGAGAGCAAATATAAAACGGTTAATTTTGTTACATATAGTATCCACATGTGTTTTCCAGTCTAATTTTTGATCAATTTCTATGCCTAAAAATTTGGTTGTATTTGCATTTTTAAGCTTTTGTCCGTGGTAATTTTTATTCAATGACTGACCAACGGAACTATTAAAATTTATGTAACACGTTTTATTAATATTAATAGTTAAATTATTATGTTGAAGCCAATTTATAATTAATCCAATTGTTTTTTCAATGTCATTTATATGGTCATCTATTGTCATTTTACTATCAGTTGTTATTACCACTGATATGTCATCAGCAAAAAGAATGCAACGATGTTCAGTTATATTAAATACACTAGATACAATTACATGATCAACTGTATGTAGAAGAAATAAGACCTTATTTCTTTGACACTACGCGCAATTCTGAATACGCTGTTAGCAATGTAGCAGGTACGGACCGCGAGCAAAAGAGACGGCTATATTACTGACCATGCATTTGAATATCATAAATATTTTCTAAGAAACCAGTTTATAGTAAGTAATAGAACAATATTTGCTTTAAATGAGTTAAATTAACAAACATTGATTGACAAATAGTATTTTTTCACGAGGCTCTGCGACATCTTGACTATGCAACGGTCCGCGCGTGACACACCTGCTGCAGGGGCAATCTAGGGCGCAGGGTAGATTGGGCAATATCAATATCCGTTAAAGCAGCTTTGTTTCTTTCTTAACAGAATTATAAGACTACTGGACCTTTTTTTTCTTTTCAGTTTTTATTTGAAGTAATAATTAAGCAGTAGGATTATTAGTTTTTTCAAGAATTACCTTTTTTATAACTTATTTTTTGAACAAAAAATTCTCTGTGCTCTATAAGGGGGCGTCTATAAGACCCGTGTTAAGCCATTGGTTTACCATCTTTTGATAAAATCCACTTTGTTATTGTAGGTACTTACGTAACTGTACATCTTTTTCTATATATCTTAATACAACTGGGGCTACAGGATACAGCCTCGCTGCCTCATTTATAACAGCATCGATATACACCAATTTTGATAGCTGTACAACTGTAATATCTTCCTCTGCTGTTCCTCTTAACACGTCGTGTAATCTACAATAATTTTTTCACTTTGACCAATATTTTTTTCCAAACTCTTACTTGAATTTCTTTGTACTTTGTCTTCGCGACTTCGTCTGCGTGGAAGTTGGTTTCCCATACAAACTTCCATCCCCTTTTTCACCCCCTCTAAGGATGATTGCTGGGATAAAAACTAAACTATGTCCTTCACCGGGTCTCAAATTATCTTTTTATACCAAAGTTCATCTCAATCGGTTCAGTGATTTAAGCATGAAGATTTAACCTAACAGACGGAAAGTCACTTTCGTATTTATAATTTATTAAGTAGGTAGTATCGATATAAAATTTTCTTGTTCTACTGACTTTGCAACTTTAGTAAATTTTAAAGTTAAGCCAATCTTTATGGGCTCGAACACTATGAAAATATCACTTCTTTGAATTTAAAGTAAGTTTTTTATACTCACTCATCGTAAATTCGATTCTGCACTTCTGTATATGAACCTATTATTAGCAATATGAAATGTAAAGATGCCGAGACTGTATGATAGCCAGCGAACGTCAAACTGTTTATGTGTTCCAGAAGAAGTTGATCGGACATCAAATCGTCCTTCGTCAGTTGCAGTGCTAAATCCAAGAAACCTTGAGTTCTTCCTGAAAAAGTATAGAAATAATTAAATTGTCGCGAGCTTGTTCCTTAGTAGGTATACAGCTAAGACAACGCTGCATCATCCCTTTCAGTTGTGTATTTTAGTCAATAAATGACTTGGAGCATATCCTCTAAGCTAAAAGGTCGTCACTGTACCGCTTGGGAGAAAACAAAAATAATTCGTTAAACTTCGATGACGGGGTAAACTAAACGAAATTCTATTTAGTCAGTCAGTTAGATTTTATCATTCAATCAAAAAATTACGTAGATAAAGCGTCAAAGTTGGGAAGTGGGAGCTCGTGACGTCACTTTTTAGTGAAAATTGTACGAATAAGTAACGTCAAGCGCAGTGCCGTCTTTGACCTATTGGAAGCCCTGGGCATATTAGGATAATGGTGCCTCTATGACCCCCCGTTTGGTGATTTAACAGGAACTAGGGGCTTTGTATTTGATCTAACAGGGGGGGGCCCCTATCGATCGCGAGGATCTGGGCACTTGCCCAAAGTGTCCACTGGGAAAGAGGGGTCTGGTCACGCGTCATATGGAATCAAGAAAAAAAGGAAGTCTTCACTATTATTGTAAACTGTACCTTTATGATTTTGTTGCGGTTGTGCATTTTTTTCAGCTTCTCTCTTATTTTTTATTACCTAGAATAGAAGATGGTTAACTGTAGTGTTAGAAAAATGTATCACAGGTAAGTGAAAGCGTTCAAAGTGCTGTTTTAGCTACCTTAAGATGTTATGTGAAACGGAGCAACTTTATTTCGGTCATGGCTATGCGGTCTGCGGATTAAAACAAGACTTAAGTATGAACCATTCTTACCCGTTTAGAATAAGCGTTAATGATTTTCAAGCAGTTTTCTTCTTTCCTTTTCAACGAAGACCTATTGTAAAGGAAATCATTATGCATCCATATGGTCTGAATTCGTTTTGTGATAACATTTACAATTTCATCTATCGACTTCAAATAGAGTTGCATTTGGCTCGTCAAGCCTTCTTTTATTTGCAGCCCTAATGTAGTACCTGCGACAAAACAAGTTTGCTATAAAGGTTTGGAGTGAAACAGGCCCAACACAAGTATTTTATAATGACTTACTGGGACCGTATCATCAAAAATACTTTTTTTTAATGAAGTGTTAGGCGCTATCCTTAACCAAAATATGTGAGTAATATATTAACGATAATAATATATACCTAATTTGGAAGTTTGCAGTTTCAAGATGACCCGGTTCAAATGTTTTATTATTAATAGAAATAGGAGTCTGTTTTTTCAGTCGGTGATAAATAAAAGCGCTAATGTGGGCCTAAAGATTAAATTTAATAATGACGAAGTGGCTGTGAACATGATCGGTGTTTATTTTGTGTTGGAATTTAATCTAAAAATGAAGACTAGTTCATTACAGCTTTCTACAATTTTAGAAGTTGGTAATCTATCATTGTCAAAGGGGCGGATGGTTGACATACGAGTAAGTTTGAGAATCTCTGGCACGTAATATATTAGACAACATTCAGTGGCGGATTTACCAGTAGGCTCAGTAGGCTGGAGTACTCTGTGGCTGGAGCCTAGGGCGGCAGATTTAAGGGGGCGGCAAATTTGGTCCAAAATCTACACAGAAAAACGAGTGACAATAATTTTAATATTTTAGTAATGCACAGTATACTCAACACTCTTACGTCCGTAATCCGTATATAAAAGATTACTAAACGCACTGTAAAATATAGGTATGTACTTATGCGATACTGAATTTTTAAAATATTCCATTAGCGTTTCAATATTAATCACAATTTAAATTTAGTAATTTTTTAAACTAACGGGGAAAAGCCGGCGTAATGTGGACGATAGAACACAAATCATAAAGTTGCAATTTCAGAATGAATGTAATTGTGAACTAGCGTATTGAATTTCAAAGGTCAGTAAGAGACGCAAAAATTTAATAGCCTATTAGCGGCAAATTTGTAAATCCGCCACTGACAACATTTTTTGTCTAGTCAAATACACACATCAAAAGTGTCTAGGGATCAAGCATTTTTATGCGGATTTCTTGAGATTGAGATGTGGCTTTGTAATAAATTTATGATTTTATAAATTTATATGGATCCTTTTTGGTGCATTTCATAATTTGAATCAGGAACTGTGAATCAAATTCGAGTAAAAGATGAAAATCAGCTGTCAATATTTTCCCTATAAAAACATACAACGCATTGAAGACATTATTAGTGCTACTGTTTCCCTACTACTGATTAAAACCAACGTTATTATGGAGCGGCGACGTCATTTAAGCAGGGAAGAAATGCTCAGAGCCGTGGGAATGATAGAAGCTGGTTCCCGGCAACGTACTGTGGCTTTAGCTCTGAATACAAGTCAGAGTGTTATCAGTCGACTTTGGACACGATACCGAAGCACTGGTACCGTGGCTGAGCGCCATGGAGGACGGTATCGCTGCACCACACGGAGACAAGACCGATACATTCAAATCTTAACTCGAAGAGCTCCAACAATAACCGCCATGATGTTAGCCGTGAGGCTTCATCACTCTTCAGGGAACTTAATTAGCGACCAAACAGTCAGAAACCGCTTGCATGAAGTGAACCTTCATTCCCGAAGACCGCTACGGGTACCACCTATAGCAATGCACAATCGTAGGATTCGATATCAATGGGCTCTTGAACACAGAAATTGGGCAGAAGAACAATGGCGTTTCGTGTGCTTTTCTGATGAGTCTCGTTTTGGTATGAGACCGGATACAAGACGTATACGACACTGGAGAACCCCTGGACGCCAACAGCGATTAAAATCCTGCCAGGAAGTCCATCCTTATAGTGGTGGAACCATCATGGTATGGGCGGGTATTTGGATCGGCGGAAGAACTGAGTTGATTTGGATCAGAGGCAACCTCAACGCTCAAATTTATGCTGAGACGATTGTATCAGACGTCATCGTTCCTCTACAAGTGCAAATCGGTCCCTTATTTCAGTTAATGCATGATAATGCACGACCGCACACCGCAAGAGTTGTAAGACAGACTCTCGCCGCAGCTAACATCAATGTCCTGCCCTGGCCTGCTCAGTCGCCAGACTTGAACCCGATTGAGCATGCATGGGATATGCTACAGAGAAGAGCTCTGCCGAATATGGAGGGTATCCAGTCGCAAGAAGACCTTTTTTTGTTGTTGCAACGAACATGGGCGGCCATTCCACAGCGTGATTTGGATGAACTCATTTTGAGTATGCCAAACCGATGTTCTTGTGTTGTTAGTGTTCGCGGTAGAAATACGGATTATTAATTGTTTAAGTTACCCAATAAAATTTTAGAGAAAACTGTTATTTCAGTCTTTTTTTCGAACTTTTGTGTTAGTGGTTCAAATGTCAAAAATCCCTTTATTAGGAAAATGGCAAATTTCTTTATTAATGCAAAGGTGACTTGGTTTATCGTTACTGTGACAAACGAAAACACTTTATTTGATGAATCCTTAAAGAAAATTTTAATTAATATCAATCAGGAGAAAAGTTATTGCAAAAATATATGTTGATCCCTAGACACTTTTGATGTGTGTATGTACTACCTAAGCGGTAAAGTATTTAGATTAGAGAAAATATGGCAGAGGAATGTCCTTACTTGATCTTAATAACCAAATTCTTAGCCTTTAATTAGACGCAAATTTTTGAAGTTACAATATGGCAAAGCAAAGTCTTGACTTATATTTAAACTTACGAATAATTGTTTGTAGGGCGGCACGTCTCAGGTGGGGCTTTGGATTGAATTCTCCTTTCCCGGACAATGGCGCCCATTGCTTGACCAAACTCCTGGCTTGGCTGTTGTAGAAATCCATGTACTCCCTGAATACCCCATTCCCAAAAGCTGGAGTCAGCATCTTGGTGTAGCGTTTCCTTAATGGTACTATGGTAACAAGTCATTTATCTTTTACATGTTAAAAGGCTGACAAACAAGTTTATTATGTCCCGCCTAAACCAAAAATATGTCTGTGCCTTTTTTTTGTTATTTTTTCATGTTGGAAAAATGCGTGACGCATAACCCGCCCCTGGCACGACGAGTTTATGTGGGACTAATCCCGCCCACCCGCTTAGCCAGCCATTGGGACTGGCTCAGCGGCTACCTGGTATGAAGAAGTCGTGTTCGGTTTTTAGTGGGGACCCTACCCATTAAAAACCCAACAGTATTTCCGCACCTGCCGGAATGGGTTTTGTGGGATCCGGAGACTCTCCACGTTTCCTCCGGCCCGGATTCCTCCTCCATGCGGTTAGGCTACCCCGTGAAGCCCTATAACCTCTCTTACCGACACAAACACATAACACCACTAAAAAGTTGTGTGTTTTCTGTTACTGTAAGATGTTACTTACCCTGATTTTCAATTATTTACGCTGCAAAAATTTGCCCATTTATTTTTCCCAAGTTTAACAAAATTCGTTAATAAACCAGACAAATAAACAAACAAAGAATAAAGAAAATTTGTTGCTCAGTTGCTAACTCTCCTGTGTAGATACAGGTGAAGTAAGAAGCCTATCAATGGGCATATGATCAGATTCATAATCAATTATTCAGTAGACGACAGGAGACAATGTGACTCTAAATATTGGGTGAGACCCAACTTTTGTTATTCAGCCGCGCTCGAGTAAATCCCAGCTTGGACTTCCCTACTATAAGCGGTACGATTCAAACTTAATGGTGGCTGTAAAGTTAGGGAAAATAAGATATGGTAAACGAACTGTAAGTAGGTACCTACCTAGTAGTTCTAGGTGCACATGGAGTTTCACTGAACTGAACTTAACAACAAATACCATAAAGTTTGTTTGAACTTAACAACAATATCATAAAGTTTGAATATCACTTAACACTGACTTATTGAGATTAAACTATTAAAATTACCTGTTGCTGTTACGAAAGTCAGTCCAACCCACGCTTTAAGGAACTTCTGGTAAAAGTAATTTTTTTCTAAACAATTATCCATTACTGTCTGGTAATCATCAGGATCGCAGATCACTGCAAAATTATGAAAAATTATCATCATCCGCCTGTTAGGGCACAGGCTTTCCTATAAAAGTATAGAAGAAATATAATGGAAGGACGATCCGCGAAAGACCCAGAACTGAAATTTCAAATTTCATGCACAGTCGAATCATGTTCCTGATCTTAAGACAACATATGATTTAAGGAAGCATTTAATTTCATTGACGTTTCTGACCAGGCAACAAACTTACCGTAAAATATCTTTGGTCCTAATCGAATGTAGGTTCCACCTTTCTTTGCGCCATAATTAGATAAATTATTCACAAACTTCCATAAGGCTGTAATGTTACAAAGAGATTTAGCTTAAAACAAAGAGTTACTTGGTCTGTGATGTAAGCAGTTAGAAGAAGAAATCGACTAAAGCCCACTCGTAACTCGGGGTGACGTATGAGATTATTTTTAAGAAAAATCCTACTACACACCGCACCGGTGAGGAGCGGGAATGATCCCTTATCAATCAGAGTTTTGGAATGTGCTCATCAAGGTCTTTAATTTAATATCCATAATTGTAATCATTGAGAGAGTGAGAGAAAACACTTTAAAATGGCTCCTTACCACAATACGGAATCTAGAACAAAATATGTAGGTACCTTCTTATTTACCTTTCTTTTTCAATGTACAAAGAGCAGATTAAATATTGTTAATAATGAGTTGGCAGTTAAATAACCACAAGACATATTATTACTGTAGTTATAAGAATATGCAATTCTGTATTTTTATGAGTACAGAAACAATGTAGTTCCCATTCGGTGAAAAATGTTCCAACTGTACAAAACTGTTTGAATCCATTTTGTTCTAATCTTTATCATCAACGGGTGTCACAAGGGACATATTGAACTCCATTGAAATTTCATCTTAATCCATGCGGCCGTTTTAGCGTGATTGAGGAACAAACATAAAAACTTTCACATTTATAACATTAGGAGCACGTAGTGGGATATTCCATCTTTCTTATCTAGCTTCATTTGGCGTGCAGGTAATTTATGTACCTAAGTATTAACTGTAAGTACATACCTTGCCCATCTCCAAACAGCAGATGTGCATGCCCGATCAGAGGCAAGTCTCCAGGAAAAACTGGTGGGCGGTCCCATTGCTTTTGCGACGTGAAAAAGATATAGACCAAGCAACTAACACAAAATAGCACACATAAAAACATTATTTCAAAATGTCTAATCACAAAGTGAAGACCACAACGTTTAAAACACACTAATGAGTTTATAGGATCGTGCTTTGTTTTTATATTGCAGAACATGGAAATTGGAATTATCTTGCGGCTTTTTAAACTAACTTTATAAT
Source organism: Chilo suppressalis (assembly GCA_902850365.2). Taxonomy (NCBI): domain Eukaryota; kingdom Metazoa; phylum Arthropoda; class Insecta; order Lepidoptera; family Crambidae; genus Chilo; species Chilo suppressalis. The sequence goes on along the minus strand of OU963895.1, from coordinate 9,025,856 downwards.
AAAGAAAATTTTACTAGAAAACTTCCAGTTTTCAGACGGAATTCGAACTCGCATCTTCCGCTTCTCGGGCAGATCTGGTCTGAAGCCCTCGATCAAGTGGATTGTATTTCTAGTATTGTTTTTAGATTTAAACAACTAGCAGTAGTCAATGCTTAAAAATAAAAATATGTATAATAACTTTAAAAGTTACTAACTCGTAATATTTCTATTGTTATTTTGGGGTCAGAACAGATGCTAATGGAACTTTCTCCGCTCACCCACTCAGTCAGTTCTCAGACTAAGGATAGAAGGCATGGTCAAAGGTAACAAAAAAAAATTTTTATTTTAGAACCTATATTTCTTATTATATACTTATTTCTACTTAAACTATAAAAGTTGATAATCTTGGTTGTTTATTAGCTCATTTATTAATATTCTCTCCATTTACAGTTTTCTTCTCAACAGTAGATCGCTTCTGTAAACTGATATAATGCCCGCTCTCAGAATGCAGAAATAACTTTTGCTTCATAGTCATTGCATCAGCATTTCTATATACAACATACTCCCTCATTATGCCTATAAGAAGCCTCTTCATTATTGACAACGACCACAGTTTTCCTGAAAATTCAAAATGTGTAAGTATTTTTCGACGAACAAAGAATGACAGCAAAGGTGCTGAGATTCCTGCCGGTCCTTCTCAGTACAAAGTCTTCCGCCTTAGATTTACAAACCCATTCCATAGCGTTTGACTTTCACAAGAGCTTGTAAAAGTCCCGGGGACTTTCAAAAGAGATATGAAGAAGCAACTTGCAGGCCGGCAAGGTGAGGTGTGGTCAAACTACTGAACCAGCTAGCTTCGTGTCTGGATTCCTCCGCCACTTAACATCAGGTAGGTTGAAATTTGTGCTCAGTTCTACATATAGAAAAGGGTAGGGCATATCGTCTTTTTGCCTCGATTGAAGTGCCTTTTGGTGGGTAAATGGCCACCATGTTTCTATTGCTGAGTAAGAAATCAAGTAACATCAACATGTACCTAATCTTTACAGTACTCCACTAGGTAAGGGGGGCATGTGTTCAAGCCAGCACGGCAAGGATGGCTGACATGTTTTTAACTAGGTGACGTTAATAGGTGGACATATAGATAATCTCCTATGTCCAAAATTGTAAGTTTACTTTGGAATGCTGAGTGTGATGACCTAAACAAACTCACCTATACAGTTCCTTTCTCCCAACCCAAAACTGGCGAACGGCTTCGAAGCAACATCCTCTAGCCACCTTTCAGGCTTAAACTCGTCCGCATCCTCACCCCATTTAGGATGACGGTTCATAGCGTAGACGCACAGCAAGCAATTGCTATTAGTTTCTAGTTTATATTTACCTAGAAAAATAAGACAAAAAAATATGAAAACAGTACCTATCTATATATATATATATATATATATATATATATATATATATATATATATATGTATATATGTATATATATATATATATATATATAACTCAAAGGTGACTGACTGACAGTGATCTATCAATGCACAGCCCATACCACTGGACGGATCGGGCTGAAATTTGGCATGCAAGTAGATGTTACGACGTAGGCATCCGCTAAGAAAGGATTTTGATCAATTCTATCCCCAAGGGGATAAAATAGGGAATGAAAGTTTGTATGAAACTGTCAATTTTAAACCGATCGGGCTGAGACTTTGCATGCAGGTATAAGATGAATCATAGATGAATGTCATTGTGTATAATACAAGCCTGAGAACAGAAACTGTAGTCTACACTTCAGCTCTACACCGAAGCGAAGCGAGGGCGGGCCGCTAGTATATCATAAGTACTTAAAATTCTAATCCTAAATTGTATCATCATCAGCCTATTAATGTCCCTCCTTTTGGGGCACAGACCTGCCGAATAAAGGGAACAGGTCATGCAGGTTAGCACACAGGCAGGCAGGTTTGGACTCATCTGCTGCAGACTGCAAATGCAGTTGTGCGGGATCAACGGCTTAACATCACTTAGGAAGAGAGAAAAGACTGGAAGCAAGATGGGGATTATTTACAATTTTAAAATGGTCTTTTTTACTCAAATACGCAACAGAATGATGAATTTCTATTTTCTATGGACTCCATAAACATTAGTTAATAACGCGAGATCGTTTTCTTAATCTTTTCAAATACCCTATTGCTGTACTGGCCACATACATGCGAGCAGCGGCCAGCAAAAGTTGTATGAAAATCTATATCTGTCGTGTTTAGCAGTCAAATAAATTACATAGTAAACTCATATCTGACGTGTTATTTAAAAATGAAATGATCCTTTACTCCTAAACATGGCAACCTAATATGAGGTAACTTATCAAAGGTTTTATTTAAATTTCGAACGGATTTGCAAGTCAGAAAGCTTTTTATTGAAAAAAAAAACAAATGAATGCGTGTTGTTGTTCGTCATTGATTTTGAAAAGTATAGTAGGTAATGGTATGTTACAATAATAAGGTCTGCCTAGTTTTAGTACAGTCAATCTGTAGGTTGAGTGGTGAAAAAAAAACCTAAAGGGTAAGTCTTGTTTTTTCTGTTGCCAAATGACGTCAGTAAGCCACCTTGGCGATGGGCATGTTCAACTCGTAGGCGTTTTTTGAAAAACTCAAAAAAACCGTCAAAAATTTTTTGAAACCCATTTTTCTTGTTTTGTATGCATTTTAGAAACTTTTTTTTCGACCATAATTGTAGAGGGCGTTGAGTACTACAATTCATGTCATTGTTGCAATCTCGTACAACAAAAAATGCGCATTGTAGGTGGCGCTAAAGTCTCAAAAAAGTGTTTTTTCACTTTTTCACCCTGAAAATATCATTTTAATGGAAAACTTTAAATGGAAAAGTTGTTTCGTACATAATTACCAACAACTTTTGTATAATCAATTTTTTTGTATTACTTACCGTTTTCAAGTTATAAATTGCGCAGTTATGAAAAATCCAATAGAGCGGTTTTGGGCAGTTCAAGTACACATTTGCAGTGCACATTTCAATGTACGTTTTTACAATTTTTTTTTCAATCATGAAAAAAAATAAAAAGAAAACTATTTTTTTTTATTTTTTTTCATTCTTTTTTGTTTTTCAATCATGAAAAAAAATAAAAAATACTAAAACGTACATTGAAATGTGCACTGCAAATGTGTACTTGAACTGCCCAAAACCGCTCTATTGGATTTCTCATACCTGCGCGATATATAACTTGAAAACGGTAAGTGATACAAAAAAATGTTTATGCAAAAGTTGTTGGTAATTATGTACGAAACAACTTTGCCATTTAAAGTTTTCCATTAAAATGATATTTTCAGGGTGAAAAAGTGAAAAATCACTTTTTTGAGACTTTAGCGCCACCTACAATGCACATTTTTTGTTGTACGAGATTGCAACAATGATATAAATTGTAGTACTCAACGCCCTCTACAATTATGGTCGAAAAAAAAGTTTCTAAAATGCATACAAAACAAGAAAAATGCGTTTCAAAAAATTTTTGACGGTTTTTTTGAGTTTTTCAAAAAACGCCTACGAGTTGAACATGCCCATCGCCAAGGTGGCTTACTGACGTCATTTGGCAACAGAAAAAACAAGACTTACCCTTTAGGTTTTTTTTTCACTGAAACGATATTTTTTTCGACAGATTGACTGTACTATTTGAATTTCCGCGCATCATTTGAGAAAAGTACTATGCAAGCCTTGGCCACAACTAGGCATTGATGGACTTACGTATGTGTGACATGACTTCACCTCGGCCGTTTATCCATCACTGCCTCCATTGCTGGCCGCTGCAGTAATGTACTACATATTAACTTATATGGTTCCGTAATTCTGACAAGGAACCCTTATAGTTTCGTCATGTCCGTCTGTCTGTCCGTCCCTGGTTTTGCTGTAATTTTGTGGATCATACATCTTAACAAAATGGTAGAATAAATTTTGAAAAATACATTTTTTAGGGTAGCTCCCCTACATGTAACCTTGAGATGATTTTATTTTTTCATCGTCTACCCCATCGTGTGTGGTATCGTTTAATAGGTCCTTTAAAATTACTTTGGACTATTTTTCGATTAAGGGATCCGTTTTAAAGTGCTAATTTTGTGTATGGTGCCCCCCTCACCCCTCCAAAAGCTAAACTGGTTTGCTGGTTTGAAAACCCTGGAAAATTTCATGATAATAGTGCTTTTCATGAACTTTTAAGGAAAATTATAAAGGGTGATATAGATTTGTTAGTTTAAGAGTAACAGTCTTTCAACAGTAACAGTCAACTTATGTATTAGAATATTTCTGACATAAGGAAAATTCCTTAGAAGAAAACATTAAAATGACTTAGACGAAGTAATCGCTTAAAATATATACTCGTTCCAAAATATATTGTGGTGACGACGAGCAACTGCGGAACCCTACACTGCGCGTGGCACGACACGCAACTTGACCTGTTTTTTTCTTACTGCAGTTGCTTTGTATACTTATAGGTACAAAACTACACATAATTGGAAAGCAACTTACCTAAAACGACTTCTTTGTCTACTAATCTTGATATAAACGATATAGGTGGATATAATCTCAGAGTCTCCATTATTACAGCATCCGAAAAAGGTAGCTGAGATAAATTATCCATTTTAATAATTTTCTCTGAAGTGTTTGGTAGAGAAGAAATTCTGCAAAATATTTATAAGTAAAATAAGCCTGAGAAATATTATTTGGAAGGAACTGTCCAGGCCTTAAATAAAATAGAAAGAGTTTTTAGTTTTCTGTTAACAGATCCAAGTCTGTGAGCCGCATCTATCACTTTTACCTCCTTGTTACTTTATCCTTAGTGTCGCCGCACACGAGCCACCGACCACAACCACAAAACGCCGCCACCGGCATATTTCATGTAGTTTTCATACATTTTATATGGACTCGCCACATACGGTACGCCGGTGGTCGCCACACGCTACAAATCGTCGTTGCTCGCTTCTTGTGGCCCGCACCGGCCACTTAATGCGCCGATACCACGGTAATATTATCTATACAGTATTGTGACTCCGCCCTGTCCTTGAAAATAAATGCCTACACTGAACGCTGCGTTGGCACGCGGTAGGGCCGCCAGCCTACAGTACGAGTATTTTATGTAGTTTTGTTTTTAACGCGAGTGTAGGTAGATTACTCGTTTGTCTCTTTTTTCATCCTAACCACTTATTTATATATTATTCCAGATATTTACACGATGGAAAAACCGAAATACCTAAATATTAGAAACAAATAACGTACTAGTAGATAGGTATATAAAAATATTCTATAAAGGTAAGACACCTTTCCAATATTTCAGGTAATTTAAAAAATGATATCTCTGGGTGTGTTATTGAAGAGTTCAAGCAACCAAAAACAGCAATTGTGCTGTTGTACGATATTGATCGTCGTTTGTTCTTTTCCATACTAAATTATGTAGGTATCTACTTAATTAAATCAAATATTTACAATACAAAACGCATGTTTAAGCACGGCTAACTGCATAAAAAACAATTCAGACCGTTCGGTCGTCGTTGCGGCGCGGCGGCGCATTCGCGACTGGGTGCACGCCGAGCGCACATCGAACTCGAGTGGCGTAGGTATGACTCGCTTTCCGACCGTTTGTATGAAGATAGAATACTGTATGATATTATTACCGTGCCGATACAAAACGCCGCCACACGTCACTCGCGCGACTCCCCACCCCTCTCTCCCTTGCCTTAGTCGGCCGCTGTCGCGCGCTTCAGCCACTTTAGTAGCCGCTTTTAGCTTCTCGTGGTGGCGTTTGTGGCTGTGGCGTGTGGCCCGTGTGCGGCGACACTTAGACTCTTCCCGGGTTACTTTCCCTTTGCACACATTATTTCAATCAATTTTTTTATCTGCATTGTTATTAATTATGTTTGTAAATCAACTAGTCAACCAGGTCTCTCCAGCCCAGCATTGTAGTCGTAATGTTTCTTTTGAACTACTAAAATATTGAGCTGAATCAAATTTCTACGCATTCCACCTAGCCTAGACCTAGACTATCTGAACGCGGAGTGCTGGGTTCGACTCGTACCAGACAAGAATAATATTTTTTTAAGTATACCTACAATTATTCTGAGGTTTTATTCAATTAATTTTAAGGCAATAGTTGATATTCTAATCCTAAATATTTATCTAAGATAATCATGTGAATAGGTACAAAATAATAATGGTGTTAAATAGGCACACTTTTTTTTATAAAATGTTATTAAATTATATCAATAGGTACTTACTCCTTGTAAAGCTTTTCTTGGACCGTCAGATGGGAACCCAACATATTCAAAACATTTAACAGGGTATAAGACATCGTAAAGTAACCGCTGAAAATTATTGACAGTATTTCTTTTATAACGTCATCATCATTATAAATGCTTTCAGCCCTTAGTTTGAGAAGGTAGTTTAACAGCCCTGTAACACCACACCAATCAAAACATTGAGGTTCTAAGCTAAATAGTTAATTAAAACTTGCTTCGTCTTTTGTTGGTTCTACGTGTTGGTTATAACACCTCCACCATTGTTGTGTTGTGATTGGTAAGTAGGTACTGAAAAGTTGGCATTATCTTGGTTACAAATCCACGTGAGATCACATCCATCAGCAAGTTTTCTCTAGGCCAAAATATCCTAACAACCAAAAGTCAACCAAATATATTTCGCTGCTAGCAAAGAGCTGAGTGTATTCAGCACTTTTGGCTATCACTACGATTTATTCATTGCGATTGGATAGCTAATCTTTCTTGCACTAGAATATGGGTGTATGTCAATAACAATATCGATAAGAAGAAGTTATTATAACCATTTAGACTCTAATAAGAAAACCTTAGAATTTACAAACCCAGTTTTTCGGAATCGGTGACTTGTGATTTCTCCACTTCATTTCCGATGGCTATTTCCTTTTTCATATTCTGTCGATGAAGAATACGTTATTTAACAATTCTACATATTATTTTTATTGTCTTAGTATTTAGGTTATACTGATTTTAAGGACAGCACCTTCAAACTCTTGCCTAATGAATTGCTTTGAAACTTTAATAAAGCAGGTGGTACTAAGTACTTGCTACTGAAATAAACAGAGACTTACCTCATTTATAACATCGTTAAGTATTCCTATCGCCTCTTCTTGCATGGACTTGCTTTTAGTACAGTTATTGAAAATAAAGTTATTATGAGTAAATATATTTTTGTGTTTGACATATAGTGCTTTGCTAACATTCTCTGTAGCTTTAATGCACAAATCTACATGCTTACAGAATTCTTCATCGTGTTGACTTTCCGTAAAGATCATTGCTGGAAGAAAAATTACCAATAAGCGACAGCGGCAATACAACTAGCAAGAGTATGTACCTAGTGGCAGATTGCCAGCCTGTTTTCCAGGAATAGTTCTTGAACTGGTCCATTATACAATGATGATGATGGCGATGATGAGAGCATCATCCAAACTATTTATAACTATTAATTTAGAATCTATTAGAGGAGCTCGATGGCGCAGGCAGTTAGAGGAGTCCAATTGCGATCATGAAAGTTAAGCAACTTTCGCAACGATCGGTCATTGGATGGGTGACCAAAAACTTAGTATCTCGAACTCCTCCGTGCTTCAGAAGGCACGTTATGCCGTTTGTTAGATTAAACCCGGCTGCATCTACCTTCGTTAGCACCGACCAATCCGCACTGAGCCCACGTAGTGGGATATAGCCCAGTCTCCCTATTCTTTCCATAGGAAAGGCCTGTGCCCCTGCAGTGGGAGACATTAATAGGCTGATGATGATGATGATGAAGTATTAATTATAGTAGAACATAAAAAAACAAACTTACTAAATAAAGTCCTCATTATAGCGTACTTCAAATAACGGGATGGATCAAAGCTTGCCTTGTCCGCTTTTGGTGCTAACTCCTCTATAAGCAGTATGGTTTGCTCATTAACCATAACGTCTGTGGAAAACTGCAATTTGTTAAAAACTGCTTCTAGCCTCTTTCGTCGACTCCTCCAAACTGAAACTGGAAAATAACATTATTTAAATTAATCATTCTCGTAAACCAAGTCAAAAAAAGGCTTTTTTTTCTATTCTTTGCTTGCCATATTTTTCTTTGGGTGCAATGGTGGCACCATTGCTGAAGGCATCAGGGCTATCTTTTCAATGCTTCCACCCTCCTCATTAATTCTAATGTCTTTATGAGGAATTCATCATTATCAGCCTATTAATATTCCCACTGCAGAGGCACCAACTGGATGGAGGAGCTCGATGGCGCAGGTGGTTAGCGCGGTCGGCTGCGATGGTTGAAGTTAAGCAACTTTCGCAGTGGTCGGTCATTGGATGGGTGACCAAAAACATCTATCTCGAGTTCCTCCGTGCTTCGGAAGGCACGTTAAGCCGTTGGTCCCGGCTGCATCTGCAGTCGTTAGCACCCGGCAATCCGCACTGTGCCCGCGTGGTGGATCATGGCCCAATCTCCCTATTCCATCCATAGGGAAGGCCTGTGCCGCAGCAGTGGGGATATTAATAGGCTGATGATGATGATGATAAGGGGCACCAACTGAGTGACCTAAATGATTATTTTTTGCGATCACATACCGTACCGCATTGCGCCATCTAGCTCCTCAATGATTATCAGATATTGTAGGTATAATTAAAATTCAGTAGAGGCACGGCATATACCTACCTATAGTGTTTTTGTCACCCGAACCGAACTGGCGATAAAATATTTCTGTTTGCGAAAAAGGTTTTAGGGCTCCACTAGGTATAGTTGTCAAGCAATGAGCGAATGATAGCTCGGCATCGCAAGCGTAGGTTATGATGGCTTACGATGGTAAGCCTGATGGCCTGATGAGGCGACCTATGTGTTTGTTGGCCACCTTAACCTAGTTACGTAAATAAAACATCAAAATATACACCGTACGACCCTATATCATTCTACTCGTACTTCCTGAGCTACCAGGAAGCGTTTTCAGCTGATACCAGCGAATGATTATTAAGGAGCAGTATATTCCCAAGGCTTTTGGTTCTTCTCAAATTGTATTTACTCAATCTAAGCTTATCCATTTTATTTACCTGACGATGTTGCAAGTCCATTTCCAAAAACTGCTTTCACATGATCCGTGAGAAGAAAGCTTCTTTCTAAACACGAATTTAACACTGTAGAAACGTCGTCGGGATCACAGGCAACTAATCAAAAAATAGTTTAAATAATTAATATTTCATCATTCGCTTGTTTTCATAGCATGTAGAAACGAGCAAATGTCTCCACACTGTCTGATGTAAAGTGATAGTGGAGTCTAGACGAGAAGATAGCTTGTGCAACAGGAATTGACCCTTGCCGACCTGCAAGTTGCTCTTCACGGCCACGCGGGCCAAGTGCGTATTAGTGAATATTACCCAGCAAAGACCTAACCAAATTACATATTACAAAGTAAATTCTAGGTATCCTATGTCAAATCAAGCAAGTCAGATAAAGTTCTTCTGTATTCTTATTATAATTGTGAACAAATATAATATTAAGCCATTTTTCTGTGTGTGGCATAATTTCGTAAAGTAAAACAAATTTTAGTGAGTATTGAGTCTTACCGTAATAAGTGTAATTAGGATTGATGCCAGCATGAAGCAATGTCACGGAACCTTTTTTTATGCAATCCATTTGAATGTCTAATAGCCTCTCCCAAAAAGCTAAAAAAACAACAAAGGAACTAAGTAACATTGTTAAAATTTTATTGTTAAGCATTTTCCTAACCCAAAAGATCATCTTCCGCTACCTGGGGGCCAATCGCCTAACTGGATTGCTTTGGAAAACGCTATCGCTTACGATTTCATTTTGTTATTTCTAGCCCCCTGAGGTTTTCAAATGCCTCGCGCTCTTTTTTTTTCTTTTGCATTGGTAATAACAATGTTAAAGAAAATGAGCGTGAGGTATTTCGGCGGTTAGAAATAACAAAATGAAATCGTAAGCGATAGCGTTTTCCAAAGCAATCTGGTTAGGCGATTGGCTCACTGGGCAGAAACAGAATGATGCTGGTTCGAATCCCGTCTGAAAACTGGACCGAGTGTTTTTTTGTTTCTAATAACATTTTGCTTAAGCTGTATTAAACAAAATGTTATTAGATGAATCGCTTATACTGCACTAGGAGCGGAAGAAAACAGAATGCGTCGCCAGCTGCTAACTTTCCAGCGCAGAAAATAAAAACTTATCAAAGGATAGATAGATAGAGCATGTTCGGAAACTACTGTAGTTAAGGGTTTGGTTGGCAACCTAGCAAGCAAGTCTGAAGTATTGTCCGGAAATAAGCGTGACACTTGTGAGCCCAAGGAAATTAAATACTTAGACCTGACAGGACTAATGCCAAATAAGGCGCATCTGAGATGAAACCTACCTTATCCTAATATGCCCAGGGCCTCCAATAGGTCAAAGGCACTGTTTAGAGTTGATACGGTGAGCGACGATCCCTTTCAGAATTGATATGTCTGCTACGACCTTTACTCTTAACATTCCGTACATCGGCCAAGTGATGGTGCTAATGTAAGTACCTGCATAACATATTATTTAACACTGATTTATATTTGACTACTTACATCCTTTCAGCCACAAATGGGCGACACCAATGATAGGCCAAGACAAACCACATTCTGGCGGCAAATTCCCTCGGCGTATCCTGCGCCTGCGCCGCCAAGCGTACACAAAATACAGTATGCAAGGTATGATCACCAAAAATAACATTATCAAATTTTTTAATTAGCTTCAAAGTCACAAAATAAATATCGGTTTTTGCTTTAGGTCCCTATACATTTTTTCGACACTTTTATTCAAATGTAAGTATTATTCGATTTTGCTGCAGAATTTCAGACTGTTCACGCAAATCACGCATGAACGTTTATTAAACTTATTCTTATGTTACTCGGTAACGTGCTAATCTATCCTCGAAGACGTTGCATGTTAATCAAAGAAACTGTATATAATACATAATGTTACATAGTAATTTTCTAGACTCGCACCTTTTTATGATACCACATTGTAATTATGCACCTACAGTAGTTCCTACAGTTTGAATAAATTATCTTTCGACCTCGTATAGGGGTTTAGGCCACAATCTATTGCAGTTTCTCTACAAGTAAATCATAGACTCATCATAAATTCATAACACTACCTACACTCGGTGTCAAAAAAATCGCACCTCCGCGAAAATAACTTTCAAGCATTATTAACCCTAAATACACGCATGTTAATTAATTAGTTAATGTTGTAAAAATGGTGAATACATGTTCAATGGGGGTTATTCGCTATCCAACCGTTGAAGAGGACACACGAGAAGATCTTTCACAAAAAAGCCACCATAAAGATGGATACCACTGCTGATGAAGCCGCTCAAATGAGTGTGATGCAATACAGTGTACCTACATGGCGGAAGATATTTTGAGCCTCCTGCAGCGAGTGAATGGAAATATGACCTTTGATGATATTGAGCACATATATACTACAACGTAGCGTAAAAAAAACAAGGTTATTACAAAGGCAGGAAAAAACCTACAAGATGTAAGCCCTCGAAGATCAGACAAAAATTACTTAAACAACGGATTTGCTCGCGAGTTGAAATATGTATATTGTCACAGCTAGGGTTGCAACGATATATCGGAATATCGATACTATCGATAATATCGAGACCAAAATATCGATATTTATATCGATATTTAAAATTCACTGATATCGATAATATCGGAAATTCCAAAATATCGATATTTCGTAGACTTAATTTGAACACAATAATATCAATTAATTTACCTGCTACGACTATCTAAATTGAATAATATCGAAATAACTATTGCTTTGAAATTGCAAGAGCTTATAGATGTATTAAAAAAATCTCGTACCCCAAGAAATATACTAAACTGGTGTGGACTCTGGCATGTTTCTCTAAACCTAAAATTAAATTTGACAACAGTGTATCCTTGTCATTCTCTATACAGAATGAAAAGGAGAGACTGATGTTAAATTTAGTTTTAAATTTAGATAATCATGCCAGAATCGACACCAACGTATATAGGTATAATCGTATACCTAATGGTAACTCATGCACTTAAATAAAATCCTTGCCTCTTTTTCTAGATAATTGTCAACTACTGATTAATTGAAATTTAATATCATTGTAATATAACACAAAATAAAATTAAGAATCTTATACAAATCGTAAATTTTTTAAGCTCGCCAAGTCAAGAAAGTAAGATAGGTATAGTAATTTTGGAAGCTTTGGGCTTACCCTATTCTGAAGCCTGATGTGTAGGTTTTACTAATTCATAACAATTGTTTTTCATATGATTATCTATTCTGATTTTGGCTGCGTGCAAATATTTCAAACAAAATAAATATCTTTGATTCGAAATTGCTTTTGATTTGATACTTCTTACAGCGCTATAAAAAATATAGAAAATATCGTGTTGGAAATGTTGGAATGGCTGATATATCTGATCGGATATCGATATTTACCTGCCCACATTATCAATATCGATATTTCGGAAACCTTTGCATCCTTAATTTTAGGTTTTTGCTTTGCAAACTTAATATAAAGCAAAAAAAAGAAAAAAATATCGATATATCGATAATATCGAGTTAAAATGGTCGATATATCGGATATCGATATTTGCCTGACTTCGATATAAATATCGATATAAATATCGATATTTCAAAAGACTTTGCATCCCTAGTCACAGCGTTGCAAGACCGAGTAACCGAATGAGTTCCTCAGTTATTTGCAGAACAAAATAACGTCTTACACTAGGTTTAAAGTCAAGTGGAATCAGAGAATGGTGCACTCTTCTTTCTTTATACCTATGGAGGAACCGGGAAAATCGTTTCTGCTGAATTTATAACTAGCGTCCATTGAAAAATACCAGAATATAGCTGTTGCCGTTTCTTCCTCTAGTAAAGCCACTACATTAATGAATGGCAGCCATTCTTTAAACATTATACCGACGAAGTCCTAAGCACTTGTGAGACAGTACAAATATTATGGAAGGGATGGTAAAGTTACTGGCTGGTGACTTCCCGCAAACTACCGGCAATACAAAGGGGTACACGTAAACCTACAGATGAGGTTAAAGCCAGCCTCAAATCTCCAAGCTTATGGACAAAAGTAAAAAAGCGACCATGAAGGGTTCCGTAACAGCAACATCATACAAAAGTTCTTGTAGTTTGTTGTAACTTTGCTCGATGTTTTAATAATAGTGTATTTTTTTAACTAAGTTATTCATTTATTATTGGAAAATAATGGTTCACGGTTTATGCATAAGGCCGGGACTCTACCAAAGCAGAGATGTGTGCGGTGTGCTGTGTGCTGTGCGAGAAGAGATGTTTTTCAGCTCGGGGGACACCAGCAAAGCGGAGATGTGTGCGGTGTGCTGTATGCTATGCAAGATGAAAAGTGTTTCAGCTCAGGTGCGAGGCGTTGAGTGCTCAGTACGTATTCTGACCAGGACCGGATCTACCATATGGCTTATTGGGCTTTAGCCCAGGGCCCCGTGGATTCAAAGGGCCCCCAGCTATGTCAAGTTTAGTCAAAAATAGACGATAATGCAAAGAATCCATAATTTAATTAACCCTGAACTCCCGGTATGTATTTCTATCAAACGAAAGTGCCCGTACGGTTATTAACGGTTATATACGGTTATTATCGCGATGATGTGTATAGAACAAATACAGAACGACGATGTCAAACTTACGACTTAACTATTTATCCTTTTTGTCCATAAATGTTGATTTAACTAAGAACCTAGAATGTGAGAAGCAAATTTAAGAATTTGCTAAAGGAAAGTGCGGAAAGGTTTTAATATTAAATAAAACTAGTTTTTACGGGTTAATGCACGAAACTTTATTTATTTATTGACGTTTCGCAGCCTTTTCAGGTCTGCATCGTCAGAATAATGATTTTATCATTAACCCGTAAAAACTAGTTTTATTTAATGAGTGATGTGCGTGAAAACCTAAGAAACAAATAAGGTTTTAATATGTCAATTTATTTAAATTAAATATTTTACAGCCTCATTTTCTATACTTTGAGTATTTAGGTGGGCCCCTAAGTAGTATTAGCCCAAGACCCCCTAAACTCACAGTCCGGCCCTGATTCTGACACATAAGGTAGAAAAGAAGGGGGAGGGTGACACCGCTCACTGCACGCCGCGCGCCGCTCACATCTCTCGTCTCCACTGTGCGTCGCGTCGTCCACGCACAGCTCACATCACCGCTTCCATCGCGCCATATAAATATTACACATCTCCGCACAGCGATCTCCACTGAAGCTGAGCGTTGAGGTGATGTCTCAATAACACACTTCTATTGGTTGTTTAAAAAACATCTCTCCGCTCGTCTCATCTCCGCTTTGGTGGAGTCCCGGCCTGAGGTTTTAAGAACTCAAATGTTTTTTTATTATTTTTATATTTGAGTTGATTAAATACAAGGTTAATTGCGGTTTACGAGTTATGACGAATAAAAAGAAACAACTAATTAGATTACGTTCAAACCAATCAAACCAATTTTGATGGAAGTTTTTATGTAATGTACATCGTATATTTTTTTTTAATTTTGTCATTATCTTATTTTAAAAGTTACACGGGGGGCGGATACACGTTTTATCAGTTTGCAAGTGACTAAACTTGACTTTAGAAAAAAATATATTAGAAACCTCATTATCATTTAGAAGACATATCCAATAATACCCCACACGTATGGGTTTTAATGAAAAAAAATGTTTGAGTTTCAGTTCCAAGTATGGGGAACCCCCATCACCCCCCAAAAGATGATTGTTATTTTTTCTATGTTTTTGTGAAAATTTTAATGCGGTTCACAGAATACATCTACTTACCAAGTTTCAACAGTATTGTTCTTATGGTTTCGGAAAAAAGTGTCTGTGACATACGAACGGACAGACAGACATGACGAATCCATAAGGGTTCCGTTTTTTGCCATTTGACTACGGAACCCTAAAAAACTGGCTATGAAAGGAGAGCGCACCTTTATAATCGTTATTATCTTTTAAAAATTGACGATGGACGGTTGGACTCGTATGTTGGAGGCAGTATTGTACTTACAGACAAATTCTGTAATTTGGTAGGAAACGATGTGGAACATACCTATTACTAAAGTTTACCTTAACTTACTACAAAAATATAAATTCTGATCATTCGTTAGGTATGCGCAAGAGCGATTCTTGATCCAAGAATTGAAATCGGGGACAAAATCAATAGATGAAAGAGGATGAAGGAGTAATTTTGTCATCAGCTACAATCATGGAAACAAAACAAAGCAGCATATTCTAAAGAGTTTTTAAATTCTTTGGAGCTATTAACGCAAGGGCAAATATTGCAGGTAGCCGGTGTGCATTTAAAAAAGCCCTGCTTTTCCCAAAGCGTGAAGAATGTTCACGTATGTCCAGTGCAATAAAACCAGGAGCCACATACCTACATCCTTTTACAACATAGTATTGTAACGGTCCGAATAACGGGCGTTTCAATGTTATCTCTTCACCACAAAAGATCACCTTCAAGATTTTCTTGTAATTTCATTTGTTTATTGTAGTTTTGTAAGTAATTTAATGCTAAAAACTTTTCCCTCTCAAACAGCTTAGTATACATCCAGCCACAGCTTACAGCAGGGCATGCGGTAGTCAACAGTCTTATGAAATCAGCGAAAAATCTTATAGTATACATTTATTTTTAGCCCTGATCTTTTTTGCCCTGTCTTTTATTTTTTGTTTCTTATCATCAGGTACGGTAATAGTCATATCCCTGGGGTTAAAAATAAAACCAAAAAATTTGCACATCTGACTTGGTATCATGATCATGACTATTATGAATAAACGAAGAATAAGCTTGGACTTGTTACTCCATGTTTTGTCTCTGTTCATTGCAACCAACAAATGGTATGGTAATGGGACAAATGGTATTTTTGTGATAGGAAAAAAACACGGTGGAACTAGTCAAAGCTCATTCCGCGTTTATATTAGTAAAGGGATTAGTGTTTATGACAAACCCTTACTCACCCTAAAAGGGTACTTGTATAACTAACATTTGATAGGCATTCGGAATATGTCCTTGTTATGCATAAACATCATCGAAATAAATTAGTAGGGAAATCTAGTCCATGAGCAAAACTACGAATGATTCAATGTCAGAATTATGTCACAGGAAGGTGGCAAAATATGCCACATCAAATCAAAGACTTTATATAATACCTAGACTGCACCATCGCGTGTAAAACGGTCCGGGAGAGAGGGCTTCCAATGGTAGTGTGTTCCTTTCTAATGAGGTGACCATATTCAAGCATAACGCGGGAAAAAAATTGTTATTAGTATTTGTTATTTAATATAGCTTGTAAAGAGAATTGTGTTTAGTATCTGCTAGTGATGTCAATTCTGGCATGATTCTCTAAAGCTAAACTTAAATTTGACAACAGTGCATCCTTGTAATTCTCTATACAGAATGAAAAGGAGAGACTGATGTTAAATTTAGTTTTAAGTTTAGAGAATCATGCTAGAATCGACACCACTGTCTTAACATGTAAGTAATTTGTGATGATAAGTTAAAATAAAAACAAAAAAAAGACCGACTTGACGAGTCTAAAAATGCTCTAAAAAGTACCTACGAAACAAGAAAGTAACCGCGACCGCGTTATTTAATAATTGATTCATTAAATTCACACAACTAATGTTAAGAAAAAAAGCTCGTCTACCTCCAAAATTCATGGTTCACCTAATGAATATAATTGTAAGTTTTACTTACCCGTGAAAAGAAAAAGGGCTACCGGGATAAGATTCATTGTAGCACCCTGTTACACAACACGAGTTCACCATTTAAAAAAATACACTTTAAATGAAATCAAAGCGGGTAAATCAATTTAATAATCAAGTGAACAAATCACCATCTTACATTCAGTATTACCAGGCTCAACTATTTAAATACTACTTTTACTCTGATTTAGATTTATTTTAAAAATATCAATAATTATTTTATTATATATAAGAACTGTAGAAATGTTTAAATACGTTTCATAGTTTACGAATCGTTCGCATCGGTAATTAATCAGGAAATCACAAGTAGAAAAGTATGACATTTTCTACCATTTCTACCAAACCCAATGATAAATTGAGCTGGCAAGACGTTAGAAAGGGACACACTACCGTTGGATGCTTTCTCACTCAGGACCGTTTTTTCTAGCGACCGCTTATCAAGATAATAGCTATCCTATAACTATAGATATAAATCTTACTTTAGATTAACGATTTTTTTTTCGTGTACATTCTAGGTATTATATAGTCTTTGCATCAAATATGATTATTCAGAAGATAACAAGTTTGTCTAGGGATACGTACTTACATTTTAGCCAAAACTCTACAGTCAGGGTCAGGAATCTGATCGTACAAACGCTAGCGTTTAAAAATTATTAAAACTCTCAGCCATTTGATTACATATAAAGGCAGTAAAACTAGCAAAAGGAACTTCACAACATTCAAATATTAATAGTGAAGATATTAAAATATTTAATACATATTTTGAACCTTACAGATTAACATCAAATTTAATCAGTTATATAATTTTGACAATATGGTAACCTGATGAGCTATTTCATACAAAGTCCAGGCTTTACCACAAAGATTACAAGAGTAAATATTTTTTTAATAATTAACAGTTTACTTAAACTACAATAAAATCAATGAATAGAAATATTATAAAGTAAATAGCTTAAAAAGTGTTTTTTTTAACATTTAACATACAGTCAAAGCTAGATTGCTTACAATTTCCATGCCAACTGGCATGATTAATTTTATGAAGCTAGTAAAAATGAGTTCTGTGGACCAAGGTTAAAATATGATAGTGAAAGCAGAAAAACACCGTTGGTCATTTTTATGATTAAACAGTATCAAACTTTAACATGAGTTAGTAGAACTTAATGTTGCTTCCTTAAATAAATGCCCCCTGCTCGCTTTCTGCTTAACAATGTTTGAATGACTTATAGTAAAGCTAAATATGACAGCAGTGGTGTAGATTCTCTAAAATTAAAACTAAATTTAACATCAATCTCTCCTTTTCATTCCGTATAGAGAATGACAAGGATGCACTGTTGTCAAATTTAAGTTAAGGTTTAGCGAATCGTGTCAGAATTGATTGACACCAGTATCTCCTTTTTTTTACCTTTTAGAGAATATCTCTATCTGTACTATACAATCACTTTTTCTTACTGAATAAAGCATTGAAATTCATTGGCACATCTTGGGCCTGCATAATTTTGTACCTACTAGCTTTGACAATTAAAAATACATTATTTATTTCATTCAAGTATAGTTTATAGTCTGTTCCAAATGAGTTTGGACCAAAGGTAAACAAACACTTTACCTCCTAATTCCTACGCAATGACTCCATAATTGATTTCTCAACACATTCATTTGCATTTCTAGGGGTTTGACTTATTAAATCAATATCTTTTATAGCACTAATTTCTTTATAAATATATGAAAACTTGAAAATAAAAACATGATTTGAAAAGTAAGGTTATTTTGAAAGATGGAAATTGTCTGTTGTCTATGGTGTGTTGCAAGTCTATTTAAAATGATTTCAATTAACATTGGTAATCCAATTCATTATTTATTCGAAATTGATAAGTAACAAAATCAATAATACAGTTTATAGAACGTAAATTTTGAGTTATTGCAAATATGAGCAATTAATTTTATTGATATTTTGTTATTATTATTATCTTAATTAGGGATGGTGTTTGAATTATTCGCATATTTTTTCATTCCTGAATATTAAAATGAAAAAGTGGTATCATTTTGATTTACTTAGAGCACAGACGCATATATAATTGACAAATATATGACGATGACAAACCTAGATATTCAATCAATCATGCAAAAAATCATTCATTAAAGGTTTTGTTATGTAACGAAATATCATTCAATTGATCAATTGATTTTCATAAGGCTCTATGAATCCCCATCACTAAAGTGTCTATGGTCAGACTTACCTACCTCTTTGTTTACTTTTCTCTAAATTCATTTGGAACAGACAATACAATGGTTAACATAGTATCTATATAATTTCCAATATATTGATTGCATAAAAATACACTAACTTTATAATTGTACTATTATCTTTGATCTTTTAGTTTCCGTAACACACAACACTGACAATGCATCTTATTAGTTAAATATGTAAACAGAACAGTGAAGCACATTCAGAACTAATTTCCATCTATGACAATGCCATAAAGTATCACAGGCCTGCTGTATCTACATGTACCATATTATAGGGTAGGCTGTGCTATTGAGATGTTAATTAGCTTAGTTCTCTATCCTAATGTGGTTCAGCAAAAGGTCATCTTTCAGACATTTACAATTCTTATTCTACTCAGTCTTAAGCAGAAACAATCACAAGCCTTTGCTTGGGCACTAGGACCTGAAACAGTGCTGTCACAATGGGTCATCATCAGAATCCAAGTCATCTGATGAATCATCCGAAGAATCATTACTAGAATCTGAAGAAGATGTATCATATTCATCGCTGTCATCATCATATTCAATATTATTCTTTTTGAGCCCTGGCAACAAAGACATGGAAGCCATTTTGAGTGCCATTTGGTTCTCCATTATTTCAGTTTCTTCCTGTTGGACTAACTCTGCTGCCGCTTCCAATTCTTCTAATTCTAATTCCAGATCATTCTTAGTTATGTTAATGTTGACCATATCTTTATAAAGTTCATCAATTTCCTCAGTTCTGCATTTTTGAAGGAATACTAAATAATCTTTTATGTATAACTGATTGAGAATGTACCGTGCATCATTACTCGTGTTAAACATCTGATGTATCTCGATAAAGCACTTTATAATTAACTTTTTGCCTTTTTTTAGCATCACCACAAGATCACCTTTTACTTTCTCACAAAGTTCAAAGTTTCTAAATATGGGATAAACTAGCGCTCTTCTATAGCAAGCCACCAATACTTCTTTGACATCATTAAACACACAAAACCAACTTAATGTTGATGACAATTTATTTATAGTCCAACTAGATTCAACATTGCTCTCATTTAAAGTTGTCCGCTTGTCATAACAATAACCAAAGAGAATGTCAATCAAGCCAAGCAGAACTTGCTTTTTTTCATTTTTATTCAGTAGGTAATGTTTGTTTGGTAATTCTTTCAATATACCAACTTCTTCTTCTATAAACTCAATATTGTTGCTGAAATCAGGACTTACCCAGTGAGGTGAGTGCATCAAATAAGGTGCAATTAACTCATCCTCATATAAATCAGCCAAATAATGGTCTGAAGAGAATTTGTCATTTTCGTTTTCTATTCTCATCTTAGTACGATCCTGAACTGCAACACTCTCTGGTGCTTTCAATTCAAATATTTGGGGAAATTCATTACCGATTCCTTTGAATTCTGTTGATATCTTGAAAGCAAATCCATATGTGAATTTATTGCTGTTATCAGTTTTGTCATTATCATCGAATGTAATACCGTCTTCTTCGAGCATTTCCACTAAACTGGGATTAATGTCAGGTATATCCTTGGGTGCTAGAAGACTGGTAATCATGTCCAAGTTTTCAAAGTATTCTCCCGGTGTTTCTTTGTCAAATGTGAGACTGAAGTCTCCCGACTCACAAGTATATGACCCTTTAGAACTATCATTGTCAACGATTCTGCCAGGTAACCGCAGTCTCAGAAAATAAGGACTAGAAACGAATAAAAAGTTTTCACCCTCTACATCGATTTCTGTGTCACCAATATTTGTATAAGGCGCATGTATAATTACAAAAACATGATTAGCGTCTTGACTTAACTTGAAACGTGGTGTCAACATCGCGTTAAAGAAAGAAACTTTCAATATTATTCACTAATAAAAAAAACAAAAACCTTATATCATATTGATCGCATACACAGAAAATCAAACGGAAGCATGCGTGTTGTTCACACACAACTGTCACGTCCAGTGTTGCCAGTACCTGCTTTCTTGTTTCGGACGATTCGAAATCTGAAGAGACGATTTTTAGACAAAAAGGACGGCTGCAAAAATATTAAACTGAAGGCAGAACTATATATTTTAAGTGTTGTGTTGTGACATGATCTGCTTTACACATTTAGTACGGTTAGAACTATATTTGTATGTCGCGATGTGTCGACAGCGCTCTCACTCTAACCATACTAAATGTACGAAATGGATAGCTCTCTATTGCGTTACAACACAACACCACAGATAAGTGTAGTTCTGCCATAATGCGGTTAAATGAAAAAAAAAACATATTGAATGGACTATGTAATGATTGGCCCCTTAAGCGGAATTCTTCATTTGTTTGTATGAAGTAAATTAATTATTATTTTACGATTGAATGTACTTCCACAATGCTGTTAAATAGGGTTTAATTGTCAAAATAAGAAGACTTTAAACAGCTCAACATTATTATGTATAAAAATATTTCAAAACCAGCAGACAAGCTTTCAAATGTATAGTCATTGGCCCTCGAGGTACAATAATTGGCCCCCACGTATATTAGTGATTGGACCTCTGGACATTTTTAATGCTATTATATTTAAGTAGGGGAGCCCAAGCGGGGAGTTTTGGATTAACTCGAGCGCGGCAAAATAACATATGGGGAGCAACCTTTCACCTAGTTAAGTACTCCCACCATACCTGTTTCCTCTATGTAGGGCCGAACGTCTAGAGCAGCAAAAACAAATTTTCAACGAACGGTCATCGTCCGCATGGGCAGCGAGATGGGCGACCACTGATGGTAGTGGTTGTGGACTTGGTTTAAAATTTTGTTTGGTGAGTGATGGACCGGGAGTGGATCAGGAGTGTGTCAAATCGGGCCAATTCTGCACTCGGCCCACTCCGCACTGGGAGCATTCGGCTAGAGAAATTAACAACTCCGTTTGTTTTTAGTGTTTAAGGAAGTGCTTACTCCTAAAACGGAGTGGTTACTTTCTCTATGGCTGATCAAATTGATGCGGCCTAGCTGTCAACTAGCGGTCGTGAGTCGTAAGAGCGGAGTCGCCTAGCTATAGCATATCCAAACGTACTGGAACTGCTTATCCGTTTACGTTAGGTGGACGCCTGTTTCAGGAGGGGGAGGAATGGTCGACGACGCGACGCCGAGACCACCTGCTAGCCCTCTAGCAGTACCTCCTGTGACTGCCAGAGAGGGGAGGAGGCACCATCGCGAGAGGGTAGGAATCCAGGCGTAACAAGCTGCGACTCATAACTGGATCCCGCCGTTACGCCTGGAGAGTGAGTGGTAGATCGGGCGGAAGTTTACCTGGTACTGGAGCAGGTCGGTTGGTTAGCCGCTAGGACTTCGGTCCGTGGGACTAGTAAGGCGACGCTGTGAACAGAGAAGCCAAGGATCGGCGGAAGCGGTGCGGGCCCGGCTGCCGGTCGGAGGCGGAGTGGTTTGACGTATTCTTACGTGAGTGCTCGTCAAAGTATACCTGCACCGACTAGTTGCCCTCTGGTTGCTCGCCACTGGCCGAATGCACCACGCAATAAACTGCATCGTTAGGGTTTGTTAACAGCAAACCAACGCGGCATTGGTCATTGTCGTGGCTACAATGCATTTTATCCTGTTTGGCAGTAAGCCGAAAGACGAGTCGGTATCGATCCCTTTCTGAGTTGAAATGTATCATCATTATCGCCAGCCTATTAATGTCCTTCTATGGATGGAATACAATGGAATAGGGAGATGGGGCCGTGCCCCAACACGTGGGCCTAGCGTGGATTGGTGGGTGCTAACGACTGCAGAAGCACAGAGGAGCTCGAGATAATAAGTTTTTGGTCACCCATCCAATAACCAACCATTGTAAAAGTTTCTTAACTTTGACGATCGCAGATCAAACGCGCTATCCACCTGCGCCATCGAGTGCAGCTGATATGTGTGCTGTGATGCTAATATGGATAAAATATGTGATTTATAATAAGTTTACAAAAATCGAAAAGCAAAAAATAAAACAACAAAACCCGTCACCTATAACTAGTGTTGCCACTTTGGACTTTGAAAAAGGGGCGTAGGATAAATCAGAAAGATTTCCTTTTTGCTTGCTTTCTTTTCTGGCTAAAGCATTTCAAACTAGTACAGTAAAAATATACTAAATATAGACCGAAAAGGGCTAAAGTGGCAACATTGTCACTACCTTTCAAGTAATAAAAAGGTTACAAATACATACAGTCTAATTATTAATATAAAACTTTGTACTCTTTTTAAATTAATATTTTACAATAAGATATCACGTTTATACCAATTTACTTTAACTTATTTAAAACCCAATCAAAAAGTGGTATAATTATATATTAAAGTAATTTGACAAACAGTACACTTATTTTCTTACGCGTTTAGTTTTTGCAGATTCATTAATAATTTTTGTTCACCTGCTTACAATCTCTATCAATGGTCGCAAAAAGATTCGAACAAGATTCTATAATTAATGAAACTAACCTTCCGGCATTTTCCAAAATAAAGTCATTTTGTTACACGTAGTCTTAGATAAAGAATCCTTTATAATGACGAAGACGGCAAAAGTGCTCTTACTTTAAAGTTGCGTGGGTGTAGATTTGAGTAGGTGGAGTAATAGTTAACTGGGATACCTACTCACCTACAAGTATAATTTGTACATTTAAAACTTCATTGTTCATTTTTTGATAAGTACATTAATGTGATGATGTAATTTCTGAAAAGGTAGTTTATGATGTGAACTGACTTAAAATTGCGTTTTGTTTTTTGCATTATAATTGGCACTTTGTCAAAGTAATCCTTTTTGACATAACACGGAATTTTATTCGCGAGTAGGTAAACACAGAAGTGTTTTCTTTTCAATTATAAATTTATTAAAATTCATAATTTCATGTAATTTAACATCTCATGTGTGTGTTCATTAAAATATTACGGTATATGATATAACGTTGGTAAAATAATGCCGGTTTGTCGGAAACGGTGGAATTTACATGGTAAGTTTTGAATTAATTAATACTTATGCTCTAATTCATCTCCAAAGTATATCTATCTACTTTCAGTTTTAATTGCGCTATCCATCTTTTCTGTTGATCACTTCTTAGATTGTATTTAAGTTTGTAATAAATGTTGGTTTTCTTTGGTCAAGACTCGTTTTTTCCACGGTTTCGATAGTATAAATATCATTTAAGGTTGAACACACCTAGATTACCTCTACCATGAACTGTTGCAAAAAGAAACTCATTTGGATAGCTTAATACTGATGTATTTATAGAAAAAGCTATGATTAAAATGTATATCACATTTCTGTATTTTTGTTTTAAATAGGCACTAATATGGCTCAGACTAACATGTAATAAGGCTAATAAGAAACAAAATTGCTATTAGATAAAAAAGTGGAATGCTCATCCTAATTATTGCGCTTGTCATAACCATAAACATTTTTTTTAATAATTCAGAATTAAACCAGCTCCTCTGGTAAAGTATACATAATAACCTCAAGCATAGTCTATCCACTTTACTTTGAATAAGTGAGATTCCACTACATATACAATAAAATCATGGAAAGTTTTGAATGCATCCTGCATTATCTTTTTTTAACTGCACATATAAATAGAAGTCACAAAAAATGTACTCTGCATGTGGTCCATGTTTTTTCTAAAGGTTTTTTAGGACAGAGTAGACAGACAGTTTCAAATTTATGCAGCATGCTTCACTATAAAACGAGTAGAGCTTCATCTCCTGGAAATATGGTGAATGTTAGGTGACAAGGAAAAAAGTATTTATTTCATTAATATGAAAATTTATTAACTCATTAATATATGTTATTGGTATACACATTTTTCATTCTTATTTGTTGTCGTAACTTTTCAAGTGTTAACATGATCGCATTCCCTTTACATGACCCATACGTGGGCCATTGTGAGCTTAAGATTGCTCTACATGTGGTTCGGATCACATCCTCTTACAAAGTTTTGGTCTTGACAAATCTCTCACGTTACAGTTAAAGCATTCCCAATGCCATCTGTAGACTTTAAAGTTGTAAACAATAAAATATAGGTACCCAGAGGACATTTGGCCAATGAGGCCATTTAATCACAGTTAAACAGAGACAAACGTAATAATATAACATGTTGTATTTATTTGAATGTCAGTAATAAGAATATACTTTTTATTGCAAAAATGTCATGAAATAAGACCCAAAGCTATGTTACTTATTTCACATTATATGTTTATCTATATATTGTATACATATATTCTTCACCTATTTTGAGTTTCTTGGACTATGTGTCTTAAATCAGTCAGTAGTTTATAACAAACAACACATTGCTTTATTTCTTTTTGTTGCTGTAAAAATATTTACATGCTTGTATCTTGTAAATGTCTCTAATAAAAATGATTGCATACACACATGCACCACTTATGTATGGCAGGCAAATAAGTCACATGTGTATGACCTACATAATATATGGGGCATGAGATGAAAATGGGAGAACCGGAATAGAAATTTCCAGAAAATGTTTTTCTTTTCATAATGTTGCTATATTAATAATATTTGAATGATTGAACCAAAAAAGTTATTACATGTGAGGGGTCAATGTCAGATTTTCAAGTACATCAAACATGTTAACATTCTTGTTGTTTATAGAGCTAAGTTCCAGTAGCTAATAAGTTAATAATTAGTTGATTCATTATTACTTAATTAGTATTCGATATTATTTTTTCATTTATTAGAAAGTACCTTAATTAAACTTACACCTTTCAGCTAAGAGACAGTTCCAGAAGACTGTATAAGTAAATTACTCATAATATTCTTTGCATAGCCCAATTTGGTGTGTGTGTAAACTGCATTCTAAATCAATACTGAAAGTGTTTATTCAGCTGCCGAATTTAAGACAATACTGTGCTCGCAATTGATCAGTTAGTAGGTACATTTTGTAATAAATCTATCAAATACTTATTAATAATTATTATTATTGAATAATTTATGGAAATAACAATACAAGACCTTAATAAATAATTATTTTCTTACATCCATTTAGCATCTCTGACTTAAAATTGACCAAGTTTCAACTTTCATTCATGCCCCATATTTATCCTTTTCATCAGTTTCCTTATGAAACCAACCAATATAATATTAAACTTTAAATTTATTGATAACCATTTACTTCAAATTTCCATTTAATTAATTTATTTACTTCAAAAGCTTCAGTCAATCATCTAATCAGCCTTTAATTTTAATTATTGATTATTCTGAAGAGATGGTGCTGGTTCTGCCTTACAGCCTATGAAGTAGTATAAAAAATTAGATACACCCTTAAAATTTTCAGTAAAATAATGAGTTGTTTATTGTATTTTTGAAAGATATAAAATATTTTATGTTACTTAACTAATGAAATACTATGTATGAGACTTACAAGACTGTTTTTATATAAATCTCAGCAAATTACTAGCAGTTAATACTTGAGCTGTAGAAGTTGACCTACAATCTAAGGACACAAATATATACTTAGCAGTCTAATTAGGGCATCGAGAACCGATTACATTTTAGGAACCGGTTCTTTCGGTACCCATCAAAACACAGAACCGGGTACCCGGTTCTTTTCAGGTAAGTAATTTATTTAAAGGGTAGTTGATCAAATAATGAGGTACTTATTCAAAATCAATGAATATTTTTCATCAATAATCATGTTTTACTTATTAGAAACACAAAATCTTTAAAAATTGTAATGTTAACAAAAACCATCGATTTTTAAATTCTAAAATTAATAACAATTAGTTCAGTTCACAGTATTCAGTTCTTTTATAATTTTGCGAAATAAACAGAAATTATAATATGTAAATGCTTTTTTTTGCTTACAACTAATCAACTTTAATAATGTTCCAAAATATATAAAAATAAACATTATTAAACTATATAAAATCAAACATACCTACAATACGCCGTAAACACAGCAGAACGATGCTTCCTTTTCAGTTAAAATGGCGAACTGACATTGCATTGTCCGGCGCCCCCGGCGCCTAGCGACATTTTTTTAATACATTTTCATCTTTGTATACGAGACTTTTAAGCTTGCGTGGCTAAACAAAATATTTTAAAATAATAACCGAAAGAACCGTTAGAATCGTTAGAACCGGGTTTTTACATCTGAGAACCGGTTCTTTTAGATACTCCCAGAACCGGGTTTTGCCGGTTCTTTCGATTCCGGGTAAAACCGGTTCCGATGCCCTAATTCTAATAAATTAATAACAAGGTTGAAATTTGAATTCCTTTGCCCTTCTATAATTGACGAATACTTGTTTTTGCCACATATACTTTTTAGCGTCTATTTCTTCAGATGGGCCTCAAGGTTCGCTGAGGAGACTCCGTAATCAGCTAGCAGAGGATGGATGTGCTGAATCGCAGGTTGTACTCGCTAAGCAGCTGTTGGAAGAAAAGTGCGGTAAGTCAAGGGCAACATCCAAGATGTTATTGTTTGAGTACAAACTAAAACAATCCCAATTAAAACATGAAATAATTGTAAGAGATCTCGGTATATTTCACGATTCGAAGTTGTTTTTCGATACGCATATTAATAACTAGGTTTATTCTGCGCAACTGCAGAGACTTTAGTCAAGCCAAGACACTCAAATTTTTATATTGTACCTGTACGAGTCACGTACAGTAATCTTGTATATCTGCGAAGCAAGCATAACCTACTTTAATCACTAAGCTGTATCTAAGAAATGCATCATAATACATCATTGCTCTAGGTATATAAAAACTTAACTTTGCATAATAAATCAATGCTCATCATGCATTCAACAGGATTAGTTGTCCTTTCTTTACCTAATATCATTATGTAGGGGGTCACCCCTACAGTTTTTTGCATACTTTGATGATATATGATAGCAATGTTATGCTTAACTTAGTTTTAATTGATAGTTAGTAAAGCTAAATTAATTGATTTGTAATGTAGATTGTTTGCATCCGGCTCGAAGGACCAAACTGTAGGGGTGACCCCCTACATAATGATATTAGGTTAAGGAAGCAAGACAACTAATCCTGTTGAATGCATGATGAGCATTGATTTATTATGCAAAGTTAAGTTTTTATATACCTAGAACAATGATGTATTATGATGCATTTCTTAGATACAGCTTAGTGATTAAAGTAGGTTATGCTTGCTTCGCAGATATACAAGATTACTGTACGTGACTCGTACAGTACCTTTGTTAGAAGTCATCTGGAGAATGCATCTCAGGTCCTATTGATATTCCACCTATATGTCTCGCATTGAAGGCATCCAGAGGAAGTTTGTTGGATATCTGTGCTAAAGTACTAAAGAACACTATGAATCAGGTCGGTACGGGGAACCCTTTAGAGATGCGTCGCGACATTGCGGATTTGGTTTTCCTCAGTAGGATCGCTTCTGGGCCTGTTCACTGCCCGGAACTCCTATCAAGGATCTTGTTTGGAGTTCCCCAAATCAAATCCCTTAGCATTAACCCTATTTTTAGTATGTAACAGATAAAAAAGAATCATTCATTTGCAATGAATTCTTATTTGAAATCGATAGGTAGACGGGATTCTATTATGGGCGGATATATCCTGACTGAAGGAAATATCCTTCCATAGGGCGTGCGCTGCCTTAAGCGGGAGCCTGAGCGGCCGTCCGTCGTGGATCCGTTCTGTACTCTGTCGCGGGACCCGTTCAACCCGTCGCGGGATCCTTTCAACCGATCGCAAGATCCGTTCAATCCATCGGGGGACCCGCGAGAGACGGGTGCTTATCGCAGCGCCGTCAGTATAATTTCAATAGTGCGGGTAAACAGTCGGTAATGGATTATTATTTATTGAGATAATACTACCTAGCCAAAAGACAACGCGGACGAGAGCACAAAAGACCCCAATAGAGCGTGCACCGTCGCTCGCGAGGCGCCTCATGCAGCACTGCGCTATGAAATAACAAGAAACAAACACACCGAGCGGACGCCCGCTCCGTTCCCCGCTTAACACAGCGCACGCTCTTAAACACATGTCCCAACACTAACAAGAAAGTTGGCGTTTTGAAAGATTCATAAATGTAATAGTAATAAGATACTCAAACCCAAAGTTTCTAATTAAATTATATACGATTTTTCCAGAGTTAGAGGCAGATAAGGTATCAAACTTCAAACAGGCATTGGAGTGGTTAATATGCGCGACTGAACAGGCACACCCTGAAGCCAGAAGAATGTTGAGAAGGTAAGATATGCTTAATCTAAATCTAAACAAATGAGTTTACTTCACATCATAGTACCAATAATAATGTTACAAATAATACTTGCCTTAAAACCTACCCATAAAAACAACCCTTAGGTTAAAAAATAAATAAAAAAAAGTGCCTATACAGGGTGGTCCAACTAGTGACGTCAACAATTTTTTTTAGATTCCTCCCGCCTGGGTGTATCCGAAAATACCCCATGTATTTTCCACGATTTTTCTTAGTTTTCGAGTTATAATTTTTTTTGTGTATTTTTAATGATTTCTGCCAGCGAGGTTTCAAAAATTCATATCTGTTTTCGTAGTAGGTATTTTGCAGTCTTTTTGACGTGACAACGTCTTAAATTAGGTTGCGGCTGGGAGTCACTTATGAAAAAGTGTAACGCTCGGTAACGTTACGATGAGTTTAAGTTTACATGTACAATGTTTTAGTAAACAAAATATATTTCTATAGTTAAAATTTGTGCAATTCTTATTTTCATTCAATTCCTTGTTCCTATTGTGCAATTTAATTATATTCATATCAATAAATATTCTACCGAGAAAAAGACGTTGTCACGTAAAATCTTCGCCCGTAAAACCGACTTTACAGGCAACCATTTTTTTGTGACATAATTGTCTTGAATGTTGTCTTAATAAAAAAAATAACTCAGCTTCCTGAAATTACTGAAAGTTACTCAAAAAAGGCTTGAAAGTTGGAACTTTAGTTTTTAGTAAGATTTACTCAAACATTCAACATCAATTTAAAAATACAAAAATTCTGGTTAAGTTTAAAAACTCCGCATGCTTCTAAACTACCAAAAATCATAAAAAAAAATAGTACTCAATCAGCCTATTTTTGTTGTAATTGGCCTTCGAAGGCGGATAGGCTAAAAATCATTGAAACACGATTAAAGCTTTTAAAATTATTATATCTACTTTTTATCATTGTACCATAACAATGATAAAAATTAAACGTAAAAATGTTATTATAAATTAAATTTAATTGTTATTTCTGTAAAATAACTTTAGCATGTGTAATTTTATAATAATTTCGGTTTCACCACTAAGATTTAAAATCTTAAATCCGCATAGTCACAGTTCACAGTATTTTGTTAAAAAAATCAGGGTCTTCTTTAGATCGTTGCAACATTGTTTGACAAAAAGCCACTCTTGTCGGGTAATCAGATTCTTGGAGCTACTCGACGCGCTGAATGTGGTACGCATGGTCCCCTTCTGCAAACAGAAATCATTGTTAAGTACCCAATACAGGTTAATTGGTTACAGCGTGGTCTGTACAAAATGGGTTTGGGAGAAAGAGACAATCACCTAAATCACAGATAGGCTTACTACTATCTAGACGATGCTTACATAAAATCATACTAAATCAAACCTTCCTTTTTTACAAAACAATTAAAAGCTTATGTAAGTACCAACTTTTTATGGCTCACCACTCACCTTCCTTTAGAATTCTTAAAACCGTAGTCCGTGAAATCCCGATTCGCCTAGTTATTTTCCTCGAACTTGTAGACGAGTTATTTTGAATTTCTTCCAAGACTGCTTCCACTTGATCCGCATCCTGGGGTACAGCTCCGCGAGATTGATTTCGCCCGGGGATACGTCCAGCCATCAGGGTACTATGCGTATTAATAAAAATCCTGTGGTCCGGGTAATGCTCCATTATTTCTCCTCGGCTCGCCAATGCCTCTCGATAAAGTCTCACAGCTTCACTACCGTTGCCTTGGGTCACGCCATAATGATAATGCATCTCTGCGTATTGACTTAGAGAATAACTCATTGTACTGCACAATAACAATCCAAATCAATGAGTAACAAGCACAGGTTGTTCGTCAGGGTCCGAAACACGAGCAAAGGTAATCGTGAGGCAGATCAGAGACTACACGAAAATAATAGAAAATAACAATACACGAGAGCAGTCTTAACACGCGCGATTGCAAGAAAAAACTAAACTAATACGACGTCACAGTCACAATTTCTCGCTGCAAGGAGGTGCAATACTCTTTAATAATAAGGAGGTGCTCACTCGCACTTACAGTTCTAACGGACCTTTGAGAATACGATGAAACCGAAATTATTGTAAAATTACACACGCTAAAGTTATTTTACAGGAATTTCAATTAAATTTAATTTGAAATTACATTTTCAAGTTTAATATACCATATCAATGATAAAAAGTAGAGAAAATAATTTTAAATGCTTTACTCGTGTTTCAATGATTTTTAGCCTATCCGCCTTCGAAGGCTAATTACAACAAAAATAGGCTGATTGAGTACTACACACATCAAAAGTGTCTAGGGATCAACATATATTTTTGCAATAACTTTTCTCCTGATTGATATTAATTAAAATTTTCTTTAAGGATTCATCAAATAAAGTGTTTTCGTTTGTCACAGTAACGATAAACCAAGTCACCTTTGCATTAATAAAGAAATTTGCCATTTTCCTATAAAGGGATTTTTGACATTTGAACCACTAATACAAAAGTTCGAAAAAAAGACTGAAATAACAGTTTTCTCTAAAATTTTATTGGGTAACTTAAACAATTAATAATCCGTATTTCTACCGCGAACACTAACAACACAAGAACATCGGTTTGGCATACTCAAAATGAGTTCATCCAAATCACGCTGTGGAATGGCCGCCCATGTTCGTTGCAACAACAAAAAAAGGTCTTCTTGCGACTGGATACCCTCCATATTCGGCAGAGCTCTTCTCTGTAGCATATCCCATGCATGCTCAATCGGGTTCAAGTCTGGCGACTGAGCAGGCCAGGGCAGGACATTGATGTTAGCTGCGGCGAGAGTCTGTCTTACAACTCTTGCGGTGTGCGGTCGTGCATTAACTGAAATAAGGGACCGATTTGCACTTGTAGAGGAACGATGACGTCTGATACAATCGTCTCAGCATAAATTTGAGCGTTGAGGTTGCCTCTGATCCAAATCAACTCAGTTCTTCCGCCGATCCAAATACCCGCCCATACCATGATGGTTCCACCACTATAAGGATGGACTTCCTGGCAGGATTTTAATCGCTGTTGGCGTCCAGGGGTTCTCCAGTGTCGTATACGTCTTGTATCCGGTCTCATACCAAAACGAGACTCATCAGAAAAGCACACGAAACGCCATTGTTCTTCTGCCCAATTTCTGTGTTCAAGAGCCCATTGATATCGAATCCTACGATTGTGCATTGCTATAGGTGGTACCCGTAGCGGTCTTCGGGAATGAAGGTTCACTTCATGCAAGCGGTTTCTGACTGTTTGGTCGCTAATTAAGTTCCCTGAAGAGTGATGAAGCCTCACGGCTAACATCATGGCGGTTATTGTTGGAGCTCTTCGAGTTAAGATTTGAATGTATCGGTCTTGTCTCCGTGTGGTGCAGCGATACCGTCCTCCATGGCGCTCAGCCACGGTACCAGTGCTTCGGTATCGTGTCCAAAGTCGACTGATAACACTCTGACTTGTATTCAGAGCTAAAGCCACAGTACGTTGCCGGGAACCAGCTTCTATCATTCCCACGGCTCTGAGCATTTCTTCCCTGCTTAAATGACGTCGCCGCTCCATAATAACGTTGGTTTTAATCAGTAGTAGGGAAACAGTAGCACTAATAATGTCTTCAATGCGTTGTATGTTTTTATAGGGAAAATATTGACAGCTGATTTTCATCTTTTACTCGAATTTGATTCACAGTTCCTGATTCAAATTATGAAATGCACCAAAAAGGATCCATATAAATTTATAAAATCATAAATTTATTACAAAG
Source organism: Chilo suppressalis (assembly GCA_902850365.2). Taxonomy (NCBI): domain Eukaryota; kingdom Metazoa; phylum Arthropoda; class Insecta; order Lepidoptera; family Crambidae; genus Chilo; species Chilo suppressalis. Next base: position 8,992,869 of record OU963895.1, on the reverse strand, counting down.
CCACATCTCAATCTCAAGAAATCCGCATAAAAATGCTTGATCCCTAGACACTTTTGATGTGTGTATTTTTTTTATGATTTTTGGTAGTTTAGAAGCATGCGGAGTTTTTAAACTTAACCAGAAGCTATGGAAACTCCTTTTTGTATTTTTAAATTGAAGTTGAATGTTTGAGTAAATCCTACTAAAAACTAAAGTTCCATCTTTCAAGCCTTTTTTGAGTAACTATAAGTAATTATAATTTTTATTTTTTTTAAGGCATGTAACTGCTTGATGTTTAAATCTAAATATTTAAAATAAAAATTATAACTATAATTGCTATTTCTTCTTTCAAATGTTTAATACTTGTAAAAGTATTCATTTGACATTGTGGGTTACCTATAATGCGAAGAGATGGCGCTGCCTTGCAGCTTAAGAATGGCTAGAGGAATTTCGACGCGGTCCGTGAGGGCTGCGGTAGCATAATTGGTCAGTGCATTCGCCCGGATTGCGAAGGGTGCGGATTCGAGTCCCGTCTGCTGCCTGGTCCACGTGGAATTTTTTCTAGTTATATTTTCTTTAGATTTAAACTTTAAGTAATTTCAGGAAGCTTAGTTATTTTTTGTATTAAAACACCATTCAAGACAATTATGTCACTAAAAAAAGACTGCAAAATACCTACTACGAAGAAAGATATGAAATTTTGGAACCTCGCTGGAAGAAATCATTAAAAATACACAAAAAAAATATAACTCGAAAACTAAGAAAAATCGCGGAACATACATGCGGTATTTTCGGATACCCCCAGGTGCGAGGAATCTAAAAATAATTTGTTGATGTTACTAGTTAGACCACCCTGTATAGATGCTCAATCTAAAAAAGAACATAAAGACCGGTCCAAAAAGTTTTGATGCACATTCTTTGACGTTAACATAACTAACAACGATGCGTCAAATTGACTGCGCACGTCACGATAAATATTGACAATCCCAGTCAACAAAAACCAAAACATTCGGATGAACGAGAAAGTCTACACAAAGGAAACGGTGGCATGATGATAATATGAGGTAACCGTATTGAATTGCAAGCATTCCATAAACATAAACAAAATTCAATACACTAATATTACAGTATCTCAACTAGCCTTCGATGGTTCGGCTGTGTACTTTATATTCGGTCTTTGATTATATTAACGCCTAGCTTTGAATATATATTCGATCAGATAGGGTAAAACTGTACTTGCTGGGCCCGAGAATTGACACTAAAGCAGATAATGTGTGCGTGTGTGGCGACGAGCATAACTACCATATAAAGAAAAGTAGGAAAAGGTTTTAATAACCCCAATTTCAAAGACACAATAAATCGTTAAAAAATGTAGAATAACAATAATAAAAAGGGTTAACCAAAACTCTGTATCAGCATGAGCTGGTGTGACGATGGTCGCATCAGCGCTGATGTTCTGACAGGGCCTGATAGGAGTGATGGCATGGATGTAAATAGACTCATCTAATGTACTGTGCCGCGACGCATCAGAGAGCCATCCGCCCCCATACATTTAGTATGGTTAGTGTGAGAAATGATGTCGACATATATAGAATCTACATTTTTTATACCACGTCCTTGTAGTTGATACGGTATCTAGAATTTATACGCCTAGATCATAGAGTGGTATATGCTTTAAGGCCTCGATAGAATCAGCCAAATAAACTACGCAAAGAAGACAGCTCATGTCGACGCGCAATGTGCGCGTGACTGTAAATGTCAGGTTGTTTGAAAGCAGTCAATGTATGCGTGTGTAGGGACAAGTATATCTACCATATGTAGTAGATATTTTTAAGGAAAGTAGTAAGATAATATTTTTACCGCACAGTTAATACGGTGTCTAGGCGTGTATATAATCAAAGAATTGGTATTTCGTAATTATTTGTGATATTTGGTTACAGTGTAGTGTTTATTAAGCACAGTTTCGGATGTTTTTCTTGCTTCAAATAGTGAAATGAAATGAGCGAAAATATTCACGATTTCGCTCTGTGGAAAATAAAATGGGACAAAGTGCGGGAAGAGTTGCGAATGTCAATGTAAGATTTTAATCCAGTTTTGCATTTTCCTATGTAACAAACATGATCCAATGATTAAACATAGATTTGGACTGGATGACAAGATCTGCTGTAAAAGAAACCATTAACTTTGTTTTTTTATTGGCCACCAAGTTGTTACGTTAAGATAAAATATTACCAAATAACGGTTATGTTGCGTGGCGAGTGTTGGACGTATTAAAGGATGCATAATTTGTTACGTCACACTTCTTCCGTCCTTCCCTGTCGAAGATCATGAGTTCTTAGAACTCTGAGTTCGGATTTTTTTCACTTTTTATGAGTTTAGTAAGTGGTAGCCAGTTTGTTGTTACGTTCGGTAGGCGCTGATGATGCGATACGATTACGGAGCTCTCAAAAGATCGTGCTTTGGCTTCTGTGTAAAATTCATAACAGCATTCACTGTCCGAATTTCTACTCGTGAAGTGATCATTTCATTGGTGATTTTTTTTGCAGCAATTACAATTAAAAGTGCTTTGCAGGTGTATGTGAGGAGCTCGATGGCGCAGGTGGTTAGCGCGTTCGGCTGCGATCGTTGAAGTTAAGCAACTTTCGCAGTGGTCGGTCATTGGATGACCAAAAATCTTTTATCTGGAGTTCCTCCGTGCTTCGGAAGGCACGTTAAGCCGTTGGTCCCGGCTGCATCTGCAGTCGTTAGCACCCGCCAATCCGCACTGGGCCCGCGTGGTGGGTCATGGCCCAATCTCCCTATTCCATCCATAGGGAAGGCCTGTGCCCCAGCAGTGGTGACATTAATAGGCTGATGATGATTGCAGGTGTATCCGTAGCGGTGTAATAGACGAAGACAGCGCCGCCATCGTACGGGCCAAGTCCTGTCTGGCCGCGAGTCGGCAGGAAACAGTCGCTAGGAAAGCGGCTAGAGATCTCTTCGCCAGGTGAGTTTGTTAAAAGAACACTGTCAAAAAAAAAGATTTTTTGTTGCTGTATTGTGTCTGGCACGTATGGCATTATTTCGAAAGAGGCTTTACGATTTAAAAAATGTATTCAGATAAATCTGCTGTTACTTTCTTAAACAAATGCTTATGAATTTCATTCCTCTAGTTTGTCAAACGGGGAACAGTATATAACCACAGCGCAGCTCGAGCGGCGCATACGCGAGATCTGCAGCACCACGCTCAGGAAGGAGGCCGACGAGGACTCGCCCGATGACGACTCGCCAGGTGAATGTCACATTTATTACATACTAGCTGTGCCCCGCGGTGTTACCCGCTGTTTATTAGGGATATTTTCCCGCAGTAAAACGTAGCCTTAACACATAGGCTACGTTTTACTGCGGGAAAATATCCAGGGTGTCAGCTAACTCCATACCAAATTTTATTATAATCGCTCTCACCGTTTAGACGTGAAGAAGTAACAAAAATTAAAAACACACACAAACTTTGGCCTTTATAATATTATTGTGACTACAGACGGTAGATAATACATTGTAGGCATTAGCCTTTTGGCAATCGTTTACTATTGTGGCTTGCGCAGACTGGTCCTGGATCGTGAAGAATAGAGGAGGACTTATAATGGACTCAACGAACACGATGTGCGAACTTTTTGTCCCCCGAAAATTCAGTAAAGCGCACGCTGTTAAAGTAAATATTCTCAGATTATCTCGTATTCTAATTAATTTACATGAAGTTTAAGAAAAAGAGAATACTACTACTTTTCTGTAGGTATGCGTTGCTACGCCTAGTCACACGTGATTTATTTTTTTTCGAAGGCATCCGCGTACTTTTTTTCTTATCCGGTCCTTCAGTGTCCTCGGTTGTTAAAGGGACTTTTTCTACGCAGGGATTTTTAATAACTCGTGTACTATACAGGATGCAGTTGTAATTCTTTACCCGCGCACGTGTTTCCTTCTTCCTACACTCTGGGTTCCTTTAAGAGAGGCGTGAAGAAGCATTTTTGCAGGCCGGCAAGGTGAGGATGGTTGGTGTAGCAGTTTACAACTGCTGTACCAGCTATCTTCGCGTTTGAACTTTATCACCACTTAACATCAGGTGGAGTAGAGTCATTTGTCTACCTGCCTATAAAAAAAATATCCATTTTAGCGGACAAAAGTGCCTCGTCTGCGCACGCTATTAAGTAAACTTGATTTAGAGGCTGTACTCATAAAATCAATAATTTATTTGATGAAACATTAATTTCGGTGTAGCGTGTCACTCTAAGGTATTAAAAACAATGTAAGTTAAGAGTAAAAAATTTGAAGAGAAACTATAATTATTTCTATACTGCAAATTTCTGTAGTTCCACCATTAGTTAAACCATAGTAGGCGTAACTTCACATAGTGCGTTATTTCTGTCCAAATTTTAATAACTTTCCCATTTTTTAAACATAAAGAAACGATTATCCCTTTAAGTTGAGCGAGATACTTTTACATTAAGCACAGGCGATTATCGCCTTTACGAGTTAGGTGATTGACTTCGTTAGCTGTACATTGATCGATTTGCTTCAGAGGAGGCAAGAGCTCTGGGAGGCGAGCAAGCGTTGGAACCGTCGCAGCTGCAAGCCGGCGACCAAATACATACCAATGGAACTCTCAGGCCCACGCATACGCCCGACGAAGATAGTACGTATTCATATCTATAACTATTACACACTAGGTACTCCAATGTCGCATTGACATTGGTGGACACGTGTATGTCCGCAATTGCTTTCACGATTCGTACATCAGTCAGTGTCTACTATTCGTAGACGAAAACGAAGCAAGATGGATGCGATTGATATAAGTTCAGAATCCGACAGTGATGACGAGTTTTCAAATAGATTATTGTTAATAAAGAAATCATCCGGAAAAAAATATGGAAGAGCTCTTACATGTCCAAATGAAAAACACACGGAGAATTCAAAATCAGCTTCTGAGTTTTCAGACGAAAGTTCAAAAAATATTTTAGAATGACAAGGAACGATTTTAAGGAAGTGCATGCGATGATTGCTTCAGATTTAGGTCCGTATTACAGAATGACAACTAAGTGTTGATCTTTACTATAGCGACATCCCTTTTTTACTATGCTCAAGACTAGATCAGTCACTAAGAATCTTTCTATAATACGGGCTTTAGAACATCAAGAATATGGTGGTCATTAACGATTCGAACAGCTTTAATCAGTTCCTCCATTTTGCAAACACTGGCGCCGCCACTGCCACTCGAAAACAATGAAATGAAATTAAATGAAATTTATTTGCATTAACTGTGGTTACAATGATGTTTTTAAATAATTAGGTCAGATCGCACAATTAGCCGTTTCCAGCATGCAAAAATGTCTCGGTCACCTAGCGGACACGCGCGTACACGCTCATGTACGTGCCTGCGTCGACACGTGAGAGCAAATGCGGAGTTTCGTACTACGCCATTGGTTACCTATATAAAATTAAGTTTTAGATGCATTTCTGTAAATTTTCTCGACTTTTAAACAAGTAGCCATCTTTTTGTTCGAGATTTAGAGAATATAAGAAATCTAGAGAACGCTAAATTTAAACTTAAAAATAAACCACTTAACCTAAAAAGACTTACCTGTCGCTAGATGTTAATGCCGTACAATTAATCAATTTTTAATAAACACAAAGTTAACGACATGTTTTATTTAATACTTAAATGCTTATTTTGATCTTCAAAGGAGATTGCTCAAATTGGCCTAAATGCACAAAAAATATTGACATACACGGTAATTCTTGGCGTAATTTATAATTTAATTTACAGTCATTAGATTTCAACGGACACCTTTGTATAAAATATTTACTTTAAAAAGGACTTTTAATTTTACCGGTTTGGAAAACATACGAATCATTTTTAATGGCTATGGGTGTAGTAACATTCAGCCAAAGACTGATCGAAGTTGTTTATATACTCGTAACATAAAAACAAATCTATTTTGTAAAGATCGATAAAACAAATCATTTTTTTTATTACACTGTGGTATTTATATTCACAACTATATTATCATTTTCACTAGATGCAAATACTAGTGCTCAGACAATTATTATAGATGGTAGGCGACATCATAAAGTTTATTGCCATACATTTTTCGCCAAACACCTCCATAAACACATTATAATCTATATATATATATATGTTAGACTTTAAGGTATCTATCTATGGGCCTACGTTCCCTGACTATAAATTAATAAATAAATAAAATTATAAGGTGTGATACACTAAAAATCTAAAATATGGTTATCTTAAAAACATAACAAAAATAATGAAGCCACTAAATATATGGCTATAGAACCTAAATCTCTTAGCTTTCTTTGGTTAACGAGAGTTTAAAAATTCTCTCTAATCTGTGGCTCATTCACAATCATCACACAGTTTCTGTCACAGAGTACTTTATTATAACCGGAAATGACACCTGATTTTAAAAGTTACTCTTATTTAAAAACAGGCAACTATCTGATAATCTACATGCTCTATATACCTGAATCTAATCTATAATTTCGTTACTTGGCTTGATTTCCCTAGTTAACTATATAACTTGTTTTTTATTATTTTAATATGTTCAGTGTATATGGTTTATAGAAGTTCTCAGGGGTGTCCGTCAATAATATTCGTTTCTACAGTAATTTATATATAATTTCGAATCTAGGAAACAATTTTTCATGATTATTGGTCTTTAGGCCAAACATGTATGAAAGCTGAGCAATCTCCTTTAGTCTTATCGTTTAAATAAATAATAGAAACACTGAAACTTGCCTAAGACTAGGTTTGAAATATAGGAAGACCATTTGGTTTTATTTATAGGTATTAGATTTTCCAAATAATGTTTGATATTGATGCCATAAATACAATTTTTAATAAATAAGTTAAAATAAGTTAAGGGTGTTTTTAATATCGTGCGCAGTGCCGTCTTTGACCTATTGGAGGCCCTGGGCATATTAGGATAATGGGGCCCCTATGACTTCGGTTTGGTGATTTAACAGGAACTAGGGACTTTGCATTTAATTTGAGGGGGGCCCCTATAGATCGCGCGGCCCTGGGCACTTGCCCAAAGTGCCCACTGGGAAAGACGGGTCTGATCGTGCGAATCTCCTAGTAAAACATCTCTTTACACTTCAGTTATTTACAGACTATTGTGCAACTGCTTCCTAAAATATTATTTGGCTAGTTTAAGCTGACATGATCCCATACTAACCCCACCGGAGGGGGGGTGGGGCACAGGACTTCCCTATGGAAAAGGGAGAATGACCCACCACACGGGCCCAGTGCGGATTTGGTGGGTGCTAACAATTGCAGATGCAGCCGAGACCAACAACGGATTAACGTGCCTTCTGAAGCACGGAGGAGCTTGAGATAATAAGTTTTTGGTCACCCATCCAATGACCGACCATTGCGAAAGTTGCTTAATTTTCATGATGCGCTAACCATCAAATGCGCTAACCACCTGCGCTATCGAGCTCCTATAAAGTGTATCATTAGATATTTTACTATGTTGATATGACTGTATTGTTGTTGATGTTATCCCATAGCAAAGGTAAAATATGCTTCATGTCTTTAATCCATACATGTCATGTCTTCGATCTTGACTTTATCAATAAATGCAGAAGTTGCACCTGCCTGTCTGGTAACGGAAACGAACATTTTTTTTTGTAGCGAAAGTAAAACTAGGATGGCGCGTGGGTAAAAGTTTTTCTTTATAGTCAGATAGACAAAGGACCACCAATAATAATGCATACCCAATGTGAAGTTATGGTAAAGTCCCGACGCTAAAGCTTGTTTGTCGAAGTTGCGACCGCCAGTTAATATTATTTTGGATACGTCCTGTTCTTATATCCAAAAAAAATCTTTACTAAAAATATTTAGGTTTGTCCTAATTCCTTACTACTTAAGAAATAAATATGTACCTGCCCTTTAATATCTTTATTTTTATCTTTCTGCTTTATATTAAAATATTATAAAAACATACTGTTTTCTTAATAAGTAAAGCCTACTTTCCTTTGCAGATTACCCACAGCCCAGCAGCTCCAACGAAGACATTCGCAACCTCACTGTAGACAATCTAGTTTCAGCCGCCGTAGACTATTGCCAAGGCGAACTCCCTCTAGTCACATACGAGTTAACGCTCACAGATCCCAGTCTCAAAGCCTTAGATCACATTCCACTGTTCCAACAAGCCTATTTACATCCCATAGTATTCATACAAGTCCTCTATCTCAAACTACTTTATTACTTCGCAACGTTTTCCTTCAGACTGTCGAATATCGAATTGTCGCTTCTCCTCATAGCGTATCTCTCTGTCAGCACTGACAGCCTCTACCATTTAGTACCTTTGATATTATACTATGTTAGCTTCGTCGCAATGGTCATCTGTACATTCAAGATGTTACACGCCAAAAGGCAGTTTATTGACTTCAGAAAGTGGTCAGGTTTATTCTTGAGGTACAGCGAAGGTAATCTCCAACCTGATGAATCGGAGAATCTTTTCGTTCGCAACAATTTGGGGCCATTTGTTCAGTTCTTCTTGGCGTTGTTCACGAATTTGTTCCTATACCCGTTCATAGCGACTCAATGGGTGCCGTTCTCGGAGTTCTGTGTTCTGTCCTTCTTTCTCATGTTCCTCACTCTTTTCTCCTTCGGCACCAATGGTAGTCCTTACCCGGATATCCTAGCTTTGGTTTCCTTCGCGATCAATGTGCTAGCGAAATACCCGTACGAAAAAGACACTGTCGTCCACCAAGGCTGGCGATTTTTGGACTTGCACATATCCAATTATCCGTCGTATATTCTCGGGAATAGCATCGAGTTTTGCTTGAACGCCCGCGTTTTCTTTTCGCTATTAATACCGATGATTTTGGTCGTTATGGCGAAGCGGAGTCATTGGCAAGGCTTCTTCAAGTACGCGATGCCCCATTGTGTCACTTTAAGTTGGTTGCAAATGTTTATTATGTGTTCGCATGGATGTACAACTTATGGGCTTATAAGGGGCACTTTGGCTCTTGTTTGTTCATTCCTATTCTTGCCACTATTAGGAATAGTGACTGTATCGTTGCCTGTTATCGCGTTCTTACAATACATAACTTTGTCAAGAGTTTTGTATACCGCTTCGATTGTCGTTGGATTCCTTTTGAGTCTCTTTGTTAGTTGTCTGTTGGCCAAGTCTGAAGTCACGAAGAAATTCGTCACACCTTTTCAGGTGAGGACACAGAACTTAATTATTGCTTGTTTATTATTAAATACAATAAGAAAGTTAAATGTGACTCTAAATTTGAAAATTTGTAAAATTGTGATTACAATCTAGGTCACAACATAATTATATTTATTTGTTATTTTTTTTTAAGCAAACGAATTATTAATTTAAATAAATCACTTTTTGAATGGTTATAAAAATATGATGTTATTTATTCAATTAAATACAAATATTAATTTATTTTGTAGCTCGCAATCGGCCTGTTTACTCTAGTCTACTTCGGCAATCAGTTCATATCGAACGTTCAAGACGACGGCTTACCTTCAGGCCTCTTAGAACTTATAGGCGAAGAGAAATCCAGCATAAAGAACTTACTCAAAAACGAATTTTTAACCGACTATGACGACAACACTTACCATATAAATTGGGAGGATTACTACAGCCAATGCAACTCCCCATCTTGGGCGGATTATAACACTGCGCAAACGCAAATTAAATGCTCGGTGCTTGAAGGTGCCAACGTAAATTGGGAGGGTTACATCAAAGACGTAAAGATAAAGAACGTCGTGAACAGATGGAATTACTTCGCTTCCTGGCTACCCGGCTTCTTGAAGGAGTACTTCAAGTGTTATTACGGCGAGGAATATTCGAATTTATGCAATGGAGCGCAAGGTTTAGATTCAAAAGAGTGCGAGTTTGTGCGAAGCGTGGCTAGACAAAGCGGTAAAAGTTGCCACCTTCACAACTTGGACGAGTGAGTATAATTTACTGTATTATTAATTGGAAACTTTACCGTCAAATATGTTACTAGCTTGCTTTCCAATTCTCATTTAATTATGGATACATACAGTGCCTTCTGAATCATGGAGGAGCTCGAAATAATTAATATCAGATCACCCATCCAATGATCGTTTATTCCGAACGAAAGTAGACCTTCCACGATCGCAAACTGGACACTCTGATCACTTGCGCCATTGGTTCTTCCAGTTATATCTCATTTCCATGAATAAATTGTAGTCTACATTTTCATTTCATTCTTTCATTTCCATGTTAATAGAGTTGAAGCACATTCAAAACATGTATTTTTACCATCAACAGGTATACTTACGAAGTGAAACTGCTCTTAGAAGCCGGAGGTGGCATATTGAAGCGAAAAGCAGAAACCACACTTATTTTCGACCACTACTTCACAAATTTCACACGCCTGCTCAGATCAGACGATAAAATCAGATTTAAAGGTGTACTAATCAACGACCAAGACGAATACAATATAGGAAGCAAAGACATGACAATCAGGGGGCATGAAATACATTGCGTGGACTGCAAAGAAGCAAGCGGTACTATCACAACTAAAGCGCCTCAAACGACGAAATTCTCAGACTTGTTTAGAACGATATTGAACGACTGCTCAGTATCAACCAAGTATATACTTAATTTCCTGTTAAATCCAGTGATAGTATTCAAATAGATGATCTAAATATTATATTTATGCCATTGTGAAATTATATGCGTGTGTTGTATGCAGAAGGTGTGTGTGATTGTTTTAATTATTTAACCGATATGTAATAAAAATGGAGGTTATCCATTTTACTTTTTTCGTTAAAAGAGGTAAAAATTACTCGGGTAACGGAAATTTAAGCTGAAATTTATTAGTCAATTTGAGGCTTAAAATGACAAATATTATGAATTTGCTAACTCATTCCGTTTACTATTTAGAGACCTGTGACATACAGACAGACTGAAGACAGAGTGACAGCTATTAAGTTCCATTTTTACGCTTTGAGTACGGAACTCTGAAAATGATATAACGCAGGTCTAATTGCAAGAAGGATCAGGGTTTCTGATTCAGATTTGCGTGAGTTTTTACCTTACTTCCTTCATATAATTCTATAACACATACGTAACTAACTTTAGAATTAAAAATCATTACGTACTCAGAAATGAAGCAAATAAAACATTCATTCATTCGAAATAAGCATTCACCTATGTTATTTATTACCTATAAATATCTGAATTTTGTGTGTTCTATGTGTTATGTAATTAATACCTATATGAATTAATATTATTAGTGGGTTTATTATTAATATTTACATATATACCGGTTTCTCGTTTGGAAAAATCGGATCTCTATGGAATTATAGGTGCTCATGTTTAATAGATTATGTTAACACCCACAATTAAGGGATTATTCCATTAAGGTTAAATTAATATCATTGTTTCACTTGTTATCCAGATTAAATAAATATTACTTATGTTGAATGTTATCACTTCATATCTAATCCTTGTAATTTATAACGATAGGATACATACAGTATTAACTAAAACGTGTTGAACTATGTAATTGTTGACAAAATAATTGACAGTAAATACTTTCATGCCATGTGAATGGTTTATGTATGAGGACTATTTAGGGCATCAATTTTTAAATTGACTGACAATGTACTATTTTTAATGACAAGAATGTAATTGTTAATATTATTATTTACATGAATATCTTTGGATTCTATTTTAATAAGACGTCAAAAAAGGAGTTATTAAAATTGCCTCACTTAAAAATCGTAACAATTAATATAATTTAATGAATATTTTTCATAGGTATATTATTATAAAGGGCATATAAAAGTAAGTGTTAATGTATTTGGCTAATATAATTTTAAAGCGAAAGCTTATTTGCTATTATTTATAATCCGAATTTTAAACCTCACATGAACCCTAATATTATTGTTTGAAAATTTATGTTTACACCATTTTAACTATTTTAGTTTTTCTTCTTCTTAACTGCAATTAGACTTCACTATTAAGCTGTTACCTAGTTAAAATCAATATTTTCTGCGCCAAAGCTTTAAACGTCTGAGTATTGAAAACTCGACCCTAAATATCTGCAATAAGGGACATTTTATCGAAGCGCAGATTAGAAAGATTTCTCTCTTGGTTAAGGCGACGATGTAAACAAACATAATTATAAGCCAGAGGCCATCCAGTGAGATAACAGCTGTTTTTATAAAACCTCTCACGGTCCCCGTTTTCGTCCTGCCCCACACCCTTTACCCCGCAGGCGAGGACTCAGTTAACCGGTCTATAGTTACCAGTTTTTTTTCCAGTCATTCAAATGCCATTTGTCATTAAATGAACAGAGACAAAACATGAAGTAAGTAATCCAAGCTTATTCTTCTTTTATTATGAAGGGGATAAATGTTTAACTTTAGTAAACAACATTTTCTGCGCTTTGAGTATCTGATAATGGGTGGAAGAGCAGTGGTGTGTATTTATGACAATAGTCTTTTATGAAATGCCAGTGTTTAAAATAAAGTATATATATTTTGACTGATTCAAAGTCTTTTACTTATTAAAATACTCCACAAATATCACTCAACGTTTCCTTTTCTCATTGTACTAAAGACTGTAGGAGGATTTCATGACGTTGCTTGAATATTTTAAGTAATAAAAAGTTAACAATTTCATTTATTGTCATGCCGGCACTTGGCTATTCGTATTTGCTATTTGTAAACTTATCAACAGTCTGTCTTTATCATGCTTTATAAGGGATGAGAAGGACAGACTGATGTCAAGTTCACTAGGTAATAGCAAACACGAATAGCCAAGAGAGGTGCTGGCATCAGCGTTATTTATTTTTAGTATATGGTAAACTACAGTAGCTTCTATATATAGTTAGGTGCCAAATTTCATAAAAAAATGACTTTAGAACATCATCTTATACAGAGATGAAGGTAGTGTATAAGTTGCGGCACGAAACTAGCGCTGACCGTTATTGCGCAGAAGTAAAAATTAGATGTCTTGGGGGGAAACTAGGTGCGCGCGGGTGGGCGTGCGTTGTGCCGATTGGCTCTCCAGTCGTACCCATGCATCTATTCCCTCCGCGTTTTGTTCAGCGCTAGTCACGTTTTGTTGTATTGCATTCTAAATTGGTATTTCTCGATTTCTTGTTTACAAGTCTATGAAGAATATTTATAATATTATATCTGCTGAAGTACTAATAAAGATCGACACAAAATGAAAATCTATCGTATGTGCCTGCCCTGCGAGAGGCCACTGTGGAAAATGTAGGTTTCGTTTACATAAAGATGTAGCACGGCCCTTAAAACAATTGTAGCTAGAAGGATAAATTTGTAACTGTTGTAAGTCGAACGCTATGACTCACCGAAATAAAACTCTCAGACTTAACGCTTCAATTTCCATACTTAATAATTTTGATGAAAGATAATATTTAGAAGGTAATTTGTAGGACTACGTAAAGTTTGAGCTCTGTCGAATGATTACAAATAAAGAAAATCCAATCAGTTCTTGGTCAAAATTTAAGGTAAGTTTATTTGGCAAGCTGTAAAAGCAGAACTAGTCAAAATGCCAATACGAGGTATTATTCTAGTAAGTAGGCCCTCCGTCGAAATGCTCAAAAACTAATTCATGACAAATATCTTGGCGCAACTCATTAAAAATGAAAATAATTGATACAAATTTCCTTTTTTATTTAATTCTCAATTATGATTACGTCTATGGTAAGGACATTGACATTTTTTAGCACACTCGAAAGGAAAGTATATGCTACAGAATCGCTTCAGAGTTATTTTAATCGTGAACTATATTATTAATATAATAATAATAATAACTATTTGGAACAAGTGCAATGTACATAAAATTATGAATCGTTAAAACTGCTTTAGTTTTACAAAAACTGTGTTGCAGAATTAACGCTAATATAATTGTTATTAAACTGCACCTAATAGTAATGATATTACTAAAATTAAAATGTCATATACTGAAAAAAGTTACGAAAGGCAAAAATATAAAAATGAATAAACAATAATTATATCTAAAAGAAGTATATTATTGACAATGAAGTATTTATATTATTACATAAAAAACATCATTGATTATAAGGAAATACATTATTTTAAAAATTGATATTTACCACTGCGTTTATGTTTATAATCGTAATTTTTATTTACAATGAAAACTTAAATCTTAAGTGAAAAATATAACAATAAACTAACTTATATTTATCTTATCTGTAAATTGATTGATATTCAGCCCGCACGAAAATGGTTATAAGTTATTCAGTTTTGCATACGACTCTTAATATATATTATGTTTGTGCGTGATATCAGTTTATTCTGAAAAGATATGGTGTTTAAGATAATCTACGGAGCGAGATAGTTTATAATTAATTGGAATCCTTCAAGATGATGCGAGTACTACCGGAAGGTATGCAGTTGGGCGTAGCTTCAGCTGCATATCAAATCGAGGGTGGTTGGAATGTCACAGGTAAATTATTATTATTGTTATATAAAACGTGGACAAATAAGCATATCCTATTATTGACCTGCCTGTGGGCGAGACACCAATGCCACCACCGTTACTTATATACCGACACGATACTGGAGAATTATTCTAGCGTGGGGGGTAATCTTATAACACAGAAATTGTTTATTTTTAACGACAATTATCTGTCCACTATTCTCTTATTATTGTTCAAATTTGACTATAACAAAACTGGGGTTGCAGATTTGATTCCCAGTCGAATGAAGGCAGGGACGAAACAATTGAGCGGAAGATTAAAGTTTTTCCTTCCGATCATTTCTACTTTTTTTAAGTTTATCTATTTTTTTATTTATTAATCATATTAGGTACCTACTTACCAACTTTTCAGACAAATCATTAAGCATATGGGACACATTCGGCGACATACCCGGCACAATCGCAGACAACACGACAGCTAAAGACGCATGCAAATCCTACGAATACTACAAGAGAGATGTCGCTATGTTACACTTTTTAGGCGTCATGTTCTACCGATTCTCTATATCGTGGCCGCGGGTCCTGCCAAACGGATTCGCCAATAAAATAAGCAAAGACGGTGCCGCGTATTACAATAATTTGATCGACGAACTTTTAGCTAATGGTATCACACCAGTTGTGACGATGTACCATTGGGATTTGCCTCAGAATCTCCAGGATTTAGGCGGTTGGACAAATCCTCTCATAGCTGATTGGTTTGAAGATTACGCTCGTGTTCTGTTCGACCTTTATGGGGACAGGGTAAAGACATGGATCACGTTGAATGAGCCGAAGCAAATCGGCCTCTATGGTTACGGGACGAGAAGATTTGCGCCAGGAATAAACGCGCATGGCATCGGCGAGTATTTGAGTGCGAAGAATATGCTTATGGCGCACGCGAGGGCTTGGCATCTGTATGACAAAGAGTACAGGGCCAAAGAAAACGGTAAATCAACTTTTATTTCGCTGTGATCAAGTTGTTTTTGAAGTTATGGTGAATTAGGTAAGTACTCAGGTGCAGTCAAGAACTTTGTAAGGGGGAGGAGTCAATAGCAGCCTGGCCCAGGTGATTAAAGGCAATGTTATCACACGTGACTTTGCGCGATTCCCAGAAAACATTTTAGTGGAAACGCGTTTAAATCGATTACTTAAATGTTTCTTGCTCTAGAAAATAAAAGGTGCATTTTTTATTCAATTGTTATTTTTTTATTTTAAGGTTAGCATGATTGTTTTCCAAAATTTATACTCATCTCAGTAAACTTGTTGATTCGGTCTGGTTTACACCTTTAGGAACCGACTAATCTACGCTGGCCCAGTAATTCTATATCAAGGAGTTTATCATGAAATGATAATGCTGATGATATTCTAGGTACCATTGGGATAACAATAGCTACAGATTTTCGCGAAGGCCAGACAGATGAACCAGAAGATATCCAAGCCGGCTTAGACGCCATGGATTTCGAAGTCGGCCTCTACAGTCACCCGATATTCACTGATAAAGGTGGGTTTCCAGAGAGAGTAGTGAAATTGGTAGAAGAGAAGAGTAAGCAGCAGGGATACCCACAGAGTAGATTGCCAGAGTTCAGTAAGGATGAAATCGAATTTGTCAAAGGTAAGCAATTTAATAATAACGATCACTTTCCACTGTTTAAAGACAGATGTTTAGACATTATTTCACAAAAATAAATTTCTACTAGTAAAATTTTTAAAGAATGGATTTTATCCTGTAAAGTTTCTTTGGATTTATAAATCAACCAGTTTAATGATTACTAGCTATTCAATACCAGACATTGACTTTAAAATGCTATATACATATTTTTCAATAAACTTAAACTAAGAAAGAATTGTCGATGGTGTCGATTCTGGCATGATTCTCTAAATTTAAATTTGACAACAGTGTACTTATTCCTTGTCATCCTCTTTACAGAATGAAAAGAAATGACAGATGTTAAATTTTGTTTTAAGTTAAAAAAAATCACGCCAGAATCGACACCGATATGAATTTTACATCTACAATACTTGCGCCGCAAGCCAAATAAAACCTTTTTAACTTTCAACTGTTGTTGAAGGGACGAGTGATTTCTACGGCTTTAATCATTACTCCACGAAGTTTTACACGCGCAAGACTTATAAGGAAGGAATGTATCCCGTACCATCGTACGACGATGACCTCGGAGCTGTGTGGTCACTGCTAGACTACGAAGTTGCCATCCTACCGCATTGCACTGTGAGTAGGGTTACCATCCGTCCGGATTTGTCCGGACTTTTTGCCTTTTGACCGGACATTTTTTGTCAGGCTTTTTTTAATTAGCTGGAATATGAGTAAAGCTACTTATTAAGTTATATCAAATAAGTCACATAACCTTTATTAAGTTCTCATTAATTTAAAAACAAAATATAAATTACCTTTAAAAATCAACAACGAGACCTGCGAGCGTCTGCTACCACGCTTATAAAATCACTGCAACAAAGTGGGTGATGTTTGCATTTTGTGACTAAAATGTCCGGACTTTTATCGAAATGTCAGGCTTTTTGTCTGGACTTTTCAACATTATAAATAGTAACCCTAACTGTGAGTAAATTATATACTTAACTATGAAGACACGGAATTAATTTTAAAAAGAATAACATAATGGTCGTACTCGAAATTAAATATATATACAACTGTACACACATTCACGCACTTACTCTCTATCTCACACAGTCACACACACACATACACAAACACACACACACACACATTCATACACACCCACACTTATACAATACTTTAAGAAATTAGTTTTGTTATGTGCCCAAATTTTGTTAACTGCACTAGGCTAAGAGCGAGGCATCCCAACACAAGTATTAATTATATTACTTTCTGGGTTGTCTCAACTTGAACTGTAAACTGACTCTTTGGGAAATGAAAACCATTTTCATTTTCATATATCATTTACTTACCAGTTACTTGAAGCAACACGTCGCGACCCGGAAGGGAGTATCCATAGCAATATATCTTACCATTTAAATTGTACGCGACGACCGAAGCGAGAAGGAATAAAGTTTACGTCGAAACGAGATTGATTTGTAAAATGTGTCTATAATTTCACATGTAACGGATGTGTACATTATAAAAATGTTATTTCCTTGTTGTTTCATTAGAATGAGTCGGATATCGCAATAATAGAGAGCGTCACTCATAGTAATTGATTGTAAAATTGATAGTTCAAAGCGATATTCTGTCTCTTTCTAACCCATAATCTTACAAGAATTTGTCTAATCGATCGCCGCGACGCCAAGCGGTGGCGCAGGGAAACTATACTAGAATATGATAGTTCGGACCGATAGGAGGGACAGAGACGATAGGCTGTCTCTTTCTAGCAGTCTTATAAGATTTTGCCTAAGTTGATAGTCTTCGAAAATATTATGTAATTATGTTTGAATTGGTTTGTTTTATATCTTATTAGGAAAAAGTTAGTAATAGGATTAAGATAGTAAAGTTTTGTTTAGATCGTTTTTAGTTTAATAGTTTAGGCGTAATTAAGGGAAACATTAAATATAGTTTTTTATGAATATTTGATAGGTTATAGGTATAATTTTATTAATAAAGCTTTTATTTTGTATAATTTCACTTGCCCTATAGAATGATGTATAATAGTTAGGCATTAAATGAATGTAAGTAGGTTTTTTATGACTTTTAAAATTGTAAACTTTATAGGGCTATAGAGCCGTTGTTTGTTATTATTCTTATTAGAAACTTATTGTATTAGATAGATAACGCATAGGACTACATAAATAAATAGGCATCAAGACGATAAAGATAGAAATGTACCAAATATAAGGCAAAATTAGTTTGTATAGAACGATCTCCTAAAACATTTCGCGCTCCCCTCCCGGCGCACGCAGAGCGCGTGGGTGGGGCAGCGGAGCCCTGTGGCAAGGCGAAGCCCCTGTGGAGGGGGAAAATATAAATATCGCGGAGACCTATTTTTTGCGCGCCACACCTAAAATATCATGCTTACGGACGCGCAACTGCGCTAAAAATATGCCTATTTGTATGCCTAATGTATGTACGTATAGTTTTAAGCTCGCACCTATGTATTTTTTGAGTAAATGAAAAATAAAGTATAGCGGGGGTGAGGTAATGGATCGCTGGCCAGCTCAGTCCTAGCATATAAAATTCGCATCGGAACAGGCTCCGACATGCATTCAGCGACAGGCGCTCCTACCCTAAGGAACAGGAAGAAACAAGCGGTTCACTCTGGACCTGAAGCCTCCTCTCACCGGCCATCATTGTCAGCGCCCACCGATTTCTTCAATACCGAACACCAGGGGTTTTATTCACCGAACCTACAGTCCACTATCGCCGTCAAGACTCCTGCGTGTAATTTCCTCCACCCCGCAGTACGAGTCGGTAACTGTCCGCTACTGCGACAGCCCGGCGTCCCGTACATAAATCTTTCTGCCAATTTTATTGAGGGGTGAATGTAAAAGCGCTGAGGGTCATTGGATGGGTGATCAATAATTTACTATCTCGAGCTCCTCCGTGCTTCGGAAGGCACGTTATGATGTTGATACCGGCTGCATTTGCAGTCGATAGCACCCACCAATCTGCACTGGAGCCACGTGGTGGGTCATAGCCCAGTCTCTCTATTCCATTCATAGAGAAGGCCTGTGCCACAGCAGTGGGGACATTAATAGGATTATGATGATGTGAGAGCATATAAGTGCTGTTCTGCTGACACAGATAATATAACAAAACTTTAATTACGATACGAAGAAAAAATAATTAGGTACCTAGGTAATACACCACCTAAAATATTTACACCTCACCGTGCTTCGAGTATATAATCTTCTTGCGAAATCAGATAGGTAGTAAGTATAAAGTCAACGCTCAGCTCGGCCACAGCTCAGCTCCGCAAACAGTAACCGTTCACGAGCATGACGTACGAGCTAACCATGGCATTCTCCCACTTAGTGAAACCGTCACTGTCACTTTTAACAGCTCTTCTTTGTGTGTATGAAATTATGCTTATGGTCCCATTGTTTTTTTGGTAATCTTCCCATAGCTCACATTGACCTGCCTATGTTTACCTCGTGAGGACTACACTGACTGAAATTTCGATGTACTTATTTCTTCATTATCAACTGCTTTTAGAACCTTTGTCATACATTTCTTTTCGTTTCATTTTCTCGCCAGGCTATTCCTCAAGGTATAAGGAAAGCTCTGAAATGGGTCAAGGACAACTGCAACAATCCGCCCATAATGATAACAGAGAACGGTTTTGGCACTCTCGCTGGCTTGTATGACGAAGAGAGAATATCTTATCTTATAAAATATATGGACTCCATATTGGACGCTGTGGAGGTAGATGGATGTAACGTCCTTTGTTACACTCTGTGGAGTATCATGGATAACTTTGAATGGAGCAGCGGGTTAAGGTAAATGTTGATGGTGGGGACTCATTGAGTATGGTAAGCTTTTTAAAGACACAGCAAATTACAAAAATATAATCGATTATGGATCGTAATTCTAACGAGTTGAAGTTCTAAATCAGTTGTCAGTTTTGTGTCAGTTAACCTAAGAAGATAGAGACAAAGGTCTAAAAATCCCGCTCCCACTAACACCGCCCTAAACTAAGGCGACTACACAGTCCACGCGGCGACAGCTAGCTGTCAGCGGATTACTTAAATAAATAATAATAAATATTTCCAACACTCACTCCAATTAGCCTAGCCTCAAAGTATCCACTGTAAGGCTTGTGTTATGAGATACTAGGGTAACGGATATAATACATATATTGTACATATATAAGTATATTTATATAGAAATACATATTAGACATCCGTGTCTGGAGTACAAATGCTCGTTACAGAAACATCTGCCCCACCGGGATTCGAACCCAGGACCTATCGAGTCGGCGTCACCATGAAACCCAGCGTATAAACCAGGTCACGGAGGTCGTCAACTTGGTAGTAATCCGCAGACAGCGCGCAGACCGCTTGCTTGCAACGTGTGGTAAGCGAGGCATCAACTACGGGGCAGTCTGACGGCGGTTAGCTCGCTGACAGCTAGCTGTCTGCTCATTTATGTTGCCAATGTAAAGTATATCTAAAGAGCAATATTTAACAATATTCTTTTTTCCGGGTGGAAGCGGATTCGTGTAAGTAGGTAAAGACCTTAATAGTCACGACGCTGGTGCTATCGGATTGGTGGACGTCATACAGCAGAGAATGGACTGTGAGCGTTCTTCGTCCAACTTTAAAGCCTCCGGTAGACCGAATTACTGAAACTTTTCAGTTGCGATAGTTCGGTTTTACACGTCACCCGGAATATTGAGCCTCCCTTCTGCCAAGAGTTCAATGTTGGTGAGAAGTTTTTGCATAACCAGATATTAAACAAAGAATTTTTCAATGTTCATAACTAGAACCTCAGCCATTTGAGGACAGAAGACCATCCTGGTACTTTTTCCGGAATAATGTTTTTTTTACACGGAAAACAAAAATGAGAAAATTAAAGCTAAACAAACCATAAGCGTATCACTTCTTAATGATCTATTCTAGAAAATTATCCTTTTTTTTCTAATTTTATATTCTAGTAAACTTAAACGTTTACTAAAAAGTCAATTACAGTGTCAAATAATCCATTTTATATTCTATGACGCCCACCAATCCGACAGAGCACAGGTAGTAGCTCATACCTATACATTTAGATTTCAACGGCGAAATGTTATTTTTTTAACGCCAATTAGTATAATATACATAACTTTTCGTTCCAGTATAAAATTTGGAATATTCGAGGTCGACTATGAAGACGATGCAAGGCCGAGGAAGGCTAGGCAATCGGCGTTATGGTACAAGGACTTAGTGGCCACGCGCACTCTTAAGCCGGAATATAGACCTTTTGTGGATAATATGGTGTTTTGAAAACAAAATAGGTAGTAAGAAAAAATTATGTTAGAGAAATTGTTATTAATTGTCTTGGGGTTGATAGGCGGTAACAATTTTTTTTTAGACGTTTTGAAATTGGGAATGCACCAGCATCAATTTGTAAATATCATTTTGATTTAGTCCTTGTGATAGATACATAACAGTAGGTATTGCTTAAAGCTTTTAAGCGTGTAAAAAGAAAGAAATTTGATATAATTGTCCTCGTAAATTTTACAATTATTTGTTATTTGATGTTAAGAATCTAATTAGTCAATATGATTATTTATTTATTTACTATATTTAATTGTCTTATATATTTTTGTATCCATGTTTTATATATAATTTTAAAACCAATATCTTATGACGTAGCTTATATTAAGAGGGTATGTTGATAAATAAAAATAATTTTATAATATTGCATAAAAATGTATTATTTTGAAATAATTCAGTCATTTAACAAGGCACCAACACGATTAGATATAAAAACATTGTTAACATAATAAGGCATAATTATGGAAGACATTATATTCATTAAAGTTTATCTTCTAATAATTTATAAAATGCATTTTTGTGAAAGTTACCTTTTAAGGGCAAAAATATCAATTTAATTACTATGACAAATTACTTCACAGTATCATTTAAAAAATAATATACACTAAGTAAAAAAATTCATGGATTAGAACTTTTTTACACAACCATTATCGAAAGGTTTTTTTATTATTTTTTATCATTACAGAAGATTATTGATTGAACTTATAATTACGCTTTATACAGAACTGATTGAATTATCATTTCTTTTATATATAGAAAAGTTGGAGTTCACTTAAAGTTGTAAATAGTAGAGTACTTTCTTTCTTTGCTATTATGAAATACGTCTTTATAATAATTGGCTTAAGAACTATAGTAATTGAGCGGATGCTGGTTTTAAAGGAATAAGTATCACGGCCACACTTATTAATTAGTTAAAGCAAAATATTGTCTTTGTATTGTAAATAAAGAAACAGTATTAACTCACAAAATTATTTGATATCAAAAAGCATAACATACCATTTATACATTTAAAAACTATAGGTAATGGTGTCTATTCTGGCATGATTATCTAAACCTAAGATTACGTTTGACAGTAGTGTATCTTTGTCATTCTTTATGCAGAATGAAAAGGAGAGACTGATGTTACATTTGGTTTTAAGTTGCACCAACAATATCTTATAAATTTCACGAAAGAAAATAATAATACAAAATAATAATAATACGATGGCGACAAAGCTATAGCGACTTACAGTAAACGTATTTTATAATTTAAAACTAAGATATTATGAATTCAGTTTTGTAAACACAATTAAATTAATTTCGCCATGGCGTGTGTCGTAACGCTACTTAGAGAAAGTCAAATAAATACCTATATTCATTATCAATCATAAAAATATTTTATCTAATTCGATACGGCTACTTTGAATATATAACTTTGACTTATTCAATAATTATAAAATAGAACATAAATGGAAAATTACAGGCAAAGAAATTCATTAGGCTGCCACTTTAGGCTGATATATCGCTTGCATATTAATATGACATATCTTAACTTAACAACGATATTCTGCAAACGATACTAACCTGTAACGACTTTGACCTAATGACAAAAGCATCGTTTAAGATGATTTTAATCGATAAATTTTTCAAGAATAAAGTATCATACATACCGATTATTGCATAGCTGGTTTCCCGGGTACTATCATACCGTTTAATTTCTTGTAAACTTCTAGCATATTGGGTCTTTCATGTCTGGCATACTTTGTGCAATGTATTCCAATGTCTATGAAATCTCGGCACACTTGAGGGTTGGAGTTTGGAGTTCCTTGAAGAGCAGGGTCTTCGTATATGGCTGCGGTCAAAAGTCAAAATATCTTTATTCAAATTGGATGAAAAATACAACTCTTTTGAATCGTCCATATTTTTCCCCTAACACCAGTTTAGCACCCATAATTAATTAACACAGCGTTAATTAATTATGGAACAATATTTACAAAAAAAATATATTGTTTTTATTTTTTTGAGCATTTAACTGCTAGATGTTTAAATCTAAAGAAAAGTTTTACTAGAAAAAAAATCCACGCGGACCAGGCAGCGGACGGGACTCGAACCAGCACCCTTCGCAATCGGGGCGAATGCACTGACCAATTATGCTACCACGGCCCTGATGGCCGCGTCCAAATTTTCCTAGCCTTAAGCTGCAAGGCAGCGGTCTTCAAGCGCAAGAGATGGTCTTGGCATTGTAGATAACCCACAAGTACCCCTTTATAGGCGAAGTGTGCGGGTTCGACTCCCGTCCGCTGCCTGGTCCGCGTGGTATTTTTTTCTTGTAAAACTTTTCTTTAAAAAGTATATTGTTACGGTGTCAATACAAAATCATGGGAGGGATTGAGAATTTAAAAGTTAGCACTTAAGAGATTACAAGATCACCCAATTTTACTGCATGTTTATAATCGACGTAGATATAGAATAGAAAATAATATTGTATACCCTACTATTGTAGTCATTTAAAAACCAAAAACAAACAAATGCGAGTCGAACTTAAAAAGAGCTTCGTACGATTGTAAAAGGGTTTAACGTTTTCATTGAATTTCCATTGCAGCGATTATAAAATTACTTAGAGCAACACAACTACGAAAATAACATGTTTCTTGTAATAAATATAAGCATTTTTGTTGTTGTTGTTTTAACGATATTTGAAAATAGTCATTTTTAACACGTATTTGTTCTTATGACAATAATATAAACACAGAAGCCAGTTGAAATACTAATAAACCCGCTGTAAGACGACCGGACGGACAGCTTAACTTTATTGAAGTTATACTTCTTTAGGCGCGTTATGAAAAAATGATGAGAGTGAAATTTTAAGATGCGCGCGCATCACTGTATCACTGCGACCAACTTCATGCGTTACTTTTGTGTTTATCGCACATTAAGAAAATCTACCAACAAAATAGAAATAGAATCTCTATTTAGTCGGTGCTAACGACTGCATTGTGAAGGCCTATCAAAAGTATTTATTAATCTGGAACAACGGAACCAAAGCGCGATTCAGGAGACTACAGCGCCATCTCTTGACCATTGGTGTAGTAGAACCAAGAACCACATCTTTATTTTTTGTAATAAAGTAACAGTTATAGGTACCTATTCATATTTATAATATTTATCCACATGTTTCTAGTTTGTATATTCGGAATACGTGTTTGAGTTTCATACAAGTGCAAATCACATATGTTCTAATAAATTATATTCAGTAGCGATTTTAATTGAATATTTTGATTATTTATTTATTTTTTCAAATTAAAACTGAACTTTATTGACTGTGTCCTTTTCCAGACTTTTTATTAATTTATTGTAATTAATTATATGCATGCAATTAAAAACTAATTTTAAACGATGCCATCGAAGGATAACTTCTCACGCGCCTACATAAGTACACGCACCCATTTTTTTATTATTATTAGTAGTATAGTGCCACATATTTATTTTTTATATATATCTAATATATAAAATTCTCGTGTCGCGGTGTTTGCGGTTAAACTCCTCCGAAACGGCTTTCCCGATTCTTATGAAATTTTGTGTGCATATTGGGTAGGTCTGAGAATCGGACAACATCTATTTTTCATCCCCCTAAATGTTAAGGGTAATCCACCCCTAAATTTTTTTTTTGTTAAAGTTCTCCCGTTTTAGGGAAGGCAAAGGGAACAATGCCCATACAGCCTAGTCTTTAATTAAATTTATCTTCTTTTTGTTTTTACATTAGAATGTCGGTGTGACGCATTCTAATGTTTCTTGGAGTGTTTGGCACGAAATGTATCGAGTTGGCTTTTTCGATAAGCTTCTGTGAGGTAGTCAACACTACAATAAAATTCTCACGTCCACTTGACCGGAATAGCGTATAATTTAATGATTCCACTAATTCTTCAGTTACGCAGACAGTTGCTACACAAAACCACACCAATTTTATTTCACAATATCCACTATGAACGAATTTAAGAATAATTAAAATAAGATGTCAACCGCACTCGATGAAATCCTGCCAAAAATGCCCCATTTTTTTTTCAATTTTAGATATATTTTTTATTTTTTTATGATACATCATACAAAAATACATACATCCCTAAATTTTCAACTTTCTACCACCAACCCCTATTTTTTTATGGCGGTACGAAGTTCGCTGGGTCAGCTAGTATTATATATATATGACAGTAAATTGACATAAAATAATTTATTTTCAACTGACATTGGGAATTGTAATTAATATTGACATAAAATTGAAATGAAATTATAATGATAAAATACTTGTTATTCAATGAATGATAGGTAAATTTTTAAGTTATGTTTTAATATGTTAGATTTTTTTGCATGCTATTAATATGGCTAAATAGGTTTAAGATTCTTAGCTTTTAACATATGCTTTATATGCAAACACCTTTTGTCAACCCTATTTAATGCAAATAAAGAGTATTCTATTCTATTCTATTCAAAGTATTTAAGTACAAAAAACAAACAACTAAACCCCCATACCTGTATCCATAGCTCTGTCCGTTTCGATCCTCATGAAATCCGTGAGGCGTTGAATAGACCTCGTGTTGTCTATGGGCTTGAGGCAAGTGGCTATTTCTAGCATTACGACCCCGTAACTGAACACGTCTACTGCGGGAGAGAGACAGCCCGATCGGATGTACTCGTCGGGCAAGTACGGACGGGTGCCGTGCACTCTGCAAATTATGGAACATACTGTATATTCAATTTGACCTTATTATCAAGTTTATTTTAAATATGATAAGAATGGGCGTTATAGCTTTCATACAATAACTATTCTTAGGACACAATCTTTGTTTGAACGAGGGAGATCAAAATCAAAAATCATTTATTCAGTCTAGGCTGTTACAAACACTTGTGAATGCCAAGAAGCTACGCGATCGGATCGCAAAACGACGGCGAGAGACCTTGTACTGAGAAGAACCGGCAAGCAAAAACTCAACAACGAAAATTTTTATAATAATTATTCTTAGGTCACAATAAAAATGTTTGAATTAGGTATCAACTCTTGATTATTTTACTTAATCAGAAAGACGTAATCAGTTCGATTAGGAAATTCAAGGTTTCAAATTCAATTCAAGTGAAAATGAAAGTCGCCGGTAACAAAACGAGGTAATCGTCGCAATATTTTTTTGCTTTTTGCTGATATAATCAAGATTTCGTAACTGCAGTAAACTCTACAATTTCTGTAAAGATATTTTTTTCGCTTTACTAATTCTTAAACGCAAAGCTGAAACCACTAAATCTACAGCTGCGAAATTTGGACCGTACATGACTCACGTGGCATATAATAAGATTAATTTTCCCTACTGTTTGATTTTTTTGATGTAACATCTTTCCTCTCGCTTTCGTGCAATTTCTGGGAGTGATTACGTGAAGTGGCACGGAAGTGTGTAACAGGAAGTTTGGGAAGAGCGCGCTATTTGATTTGGTTTTAGAACATAATGTTCAAATGGCTTATTTCTTTTGTAGTAGGTTTTATTTCTTTTTTTACTAATATAAGGTGAGGTTTCAAATGTTTCACATCATACGCGACTACTGTAAGGCTCGCTCGTTTTATTTTATTTTATAAGGTAAATTTTATTTTGTTATTTGGACTACCAACAAGAACATGCACCTTACATGTTAAAAATACATATCTTTTCTTAAATAATACTGTGTATAAAGTATGAGATTTGGATTTGATATATGTAAATAACAAATACATTACCTTGACACTTTAACATGCGACCTGTTGTCGCCATAAGGTCCTTTTCTCGCCAATCCGAAGTCTCCAATCTTGGGTATAAGGCATTGGTCCAGTAATATATTTGCGGGCTTAATGTCCCCGTGAATAAGTGGTGTACCAGACATAGTGTGAAGGAATTGGAGGCCTCTGTAAAGATTAATTTATGTTTAAAACGAAAGAAAAATTATACTAGAAAAAAAATACACGCGGACCAGGCAGCAGATGGGACTCGAACCCGCACTCACCCTTCACTATCCGGGCGAGTAATTTATTCGGGTCTTTGTAAAACAAGATAGCGCTCACCACTTGCGCCATCTAGTTTCTTGTAACTACCAAATGAGTTTCAGTAGCGCTAACGTAAATTATGATGTATTAAATTAATGTCCGTGTCGAATTTCTACCAGTATTCTTATATTCTAAGCATTTAACAAATTCCACGGGGTCCGGGCCGCCACCAAATGAGTGTTATTTCAACAGACCTAAATTTAAGCAAAACAGGCAGTTTTTCACATTGATGAAAACCGAAGGTGTCATATTTTGAGACCACATTAGGTGGCAGTAAAGCATGGAGCCTGGCCACTCGTTTCAATTCTATCGTTTTTACAGCCTAATTTTACGCAATTAGTGATTTTTTTTATTGTTATTGTCGTTTAAAGCCAAGAATAGCGGTATGTGTCTGTGGTTATTCTTACCTAGCAACACCGTGCGCGATCCTGTGCCTTTGCGACCACGTGAGAGGGGCGATGTTCATTTTCCTGCGCAGCCTTTGATCTAACGTGCCACCGCACATTAACTGGTAGACCAGGCAGACTTCCGCACCTAGTTGTGAACGTTTTAAATCACTACATAGTATAAAGCAAAGTCGCTTCCTGTCTGTCTGTCCCTATGTATGCTTAGATCTTTAAAACTACGCAACGGCTTTGATGCGGTTTTTTTAATAGATAGAGTGATTCGAGAGGAAGGTTTATATGTTTATATATATAATACATGGATAATATAGAAGAAAAACACTGATAATTTTAGTGATTTTTAATGTAAAGTCGTAAATAAACACATTGTTTTCCGCACACAAAATTGAATTCAACTGAAGAGGTAACAGACAGACACACTTTTTAACAATATATACTTTTGAGTATAGATTATTTCTATACAGAATTAAAGTCAGAGCGCAGGTATGCGTCGACTAGCTGACGAATGGGATAGCAGCAGAAGAGGAATAGGGTATTACGTTATGGCATAACCGCAACCTTCTTGGCAAGAGCTAATTTTAAAATGTTCGTTTATGGTTTTTTATAAAGTTGAATTAAATTTTGACGACCTCCGCGGCTGAGTGGTTTGTACGCCGGGTTTCATGGTGTCTCCTACTCGAGAGGTTCGAATCCCGGTGGGGGCAGATGTTTGTGTTATGAATACAAGCATTTGTACTCCAGTCATGGATGTTTAACATGTAGTTCTATAAAAATATACTAATATATGTACAGTATATGTATTCTATCCGTTACCCTAGTAACCCATAACACAAGCCTTATAGTGCTCACTTTGGGGCTAGGCTAATTGGTGTGAGTGTTGGAAATATTTATTTATTTCTTCTCAGTTGAGTTGAGTTCGAAGCAAATAAAATTTCTTTAAATACCTTAGTTGAAAATAGTTAACTCCATTTGCTATAGACACTTGCGTTTCCTTCCTTAGCTTCTGTTACTATTTGATAAAGGTTTTCCGAATATTTATTACTAGCGACCCACCCCGGCTTTGTACGGGTGCAAAACTAGGTTTTAATTTTTCGTGTGCAATTAATCTGTTTTTAATTAAGGCTTAATTAAGGATTTTTATCGTTTTTTGCACTGTTCCAATAGAAAATAAAAATTAATTGTATTGTTTTTTAAGTTTATTTAATGGGCTTTCAAATGACACCAATATTGGTGGCGATAAATATGTGTGCGTGCGTGTGAATAAGGGTTATAATAAATAAATAAATATTTTCAACACTCACACCAATTAGCCTAGCCAAACTAAGCACTATAAGGCTTGTGTTATGGGATACTAGGGTAACGGATAGAATACATATACTGTACATATATATATATATATATATATATATATATATATATATATATATAAATATGTGTTAAATCTCCATGACTGGAGTACAAATGCTCGTCGTATTCATCACACAAACATCTGTAGGAAGGCCAAAGGGGAACATCTTCCTCCGAGTTGGGTGGAGGTAGCTTGGGGGCCGCGGCCCGACTGATGTTGGTCGGGCATCGTATATATGAAGAGTTAGCCTCCGAATTTCATTTGCGCGATGTAGGCTTCCATACTATTATGATCGCAGTGCAGGTAACGCCATCTCTTGAGGGTGGTGAGTAATGATTTCCTCCATCCGTTGTATATATGTGGTGCATATAGATGTCGCCGCCACACATCTGCCCCCACCGGGAGTCGAACCCGGGACCTCTCGAGTCGGCGACACCATGAAATCCGGTGTTCAAACCACTCGGCCACGGAGGTCGTCGAGGTAATAATGCTTGAAACTTATTTTCGATTTTTTTAACGCCGAGTTTATACATTTATTTATTAATGTATATCCACTCACCTCCATAGCTGTACCCGTACAACGGCACTATGTTATCGTGTCGGTACTGGTTGAGGCACAATTCTCGTATCAGTTCCCTGTCTCGTGCGTCCACAGCACGCAGTCTCTTCACCGCTACAGTCAACTGTTTCCATTCACCTGACATGATAAAGTTTACATTGGTTTTATTTCAACTAAGTAGTAATGTTATCATTAATCACTACAAAACCGGAAGACGGAAAAGGACTCATTTTCTGCTTAGAACAAAAAAAGTGCAGAAATGTTATATGAAATCTCATTGTTGCACTATTTTTATTTTTAATTCAGTTGTAAAACCACAGAGGTTGTATGTATGCATAAGGTCAAAATTATATTAGCTGAAAATTAAAATCGGCTAAATAATACTGTCTCGGTGGGGAAAAAAAAGTAAAGGCGCTTTTTTCGCCGGGTCGGTGCGAGTTCGTTTCGTTTTCGTTTCTGTACAGATTCTTTACCGCAACAACCACGCTAAGATAACTCACACCATAACAATACAAATAATGTCGCGAACAAGATGGCTTGGGACAACAGTAGATGCCGTTCGCATAACCAATTCCCAAGCGCCCCTTATCAGAGCCAACAGACAAAAGATGTTGAATATTCTGTCAACATCTGCCAATTGAAAATCGAAAGCTTAAGCCGCGCAAAATGTAATAATTTTCCAAAGCGTCGCTTCCGCTAGTTTGTACTGCGGCTCTTGACTGGCTGCGCAACTTGGTTATTAGTTGTAGCCATAGTTACATACACTTAAATTAAACGCCATATGATCAAATAAATCTATATAAATTACAAAATTTAAATCTTTGTTAATGTTCAAGAGAGATGGTCACACCAAGAAACGAAATTATTAGCAAAATCAACACTAATATAATCAATTGAAAGAGCGCAAAATAGCCTGCTTTTGCACATAAAGCCTCGATGGCACGTGGTGAGTTACAAGCTGCAAGCCAGCCTGTTCGCTAGCAGCTTGTAAACTTGTCTCGTGTCATCGAGTAGGAGATTGTAGAATAGCCGATGACATGAGGCGAGTTTACAAGCTGAAGCGAACTCGCTGGCTTGTAGTTTCTAACTCACCCCGTGTCATCGAGGCTTAATCGAGCGAAGCAAGCTTAAAGCAGCGCGGAGCGAAGCAGTGTCTTAAAAAAATTACAAATCGCATTGCTCAGAATACAAATTTCTTCTCTGTTTTGTTCCAATCGCATTGTTCAAAATACGCATCTTTTCTCCTCACAGTTCCAATCGCATTACTCAAAAAAACACATATCTTCTTCGCTTCGTTTTTATCGCATTGTTCAAAATACATGTCTACTCCTCTGCGCTCCAATTGACCAGCATCATAGTACATAACATCATCCGTAAATAATGCTCAATTTTGTTTCCATGATTGTATATAACAAGAAAAGTTAATAAGAGATGTTAAATAACGAATCTTCAGTTCCGGGCGAAACAGAATATTGCAGAACCAATAAATGTATGTTTTTTGAAGTGATAACTTCTTTAGCACCGTTGTGATTTCTCGATGAAACGAAAATTTAACAGTACTTATTTGAAACAATGTATCCGTAATTTTGTAACTGTCTGCAAGAGACAGATAGCCGAACGGTAACGGTCTTGGAGTCGACACCAAATTTAATCATCAAAATTGTTTTTTTTTAACTATTATTTACTTTTCAAAACAATTTAAGTATAGAATACTAAAATTTGCCCAGTATTTTACAATACCCGAATAGTAAAGTATTTAACTTTGGTAGGTGCCTAAGTTGTTTATTAATATAGGCTTGATTTTTATCAACAGTTTTAACCTTTCCAATGTTTGCAATTTTTTATAAATAAATATTTCGAAAAAACCTTAGATAAGAAAAACATAACAAAAGAAATAAAATAAAAATAGCTGGTAACAAATATGGCCGCGGGCGGCTGAAGAATTTTACGTGAACACATTTTTGTAGGTTTCACTTCTAACGCATATGAACAGGAGTGGCATTCTGTAAAGTCACATTTCACTTTCGAGCGCGGATCCGTTTCGGATTTTATCATTGGCATTCTGTAGTCAAGTGAGAATCAACGCTAGCGCTACTAGGCGAGAGTGGCGGTGAAATGAACTAACGCAGGATATAGCTTGACAATATGCTCAAGGATTTGAAGTTTAATGGCATTCTGTAACGAATTTTACACTCACTTTCGGATCCGCACTCGAATTGTTATGTCAAAGTGACTTAGTGTGTAGCTATGGCAATCAATCAAACAAACTTTGCTAATAAATTACGATTTTTGTTTATAGAAGATCTTTTAAAGTAAGTATTTTTAATGTAGGTCTCATTGTTTATTTAATAATTCAAAAACTCATGTCCACCTATTTTTTCAGATCTCACTCTATTGCCTTGTGCTTAATATTAATGTCAAGAAGTATAAATAAAATTGCCTCAATTTTAAGTCATCCAGACATCGTAAAAATATATAACATTTCTGCGAAATGCATCTCAACACCAAGTGTTAAAGGAACAGTAAGTAAACTCTGATTAACTAGAATAACCAATAAGTTAAATATTATATTATAAATCAAGTAGACCAGTGTTTCTTATAACTTTTACAATCCTGGAACAATATCAAAATTCTAAAAAATCTATGAGCCCGTGTCTTAAAGTATTTTAGGTAATGAAATCATAAAAAAATACTTTTATTGGCAGTTTCTTTAGTAAAGCAAATATTAAATGAGCTATTCTTTACCTTTGTTACAGTTTTTTTGAGAAATTTCAAATACCTGGAGTTGTTGTTTGCATAGATGGTATCTTTGTCACCATGATACGACCCAAAGAAAATGAAGAAGGGTATTATTGTCGTAAAGGTAAGCATGCAAGAAATGTTCAAGTAGTAAGTACACCTTTAACTGATTTTCATCTATTTGTTACTTTCTTAAAACTTGTCATATTTCATGAACATATAAATATATAAATTTATGTAAAGATAAATTAAAAGACTGGAATTAAATTTTGTAAATATTTTGTTACAGATTGTTCATGCCGATCTCAATGTTTTGCATGTCGATGCCTCATTTGTTGGAGCTAGCCATGATAGCTTTATTTGGCACTGAGGTTCTTAGAGAAATCTTTAGCTAAATCTCTATTAGCTGCCAGGAACTCGATCAAAACATTAAGTTGCTCTACAGAGGGATGCGACGATTGTGACACCACTGCAAAAAACAGAAATGATTTTAATATAAATTAAAACTTCAGTAATCAAAACCACATTTTATTTAACTTACTTCATCTCGCCTCTCTTCTACAGTTTTTCAAATGAGCCAAAAACAAACTAAACAATGACCGCAATACGTTTGGAAGTCGATTTTCTTAACAAATGTAATTTCCACATTGAACTTTTGGGAATATTAGATGAGATTTCTTCATGGAAAAATACTTACCGCTTCTAATATATTTTTTTTAATTTATTCAGCTTTGGCTCCTGAGCCATCAGCAAAAAAGACCGCTTTTGATAAAATCACGCAAAAACCTAAGTGGGTATTTGCATTTGTTTACCGGGGTGCGTTCCAAACTACGCTCTAGGTGCAACAAATTTCAAAATTGACATGCAACGATATTAAATACCCTAGATGCAACACGTGCGCTCAAAATGTGTCCCAATCAAGAAGTGCTTGAACACGACTCAAGCACTACGTTGAAAATCAAGATGCCGCAAAACTCCGTGAAAAAATGCATAATAAATACTTATAGTACGTAAAGTGTCCTTTTCTACAGGTATCTAATAAATGTTTGTAAAATTAACGCATTTGAAGCAAATAATTATGTTCTAATACTTACTATAAATTGATTTAATAGAAAAAAACGTGATATTCAAATGCATGATCGGTAATATAGCTGTCTCTTTTCCTCACGGTCCGTACCTGCTATGTTGCTAATAGCGCATCTTCAGTGCGTAGAGTCAAAGAAATAAGGTCTTTATTCTTACGCGTATAGCAATAAGTGGTAAATTTTTACGAGCTTGCATTTTGAACTGTCATAACTCATTGACGCATGCGTTTTAATTAAGACCTTTACATTAAATGTAACTTTGAATGTTTAAATAATGCCTTACATTGTTTTTGACTACGCGATTATCTTACGGAGCTCCGCGTATCGTCCAATTTACCTTTTGGACAGGTTTAAGCCACGATTTTGTTCGTGATGTTGTATCTAGGGTATTTAATATCGTTGATTTTATGTCAACATTAAAAAGGTTCCACTCATAGCCGTAGGTTTCGAACGATGCCCCAAGTGCACGGAGTTCCATTCTGTTAAAAGTTTAATAGATAGATACTAGAATCGATTCTTGGATGATTCTTTAAACCTAAACCTTAATTTGACAATAGTGTATCCTTGTCATTATCTATACAAAATGAAAAGGATACTCTGATGATAAATTTAGCTTAAGTTTAGAGAATCATGCCAGAATCGACACCAATGAATAATTAAATTAATCCATTTTATTAAAAACAGAATCAGCAATTGCTGCAATCATAGACATAGTTATAATCATAGATATCGCTTGAAGTGAGACCGATCATTCATCTATGGCATAGTTTTGTATCTATGGCTCTCACTGAATGCGGCGGATATGCATTCACATCACAGAACGGATCGCTTTACGGAATTTTCGCATTCTGTAAAAAATATTACCACCATGTGAAGCGAGATGACATTTTTATCGCAAGTGAGTTGTAGTGTTACCATTTTAAGAAATTTCGGTAAGTCGAGATCATAGGTATAGCATGTGTCTATGATCGTGATACATCGACTTAGTTCATAGAGCAACACGGAAAGAAGTAGGGACATAATCCATAATACTATTAAAATCATTCTGCTACTTTTGCGAGGGAGGAGTATACACAAAGGCAGTTTAATATACATTCGCAAAAAAATTAAACTGTACTTACGACACACGCATAAAAAAATAGACAATACACCCTCGTTTTTTCGCCAGGTATCAATGAAGTCGATTCGACGGATCCTAAACATGTACTGACAGGTTTTTTGTTCTGTGAAACAAGTCCGACGATTGAATTTTAACAAAATAATATTTATATTGTGTTTTTAAAAGTGGTGAAATAGAAATAATAGTGTCGATTCTGGCATGATTCTCTAAACTTAAAACTAATTTTAACATCAGTCTCTCCTCTTCATTCTCTATAGAGAATGACAAGGATACAATGTTGTCAAATTGAAGTTTAGGTTGTTAATAATTCTACTTATATGTGAAAACTTATATGTGAAATATAACACCATCCTTTTATTAGTTTTATGTTCCATACATGTTTAAAAAAAAATTACAGAACATTTTGGCATTTTTGATCTCCTAACATACACTCACGTGACTTGATTCAGTTTAGAGAAATATCCGAGCGCAACTAGTTTTGTTCGTGAGCTGGGCCTGTTGCGGGGGAAAATCGGCAGAGGGAAAAGCTGTGAATGCCTACTTCCCTCCTGGCCGCTTCGGCCGTGTGGCTCTATGCATAAATTGATTCTCTAGATAAATTTGTAGATACGACGCCTGGGTCTAAAGTTTTACTGAATTTAAACTTAAAATTGTCTTATTTTTAAAGTTTGATAACTTGGCCGAACGGCGCATTGCCTTTGCGTTATGTGATAATCTCTACTGTATAAAATCTTGTAATCTGTGGTCTGTGTTTTTATTCTTGGTTTATTCTAGGTTAAAAATTGTTCGTGTATTATCTAAAATACTTTTTAAAAATAATTTTACCATGTAGAGTAGAAAACGTTATAGATCTCAAGACCGCCCATTAATCTTACAAGAAGGAAAAGGGCACTAATTTCTTCGAAATGTTGTAAGTATACGTAAATTACAGTAGTTTTTATTTTTGTAAGACTATGTTAACCACTTGTTTGAAAAGCCACAATTAAATTGACTGGCATAAAATTTGATTATTTTATTTCCACCGCACAAACGTTGGTCCATGTCGCAATACAGCCAGTGTCTATGGACATTTCGCTCGCAGGCACTGGCACATTAGAAAATAAGTTCTTTTAATTCTTTTTTGATTTATGTTCTTTTTATATATTTTCGGATTTATTTGTAAGTGTCATTGTAAAAAGAGAATAAGAGAAAATTTGATTCGTACATATTGTTATTTTGTAGTTGTGAATATTTCCGAATATAGTGCTCCAAGTACGTATTAATAGAATGTAATAATATTGATTATTTTCTTATCTCAATACTTTACTTTTATAAAAATCATAAAGTTTGTGTTAAAAGAAAAAAAGAGTATCATTAATAAGTTTATTCTGACCCAGGCCCAATCATAATTGTGACATTTATTGTTGTTATTCAACAACTTATATATATATTTTTTATTTCAGCAACACGCACAACAAGTCCTTGGCAGGGTTCGCCTCCATCTCAACAAAGATCTCTGTTAAAATTTGTCTAATGACACATGGCCTATTGTTGCGGTGCTAGACTGCTTACATTATATTCATGAGAAGTGGTCACTGCGCCAGCTACATCTACAACCTGCAGACCACCTGGTGTGGTGGACCTGTCTGGACAGGCCACAGTAGGCCTATTCGCCAACTGCTTTTGACAGATGGAAGTAATAATCACTGAGCTATTTAGTGATCCACTACTACTGCTTTATATAACACCACTCAGATACTTGTTCAGAAAAGCATCGATTAATATTCAATTTTCTCTTTATAAAAATTGGCAAATAGGCTGACGAGCATCTCTGACAAAAATGTAACAATGTAATGTACAGTTTCAAAGGCATCTGTCATAATTTATGAATAAAAATGTTACATATTTATTTTAATGAGTTTTACTATAAATAATCACCCTTTTATTAAATTATCTTCATTTTCATTGCAATGGGGGTTTACGCAACTCGCCGGTCTATATTATATATCATTCAGAATTAAGTAGGTATGTATATTAAATATAGGAACTACACAGAAACTAATTCTTAAATAGTTAGTTTTTATGTAGAACATTTAAAACGTTCAATCTAAATAAAGAGGAGCCCGGAGACGCAGGTGCTTAGAGTATTCGTCCTGCAATCATGAAAGTTAGGCAACTTTTGGTAATTGTATGGGTGACCAAAAACTTATTATCTCGATCTTCTCCGTGTTTCAGATGACACGTCAATCTATTGGTCCCAGCTGCATCTGCAGTCCTTAGCACTGATCAGTCCGCACTAGGTCCTACTACTAGGTGGGTCACGGCCAGTCTCCCTATTCCATCTGCCTCAACAGTGGGGGCAGGAATAGGCTGATGATGAAATAGTTCAATAAAATCATTACTTTTGTAGTTTACTGTGGTGAAGGGTTAAAAATATGAGTGACTATTTTTTAAATCAAAATATATTTATACAATTAACATTAACTACATTTAATGTTTACACAACACCGTTGCTTTATGCTTTTTACTAAAGGTTCTTTTGGTCTTATTATGGTGATAAAGGTACAGTCTATACTACCAACAGCTGCAGGCATTTTAAATTTCTCCAAAAATCTGTAACAAAAGTAAAGTTTATTAAAATAACTCCAAAAAAATATACCTAGTAGTTTTTTTAAAGGTAAATTGGTCTAAACCAAAGTTAAATGTCGTTTATTGACTCTCGTTCCTTCCGGTTGACTGGTAGAGAATGCTATGCTGGCATTAAGACCGCCATATGTAATGTAAAGGCATTAAAATTAATTAAATAAATTAAATAAAAAGTGGTCCTGAATAGCTCTGTTAGCATTTACTACTTAAGTATTAGATAATTTAAATAAACTGCAAATAGAAATTTTATTACCCACATAAAATATTCTAAAATAATTAAAGTAAAGGATTGCAAAAACTAAGAAACACTGTTCTACTTGAATTATATGTAATATTTATACCGGAGGGTCTACTTTATTATATCTTTTGTACACCTATTTGCCCAAGTATTTGTTTAATTGTAGTGAATCAAAGTTTACTTACCAATTCTTTATCACTTGGCATTGTGATGCATTTTGCTATGTCTGGATGACATAAAATCTTAAAAAGGTGGCAATTTCATTTACAAGTCTTGATATTGATGGTTGGGATAAATGTGTGTAATTTTTTGCCCTATTATCCTTAGTAACTCCCATTTGCACAAATGAAAGTGTACACAGTATCTGAAACAAAAAAAAAACTTTTTATTCTTATATAATTGTTATAAAAAGTTTCTTGGTTGGGTTTTATTTTTGTTATGCAATTAGGTACTTTACCTTCATTCTATTGGATAATCCTTTTCCATTACACTTGGTTTCTTCTAAATGAATACTTTAAATCATTTTCCAATTGTTGAAAAAAATCTTTATTTAGTCACATATTCATCTTCACATGAAATTGCTCAAGGTTACACAGAAATTAGGCTTGTAGGCGGCTTCTGGCCAAATCTACATCATACATGGGCTTTCTATAGTAAAAAGCAAGTAATAGAGTGAGTCATCTGAAATACTAGATAGACATAATTTTAAAGAATTATTACTTAAATAAACAAAAGCAACGTAATTATAAATAATTTAATAATTACTCTTGTTTTATGATGATAATAGTCTACAAAAATACTCACTTCGTACAATCACTTCTATTACCGCAGCTAATGAGTAACTTTTATTTTGACAGTTACTTTCGAGTGCGGTTTTTAATGTGAGGTGTAAACAAGCGCTGAAATTCGTTACAGAATGCCATTGAAACGTCAAAGACATTTAGGTATGTTACGGTCTCACCTGTGATAGTTTACTAAACCGCCACTCTCACTTAGTAGCGCTAGTGTCGATTTTCACTCGATTACAGAGATGCGCATAGAGTAAGCCCTCATTCGTCCATGTTACCAAACTTTAAAAATAAGACTATTTTAAGTTTACATTCATTAAAACTTTAAACTTGAGCCTCATATCTACAAATATATCTAAAGAATAAATTTACGTGCTTTTTTTCACGCATAATAACTAAGTCGATATATCTCGATTTACCAAAAACTTTTAAAATGGTAACACTACAAATCACTTAGGATATAAATGACATCTCGCTTCACTTGCTTGTACAATTGGTTACAGAATGCGAAAATTCCATGAAGCGAAACATAAAGAGATTCAAAAGCGGATCCGTTTCACACAGTGAGATGAATTTATGGGTTTTACAGAATTGCACTACAGCACATGTCCGTTTTTTTATATCTCCTCCTGTTGACGGATCCAAAAACCGATCCAATAATTAGAATAATTTTACAAAATCAAAAATGCTACTACAATTTTTTTATATAAGTACTATTGTTTTTAAAAAAATATTGCAATAAACCAATAAACCATCGCACAGTATAAAAAGTCGCTTCCGCCGTTTTTTTATTAAAAATAGTTCATAATTGACATGTGCACACTTATAATATGCATGTACAATATTTAGTGTTACCCTAATCAGCGTCAACAATTCCAATAATAAAAAATAAAATCTTTTTTAAATTTCGAAAAATACAGAGAACAAATATAAGCCGAGCTAAAATGAACACTTGATGCAAAATTAATTTATTATAAGTATCGTTAAATTACTACCTATATGAATTTGATGATATACATATAATATTTTACCTTTAAAAACCTGAGCGAATCCCCCTTGGCCGAGCATGTTGCTAGCATTCCAGTTATTGGTAGCTTCCTTCAGTTCATCGTATGGCAACATCGGTATGGCGGCCACATTTCTCCTTATCTCCGCCCTGATATCGTTCTCTCTGCTCTCTTGCGATGAGGTCGACTGAAACAATATGGTAAAGCAAATTACTTTCGAAATATTCCTAAATTAATAAATATTTCTAACACTCTCACCAATTAGCCTAGCCCCAAAGTAAGCACTGTAGGGCTTGTGTTATGGAATACTAGGATAAGAATACATATCATCATCATCATCAGCCTATTAATGTCCCCACTGCTGGGGCACAGGCCTTCCCTATGGATGGAATAGGGAGATTGGGCCATGACCCAACACGCGGGCCCAGTGTGGATTGGCGGGTGCTAGCGACTGCAGATGCAGCCGGGATCAACGGCTTAATGTGCCTTCCGAAGCACGGACGAACTCGAGATAGAAGATTTTTGGTCACCCATCCAATGACCGACCACTGCGAAAGTTGCTTAACTTCAACGATCGCAGCCGAACGCTCTAACCGCCTGCGCCATCGAGCCCTTCGAGAGAATACATATACTGATACATATATTTATACATAAATACAAATAAATATCCATGACTTAAGCACAAATCATCTTGTATTCATCACACAAACATTGGCTCTTGAGAGACACCTTGAAACCCGGCGTACACACTACTCGGCGATGGAAGTCTTCAAACCTTTACATTTTTATTAGCGACGTCGTTTTGCAGGATAGAATACCATTCGGTTCAATTATATAAATAGTACATTACTGCAGGGCCCAGCAAAAGAAGCATTGATAGACGAACGTTCGCCTCGGCACACATAATCCATCAATCCAAGTTCATCTGGATGGCAACGCCAAATAAGCAAAATCAAAAACCATTTATTCAGTCTAGGCCGTTACTAGCACTTGTAAAGGTCAAGAAGCTACGCCATCGGTTCGCAAAATTACGGCGGGAGGCCTTGTACTAAGAAGAACCGGCAAGAAACTAAACCTCCAAGAAGCTTGGTGTACTCAATAGAACGAAGTAACCATTTTGCAGATTGGTTTTAGTGGTTATGGGTAGTCATGCTCTCTTAAAAATCTCTTCGGCGGTGTCGTGTGAGGCGGGTCGTTGCGTTCCCTAAAATATGGTTGAGCGAAGCGATGGCTGGTTCATGCGTCATACTCGTGAACGGGTGCTGCCAGCGGAGATGAGTCTGCTCTACACTACTTTATTATTGTAATGATAATTATTATTAATTTTTGATTGTATTTTACATTACACAACTTGTATTTATACTGTGTGACACAGCAATCAAAATGTAAGTGAACATATATTATTTCTCTGATAAAGATTTAATGGCGGTGTGGATTCTGGTATGTTTTTCTAGACCTGAACTTGGTTTTGCAGTGGTGTATCCTTGTCATTCTCTATACAGACTGAAAGGGGGGGACTGATGTTTGATTGGTTTTGGGTTGGAAGAGTATTGCCAGGGTCGACAACAGTGTTTAGGTAATCACATGCATGTGTCCTGCCGTTGTGTTTATAGTTTGTTATAATAATGTACACTGGTACCTATATGTATTTTTTTTTCTATTTTAGTAACATAGTATCCATGTGTGGTTATGAGTAGTCATGCTCTCTTAAAAATCTCTTCGGTGGTGTCGTGTGAGGCGGGTCGCTGCGTTCCCTAAAAAATGGTTGAGCGAAGCGATGGCTGGTTCATGCGTCATGCTCGTGAACGGGTGCTGCCAGCGGAGATGAGTCTGCTCTTAATTCACTGGGTACTACTATTAATCGTTGTTCTAAACTTTAATCGTTCATTATTATTATTTTCTTTTTGCCTAAGCGGTAGGACACGTCATTCCTAAACTTTGTTAAACCATTTTTTTTTACATATTTTAATTTTTTATTTTATAGTCATAATTTTTATATTATTTGCATTTTTTTTTTGTTTGTAATGAAAAGTGACTTTATGAGTTACCTCATATTGAAGTCATTTTTCAATTTGACGACTCTGTATATAATACAGGGAGAAAAAAACAGCCCTTGCTGAGTTTCTTGCCGGTTCTTCTCAGTACAAGGTCTCCCGCCGTAGATTTGCGAACCGATGGCGTAGCTTTTCGACATTCACAAGTGCTTGTAACAGCCTAGACTGAATAAACGATATTGAATTTTGAATTTTGAATTTTGAAGGGGTACTTCACACCGGCCCACCGACTGTAACTTTATAATGTAGCTTCGCTCTGCATCTTCTATCGCATTTATCACGGGGAGTGTTCTGAGGAATTGTTCGGATTAATGCCAGCTGTTGCTTTTCGCTATCGTAAATCTCGACAAAAAGTTTATGCCCACCATCTTGATGCGTGGCTATCCACAACCTTGACGATTTTTTTACCAAATATGACAAAACTGTGGAATACATTGTCACCGGCAGCGTTTCAGGACCAATACGATTTGAAAACCTTCAAAAAAAGAGCGTACTCTGTCCTTAAAAGCCGGCATAGCATTTGTGATACTCCTGGTGTTGCAGGTGTCTATGGGCTACGTTGATCACTTACCATCGGGTGAATAAAATGCCAAAACTATCACTCGCGCCGCCGTTGCCCACTCTGACTCAGTTAAAATATCCTCTACTCCGTGAAACCCTGAAACCTTACTCAACAACAAAAACACAATACCACCAGAGGTAGTGTTATTTTACTGTATACTGTCTTCTGTAAGATGGAGGTAACTTAACTATACAGGCGTGCCAATTTGAGCGGAGAATCCGCTATGGCCTACCTCCCTTAAATAATAAGAGAATACATTTTATCCCTAATAGAAATCGTACCCGCATCCTCTCTCTTAGAGATGGCATTGGCCGCTCAGCTAAGAGTACTTAAATCAAATTAATGTTCATTTATATTTATGGAACAACAAGAAAACATACGCTCTAAAACAGATACATATCATCAAATAGAAAATAATGATTAATTTTAATACTTTGAAAATGTTGCACGGCATTTGCTACTCTATTTCCTTTCAATATGTGGTATATTCAGATTATGTCAATAACACTAGTGAACATGTTACTACATAGTACGTATATTGAAACGTGATTCATGTCATTAATAGTCTTACCAAGTCGGCTGACTCATCATCCGTGGGTGTACCATTCAATCCTTTACTCGATGTTGGCAGAAGAACACCCTGTATTGAGGAAAAAC
This sequence comes from Chilo suppressalis, assembly GCA_902850365.2. Lineage (NCBI taxonomy): Eukaryota > Metazoa > Arthropoda > Insecta > Lepidoptera > Crambidae > Chilo > Chilo suppressalis. The sequence continues at coordinate 8,950,191 of OU963895.1, read as the reverse complement.
ATGCGAAATTTAAATTATTATTCTCAGTATTAATTATTGTGACAGTGGCTTACAATGTGATGCGCACTTGTTTACGTCTAGATTTTTTGGCACTGTATTGGATTGTTACGCTCAAACTAGATCAAATATGTCCGGAAAAATATTTCAGTTTTAGGTTCTTCAGCACTGTTACAAGCGCTATGAACACGGAAAAACGGTTACTGGCGCTTGCGCCAGTGCCGAAATATCAGGAACTCACAAAAAAAAGGAACAATTAGCCAATTTGATCCCAGATTTAATTTTGACCCACCATAAGCGTTTTTCTTACAACCATTTCAAAACAAAATGGTAGATTACTTCTTAAATGTATTATATCCCTGGAAACAAACTTGTTATTTTCTGTATCATATTTGATATGACAGTATTTCCCCCCTTTCTGTGACATAATTTTGATATTAAGTTAGGGGTTTTCCCATGGACTAAGGATTTCCCTATTAGATTACCAATTTTTATTATAATGTCAAGAAATCGGAAAGAGTACCTGTTACATTTTCGAATTTAAAATTGATTTCGAAATTCAAACTACTATATATATCTTTATATATATAATTCTTCTGTGAGTGTGTATGTCACTGAACTTCTCTTAAACGACTGGACCGATTTTGATGAAATTTTTTGTGTGTGTTCAAGGGGATCTGAGAATGGTTTAGATTCACAATTTTGTCCGCTGGACAACCCCTATTTTTTTTAGGGCGGTACGAAGTTCGCTGGGTCAACTAGTATATCTATAATATCTATTGTATTGAAAATATTTTTGATCCATATTAACACAGTTTCTTTGTTATTAGGTCCCGGGTGCAATGACGTATTCTCTAAAAGGGAAAACTTGTCTGTTTTGCATTTTTAAGCGAATTATCGGGCAAGTGGTTTAGGAATCAATTGATTTGATCTAGCGATGCGCGACTACTAATGATTTTACCTTTCGACTAATTCGTAACTACTAATTTGACTATTCGAAAGACAAATAAGTAGTACTACTATTGTCATTATTCGAATAACGACTACTAATTAGTAATACTAATGTAAATGTACAAGAGCGCAACGAATAAGGTAAGGACAGGTTCGCTCATCTTCGTCACGTAAGTCAGTCGAGAGTTGGTTAGTCGACCGACTTTTAGTCGTTAGAAATATTCTGCGGGTCGCTGCGTGCAATGCGCGGCGCCCGATACTTTCGACTCCAGTCGAATGATATAAAGCGCAGTCGACTTAGTCGAATGATGCGTGGAGTCGAATGATTAGTATTAGTATTATTCGAAGTCGCGCATCGCTAGTTTGATCGTACATGCAATTACGCTTATAAAAAAAAAATTTAGTGACCATGAAAGTTTAAAACGGTATATTGAAACGTAAAGTGTCCTAGTTCATAAGTCGAGAATATGTAATCGACAGTTTAGACAATAGGCATGATGACTAACTTATTTTATTTGTCTATCAGGTAGATTATCATAAAGTATGGGACACATATTTTTTTTTCTTTACTCACTCAATCCTAACTTTACAGAGATATTGATTTGAAATGTCGCATGACGTCACGTCTTGGTACAATTTTTACTTAGAAGTGACGTCATGAGACGTCACTGCCATTCCCTTCCATCTTTGTAAACTCTTTTTTGGACCGAATGGTTGATTGACAAAAGAAAAAACAAATGTGTCCATTATTTTTTGACAATATTTATCAGTTTTTTTAAGTTCAAACTCTAATGTCTTGAATCGTGATGAACAATCACGTATCAACGAAAAAGTTTTTGTAAAAAAAATCATTACTATTACTAACAATTTCATTATGTCATAAAATTTAAAAACCTTTTCTATTGGGAAAGTATAAGTTATTAATAGGTACATCAATTATAAAATGGCTGATAATGATTTACTCATTTGTGGGCTTCAGAATGTCTTGGAATCCATAACAAAATATTTTTCATAAGTATAAGAACTCACCTGTTCTATCAATTTTACTGGTAGCGGAATTGAAGATTCTTCTGAATGTATTTTTTGCTTTTTGTTTGCTTTATCTGTAAAATATTAATACATATACAGGCATAAATGAAAATATTAAATTAATGTGTATTAAGCTGATTCTTAACAGATACATAAAAAAGAAAACTAATAATACAGTGTGTATTTGGATACATAATGAATTATGTGTTACCTGAAAAACTTTACTAGCTAATTCAGACAACTAAATCGTTACATATAAGCAAATCATTAATGATTTTTTTCAAAAAAATATCTGCCTTATCTTACTAATTTTAAAATAATGAAACCCTAACAATTTTAATGGTTATAAATTGATTCAAATAAACTTACTAACTACTACTAGCAACTTTAAGAATGTACATACTTTAAATGGATAATAATTCCATAAAAGGAAATATGCGCCATTTTAGAATATTTTATAACCTATATATATAAATTAAAGAAAAAAATATGGTGCTATATATACTGCTTATGAATGTATAAATGTTCGCACTATTTTTACACTTCATTTTTTAATTTCTCATGTAACTCAGTGTATTGTATACATATATACACACTGTTATTAGGAAAAAAAATCAATACTCTAATTTAATATTTTACCTTCAATAACAGAGGTATTCCTTTCCCTAATCCCTTCGGGACAGAGCTTTTTATATAGCGTGTGAAATTTGTCATCTACAATTGGTACTAAACATCTGAGGGCTGGTATGTGTTCCATGCGATACAGGGCAATGAACAGTTCCCCGACTTTGTGGTTTTGCTGACCCCAAGTGGTGAAGAGTTGATTAGTTGGTGACATCGAATTTCTGCGTGCTATCTGTTCTATTTCCTGAATAACGAAAATATTAAACATCAAGCAAATATACATAACTGTTACTTGTGGCTATGTCAAAGTACCTGTGTATTAATCTGAATAACTCTTATGATTATTTTTCACTTCTAAAGAAAATATAACTAGAAAAAATTCCACGTGGACCTGGCAGCAGACGGGACACTAACCCGCACCCTTCGCTATCCGGGCGAATGCACTGACCAATTATGCTACCGCGGCCCAGATGGCCGCTTCGAAATTCCTCTAGCCATTCTTAAGCTGCAAGGCAGCGCCATCTCTTCGCATTGTATGTAACCCAAAATGTCAAAAAAATACTTTTACAAGTATTAAACATTTGAAAGAAGAAATAGCAATTATAGTAACAATTTTTATATTTTAAGCATGTAACTGCTAAAGAAAATATAACTAAAAAAAGTGTTCTTGAGAATCTAGTTATATTTTCTTTAGATTTAAACATCAAGCAGTTACATGCATAAAAAATAAAAAAATAATACTATTTTTTCCTTGTTTAAATGTGTGGTAATGGGGAAGAAAATGCAAAGTTCATTACAGATGACTCTTTGGCTGTTTGGCCTTTAACAAGCAACCTGTCGCTTAAGGGCTGTGTTCTAAACCTATGCTCTGAGTTAACTTATTAATTACTCTTTTTCAGTTTTGAATAAAATTTATGAAACTTATGTCAAATTTGACATATGCTGCACTTGGATGACGAGGTATGCAGCCCAAGTATATCTGAATATGTCACATACTCGGACAGCTGTCTTGATTTGTTGTCAAGGGCCGTTCAAAAATTGGCAGTATTCTTCTCCATGTAACGTAACAGTTTAGGTTAGAGCATTACATCAGTGAATAAGGAGTACTGCATTACAATATGCTATTTATAAACTGGTTACTTTTCTACTACATTGTTTTTTAGTGGTGTCGATTCTGGCATGATTTTTTAAGCCAAAACTTAAATTTGACAACAGTGCATCCTTGTCATTCTCTACACAGAATGAAAAGGAGAGACTAATGGTAAATTTAGTTTTTAGTTTAGAGAATCATGCCAGAATCGACACCACTATATACATATATATATAACTGAACTTACATGTAAGATATAATCAAAATTAATGTTCTTTTTTTGCTTAGAATGCTTAGTAATGCAGTGTCATAATGAGATGTTTCTGAAAATCATAAATTGGATTATTTTAAGTAGAAACTCCTTTGTATTGTTGTTTCCTAATAGGTCGGTTTTAAAGCGGAACAGATTGTCTAGCTACAACTATAGAGAATGTTTAAACTACAGTACTTAAATATTTAATATATTTGAATATCTGTTAAGAAATTTATTAGAGTTGTAAGTTACTATTTTTATTAAAAATAAGTTTCTGATATAACCCCTCACTCTAAAAATCCCAACAACGTACATCATCAAAATTCTGTATACGTATTTACCTGCACACACGCGAAAATAAACAAAACAGGTTTGATTCTACTGTTGAAATTGAAAGTGTATGTGCCGGAAAAACCTAATTCGAGAGTTGAATGTTTTATAATGGCTTTCTACTACTGCCTAAATTAATAATTTGGACATATTATGATAGCACATAATTCTGTGCTGTGGTATTTCCATTGGTTAAATTAACATGGGAAAGCCCAACATTAAGAAGACAAAATTTAAGTTGTACTTACATTGATCTCAAATGCTTTGTATCCCATTCGATCGGCTAATTCTTTCCAATCGTCAACATTGTCCAATATTCTGCATAGCTCCCGGTTAATTTCGTACGGTATTGAGTAAATATACATTTTTTTACAATATTTTCCTTATCATTAACTAAAGTCGCACAACCAACTCACTCAAACAAACAAATGTGACTTACTGACGTCATTTCATTCACACAATCCATGTGTCAAAAATGCTTAAGACCATGCTAACTATAAAATTTACCCAAATATGGGTAATTTAACAAATGTTTTTACAAATGTCTATACTTGCCTATACTTTTCTCACTAAATATAAAAACTTTGCTGAATGCTTTACGATTTGGTACTTAATTTCATTAGCTGTGGTTGAATTTAGGGGTAGTTTTCATTTGGGGGGGACGGGAAGGTTACCCCGACTCCCTCCCCCCCACTAAAGATTTTATTCGGAAATGCTTGTTTTTTTTAATTAACCTAACCTAAAAATTCATATTTTTTTTAGGATGCAAGGACTAGGGAAGTAGGAACCAGTACTTCTGCCTTATCTCCGGCGCTGCGGGAATAGCAGCCCCTCCGCCTTTGCGTGACTAAGTCACAAGCATCACTCCCCTTCACACCTACGGCTAGTTGGTCGACACCTCAGGCTCCGACCAGCCTCAGGCGCTACGGGTCGCACGATGCTTGCAGCTTTGTCACAGCAGGCGGGGGCTGCTCTCCCTCCGCGCCTCCGGGCTCTAAAAACACTCTAGGGGTAGGGCAGACCAAGACCACGGCGTGTCGGGCTTGACCAAGTCGGTTCTGAATTAAAGATTGTTGTAAAGCCACATTTATCTTTTTTTCTAAGTGTTGAGCCCATATTATTTTTTATTTATCAAGTAAATAATAGCAAATATATTTTTTACCGACGAACACAAAAACTTCGAATACTAATCATTCGACTCCACGAATCATTCGACCAAGTCGGCTTCGTTTTAATATCATTCGAATGGAGTCGAAGGTATCGGGCGGCGACCAACGTACTCTCGACTGACGTACGTGACGAAGATGAACAAACCGGGTCGACTCGGGCTTGGTCGGGCAAACTAGACGAGTGAAAGAGATGAGCAGAGTCAATGGATACTACTTTCAATCGTTTAATGATTAGATCGATATATGAACTCTTTAAAATAAAAATATGTATAAATCAAGTAATATTAAACAAACTCACTGGTAAATATAGTTTTCACTGCAAAAATAATAATTAATAACAGAATAAAGACATTAGTATTACTAATTAGTAGTCGTTATTCAAATAATGACATTAGTATACTACTAATTTGCCTTTCGAATAGCCAAATTAGTAGTTAAGAATTGGTTGAAAGATAAAATCATTCTTAGTCGCGCATCGCTGTCAGACGAATCTCAAAACAAACACAAAATGGCGGTAAATTGTCACACTTTGACAATAGTACCAACATAATAAACTTATTTTTACCATAGGCAACGAGAAACATGTTATTTTTGCATGAAAAATGGCAGCACTGATCAAAATTGCTGTCAAAATTGACTCATAACCTACAAAAATATTAATTTTCAATTTTTGTTTCTCGAGTTCTATTCGTTCTACCTAAAAAGATTTCGTGTACGTATTTCTAATAATTAATACTTTGCGTGACAAAAATTCAGCTCGCAACTCAACCACAGCTAATGGAACGCTGAGCGTTTATTTACCTTACCTTTATATTATACCTATTCCTTCTTTATGTACTCGGTATCTGTGTGAGTATACTAATTTGCTTTAATACAAAAACTTTTAAGCTATTTTAAAGGATTGAGTAGATTCCAGCTAAGTATCAGGAAAGTTCATAAAAAAACTTAGATGATGATAAGATAAGATAGAAACTCGGATATTCAAGAAATGTATGGAACTTGTATTATTATACAATAGCAGTTTTTACCAAAAATGAAAGCGTTTTAGTCGATGTATAACAGGAATACCATGTAAGCCTCCGACCTCCTTTTATTGTCATGACTTTATTGACAGACTGTACCTACTCAATATGTTTAAATACATTTTAAAGGTTCCTAATGTTATTATGTTACTATCTGTTCCAGGCTCGACCCTTAACTTTGTTTTATAGTCGTTTTTTCCTTTCACTCTTTTTTTTCTTTCCCTAGAATTTACTAAATTATTATGACACCTCCCCTCCCTTTTTGTCCTACATACTTATTTAAGGTTACCTGGATGAGATTATTACCTGACATTTAGATCACCTATATTAACAATAAAGAATGTTAACATTTTTAATTTTCACTTAAGATCCTTTTTTTAACACTTACACAAGTTTGCCTGTTCCTTGTATTATGGGATACCTACACTAGAGCATCGGATAGAAAATGTACATATATAGGTAATTATCTTTTAGTAGGAAAATAAGCCGCATGACTCAGGTACGATACGAACATGTAGCGCTAAAGTAGCATTTAGAATAAAGGTTACACTTAATATAGCACCGCAGATTTAAGGCTTAAACTTAGGTTAGGTTACTGAAAACCCCTGATTACTATATCATAATGTTATCCTTAGGAAAAGAACATAAAACATTTAAGTAAAGCAAAAGTAGCGATTTCCATTAAAATCTTGTGATCAATATTCGTTTGAATTTCCATTATTTCGGGGAAAATTATTTTATTAACACAACACCATACGTTATGTCACTGTCACTTAAATGACTACTACCACAGAGTACCTTTTATATATAGGGAATAGAGATCTAACTTCACGATTTTTTACAATGATGACTACTAGCGACATCTCGATCCCTCGGATGGCAACTTTCTCTGTATGCAACGAAATTATCCTCAGGGTACCCACTATACTACTATACACGCACGATAAGTTGAGACTTGACAGTATGCAAAAATTACTTATTTGTATTATTCTATTTCATAAATATGAATATAAATTATCCAATATTATTAATTTAGTTAACTTTAATAACATAGGATAATGCATATTTATATTTATAATGAAGAATAATACAAATAAGTAATATTTTGCATACTGTCAAGTCTCAACTTATCGTGCGTGTATAGTAGTATAGTGTATAGTAGCAATGTCAAACTGACATTTTGACATGACGTGCATGTTGATGTTGCCATTACAATAGTTTTGTGATTTTACTAGCTTTGTCAAATTTAATACAAGTTTTGTAATAAATGCTTTAATTTAACCTAAAAAGGTTAAAAGAAATAATTAATTATATAAAAAAAATGTGTGTGAAGTTATAATTCTCTTTGTAGTGAAAATATAATATACATTTTAAATTTGATTGTTTGGAATAAACTACTATTATAGTAATAACTTAAGGTCGGGTACGCATTGTTAGCAAAATAACCCCTCTAAATTATATTGTCCAACAATAAACAAGTTGATCGAACATCGCTCATGTCCATTACTATATATCCGTATTATAATAGTAGCGACCTCTGCTTTCCTAAGACGGCAACTTTTCAAATTTGTATCTCGATTTTTTTGTTCCGAGATTGAAGGCCCTGACTACTACCTGTCATCCCTAAACGTTTTTTTTTAAACCGGATTTTTGTTCCGGTTTCAAATCAATCCTCTGACTGAATCAGAGTCCTTGTTTATGTTTATTTTAATTACCAATTTTTGCTATGTTGTATATTTTTATAAATATATAATAAGTGTATATAATATTTAACTATGAATTGTAAGTTTAATGGAATGGATTTTTACTATGTTTTGTTTCGTTCTATCGCGGCTTTGACTATTTCTACTATGTATATTAGTAAGTGTGGTCTTTTAGATTTATCTAACATTATTGATTTTAAAGTGTTTGTATTTATTTTGTGTCTTATTTTGTTTTCTAAGTCCATTCTAGCCAATTGATTTTTCGGACATTCGGTAATTAGATGAAGCACCGTCTCATCTGCGTCGGGCCTGCAAATGCATTGTGGCGAATCTTTTCTTTTGAAACGGTGTAGGTAGTGTGCAAATCCTCCGTGTCCAGTGAAAGCCTGGCACAACAGATGGCTTGGTTCAATTTCTCGAATTGCCATAAAAGCAGTGCGAACATCTGGAAAGAACACTTTTGTGACCGCTGCCGTTTCTGCTTTATCGTATCTTTCTTGCCAGGCATTTATGGATTTTTCACAGAGAATTCTTTTTATGTGGGTAACCGGACATAGGTCGTAAACTGGCGCCGTTTTCTTGTGAGCCGCTGCCTTTGCCAATGCATCTGCGCTTTCGTTGCCATCGGTACCTATATGGGCTCGGACCCATGCGAATTTTATGGATTCTCCGCTACTTGTGATATTTTCGATATTATCTTTGATATCTATGACTATGGGGTGGAGAATTTTGTTATTTCCGAGTGCTTGTAAAGCAGATTTGGAGTCGCTTAAGATTACTGCATTTATATCTTTTCCACGCAGAATTGTGGAGGTTGCCATCAATCCATACTTATATTTTTTATAATATATTTTTTTATATTATAAAATGGGAAAGTGTGTTTGTTTGTTTGTTTGTCTTCTCTTCACGCCTAAACCGCTGCACCGATTGTGAGGAAAGGACATCGACGAAATCGGCCCTAGCATGCCCAAAAGAATGTCCTTCACTATTATTTTTATATTATTTTTTTAACTTATTAGCAATAAATCATTGTAAACGGACAATCTGCTTAAGAAAATAAAAAATAAAAGTTCTGTTACTAGATACTCAGTCTGTTCATCCAACTTGGCACTCCTTTTTATTGAAAATACAGCATTAAAAATCAACTGATAACTAGATTCAATAGGTTTCAGTCTATAATAACGATTTATTTTAATAGTTTATTGGCATCGTTAATATTTTATTATTAAACGGGTGATTCTGTTAAAAAGTTGTGTCAAGATTGTTTACCTTAATGAATGCAATATAGGCGACCATAGGTATTTATCAACATAAAAATAGAACTAGGTACCTTAGTCAATAATAGTTATTACTAGTATTTATATTATATTTATAAAAAGATTATTGCTGAAATTATGTAAATATAGTTTATACTCCCATCCCATGTAATATCTGTTTATTTTTATGAAAATCATATTGATAACCAGGTACATACCTAATTACCGATAGTAAAATATAGAAACAGGTAAATGGAAAGACTGAACATTTCATTTGAAAAGAAATCTATTATTACCTACTACAGGTAGGTATAGGTATCATAGGTGCCAACTGACAACACTCATAAATCAATATGAATATAAGCATTTATTATTTTTATTATTAATTGCATTTTATGTTCATTTAATGCATATTATTTCAGTGCTTACATAGAGGTAAAAACTAAATCTATTCAGAATATATAAAGTGTACATCTTTTACGATTAAGTATAATAATCATAACCTCAAAATCTAATACATTCTGTAGTAGGCCACTGTTCCTCAAGTTGTCCGTATCTCAACAAATGCTTAATTAGAGTTTATGAATGATTCCGAACACAACTAGCATTTTCTCATTGCTGGGCGTTATAGGGCATTCAATGTATGGGGAACGAGCAATGTCCTTTGGTATATGTATAGCTTGAACTTAAGAGACTGCTATAGGCTACTTTTTTTTAATTTATGTATTAGAATTTACATAATTTTCAACTAAATTAATCATTTTCATGGTTGGTCCCGATAGAGATGGCGCTACTGTCACGAAGACAGATTAAATTTGAAATGTGGAAGTTGCTATCTTAATACGAGATGGCACCACTCGTGTTCAATACCGAGTATTTTGTGTTAGTGTTTCATTTATTAAATCGAGGTAATTTTACGCAATTTCTTTCTAATCTCATTTTTAAAATTAAATCTAGCAAATACTACTCTAAATTTATAATATAAATAAAAATATCATTTTCGTTTCGAGTGATTATAGATTCTGGATGTTGCTTATAATAATAAGAGATGGTGCTACCATCTCGAATACTAACTCAACCGAGTAATCTCTCTGGAAATAATATTTTCTGAGTAACTTAACAGATGGCACCACCCGTCTTTAAAATGAGTATTTTTAATTGGATGCTAAAAATGTGAGTTGTGATATTGCGTTTTTTCAGATCGCGCTATTTATGAACATGACTTTTTAATATTTATTGTTTATTTTAGCGTGATGTAGGTAGATATTTTAATTAAAACAATATTCGTAAAAAAACCGACTCCCTTCAGTGTCCTAATATCTTACCAGAAAATCTTATAAACATCAAATAGATATTAAATAATCAGCTGTTTACAGTAGACAGATACTAAATAAACAGCAGTTATGATTTATTTTAGTCCCTTAATCGAGTATTATCCAATAATTTTCAAGTGAAGATTGATCCTGGGTGTTGAGTAGAGGTAGGCGCTACCAACTCGAATAACAATTCAAAAACCCAGCTGTTGCGTGTGAAACTGAAAAGATGTCACTACCCTAAAATAATACTAATAGCCCTAGCCCTAACTCTAGCTAAAATAATAATAATTATATTAAAAAAAAACAAAAAGGAATATTAAAAAGCAATCGTTTTGACGATTAAATTAACACATTGATCTTGAGTTTTTGTGAAAATAGGTGAATGGATAATTATTCGCAATTTTTTTGGATTTTAAATACCTACCTACTATAAACAAGTTGAGTAGGTGCTTACAAAACATTTTTATAATAGGTAATTTTTATTAAAATAAAAAAAAAATCAGATACCTTCACCGTAATAATGACGCGCAAACGCAAATCTAGCCTATATAGAGTATCCTCTCAAGCACGAGCAAAGAGATTAACTAGGTCGCAAGAATCTCTTGAAGAAATTGAACTGAGAAGGCAAGAACAGGCAGATTGCCAAACTGCTTTGAGGGCCTCAGAATCTCAATCGCAGACACAGGAAAAGCGTCTCGAACAGTCTGAACGTCAAGCGAATTTGAGAGCCGCTGAATCGGATGTTCAGTCTCAACAAAGACTACTTGAACAAGCGGGGCATCAAACTGCTTTAAGAGCTGCAAAAACACCTGCTGAAACTCAGCAAAGACTTGATGAGCAAGCAGAACGACAAGCTTTTTTGAGGTCATTCGAAACACCTGAACAAGCACAGGCGCGTAGAGATTTAAATGTACGGCTTCAAGCAGAAAAGCGCCGTAATTTTAATAGAAACAAGCTACTTTTTTACTCACTATGTCAAAAGAGGATGATAGCCTCAAATAGGAAAACCACGCGAGCGTAGCCGCGGGTAACATCTAGTATTGCATATAATTCTGCTTGGTAAACGGAGCAGTAATCAGCAAGTTTAAATTTGACTGCTTTAATTTCTTTACCATTCTTCCACACCGATATTGCTGCACCAACTTTTCCACTGAATCGACTACCATCTGTGTATATTTGAATTTCTGGTGAATGGTTAGGTTCTTCTAATTTGGGCTTTTCTAGTAGGTCATAATAGATGCTGTTGTTTATTGATGGATGTGGGAGAGTAGAGTGTGGAAGCTGTCTTTCTATTTCTCGACCTGGTAGCTCTGATATACACCGTTTACGTTTAGCTATATATACAGCTGCAGCCTCCTTAATTCGTAAGTCCAGCGGCAGTAACCCAGTAAGCATCAGAGCGGAGTTCAGCGAAGTTGTCCGGTAGGTCTTTGATATTTTTTGTGCAAAGCCTCGTTGTATTGTGTTTAATTGCTTTTGAGTGCTGATTTTTTCCGCTGCTGGTGCCCACACACTTGCCGCATACAGTTTTATCGGCTCGATCACAGCCGTATAAATAGTTCGTGTCACTTCAGGGTTTAGGCCCCATGTGGTTTTCGCCATTCTCGATAGATACCCATATATATTTGCGGCTTTCTTGCAGACATTAGCTACGCGAGTATTGAAAGTCAGCTTGTCATCAAAGGTTATTCCTAATATTTTTACTTCATTTGTTGTATTGATTAGTTCTCCTCCCATGTACAAAACTGGGGTGTTAAATTTAAGTTTTCTAGTAAAAGTTATAGTCTGTGTTTTGTTTGGTGCGAATTTAAGTTTATTTTGTTGGCCCCAGTCATGTACTTGGGTGAGTACGCGATTTGCCTTATTTTCAATTTCCTGTGCTGTGTTGCCGGTAAATAGAAGTACTATGTCGTCTGCAAAGGCTTGGACGTGTACTCCCAAGCCTTCTAGGGTTTCCAGTAGAGGGTTCAACAGCAGATTCCAAAATGTGGGTCCGCCTATCGAACCCTGTACACAGCCTTTGGTACTACGTAGTTCATGTTGATGACCTGCATATTTCAAAATGATCTTCCTATTTTCGAAATAGTCCTCTATAACCTTAAGTTGCCTGGGCAACCCTTTTCCGACAATCTGATTTTTATAATGGGCCACCACGCAGCATCGAATGCTCCCTCTATATCCAATGACACAAGAGTTATTATTTGTTTACTGTATAGTCCTTCTTTTATTGGTTGCATTAGATCGTACAGGGAGTCCTCGGTGCTGCGTTGTGGTACGAATCCATATTGTTTGCTACTTATTTTCGGTAAAATGTGGTGTCTTATTTGGTTCATTACTAGTTTTTCATACATTTTACCAAGAACTGGCAGAAGGTCAATCGGTCGAAAAGATTTAGGTTGGCTATAATTTGACTTAGATGGCTTGCGTATCACCACGATTGATGCTGTCTTCCAGGCTGTAGGGAAACTGGATAATTCTAAGCATTTGTTTATAATACTCAAGTATAGATTTATATCAAGGTTGACTGCCCTGGAATAGACATGGGCGTTTTTGGTTTTGCACGCAAACGGATATTTATCGGATTTCAGATTTCAAAATCGATTTTAAAATCCGTTTTTAGATATCCGATTTCAGATGTGCCGAACTTAGCCAATTCACTAGTTTGTGTTATGATTTGGTTTTATTAGCTAACGACAATTACAAACAATTAATTGTAGGAAGCAAGGTTACTCGTAGATTTGCGCGATTTTACTTCATGCTTTAAATCTAGGCTTAGGAGTAGCAGAAAAGTTATGTTTACGGTTAAAAATCGGCTTATATACAATGATATCTTTTTACATATTTTTTTAGTATTTTTTATTTATTTTTCTATTTGTTTTTATTATTTTTCAAACCATTTACAAAATCAAACCTAATTACTTCAGGTTAGCGTTCAAAAATGTCAGTTACTCGACTTTTGATGTTTTAAGACGACATCTCTTTTCAGTGATAAATAATCCCGCCTTAGAGAACAGCAATAGATTTCCGTAAACAGCAAACCGAAATCGGACTTCCGAAAACGAAAGCACGAATTTCGAATCCGATTTACATTTGGATACTTGTGGTGGTATTAGATCGCTAGCTTTTTGGTTCGGTTAGATTTCTGAAATCGGATTTTCTTGTTGAGAAATCGTTCGGTATCGATTTGTGTTTGAAATCGGATTTTGGATTCGTTTTGATATATCAGACGCATGCCTACCCTGGAACATATAACGGCAGTAAGACCGTCTAAACCCGGTGCTTTTGTTGGTTTGAAGGTGGCTAATACCTGTTTTAGTTCGTCAGCAGTGAATGGTGGATCTTGGGTATTATTGGTTTGCTTGGTTATTTCTTTTGCTTTTATTCTTATTTCAATATGACAATCTTTATCTTCGATTTCTTTATCTTCGGGGAAGAACGTCTCTGCCATCCATTCTGCCGATTTCTGGGCATTTAATACTTTTCCATCCTTAATAAGAAGCTCATCTTCGTGGTATTTTGATGTTGATTTTATCACTCTGTATATAGATTAACACATTGTTTCTTTTTCTTGCTTATTACAGAATAGTTTCCAACTGTCGGTTTGAGCTTTGGATGTTTCTAACAAGTATTTTTCTTTCGCTTCCAGGTAATCGTTTATCACTATTGACTTACGTGAATCTGCTGCGCATCGAATGCGGCGTTTTTTCGTGGTCATATCCTTTTTTAATTTACTTAAATTTTCATTCCACCATAGAAGTTGTCCTGGCTTTCTTGGTCCTATTTTCGGAATAGATTCTTCGCAGGCCAAACTTATACAATCTGTATATTCAGCTAATTTTAACTCTATATCTTCTTTTTTGTTAACAGTATCTATGTTTTCCTTAGTAATATTTTTGCTTGAAATAGCTTTACGAAATTCTACTCCGAATTTATGCCGGTTTGCCTTGGTTGTTTTGTAGATCCTTGTACTTTTCTTGTCTGTTTGCTTGTTGTCCTTGCCTATTACGAGAGTATACGTAACAGCATTATGGTCCGAGCTGGTGATATCCTTATCGACTTTCCAATTTTTTATTTTTGGGATAAGCTGTTCCGTGCATGCCGTTACGTCTACTCTACTTGTGCACAACTTTCCGTTTCTTACTACTTCGAAAGTTGGCTCGTCTCCTTCATTTAATATATGATACTGTTTCTCTTCCAGGTATGCCGCCAGCTCTGCGCCGTGAAGATCTTCGGTCGCACTTCCCCACCAGGTACTCCAGGCGTTGACATCACCTCCAAGAAGCACTTTACATCCGTCCAGTTCCCCGAGGATACAGGTGAGTTCGTTTAGATAAGAGTCCAGATCTTGATCTGGTTCAAAGTAGACTGATACAAGAGCTAATTTATTACGGTTATTTTCCTGTATTATTAAAGTAGTTGCATTTTCTGACTGTAGTTTTGGATTTACTAGGATATTTAAGTTACTATCAAAAACTACTATTTGATACGGCTGATTTTACGGGTTTAGTTTGGATATGTGATTTTTGTATTAATCTTGTACCTATATACTTTTTCATTACTCCTGTTGAGCCCACATAAGGTTCCTGAACGAGAGCAATACTAGCTTCCTATTTATTGCTTCGCTGATTAGGTCTTGTGTAGCTATTTTGGCCCTTTGTAAGTTGACCTGTATTATGAGATGTTCTGTGCTTCTTTCTTGAGCGTTATTAGCGTTATTTCTTACCGAGACAACTTTAGCAATAGGCAATGGTTTTTCTTGCTAATGCATCCCATTTTCTGCGAATGGGGCATGCATTGTCAAAAGCGTTGTGAGACGTCTTTTCAAGTTTAGCATCACAACAGTTTTTGCAGCTGGGTTTTTGATGTTTCTCCCATTTTGGACAATCGGCCTTCATTTGAGCTTCTCCGCAGTGAGAGCATAAGTTCTCTGGCTCTTTGCAAAGTTTTCGCCCGTGGCCGTAGCCCAAACACTTTGTGCACTGTACCAACGGCGATTGGTCCTCGACGACACACTTTTGTAGGTCTACGAAAACCACTCCGCTATTAGTAAATTTTTGCCAGAGTTGGAGAGACACCTTTAATACTATGTGACTTTCGAATGGATTTCTGGCCTTACGGCGGTATCGGACTTCCATTCTGTCTTCTTCGGCAGAGATGCCCGAAAACATATTTTTATTTTGCTTCCTCAGGGGGTTTACCACTTCCTCGTCGGTGTGATAAGACAACACATTCTTTATAACTACTAGAGGGTCTTTATTTTTAGCAACTTCTACTTTTAGGTCTTTACATGCTTTTCCAATCTTTTCTGTTATCTTGTCAATTTCCTCTTTAGTAGAACAGCTCAGTACCACTTTTTGGTTTTTGGCTTTTCGGACCTTTTCCACGTGCAGCCCGCTGTTTTTGGCATCTATGGCTGTGCGGACCTTGCCAAGAACCGCTTCGCTAGTATCCTTCTTATCTTCCGAAGAGATTATCAGGCTGTGCGTAAGGTTAGGATTGCGTATGGGTGCGACTTCTTTAGGTGCCTGTAATTTTGGCTCATTGGAGATAGCCGCTATATCAGCATACGTTTTCCTGTCTTCAAGCAATATCTTTTTTATATCTTTGACTTCTTGTAGGATTTTTTCATTGTTTGGTTGAAGCTCCTCTTTCGGATTTCCTGGCAACGAGTTACCTTGTTTTTCCATATCTTTTATTATTTTGAACATACCTTCCTGGCTGTTCATACTGTTTCTTTTATACTCTTTTTGAGGTTTTTCCGACAGTTTCATTTGCTCCATTGCGGCATCTAACATTTCTTTAGCTCTTCCAGAATACGTCATTGCTGGTGTGTCCGTAGCTTGCGTGATCGCTTCCGCGAGGTTCCTGCACGCTTTTGGCTTCGGAGAGTTCGCCACGATGCTTACTGGAGTTGTCATTGATGGTGTTGCTCTTGTTTTTCTAGTTAGAGTACGAGCCGTCATTTTTACCAGTTTTGGTTAAGTTAGGTTAGCCTTAGGTTAGGTTAGGGGTTAGGTTTTGAAATTCAAAACAACGTAATTTCTTTATCTTACAACCAAAATTAATGATTGAAACGATAATAAAAACCTTAGAAGTCCTAATATTTTTCAGTTTTAGTAATAACTGATTATTATAAATATTTTAGTTTTTACACTAAAATAAACGAAATAGGTGAAAAAATTTATAATTTTACTATTTAAAAATACTTAAAACTAGAAACTTATAAAATAAATAACTTGAGTAGGTGGAGTTATTTATATTTAATTAATCTAAAAAGGAATTATGAAAATCTAACAAATAATGAAGGAGTTATGAAATTTTAAAAATTTTGTACAAAGTCACCCGTACAATTTTAGTGACTAAGTATTTATCGCTCACTCGGATATCAGATGTGTACCCAGACGAGAGCAAAGTAATGTGATATTAAAAACTAATTTAAAATGAAAAATTAAATTATTATGAAATAATTAAAATTTATGTTCTATACAAAAGACATCAACGCGTGCAATGTGTACATTGATTTTACGAAATTTAGTATGAATTGCTACAAAAAGTGAAAAAAATTAATATTTTGAAAACTATTGAAACTAACTCTATTTTTAAAACGGATTAAGGTCAAACAAAAAATCTAGTATATGCCTACAAATTTTTAGGAGAATCGGGGTATTCTTAGCGTACGAAAAAGACCACAAAGATTAAAATCTTACGATCTGTTATTTTATTTTGTTACTAGCTTTTGCCCGCGACTTCGTGCGCGTTTTCGTCGTTTTTCGTAAAAAAGTAGCATATGTCCTTCCTCAGGGTTCCGTGGTTTTGATGTGACAGACAGATTAACTTTCGTATTTTAGTAGGGAAATATAATATGTCAATCCACAATACTGTTAAAAATATCGCAATAAGGAACCGCAGAATATTATTATTATCACTGTGCCCCGAGACCATCAGCGTGTAACTCCTTGTATGTTATTATGTTAATGTATTGGTAATATTGTTTAGATCGCTTTCACATGAGGCTTAAGTACATATAGAATGAAAATACTTCAGCGCAAAGCTTCCGGGTAAACTACGTTGAAAGTTGACCCGTCCGGCACGTGAACATAAAAATTTCTAGGACTGCTAACCCGAGAAAGAGCGACATATCTGACCACGTGAAAAACAACTGACACCGAGATCTACTCCTGCAACACGAAAAGTCTGCCCTTGAGCCTTATTTATTGTCATTGCATAACACACCGATACTGGGAATTGTGTTCTTTTAAATTGGAATGGAAAATTATTTGGTATTATGGGAATTCTGGGAATAAAGATGGTTTCTCCTGCACCGCAACCTGTTAAAATGTGATCCTCGATTGCATTTTGTTGCAACTGGGTTACTTTAAGCCGAGTTCCATTGCAAATTTGTGGTGGTCTTAAATTTCGGAGCAGAATAATCGGAATGCCAATTTTTAAACAAATTTCATGAAAAGAAAGTCCGGGCATATTTAAAGAATTTAACAATTCTATCGGGTAGTTAGTGGCTTCTTGTTCATCGGCCATTCTATTTATTGAACTATAAACTTTGCTTTCCCCCTGGATATTCGACAGTATTTTATTATTAATCTCATATGCCTGATCATTGCTAGGAGTTAAAATGGACCTTTCGCATAGCCAAGAATTGTCCTTATTTAATATATTTGTTACGTCACCGTAAACTGACGATGTAAGATGTTATTGGGATTGCACTATACAACATAACTCAGGCGTCAGAATAAGTTTTCCTTGGTGTAGCAGTGGATAGGTATCTTTGGTGAAGGTATTTTCTTTAATAATATATCAGAAAATTCACGATCATCCGGGTTATCTACAGTTCTCACTCGCATGTTTATAGTCAAATGCACCGATTGTATATCACGCCACAAATAAGAGCTTTTCAGGTAAGCCCTAACCTCATCAGCTCGGGTTCCCCGTGGTATTACCGGTAAGGTTTGTCGGAAATCACCACAAAATAAAACTGTGATACCGCCCATTGGTCGATTATTTTGTCTTATATCCTTTAAAGTTTTGTCTACCGCTTCTACTCCTTTTCTATGGGCCATCATACATTCATCCCATATGATTAAATTACACTTTGAACGAATATTTAAACACTACCAAAACAACTAATACGTGGTCCTAACTTTAGCTACCTTTCACTTAAAATCTAAGTGACTATTTAAACTAAAAAAATCTTATAGAATTATAACCAGAAATATATACAACTCTCAACAAAAAAGAAATGAAAATAAAGCTGAAACGCCTGTGCAATACTATCTACCTATACCTACTTCACTTAAAAATAAATACTTATAACTACTTTAATTAATAAAAGTACCTACGCTTAATATTTTTTAATTTGAACGAATATTTAAACACTACCAAAACAACTAATACCTATTTTACAAAATAACAACAAAAGAAATTCAAATAAACTATTAAAAGACTAAAAGTCGCGCTGATAAGCACGGTTTCTCAATATCAATTATTGTCTGTCAATAAGGTCGAGCGCTCTGAACGCATCAACAGCCAAATATTGAAGCTCACTCGCTCTCTTTTTTTTGTTTCCTCCCAGACGGGGGAGCAGAGGTGAGAAATCCTCATGGATACCCTACAGCCGGCTGCAAGGTTATGTCAGACTCGTACTGACTAAAAAATACCCAGAGGCAGCCCTCTGGCCGGGAAGGCCTCTAAGGCTTCATCGGAAGCGATCGTCCCCCAGGGGGGGGGGGGGGGGGGACGCAGAAAACAGATTTAGACAGCTCGCTCTCGGACCTCCCGCCTTTTGATACCCTACCGCCGCGCCGCCGCGACCCGTGTCGAGCGCGGCAACCGTTACACAATAGGTAATAATGTTAACTTTTTTAGATTAGGGATGAGTCAGAGTATTATAAACGTAAGAGTAAACAAATATGTTCAGAATGCTCCAAACTGCTAAGCTTGGAGCATTCTGAATTCGGGAGTTACACGTGTTATTGTGAGTCAACCATAAAAGATAGACATACGCTGTTGCAGGATATTTTTTAGAAAATTTTATGTAGAATATTTCCGTCATACATGATTTCTATGTAACTTTAATCATTAAGGCTGCACACGCGACGGAAGCTTAAAAAATGGAGTAACTTCTCCCGTTTTCCCAACATTTCCCTTCACTACTCTGCTCCTATTGATTGTAGCGTGATGAAAAGTATACTATAACCTGCCCAGGAGTATGAAGAATAATTGTACCTAGTTTCGTTAAAATCCGTCGAGTAGTTTTTGTTTCTATAAGGAACATACACACAGACAGACAGACAGACAGACAGACAGACAAAAAATTTACTGATTGCATTTTGGGCATCAGTATCGATCACTTATCACCCCCTGATAGTTATTTTAAAAATATATTTCATGTACAGAATTGACATCTCTACAGATTTATTATAAGTATAGATTAGCGGCGAGACAAAACTGAGGTTAGCCTATCCTTACCTATATGAGCTACACTATTGATTAAAACATTTGTGTAGTAGGTACTTACATAACTATTAACAGCAAATACTCTTTAAGAAATGAACGTACGGCCATTTAGCCATAATACATGATTCATTTTGACATCTTTTTTACAAAAATATGGCTATCACTCATTTAATGACCGTCTAAACTCTAAAGGGAAAGGGTACCGCTCATACAAGGGATACATCCATCTCTTCGTGGGCATGGCTAGCAGATTTGGCGTCCCAAGGTTTTCTGGCAGCTTCCAAGAGGTTTGTTACACGACGTGATCATTGCACGGGTTTGTTGAGCGAGGGACCATAGGCCCTCATACAAGGGATACATCCGTCTCTTCGTGGGCATGGCTAGCAGATTTGGCGTCCCAAGGTTTTCTGGCAGCTTCCAAGAGGTTTGTTACACGACGTGATCATTGCACGGGTTTGTTGAGCGAGGGACCATAGGCCCTACACCCTAATTTCGTTGGAGCAGCGCGGGAACTGAAGCAATTGTTGGAAAAATCTAACACTCCACCAAACCATCACTTAAACCGAATACTGTCCACATTGCTAACTCAGGGTTTCCCGAAAATTTTTGACCGGGGAACATTTTTTAAATTAACAAATAAACCGCGGAAGCCCTGTCATGTCGTTGCTTTGTTTCAAATAGTATTAAAAACAATAAAAAAAATCTCTGGAACCCCATTGCTTTTTATTTGTTGTATTAAACATTAAAAATCGTGGACCCCAAGATGAGGTATACGGAACCCAGTTTGGGAGCCACTGTGCTAATTAATTGGGAAGCTTCTATAGAGCTACGAGCAAGAACTGAGCCATTCTACTTGTTAACTCGTAATTATTTTTAAGTTTAATTGTAACAGTATTTATGGCCAGACTAACTCGTGTGAGGCGGGTTGTTATGTTCCCTAAAATATGGCTAAGCGAAGTGATGGTTGGACATCATTAAACATCATGGCAGCACCCGACCACGAGGAACGGGTGCTGCCAGTGGGAATGAGCCTGCTCTGTAGATAGTTTATTAACTTATTTGGATGCCGTTTGCTTAAATTGTGTTCAATTTTGTATTTGAACTTAGTTTGACTATTCAATTTTCTTAATTGATTGAGATATTTTAATATTCATTACGATGTACACTCTACGTCTCTCCCACTTCCTTCTAATCCTCTCCATCCAAAGGTTGCCTGGAAGAGATCGCTTTAAGCGATAAGGCCGCCTATTGCATCACCTGTACTAAATATTTTTGTGCTGAATGTTCAATGTTTTTCGTGGTGTTTAATAAAGAGTTTTTGTATTGTATTGTATTGTACACTTCCGAACACATCTATCGGTCTACTTAGCGTTATAAGTTTCAACGGTCTGTAGCAAAAATATAATTGAGTTAAGTTAACAATAATAATATATTTTTTTACACGAAAAAGATGATTAATTAGTAAATCAGCTTCAAGACTTCATTAAACTTTTTGCTCAATGTAACATTTATTTTTAGCTAGGGACAGTCAAACATGTAGAGGTCAAAACTTAAAATGCTATGTGGGCCGATAGTGTGTCCGGGAGTATATTTGTGAGCCGCCTATAATGCTTGCAATAGGAAGACCTACATTGGCTCTTTCTCCTACCTTGGCTTCTTGATTTATACTAAACTTCTTATAGTGAGCTAATTCAAAAACATAATACCACGAAATCATATTAAGTATTGAACTTTAGGTACTCTGAGCACGAACCAATATCGAATTCGAAACGTTTCCGTTGTCCGTTGTGGCGTTGCTGTTCAAGTTTTCATACAAAATATGACATTGACATTTCGCACTAGCAAACTATTAACTATTACTATACAGAGGAGAATTCTTTCCAATGCGAACGAGCGCTGCAATTTTTTGTTACGCTGTTGGTTTTATAAATAAATAAATTCGAGGGGACAATTTGATGCGCACTTCTCTTTCAAAGTAGATGTGTGTCTACAAATACGAATGAAATAGGGCAATGTAATGTATCTCTGCAATACGCGGTTGGATACGACCGCAGGGTTACTGCTGGAAATGCATAGGTATTGTGTTAACATAAATAATAATTAGGTACCAAGTAATGTGTCTCTCAGGCCCACATGCTCCAAAGTTCTTAACACAAATTATGTTTAAACCGTATTTTATCGGTATACTTGCTATAGACAGTGGACAATGATGGAATGATGTGTTATAACCGGAGCACTTTTTAAAACTATGAATGTTGGTGCTCGTGGCCTCATGGACGAAGAATTTCGTGACACTATCATTAGTCTCATCATGTTGATTTGAAAGTAAAAGTTTGGTAAAAGTCTTTTCAGTCATGTCGGGGCATATCATACTAATGTATAGATATAAATAAAATTGGAGTGTCTGTTTGTAATATTGAAATAACCGTTTTACAACATGCATATGAATATTATATACGGTAAATACACCAAAATTTTTTTTTACAATTTTTGTTTGTCTGTTTCTTCCGGCAAATCTCTGAAACGGCTGGACCGATTTTGATGGGACTTTTATTGGCAAGTAGCTGTTGTAATATGGAGTAACTTAGGCTACTTTTATTTTAGAAAAATTTAGGATTCTACAGATTTTGTTACGGTTTTCAACATTAGTTAGATATTTAAAACGATATTTTCACGGAAGGCCTTTATATCTTACGAGTGGCTGCCCGTGACTTCGCCTAAGTGGAAAAAATGGTTTTCCATACAAAATTCTATCCCTCTTTTCACAGCTTTAAAGAATGATTTCTGGAACAAAAAAACTATCCTATGTCCTTTCCGGGGACGAGTTGTTTAAGCCTGAAGAGGTAACAGACAGACGGACAATCACACTTTGGCATTTAAAATATTAGTATGAAAGTATGGATATAAAATTCTCGTGTCACAGTGTTTATAACGAATTCCTTCAAAACGGTTTAACCGATAGTTATGAGTGTGTATATTCAGTAGGTATGAGAATAGATCGTAAAATATTTATTATAGCCCCCAGCAATAAGAGTGGTCTACCCATAAAGTTAATATAATATACCAAAAGAATAAGAAGTTTATGAGTCTACTCCATTAAAAAAACAGTGTTTTTATTTTTTAATGCTTATACATTATATAAATTATTAAAAATGAATGAAAATTTACATTATAACCTTAAATATGCGCATTTCGTCCAACAATCCCTATTTTTTATGGCGGTACAAAGTTCACTGGGTGAGCTACTGTAAGTGTGTAAAGTAGTCTTCATCGAAGCGCAGCGAAGATCGACTGGTCACAAAACATGTTGATTTAAGCCGTTGAGTTAAACTAAAAATTCTCCTTAGATCCTTTTTAGGGTTCCGTACCTCAAAAGGAAAAACGGAACCCTTATAGGATCACTTTGTTGTCCGTCTGTCCGTCCGTCCGTCTGTCAAGACCCTTTTTCTCAGGAACGCGTGGAGGTATGAAGCTGAAATTTATATCAATTACTCAGGTCTACTGTCCCTTGAAGCTGTGAAAAAATCAAACTTCTAAGCCAACGCAATCAAAAGATACAGCCGTTTATGCCGCAAATTTTCGACACTTGCAAGGGAATCAAAACCTACAGGGTGCTTCCCGTGAACTCAGAATCTTGAAATTTGGTACCAAGCAACGTCTTATAGCATAGATAAAGGAAAAATTACGAAAACCATAAATTTTTAGTTACATCACATAATATATTTTTTTTAATAATTTTAACCTTACTACCCATTTCCTCATAAACGCGTAGAGGTATTAAATTGAAATTCATACCAAATACTCAGGTCTATAATACCTTTAAGCTGTAACAAAATCAAACTTCTATGTCAACGCAATCAAAAGAAACAGCAATTTAAGCTGCATATTTTGAAACTCGCAAGTACTCGCAAGGGAATCAAAACCTAAAGGGTACTTCCAGTCGACCTAGAATCTTGAAATTTGGCATGAAGCAACGTTTTATAGCACACATAAAGGAAAATTTCCGAAAACCTTAAATTTTTAGTTACATTACAAAATATATATTTTTTAATAAATATAAACTTATTACTTTTTTCCTCATGAACGCGTAGAGCTATCAAGTTGAAATTCATATCAAATACTTAGATCTAATTGCCTTTAACCCGTGAAAAAAAAAAATTCTAAGTCAACGCAAAAACGCAAAACGCAAAAGTACAACCATTGATACCGCATATTTTGAAACTCGCAACTACACGCAAGGGAATTAAAACCTAAAGACCACTTCCCGTTGACATAGAATCTCGAAATTTGGTAAGAAGCAATAGCTTACAGCACAGGTAACAGAAAAATTCCGAAAAGCTTAAAATTTTAAGTAGTTATACCACCAAAAAAATTGTGATTGTAAACATAATTGTAGTTACAGCAATGACCGCGAGTTATTATACTATGTATGGGGAGGGCAACATTTTTCAAACGGCAAAGACGACCTCACCGGACAGTAGCACTACACGAAGTTGTACAACTATTGATAACGTTTTTTCGAACTTCAATGTTCAATGTGGTACTATTCATAACTTTTTCAGTCACCATTTACAGGTCTGGTTCAAATTTAATACTTAATTAATATTTTTGAACCAGATTTCTAAATAGTGACTAAAAAACTTAGTAAATAAATAACTTTAATAAAAGAACTTTTGCAAGTCTGCTGCAAGGCTAGTATAAGTGTTTCAGTTATATTATAGATAAATGATATGTGTTAATATAAAATAAAGGATTACTTAAACGATAAAGAGATCTTTGTCTTAAATTTATGCTCCTCCATCTTTCCCCATTGTAATGTTATGAATTTCATTTTGCAATAAAAATACCATAGTTATGACTCGATTGTCGTAATGAACGAACTTTGTAAACCTTGCAGGTTTGTACGGAACCCTCGGTGCGCGAGTCCGACTCGCACTTGGCCGGTTTTTTTTTATAAAAACTTAGATCTAATAACTAGATCCACCACGGATCTGGCCAATGGATCATTTGAGAATGATCTTATTTTTTTATTATTTTAACAAAGAAAGAACTTCAATTTCATACTTAGGTACAGATTTATACTATGTAGGCACCACAGAACATGGAAAGAGGTTTCTGTGTTCTGTGGTAGGTACAGTGACCAAGCACGAACAACCACTTTGACAGATCCGTATTCGTATTTCCAACGTCAAAGTTTCTATGTAAAATAAGCAGTCGGCTATCGGACGGACGTAAAACAAACTAGCTTTTTCTTTACAAACCTTTGACATGGCAATAAGAATACTTTCTCGCTACCTACTAGTTCGTGCTTGGGGTACCGTAGATGGGTCTTGGCTTGATATAATTATGAAACACCACCGCGGTCTGTACTGCGCTACCCCTCTTCACTTGCTCCCACCGACAGAACAGAGTAAACTCTTTCCGTGTTCTGTTCTTGGTCCATCCAGTGGATACCTTTTATTTTTTTTTTGACCCGGAGAAATGCCTTACGCGTACTCCGCCGCTGGGTAGGCGACGGGGTTATGTGAGACTTCTCCCCCCACTTCCCGCCAACCCACTCAGCCAACCCTAGGGCTGGCTCAGTGTCTGCTCGGAATGGGGGGTCCTACCCACTAAAACTCCAGAATGTGCTCTTCTTGCCTTAGGTGGCGGCATGGGATCCTTACTGGGAATCAACCACGCCATCCAGTGGGTCATCCTACAGGCCAGAAGGTGCCGGCGGTTAGCGCATCGTAATGGCAGGTCACATTATGATGGTGGGTGAAATTTATTATCTCAAACTCCTCCGTGCTTCTGAACACACGATAAGCCGGTGATCCCGGCTGAATTTACAGACGTTATCACTCTTACATACCTACTTAATGTATGGAAACTATTCACTTAGGGTAAATTTAATTTCTGTGGTGGTATATATGAGTACTAAGATTGCACGTTTTACGTAAAGTCAATATTTTACGAAATAGGTAAATATATTAATGAAAGACAAGCCTTGAGGTAAATGGGACAAGCAAAGTCGAATAGAAACTGAAAATCAATGCACCGAGTATGAAAACTGTAAACTTTAAAAATGTAATAATTTTAAGACACGTAATCAAAATGAGAATGACAATCTACATATAATGCCATCTGTACTTCTGTAAACAATGGAAATATTTGTACAAATGTACAATAATGACATTGTTATCGTTAAATACTTAGGTTGAAATCGATTACTTATTTGAATTTAAAAGGAGTGACCCGGATTGCATTAAATGACTATTTGAATATTAAATTTATGATAACTATATAAAATGGTTCTATGTACAATGCAACTCAGACCTAGTCTAAGGGTGCGGCCAGAGTGCACTCAGATTCAGACTCAGATTCAGATTTCAAAAACAAGCGCGAGAAATAAACAGTGTAGTCTAAGCAGGTTGCTTGCTTTTTCTCGCGCTTTGTTTTCTGAGTCTGAATCTGAATCTGAATCAGGAGTGCAATCTGGCCGTACCCTTCGACTACACTGTTTATTTCTCGCGCTTGTTTTCAGAATCTGAATCTGACTCTGAATCTGAGTGCACTCTGGCCGCACCCTAAGACATAGGGTACGGCCAGAGTGCACTCAGATTCAGATTCAGATTCAGACTCAGAAAACAAGCGCGAGAAATATACAGTGTAGTTTAAGCAGGTTGCCTGCGACCACTATGGCCACCCTGCTTTAACTACACTGTTTATTTCTCGCGCTTGTTGTCTGAGTCTGAATCTGAATCTGAATCTGAGTGCACTCTGGCCGTACCCTAAGATAAGACCTAGCGAATACATCTTCACGCTTCGGGTTATCAAAGGGTAAACTAAAAGTGGTCGCACCATGGTCGCACCACGGTCGCACTTATTGGTTCCAAATTCAAAGCTAATGAAAAGTATCAATATGACTTAACTAATAAAAGAAAAAGCGCTCATTTCGCAAAGTTTTAGATTTTCCTGTTTTTCACGACACATAACATTAATACAACTTTCTTGTTCTTACTGGGGACCTTTTAGGTGCAGGAGTGCAAATTTTCTCTATAGGAGAGATTTATCGGGCAAATATTTTCGGTCTGCAATCACGGAAGTTAAGCAACTTTCGCAATGGCCGGATCATAGGATGGACAAATAAAAAAAATGTACTAAGATCCTCCGTGCTTCGAGAGGATGGCAGATACAAAAAAAAAATCAGGAACAAAATAATTCTGTCCCGATATTCGTCAGGCCTGCTTAATCGTCCCAGCCGCATTTGTAGTCTTTAGCATCCACCAATCCGCACTGGGCGCGCCTGGTGGGTCATGGTCCTCCATAGCAAAGACCTGTGCACCAGCAGTGGGGACACAATGATGCCAGATGATGATGATGATGATGGATTTCTTGATAAACTTACTCATAACTTAAAGTGTTATAGGTTACCACCTCAAAGGGTCAAAAATAACGAAATGATTTCGTAAGCGATAGCGATAGCCATAGCAACCCCAGCAACATAGGAGATTGGCCCCCTGAACCCAATCTCCTACCCCGTGGAACACTAAAACTAACCGACAGAAACACAACATCATAATTCTTTGTATAGTATAGCTATCAAGGGTATAATTGTTTTATTTTTAGTTATAGCGACATAATACAGTTGGGTACCTATAACACTTTAAGTTATGAGTAAGTTTATCAAGAAATCCATCATCATTATCTGGCATCATTATGTCCCCACTGCTGGTGCACAGGCCCTTGCTATGGAGGACCATAACCCTAAATGACCTAAAGACTACAAATGCGTGAAAAAGTGAGTGTATTAGTCAGTGGTATTATATTTTCTACCAGATCAGCTATATTTTTTTTTATAGATAGGTCCGACAAATGACTCCACCCCACCTGATGTTAAGTGAAGGTGAAGTCCAGACGGGAAGATAGCTGATACAGCAGTTCTACCCACACCATCCATCCTCACCCTGTCGGCCTGCATGTTGCTTCTTCACGCCTCTTTTAAAGGATCCCAGGTTGTAAGAGGGAGGGAACACGTGGGCGGGCAGAGCATTCCATTTACGGATAGTGCAACAAAGAAATGAGTTACCAAATTTCTTGGAATTGTGGCCACAGTTAGACGGTGACAACATAGGCCAGCGCGCGTGGTCCTCTGAAGGAAAGGAGAAGGTGGGATAAGAGAGAATAACTCCTCAGAACACTCGCCGTGGTACAGACGATAGAACGCGCTTAATGACGCCACGTCACTGCGTAATTGAAGAGGCTCAAGGTGTTTAGTCATCTCCTCATCGTCTATGATGCGGATCGCGCGCCGCTGTAACCTATCCAAAGCATTGAGCAAAGTACTTGGCGGATCCATCCCAGAGGTGCGAGCAAATTTATACGCAGGACCACACTTGCGTTTTGTACAACAAGCATAGTTGATAGATCATATACATTGAACAGCACAATAAAATCGCGACTGGACTCAACTTATACTTAACATGGTGGGGCACAGCAATATACCCACCCCTTATTGATTTTGCTCTTATTTCCCATTAATGAAACGTCGTCATGGTGATTTTGTATTGGTCCTGACTGTATTTAAAATGTTCAGTATAGTTTTATCCGACGAGGACGAAGCCTAGTAGTTTTTACGCTTTTATTCAAATCTCCCAATAACCTTACACCACGTGGTCGCTATTCTTGACTGAAAGCCTTACTCATATTCAAGTTACAATCATAATTATCTACTACCGAAGTATGAAAAGAAAAATTAAACGGTGTACCTAGCGAGTTACACTTACGCAGGAATTGGAACAAATATATATGAGACACTTGAATAAACAGAAAACCACATATGCACAGGGCTGCATTCAGAGGATCGATAACAGGCGAACGAAAGGATTATTTTTATTAAAGAAATAAGAACATTGATTCTTACCTCTTCGGTTTGTGAAGTGTGGAGTCTAAGTGTCGCCGCACACGGGCGACCGGCCACAACCACAAAACGCCGCCACCGGCATATTTCTTGTAGTTTTCATACATTTTATATAGACTCGCCACATACGGTAGACGGTGGCCGCCACAAGCTACAAATCGACGTTGCTCGCTTCTTGTGGCCAGCACCGGCCACTTAATGCGCCGATACAAAACTCCGCCACACGTCACTCGCGCGATTCCCCACCCCTCTCTCACTTACCT
The DNA here is from genome assembly GCA_902850365.2 of Chilo suppressalis. Classification (NCBI taxonomy): domain Eukaryota; kingdom Metazoa; phylum Arthropoda; class Insecta; order Lepidoptera; family Crambidae; genus Chilo; species Chilo suppressalis. The sequence goes on along the minus strand of OU963895.1, from coordinate 8,920,815 downwards.
TAGTAGGCCGCTGTCGCGCGGTTTAGCCACTTTAGTAGCCGCTTCTAGCTCGTGACGGCGTTTGTGGCTGTGCCGTGTGACCCGAGTGCGGTGACACTAAATGCGAGATATCAGCAGTGCGATTCTGTAAAATAAAATCTTTCTCGCAAGTTCGAAAATTCCAAATTTAGACATTAGTTTATTATGCAATATGACAGAATGACTGTTGAAGCAGCCAGCAATAGATAGGTAGTTAACAGATGTCAAAAATTTAAATAAATGAGATTGTAAGTTAGATTGCATCTTACAGAATCACCTTGTTGTATCCCAAGAACGAACTTTGACACCATCGTCTTCGTATCGCCAACGTCAAAGTTTCTATGGAAACTACCGGACGTAAGAACGAACTGGCTCTTTCCATAGAAACTATAACATACTTTGGCAATACGAATACTTTCTCGCTAGTTGTTCATGCTTGGTGTACTGAATTTTCGAGAATTTATTAAAACTTTATCCAAATAATTTAATTCTAAAATTGAGATTTTGAGAAATCATTCATATTTGTAAGGATATTTTTTGAAACTGTTCTCCGTTTCCGAGCTATGTTACAAAAGAGTGGTGTAGATGTTCACGGGGTTTGTTTGATAAATATGGTGGTTTAAATTATTAATCATCATCGCTATATCCACTACATTTACGATCTTGTGATTTTCCATTTGATGTAGATATGGTTACTTCGGAATAAATCAAAATTAAATATTCAAACGATGACTACATTATTATTCATGTTTTTGTAAATGTAATAGATTACAAAAATCTTTGTAACTATCTACAAATGAACAATATACATTACTAGAATGATAAAAATAACAGATCAACTAATGACTTGTTTGTAAATCCTTCGAAACTTAACTTCATTGTTTAAATATCATTATTAGTCATGTCATTAAAATAATTGCTTAATGAGACAATCGTCCCGTCCATGCCACATAGAGATAAAATAAATTACATCTAACTACTATTAGGAATCACAATTTTTATTTAGAATTATTGATTATTATATGTTAAGTACCTACATAAGACAAGACGGTACCATTTTCAACTCCCATAAACTCTACATAAGAAAAATGTAGAGCTGTTTTGTAAAGTTACAAAATACTAAACATTTCTACATCAGATATATGTTCGTAGAATATCAACTCAATAAACTCAAATATAAAAAGTTGTCATTATATTTTAAAAAAAATTAGTGATAACTTTAAGTTATACATAAACAAAACTAAAAGATATTTTTGATTTTAATATTTCAATTTTTTTAACTATAAAATATTTTTTATTATAATCAAAGTATTTCTGTTTTTTTTTATTTATGATTTCAATTCATCAGTTTTTGTTTGGAATTATTTTAATAATAGTTTGTCTCAAGTTACCTCGCAACTCTAACTCATATAAGGGCTTTTCTAGAAAATATTTTTTGCTGATATAAGTTTTTTTGTTATATTTGACACACTTGCATAATATATGCTAAGATTTACAGGGTGTTCAAATACTATTTAGCGCAGGTTTTGGCTCCAGGTACATAATCAATATTTGTGTAAAGAGGTCACAATTATTTCTATGACGCTCAAAAATATAGGTCATCCTCCAGCCAAATATCTGCTGTCGTTTTTTCTTTATTTTTTTTTGTGATTCAGGATGTTTAACTCCTGTTTTTATTATAATTAGAAATGAAATCCTAGTCAAATTAAAAATATTGTTTTTAAATAAAACCTCGTCTGCAGTCCACCCCTGAGCACTGAAGGCTGGCTGGCGTCGCTTACAAGACCTACATTGCCGAACCGCAGCCGATACATATCTCAGTCCACCTCGGATCACCTCCTGAGTCACAGCGCCATCCTACGAGTACATCATTACCAATTTGAGTATTAACATTGATATTCAGTCAGCCGCGATCGTGTATTGTCAGAAGGAAGAAGGTAAGAAAAACTCCATATATACGTATAGCTCTGCCCTAAGCTTCAACTGGTTTTTAGAGAAATCCATTTCTCCTACTCTTGAAGTATGAAAAAGACACTGGCACATCCGGCAACTGTTACTCAAATATTTCAGATTAGAATACTAAGATGAGCTGATGCGAATTCTTGGATTGCAATTCAAGGAGTCCCTCACCAATTGCGTATTAACGTAAACCTATTTTTATTTTTAAGCTTAAGTTATGAACTTGTAATTTTCATAGTGTTTCCGCCGCTAAGACTTTTCTCTCCCTCGACCTCTTTTGTCAAACCTTGCTAATCGATAATTCTCAGTAGATCCATTAGCTAGACCCATCATGGATCTAGCCGCTAGATCCATGATGGGTCTAGCTAATATCTACGTGTGTATAGGCTAGATTCTAGCCTATACACACACGGTAGAACTTAAAAGATCCATTTTATCTTCTGAGAATGATCGTTGCTAATAATGATACGAAATCCTTAATGTGCAAATCCGACTCGCGCATCTATTTTCTACTTTAATTCGTTGGAAGAAAGAAAAAAGAAGGCAAAGAATGTAACATACCTTTTTAATATAGATAGTAGCTGAAAAAATGCATTTGCGAAGGTTGTATAAATTGTTCGAAAGTTCAAAATTACGCAGCATACAACGGAGTGTTCGGTATGACATCTTACCGCACGGTCCGTTGTATGGTGCAGTGTGTATCCTTTACGTTTTCTTTTTAATTTTAAAAATTATACTGTTTTCTCGCAAATGTGTTGGAAAACATTGTAACGCATTCGAGCGGAATTGGTATGTTTACAAACTCGTGCCTATGGTAAGTTACATTCGTCTGATCGTTTGTAACTACCAACTTACCACCGCACTAATATCTTAAATAACTTTACTTAATTCAAGAATACATAACAGCCCAAGAAATTTATTTGACTGCAGTATTGTGTAATATGGATTGATTTCTCTTGCCATAATCAGTGGTAACCGGGCGCTCTAGTTCTATGCGGGCTCGATTGACTTTTTCATGGGCCTACTGCCTATCGGTATTGCTAAGGCTATAGCAATCAATAGCAATAGCTTATGATTTCATTTTGTTATTTCTGACCGCTGAAGGTTTTCAAATGTCTCGCGCTCTTGTTTTTCTTTCTCATTGGTAATAACAATATTAAATACAACGAGCGCGATGAGGTATTTAAAATCTTTCAGCGGTCAGAAATAAAAAAATGAATTTATATGCTACAGCTATAACCACAGCAATAACGATAGGTGGTAGGCCCCCAGATATAATTCGGGCGCTCTATCTATCTGATATAGTCAATTTCTCTTAAAACTTAATTAATTTTAGGGTTACCTAGCGTACTCATATGGTGACAAACGGAGCTGTCTATCTGTCACATGCACACAGCACCCCACTAGCTATACCGAATTATATTCGGTATAGCTAGTGGGGCTAGCTAGCAAAAGATTACTAGCATTTCCTTATGGAAATGCTAGTAATCTTTTGCCAAATTCATGCAGCAATATTGCATATGCGTGTGACATGCTTTCAAACGTCATCATACATCGTTTTAACCAAATATATCACACTGATGTGTCCTATCTTCTTAGGTCCAATCAGAAGGAGGCTTATCCCCCCCGCGTGCACAAATCAGTATCTGTTTTGTGCCGCATGTATAATACTTTGGTGATTGCGATTTCAAACAAAAATTGAGCAAAGTGGATTCTAGTGAGACCAAAAATTGCGGTGGCATTCCAGCCGACAGAAGTGAACACTCAAAATGCAAAATTAAAAAAAAACTCATCACAGAAATGGTAAACGCACCTAAAAAAGTTTTCATTAAAAAAAACTGGCGCCTCGTGACACTTACGATTTGCATTTCTCTTGATTTTTCGGTAGTAATTTCTAACCTTGTGTGATAAACCTTCATTCGTTTTTTAATACCCCTTATAAAGCAACAGTTCCATTATAAGTACTAATTAAATTGGGAGGTTAAAACCACTGTCAAAATCATCAAAATTAAAGTTTTGAATCCTTCAAATCTTTTTCCTTGAAGGTGGCAGAAAAAGATCTTGATTAGACCTCTTTGTTACAATTTTGCGATATAATTATTTATTTTTAGTTTCAGACTTGATGGTGACTCTTCAGAAGGAATCAGTCTGGGTATAATAGACCACAGAAAATATAACGCTAAGATGCAAATAATAAGGGAATCTAGGTTTGTCTGATAAAGGTTAAACGGTCATACTCAGAATTAAAATTCATGTTTCATTAAATCAGGATATGTTGCTTAATTCTTTCCACGTATAGCAAGTAAAGTGAGATGGTAGCATCAAACTTAAAAGTTAATTTCCGTCTCTGGGAGCGCTCGTACGCGAATGTGCTTTGCTTGCGTCCCGGCTTGTTCTGCAGTCTTTTGCACCCACTTATACGCACGTGATGAGCTCGATGGTGCAAGTGGTTAGCACGTTCGGCTGCGATCGTTGAAGTTAAGCAACTTTCGTAGTGGTCGGTTATTGGATGGGTGACCAAAAAAGCTTCGGAAGGCACGTTAAGCCGTTGACCGCGGTTGCATCTGCAGTCGTTAGCACACACCAATCCGCACTAAGCTCGAGTGGTGGGTCATGGCCCAATCTCCCTATTCCATCCATAGGGAAGGCCTGTGTCCCAGCAGTGGGGACATTGGTAGGCTGATGAAAAATACGCACTCTGCCGTCCTAGTGGACAATGCAGTAAGAGCTCTGACATAACTTTGAGAAAAAAGGCTTTTAATATAAATCTTTAAATTCTATTTTCTCAAAATCATGCCGCTGCATTCTTCACAGTGACGGCAGCACTGCGCCCGCGTGTTGTAATGTAACATTCTTCCTATTCCATCCCTCTTTTTTTTGACGCAGGCAAACCTCTGTTTACAGAAAACGGCGCCTTTAAAAGGCACACCGCCGAACGGACCTCACACCTGGCTCCCGCAAGCTTTACGGACCGCTGGCCACTGAGGACCCCGTAACTTTTACGGGCGCTTTACGGCATAATATCCGCTAAAAACCCTGCGAATACCCTCTAAGCTGCTTACTGCGAAGCCGCGGGATCCCCGTTTTGGGATTCTTCCGCGTTTCCTATTCCATCCCTAGGGAAGCCTGTGCCCCGCATAGGGGAGATTAATAGGCTGACGATGGTAGTAAGTATAAAACTTTATCATAACGAAATATATTTATCTGGTACGCTCGAAATGTCTCTTACAAAGAATGTAGTTATTGTAAAGTAAATGAAAGATATATGTGACAAACGCTGTTTATTCAAGTGCTAGTCTGTGTTATTGGCATTTCGTAACCTCGGTTATCGAAAGGTGACTTAAAATACATTTATAGGTTTATTCTTCTTTAAATTTGTTATTTCAATAAAGGATTTATGTCTAAATAGAGATTAAAAGACATTATCCCCCTGTGCCTTTAGTACGAGTTTTACAATTACGAAAACTATGATAGTTTTCGTGAGCTCGCACTCGTACTAAGGGTACTGATTTTATTGTTTTCGTTTCAATACAAATAAACAGTGATTAAATTCTATCAATAAATCATTAGCGTCTTCTTAAATTTTAAGTATATTTGGCTACTATTCACAAAAATGGACATAGAAACATAATTTACAATTACGAATTCGTGAGCTCAAACTAGTACTAAGGGTACTGATTTGATAAATGCGGAATAATCTTAGACTAGTTACGCTGTGTTTTGTTCATACCACTCAAATGCCACATGTCATTCAAAGAACAGAGACAAAAAATGGAGTAACTAATTGGATTAGTTTATTATTCGTTTATTATTAAGGAGGTATAGGTATTAAGTAACTCATAGTCGAAGATAGGTTTAAACCTCAAACCCCTAGGCGCGTTTTTATCGGTCGATAATTTAATATCGAATGCGTTATTGCGCTCTTCTTCCATTGCGCCGTTATTATAGCAGCAGTGTGTGACTTCGTAGCCGTTCTAATACAAATACTGTAATACAAACAGATATCGCAATAACGAATCCGATATTCTCTACCGATAATAACGCACCTAGGGGGGTAAGGTTTTAACTACATTATCTTTTTATAGATAGGTCCGACAAATGACTCCACCGCATCTGATATTAAGTGACGGTGAAGTCCAGACGTGAAGATAGCTGGTACAGCAGTTTTACCTGCCACACCAGCCATCCTCATAATAGGTACTAGAGGCTTTCTTTTCGAACTGAGGCGACAATTTCGATAAAGTATATTAGACAAATTAAATCAGTAAATTACGGTCAAAACTTATCTAAAAGTAATTAAAATAAAACTGTAACAGACCGTTTAATAGTTTTACCGATTTCTAAAATAAGGGTTTACTTCTCTCTTAAAAAAATCTTTGGATTTATGCATCTAGCAGTTAAATGCTTAAAATATAAAAAAAAAAACTAATCTGTTAAACAGAGCTTAAAATACAAAGTGAACATTTCTTCATCAAAACTGGCGACGTAGTACTAAATAAGTGGCTTACAATTAAAGGGCGTAAGCTGTGTTGTATTTATATACAATATGAAAGAAAAGTAAAGTTAGATAAGACACCTGCATCACCAACATTCTAAAATTAATTTAAGCTTTATTTATTTTTAAAAATTTAACTGCATCTTCCATAATTGTCAAAAGTCATACATAGATAAATGAGGTTAAAAACTTTGGTTAAAACATGATTTGAAAACTTTGGTTCGTATGAGCCCTAGAAAATAAAGTTTCAAGTGCATAGTCGGATTTATTGGAAAAAAATAAATGTATGTAATAATGTTATCACCTCTTTTATTAATGAAATATTACCTTGTTATTGTTAGAAGCCTGAAGAGGACGCCCTAGAAGAGAACAGAAGATAACACTAGTCTTGTTAAGCGAAGTTGGTTTGTGACCGTCACTAACGGGCAGTGAATTAACAATTTGCTCGTTTTGACGATCGCAAAATGAACTCGCTTGACTATTATCCACGCGGAAGATCAAAAATAGCCACCAGAATTTAAGAAGATTAAGAAATAAGAAGATTTTTTTTTTCAACGAAGTTCCATGTCGTCGCACAGTATGTACGGACTTGGTAGATTTCAGGCGAAAAGGAGTGTTAGATTTTTCCGTCACGATTTTCCGTCTCGACCGTCAGTTGTTTCCTTTTCTAGCGTATTGTGTGTAGTTGTGTACTTATCAACTTCGTTCCATTCATGTGTTCCCCGATACTCCCTTTTGTATTTTTTATTAAATACTTTTTCATTTAAGAATTTGGGTAATCTATCGGTAAATGTTGGTGTTGGTTGTACAAATTAATTTTATGATACTTTGTAAGCCTACTTTGTAACTTACTTATCATATTAGAAATTTTATTAGATGTTTGATCTTACAATTTTATTAGATTTATATTTTTATATTTAGCATAATAAAATTACAAAACTTTGGCTCTATTTCATAAAAGTAATACCGTGGTGTTTTAACACCACTGCAGTAAATTCAAAGAAAACTGATAAAAAATCCGTAATAATTCTACTACTACTAGTTAGTTGCGTAACTTTCTGTAATAACTGCGCAAAATTTCGTTTTATATAATCAAAGGTAGTAAATTATGTTACCACAGTAATGCCATTAACTACGAAAAATTACGACAGTATTGATGTTTTGGGTCCATGAAACAAATATTTTCGTAAAAAATCATACCCAGACTTGGATACATAATCTAAGCATATACGACTTTTACTAACTTCTATTACATGAAATGAAATGTTAAGCAGTTAGGTATTTTAATAATATTTAATAAGAATAATTATTCTAAGGGTATCATTGCTATAAGTTAGGCAACGAATACTGCAGTAGAATTAATACGATAGCATTTGTTTTTGATAAGTTCAGTTTGCTTAAATTAAATACAATACAATGGTATTACTATTATAAAAATAGCCCTGGGGTAAATTGACTTCGTGTAGTAAAATTACTTGAAACATTTTATTGTCCTTATTATATGTACTAAAGAACATTTTATTGTCCTTATTTATTCATGATAAATAGACTAAATTCCTTTTTTTTTTCAGGACAAACGTATTTTTTTTGGATCAATTATTTACACTGACATGCTCTGTCTAATTCTATCTTCTGTCTCAGTCAGCATTGTCAGTATTAATAACTGAGGAGCTGGCGAACAAAACGGTATAATTACATAAGATTTAGTTTTATATGAGCTGTATAAAACTGAACGACATACATCCAGAGAGCTTTTGGCATCGTTTTTAATTTATAAATTTAGGAATTTTAACACAGTTTTAGGCGGTTTGATTTAAAATTATTTTAGATTCAAATTCAACGGGCTCGAAACCTCCGCACTGTAAAAAAAAGTAGTTTGACCAGGTGCGAAATTATACCGTTTTGTTCGCCAGCTCCTCAACTATCTCAATGTTCTCCAATGAAACAGGTTATGTGGACATAAATATAGCGAAAACAAGGTTTTCGCTATATTGCAAATGTCGTCCACGACATTGATCCATCATATTATATTGCCAAATTAATAAAACATTGTTAAACTTTTGTCTTGTCGTTCTTTTATTTGTCTTTCGTTATAAAAAAGGTACCCATATTCCTGCCTTGGAAAATAAAAAAAAACTTTGTATCTCATTAAAAGGCACCGTTTTTACCAAACTTAGCAATTAGCAAGTCGCTTACCTAGGTAAGCGCAGAAGCGCATTTGGGCCACTACACAAAAGTAGAGTGGCCAAATGCGTTTTTTTTTGTAAAAAAGGCTGGAAAACAATCATGTGGCCCGCCTGATGGTAAGCGGCCACCATAGCCTATAGACCAGTGGTGGGCAAAGTACGACCTGCGGGCCACATCCAGCCCGCCGGCGGGTATTCAATTTGGATATTATATGGTCAATTATATATATATATTATAAGTTTAAGTGATTATTACCAACTTAATCTTCTTTGTCCTTGACTGATCCACAATTTTTTCTTTAATTGAAACTGACACTTTTTGATACCTTAAGAATTTCATAAATTTTAATGGCCCGCCAATCAAAAAGTTTGCCCACCACTGCTATAGACGCTTAAAATACTAAAAATATCACTCTACCCTTTTTTTTTAACGGGGAGAATGCGTTTAAGCACCGTCCCCGCCCACTGGGCTAGTGAGCGGGGGTGTGTGGGACTCTCCCGGCTAAAGAGATAGCAGAGAATACTCCACTACACTCCCCGGGAACTTCGCCTCGCCATAATTGAGCGGACCACAAGCATGCGCAGGGCGCTGGCTCGTGTAGGCTTACTCGGCGGTGCCGGTGTCTACCCTGACCCAATCCTCCTCGCCCGGAGCCCTGGTATACCTTACACACCAACAGAAACAAAACCACCAAAAGGTAGTCTTATTTTACTTCAACTGTTCACAAGGATAGTAGCTAAGTGAGCAGTTTGGCTTTTAGCACTAGGCTTTCTGAATATTACCGGCCAAACACGATTTTAGGAAAAACTAGGTTTTCTAGGCCAAACTAGTTAATCCTTTAGGCGATAGGATAAACCGGTACAACCTAGGCTAAACTGATTGGTCCTATGGCCCATAGGAGAAACTATTTTAACGTAGGCTGTACTAGTTGAGCTTGATACGAATAAATAGACTTTAGGATAAACTGGTTTAACCTAGTCTATAAATACGGTATAATTAAACACCGGAAATAATAATATCATAATGCATTTATTAATAATTATCTAAATCAATTTCACATATTTACTCTGATGGCATCAGAATCTGCAAAATTGCAGAGAACCCTTTTTTCTTTCAGTTGTACCTGTTTGTCAAGGCACTGCCGGATTTAGGGGAGGGCAACCGGGGCGAAAGCCCCGGGGCCTCCACAAACGGGGGGCCCCCATAATAGAGACTTCGGAATAAAAAATCATTCAAATTCCAACTAGTAAACATCTTTTCCTTTGATATTTTTTTTTGCTCTTTTACCTTTACCTACAGCCTACAGTACTTTGTACATCTAACATACATGATTATTTGATTATATTAATCTTAAATAACAGAAATCATTGATCTATATTTGTTCACTCCAATCAGGCAATCAATGAAATATCAAAATCTCAAATGGCCCTGATAAGCACTTCCAATTCACCTACCCATCTTGAGCGAGTACCCTAATCGCTTAATGGCTGAGTGGGGCGGTACTTGCCCGCAGGGCCGAATTTAAGGCAGGGCAGGTGGGGCTGTGGCCCAGGGGCCTCCACAACAGCTTAAGAAATAACAACATTTCGATGGGTTAACAAGAATACATATCCTAAGTGGCCCGGGGCCTCCACAATCCTAAATCCGGCCCTGTGTCAAGGTGTTCTTTAAACAGCTGCACCTTACAAAACCTTGCTCTGATCCAACTGAATGATTTTTGTTTGCAGTCCTCAAAACCATTTTAATATCTTGGTTATCATCCCCCACTTCTAAAGATGTTCCCTTAACACGAATTGGCATCTCGCTAAGACACGTTTCGATTAAACATTTGTGACTAGGAAGAATTTGTATAGTCGAGGCCAAACCAATTTATCCTGAAGTGTCCTTATTCATATTAGGCTCAACTAGTTCTGCCCGTGGTTCTGCTTTGGTAAAACTAGCTTCTCCTATAGACCATAGGATGAACCCTATTCTGTACTTGTTAATTCTTTCGCCTAAAGGATGAATTGGTTTGACCTAGGAAAAACTAGTTTGTTTTAAAATCGGGTTTGGTCGGTAATATACATATATACGATGTTGTATAAAAGCATTTTTAGCTGCAAACAGAAACACTACCACGTAGACAGAAAATTCTACCTGATAAATTAGGTTTGGTGAATTATTCTTGGTATAAGTCTGGTCAATTTAGACATTCAGAAGTGCATAATTTTCCATCAAGCTGAAAGTGAGTACAATTATTAAAACTCACCATCGTTCCGGTACATGGAAAAAAAATCTAGGTCTTTATCGCTATTACATCAAAACAGTAAGTTTTATCGTAAAATTACCTTTGACCAAATATTTAGACAGTAAAATTCATCTATAAAAAAAATACTTATATTTTTTTTCCTAAGAGCCATTGTTCCTGAGATATTACGATTGTTATAATATGCATAATAATATGGGAGCCCAAGCAGGGATTTTTGGATTTACTCGAGCGCGGTAGAATAACATATCTTGCAATATAATATATAATCTTGCACCTAGTTAAGGACTCCCACCATACCTGAGCCCTCTATGTAGGGCCGAACGTCTAGGACAGCAAAAACAAAATTTCAACGAACGGTCATGACTTTTGGTCGCGCCCAAATCGTCAGTCTTTTGAATATAAGCTACTAGAGGGTTCATGACTTTTTACCTGCGTACTACAAACAACCATTATATATCAACATCTAAAAGGTGTACGTGGTCACATTGGCTCGTACCGATGCAGTGCTAAATGTAGGTTGCAAAAGAGACTGTTTTGTTCTCTGTTATAATGTGGAATCGCCAACAGTAGAGGATTAGAGGATTCGTTTGTTACCAATGAAGAGACATGTGATACCTCAATACTGACGCAAGTCACTAACACCTAGGATGTAGAAGAAGAAGATGAAGAAGGAGTAATCAAAGATTATGAATCGGATGAATAACTTTATCTGTTTTTATCATTTCCAACCCTTGATTATATTTGTTAATTTATCATACAATAGTTTCCAATTAAACAGAATCACAATAGATCTCTGGAATATGTGTACTGGCGGATACACATTAAAAAAAGCGCTAAGTACACTCACTACCTCAGAGGTGGCGTGGAAACGTGTGCATATTATGACGTTTACAATTTTGAATCATTATATCTCAGAAACGGTGGGTCTTAAGAAAAAGAGTATTAATATCTTTTTTATAGATAATTTTATGATCCACGTTTTTTGTTTAACGGAATATTAAAAATGAAAAAATATTCTTCGAAGCAAACTTTGAAACGAAGCGGTAGCAAATTACTAGTAGGTATAAGTAATATAAAATATCCAAAAAATATTAGGTAAATCTGACAAGTTATCAAAATGAAAATATCAGCTAAATGCATGTCGAGCCACGCTCAATATAGAACTCCGTAGTTGCGCAGCGTAAATCGAATACTGTTCGAAGTATTCGATGGATTTGGTTGAAATTTGTTAAGCATAAAGCTTGTGATCTAGTTTGAGTCATAGGATACTTTAATCCCAGAAAAATGATAGGTGCCTGTGGGATTCTCCAGAAAAAGTCAAATTACCTCCGACGAGGTTGCGAGTGACCGCTAGTATTTTGATAATATTCAATAGAATTTGTAAAGAAAATTAACTTTCCCATGCAAGCAAACAGTTTTACAGGCTTACGAAACCGTGACTTTTTTCGCTTCAACTTCATTATAATTATATAAGTACTAGTGACCGCGCGCCGGCGACTTCGTTAGCGTAACTTTAGTTTCCTGAGAGTCCTACGGGAACCTAATGTTTTTCTGCAATAAAAAGTATCTTTTGTCTCAGTCGAGGTCATTAACTATATGCGTACCAAATTTCATCCAAATCCAAAATTAAGCCGCAATTGAGTGACAAACATACTTACTTACATACTTATAGTAAAGTTCTAAGTAAGCTACTTCAAACATAAAAGTGTTTTTAGACTAGACTATACTATTGCGCTATAAATAAATAAATAAATATTTCCAACACTCACACCAACTAGCCTAGCCCCAAAGTAAGCGCAAACAGGCTTGTGTTATGGGATACTAGGGTAACGGATAGAATACATATACTGTACATATATAAGTATATTTATATAGAAATACATATTAAACATCCATGACTGGAGTACAAATGCTCGTGATCATCACACAAACATCTGCCCCCACCGGGATTCGAAACCGGGACCTCTTGAGTCGGCGACACTATGAAACCCAGCGTACAAACCACTCGGCCACGGAGGTCGTCTATTATAAAGAAGAGCTTGTATAGCAAGCCTATAATATAGAATAGCGTGGTAAGTTCTATTTAATTGTATGGTGAGCCATTTTGTGCTATGTGTTATCACACTAATATTATACAGGCGAAGGTTTGTGAGTGTGTATGTTTGTTACTTCTTCACGTCTAATCGGCTGGAGCGATTTTAATAAAATTTGGTATGGAGTTAGCTGGCATCCTGGATTAACACATAGTCTACTTTTTACTGCGGGAAAATATCTCTAAAAACCGCGGATAACACCGCGGGCCACAGCTAGTAATCTATAATTCTACTGAACGCACCTTTATGTTCGAAGTCTCCCACATAAAACTTTACTTATTGATTGTGAAACAGGCCCTTTATATTTTACAAACGCATGTCGGCTCTAAGTTTGACAAAAGAGACAAATTACCAGCCGTTCTCATACAAGACTATCCTTAACATTCCTGGACAATACATCCTCACGGATAGCAGTTTTCTTTGGCAGTTAAATGATTAAAACAAAAATATTATAAAGTAGGTACCATTGAACTTAATTAACTTATCTTGTGCATTCTGTGATTTTCTTTTGTTCCCATTAACAACCTAATACGGAAAGATTATTAGATATTTTTTCTGATTATGCTATAAGCGGGTATTCTTGAATATTTCAGCCCAAATAAAAAAGAGCGATAAGTTGTGTATTATGTATAACTTCAAAAAGTTTTAGTTTAAAGGGAAACTATGTATAACTAGCTGACCCAGCGAACTTCGTACCGCCCTAAAAAAATAGGGGTTGTCCAGCGGACAAAATTGTGAATCTGAACCATTCTCAGATCCCCTTGAACACACACAAAAAATTTCATCAAAATCGGTCCAGTCGTTTAAGAGAAGTTCAGTGACATACACACTCACAGAAGAATTATATATATAAAGATATATAATATAAAATATAACTAGGTAAAAGAGTGCCAAACATAACATTTTCTGCTAAGTAATATAGTTTTGAAATGGCTGCCTCGTATTGGAATGAAAATAATGATGTATTTTTTAACTATTATAAGTAGGTACATGAATTACCACGCACTGTTTCATTTTCCTGATAAATAAACAAATTAGTTAATGTCAACAACTAAGTATATCGAACAAAAGTGTAAAATGCATTAATGAGGTTTAAAATATCATTAAGGAATATGATTAGTTTGGTTTAGATTATAATATAAACGCATTTCACTAGAAAGATTCACACCATTCCGAAAGTTCGACGAGCGATGTGTTCTTTCTCAGTCTTTAAATTTTGTTACTGTTTACTGTGAAGTTTTTGGTGTTTACGTTAGTGCATATTTGTGGTTTTTATACGAGTGAACATTTACAAAGCTAAAAAAAATATAGAAGAATGAATATCAAAGTAAATTTATCAAATGTACTTTATCAAAACTAAAAAGTGACTGTTGTTCATCATATTCGAAAGTGGAATATTAATTTAAATCTTTATATCAATGTTCCTTCTATACTTATTCGGTATAAAAATAATGCAATTCATCTTTATCACGACTATAAGTAGGCCCTGTCTGACTTTTGTTCCATCAAAGTCGAATAGGTTCTGCTTAGATTTGTGGTGAAAATCAACCAGTCCCTACCATACAAAGTACATTTTTCAAAAAGGAAGAGGGTTTAGATTTTTCTATAACTTTTCCTTTATCCTTATTTGTAATTGCCCCAAATATAAGTAGGTTTCGTCTGACTTTTGTACCATCAAAGTCACTCGTGGCCTCCTTAATTTTGTGGTATTACCAAAATTATAAAATAAGTTGATTATAGAATTCGATTATGTATGTCTGTATAAAAAGTATTTATCAATGTAACGAACATAATTATTACAAATATCAGTAGGTCTCGTCTGTCTTTTGTACCATCTAAGTCACTCTTGGTATTCTTAATTTTGTGGTAATACCAAAATTATAAAATAAGTTGATTATAGAATTCGATTATTATGTATGTCTGATAAAAAGTATTTATCAATGTAATGAACATTATTATTACAAATATAAGTAGGTCTCGTCTGACTTTTGTGCCATCAAAGTCATTCGTGATCTCCTTAAATTTGTGGTAATACCATAATTAACATGTAAGTTGATTATAAATATTAAATTTTTGTATAAAATTTATTTATCAATGTAATGAATATAATTATTACAAATATAAATAAGTCACGTCTGACTTTTGCACCATCAAAGTCTCACGTGGTCTGCTTAAGTTTGTGGTTATCCATTTCATGTCAGTTGATTATAAAAATTCAATAATACGTGTTTCTGTATAAAATTTGATTATTTATGTAATTAACACAATTATTACAAATATAAGTAGGTCTCGTCTGACTTTTGTGCCATCAAAGTCATTCGTGGTCTCCTTAATTTTGTGGTAATATCATAATTATCATGTGAATTGATTATAATTATAATTTTTTATGTGTGTCTGATTAAATTTATTTATCAATGAAATGAACATAATTATTACAAATATAAGTAGGTCACGTCTGACTTTTGTACCATCAAAGTCTCACGTAGTCTGCTTAAGTTTGTGGTAATGCAATATCACAAAGAATCGCTTTACGTCCTGCACTAATATTTTATTGAAGACATTATTATGACGAATTACGAAAAAAGTAGTTTTTGTCTTTATTTCCTATTAAAATAATACATTATAGTCTACTTGAATTTGTGGGTAACGTGGCTTTCATCGTGTATAAGTTTTCATGATAAGTAACTATTATTTATATAAAGTCATATTTGTATATTATTAAGTTTAACCTTTTCATTAAATTTAAATATAAGCACTTACTTAATGGATAAATGATGTTATGTGTATAATAAGTAGGATTATTTATTTTTGAATAAATATGTTGATAAAATACGCAACTATTTTATTTTAATACAATGTGTATTTCATGGAGAAAACCCAGAAAAGCCTTTGTTTTTTACCTATATTGTAACTATGAATTTCTTTAACTTATTCCGTGCGTCTGTAAGAGTGAGCTACAACCAGCTCATGTCATGCATGAACTAATGAAGTAATGTAGGTAAAGCAATAAACTTTTTCACTGAAATTGTAATTCTTCTACTGCTGTTCTAACAAAAAAGGAAGTAGGTTATTACATATACATAGGTACAGTATTTTTTTAGAGTTCTTTTGCTCGAAATGTGAATGTTTTTCCCTTATAATAAAATCTCTCCCCAAAAGTTAGTAACTTTTAAGACTATGGAACCTACAAACAGAACTCTTCGTAAGCGAATCCGGAGCATAGACGGTTTTTATTTAAATTTTCAGTAAATCAAGGTGCCCGAGTGATAAAGATTTAAAATTACATACAAACATACGAAATCTTTCATTGGCTATAGAATATTTTTTTAATGTTCTCAGTAATTCTTACTCTAAAAAAGTGATATAATTTTTCAGTCTCTTAATAATCATCACTTCAATAGGTTTTAATTGAATCATTCTCAATCTTTACTAAGAACAAGCCAAGCGCTCCTACCGGAAGTGGCAAACAAGGAAGTCCGGATTTGATCAAATTTAAATCCATTGTCATTACGAGTGGCAATGACTAACAGCTTAGGGTAGCGTTCACAGCTTCAATAAGAGAAAATGTCATACATCAATCCTATAACGTTAACATTATATATTACGATTTAAATACAATTTGAGTAAAGAAATCTTAATCTTAGCCTTTTGATTACAAATATGAAAATAACTGCGTGAAAGTAACGTTTTAACCGAACCAACCGAGAAATTATATATATTTTGACCGATCAGGGGGCCATTCGCCTAACGGAAATGCTTTGGAGAACGCTAACGCTTACGATTTCATTTTGTTATTTCTAGCCGCCTGAGGTTTTCAAATGCCTCGCGCTCTTTTTTTCTATTGCATTGGTAATAACAATATTAAAAAAAATGAGCATGGGATATTTGAAAACCTTCGGCGGTCAGAAATAACAAAATAAAATCGAAAGCGTTAGCGTTTTCAAAAGCATTTCCGTTAGGCGAATGGCCCCCAGTACCCCTAACACGAACCATTATCGAATTCGAATAGTTGGCAAACCGAAATGTCAATGTAAAATTTTGTATGGAAACTTGAACAGCAGCGGCACAAAGTACGTAACGAGAACTAAAAATCAGTACACATTTGACAATGACATTTCAGACTCGCAAACGATACGAATTCGATATTGGTTCATGCTAGGTTGGGCTTTGAACAAAGTATAGGGCGATAATTAGTTGAGATTTCTGATAATTTAATACCTACGGGATGCAAATTTCTATGGGGAAAAAGAGAGCAAGAGATATCGGATTCTTCACTCAAACTCAAGTGTTCTGACTCTGTAGGTCAGTAAAGTTCTAGGGCTCCACGGGGTAGAGGATTGGGTCAGGGTAGGCAATGGTGCGAATGATATTTTTGGTATCGCGACCATCTGTAGTTTATAGTGACCGCTTACCATCAGGTGGGTTATGCGCTTGTTTGCCACCCTTGTAACCAGACCCATCTTTCCCAGTGGGCACTTTGGGCAAGTGCCCAGGGCCCCGCGATCGATAGGGGGCCCCCTCAGATCAAATACAAAGTCCCTTGTTCCTGTTAAATCACCAAACGGAAGTCATAGGGGCCCCATTATCCTAATTTGCCCAGGGCCTCCATTAGGTCAGAGACGGCACTACTTGTAACATAAAAACACAGACAAAACGCTATAAAATACACACGCACCCGCGCTATAAAATAAAGAACGAGTCCCTCGATTCAAGTGTAACCACCACGAAGAGAGACCTTTTAAAATTTAACCAAGACTAAGCTGCAAAAAAAGTACCGCTCCAGGCATCCTTACCGGTCTTAAATACTACCCCTATTGCTTTGGTACCATTTTCAATAAAAGACCCAGGAAACGAGTTAGGTATCCAATTTATTGTGTGACAGGATGACGGGTCACTACACTCGACGTACTTAGCACTAAAATCAACATTAACAGCCTTCAATGTTGGGGAACAGGCCTTCCCTATGGATAGAATAGGGAGATTGGGCTTGACAAACTGACACCACGCGGGCCCAGTGTGGATTAGTGGATGCTAACGACTGCAGATGCAGCCGGGACCAATGGTTTACATGCCTTCCGACGCAAGGAGCTCGTGATAGTAAATTGAGCCACCGAGCTCTGTATATCATGAGACATTGCTCCCTCCAGATTTTTTAATATACAAATTAAAAAAAAAACATACTATCTAGTCTGTAGTGTCTATCAGTCTGCTACGTCTTCACGCTTAAACCACAGAACCGATTAAAATGAAAATTTGTATAGTAATAGTTTCAGATTTGGGAAAGGACATAGGATATCGTATCTATCCCAGAAATTATCCTTTAAGGGGGTGCAATTGGGGTCGAAATTGGATAGAAGCTTGTATGGGATATACCTGATAGCTATCAAAGAAACAAAGATACATTCATTAATCGTATAACGTTGAACTTCTAACCCGTCATCCTGACGCTTACCTACTATTAATTACAAAGATTTATATCTCAAAAGATATTAAGCTTCATTGAGACAATAATTGGTAGTACCTTCATTCGCTCGGATAGAAAGCTAGGTAGTTCGATTTAACCAGGTATTTATGTATCTGAGATGAGTAAATTTTTGTGTAGTGATAAATTTTTCTTCAATATATTTTTGATACCTACAGGTCGCAACAAATTATTTTAGCTAGACAATCAAACCACCTTTAAAGTAAAAAAATTATAGAAAAAAAATTAAAAAAAATCCAAAAACCCGACTGCTTTATTATACTTCAAATAAAAACTGAAAAGAAAAAAACAAGTCCAGTAGTCTGTTAATAAGGAACAAAGCTACTTTAACAGTCGGGACCCATTAGATATTCAAGAATACATAATATTTTTCAATAATGGGTCCCGACTGTTAAAGTAGCTTTGTTCCTTATTAACAGACTACTGGACTTGTTTTTTTCTTTCAGTTTTTATTTGAAGTATAATAAAGCAGTCGGGTTTTTGGATTTTTTAAATTTACCTTTTTTTTTTAGTTAGTTGTATTATAAGACGGTATATACCGTAGTCTTGTTACTTCAGTAAGGGAATTAAAATCGCGGGAATTATTGAGTACCTTGCGGTGGTCTAAGCGATTGATTTATTAAGACATATAGAGACTTTAGCAGCGGGATCAAGGCTACAGATGGGCCTAAATTTTCGCAAAAATGTGTGAAGTTAAATCAAGTCGTTACATAAATATCTAATTTATGTAAATTTTATGGTAAACTATCACTTATTCAAAAAGTTTACTTTTGTTTTTTTTAGTAGTTTAGCAGTAATATAAAATTCATTTACTTTTTTTTTCGTCGACTACTTAAAATTGGCAGTGGCTGCATACTCCTACATAGTACACCGCGCTATCACTTTGTCATCGTTGTAACTTTTAAAATATTTGTCGAAATGGCATCGTGTAAAAGGCAAAGTTTGTCGTCTTTAAATATCAAAAGCGATAAAAGTATTAGTTTTGATAAAAAATCATTTGTTAATATAAAATGTGCATTTTAGAAATAGATATCAAATAATATTTTAATTTTGATTCACTATTTTAGCGGTAATGGCTTACACATTAAAAATATATATATATAGTGTCACGGGCTTTTTTATAGAACTATTTAAGAGATACATTTTCTGTCTACATTACATTCATGTAACTTTTATTGTTTTTGCAGTGCAGGCCAAAATGGCTTGCAGATGGGAGATTTTTTTTCCGTCTTATGTGACACTTATTGTTATATTTTGGCCAATTCACTCAATAACTACATAAATTATTATCTATATATGTTATTATCATATATGAGCTATATTACTGTTAAGTTTCATTAAAATCCATTCAGTTTTTTTTTAGGTGAAAGAGTAACAAATTTTTCCATTTATTTTTCAATATAACGACAATTTTATGAAAAGACCAATTTATACTTCTTAAAGTAGGGTTTTTTTTGTACAATGCAGCTCTCACTCCCATGGAATGTCAATGACAGAATAGCCTTATTATATTACAGAAACTGCTGCTAATATGATAGAACAACCACCTATAAGTGAATCACCTCGAACACGGCACGCTTTGTCTCTTCCAATGAACAGATCATTACATTAGAACAGCCATCGAGTGTCAATAAATAGTCGATCTTCACTAATGGTTGAGATAAACCAAATATTAACATCTGGACTAAAACTTTGAGTTAGTTTTCGAATTCCAAAAAAGTTTCGTGATGCAAACAAGTTGTATTTGAAGTAGCCGTTTTAAAGTTCCATCTTCTAAATAAAGGGGAATCCATACTTTCCCGCTGCCGATTCAATGGAATAAACGGTTTAATGCGGGGACCACTATTTAAAGCTAATCAAAGTTTGTTAAGGAGCAGTCGGTTAACGTGCGCAAGCGGCGCGGCACGTCCGCCATTTTGGATCATGCGTGTAGTTCAAATTCTAACTTCGAACACGCCGGTCGTTTTCAGGTCGACTTTCAAGTGTTTCAGTTTGCACTGTGACATTTGGCTTCGAGTGGCAGTTAGATTTTGGATACTTTTTTGGTGGAAGCGGTAAGTTTGAGCGGACGATTAACATGATCCCTTTCTTTCTGACACAGTACTGATTTGTTTGAAAAAGGAGTGTTGAATTAGTAACTGACAAACAAAATTGAATATGTTGTTATTTATTGATTTAAAATTATGCAAATTAATGTAAAGGAAACCCTAATTATTAGGCTATTTTACTAACATTAACAATTAACATTGTGGTTAATTTAAATATAGGCAGACTTAAATTGAAATAATTATTAACCCGACTCTACAATGTGATAACGTAGAATCTTGACCTTTATGTCGAAAGCGATAAGAGCGCAAAGGGTATCAGTAGCTTGAAAGTCACAGCTTAGTAGAATTGGAAAAAATGGTTTAAATAAGTGAACAAAAGCAATAATAGTGTAATAACTTAAAATTACTGTATTTATAATGATCACTTATATAAGGTTAATGCTTCATCAGAAAATTTCAATTATTATTTTTCATACTTACACATTGATTTTAAGGAAAATGTTAGTCGCGAATAATAAAAGACATTCAACTGTTTAGTCATATTACGTGCCGTTTGTATGATTCGATGTCATTTTCATTTAGGATGTAAAGCTATTGTAGAGCAGCCAAAATTAAGCGAGACTAATTAAATGATTCATACAAATTATTATAATTATCATTCAAACTCTCTAATAGCTCTACATGACTATATTGCAGCTAACAACCTATAACATTGCTTTAATATATAGCTTTTAATGTGCCTATATTGTTTAATATGTACTCGTCTATTTTTAGGAAATCAATAGTGATAGTATGCCATCCCTTCGCCTACAGTAGTTTTTAAACTGTAACTGTATATTGATACGTTTTTAGCGATTGTGATGTTCAGATAGTTTTATCGCTGGGCTAATAAGCGAGTGTGCGAGTACGACGAGCGATTGGTTCTGTGCATAAAAATGTACGCGCGCGCATTCTGTCAGCCAAGCGAGCATCGCTGAGCGAGTATTATCATTGATACCTCTTGTCGTTCAGCGACATACTAGCGGAGCGAGTTCTCGCCGGCCAGTGTGAAAAGTCAGCGATCAACTATTAACATAGGTATGCAGCTTTTTTTTACACCACGAAAAGCTATTATTATTTTTGTGTGGTCATCTCTAAAGTGAAGGTTACTTCCTCGTATGCGGGCGCACCAATTCAAACAGCCGTTGGGAGCCAATGTTGTAGTTTAATTGTTAACTCCACGCGTAGGTACCCGAGATAAGGAGTCTTGAGAGACAGAAAGACGGACGGACCGCCGGACAGACCGAGAACAAGGTGATCACATAAGAGGTTCCGCTTTTTCTTTTGTGGTACAGAACCCTAAAAAGTGTGTTTTTAACAAAATGTCCATTGTTTGAAAAAAATAGCGATTTGAAAATCCCCTATTTTACATTATACTAGCTGAAACAGAAGAGTGTTATCCAAAAATCGCAAAGAGTCACTTCTTTTTGATTCTAGATCTTTAAGATTAGGGGAGCTCAAGCGGGGATTTTAGGATTTATTCGAGCGCAGCTCAATATAAGGGGGGCAACCTTGCACTCCCACCAGACCTGAGTCCTCTATCTAGGGTCAAACGTAAAGGGCAGCAAAATAATATATTTTTCAACAAACAGCCATTACATTTTTTCACGTTCAAAGCCTGAGTCTTTTGATTACGAGCTACTCGAGGGTTCCGTATCATTATCTACATTAGACCCTTTATTACAATATCGAGCAAACAACAGCATAACAATCACGTCTGTTATATGGAACTTATAATATATTTATTTTACTTTAATTAATTACTGGCTATTTCAAGCGTCTACCTGTTGCCAATATTGATATAGCAAAAAACGGCAAAAAATGACGTTTATTGTATGTATATTTATTTAATTCTGTTTTTACTGTATTTATACTGTACTAGCTGCCACAGAAATACATCATCTGCGAAAATATTTAACTGTCTAGCTATCACGGTTCATGAGATACAGCCCGGTGACAGACCGACAGACAGCAAAATCTTATTATTAGGGTTCCGGTTTTACCCTTTCAGTACGGAACCCTAAAAAAGATGGATGAAATCGATATGGTCGTTCTCAAGTTACGGAGCCTGACCAAGGGATTCATTTTTGTATGAAGTTTATAAATATTACATAGCAAAGATTACAACCTCCACTAGGTCTAGACTGGAATGCAAAACATTGTTTTATATTTTCACGCTCGAACCATTGAAATGCTGTATTTATTTGGTCACTTTTGGGTGGCCTTGAAAGAACATACTACTCTTGCCCTTTTCTCAGTGCTCAGACACACATACATAATTATATTTTACCGATAATCATATATTAATGGAATATTCGTAAAGGGAAATGAGGCAAGGAAACTTCTAGAAATACTAATCAAGAACGTTGCACTCTGGGAGGAAAACCGACAAACGAATCAACGATATCATTATTATATGTTTATACGATTGAGAATTTAAAAAATAAACTTCATAGACAGTTTCAGAGCTTCAGCACTCAATCACCTTTTTCACCGACAGAATTGAAAATTAAGAAAAAAAAGAATATCAGCAATGTTCCATATTCAAAAAGTCATTGTGGTGTTGAATGGACAATAAAATGGAAATACAAGACGCTTTTGTAGGGCGTTAACAAGATAAAGCGGGGTGGCAACGCGGCTCGAGATACGACAGGGCAAAAGTTAAAGATGAGAATTATAAAGAGCCACTGATAATGCTAAGCGACGACAGTGTGATGAACCTAGCCAGCGTAAACAGTCGATTATTTATAGGCTTTCGAACGGTATTGTTTTGACTTCGATGAGATACAGTCGCCATTATAATATTTCTAACCTTTGATGATTCAGTACTTATGCAGTACAACTTGAATATACAGACAATAGTAATCTCGTATAGGTAACTCCTATGTTGAATTTTATTCTTCAACCATGTTAATTTATTTATTAGTGTTATTACTTTTTAATTTGCATAAATCATGGCAGAATGTTACGTTTTATTTTAGAATTTAGTTGATTAAAAAACATAATATATAAATGCCATCGATACGATCTAAATTTAAAAAAGCCGTTAATGTTTCTCACAGCACAAGTCCCTTGCAAAAGTGTTTCTGGCTGTTTGATTACATTAGACAAAGAAGCAATTAAAAAGAAAATAATCTTTTAAATTTCAAATTACGAACTGCCGACGGACGATCGTTCACCAAAAACGCTCGGTAGTTCATTCATCCCATCACCATATGGGCGCACACGAAGCGCTTAGAACGTACACATGAATTAGAATGGACACGTGCATAATTTGCATACATTTTAAATTTCGAACAAAAAATAGGTTTGAACATGTCTGGTACTATGCAGCTCTACTTATTTACCTTTTTTATGTAGTACCTAAACTACATTTCTCTAGCCATTTTGATAGAAAAAATCTGAAAAAATAATAGTCACTCGCTAATTGCAAATATGTCATTTTGTCAAAAAATTATAATTGTAAATAGTGTCCCTTTTCAGAATAGCAATATATTATAGAAAACTTATAATTATCACATTTAATTATACTTTCTGATAAAAAATAATCCAGGAAATGTCAGTCCTCGTGTCATTATAATTAATTCAGGTACCTATCTAGTTAATATTATTGTAATTATTTGGGATTCTTAGTGAGTTTTAATTGGTATTCAGATTACTAATAATTTGTAGAGTAATAACATTGTGGAACCACGCATGTAATAATAAAAATCATTGACATATATTTTTGTAATGCTTAAAAATGTTATCAAGCCTGCATTAAAATTGTAAATGAAATTTAAATGTTTCATGATTGCATTATAGTTTTTCAGTTTGTAAGATATTGATAAATTTATCCGGTCTAATCACAGAAATTATCACATTATTATCATAGAAATAGAGTCTAATTCGTATTTAATGGGGTACTCGGCAAGTATTAATATATGATAATCAATCATAATTAATATACATTTTTGCTTAGATACATAAAATAAATAAATCGATATATTATCGTTCTATAATTAATAAACAATCATTTATAAGCAAGCATCCCTAATCTTATTGTTTAATATATATCCATTAACGGAATGCAAATAGATTCATTACAATGAATAAGTATTAACGACCTTATCTATGAAAACTAATAAAGTTTTTACTTGAGGATGCAACTCATAATATTGTTTTTCAACATAATTATGACTTACCATTATTATAGTTGGTGTTCATAAATATCTTTCAAGATAGTCTAGTGACAAGACAATTGATCCTTATAACACAAACTCACATAAGTTTAGCATATATTTGTTATATTAGTACCAATCTCGGTGTAAATGGTGACAGGTTGAGATGGCAGACTCACAATCATAGAATTCGATATATCTTTCTTTATTAGCATACATCACTTGCGTAATCAAAAAAAGCTGCTTGTGTATTTTAAACTTTTCTCTAAGTTACAGACCAGTTGACAAATAGATAAAAAAATTATGTAAAAATGATATCATTTTAACATGCCAATTAAATAAGTCCTCAATATTCATGATTGGAGATATTTTTGAACTTGTCCCAAAAAATGTGATTGTTTTTGCTGTAAAGTAAGAAAATACATCATTTGAAAATTTTCAGAAATAGGGATAAACACTTTTTTTTCCTCGTCTATTATGTACCCAGATTATCAATACTTTTTGACTGTTCTTTCACGTATTTTTTTATTTATTTAATCTTAAACTGGTATATATTGATTTGAAATGTGGCATAACGTCACGTCTTGGTACAATTTTTACTTAGAAGTGATTTCACTAGCCTCCACTTTAATTTTTTTGGTTAATTAACAAAACAAAATAAGTGTCCATTATTTTTTGATAACACAAATAATCTAGCTGACGGAATAAACAGAATTTCGTTTACTTTATCCTGTCATCATCCCTATTGTCATGAATTGTGGTTATGAATGATCAGCTAGGTACTATTGAATTCGAAATAAAAATTAAAACGTATCAGTGCCAATTATAACGTCGGTCTCGTTATTAAATATTAATAATAATAAACAGTTTATATTCCCATCACAATAGGTACTCTTATGACTAGTTCTATAGTTAGATGATATTTCACAAAAACTTAAAATATAGGACCACAAAGTATAGTAATACTCAAGACTTAACTAAAGTCAAACCAATAAGTTAGATATAGGTTCAAAGAAATTATTAGCTGCCATACCCATTAAATATTTAAGGTTGATATTTTCATAATACAGGATAGGAGTCGGTCAGTTTTATGAGGTCATTAGCTCTATGGTTCGCGGATGCTACCAATTGAGCAATTAAGGCGAAGATGCGTGTACGGCACATTGCTCGCAGTAATACGTGATGCTGATGGTAGTTAATGTATTACATAAAAATTTTACTCTGATGACAATCAAGTGTTTGAAAAAAAATCAAAGATATTTTTATGAAATTAGGTAGCTCGAATGAGCCGGACAAGGAACCCTTATAGTTTCGTCATGTCCGTCTGTCCGTCCCCGGTTTTGCTCGGAGACTATTAGCACTAGGGACTTCTGGCCATAAGCATGAACTACGCGTGTGTGTTAGTCAATAAGAGTCTGCCATAACCTTGCAGCCGGCTGAAGTATATCCATGAGGATGTCACAACCGCTTCCCCGCCTGGGAGGAAACAAAAAAAAACGGTGCTTATCTTTCGTATTAAAAATAATAATAATATCGATTTGAGTTTGAGGCAAAGTTTGATTTTGATTTAGGTATTTTAGTTGAGATACATAGTGATATTTATTGGTTTTTCTAATTTCCGATATAGAAAATAAAGACTCTTGCGCAAATATATTGAGGTAACTATAACAACTACGGAACCCTACACTGCGCAGGGCACGACACGCACTTGGCCGGTTTTTTCTATAATTAACAGAGGTTGAAATTCTTAGTAGTAAGTTGAAGTTTTATAGATGCTAATTAAATTATTTGTGAATTTAGGATCTTATACTCAAAAATCATGTCCTTCAAATAAAATCTTACAAACCAAAAATTTGACAGAAATTTTAAGACTGCACTACGTGTAACTATTAACAATTTTAGAGTATTTTTTGTCGAATGGGGGGAAAATATACAACACAAACACAAAAATATTTTTTTTTGCTGTTTTGTAGAGATTTTGTAAACTTTAGCCGTAGTTACCGTAACGCCCGTTGCGTTACGGCCTCTTTGCTTGTGTAAACTCTTTGCTCATGTAATGCCTACGGCTGGCAGTTTTATATCAATAAGTTAATTTCGTTATTTTAAAGATTTGAAATTGGGAATCTTTTATCTTTTATAGAAGATTCCGGTAGATAGAATTCAAGCACAAAAACAAGCAGTTGACTATTAATTAAAGATCATTATATTCTCTCTGAGTTAAGCTCTACAGTACCTACATTCTATTAAATACTGTCAGAACAACACATTAGTGTAATTACAATAAATTTTCATTTCCGTTTTTCTTTACTATACTATCGTATATATTAATGAACTGAATGAATGATAGCATATTTTTAATACCGTAAGTGTACAGACAGAGCTTACAGTATTTTGGACCATTGAGCTTACCAAATATTTAAAAACGCGACAGTATCGAAGATAACGGGTAATAAAAATAGAATTTACTTTCCATATAAGTAGGCATGATACATGAAAACAAAAGCAACCATTTTTTAAATCATGTACGGTAGCACGAAACACTTCATATGCGAGTCGGACTTGAAATATGGCCCGTTCTATAGGGTTCTGTACTCAAAATGAACCTTCTGCTTTTGCTGTTGACGACAAATAGGTCTCTATCTCTACAACAGAAATAGGTACCTAAAATTTACCCAAAATGCCTCTTACTAAAACGAAAAATAAAATAAGAGTAAAAAACATAAAGGCGGTGGTCTTCACACGAAACATAATTTATTCGATTTGTTTTCCTCTATATAGTTTATAATATGACGTAGTAGTCCGGATCCCTTCGTTTTCGAGTCCGACTCGTATTTGTTGGGGTTTTTGTAATGACATACCTAACCATAGACGCGCACCGAACGAGTCATCGCCGCTGCGATAATTGTGAACGCAGACGCGGTTAATTGGACAACATGACTGTCTTCGCAATATTATTTTAGTCGTGCGAGTGCGAATCACACGAAGTCTGTTTTAGAATTGTATGCACTATGTCTGAATAATCTTACAGGAAAGCCAGTACTATGGCTAACAAACAAGAAGACAATGGTTCGACTCTGTACACTCGAACATAATTTAATCGGGTCACCCGCCAGGACCATGAAACTCGATTTTCTCAAAAGTATGAAACTTAAAATTTTCATATCAAATGTAAAAAAATATTTTTAACTACTGTCAACTGACTTAATCAGACAAGGCAATTGCTAACAATTTGCTTCTTTTTAATAAAGGTGCGATTATTGTTCTTTTTTACAAAAATAAGGTAGTGACACGTCTAATCTTTTATTAGTTTTCGTGTAAAAACACCATCCATACTTTTCTCAGACGTGTGTTTTTTGCAATGTTTTTCACTACCGATTAAAAATTACTCTGATTTGGTAAATTCTTAATTAAAAATTAAAATAAATTGTTTAACTCAATACATTACTGTTCGTGTGTGTGTGTGGGTTGTAAGTTTTAAAGGTACTGTAACGCCCATAGCGTTACTGCCTCCATTCTTGTATAAACTCTATACTTATGGCATGCCTACGGCTGGCAGTTACATTAAAAGAAATGTCATTATTTTAAAGATTCTAATGTGAGTAAAATCTTCTGTCTCACATCAAAGATTCTAGAGATTGAATTCAGGCACAGATTCGATTGGTTGATTATATTTTATTGTATTTTATAATTTTCTGAATTCAAATAAACCGAGTTAAGAGCCCTAAGTGTTATATCAGTATTTTTGAGCTACGTTCCCCAGGTTCTTCCTTCTGGAGAACCCCACAGTTCATTTTCAGAAAATCAAATAAGTGTTCCGAGGTTGCAAGTGACTCGGTTTATTTGCTGTGCAGTGTAGTAGATGAATTATTGTAGTTTTTTTGAAGTAATCAAATAATTGAGTATGTTCTTTTATAAACTAAAAACAGAAAACTCATTTATTATGATTATCCATTATTTTTGTTTGAAATCTATAATCTGAGAAGTTGAATCGAAAATGTAAGTATTGAGGGTATGATAAATTTGCAACTAAGTAGTTAATTATTTTTCCTTCATCATTCACATTCGGATATCGTAAAATAGTCACAATTGCGACCATTATAATTTAAGCTGTTAGGTCTTTAGCAATAGTTATTTATTAATTGCATGCTTATATTTAGTAATTTATATCATAGCTTAAAGTTAATATTATTCCTACCTACTAATTTCATAAATTCTTAAAATTACCTTTCTTTTAAAATGCATTAACCCGTAGTTCTTGTCTGTGCTAAAGGTAGCGATGGCTACCTACGCAATAATACAAACGTTCGTTCGAATATTCTCACTCAAAGAAGATCGCAGAAGAATAGAGAAGAGAAATAAATCTTGTTCCTAAGTACTAGTGCCGCAGGAGCGTTTATGTATTCCTCCTGCTGCTTAAGTGCTTATCAATGAGGATTTATGACGCAACTTCAGAAGCAGAAAAGAAGAAGACGAAAGAAGAATGTAATTATAATTTTCTTTTTCTAGTTATATTTTCTTAAGAATATTATTGTTCTTTTTTCTATTGGTCTCCTCACTCCTCTATGTTTTTCGAACCAGCGATTTTATAAAAAGGTCCGAAGAGCGATTTCTAAATCATTACCTACCTATTTGTTAATATTTTTGAGGTTTCGGATTCTTTTCTTGTGCGCCGAGAATTCGAAAGAGCTTAAATTTTGAGCTTGAGATTGTTCTTGGTAAATGCTCTCGAGCTCAATATGGAATTCTTTTCTAAAGCTTTTTGCGCGCTGAGAAGTACCACAACAGACGCTCCTCCTCAGGATCAAGGCCTGGCTCCATCAGAGGAGCCAATAACATTGCACTGCAAAAATTTTATAGCATTCGGAAGTTGTATTATAGTACCTAAGCTAATGCTGTATGGTGGACAGACCCCTCTTTCCCAGTGGGCACTTTGGGCAAGTGCCCAGGGCCCCGCGATCGATAGGGCCCCCCCCTCAGATCAAATACAAAGCCCAAAGTTCCTGTCATATCATCAAACGATATTTATTACCAAAATACTTCTACTTAATTCGAAGAAATCGAACCTACATTACTGACTACAATACCAACTTACTAGCTTTTACATGCGCGAAGCTATGTTACTCTCGCCCAAAAATAAGGCTTTCCGACTTCATCATGCTAAGATAAATTTAAATATATAATGGTATACTAAGCAATAACACATTTTAAAGAAAAATTAACAGTAGTGCACTTATCAGCGTGACTCGCTCCATTTCAAGTCATACTCAACATCAAAGTCATAGGGGCCCCATTATCCTTATATGCTCAGGGCCTCCATTAGGTTAAAGACGGCCCTGACGTGGACCAAGCATCAAATCGCCAATTCAACCGGAAACTTATTTAAAGTAAAATAAAGAATTTACAGCTGCAATCAGACACGACAATTTGCTTATAAAGGTGATGCTTAGAGTCCTTTTCTTTGTGATGGCAGTTGAATAAGTCAACGTTACTATGCAAACTTCTGTAATGATAAAACTGTCATAATTAAGTATGATAATGTTTAAGGTTTCTAAATACATAAGTATATGGTTTAATCTTCATATTAGATAAGTAGCTAAGTTTTCCTGTTGTCCTATTTTTATTTATGTAAGTTGTAGCTATCTAGTTAGTCTTCGTTTGAAAATCTTTAATTTCGATTTATTCTTGATTTGAAAGCTTAACACAAACCAATCATTCTATTTCCTGACAACATCATCAATAAAAGCGTGGGATCTCAATCGCAGCCAACCCCACACCCGTATCGACACCAATATGTCACTCTGTTGCAAATAAGTGCAACATAATAAATACCACAATACACAGCCATCGGGTCCGTTACACAAAGAAAGCTTAACTATAAAATTGCTCGAAATTATTATTCCAAATTACAAATATCCGCTAGACAAACTTATAGTCTGCGGGCGTCACGAGTAGCTCACCATTTTAAAGAGGTCTTCAAATCCGTGAAGCATGAACCGTATCAGGGTCCTCTTGGCGTTTGCCCACGCCCGTATGATAGTTAACTCAATAAAGCTCCCCTTGGATGACATTAAATTTAATAGACTCTGAAAAGGAACGCGCGGACGGTCCTTCCTGTAGGCACAGGAAGATGGCGATTGGTTCAATTGGTGGGCCCATTCGCCAATCAGCGTTGAGCTTGGTCGGCGCAATTGAGGTTGTTAAATCTCGAGTGACGTTTTGATGATGATCGTTCTCGAACTGTGTCATACTTATCATAGGTAGTGGCATCATAATCTTGACTAATATTCGGTTAGGTAGACATTGTGCTTTGTTTTTCAAAAGCGAGTTTCCCTTTATCCACCCACTATATAAACAAACATAATCAGTGCAGTCTTTGGCCCTGAGCGTATTAGGATAATGGGGCCCCTATGACTTCCGTTTGATGATTTAACAGGAACTACGGACTTTGTATTTGATCTGAGGGGGCCCCCTATCGATCGCGGGGCCCTGGGCACTTGCCAAAAGTGCCCACTGGAAAAGACGCGTCTGAACATAATCTTCTTAAACTTTTTGCAGGCGGATTACTTTCAAAGCGTGCATTACCCGTGGTACAGTTGGATTTTCCGGTTTCTGTACTGGATTTAATAAATACCTTCCTGGTACAGTTAACTGTAGGTACCATGGAATAAATACATTTTCGTATGTTTAGGTGTGAATCTCCTAAAGTTTTGCGGTTTGGTGTTCCACGTTTGTCATTGCTCTCATCTCATAATTTCACAGTTTAACGCAAAGTTATGTGTAATGAACAAAATATTATAAATAAATACATAATATAACACTTATTTTTACATAATATTGTATACTAAAAATGTTTATGCTGTGTGAAAAATGTAAATTTGTGCGAGGAGGAAATGACGATTATGGAAAACGAAAAACCAACCGCAAAACCCAAGGAGATTCACCCAACTGAACCACGTTATAAATAAGTTTTCTTCAGTTCAGTTAACTGTAACACTGAAAAAAAAATATTATGATGTATTTGATTATTGATATTACTTATGAGTGTAGGTGGTCCGGACTATCCCAACTGTACCACATGTAGATAATGCACGTTTCAAAGAAACCGCGGACAACATATTTTCAAAGTATATTTTAGAAAAAGAAAATAAGTTCGAAAAACACTTTCATTGGTAGTTTAATTAATACACTTACTAAAGTCATTACAAAGTAATAGGCCCGTTTTGACATTTGTGCGCCCATGAAGTTTCATATCTGAATATTGTTCTAAACTTGAAAAAAAAATTATTGTTCTTCATTGTCATTAGAGACGTGCAGTTTGTCATAAAATTTATCGAATCAGTAATTTGAGGACGTTGAATTAAAATTTTACAAAATCATATTAAATTATGGTCGTATTAAAGAATATGGAAACACTTTTCATACGTGAAACTATAAATTTTTTTTTCTCAAAAAATACGGTTTGTCGTGGATGTATTTACTCATTAGCGATTTCTTATCAAGTAAAGGACAACAATACAGCTCAGCCATTTGTAGAGAGAAAAGAAAACGCAGACGGCTGCAAAGCAACGTCGACTCGCCGTTTCTCTCGCGCTGCGTTGAAGCGCACAGTCATGTCTCGCTCGATTGAATGTTTATTTACAGACGTGTGCATGTGTGAGAGTTGCTTATGTAGTTAAGTCAGAGAAGCTGCCCTGTTGAAGCAAATTGGATTCAAATACAAAAAACCGACAGGAGGGAAATTATGATGGAACAGTGCATAATCATTATGGACAATGCAAGGTGGACCACTCAGTTCAAATAGATAAAGCACCAACTCAAGCAAGCAAAAAGGCTGGTTTGGCTACAAGAGAAGACAAAGCGTTGAGGCTGATATGAATTTGTTGTAAGCTGACCTGCTGGAACTGGTAAAAGAAAATAAACCTGCGTAATTAAAATATAAAATGATGATTTGGCACTTCAGCATACACACAAAGTGATAAAAACGCCGCCGTACCATTGTCAGTACAATGCTATTGAGAACTGGGTTCAGGTCAAAGGATACGCAGCACGCCATAATACAAAGCCGCTATACTCTACAAAGGAAATGATGACATTGCTGAAAGAAGGTTGTGCCAAAATCACTAAAGAAGAAAACACGACGGAAGATTATGAAAAAGACGTCAATATCGATAATATTATAGAAAATGAAATAATTATATTATAATTAGATTATTTTGTGATTGTAACTAAAAATTTTTACCGAAAGACAAATTGACCTTTCATACCATTGTATAATTTCAATTTACCTACACTAACTTTCTAATCAAGGCGGGCTTTTACATACATTACATAGAAAGGTGATTTTTTTTATACTCAAATTTTATTTTAAAATTTACTTTCATTATTGTTTTCGAACTTTTACTTACGTTAACTTTTTTGGAACCAAGTTATGACAGTCATAACATGGTTACAACTTATTAACATCTTTAGTAGATTTGTGAAAGGAGTTTAGCAACTAAAAAGGGTCAATGCCACTTAGTATGCTGTAATCTTTGATAATTCTAAAAATGCAAACGCTTTACTGATAATCCTAATTACTGAAAATCACGAGTTGAAGGCTTACATTCCAGCTTCTCAGGCCGAGTGTATTGGAGTAGTGAAGTTCGTACCAACTGAAATATGTAATAAAACTTTATTTAATGAACTGATTTCTCCACTTCTTCACAGGAAATACTTGATATTAGGCGATTTACCAAGAAAATTTCCGAGGGTATTTTTCCGCTTTAAACTGTCTCCATAACCTTTGCTGGTAATATCTTACCTGATTATGTAACATTTGACCTGTGTGCATTGCGAGTTGAACATTATGTAAGACCTGTTCCATCATATTACAATTATTGTTTAAATTTTGGTCACACAACCAAAATTTTGTAAACGCACTGCAGTTTTTCAATATATGCTGGCACACACTCCTTTAAGGATTGTGATAATTCTGCAAGATCGTGTTGTGTTAATTGCAATGGTGATCATATAGCAATCTCTAACATATGTTCAATTAAAAAAATGAAATTAGAGGAGAATCGTAATAAGATTCTCTCTTGTGACACAATTTCCTGAACTCAATCAAAATTTCACGAACAAATCATCATTTTCAAAGTCTTTTGTACAAGTTACAAATAGTAAATTCCAATTTTTTGGATTTACTATTTGTAAATCCAAAAAATTGGAATGCAATGAATTAATTATAGACTTTGTAAATAATCACACAATAATATTATGAATGCCTTTGTGAAAACCTTTACTATGTTATTTAATAAAGAAAACAAATTACCAATACAAACAAACAATTAGGGAACTCTTTATTTAAAATATTCATACCTATTGGCTAATTACAAATGAAATCATTTTATAATATGTCAGCACAACATACAAAGTTTAAACAAAACCGCCCTTCTTTAAGTACAGAACCTTCTTTGACACAAAAATATAGATATTTCAGTTTTAAATGAAACTTGGCTCCAACCAAATACAAATGTTTACATACCTAATTAATTACACATTATTAAGCAGAGACCTCATTTAATGTCAGGGTGAAGTAGCTATATTCTACAAAGAACATTTCAAATGTGACGTAATTAGCACAATATCAGCAGAGAATATACAAAATATAGCAATAAAACAGTGTTTTATAATTTTTAGAACTATATTAGGATGTTAATGTCCTCCTAGAACTGGGCGCTTTCCAATAAATTATTTTTAAAACATCATAAGGCAGCTTCCAGCTCCATTATTAGTAATTGGCGATTTAAATGCTTGTCATACAAGCTTCGGATGTGCTAATTATAAGCCAAGAGGTATTCAAATTTATGATATGTTGGATGATTTCAAATAAATGAGCAAATATTTTGAATGACGGTTCATGCACCACCGTTAATCGTCCTTCTGATAAATAATCTTTTAGCTATAGACGTAGCTTTTATATCTGCTCAACTCTTGCCTTCTTCCAATTGAACAGTTGACTATGATGATTGTTTGGGTTGTTATCATTATCCAACTTTGCTCCAAATTGAAATCAAACCAATAATCGAGAAACAAGTAACATATCTATATAAAAGCAAACAAATTGGAAAAAAAATGATTATGATGTGATTTTCCAAAAGAATGCAGTATATACTAGTGACAATGCGGTATATACTAGTGACAATGCGGAAGGGCGCTAGCGCCCTTCGAGGCAGGAGCTATGTCATTTTTTACCGCACGCATCCCGAGCAATTTCAGGCGAGCAGCTAACGCATAGTCCCCGCTCCACGATGCACGATTTTCTTCATCTCAGTATGATGTCCATTATTTATTAAAAAAGTTTCAGCCGGCCTACTATTACATAATTCTTTATTTTTTTTTAGCCAGCTGACGCTTGGTTCAGTAATAATTCATTGGAATAGTAAAACATGGCAAGCAATTGTCGTAAAATCATTGCCGAAAATGCAATGTCTCCCGGACTGAACAATTTGGATTTCGTAAAGGCTGTAGTAGTACGGACAGTTTAATAAAATTTCCAGGTGACATAGAAAAAACATATTTAGAATATTAAAATTTAATAAGCGTTGGATGGTAAAGGCGCATACGACAATGTTGATTTAATTACTCTTGTACAAATTTTACATTCCTATTATATACCTGGAAAAGCTTAACAATTTATATTTAATTTCTTTTATGGGCGTCAATTATTTTACGAATTATTTAATCATCAATTTTAAAGACCATGGCTTATAGAGATGTTATGCAAGGCGCATCTTTGTCTCCTTCAATCTATTTACTATATACTACTCAGATACAGAGGTTTATTAATTTGAATAACATTTAAATACTACAGTTTACAGATGATATGTATACCTCCAACAAAAATATTTATAAAGCACAAAATAATTCGATTAAAAAGCTGTAAATGAATTGTACTTTACTTTTAATGAAAAATATAAACTAAATTTAAATTCTTATAAAAGCTTATTTTTTATTGTAAAATGACTTTCAATTCTATGTATAGTGTAACTAGGAAAATACAAAACTGTAAATATTATGAAATGTCTAGCTAACGCTAGTTGATGAATGGACCAAACATTGTACATGATTTTTAATGCCATATTAAGAAGTCATTATGACCATGGTATTATCGTTTATAATAAATTCATTAATAACAGTTTAATGCGTAAATTAAAAGTTGTTCAAAATAAGGGATTAAAAATCATCACGGGCGCTATGTGTTCATCGTCAATCAATGTTCTCGAAATAAAACGGTATACTTCCTTTACACATTAGAGCAAAATAATTGGCAGAAAAAATCTTTGTTAAAATGTAAAGTAACATACAATATAATATCATGTATATAGATGAAATAATTCGATCGGATCGAATCCGAAAAAGAAGAATTAAAGGAATTATGCAAGTTCACACACAAAGTTGACAAGTGGGATTACTATTCCTTAAGCACTGTGATGGTAAAGCCTTATATCTGCTAAATTACGACTCTTAAATTAAAATTGGTCTTTGATTCAGTTTGCATAATAACTCCTCTATTTTTACGGCAAAAGCTTATGTTATATATGGAGCTTTAAAATATGTGAAGAAATTGTTACCACACAAATACCTTATACTTACAGATTTCCTGTGTGTGCTGAAATGTTTAGAAAACTGCAAACCGTCATACATAAAGAACATTTATATCTATTACATATAAGAACTTTTGAAAGAACTGACGAATTGTGGAAAAAATATCGAATTCATGTAGCAAAAAGGATAGCTAATTGCGGACTCGTTAATTATATTTAAAAATTCTACTATACGTATTCGTGAATCAACTCAAATACCTTTTACTATTTTTTATGGTACCATCAAAGACATAATGTATTCTACATGGAATCAATATTGACAAGAAACAAGGAACATGGCAAGCTGAAATCCAAGATACAATCCCGAAAAAAACGTGGCATTTTAAATTAAAAAGCACATCAAGAAAGTACATTACAACGATAAACCGAATTAGAATTGGCCACGGAGGGGCCTATTATTTTGTGATGACTTACTTGAATTGTTTTGGTTTGACTACAATTTTACTTATGTAACAAAATCTATGTTTTTCAAAAAAGTAGAATATGCCTTAAAACTGAACAGAAATGTATCCTATCAACTCCAAAAGTGGTCACATTTTGTGTATCACAAGGTAGTGTATTGGGTCCCCTATTCTTTCTAACAAGACTAAGACTTCTTGATATTTTTAATTTATACGACTACCTAGCACATTGATTATTTTCACGTCTGTTAAGCTAGCATGGCAAAGTGAGCAGAATCGTTTCAAATAAAGTGCATCAATTAGTGCTTATTTAGTGCTAATTTAGTGCCAAAACCGGAAATTTAATGCTCTCATAGTTTAGCGAAAAATTAGAACACTGCCAGCTTTTAATTAAGCTAGCAGTGTATTCCCTGAAACGCCTATATTAACGCGGTATAGAACTTAAGCAATGCATAGGCAATTTAGTGCTAAATGAGTGCTGGCAGTATCTGATGACAATTTTTGAAAATAAAAAATATTTTATTTTTTATCAATAAAAACTGCTAATATGACAGTCTGAGCAAGTGACTGGGATGAATACATCACTCTGGATCGAAGATCTATGATAATCAACGGTTAATAATTTAGTGCTCAATGAGTGCTGCCAGTATGAGATAAAAAATTAGAAATTTTATTTTTTAAAATTTTTTAACAATAAAAACTGCTAGTATGATAGTTTGAGCAAGGCACCGGGTTGAATACATCGCTGTGGATCGAAGATCTATGATAATCAACGGTTAATAATTTAGTGCTCAATGAGTGCTGCTAGTATGTGATAAAACATTTGGATTTTTTTATTTTTTATTAATAAAAACTGCTAGTTTGACAGTCTGAGCAAGTGACAGGGTTGAATACATCACTCTGGATCGAAGATCTATGATAATCAACGGTTAATAATTTAGTGCTCAATGAGTGCTGCCAGTATGTGATAAAAAATTAGGATTTTTTTTAAAATTTTTTATCAATATAAACTGCTAGTATGACAGTCTGAGCAAGTGACTGGGTTGAACACATCACTCTGGATCGAAGATCTATGATAATCAACGGTTAATAATTTAGTGCTGCCAGTATGTGATAAAAAATTAGGAAATTATATTTTTTTAAATTTTTTATCTATTTTTTTATTATTAACCATTAACCATTGATTATCATAGATCTTCGATCCAGAGTGATGTATTCAACCCTGTCACTTGCTCAGACTGTCAAACTAGCAGTTTTTATTAATAAAAAATAAAAAAATCCAAATGTTATATCACATACTAGCAGCACTCATTGAGCACTAAATTATTAACCGTTGATTATCATAGATCTTCGATCCAGAGTGATGTATTCAACCCAGTCACTTGCTCAGACTGTCATACTAGCAGTTTATATTTATAAAAAAAATTTAAAAAAATAAAATTTCCTAATTTTTTATCACATACTGGCAGCACTCATTGAGCACTAAATTATTAACCGTTGATTATTATAGATCTTTGATCCAGAGTGATGTATTCAACCCAGTCACTTGCTCAGACTGTCATACTAGCAGTTTATATTGATAAAAAAAAAACCTAATTTTTTATCACATACTGGCAGCACTCATTGAGCACTAAATTATTTACCGTTGATTATCATAGATCTTCGATCCAGAGTGATGTATTCAACCCTGTCACTTGCTCAGACTGTCAAACTAGCAGTTATTATTAATAAAAAAAATTAAAAAAATAAAATTTCCTAATTTTTTATCACATACTGGCAGCACTCATTGAGCACTAAATTATTAACCGTTGATTATCATAGATCTTCGATCCAGAGTGATGTATTCAACCCAGTCACTTGCTCAGACTGTCATACTAGCAGTTTATATTTATAAAAAAAAAATCCTAATTTTTTATCACATACTGGCAGCACTCATTGAGCACTAAATTATCAACCGTTGATTTTCATAGATCTTCGATCTAAAGTGATGTATTCAACCCTGTCACTTGCTCAGACTGTCAAACTAGCAATTTTTATTAATAAAAATTTAAAAAAAATAAAATTTCCTAATTTTTTATCACATACTGGCAGCACTCATTGAGCACTAAATTATTAACCGTTGATTTTCATAGATCTTCGATCTAAAGTGATGTATTCAACCCTGTCACTTGCTCAGACTGTCAAACTAGCAATTTTTATTAATAAAAATTAAAAAAAAAAATCCTAATTTTTTATCACATACTGGCAGCACTCATTGAGCACTAGATTATTAACCGTTGATTATCATAGATCTTCGATTCAGAGTGATGTATTCGAACCGGTCACTTGCTCAGACTGTCATACTAGCAGTTTATATTGATAAAAATTTTTAAAAAAAACCTTTTTTTTTATCACATACTGGCAGCACTCATTGAGCACTAATTTATTAACCGTTGATTATCATAGATCTTCGATCCAGAGTGATGTATTCAGCCCTGTCACTTGCTCAGACTGTCAAACTAGCAGTTTATATTAATAAAAAATAAAAAAATCCAAATGTTTTATCACATACTAGCAGCACTCATTGAGCACTAAATTATTAAACGTTGATTATCATAGATTTTCGATCCAGAGTGATGTATTCAACCCAGGCACTTGCTCAGACTGTCAAACTAGCAGTTTTTATTAATAAAAAATTAAAAAAATAAAATTTCCTTATTTTTTATCACATACTGGCAGCACTCATTGAGCACTAAATTATTAACCATTGATTATCATAGATCTTCGATCCAGAGTGATGTATTCGAACCGGTCACTTGCTCAGACTCTCATACTAGCAGTTTTTATTGATAAAAAATAAAATATTTTTTATTTTCCAAAATTTTCATCAGATACTGCCAGCACTCATTAAGCACTAAATTCCCTATGCATTGCTTTAGCTCTATACCGCGTTAATATAGGCGTTTCAGGGAATACACTGCTAGCTTAATTAAAAGCTGGCAGTGTTCTAATTTTTTGCTAAACTATGAGAGCATTAAATTTCCGGTTTTGGCACTAAATTAGCACTAAATAAGCACTAATTGATGCACTTTATTTTAAACGATTCTGCTCACTTTGCCATGCTAGCTTAACAGACGTATTATTTTCTTATCTTGTTCTGATATTTGTATATATGATCTTACCTATTAATTATGATACATTGTGTAATAGGTATATGGGTGATTGGGCTGTATAATTTTAGCCTTAGTGTGCATCTATTTGTTTTCCCGCTTGTGGTTTTCCTTTCTTTTTTACTCTTCTTCTCCCTACTTTCTTCGTTCTGTCTCTGTACCCAGACGGCTCACCTGATGGTAAGTGATCACCGTTGCCCATGGACACTTGCAACACCAGGAGTATCACAAATACGATGCCGGCGTTTAAGGAAGGAGTACGCTCTTTTTTTGAAGGTTTTTGGGTCGTATTGGTCCGGAAACTGCTGGCGACAATATATCCCACAGTTTTGTCGTACGTGGTAAAAAATTTCGACAAAAACGCACGGTTGTGGATAGCCACGCATCAAGATAATGGGGATGATTTTTTTGTCCCGATGTATGATGGCGAAATGCAGCAGCTGGAATTAATCCGAACAATTCCTCAGAACACTCCCCGTGATAAATGCGATAGAAGATGCAGGGCGAAGCTACATCCCTACGCAAAGCCAAAGGATCAAGCTGATCGGAAAGATCCTGGTCGTCGACGATTCGAGCCGCTCGGCGCTGGATGCGATCCAAAGGGAGAAGCTGGTACTGGGGTGCCCCTTTTTTACTTTACTGTTTCCCTTCTATTATTAAACCCATGCATCTCCCACGGCGGCATCACGAGGCCATATCGAGGCCTCATTGGGTTGAGTACCCAATGGTAAACAATTATAAAGATGCAACAAATACGAGATACCAGAAAAGAAAACAAATGCGTACAAATTAAAAAAAAAGGATATCGAAGATAAAATGATCTTGATACAGAATAATATTAACACATTATAAATATTGTAAATTTTATTATTCTAAGTCTTGGAACAAGAGATAAGCTGTGTTCTATACTTCCACTCTGGGTGCAACTTTTCACTCTGACGTTCTAATTTTGAAATAAATTTATGAAACTCATGTCAAATTTAACAGACAAATGACATAAGTTGTTCCGTGAGTGTGGCTTTGTTCTGCTAATAATAATAATAGACATAAAAAACAAAAATAAATAATTTTATGACAATAATAAATAATTAAATTGTATGAAAGTATTATACTTTGACAGAAGTGTAAACTGCGTGCGGCTACTCGTTACTTGGCCACGTCCGTTGCTCAGTAGATAAAACATACGTATAAAAAATAAGTATTATATTTAATGTTCGCGTGATGTAATTTGATTAATGTGAACAAAGTTCTCGCAAAAAAAGCGATGATCGTGTGTTCGCGTTTAATTAGGACAAAGTGGTACTATTTTTAGAGGCGAAATAAAAGAATTAGATATAACATAGGTATTTTTTTATTCAACAATATAAATAAATGCAAAAAAATAACGCAATTACACAATTTTGAAAACTATGGTTTCCTCCTTGTTAATGGTAGATAAAAATTTAGTTTAATTGTATATTTAGACTTGAGTACTTTTCGATCCAGTAAATTTATAAGCATTCTCCTGTTTATTTACTATCCATATTAAGAGTTATGCTGTAAAAGTTTAGGTACAGAACAATAGTTGGTTTAAATTAAAAAAAAAATTTTTGACTTTGTTACTATTTTTCACTTGTGGACAAAAATATGTGGTTGGTTTATCTTGAGTTAAACGAAACGATTACAGATAACGTTACATTAAAATGAATTATTTTTAAAATTGGTCCTTCGAGCCATACCATTTAAATAATGCTACAATGAACAATAAACAAACATGATTGAATAAACACAACGATGTAGTTAATAGGATGGTTCGAAGATTAAACTTATAGCGCGATTACATTGCAAAGATTTTATGGACTTAAACTAAGGCATATTTGGTATGTATTCTTGGTAAGTAAGATTTTCTTTTATTGAATTAAATTTAATTCAAATTTGTATAACTTATAAAGCTATAACACGTTTTGAGCCGTAACTATTTTTTTGGCCATTTTTAGTAAAGTTTATCCTTCTTA
Organism: Chilo suppressalis; assembly: GCA_902850365.2. Taxonomy (NCBI): domain Eukaryota; kingdom Metazoa; phylum Arthropoda; class Insecta; order Lepidoptera; family Crambidae; genus Chilo; species Chilo suppressalis. The sequence goes on along the minus strand of OU963895.1, from coordinate 8,878,897 downwards.
TTTGAAAATATGAGACTTCATTATTAAATAAAATTAACCTTTAAAAAGTGTGATATTAGAAACGTCATGAACTAATAAAGTGAGCGCAATGATTTCGTTATTTCAGTATTTATACAATATTTTTAATACATATATTTTTTTAAAATACAATACAGTTATTGTAAAACATTATGTACTTTTTAACACATTTGCTCAAAATAAGCATTAGCGGAGGTTGTACACATTGTTCGTAAGTACAAATATTACGCGCCATACAACGGAGCGTGCTGTAAAATATTTACCGCACGCTCCCTTGTATGGCACCGTGCGTAACCTGTATGGTTTATTTTTTAATTTCAATCGAACCTCATTGGAAGCGTTATGCGTCTCTACATTTGTCTCAATTCTTACTAAAAAGAAAGAGAGGTGAAGTATGTATAATGCGATTCAACTAAGAATAGGACTGGGCGCCATATTGTGACGTCGAATCTGTCAATTCAAACGAAATAGGTAGAGTGAGCAAAAAAAAATTTTATTGAATAAAACTTATTTACTAAGATTAAGCGAGAAATAACATCAGATTTTTTTAATAAAATTTATTTACTGTGATTGAGAAAAGAAAACAACCGTTTTTTTAATAATATTTAAACATTAATCAGAATTAAGCTCTTCAATTCCGCTCATCTCTGCATTACCACCGGAGTAGTTATGGATAATCATGCACTATTACTACTAATCATGCACTGTAGGTCACATACGAACATGCATCCTTTATGTAAACGAAAGTTTCAAATCGAGTTTCTGAACGCAATTTAAAATGACATTTGGTTGACGATTTAGGTTATCAAACATTCATAGCCAAAGCTCAATAAATGAAAAAAAAATTCAACCAATATTAATTATCAATATTTGTTATTGTTTGTTTATAAATGTTTGAATTTTAGTCTATAATTAGATGTGCTAAAAAAAGATATCAAGTTTTTTTTGCAAACCGTACTCTTCAAGCGACATTTGACAGATGGAGGTCATTGGCTTTCCTATTCTTATTTGAATCGCATTATAGTTATAATTTTCACCGAACGTGCTCAATCTTAAACAATATTTATTTTGGTTTTGATATATGTATTTACTACCATTTGGTTACGAAAGATGGTGCTAATAATGTGCGCCATTGCATTTTGTTATTAGAAAAAGTTAGCATTGTCTTACAAGTAATGAAAGTTTTTTTTTAAATTATTCTTTTTTCTCGAAAATGTGTTGAAAAACGTTATATGACATTCGTGCGGAATTGGTATTTACAAATTCGTGACTATGGTTATAATTTGTTTAATTTTCATTAATTTTGTCAGTCCTCGAATTCGTTTCGGGCTTACATACGTCTACTCGTTTGTTATAACCAACTTACCGCACTTATATCATAAACAACAATATTTACTCAGTAAGACATTGGGGTTCTTAATATAGGCGTATAAAATGAATTCGCCGGCAAAGTTCTAATTTTTTACCAACATAGACAATATTTTACACAAAGTAAAAAAAAGGTTAGTTTCAAAATTATTTGTTAATATTTGTAAAGTTTGGTAAAGGCGTTGCGCGTTTTTCAGTTCTCTCGTTATTCGATATTAAATCGTGCTAAGCGTACAGATTTATTCTCAAGTTTCCTAAAAATACTATAGGTAAGTGGTTTACAACAAAACATGCGAAAATAGACATAGCTACTTAAATAAAGTAATTTCTCAATATAACATTACTGGTACAAACCCAAAACTGAGATGAAATCAAAGTTCAAAATATAACTGCTAAAAGGGTGACATTTTTATTACACAATTCTACTAATAACAAACAAGTTAAAAATTCAACAAAAATAAAACAATTCGATACCGTGATTTAAAGCACAGTGGTATTAAACAAAATACTTTTTCAACGGGTTTTAGAGGCGTTTTTTAATACTTCTATAAATTTCACTAAATTTCTGAAACCCGTTGAAATCTTTTTTTATTTAATGACTGGTGTTCGTGTAAATATAAGAAAAAACACTACAGTGACATCTAGATTCATTGAAATGAACTACATAAATAGAAGGTACATATAAATGTACTTCGCAGTCGATATAAAAGCCACTGTATCCCACCTCCGTTTGGTTGTAGACGAAATTCCTTCTTGTTCACTGCTTCGTGTACTTCTCTACCCTGGTTTCCAAGGTGCCAATGTTCTGTATGGTGCTGGTGATGACGTCACCGGGCTTCAAGAACTGCGGAGGGTCGAGATACAAGCCCACACCACCGGGGGTGCCCGTGAGGATGATGTCTCCGGGATAAAGAGTCATCACGCTGGTTAGGGGAGGAATTATTTTCAAAAGGTTTGTGTGTGACTGAAGAGCTAGATGGTAATCAAGCAACTTTCGCAATGGCCGGCCATTAATGGGAAGGCATGTTGAACCGTTGGTCCCAGCTGTATCTGCAGCCGTTACCACCTGCCAATTGCCCTAAGCCCGCGTGGTGGAGAATGGCTCTTTCTCCCTATGCCATCGATAGGGAAGGTCAGTGTCCCAGCAGTGGGGACATTAATATGAGGGTGATGACGACACCAGGCCTAAGAACTGCGGGGGCCGAGATACAAGCCCTCTCCGCCAGGGGTTCCCATGACAATGATATCTCCGGGATATATGGTCTCCTTCCGGTTAGAAGGCGATCGAATTAATGTCAAAAGGCTTGTATATAATTAAGGAGCTGGATGGCATAGAGGCCAGCGAGTTAGGTCCGCACTCACGGAACTTTATTTTTAACTATCTTTTGTAATGATCGAACGATGGGAGAATTTACTGTCGAGAGATCTTCCGTGCTTGGGAAGACACGTCAAGCCGTTCATCTCGGCTGCGTCTGCAGTCGTTAGCAGCCACCAAAATGCAAAGGGTCCGCGAGGTGGGTCATGGTTCAATTCCATCCATAGGGAAGGCTTGTGCTCCAGCAGTGGAGGCACATTAATTGGATAGTAATGACGTTACTGGGCTTTCAGAATTACGGGGGTCGAGATACAAGCCAAGCCCACCAGGGGTTTCTGTGAGGATGATGTCTCCGGGATGTAGTCATCACGCTGGCTAGAAGGCCCAAAACAAAAACTTATTTTCAAATGGTTTGTGTGTGATTGAGAATATCGATGAGGGCTTTGGCCCCCCCAAGCCCCTACGTAAATCCGCTCCTGAGTATGCGATCGTGGATGTCAAACAACTTTTGCAATGGCCGGTCACAGGATGGGTGATAAAGAATTTAGTATCTCAAGATGTTTCGGCGGTCGCGACACTCACAGGACAGTTTCAAGCGGTCTAGTCTTTTAAATGTGTAGTGTATCTACATACTTAAAAGACTAGACCGCTTGAAAATATTTCACACTGAAAGTGCTCGCCCCGTCGCTGCCAGTCGCTGCCATTATGAAGTGAATCTGCCTTTAGTCCTAAGAAGAAGACATCTTTGTCACTTACGATGTCAATCTCTCAATGACGTCAGGAATCTTGTGGACCAGCTGACAAGTGTTGCTGCTCTGCTTCTGCTCGCCGTTGATACTACACTTGATGTCTAGGTTTTGGGGATCACCAATCTCATCACTGGTCACGATCCAAGGTCCGATTGGGCAGAAGGTGTCCATCGACTGAAAATTACGTGTCGTAATGATCGATTTTTTTTAGATATACCTATTCCTAACCATTTGGAGTACTCAAGTAGAGAATACAATATTAATAAATATTACTAACACTCCCACCAATTAGCCTAGCCCCAAAGTAAGCACTGTAAGGCTTGTGTTATGAAATACTAGGGTAAGGGATATATTTCATATTCTGATAAATATATGAGCATATTATATTCGATACAAATGCTCGTATTTATCACACAAGCATTAGCTCCACCGGAATCGAACCTCTGAGTAGGCGACATCTTGAAACGGAGGTTTACTACTTTAGGATTTTTTCCAAAGGTACTTGAGATCGTGTGACTCTCTGTACCCTTATACCGGGATTACACGAGGCGATTTTAGTTGATCAACTGCAAAATTGCTTGCGATATGAACCGACCGAACCGACTTTCAATCAAATAAATTGAAGAAATGCAATTGAACTATAAAAGTTCATCAATTTAAATCGCCCCGGGTGAACCCGGTATTAGTACGAAACAATATCGAATTCGAATAGTTGAATTCGATCTGGATACGTGTCAATTGTCTAGAAGTTTTGTAAGGAAGATTTTTAATTCTTGTTACATCGGCTGTGGACTTGTGGCGCTGTTGATTTCATAAAAAACGAGATCGAATTCAACTAATCGAATTTGATATTGGTTCGTGCTAAGGGTACTGCAAGTATTTTCATAACGTGTTACCCAGCACACGTGTATGCATCACATGGCGACGACCTTGCGAGGTCAAATAAGACAGGTAAGATTATATTACTCTCAACGATCTAAGTACATTACTACATTTGGCATCCGAATACAATACCTAGTGTTAGGTTGTCTGTCAGCTTCTTTATCACATATTCAATAATTTCGGTAATGATAGTATTTAGTTTGTCAATTTTAGCATCCACCCGTAAAATAATTTGGTTAGCTCTTTTTATGTTGTACTAGCTACCCTAATTACTATAGCGAAATGGTATTTCCCTTCAAGTAAGAAAGAGTTTTTATGAAAGCTTATCGAAAATAACCGACTTCGTTTGTAACTCTTTAGTCTCGCTAAATCCTTTCAGTTCACTCTATTTCAGTGGAAGATTTTGTATAGTATTTGATAAGATAACAAAACTTTGGCAGTCAGTACTGAAATGAAATGGATCAAAACAAAAGTTTACAAAGCCACCTTACTGAGCCTGGTAAAGGCGCAATGAATGAGGGGACACTTGCTAATAAGGAAAATCCAATTGTCGCCAACAATGAATTTTGTCACGGTTTGTTGAAGAACTGTCGTGTCGTCTATCATAAATAGGTGATGTTGGAGTTTCGTGCTCCAGCTTAGATCACATCAACGAGATCGTGTTGAAATTTAATCTAATCTATAAATAGTATAACGGATCAGTCGCATATTTTTAAAGAATATGTGATAAACGGCAGAGAACAAAAAAAATGAGGTAGAAGTCTCAGTTGCAACGAAGTTAAAAATATATATCATCCACCAAGTCGCACTGGACCCGCGTGGATCAAGGTTCAATTTCTATATTCCATCAAAAATCCACTCCTGCCCAGTGCGGATTGGCTCCATTGTTCCAACTGAAAATCAGCATCATGCTGAGGTGGGACCGATAATATCGTTTTGTCTCAATTTTGGAACGAAGTTCCTTATCGCGCGTTGTGAAAGGGGTCTAGACGGAAAAAATTCTTACGAAAAGTTGTCACGACACTTTTTGCTATAGTAAGCTATTGTAAGCTGTGCGGCGTATTATACTCCCGTAATATGTGTGAAGTTAAAGGGAGTGGTCGAGCGACGAGGGTGCATCACTGAAATATTGTGATACTACACCAACAGTGAATATGTGTGAAGTTATAGGGGGTGGTAGAGCGACAAGGGTGCATCACTGAAATATTGTGATATTACACCAACACTGAATATCTGAGAAGTTATAGGGGGTGGTAGAGCGAGGAGGGTGCATCACTGAAATATTGTTATATTACACCAACACTGGATATGTGTGAAGTTATAGGGGGTGGTAGAGCGACGAGGGTGCATCACTGAAATATTGTGATATTACACCAACACTGGATATTTGTGAAGTTATATCAAGCTGTGGACCAGTAACGCCTGTGAGACATGATTATGATTACAAGGTGAGTACTTATCAGGAGGTGGCAGAGCGACGGGGGTGCATCACTGAAATATTGTGATATTACACCAACACTGAATATGTGTGAAGTTATAGGGAGTGGTAGAGCGACGAGGGTGCATCACTGAAATATTGTGATACTACACCAACAGTGAATATGTGTGAAGTTATAGGGGGTGGTAGAGCGACAAGGGTGCATCACTGAAATATTGTGATATTACACCAACACTGAATATGTGTGAAGTTATATCAAGCTGTGGACCAGTAACGCCTGTCAGACATGATTATGATTACAAGGTGAGTACTTATCAGGAGGTGGCAGAGCGACGGGGGTGCATCACTGGATTATTGTGACATTGTAGTTTATTCTAAACTGTGGGCTAGTCCTGCCTAGCATCCTTTACGAACGCTAGTGGGACATGATAATAAGGTGCGTATGTAGGGGGTGGCACAGCTACGAGGGTGCAGCACTGGAATATTGTGACATTACACGAAATCTGGATATTTGTGACGTTAGGAACGCCTGTCATCTGCTGTAAACTTAAGCTAGACATTATAACAAGGTCAGTACTTAACAGGGGGTGACAGAGCGACGGGGGTGCAACCCCAAATTATTGTGGCATTATACCAAAACTGGATTATTGTCGTATATTATACTAAACTATGGTTAAGTCCAGGGGGTGGCAGAGCGACGGGGCTGCATTACTGGATTATTGTGACATTGTAGTTTATTATAAACTGTGGGCTAGTCCTGCCTAGCATCCTTTACGAACGCTAGCGGGACATGATAATAAGGTGCGTATGTAGGGGGTGGCACAGCTACGAGGGTGCAGCACTGGAATATTGTGACATTACACGAAATCTGGATATTTGTGACGTTATACCGAGCTGTGGACCAGGAACGCCTGTCATCTGCTGTAAACTTAAGCTAGACATGATCACAAGGTCAGTACTTAACAGGGGGTGACAGAGCGACGGGGGTGCAACCCCAAATTATTGTGGCATTATACCAACACTGGATTATTGTCGTATATTATACTAAACTGTCGTTAAGTCCAGGGGGGTGGCAGAGCGACGGGGCTGCATTACTGGATTATTGTGACATTGTAGTTTATTATAAACTGTGGGCCAGTCCTGCCTAGCAATCTTTACGAACACTAGCTGACCGAACTGAAAAAAATGTGATAGTAAAACCGTAAGAAAAAATCCGTGGAAAAAAGTGCGTGTAATAAAACCGTTAAATGCGCATTAGCTGAAGGAACTTCGTTCCTACCTGGTGTCCCACGACACCACATCATTTATTTTTTTCTTTCTTTCTTTCTGGATTCCGGATTGCCCAGTGCGGATTGGGTCCATTGCGGATTGAGCCCAGTGCGAGTCGGGCGTAGAGCGGATTGGGCCCAGTGCCCTCCTCTATCCATCTCAATATCTCCCTACTCCATAAAAAAGTATTCTACCCACCTATCCGCACTGGCATTCTTACAATAGTATGATTATCACATAAAGCAAGGAAGCCGACGCGGCTACGAGGGGAGTAGCCGTTTGCGATTTCGAAAAAAACGAAATTGTAATTACGACACTAACACATAAAAAATTAAAATTAAGATTTTTCATTGACAGATCTGAAATTGGTGCCGGCCAGTCGATAGTTTTGTCAAACAATTCCATTCCATTCCAAAATAATATGAATTTTGTGTTTATATAGAAATAATATGTTAATAATTCGACTTATATGCATGTGATATTTAACACCATCCTTTTGTAAGTTTTATATTCCAGATATGTTTTACAGAAAATTAGGGGCCGTTCAAGTATTACGTAAGCATTATAGGAGGGCAGGGGGGTCTTTCTTTGCTTATTTTTGATGACATGGGGGAGTGGGGGTCGAAATAGTGATTAAGTCAGCATCATGGATCCGGGTGTCATGGACTGAAGACTATTAATTGGAATTTATATCTATACCGAAAATTCGAAAGAAGTTTGTTTTGTTCGTAATAGTACTTAATAAGATTATAATATTTGTACCTTACTCACTGTTGAATACTGTGTCAATAAAGTTTGTTTAAATAAATATTATGTACGTTTAAGTCCTCTATCCCAAGCCAATTTAAGTTCTACCGCTGATGAAGCTCATGAAAACTCATGTATCTATAAAAAACAGAATACATTAAAGGAAAAATGCAAATGAATACCAATGTTTACGTAAGCATGGGGGGGGGGGGGGCTTTGCTTTCTTTTGCTGACAAGGGGGAGGAGGGGGTAAATAATTGTAATAAATCTGCTTACGTGATACTTGAAGGGCCCCTTGAGCTGGCCCAACAGCGGGGGAAAATCGAAAGAGAGGAACGCTGTGAATGCCTCTACGCCCCTCCTGGCCGCGTCGGCCGTGTCGTTCTATGGATTAGAACTAACAGTCTCACTGTGTCGCGCGCACCATGCAAACCGGCAGATCAATATTTTTACAGTCCTCAGAAACGTTACGGAAACCCTTCTTTAACCAAAAGACTGACGATTTGGACGTGACTAAAAGTCATGGCCATTTGTTGAAAATGTTTTGCTGTTACGACATTAGGGCCTAAATAGAGGGTTCAGGTATCAAGGTGCATGGTTGCTTGCCCCCTCATGTTATTCTACCACGCTCGAGTGTTACCCAAGCGCTCGAGTAAATCCAGAAATCCCCGCTTGTGCTCCCCTACTACAAGTTATCGAAAAAAATGATTGAAATTATATTTTATGTATGAAATTCAATTCGTTAGTGATAAAAAATAAGGAGCAATCAGTTGAAAACGTTTGTATGGAAAACACATAGCGCGCCTCCCCTCTTTAGCCAAGCTGCGGCTCCTAAGCGTGGACGTGTCAGATTACGTAAAGATTGCGAGTGATGTGCCCATCGATGAGATTATAATCAAATATGGGAACGTCGGATCAGAAAAAAATCTTATCGTAATAGAGTGATTAGATTTAGATTAGTTTCAGACATACTTTACTCGTGCCACATATTGCAGAGCCTCGTACAAGGGCGTCGCCAAGGGGCGACAAGGGGGGGGGGGGGGCTGCCCCATTGCCCCTTAGTCATAAGCTGGCGACGCCCTTGGCCTCATATGTTTGATGTAAGATCGAACGTCACATATACACAGTGCAAAATACGCCTCTGCATGTACTGTTTTTTTCCGTAAAGCCTCGCGATTTTTGTAAATCGGATCTTGCAACACTACGTCGCAGTCGCCTTAGCAGTGCGGCCGCAGCCTAAGATGTCACTTAGATTATTTTTGATTGTAAGGAACTGCACTAGGCAAGTAATAAAATAAAACACTAACTTTAAAACAATAATCATTGAAAATAGACACACAAAACAGAAAACACACAACACAAGTACTATACACGACAAGCAGAACCATAATACCACGGTAATATACTAATAAACAAAAATGACTATTATAAAAAATAAAATTCAAATATAATGGCAGGTCTGTAGCAGTGTCTGTCGACAACAATAATATAACCTAAAATCTGAGATACATAGGTTGCAAACTGTAAGACTCATCGGCTGACATCAAAAATTAGTTGCCGTCCTGTGAGTAACAAGTATGACCTTTTAGAGATCTTTCAAATGTTTTGGTCGTGAAATCACTGATGGTGAACTTCTACCGTTCAGGGGCTCAAGCAGGAATTTTTGACAGCTCATCATAATATCTATCATAGATCATTTGATAGGCAAAATATCACATCGTCAAACTTTCTATGAAAACTATGCAGCGCCCCCCTATCGGACGTAACAACAAACTAGCTTTTTTCATACAAAATTTGACTAAAACGATACGTTACGGAGCTGTCAAAAAATCGTTCTTGTTCAAATAGGAAGTATACTTTTGCCATCTGTTATAATTCGACTTACCTTGCCCAATAAGAATTGGCCAGCATTCTTGTCCTTCTGCCAGTCGCGGGCGCTGATGTCCTGCGCTACAGTGTACCCGACCACGTAGTCGAATGCGTCAGCAGCCTTCACACATGAAGCCTCTTTGCCGATTACGACAACCAGCTCCACTTCCCAGTCAACTTTCTAGAAAGATTGTACAATTCTGTCATTTTACTTATGTTTGTGTAAGTTTGTTGTTTTTTTGTCTTTGTATTGTATAACCTACTTATATTAAAAATGTGAAAGTTTGTTTGTTTGTTACTCAATCAAAAAAAAAACTAAACAGATAGGGTACTGGTGGCAATTTAGGTAAATGATTTTAATAATAATAATTTATTTCCAATAAGAGGTGATTTACAATTTAACTTATAAGGCTAAAAGAGTACTAATATCTCTAACATAACTACATAATTATATATCTGCTGCCGAGCTAGGCAAAATGCCTGTATTACGGCATACAGCGCCAATCATCTTCGTTGATACCAAGACGTAATGTAGTCTGCACCTATATTAACTAGAAAAATTAAGTGGCGAGCTTAGGTAGCTCTCATTTTTTTTCTAATTAATTTCGTTTAACGTTTCTGTAATCAATTATATATATTCTATTAAACACATTTAAAAAATAGTAAAATTAAAGCTGGCGGAACGCAGGAGGTGGTGGGAGTTTTTATAAAAAAAATATAAAATGTAAAATTAAATTTAGTAGGTACTACATCATTCCATATTATTTTCAAAAAATATTTTTATGTGATCTTAGAGTATTTGTAAATGTAAGAAAAAGGTGGCAGACGTCTGATATTACATAAAATGTGTTAAGACTATCGATAGAAGCGATAATATTGTTTATGTCACTTATTTTAATTAAAGCTCCTATTTGATATTGCAGCAATTAATTTATGGCAGAAATTGTTTAAAATGATTATCTGATCATTAAAATGATAATCTGTCAGACGATGAAATCATATAAAAAATACTGCCACCAGCTCAATAGCTACAATGGATTTGGTTGAAATTTGGTTCGCATATCGTTTTATGGCTTGGATTGAGTCACATGATACTTTTAAGGTTGTTCCTGTAGGATTCTAAAAATAACTAAAGTTCAAGAGAACGAAGTCGCGGGCGGCCGCTAGTATTCAATAAAAGCTAGTATTGAAAAAGATAGAGAAAAAGTGTCAATGTGACATAACGTATCTCTTTCAACTAAGGTAATCGAATACTACCAATTTCAATAAGGGGCAAGCCGTTTAGACCTTATGTGCTTTGATATATAAGCAGAATAAGCTTCTGGAGATTAAATTGCTGAAATTTATCGTAGGTGACCGTAGGTGACCGCTTCGTAATCTACTTAGATAAATACTTAAAAATGAATTTCTATTTCCATTGGTCAAGTCATAACATTCCATCCAGTTTTTTTAAGTTTTCTAATACATTGTAGAAAGTTCTTACGAAAAGCTACAAAAAAAACTCTTGAAAAATACATTTCGAAAATAGTTTAATGTTGAGAAGTAGAGATTATTTCATTTATTGTTTTTATAAGAAAGGTTTTAAATAAGTTTAAGAAGTTACAAAACAACCAAAAAAAGTGAATTGGCAAAACTTGAACTCTACCGGAACATACATACCACAGAACACAAAAAGAGGGTTGTTTGTTCTGTGATACATACGGTTGCATTCAGATACGATACGACAATTCATTTTTAGAATCGATCAAAGGTGATTCTTTTTCTTAGCAATTTATAAGTTTTGTTGATACCAGTGTAAAACAAAATTGAAGTGCCAGCCACATAACATTGAACGCGAAACAAAAACAACTTCGTTTCGTTCATGCTCACTACAGCATCTTTTCATGTACTTGAGCTCACACTGCGTCATCGTCGTATGGTGTTACGTCAGCGTGTACTTTGAATCTAGAACATGCCGAGCTCACAATTTAACGCTGACGCACATGAATATTAGTTAAGAAAATTAGTAGGTATATAGGAAGCAAAATAAAATAAACATTGCACTTAGTTATCAAACGACACATTGGCTTAACTAAGTGGCTGTTTGATTTCCCATCTCCTGTCACTAGGCGCTAATTTGCCTTTGTTTAGCTGATGTATACTGTCAGAGTGAAGCGATATGAACTTTTTAATCTTTTATATCTACAAAAGTTGTCTACGTCTATTTATACCATTAAGCTACAACAACTCACTGTTGCTATCTCAGTCCTTATTTTCAAGGCGTCATTGGGTCCAATGATGGACCTCGAGAACTTGCTGAAGAACATTGGCACTTCAGGCGGCTTCAGGTTGTGCATCTCGCAATGATCTTGGTAGTTTAGGCCGATGCAGATGATTTTGTCAGGGCCAGTGATCGGGGCCTCTAGCCTCACGTTACACAGACACTCAGGTGGCGGATTCCGTGATTTTAATCTGGTAGGTAGTTTATATTGTTTTAGTATGTTAATGACGGGTAGAGCTCAGTGGATCTTCTGGCTAAATTAGGCGTTCTTTAGGGAAGAATATTCTTCTTTATAGAAAACTTATCAACACTATTCTGAAGTAAGTATTTGATTTCTCCAGTAAATCACGTGTGAGTGATTTTAAACTGTACATCACAAAGATGGAATGGATGTCTTGCATTTGGAAGAATTACGTTTGAAAAATTATTTCTTTTTTAAAGCTGTTTTTATACCACATGTGTAGCAAGAAAATACAGCTGGTATAAAAGTAAGTAGTCTTTAGTCACCATAAGCTACAGACGATTGTGAATTTTTGACAATGCAGAACCAAGTGTTAGCTACTATATCCACATCTTCTGTATATAACACTAACGACATCCCTCGTTGATGAAAACAATGTAGTAGTGTCTCTTGGCTGGATTCTTTAGTATAGTGTAACTTACTACCCCAGACGGGCATTCTTACCTCAACTCCGGCAGAAAATCTTCTGAGCCCTATAAATCTTTGCTGAGCCCTACTTCTTAATAAAAGGTATTAAAGAAATCACATGTTATCACAGTGTTTAAATGTTATTTTTATTATGATTATTAACTTACTCTTTAACTCTATCAATATCTCCGTTTAGCAAAATACCTAATAAAGTATTGGGAAGAGAATCGTCTTCTTTGTTTAGATCAACCAGCCCCTCGTTTTCCTCAATATATCCGACGTAAATATCTTCTGGGTAATCGTTGTAGGTAAATTGTACCAGCTTCATTGGGTGAAAGTAAATAATACCTATTTTCAATTGCACAGAGTTACTGATATTTGTATATTAGGTTTATGTTGAAATCCGAAGAGTAATATTTATCTTATAAAATGATGATAAATGTCACGTCACGTCATCACGTCATGAAAAAATATTCAAACTCTATGGTTTGGTCTTTTAACTAGCATTGGTTATGACTCAATTACACTTTTAGCCCGAATACGATTGCCAATAAAATTCAGGTAAACGACTAAGTTTAAATGAACTGTAAAAATTGCTTGTCCGAATCCGAGTAATGTCTTTCGTGCACCTAATACGGCCGCGTCCAAGTGTAATCGGGTCATTAGGTTTATAAATACCCTTAGACCCGCTTTATATTCCTGCTAAAACAACGCCAACATTGGCCAATACGGGAGTGTGGAACGATATTGGTCTATATTGGCGTTGTCTCGTGGATGCTGGCGTGCCCCTCTAGCATGACCACCGAAACGGGATATGTTATAGCTTTTTATCGAGTCTCAACTGTCAAACTCCACTGTAGTCTGACAGTTAAGCCGATATATCGCTTTATCATATCCCGTTTCGGTGGTCATGCTAGAGGGGCTGGTATCGCCTCCGTGTCGGTAACATCAAAAGGTTCTCGGTAAGTTTTGTGTATTGGCAAAACTATCCCTCCACATACTCGATATCACTTATCATGCCCGTCTATTTTTGTCAAAATTTTATGGTGAATATATAAAAAAAATGTCGGCAAATTGGACCCACGAACTAAGAGTAATTATTTTTAAAACTTTATTAAAGTCATCTTATAATATGGGACCCTAAGGAACTATCGCGTTTAAACTGATAAATTCGTTTCATGAACTACCATATAATTATGAGCATTTTATAATTATACTAGCTGTGTCCGCGGTGTTACCCGCGGTTTATTAGGGATATTTTCCCGCAGTAAAACGTAGCCTGTGTTTTAATCCAGGGTGTCAGCTAACTCCATACCAAATTTTACTAACATCGCTCCAGCCGTTAAGACGTAAAAAAGTAACAAACATACACACACGCTCACACACACAAACTTTCGCCTTTATAATATTAGTCTGATTACAGAGATATTTACACGACGACCATTCCGTAAGACCGTATATTTTTAATTGAGCCGACCGGAAATGTGGAGATCGTGTCTTATGTACTTTCGTCAACGCACCATCTCGATTAAACCTTATTTATGACTTTGGACAGTAAGCGACTATAATATAATAACGCAATACAAATTCAAAGACATTCGTACACATGCACATGCACGCTCTACCGACATTTTGTTTTGTATTTGCTGTAGTCGGTTGTCGTTAGGTGTCGATGATTTGCGAAACAGTCTGTATGAAGGGGCTTAGAAGCATCATTGACGTAGAATGAATTTAATTCAGTACTAGCTACCACTCCTTAATTTTCAGGCCCTCCGTACACAACGCTAGGCATTCTTCAATACCCAAAGACTTTAGTCCCCAAGTGACTACAGCAATACAAAACAAAATGTCGGCAACGCGTGCACGAGCCTGTATGAAGTTGTATTGCGGACGGTAGTCGCTTAGAGACCAAAGTTCTCATGTATCGAAGGTTTGCGCAGCGTTGTGTACGATAATGGGTTTAGTAGTAGACCTTCCACAAAGTAGTGTAAAGAAAATTTTACTAGAAAATATTCCACGCGGACCAGGCAGCAGACGGGACTCGAACCCGTACCCTCCACTATCCGGGCCGATGCGCTGACCATTATGCTACAACTGTATCAAACTGAAATTCATATCTAATACTCAGGTCTACTGTCCCTTGGAGCTGCGAAAAAATCAAACTTCTAAACCAAAGCAATCAAAAGATACACACAGGAATCAAAACCTACAGGGTGCTTCCCGTGAAGTTTTCTTTAGATTAAAACATCTAGTAGTTAAATGCTTAAAAAAACTTCTACAAAGTAATAGAAAACTAAGAGATTGATGAAAACGGTAAAGTCGTTCCCAAGTTAAGGCGCGACCAAGGAGAACGGGATTCATATTGATAATATAAAAATTTAATATCTCAATAAGGCAAGGAAAGATAGAAAAAGATATTGGGAATATTTTGCCTCGCTTACGGAAAAGTAGCAGACACAAACGTAAACCTATATCAATTGGATAGATACAATTATCTACTTTATCCCTGTATAATTTTTATTTCTGTAACCTATGGGAATGCTGTGAAAATGAGGATTTTGTATCGGCGAAGCCTGTAGGGTCTTTATGGCGCGGCGTAACCACGGTTGAGTTTTAGTCAGTAAGTGTCTGACATAACCTTGCAATCGGCTGTAGGGTATTTATGAGGATTTCACATGCCCCCCCCCCCCCCCCCCCCTCCTAGGAGGATACAAAAATAATCATCATCATCATCACCAGCCTATCAATGTCTCCACTGCTGAAACACAGGCCTTCTATTATGGATTGAATATGGAGATCGGGCCATGACCGACCAAGCGGTCCCAGTGCCGATTGGTGGGTGCTACTGCAGATGCAGCCGGGACCAATGGCTTAACATGCCTTCCGAAGCACGAAGGATTTTTGATCACCCATCCAATGACTGACCATTGCGAAAGTTGCGCCATCGAGCTCCTCTAACAAAAAATTAAATAAAAGAAGTATTCAGCACGCGCGTGCACTCGACTTTGCTTGAGGTTGTTTGGTTTGTTTGTTTTTAACATACACTTATTGTATTTTGTTCTCGATATATCTGAATATTCCCGTGGGTAACAAAAATGCGCGCAAGTTCAACATAACTAGAGGTTAAAGCTTTAACATTATATTATATTATTCATCACTGTCCGCTTTTTCCACAGTATATCAGCCTAGTAAATAAGCATAAAATTAAACTTTAACTGAAATCGCGATGAAACTTGGCATACAGTATCATGAATACTACGTTGTCCGTCCTATACAAAAAGTCCTATATAAAGTTGTACAAGCCATTTTAATTATATTCTAATATTTTTGCATTCCGAGTCGATGCACTCTTAACTGCTTACACAGTCGACGCACTAATTGTTAAACGAACAATATTTTACACCATGTGACAGTGCAATAAAGGCATTCACTTCTGACGTTTTTTAATAATTATCTCCCTACAATCGTCCCGTGACGTCACTGACATACTGACAGTCGTTAGTAAAGGCCCTTACAAAAAACATCTTTCAAAAAGCAATATTAAATGTTCTTGATTTATAACACATAAAGAATTCAATTATAATGATGTATTGGTAACGACCACCCGCCAATACGCACTAGGCCCGCGTGGTGGGTCATGGCCCAATCTCCCTATTCCATCCATAGGGAAGGCCTGTGTCCCAGCAGTGTAGACATGAAAAGGCTGATGAAGAAGAAGAAGAAGAAGGAAGATTGGTAACGACATATTTTTATAGAAATGCCGCTACTTCATAAAAAGCTAAGAAGTTTCTTTCGCCTGGTCTTCCTGCCAGCTTATAGTGGTCCTGAACAGGTGGTAGGAGAAAAATACATTGAATAAAGTTTATTTTCATTTCTATATCAGCGCGGGAAAGTTAAAACATTTTACATTCTTCCATTCCCAATTTCGTAGTAAGCGCTATTCCTACACGAAAATTAACTTTGTTTGGGATTTTGACATTTTTAATCAGATCTAACAACTTCTTAGAGGCACCTTATAGGTTAAATCTAACTTTCAATGATATTCAAATAGTCCACTCTGCACTATGATGTAAACTGCTGTAGTTATTACCACTTCGCTCCCACCTACACGCGATATGAATTACGATCTCAAATTGCTTCAATAATTGACCCCAATTTGTGTCTTGGTGAGGTCAGAGGGATCTTCGTGAATCACACCAGGAATTTTAAACCTCTCCTCATATAAAAATTATTAAACATTTCCTACATTACCTGTTAATGAAAAATAAATTACCTGGTTTTACTTCGGTGAACAAAGTGCCAATAGAAGAAAAACATACAATTAATTCATTAGGCTGCTATTTTCGCCGTTATATGATGTGAAGCTTTTATTTTGGGATATTTCTTAATAAATTACATAAAAATAGCAAAATTGGCATAATTCGTTACTATTACTAATTATAAGATAGTTGTTAAGTATCAGGAAGGATTTTTGCTAAAGGGTCAGGATTTTTTCGGTAGTACTTACATTAACTCTAAAATTATTTTTTTAATTGAATGAAACTGCAATTCTGGTGTGGGCAGGGAGATTTTTAGAGTGCCACTGCCACCCACCCTTGCCCCTCCTAGCTACGCCCATAAAAGCAAGTCTTATTTACTTGGAATTTAGTAAGATATGTCTTCTATAAAAAAATATTCTGGAATAAATAAATTTGTTATATACCTAATTACTTACACATGTTTTATTTCTCCCTGGATCTCATTCTAAAGGAAATGCCATCGAAGTTGTGAATAGAAGCTAGCATAAGAAAAAATACCGAAAGAAGACAGCAAGGAAGAAATAGACTTACACATACGTAGGTAAAAAAAAAACAATAAAAAATAAAAACAAAATATAGAGAGAAGAAAGGCCAATCAGGATCCTGCCTCAGCTTAATGCTGTTATAGTAGGAAGGGAATATTCCCACCATAACAGCGCTGGTATACAGCGAAGTTAGTTAATGATGGGCACGAGAAATGAAAGACACAAGTTCAACCTACCTTCAATACTTTTTTTCATAAAATGTTTCTGAATTGCACTTTATATATAGGTCCCAAGGTGATATGGTAAAAAGGAGTGAATTTCGAGATGACGATTTATCGAAAAGTACGTAAAATTTAAATGCCGCTAACTGACGACCACAAATAAAATAGGAAAAGATAATGATGATGATTAAGTCGGACAGATGACATTAGGAAATTAGGGGTTCTTATAATGGGTGGACATTTCTAAATTGCCTCTCATCCGAGTGCTTTGAAAACGAACGATGCCATTATATCTTTTAAAACGGATCAATTTATAATAATAAGTTCTGTGGACATGATACTTTTATGGAGGGTTTCATGTGGCGTAAGGGCCGATTCAGACTTGACGTCAGCGGTCGGCAGCGACGCGGCTAGTATTATCACAATGAAAACAGTGTGATTTTAAAACTCGAAGAAGTCGCGTGGCCGGGCTACTAAGCGGGACCTCGTCAGGTGATACAGGTGTTTTAAGTGTGTAGATAAAGTTTAAAATTATTTCACGTTTCTAGTGTGTATCGGCCCTAAATAAATAGGTAAGATAGCAGTACTTATGAACATAAGCATAAAGTGACTCAATAAATTATTATCAATTCATCATGCCTCTGAATGTGGTTGTTAGCGAATTTAACAGTACTCTTATATATACATTTTTGGCAAATAAGTGACAATTTCTAATTTCTATTACATTCACTGTAATGAATCATCCAACAATAACCAAATTATTATTCCGAGAGGTAATCTATGTGCAGTTTCCGGAGCATGGCGCTTAATATACCAGAGGCTGTGTTATGAATATGAACTTTTTACTGCCATAAACAGATGTTGAAGTGGAATGCTGCTCTACTGTGCTCAGAACAATAAATTAAAGGCCTCTGTGGATATGTAGTGCCTCGCTCTTAAAACAGAACTAGCCTCACCTTCATCAAAGTTCATGATAAGGCCTTAGAGGGTGCTGCATTCTTTTCTGCAGTCACTCCTGCTATTGAGTGAAAATTAAAAATATGTGTCATAAACTCTGAATTTGAGAGCACGCAGCTCTGATTTGACTAATCATAAAATAGTTCTATCATAAAATAGGAAGCTCGTGGGTAAAATAGCAAGAGGTCGCCGCCCTACTAAATGGACTGACCAAATATCAAAATGTCTTAGCACCACCATCACTGAGGCTCTTGACTACACTAAAGATAGGGAAAACTGGAAGCAGCTCTGTAAGGAAATATGAGTCGGGAACTTTAAAATGCTCAGCATTTAGCTTTGACTGGAGGTGGAGTAAAACAGTTCTATAACTATTAATAATTTATGGAAACATCTTGTCGGCAAAGTGCTTTGTACCAACAAAGGGGCATACTTAACTTAGCATAAGCATACTAAATCTATACATATTATAATAAAATGGTAGGAAAGTCAAAACTGTACATTGAATATTTTTTTAAAAGAATACTTGGGGTGTGATCTACAATCGATACCGAAGGCAAAAATATCGTTTTTAGAATTTTTGTCTGTTTGTCTGTATGTATGTCTCAGTAAACTCAAAAAGTACTGCATAGATTTACTTCAAATTTGGCACGAAAATTTTATGTAGTCAGGCCAACATATAGGTTACAAATTGTCACGCTATCACCTATGGGGAACGAGCATTGAACCTTTATTTCTTCAACGCATTCTGTAATAAGGCCACTAGTGTGTGATAAATCAACTTACTTTCGTTACATCCGTTTTCAGCTTCACAGAATCATTTGGTCCGACGACGCAACTGGCGAACTTGCTGAACATCATGGGCACTTCTGGTGGTGTCTTCTTCTGCTCCGCACAGTGGTCCAGGTAGTTCAGGCCGATGCAGAGCACTTTATCTTGACCAGTGATGGGCGCTTCCAATTTCACATTACTGAGCGGCACAGTTGTTGGGTTCTTTGATTTGATTCTGTTAAACATTATTACTTCATGTAGGTATTATAATCTAGCATTACAATGAAAAACGAAAATTCTATTTGAAAACTTGGATTACCTTTAGGTCAACTAACGAAAGTTTCAGGTTGTCAAAGAGAGTTAGGGCATAGTGGATTTTCCACTCAAATTGGAGCACCCGTCTGAGGAAGCAACCTAAATCTTACAGAAGCCATCAGTGAAATAACACTCCCTTTTGGTGGTGAAGGGGTTGCCGCCCGTGAGTAGAGGGGGCTTGGGTTCAGGACGGCAAGGTGAAGATGGCTGGAGCAGCATACCTTCTACTGCATCATCGATCTTCACAACTGAATTACACTAACACTTAAAATCAGGTGGGGTGGTGTTGCGTTGCCTCATTTCAGTATCAGAATCTGTTGAATATTTATTTCAGTTTCCATATTACATGTTAGTGGTGTCAAATAATGGTTTTTTTAATGCTTGTTGACACTTAAGCAAAGCACATAATTTATGAATTACTTAGTTGTTAACAAATTATCAGTGTCAATGTAAAAAATAGCAAGTCATTACTATTACCTTGGGAAAATATTTGTTATAGTAATAAGTTTGGCTAACAATAAGAATATCAATGAATTTTCTAAACTAAATAACAAGAACAGTACTGTTCAAAACTTAATGTACCTGAAATATCCCACCAAGTCAAATAGTGGTCACCTTCGTGATATTGGTAGAATTAGTGGCAGTCACAATATAGCAATAGAAAAAATAGAAGAGAAGTCAAAAGTTTATTTCGTACTGGAGCAAAATTGAATACCAGTTATAACAAAGTTAAGTAAGTACTTACTTTTTAACTTTTTCCAAGTCTCCATTCTTTAATACCCCCAGTAGGTTATTGGGAAGGGCATTATCTACTTTGTTTAGGTCTACTACGCCATTTCCCTCCACATATCCAACGCGAATTTGCCCCGGCTTGTCGTTGTAGCTAAATTGTACCAACTTCATTTTTTTACTTGCTGTCACCGAAAAATATCTAACTGATTTCAATGTCGCACACTTATTGAAACACTCTTTAGTTAAAAACCGGCTTTTTATATACGATATATGCGACAACGTACGTCCAAATATCAATGTTCCACTCATCTTTCAAGGTTATTTTACGTCACTATTTTATTAGGGAATTACGTAAACAGTTTGGTGTTACGTAACAAGACAAAGTTTCTGCCGGCGGACGCTAATCTTGATACAATTTCATTCCTATGCGGCTTTTCAATTCAATTTGTTTATCTTCCTCCATTCAATCAAAAAAAGCTGGTATTGACATTTTGAAAGTGACAGATCTGTAGATTTATGTCAAAATCAGCTGAGAGAATTTTAGGCGGGATTTCATCGAGGGCGGTTAGCGTCATAATTTAATTATTCATAAATTCGTTCATAGTGGATTTTGTGAAATAAAATTAATGTGATTTTGTGTTACAACCATCTGCGCAACTGAATAATTAATGAAGTCTTTAAAATATATGTACACTATTCCAGTTAAGCGGACGTGAGAACTTTATTGTAGTATTGACTAACTCACAGAAGCTTATAGAAAAAGCTAACTTGATATATTTCGTGCCAAACACTCAAGAAACATTAAAATAAGTCACACCGACATTCTAATGTAAAAAAAGATTAATTTTAAAACTAAAGATGAGGCTGCATGGGCATTATTTCATTTGCTGTCCCTGAAAAGGGAGAATAATAAAAAAACCAAAATCAGCTGATAGTTACGGTCGCGTTCAGGGTATATATTAATAAATTATAGCATGAACCATAGTAATAGTAATTATTTACCTATAGGATTTTTATTTTCATACCAAATGCAATTAAATAAAGTATTTATAATGCAAATAAAAATTATTTTTATCAAAAACTATATACTAGGTTTTATTAATAAAAAAAAAAAATTCAGATAGTGGGTCTAGCCATTCCAATAGAAATTTATATTATAAAAAAGTAAACTTTAGAATCAGTCCTTAAAATATTGTATTAATTCCAAATACAAAATATCAATTTTGAAACTAACATGTTTTTCAAAATTGTTTTACACTCCTCAGTAATTGATTTCAGGTTATTCATGAATGTCTACAGGCTGGATTTAATACTGTTCCAACAGAGTGCAACATGGACGATGTAAACCGAAGAACACTGACTATCTTAGCGGCAACTGTCCCAGTTTATTTAATTTTGTTTTGGAGACAATCAGCTATTACAAATTTCTTAATGTTAATCGCTTATATTTATAAGAGACTTCTTTCTAGTGATATAGTACTCCCTTCTGGTAAGGAATGGTGTAAAGGGATCGTCGACATAAACTTGGGCTTGAACTAAGTGATTTAGGAAATCAATAAAAAAAATGTTTACATTTGAGGCCATGAGATCCATACTCATTTTTTAACCATAGTGGCCTCTTTGAGTGGCCTATCTTACTTAGGCCAGTATATCACCTCAAATTTAGATCACAGACTAAAAACCGTAACAGTGATTATGTTGCCATCTAGTGAATATTCGTTGTATCACTTTTAGACCACTCTGGTTCTATCAAAATGATTATTTGAACTGGAAAACATCATAAACTCAATATTGTAAAAACATGAGTCAGGCCACTATGGTTCTCATGGCCTCATTAACAGATCTCTAGACTTGTGAAAATCAACAGACTGATAGTTATGGTCGCGTTCACATTATTTTTATAAATAAATAATAATATTTAATGAAATTATTTCTGTTTATATTTGGTTTATGACGTTAATTTCGTTTGTTATTATATGAGTATTTATAATATAACGCCTTAACTGCTACATTTTATGTCTAAAGAAAATTTACTAGAAAAAAAAACCATTTGGTCCTGCTGTAAGACGGGGGATTCAGACGTTTTTTCATGAAACATTAATCAGGAAACTACGCCACTATGGATTTAAAGGTATCACTCCGAATCTCATTATGTAATATTTGAGCGATAGGATCCAGAGAATTTGACATCAATGGGAAAGATCTCACGGATAGGGTTACCATTTAGGAATTTCAAACTTCCTGACAAAAATTCTGACATTTCGAAAAAAATGGAAAATGGTACCATTACTCACTTAGTTATAATGGTATGGTATTTAAATCAAGCTGTACTTTTATTATTCATATTCAATTTAATTTTAAAAATCCAGACAAAGTCCGGTCTATAGTCTAGAAATCCGGACATGTCCGTACTAATCCGGACGGATGGAAACTCTACTCACACATCAAATAAAACTAGTTTTTACGGGTTAATGCACGAAACTTTATTTATTTATTGACGTTTCGTAGCCTTTACAGGCTACGTCGTCAGAATCAAACTTTTATTTAGTTTGTCAAGCGACCTTCGAAAGACTTTTATTGAGTTCGTTAGTATAGGCGGGTGGTCCACAGGGCTCGATTTTTGGTCCTTGCTTGTTTTTAATTTAAATAAATGACCTACCTTCCTTTGTTAGGGATAATCACGAGATAGTATTGTTTGCAGATGATACTCCACTTTTATTTAAATATAAACGTAAGCAACCACTTATTGGTGATGTGAAAAATGCCATTTCTGAAGTAGTCCACTGGTTTAATTCTAATAATTTATTTCCTAATGAAGGTAAAACTAAATGTTTAATTTTTTTATTACCTAATGTAAAGCAGACACAAACCTGAATAACTATCAAAGATAAGAATATGGACCTTGTGTACACTACAGTATTCTTAGGCATTACACTAGGAAAGAAGAAAGGATAGAAAGGAAAGATAAAATGACTGCTGCTTCTCAGTACATTTATGAAAATTCAATGTATTTTCCGAAAACTATTGCGTTATTTCCTATAAAAAGTGATAAGCACTCGCTTAATACTAGAAATAAAAATAAATCAGCTGTACGAATTACAAGGCTCCACAAAACCAATAATTCATTTAAAGGTCTTTGTGTACGCTTCTACAATAAAGTCCCAAAAATTAAGCGTCAATTAATTTAAAACTACCAATAAAAGATTTCTTATTAATAATAATCACGGACCAGAAAAAAAGGGCCGTGATTATTATTAACTAGAGGTCGCCCGCGACTTCGTCTGCGTTAACTTAGTCTCTTGAAAATCCCTCTGGAACCTTACATTTTTATGGGATAAAAGTAGCCTATGTGTGAATCTAGGGTGTCAGCTAACTCCAAACCAAATTTTATTAAAATCGCTCCAGCCGTTTAGACGTGAAGAAGTAACAAACATACACACTCACATACTTTCGCCTTTATAATATTAGTGTGATAAATAATCTTTTTTCATGCCCGTGATAATAATATTATAAATTGTCTGATTAGATTTTAGTCAAAAATACTTGGGTTTAAACTGTTCTAAACGTTCCAGCTGGATTTTTCTAGAATTTTGATGAAGATGATATGATTTTGTATTGACACGGTAACAATATAATATTTTGTAAATATTGTTAAATAATTATTAAACACTGAAGTTTTATTCACCAGTTTTTCTCCACAGCCAAAAAAAATGTCCTTATCTGATGGTAGAAAAAAAATATGGATGATTCAAAAGAGTTGTATTGTGCATCCAATTTTAATAAAGATATTTTGACTTTTTATTCGAACCTGCATCATCCGCTATCCAGTTGGAAAAACTTATGTTTGTTATACCATTTCAACATTTTTATTCATAATTAGGATGTACCTAAAAGTTAAATTTAAAATTAATTAAATCATCACATGTATGTATTAGAATGGACCACAGTACTACATAGTAATTAATTACCTATAGGATTTCTGTTTCTAAACCTGCTGCGCAGTTTTTAAAATAGAAATAATAATTTTGACAAACAGAAATTATATATACCTACTAGCGGCCCGTCCCGGGTTCACACGGGTGTATTAATAATGAATCAGCATTTATATCTAGAATACAAAGAAAAATTAACAACAAATAAACAAAAGGAAACAGTGGAAGAGCTTTTCACTATATAACGAAAAAACACTTCGTACCGCCATAAAAAAATAGGGGTTGGTGGTAGAAAGGTGAAAATTTAGGGTTGTATGTATTTACTAATGCTGTATCATAAAAAAAAATTATTTAAAATTGAAAAAAAAATATTTAGGGTTGGATTACCCTTAACATTTAGGGGGATGAAAAATAGATTACATCTGATTCTCAGACCTACTGAATATGCATATAAATCAGAAAATCGGTCAAGCCGTTTCGGAGGCGTTTAACCACAATCACCGCGTCACGAGAATTTAATATATTAGATGAGATAAATTAAAAAAAAAACAAGCAATTCAGACAATATTTTAAGAACTAATTTTAAAGTTTGTCTGTTATATATTACAAGTAGATAAACTTTACATTTAGTTCTTAAAATGTTGTTTGAAATATTTAATTAATTCCAAACAAAAAATCGCAATTTTGGAAATAACATGTTTAAAATAAAATCCATAATAAAACACTTTTTACACCTCAATAATCTATTTCATTATTTTGTAGATGAACAGCTATCCTGTATTCCTTATTGTTATTCTCTAATAATAGGCTTCTTTCTAGTCATATAGTACTCCTCTCTGGTATGGTATGGTGCATAGGGATCATCAACATAATACTTGGGCCTTTTCCAGAATTTAGTGACCATTTTGTCCAACATTCTACTTTGTGTTTTTGTGCAAAAGACATGTTGTCTCAAACGTCTTCTCTGTGCGGAAGATTTTTTCCATAATTTCTTTTGTCTACCAACTTTAGGTCTTATCCACGCTCCCCAGTGGAGTCTAAAGAACCGTTTTACGACTTGATTAGCTGTCTTTCGTTTTCCTTTATTAAGACTAAATTTAGTGACAGTTCTTACAGGCGTTGAATTAATATTATTTGCAATATCCAGTATTTGCCTATTGTTAAACAAGGATCCTTTTAGTAATGTTGGGCCTGACTGGATATTTCTTGGTAAGGTTGCATTAGTAACATAACTTTTAGAATCGTTGAAAATGATCCTGGCCACTTTATAATACTGGGTTGTCAAAGGCCGCATAGCACGTAAACCTGAAAAATAATGAAATAACCTCAAAACAAACTTCACCAATTTGGTCAACAAAGTATCAAAATAGCAAGAAATATAAAATTGTAAAAACAACAACGCACTAGGAGATAAACCAGAGTATTTTGTATTGTTACGGATTTACGAAATTTTTGTTATTACCTGAAATTGCATATCGAAACATTTTCTTACAGAAAGGTTAGTGATATTTTTTTTACTAGTGAAGAGACTTAAATTATATAATAATCGGTAGCAATCGACTGAGGACTAATTATCGACTTATTATTAATACAAACATTTACGTTTCATTTTAACTTTATTGAAGTGGCTTTATGTTTATTTCAAAACTAAATGGCAAAAACAATTTTCAGAGTTCCAATAATCATAATTTCATACATTTACAAGATAATGATTCAGATTGTTTTTTTGGTTGCACTAAAACGTGAAACAAATCTAGAATCTGTGGCAAAAATTTAGTCTCTGATTTTTGACAGCCCAAGTGGAAAGAGATTCAGTGCCGAAAATGTACAAATTTACGAATCATTTAGCAAATGCTAATTTGGTTTTGGTATGTATTTGCGAAAATCTTTATATTTCGATCATGTTGTTTGACGGAACTCCAAACTGTTCCTCATATAATATAGCTAAGCCAACGTTGCAATCATCATTAGTTTTCGTATGTTTTGAACATTTGGAAGGATATTTTCGGGAATTTATCCCAGTATTTAACATACGTAATATGATTATCATATTGATTTAGTACAGCTTGTTACGGAAACTGTTTTTTATATCTTTGTATTGTTATGCCTTACATAACAATCATGGGACGTCATAATCATAAATAACCTAAAAGTCTCTTACACCTAGCTGTTGCCAACTGCAGTTTACTGCAAATATTAATATTTATATAGAAATTGTAACAATAACTTTTAGTATGATTTTTTGCTAAAATAAATTTCTAATAGTCAGCGAAAAAAACTATTATTAGGCCCTTCGTACACAACGTTACGCTAATCTCCGATGCCCGACGATTTTTGTCTCTAAGCGACTACCGCAATACAAATTTACAGAGAAACTTACCCAGGAACCAGGCCCCGGAATTTTGATCATTTCGACGCCGACACAAAACGCTAAATCGCGCGCTACCTGCCAACTGAGATCGCCGTTATAAATGACGCTGCGATTTCCATGATGGCCAATAACATCTAAAGTTTGACTAACATCCATGTTTCTTTAAAATGGATATTACAGAAAAAGCTTGGGTTTTAGTAGCAAAGGCTAATTTAACTGGTTGGGGTATTAAGCATAGTAACTAGTTAAAGTAGAAGTACTTTCGACTTCCTTGGCACTTCTTTATTTTGCTATTAAGGTTATTAGTTCTATAAAATCCATGTTGCCGCTAAGCCTACAAGATCAGACAACTGGCATCTTGCGATTCAATGTTGTGTGTAGGGACCACCCATTACAGATGTTTGCGACATAGGCTTACATTAGTATCGAAGATTTATGTAGTGTTGCATGCGAAATGGCTTAATGTAATGTCAGTTTTTATTAATGTAATGTTTAAAATAATTATTTTTAACATGGGTGACATTGAGATAATGGATGGAGTCATTCAAAGATTATCATAAAATAGGTATCACCTTGATTTTAATTATTTAAAAATCAACATTGTCTTATCATAAAGTGTGCATATGCTTGTAATATAGTCACAATTTATAAAATTATTCCTCAAAGTAGGTCAACTCATGATTATTAAAATCATCATCATTATTAAAAAAAAAAAGCTTTTTTTTACAAATGTTATGACTTGTATTATTTATTACGTACAAGTACTTGAGAACAAAAACTATAGTCTACACTACAGCTCTACACCAAAGCGACGCGACGAAGGCAGGCCACTAGTAA
Source organism: Chilo suppressalis (assembly GCA_902850365.2). NCBI lineage: Eukaryota > Metazoa > Arthropoda > Insecta > Lepidoptera > Crambidae > Chilo > Chilo suppressalis. The sequence continues at coordinate 8,851,417 of OU963895.1, read as the reverse complement.
TAAATTAAAATAATACCTAGAATTAAAACTAAAATCTTTTATTTATTATTTATTCACACAAATTATATTATTAACCAATGGCTGGATAATCATCTTGATATTTTGCACCTCTGTTTGACTAATGTAATTAGAATGTAATTTAAAAAAATGTAATATCAAGCTTATTTAAATACTGCAAGTGGATCAAATTAACTTGCAAATTATGATTACCGACAAACTCTCAGACTCATAACTCAACATAAATATAATATTCATGCTTTTATTTACCTGACCTTTATACAATAGAATATCTGAATGTGATTTTCACCCACTTCAAAATGTCAGACCAAATTGTAACGTTGCCCAAACATTAACAAATGATGACAATACAATAAATATAAAATAGAAATATTAAAAAATACTACAAAGGAAATATTTATAATAGTTTGTTTAATGAAAAAAGCAAGTTTTCATAGCACATCAAAGTAAAATAAATACTACTGCTACTCTTGTTAGTAGCAGTAGTATTTAGTGTATGTAGTTAGACTAATTCAATTAACATTATCAACAAAGGTCCTCATTAATTTTACATATTTTTTTATTTTGTTCTTTGAGTTCAATTTGCTATCTTTACATGTTTTTAGTTTTACAAAATAGTATCAAGGTCCTTATTTGTCATGTTTGTATGTTAGTTGTCTTTCAAACCAATGAGGTTTAGCAACCGGTGGTGCTGTCTGCACCTCATTCATTGGGAGTTAACTCCTCTTTTCGTACATCAGGTGAGGAAACAGCTAGGCGATGGATCATGCGCAGCTCTGATAGTGATGAGGGCGCCCAGGCGGTTCGCGCACAATGACAACAAGTGCCCGCCTGGATCGCAGGTGAAACCCAAGTCTAGGAAGCTGCTGTGGGGCACTATAGGCGCTACAATGCTCACCGGTGCCGCCGTCGTTTATGCCAAGTTAGTAAAACTTTTGGTTTGGACTACAAAATTCATTCAGAGAATGTTATGGGTGTTTTTCTCAACTCTAACATGCGTTATTATGCGTGCCAAATTGTATGATCAGTTCTGTCACCCAAGCTCCTGCATTTAATAATCTTTCATTAAAAATTCATCAGTCTATTAATATCTGCACTTCACTTCGCTGGAGCATTGGCTGATTGATGTGTACTAACGACTGCAAATGCAGCAGGGACCAAATGCGTAATGTAAGCGAGCTCTAGTTAATACATTTTTGGTCGCATGACTGACATTTGCGAAAGTTATCCAGAAAGCATGTTACTAAAGATCTTTCAATGATGGTCATCAACAAAATCGCTGCTACGAAGAGTAGAAAGTATCTTTCAATGTCTAATTGTTATAGGAGCAGTCCCGATGCGCGAAACTGGTTAGAGTCAAACGCCCCTTGGGCTAACAACTTTGTGGCGCTCGTATACCAGGAGAACACTACCTACTGGAAGTTCACCACTAACCAGTTCAACAAAGTCTCCAAGTCAATTGGCAATTTTATGTTTGGAAAGGTATTTTTTCTTATTGGGTTTGTTTGAAAGAGTAAATAAAGAGTTGATATGCAATATTCAAAACATATTTTGAAATAGTAAATATGAGTCAAGTGCACTATCAGAAGTACCAAGTTTTTAAATAAAGTTTACAATATGTATTATTCTATCTCAACTCGTTTAAATTCGATGTTGAAGAAATAGTGATATTTTAAATTAGATCAACATTTTTTTAGCTTAAGTGAAAAAGAAAAAATTGCACAGAATTGCTATGAATTGTAGTTAAGCCTAGCACGCACTATGTTGAATTTATTATTTATCAAACTGTTCTGTGTGAACAATTTTATAAGTAACTAGCTGACCCGGCGAACTTTGTTCCGCCTTAATGGCAATAAATAAGCAGATTGTGTTTTTTTTTATTGGAAATAATACAAAAAAAATAAATACCTACATTAATCATTCATTATTATTTCTGTATTTTAGTACATAGGTTCCTCTTCACTTAAGTACCTTGTGATACACGACATTTTTTGTTTTATTATCAGGCGCAAAAAATAAACAACGCAGATGGTCTTCCGACCCTTGAACATGCCACGTATAATTGACCATGGGAAAAACATGAATGTTCTAGATTTAAACCACAAACTTTTAAGGATTGGCCTTGTGATTTGTTGATGGTCATGGCAAATGCAAGACGTATCGGAAATTGAATTCTTTTAAATTCAAACGGCATATCGGTTGGGATCATCGGGATCCTCGGAATAAGAACTTCCTCACCTTTGAATTTTCCTATCATTATCGTCTCAGACCAAATAAAAAGTAAAGACGGAGTCTGCCGAACCAAAAAGTGAAGCCTGTTTTTTATGTATGTAGTGCATTAGCCAGTGTTACCATAGTCATATAAAACACCCCAATATTAGAAAAATGTAATAACGTTATTTCATAACGTTATTAATAACGTTATAAAATATTAGAAAAAAATATCGTAAGCTTATTCTCTAAACCTCTCGTGAGCCAAAGGTCATGCGCCGTTCTCACCTACAAGTGCCGGACTTCTTTATGGACCGCCCGCCCGCTGGGTGGGAACGATTGCATTGTTCTGCCGATTTCTCTGTTATTTTGTAAAAATATCCTTCACAAACGTATATTTGGATTCTCCATAAAATTTTCAATAAAACAGTGTGTACACAATGCGTCATGTCTATAATTTATTTTAATTACATTATGGTAAACTCAGGAAAGATAAAAAAAGTCGTTTAAATAGGTAAAATGAGGTATATTTTCAAAATTTGTAAATTATAAATCCAGGTTTTTGTACATATAGAATGTACTATATATGAATGAATGTATATAATAACTTACCAAATATAATTATAAAATATAACACGCAACAGAAAAAAATGGTCGTGTTTCAAGTGTTGATAAAAACAAATGCGAGATCCAAGTGCCTTGATTTATGTGTTGACGTTTAATTATGTTGGATTGTTTATTTTACTTTAGTTACAAGTCTCGGATGGAATAGGTTTGTTCATTTTATAGTTTCAAGCACTCGCAACAAGGCACTTGAAATCGCTTACAAATCAGTCATCTCAACTTTATGTCGATAAAACGAAAAGCATATACAAATGTTGATAAACAGTTTCTTTTATTAAAATGTACATGAAATTTTCTATAGAATACACAAAATATAATCACTAGTTCCTATACAAGAACATAATAAAATAAATCCACAAACATCGCGAATTTTGGGTCAAAAAGGCCATTAAAAAGTACAATACAAATAAAATTACAAATATATTATTATTTTACAAATCGTCGCTCTGAAAATGAGTCGAACAAACCACGCTGCGGGAAGCTGGTTGCCACAATGGTTCATTTCTACTCTTACGAATGACTGCAATCCACTTCTCTTTTAGATTTTGATCTCGATTAGGAAATCGTAAAAAAAACGTATAAAATTTATACGAATACATAAAGAAAAAAGATGTTTCGTGTAATTGTTTATCCATGCATTACAATATTCGAATAATATAAAAGTATGCCACACAATGTATTTAATAAAATAACGTTACGTTATATTTCACGCTACCCAACAAAAGGGTAAAACTGTAACGAATAATCATGGCAACATTTCGTTCAGGTTTTGTTTACAAAGCGACAACTTCAAATTTGATTTTGATTAATTGAAAATAGCAGTTTATAACTTTACTTACGTATGAAATGTGATTCCATCCTGTTTTTTATTCTTGGAAGATTGGTTTTTACACGTTTTCACTACACAATTCGGCATTTTCTCTAATAAATATTGTTATTTATTATTACGTCACACTCCGCGCGTCGGGATAGCTCGACTGAGAAGCCAAGGCGTAGTTTCGTTGCATGTGTGTGCGTGTAACTGTGTATGTACACGGCGAGGCGTAGTTTTATCGGCTTCACTTTTTGGTTCGGCAGACTCCGTCTATACTTTTTATTTGGTCTGAGATTATCGTAGCGTAAATTACATTGTTCATCAATTTTCTAACCACCAAACGCGTACCGTTGCACAGTTTTGGTTGGTTTATGTTTCGAAGCATGATTACTACGGAGCCAATCTTTAGGCGTAAATTGTGCGGTGGTAAGCCAGGCACGTCCAAAGAGTTTAAAAATTCAATTGGATAGTTGGTGGCTTCATCTTCATTTGTGACGCAGTCAATAGATTTGAATGAATGCATTGTTCCAATGATGTTATTTTGAATTATGTAGTTCAGGTCATCTACATCTTTATTCTTAGCCGCTAAAATTGCTCGCTCACTCAACCATTCATTATTTTTGTAGTTAGAAATAATGTTTGGAAATACATTGTTGATAAGTTCGTCTTTTGATGAGACAAAATTACAGAAATTATTTGGAAATGATATTAATCCGCTCGATTCATCGACAGGTACTTGACCATTACCGATAGTCAGCAATTGCTCCGAGAAATCTTCAGCAGATGTATCATTAAGCAATGTAACTCTCATGTTTGTTGTCAGCTGCAGTTTCTTCACATAGCGCCATAGATTTGACGATTTGAGGCAAGCGTTTATTTCGTCGGCAGCCGTAGATCTTGGAATTACTGGCAGTATTTGGCGGAAATCGCCAGACAGTAAAATCATTGCTCCTCCAAAACATCTCGAGTCATTGCGTAAATCTTTTAATGTTCGGTTAAGTGCTTCTAATGCACGTTTATGCGCCATTGTGCATTCGTCCCAGATGATGACTTTCGATGCCGCTAAAACTTTGGCCATTGCTGAGTGTTTTGCAATATTACACGTTAGTTCTTCAATAGTTAGAAGATTTAACGGTAATTTTAATGCTGAATGAGCCGTACGGCATCCTTCTAGCAATGTGGCTGCTATTCCAGAAGAAGCAACTACAACCGCTATGTTGGATCTCGCCCGAGCAGTTGCTAAAACTAATGACATGAGGAATGTCTTGCCAGTTCCACCAGGGGCATCTAGGAAATATAAACCACCATTTTCATCATCGATTGCCTTCATTAAAGTATCATAAACTTCCTTTTGTTGGTAATTCAACAGGGGTACATTCGTTTGAACTACTAAATCTAATTCCTGGTGATCATATTCACGTTCCCGTTCCAATTCTCGATTAAATGCGTCATTCATTTCACGATATGGCGCTGGCATTCCTAACCTGATTAATAAATTACCGCACATGAGGTAACACATATCTTCGATCAAGAGTAAAGCACGATTATGTATCTCCTCATTCAGCTCAATATCGTGATTTCTGGAACTGACACGAATTTGATGTAAAATATCTTCTGACATATTATCCTTGTATTTGTGCCACAGGTTACATGGGTTTGATGGAAAACATGTCGAAATCGTTAGAGCCGTTTCGGCTAATAGTTAAAACTGTCTTTATCAGTTATTAATAAAATGTGAAAAAATAATTAATGCACTGGAAATTAATGAGAGTAAAATTAACGTAATAGATGCAGAGAAAAATTAAAATAATACGTATAAGTCACTGCTACGATCGATAAACAAATGAAACCAAAAAAAATGGCCGAAAACTGTATATTGAGGAAGACAGGAGACCGGCTTCCTTCTCATCCCTACTCCGTGATTTTTGCTGGATGAGAGGTGACCCAGGTAGACATCTAGCGGGGATAACTGATCGATTGATCGTTGATCGGTTATCGACCGGTGAAGGCGGAAGAACAAATTGAAATGATAAAAAAAAAGAAGTTATTAAAAATAAAAATCGCGATGGTAAAATAGGGGTTGATTGTAAAGGGTTGAAAATTCAGGGTTATATATATTTACTGATGCTGTATCATAAAAAAAAAAAAATATATATCTAAAATTAAAAAAAAAATTAGGGGTGGATTACCCTTAACATTTAGGGGTATGAAAAATAGAATCCGATTCTCAGACCTACTGAATATTCATATAAATTTCACGAAAATCGGTCGAGCCGTTTCGGAGGAGTTTAACCACAAACACCGCGACACGAGAATTTTATATCTTCTATATATATAAAAATGAAACCCGTTTTCCGTTGTCACGACATAACATGAAAACGGCTTGACCGATTTGGCTGATTTTTTTTTAGAATATTCCTTGAAGTACGAGGATGGTTCTTACGAAGAGAAAAATTAAAAAAAATGCCTGAAAATGTCAAAAAACAAAACTTTTCTTTACTCCCATACAAACGATTCGTAATAATACTTAAAAGTCAATTTGAACTTTAATACCATACCATAAATTTCAAATGTTAGTGGAGAGATTCTGGGAAGGCAAAACAATTGAGCGACGTGATGTCAATAGAAGTTTGGAAAAGATAAATATACTATCTTCAGTTTTTTTATAATCTATATATATAAAACTCAAAGGTGACTGACTGACGTAGTAATCTATCAACGCACAGCCCAAACCACTGGACGGATCGGGCTGAAATTTGGCATGCAGGTAGATGTTATGACGTAGGCATCCGCTAAGAAAGGATTTTGATCAATTCTACCCCCAAGGGGATAAAATAGGGAATGAAAGTTTGTATGAAAGTTTGTCAATTTTAAAACCGAACGGGCTGAGACTTTGCATGCAGGTATAAGAATAATCATAGATGAATGTCATTGTGTATAAAACAAGCCTGAGAACAAAAACTGTAGTCTACACTTCAGCTCTACACCGAAGCGAAGCGAGGGCGGGCCGCTAGTTATATATATAATTCTTCTGTGAGTGTGTATGTCACTGAACTTCTCTTAAACGACTGGACCGATTTTGATGAAATTTTTTGTGTGTGTTCAAGGGGATCTGAGAATGGTTTAGATTCACAAAGACGTGTAGACAGGACAACGTCTGTCGGGTCCGCTAGTATTATATATAATAGAACAATGTTTACATAATAGCTTTCTTTGTTCTTTAGGAAGGCGTATCTCCCATGGATTTCAAACAGAAACCTGAGCAAAACTTGGACGAAGATGCTGCTAAAGGATTTGCCAAAAAGGATTACCAATGTAAGATTAGTGTTAACTACTTGAACAATAACAATTTGCTTCTGCTTTACAACCATAAATATTTCAAAACTTAAAAGAAACATATTTCATATTAATTAATTTTATTCAGTGTATATTTCCCTAATAGGGTATTTGACAGCATTAAAGATAAAGGGCCAATTCTTGACATCTGTATTTAGAATATATTGACAGGGGTTTTTACTACTATTTCCGGAAAAAATATTAATAATTTTATCTTTTGTAACGTGACCGAAAACGCTTGGGATTGGCGGAGCCTAAAATTATGTCACACGCGTGTTAACTTCCGGTCAAAGCGACTTCACACATAGGTAAATAAGCCATATTACACAGCCTGAGAAACGTCTCGTAGCGAAAGAAAATAGAAAAGAATTTTTGATTTGTTTTTTTTTTACTGTAATCGCAACAAGGTGATAAAGAACCACTTTGTATGGAGTCTATAAACATTATTAAATAGGGTAAGATCTTTTGCAAAAAGTTGTCAAATACCCTATTCATTTCATTGTTATAGATTTAATACTGCCTCATTTAACTCATGCGAGATCATCGTTTAACTATGTGTGGTTTAACTTACTCTAACAGTGCCGCCGCCATCTTTCGAACCTTTGTATGTGGAAGAGAAGAAGATAGAAACACCGGAAGTGGAGACGGAAGGTGCGTGTGTACTTTTGAGTAAAATGAAAAAACTACTAAATGCGTTTATATTATCCAATACGTTAATAAGAGTGTACACGAGGCACACTAATGTCTTTGTTTATTATTTATTGGGCCTAATTAAGGCATGAATCCTTAAACTTAAGACTAATTTTGACAATGTGTAACAACTTCTGGCCTGTTCTAAATGAATCTTGTTGGAGAGATAAATTGGATTTTAAATGAAGAAAAGGTTAGGTTTGTCATGAAAAGAAATTTACAGCATTGCAATAGGGTATTTTATTTATTGAAAATAAGTCATGCTATGAACGAAATCAAGTGCCAATATCTTATACTAAAATTAATTAATAGAGCTGATTTGTTTTATGATGTAAACCTATGAATGTAATTTCTATCTTATTGTCAAATACTTTTGTTATTGTCCTCAGCAACTTTGATAAAGACAGAGAAATGCGAACCCCAACAGCTGCCGCCAGTCAAGATTACTAAAGACATGGTAGAACTTGAACATGATATGCACGAGAACACCAAACTGGCCATAGACTATTTCAAGGAGGCCACTAAATACTGTACGGATTATAACAAGGCGCTGTACAAGGTATTATTATTATTACATATTTTGGTTTCTTTTTTTCTCAGCTTGAGGCTGATTTTAAACAATCTGTATGGGCTGTGCTAAGTATCTGATGGCATATATTGTTTATTCCTCTCTTAAAAACTTTCTAACTATCCTACAACTGTTAAAGTTTGGGGCTTAATTGCATTGTGATGTATGTATTTATGGGAGGTATAATGGATTAAGACTTATGTGTAGTTGTTTTGGTATAATTCCTGTGTTCGAGAGTACCAGAGGCACGATGTACGATGTACTAAGAATTTCTTGTTTGAGCTCTGTGTATTTATGTATTTTTTCAGTAATAGTTTGCAAATTGTGTGTAGCAGGTACGGCAATATCTATTAAATATGCTAGTTTTATCCAAAAAAGGAATGTGTGTCCCTGTAGTATGAGTACCTCAATTTACGTTATATCGCGTTTTTTATCGTCTAACTGTCAAACGCCGTAGTAATTTGACGATTGAACGTGATAAAAACGAGCCATATAACATATCGCGGTGCTCATGTTAGGGGGGCAGGTCTATTAAAGTGTATGCATTTATCTGTTATTATTATTTGTTTCTTAGGTTTTCACGCACATCACTCATTAAATAAAACTAGTTTTAAAATAAAAGTTTAATTCTGACGACGTAGCCTGTAAGGGCTACGAAACGTCAATAAATAAATAAAGTTTCGTGCATTAACCCGTAAAAACTAGTTTTAAGTTATTATTATGATTTTTATAAATGTTTATATGGCCGATTATAATACTTCACAGGTCGCGCATCGCATAAATAGGGATGATGACAGGGTAAATTAAACGAAATTCTATTTATTCCGTCAGTGAGATTGTCAAAATAGAATGGACACTTATTTTTTCATTATCTATCAACTACAAAATTACAGAGATAAAGCGCAGCAAATTTTGGTAGTGGGGGCTCACTTCACACGGGTGACGTCACTTCTAAGTAAAAATTGTACCAAAACGTGATGTTCAATCCCTGTAGTGTTTAAATTATGTGGATAAAGAAAAAATACGTGTCCAATACTTTTTACAATGATATTATCAATCATAATCAGATAGACAAAGAAAAAAAAGTTAGTCATCAACCCTATTGTCTTGACCCGTGTGATTGATGATGATGAAGTTGAGATTGTCTTCATTATCAGATGAATATGTAACTGTAGTTGTAATTATTGAAGTTGAAATAATTACAAATAAGTATTGTTGAAAAATTTGTTCTAGAAATAACCTTTTTCGATTTATAAATTTAGCAGTTTAATGCTGAAAATAATAATTATTATGTTTTTATCAGATTGTCGAGTTGTCTGTAGACGATTTGGATAAGAAGTACTATGTGAATGTGCAAGGCGCTAAAGATTCGCGCGACAAAGCAGCAACAAAGGCACAGGATGCCATCTCCAAAGCCAAAATGGCTATAGGTAAGTGACAACTTGTAATTTACTAAACCACAAAGAAATTGGTGATTTGTTGCATCTGTTATAAAAAAAAAAACAGATGGTTTTTGAGCAGCCTGTGATTAGTTTTCTGCGAATTAAAAACAAAAATTGTTCTTGCCCTGTGCGGTGTAAGTGGATGATTTCTGCCAGCGGTTGAGAAAATTATTTTGCGTTTTATCATATTTAGTAATGGTTTTTAATTTACACATCTTATCTATAGATAAGCTTTTTGAGAAACTTTTCAGGATTGATTTAAGATGTAAATGAAGCCTGGATGTACAGTAGAATTCAAATAATAAGAGGAAATTTGGCCAGCAAAGTTTTTGATTTTCCGGCCGTGAAAAACAAAGTAGATGGCTATACAGCTGAGAGGTTTAATGAGTAGTGTGCGTGAAAGCATAAGAAACATATTTAATAATAAAATGATATCAATGATATAAAATGATCAATGATGTTTGCATTGAAGCTTCTAGAAAATTTTCTATGATTGATCAAGCTCAGAGACCACTTTATTAACTTTAAATTTGGTACTTTTGTTACGATTGCTTTAGCGACTCATGGCAAGATCAGATTCTTTTTTTGCCGGCTGATGTTCAGCAGAAATATGTAGGAAATTAATGATATAATACCTTTTGCAACCATATTTCTGCAAATAAACTATTATTATTATTACCATTCTATTTTTAAACAGTTACTGAATGGGTTTTCATGCAACTTAGACAGGTATTTTAAACAAAAGGTTTGTCCGTCTGAGAGCATTGTATAATGTACATTGAAGCGAGGCAGACTGGATAACTAGTAACGGTCCAGCATATTTTCACTTGGACAACAAGTTTTTGTTTAAAAATTGGTAGGCAAATGTGTTACACACGTGTGACGCAATTTTAAGCTCCAACAATCCTAGGGAATAATTGATCATTTATTTATTATCACACTGGCAAATAGCCTATTTTTTTTTGTTTTTTTAAGTTTAATAGGCAAGGCGTTTGACCACAATCTCGCCTGATGGGAAGCGATTATGAGTCTTAGGATGGTACACGCCTACCTAAAATCTTACATTTTAATGCTTCAAACAAAATTTAACTGCAAATTTTCTTTCAGACACCCTCGATCGTATGATAAAGGCCGGTGTCCAAGCTCCCCCAGAAAGTATAACAGCCACTCAGAGATACATAAAACAGTTCCGAACCGACTTAGCGGTCGCTGAGAAAGCTTACAAAGACGAATACGAGAAATCGGTGCTGAGCGATAAGTACTGGAATAAGGTAAAGTTTTTGTTGTATTTTATTATCCATGTATTTAATACCAACAAAAAAGTGTGTACTAAAAGAAAAAACTAAATTGGTGTGGTTTTATGAAACCACAATGCAAAGTTAAACTTAAAATCATTAATATATATAATATAATTTTTATTGTGTCACTAAACCTTATTATATATTTTTTTTGTGTCACTAAACAGGCCCGGCCAGAATAACAGCGCTGGTGCGACACCATGTCGCATCAGCTAATGCTGAGGCAGGGTCCTGGTTAGCCTTGAGTTTTTGAATTTGTATCTGAAAATATGGCCTAATAAAATATATTTTTCCTATTATATTAAAAATATCCTTTCTTGGCTGAGATTTTAACTCGGACCCGCATAGCAGGCGAGCTTTCTACCACCGATGATTGTTGATAAGCATAATGTATGCGACATGCTAAAGATTAAAGAAAAAAATTGGTGCGATTTTATAAAAAAACACTTTCAGGAATCAGAGAAGTCGACAAGATGCCCTTTGCCATAAAAAAGCTTTTATCAATCTCTTCTTTGTTCAGCTTCAGGACTGCTCCAAAGCCTTGCGTGATTTAATACTATGTAATAATATTATAGTACTCATTCGTCGAATTTCTGTTATAAATAGGACGAAATCTTATAAATTAAAAAATAATTCTAGATAAACGATTCGGTGCTGTGCTGTAACCTAACCTTTAAGGTTATAATTGTATTTTTAGGTGATCATTTATAATTATTAGGACGATTATTTAAATATTTCTCACTCCAAAGTGGGATAGTGTACTGTGTAGTGTTATTTTAATTGTTTTATTCCGTCAAATGTTATACTTATAATGCAGCGCGAAAGTTTAAAAATCTTGTTTTTGACAATAAGTTTTCGTAATTATTTATCCCGTACATTTCTTGCTGTAAGAAGATACCTACGAAAACTTTCATTAAGTGCGTGTTTTAGTCCGTAAAATAATAAATTTATAATGCAATGCTAAAGTTTAAAAATCTTGTTTGTAACTAAATAAAGCTTTTCGTTCTTTTTTATCCTGACGTTTCTTGCCGAAAGAAGATACCTACGAAAACTTTTATTGAAGTGCGCGTTTTAGTCCGTAAAATATATTTATAATGCAATGCGAAAGTTTAAAAATAACTTTAGTTTTAAATGGGATTTTCGTAATACTAGTACTAGAAGTAGAACCTGATAAGGAACATAATAGGTTGGGGTAAAAGTCTTTTCGCATTATAGTATGTATGAACTTGTAATAAAATCTCTTTGGCTATACCATTTGTATCTGGCTGGTTTTGGTATCATTAAAAAGTTAAATTTTAAAGAAGATAATTTCAATTTAAAATTATAGATAGACCGCTTAAGATGACACCCGTTGTCGCCCTCCCCCACCATATATGTATAAGATTAGAGTAGGGGAGATATAGACTCTACTACATGTGGAAGTGTCCCTCTAATAGAAAGAGAAAGAAGATGAGAGACCGCCAGCTTTCTTCTCTCTCTAATCGCGCATGCGCATTGGCAACCGTAAGCATCTTACTATTTCGATGTGATGCCTTTGGATGCCATCCGTCACAAGAGGGAGAGATAGCTAGCGGTCTCTCATGTTCTTTCTCTTTATACTAGACGGACATTTGTAGAGCCGCTTTCCTCACTCTATTCTTATACCTCTATGTCCCCTACACCCTTTACCCCTGCAGGCGATGTCTTAGTTAAGCGGACTACCTATAGAAAATTGTGTGGTTTTCATTTGTTGTTCTCAATGTCAAGCTAATGAAGAAATTCGATACATTTTAACAAACACTACAAAAAAGGTAAAATTGCCACGCAAGCCGAGAAAAAGCTCCCCAGCACACTTCACCCCTGCAGGCGAGGTCTCAGTTAAGCGGTTTACCTAATTCGAGCAAGATATCCGCTACGCACTACCTCTCTTAAAATGTTCTAAATAAATATTTTTATTATTTACTAGCTTTTGCCCGCGGATTAGCTCGCGTTAATGTTGATTTTGTCAACCAATTCCGATTGTTGGTCAATTGGATCCATCGACAGGAGGAGATATAATTCTTGCAAAACGAAAAAAGCCCATACATTTATTGGTAATACAGCATTATTTACGGATGCTGTTATGTACTATGTCATATACCTTATCATTACGTAGTTCATGTAAGTTTCGCATCATATATTAATTTTATTTGGAGTTTATTCGAGGGTAATACACGACAGCTCAAGACAATTTAAAAAGAAACCGGGATATGAACTTCTTTATTTTGTGTCCATGATTGTAAATATTGCCAGCTATCTACACATTTAGGGTGCGTTGCGTTTCAAAGAAGTGGAACTGTGCGTAATTGAGCAGAGCGAAGCCGTGTAAATAGACAAGTGTTTCCATTAAAGCTGTGCGAATATGAGCCGTGCAGAGCCGAGCGGAGCTGTGTGAAGATGAGTTGAGCGGAGCTGCGAATGCATTTTATTTGCAATCATATGTCACACGTTAAGAAATATAATATAATGCAACTAATAGAGGCTGTCACTCCTGCAAATTTTGAATTCACATAATATCCAGAAACGAATAAAACAGGCTTGATCTACCTGGAAAATCGTGATAGTTTTGTTATAGGCAGACCCCTCTGAAACCTAATTTGATAAAATTACAATCTATTTAAAAAGGACACGCCTATATATATGTATACGTTATTTAAATCTTTAGAGCAAGGGCACATTGAGCCATTACTGGCGGCCACTAGTGGCTGAGTCAAGCTACTAGACGCAGCCACCGATGACTCGAGCGCTTAGTTTGCACTGATATTAGATAGATAGATAGATAAATACTTCATTGCTCACACACACACAAAAGAATACAAAAAAAGTAAACAATAACATAATGTGGGCAAAGGCGGCCTTATCGCTTTAAGCGATCTCTTCCAGACAACCTTTGCGGTAAAACATAGCTAAACGAAGAGGAAGTTTCAGTATGTCAGCAAGATAAAACAAAGAAATATACATATTTTCTTGAACATATAAACATTACGATGTTATACAAAATGTATTAAAAACTCGACCACAGCTCGTGGACGCGTTTAGTGTCCGCCTTTAGTAGCTCAATGTGCGCTTGCTCTTAAATTTCGTCAAGGGAAAGTTACTAGTTATAGTTACATAAATCGAAAAAAATATATACAATGAACTGTTATTTTCCATTATTCGTAGGTTGAAATGGCCCGCAATGCTTACAAGAGCGAACTGCAAGCTTTGTTCCCTGGCATCGACTTGAGCGCTCGCAACTTAGACATCAAGGGCGACACTGATCTCTTGCTTCTTTACACGCTGAAGCAGGTATTTTTTGTTTTTTAAAATACCCCACCCCACCAGTATGTACCAGTCCGAAATGTCATTGTCAAATGTGTACTGATTTTTAGTTCGTTACGTAGTTTGTTTCGCTTCTGTTCAAGTTTCCATACAAAATTTGACATTGACATTTCGCACTCGCAAACTATTCGTATCGATAATGGTTCGTGCTAGAGGTACTGATGTTAAGTTTAAGTGGAGTCCAGTCGCGAAGATAGATGATGGTGGAGAAGGTGTGCTGCTACATACATCCTAACTTTTCCGGCTTAAACTGTATCCTCCTACTCACCAACAGAAATGCAACACCACCAAACTTACTTACTTACTGCTGCGGCGCAACGATCCAAAGTGAATCTTGGCCTCCGACACAAGATGACGCCGTGCTCTGCGATCCCGGGCTAGGTCCCGCAGGTCGCCCCAAATACGCCCTTTTCACGGCTCGATCCTCTCCCATTCCCTCTACATGCCCGAGCTAGCGAAGTCTTGCTGCTTTAATTTTTCCTATGATGTTGGGCTCGGACACTAGATTTTCCAGTTCTATGCTCGTCCGCACTCTCAAGCTGCCATCCTCTCTTTGAGTCTGCCCCAGGATCTTCCGCAGAATCCTTCTTTCGGCGACCAGCAACTTATTCTCCTCTCTAAGGGTTAGCGTCCAAGCCTCACAACCGTACATCAAGATCGGTGTAATCACTGTGTTGTAGATCCGAATCTTGGTCTTTCTTAGTAATAGCTTGGAAACCAAGACCTTGTGAAGAGCAGCTGTGCATCTGAGTGCGCCTTGGATACGGGTGTCGATCTCCTCTTATCTTCTGTTGGTGTCAGTTACCGTACAGCTCAGATATTTAAATTTACTGACGCCCTTATGGTTGGTTGGCTCCATGGTTCCTTTCACAGTCAGATCCTGCCGTTTCTCTCTCGCGAGAGAGAAACACCACCAAAAGGTAGTGTTATTTTATTATAGTCTTCTTTAAGGTGGAGGATGCTTTCCCAGACGGGCGCTCCAGTTCGAGAGTAAAATCCTCTGTGCCTTACCTATCTTAAATTTACATATAATCTTTTGATTATAAGGTGCCAAGTGTAGAGAATTTTGTTATAGTATATGTACCTTTATATTGCTGTAGTGTTAGTGGTAATTTAATTTCTGTTTGACATGAAATTTTGGTTAATATTTCTATGAACTGTTGTCTAATTATCTTTATAACGACTAATTTTATTTTAGGTTAAATGATATGACTTTTTATACTTGCCACAAGTGCCCAATTTTGTTTGATATAACATGCGTATATGTTTCGGTAGTATTTTTTTTCATTATGATCTACTGACAACATTCGAATGATAGTATCCATTTTAGGAAGTGTTTGGTACTTTTTAGGCATTAGTACTCAAAGAGTTGGCAAACGAACTCCTATTAATATGCCCCTGTTGTCTATCTGTCTGACCTAGGGCTCTCTCTCAGAACAAAACAAAAATAGTTGAAAACCTACTTCTACCACATAGTTTTCACTTATTTCAGGTACAATACCTACAAAAAGAGTTAGCAGCTTTCCAGACAGTAAGAGACTTGAAAATCAACAGAGCCCTCGAGGGTAAGTATAATGCGATTCAAATAAGAATAGGAAAGCCAGTGACCTCTATCTGTCAAATGTCGCTTGAAAAGTACGGTTTGCAAAAAAGTACTTGGAACCCTTTTTTAGCACTCTGCTAATTCAAGAATAAAAGCCAAACATTTGTAAACAAACAATAACAAATATTGATAATTAATATCGGTTGATATTTTTTTTTCACTTATTGAGCTTTGGCCATGAATGGTTGATAACCTAAATCGTCAACCAAATGTCACTTTAAGTTGCGTTCAGAAACTCGATTTCAAACTTTCGTTTACATAAAGGATGCATATTCGTAAGTGACCTATAGTTTGTCCATTCTATTATTATCTTTTTGACAGATCGA
Organism: Chilo suppressalis; assembly: GCA_902850365.2. NCBI lineage: Eukaryota > Metazoa > Arthropoda > Insecta > Lepidoptera > Crambidae > Chilo > Chilo suppressalis. The sequence goes on along the minus strand of OU963895.1, from coordinate 8,835,148 downwards.
CGCCCAAGAAATTTTATATTGTTTACGTTAAAATGTCATACAAATAATATTGTACTTCATGGATGGGTACCGCCCACTTAGTGATGTGCCACACATAATGATTACTAAGATTATGCCACAGATTACAAATAATCGGTAGAAATAAATGATTACAGAGTGAGTACAGTACAAATTCAGAGCTTACGGACGACCGGTTTGCTCAATACAAAGTAACAAATCAACACTATATGACTTGTGAAAATAATTAAATATTTCAAAAGAGAAAAATACGTAGGCAAATTTTCCAAAGATTTTTATTGACAGAGAAAAAAAGAACAAAATTATTTTACAATATAACGTCACTTTAAACGCGTAATAAAAAAAGTATGAAAAGGAGGTTGATAGTCCCTAAAAGACTACTCAACTTAACGTTTGATAAAATGTTCAAAAAGAAGAATTACGTTGCAACTGTTGCAAGATCAGTGAACAAGTGACTTCAAAATGGCAAAAATTCAATCAAAAATATTTAAACGTAAAAAGTCGATAGATATAGTTTTTTATAAACCTTTTTTTAAATGAAATTATTAATTATAAATATATGTTTGTTTATCCTAATACTCTGTACAATTAGATTTATTGATTCTAATTGTACAGAGTATTAGGATAAACAAACATATAAAAAGTATACTGCTTTTTTTGTTATATATTATAGATCACACCCAAACACAGAACAAATACTCATTTTTGTACTAGGTAAATAATAAATCTAATGAGATTTTGTAATAATTTATTAAACACCGGTATTTTTGATAACTAAAATAATTTCGATACTTATAATCGACTATACAATGTTTTAGCATAAAATCGATTATCGCTTTAAATAGAACGAGTTATGTGGTAGATGTCACTATTTTTACTTCGATCGATATGTCAAAAAATAATAATATAATCGACAGACTATGGTAATAGTGAATGATTATTCATAACTACTCCGGCGGTAATGCAGAGATGAGCGGAATAGAAGAGCTAGATTCTGATTAATGTTTTCCTCACAGTCTTAATAAATAAATATTATTAAATCTCGTTTTTTTTTACTCAATCTTAGTAAATAAATGTTATTAAAAAAAATCTGATGCTTTGAATTGACAGCTATGACATCACAATATGGTGCCCAGTCGGTCCTATTCTTATTTGAATCGCATTATAACTCAACAGTTGTTGAATTTCATTGTGTTTTTAGCTTTATGAGGTCTGCAGAAGAATCTTATTGATTGTTTAATTTTCCCATGTTAGGTCACGACGAAAAAGATATAATAGAAGCCAAAGTTGAAGAAGTCATTCTGAGAGAACAATTGGAAAAGGAAAAGGAGTACCAAAAGAAGGTTTGCATTATTATTCATTTTAAAGCCGATATATGACACACTTTATTTCTATATCCCATAGAAGCCTTGTTTCCTAGACAAAACAATTGTTTTACATTTAAGCCCTTCTATAAATATAAATAAAATACATCGCCGTAATTGTGGAGCTGGATAGCGCAGTGATTAGCTCGTTGGTTCTGCGATCGTGGAAGTTAAGCAACGTTAGCTATGACCGGTCATAGGATGGCTGACCAAACATTTATTATTTCGATTTTTTCCGTGCTTCTGTAGGCACCTTAGGCCGTCGGTCCCGGCTGCATCTGCAGTCTTAAGCAGCTACTAATCCGCTCTGGACCTGCGTGGTGGGTCATGGCCCAATTTTCATCATATTATTCATTGTTTCCTTCCATTTTTAGGGAAGACCTGTGCCATAGAAGCGGCGTCATGAATAGTCTACAATTGACTACTTTTTTGTCTCCAATACAAAAAATTTCGGCGTGAAATCGAAATTAAAGTTTATCAAAATCTATTTTCTATATATAATAGATTTTATTCAACTCGTGAGTTTACACTAAGAACGAAATAGATTGATCGAAAACCTTTAGGTTTTTATGTAAGAACAAACGATTTTCCTTATATAAACTTATATGTAATATAATTATTTATTTATGTTTTAGAGTTTGGAAATACAAGCAGAGGCGAACAAGAAACTGAAAGAAGAACTGAAGAAGCAATTTGAAATCCAACAGGAAGTTCTGCAAGACAGACTCAATAAGAAAGAGAAAGAGGTATTATTACTGTTTCAGTTATTAGTGCAACAGACACTAGAAACATTTCTGTTTTCACTACAAAATGGTTAAACTTGTGGGCGCCTACAATGACATTTAAGTAAAACATATTGAATAAAGTACTAATTCAATCTTACAAAAAGGCGTCCAATAAATTTAAAGTTACGTGATGTATAATTTTATATAAGAAAGTGTCTTTAATCCAACTTAAAAGTCAATTAAGGTCTCTGTTAGTTTCAAATATCCAAGTTGAAGTTTTCTTATTTCATAATATGCTCGATATAGAGCATATTATGAAAAGCAAAGTCCCAACGAATACATATTGTATCGAATTTCTATTTTCTATAGGCTTGTTTGATATTTGGAATGTTTTCTCCTTTCTGTTATAATTTTACTTGGTACAGATTTTTTTACGGTATATAACAGATTATGTATTTTTATAAAACTTTAGTGCCTCAGCAGTGCGGAAATTAAAGCAGATGAAGGTGATGTGTTTATTAATTTACTAGCAGCCGCTCGCGACTTCGTACTTTTCAGAATTCCACAGGAACCTTTTTTTCGATAGGACGGGGAGAAAAGATGCAGTATGTCCACGAACAATGACAAACGTCGCGTTTGTTTGCTGTTTACAAACCCCCGCGACGCAAATACTTGCGGCCCGAGGGCTACAATTTTTTTCAGGATAACAAGTATCATATGTCTCAATCCAGGCTCAATAAAATACAATACAATACAAAACACTTTATTGAACACCACAGAAAACATTAAAATAATTACAGAGCCATTCAAATCAAGTGTTACAATGGGTGGCTTTATCGCTAAAAGCGATCTCTTCCAGGATTGTGAGGATTAGAAGGAAGTGGGAGTGGAAAGTATATGCGTACCAAATTCAATCGAAATCCGTTGAGTAGTTTTTGTGTAAATTGAGTTACAAAATTCAAACTTACAAACTTTTTCTTTTATGTTAAAAGGCTGGCAAGCAAGCTTACGGCCCGCATAATGGTAAGCGGCCACCATAGCCTATAGATCCTTGAGATACAAAAAAACACTCGCCCCGTTGCCTACCACATTTATAATATTAGTTTGACATATTTGTTTCTTAGGTTTTCACGCACATCACTCATTAAATAAAACTAGTTTTAACGGGTTAATGCACGAAATTTATTTATATATTGACGTTTCGCAGCCTTTTCAGGTCTGCATCGTCAGAATAATGATTTTTTATTTACTTTGTCGAGCTACCTTCGAAACACCTTTATTGTGCATTCGGATATTTCATTGGAAGTTTTTTTTTAATCTTAAGTTTTTTTTATCTTTAACATAAATAAAAAATCATTATTCTGACGATGCAGACCTGAAAAGGCTGCGAAACGTTTATAAATAAATAAAATTTGTGCATTAACCCGTTAAAACTAGTTTTATTTAGTTTGACTTCACACACAGGAGTATATAGGCTCATTATGCTTTGTAGGGGGAAAATATACTGCTGGCAATTTTAAAACTAGCAAAAACCATTATCCATGTAAATGAAATTAAATACTTGTCAGGTAATGGGCAAATTTACTCGCGCCGTCTACGAGCAAGTGGAGAAAGAGAGAGTGGAGTTCAAACGAGAGTTGGCAGCAATGGCGGGCAAGTTGCAAGCTATCGAACAAACACTTAAGCGTAAGTTTGAATGAAAGTGTTAATTTTAAAGACAAAAACAAACGAATTAGAAATGTTAAAGAAGCATTACTCTCTAACAAAGGCCGCTAAAACATGGGTGTAAACTTATACAACTTAACTTCACTCAACTAACGCGATACGAGCACAGACAAAACAAAATACTTTGATAAATTAAATGTCTGCAAATGGCTTCGGCTATCCATTCATTGGGTAGAATAATTTTAAACGGGAATCTTAACAAATCACATGATCAGCGTGTTGATCGCATTTTTTTCGCCCCGCCCACTTGATTGCAGTTTGCGTGAAACCACTTTTTAGCGCAGTTCGTGTTCCATATTATTTCTAATTCGTTGCTAATATCATTATTACAAAAAAGAAAGTGTCCGGAAGGATGACTCCCACCATCCTCGTGCTAAATACCTACACTTACTGCTATGGATTTTAATAACACGTGTAGCTGGTCACGAAATTTTGCTTGAAATTGCGTGGGAATGCTATAGCATTGACGTGACGAAATTACGCTTTGTTCCAAAACGGCTCTGCATTTGCGGTTACGTTCTTTGTGATAATACTTAGGGCTTGGATGTGGTTATAACTTGAAAAACAAATATGGCACAGGCAGCAACTTACAAATTTACCACAGCATGACAAATTTCTTTTAATCAATTGAATCGCTAATCAATGTTATTAAAATCAGTTGAATATATTTGATAGTTTTGGGTAGATCTATAATAATGTTCGGAGAAGCCAATGCTTTTAAGATACCCTTTTCTTTATTCACAGATTGATCTTGTGATCTAACCAAAAAAACATATATTTTTTACCAGAACGAGCAAAGGCGGAAGCGGAAGCGCGTAGATCCCAATCTCTATGGGCGGCCGCGGAAGCCCTATTGGCGGCGACGAGACGGGGAGATGCCGAAACCAAAATTGACAACGAAATTAAAGCGTTGGAGAAAGCCGGTATGACTGCATACATAATTTATATTAAAGTGTATGAAAGATGAGATTTAAGTTCATTGGTTAAATGTGAAATTTAGTTCATTGCTTAAATTTCTTTATTCAAATTGGAAGCATAGTATAAGTCTTGCAAATTGTCCAAATTATATTTCCCTACTACCCCGTTAAGGAGATTTTCTAGTTGTATGTCATCTATCACATACTATAAAAGTATAAGTCTTGCAAATTGTCCAAATTATATTTCCCTACTACCCCGTTAAGGAGATTTTCTAGTTGTATGTCATCTATCACATACTATAAAAACAGCCTGTCGGAACATTTTGAACTGTACCCTTAGCACGAACCAATATCGAATTCGAATAGTTGCAATTGCGTTCTATGGAGATTTGAACAGCAGCGCCATAACGGGCGTAACGACAACTAAAAACAGTACACATTTGACAATGACATTTCGAACTCGCAAGCTATTCGAGTTCGATATTGGTTCGTGCTAAGGGTACAGTTTAAACCAAGCATTTTGTCTGAAATATTATAGGACAATATATATTATGCTTTATCAAGAGTACTTTGAATACTTTAAACCCTAAAAATTTTGACTAAAATAAAATTGGGTACCTTAAAATAGGCTTTATCAATAAGTACTTTTTTTATTAGGAGCTTTAAATTTATTTTTATTCATTCACATTTGGCAGGTAAAGACGATAAATTGGTACAGACCGTGCTAAAAGGTATACCTTCAGAGATCCGAGAGAAGGGCATCGTCACAGAGAAGTCACTTCGAGAGAGGTTCGACACGGTAAATTGAACTATATCTTTTATAAATAAATAATATATGATAAAGTCATGCCAGACTAGTGAATTAGAAACTGCATGGAACAAGAGCTGCACTAAATAAGTGGTTCCACGCAAACTGCGATCAAGTGGGCGGGGCGAAAAAAATGCGATCAACTCCCCGATCAACGGGATTGGTTGGGATTTCCGCTTAAAATCATCTTACCCAATGAATGTATATCCGAATTCATTTGCAGATATTTTATTTGTCAACGTATTTTGTTGTCTTTGTGCGTGTCGCGTTAGCATTGAAGTTTAGTTGTATGAGTTTGAACCCGTTTTAGCGGCTTTGTTAGAGAGTGATGCTTCCATATCTTTTCTTATTCGTTGTGCCAGCCGACTATTCTATTTAAAGCTTGTCAAAGTGACCTGTTATGGAAGCACTTTATTGGCCTATGGTATTTGCTATTTGTAATCTTGTCAGGGAGTAACTGAGGAGCTCGATGGCGCAGGTGGTTAATGAATTCGGCCTGCGATCGTGAAAGTTAAGCAACTTTCTCAATTTTTCCATTCGCTGTGTCCCTAACTGTATAAATGATTTTAGTTACATTATTAAAAAAGTCCGGTCTGGGCCCGCGTGGTGGGTCATGGCCCAATCTCCCTATTCCATCCATAGGGATGGCCTGTGCCCCAGCAGTGGGCACATTAATAGGCTGATGATGATGATGATCTAAAAAATTGGTCTCACATATAAACAAGCAAATGCAGCAACCAGTTATCAAATTCACACTCAAAATTGAACCATCGTGCATCGCAAAAATTTATTCATAAAACATTTTTTTTTATTTATTATTATTTATTATAACTCGTTTTACATTTTTTTTAAGATGGAAAAGACCGCAGTGAAGGTAGCCCTGATTGGCCGCGAAGGAGCTTCGTTGCCAGTTTACTTCCTGTCTTGGCTGCAGTCAAAATTGTTATTCCATAAGGTAACAAATACCTTGCTTCTCTCTAGAAATCAGTTCTAAACTCATGTATATAGTACGTATTAAACTTTTTATTTTCTAATGTCTAAGCTACTTTCGTAAAAGCTCATTGTTATATTTGCGATAAAAGTATTTTGGGTCTTATAAGTGCGGTGTAAGACTGACAATGGATTGACAGAAAAAAATATAATAGTTTAGCGTTTCATCAAAAGTCATAGACAAAAATCAATAGACCATCCATTTGTTACAGATATCCGACATTCCAGTGGAAGAGTTGGAAAACAAACCTGTAGATTTCACGGAATTGGACACATTCGACATTATTCAGAGGGCGAGGTGAGTGTAACCTTACGAACGTTAAAAATAACCTATGTGCGGTTGCCTTTTCAATCCCAATGTATAACTTATTCGTCCGATATGCTTGTATTTATCATGTAGTGTATGAATGTATTTTATATGTGAGTTTGTATGTTTGTTACTTCTTCCCGCTTAAACGGCTGAAGCGATTTAAACAAAATTTGTTATGGAGTCAGCTGACACCCTGGATTAACACATAGGCTACCTTTTGCTGCGGGAAAATACCCCTATAAAACCGCAGGTACCACCGCCGGGCACAGCTAGTAAATTATAATATCAATTTAAATTGATGTTGACACAAATATCTGCTAATTATGAATGTGTGATAGTTTCTTGTAAAACAATAAAGATGTAATTATTTAAATTCTCCATTGCCAGGTACCATATGAACCACGGTAACCTATCCGGCGCGTTACGGTACGTAAACCTCTTACAGGGCGCCCCTAGGGCTGCGGCCAAGAAATGGGCGGACGCGGCTCGCACTCACCTCGAGATCAGGCAGGCGGCCGAAGCGGTTATGGCACACGCCTCCGCTAGTGGCTTGCTGTACTTGTAGACGATATCAAGGCGTTTGTGACTGGATTTCTCATAGGGCTAATACCACACTGGGCTTAGGTAAATTAGCTGAGATATAATGTTCATTGATACCCGAAGAGAATGGCGTGAAGGACACTCGCATGAGATTGAGAACGTTCTAGAAAGATAAAAAGCAAACAATGGCACTATAGACCGTCCGATAGCTTCATCTCTCTCACACTTTTGTTTTGCTTTACGGTCTCTATGTCTATGCTTAAACATTGTATTGACAACTTTAAAAAACAGCCAATATCTATTCTACTCACCGGATCTTATACTGACAACTTTCAAAAAAAGCATTAAATACCTATACACTCACTGGGTCTTCAATTGACAACTCTTAAATTGACAGCTCTTAAAAAAGCCAGTTAATACCTATACACCCACTGGGTCTTAAATTGACAACTCTCAAAAAAGCCAGTCAATACCTATACCAGTGGTTCTTAACCGGTGGTCCTTGGAAGCACCCGAAGTGGTCCGCGAAGGAATTCTAAAAATATTATATAAGTAAGGATGCGGATTGATTTATAAATTCTAGGGGGAGGGGTGTGCAATTTGTCAGCAGTCGTCCTTGGCAAGACAGAAATTTTGACAAATAGTCCCTTGTTACTAAAAATTTTAAGAACCACTGACCTATACGCACTATGGACTGCCCTAAAGCTTCGTATCACAATTTTGTATAACGTTATAGTTGTCAGGGAACATGATGAGACATTTCTCAGTCCATTCGCTGTTTATGTCGAATTGTTTTTATATCAAAAATGTGTCTATGGAACAAAGGTTTAAATTCAACTTGTTTGAGTGCCTAAATTGTTTAAAATATATCTGGCGGTTAAATTGCTTGGTCCATGAACAAAGTCCCAATTCTTTATTTAGAACTCTATTGTTTAATATAAATATATTATTTTTCTTTAAAAACTTGACTAACGACGGCATAAAATTACTTAGGCACATATTCTAGATCCAATATTTGTACAAGTAATATTATAATATGCCTGCGTGCAGCAACCCAGAGTTACAAACTGAAATTGTATGTACTTAGGTATCATAGACTTTATAAAGCTTTTGTATATTGTTGGTAACTAATTGAAAACACAAATATTTATATATAGTCTCTTGTGTCACACTTAAATTTTAGAAGTTTTAAATACTGCCTAAAGTATATGTTTAGCTGACACAAATATTTTGTTATAATATTCTGTTAATGTTAATAACCTTAAATTGTTTATCACTTTGTTGTAGAAGTCATACCTCAGATGTAAATTCCCTGCACTTTACATTCAAGAGCTTTTGTATTACTATTAGGTTTCTTCACAAGCGATTAACGCCTTAATGTGTTCAGTTCAAGTATTGCTTTGTTAATTATAATGTTTTTATGTTATTTCGTAAAATAAAATCTCTAAGTGAAATTGAAGTTTTTTTAGAGAAAATAATAAGCACGAAATCACGTGGAAAATTGTGTCGTTTTTAAAGCAGTGTTGATATAAAGTTGTTCCATAATTATTTGATATTGTGATTCTGAATGAATAACTTTCAATTGAATTCGGTACGTAATCCATTAGAATAAGGTCTATATTTCTTTCTACATGACGTCTTTTCCTAGAAATCCATTCACAAATGATTATCATTAAAGGTTATTGTAAAGAAATTGGGTAATATCGTTACCTTCGTTGATTGAATGTTTCTAACGCCAAATAATACTTTGGCCGGCGATAGTGTTGTGCAATCAAAATCGGACTCTATCGTCATAGATTAAGATCTATATTGAATTGTATCTGCTCCATTTCCTAGTGTTTCCTCATTCAAGAAAAAACAAATCAAACATTTGGGTAACATTTATGGAAGGGTTGCTTTTTTCATAAAAAAGAGATAAAATCTAATATGGGAACTGTATAAAGGCTTAGACAAAAAAAAACATTAAATGTACCTACATTATTATATTATATGAATTAGTTAAAAATCTCCCTTTTTGTTATCCCCTGCACAAAATGTTCGCATTTATGTTCCGAGTGGAGTTTTCTTTGTTAATATAAAATTACTGTGCCAGCGAATCCATCGTATGCAAAGTTTCTTTAATTTTAGTAACTTATGTAAATATACTATTGTAATGTAATTTAAATTAAAACATGATTTTTATTTCACATGTTGTTTTATTTTGACTGCAAAATGTTTGTTCGGTTTAATGGTATTTGTTAATTTGGTGGAATAGTTATACCTATTTTATATTCATGGATATTAAATTAAAAGACCCATTATTCAATTAATTTTTAAAATCGCACTTATTCACTTGCAATCTTGCTGCAGAGACGATGGACATAGGTAGAAATTTTCCTTTCCCTTTCAATTCTACGTTTATTAGTTTATTACCCTAAGTGTAGCCGCAATTTTTTGTTCAACTGCAAAAAAATAAATTTATTATGCAGTTAGAAAAGGACAAAAGGCCTCCGTCCTACATCTTTCTCCGGCACATCCCTCACTAGCACATCTTTCACCGGCTTACCTTATGCCGTCCTTTTATTTTGTTATATGCTAATGCCTTTAAGGTTATGGACAAAAAAAAGTTCTTTTTACGTCTATATATATAAAAATGAAACCCGTTTTCCGTTGTCACGACATAACATGAAAACGGCTTGACCGATTTGGCTGATTTTTTGTTGTAGTTTCCTAATACTCTGTACAAGGTTCTTACGGATTTTTTTTTAATTTTTTTTTTATAAATTTTTTATTTAATAAAAATTAGTAAAGTCCTCAGGTATGGCGAGACCAGGGAAATAAGGATTCATTTTTATATGGAGGATATTATAGATTCCAGTTCAAATTGAATAGGTACTCATACATAAGATAGGTCAGCTATACAAAATAAAGTAGTGCATCAAACCTACGCAAAGGCGGTACGAAGTTCGCCGGGTCAGCTAGTTGTACTTAAAAGTGTGACTAACGTTCCGGTTTTTTTGGTAACTTAATTAATTCTTTGCAACTTTCATTTCGCGGATTCCTTATACCGCTCGTTAATTACAGACCGAGCAGAAAAGAGAAATGAAAGCGATAATGCAGGCCATAGGTAACCAATACTTATGGCTCAATTACATTTGGTCGTTAGCCCTTATTCGGGTGCATGAAAGACATTACTCGAATTGGGGAACCCGAAGCAATAGGTACTTACACTGTAGGCTGGAAGGAGAAAACTACCCGAATACGGGCGAACTCGTTCGTTTACACAGTCGTTTACTCGAATTCCAGTGGAAATCGTATTCGGGCTGGCGACAAGTGTAATCGCGCCATTAGTTGACCCTGGCTGATAAAAAGTGGAAAATAGAAACTTTTTAACATAAATTAAAATCGACCGTAAGAACAAAAGTAAGAGAAATAATGCCTACAATATTCTTTACTTATTTACAAAGCTCATTTAAAGTCAAATTTACATTTTCAACATCCATGGCACCGACTCCAAATTAACATTTGGAGTCGGTGCCATGGATGTTGATAGATCGTGGAAAGATCTGTGTTACACATATTAAATGGCACCGACACTAAATGTTAATTTGACTTTAAATGTTTGTACTTTAGATTTAACGAATGTACTGTTTTTTTTAATGTTATTTTTGTTTTTACTAAGTCAGTATGTTATAATTGGTATAAATATAAAGAAAAAGAAAGACCATTTGATTAAGGATTTGACAACTTCTGGGGCCTTATTACAGCAGGATTAAGAGCGATTAAAGTAAAACAGTAAACGAAATTAATGGACACATATTTTTTCTTTGGGCAATCAACCAAAAAATGAGAAAGTTAAAGCGCGTGAAAGTTTGGGAGTAAGGGCTCGTGGCGTCAGTTTTAAGTGAAAATTGTACCAAAACGTGACGTCATGCGACTTTTCAAATCAATATATCTCTGCAATGTTTATATTATGCGGAAAAAGAAAAAATACGTGTCCAATACTTTTTGATAATCTACCTGATAAACTGAAACTGAAATGAAGGAAAGAAAATAGTCATCATCCCTATTGCATCATGTTTGACTATCAACGATGGTCAGTTCTAGAATGGGTGACCAATTTTTTTTCAGCTCCCGTAAATTTGGGATGCGTCTTTTATTAATCATGTAGATACCTACCATAGTTTGTACATCCTATATCTAATGAACCTACAGAATTATCGGAAGCAACAGAAGAATTCAAACCATGGTTAATAACTGTTTTCAATGAAAACCTCTGTTGAAAAATACTTCAAAATTTGAAATAAAACGTGTCACCGATTTCGTGACAAATACAGAAGTAAGCAGACCTGAGAGACGTATGCAGAAAAATGTCACTCAAAACGTTTTAGCCCTTTTTAGCCGTATTACTTAATAAAATTATAACGTAAACGGATACAATTTCAAATGTATTTTATTAGAATCAAATAAAAAAAAATAGATGACTAAGAAACATGTACAGAATAACTCCTCATATAATAAATAGCTGGGTGAGTGTTTCTTTATTCAACTAGTGATTTTCGTTCTTTTTTTTTTGCTTTCTGCAGTTCTGCGTAGTTCTTGCTCGCGTGCTTGTCTGATCTAGCTAGACTAATTATATTTTATTTATTGATATGTAACGTTTATAGTGATTGCGTTTAAATTTTGTTACGAATTCAAATCAAACTTAAAAATTTCAATATTTTTCTTGTGCATAGAGTTATCTTTATTAGTTGTAGAGGGAATACTTGATTGAAAAGTAAGAACATTCTACATAGGTAAGAAATAATACATGTAAATCACATTTATTTTAATATTTAACAACCATATTTTTTTGTAGTATTTGTCCTTATTTCAAATCCTATTTGTTGGTTGTTTTGAAGTGATCGCTACAGATTCTGCACCTTTTTGATAGTATCCAGTCTGATTCGCTCCTTTGTTCATGAACAATTGTTATCTAATCTTGTAGCCTGACTTGATCACTCGGAAACCTAATACGTCGGAGACGATCAAGTCGACTTGACAAGTCTACATGATTTAATCGAATATTGATCGTTTACCGCTTTTTCTTGACCTATCATGCGTTACTACGGACTTGATCACAATTGACAATAATTTTGATTACCAGCGCTTGATGCGCTTGCGCTTGACGCGTGATAGGTTTGATTGATTGATGTTTTTTTCTCATTTATTTGCGGTCGCAACATTAAAGATAAACTTTATGATGTTCATGCACCTATCAGGCCTATTAAGATCAAGCATTTGCCCGCACCCTGGCTGACTGATGACATAAAATCTTTAATGGCGAAAAAAAATAACGCGAAGGCTAAGTACAAATGCAACCCCACAGACAGTAACCGTGACAAGTATCATCGAATCAGGAATCGCTGCAATACAGTTGGCAAACCCCGAAATCAGAATTTGGCTCAACGTTTAGACATCAACCGCTTAAATAGTCATTTCTCTGTATCGTCAGCTCTTGACGCTCATGTCAAAGAGAAAACTATAAGGTATCTTTCTTCTTTGCCAACACCAGATTTTGCTCCGTTTACTTTTAGTCAATTTTCCGATAGTGATGTTGAGAAGAACATTCGTGCCATTGATTCTAAAGCGGTGGGTAATGACAATATTGGCCGTAACATGATTATCCCCTTACTCGACATTCTAACTCCAGTTATTACCAATTTTTTCAATAAATCTATTTCCTCTGGAAGTTTTCCAGGAATTTGGAAAGATGCTCAAGTTATTCCACTTCCCAAAAAATCAAATCCTGATGCTAAGTCCGATTTCCGACCAATTTCCATTCTTCCTTTCCTTTCCAAAGTTCTTGAGCGTCTTATACACAATCAACTGAATGAATTCCTTCGAATGAATAACTTGCTAAATCCCTTCCAATCTGGTTTTCGTCCTGGCCATAGCACAGCTAGTGCACTTGTCAAAATTACCGATGACATTCGTTTTGGCATGGAGAGTCTGAAACTCACAATTTTAACTTTATTAGATTTTAGTAATGCTTTTAACAATGTTGACTTCGAAATCCTGGTGAGTTTACTGCGTTCTCTTAACATATCTCCTACGGTCATTGACTGGTTTCGTAGTTATCTACATGGACGCCGGCAGCGTGTAATTGTAGGTGAATCCATCTCTCAATGGGGTACTCTAACGGCCGGTGTTCCTCAAGGTGGCGTGCTATCTCCTTTGCTCTTCGCTATTTTTGTTAACTCTATTACTCACAATTTAACTTCTACCTGCCATCTGTATGCAGACGATCTCCAGATTTATACACAGGATCGACTGGAAAACCTAAATAACGCAATAAATAACCTTAATGCAGACTTAGCATTTATTACGGAATGGAGCAATGCATTTGGACTTAAAATCAATCCAATAAAAACTCAGTGCATAATTATTGGTAGTCCTTACTTTATATCTCGGATTGACTTTAAGCAGCTCCCATCAGTTACTTTAAATGGAATTGTTATCCCATTTGCTGAAACAGTTCGGAATTTGGGGGTCATATTTGATAACACTTTATCTTGGTGTCCTCAAATTGCTGAGGTCAGTAGGCGAACTTTTGCTGCGGCTGGCTCTTTGCGACGTTTACGTAACTTCTTGCCTACTGCCACCAAAATTTCTCTTGCAACTTCTGTTCTTCTACCTATTCTTGATTATGCAGATGTTTGCTATCCCTATTTTACCTTTGATCTTCTAAGTAAACTTGAACGTCTGCAAAATTTTTCCATCAGATTTATTTACGGTTTACGTAAGTACGACCATGTTTCATACTACAGGCAGAAATTGAAGTGGCTTCCCATTGGTCGTCGCCGTGATCTGCATAAATATTGTCCCTACTATTCTCAGTACTGTTCAATCCAAAAGCTCCTGTTTATCTCAAAGAACGTTTTCAGTTTCTTTCTTCTTCTCATAATCTTCCGCTTCGTTCATCTGATAATCTCCTGCTTTTCACACCTCCTAACTTTTCCAAGGCGTATAGCCAGTCCTTTACCATAAGTGCCATCCAACTATGGAATTCTCTGCCGGAAAAGATTAGGCGTGCCCAAACTCTAACCTGTTTCAAATCCCTAGTTAAGGAGCATTTCTTGTCAGATGAGCATAATTTTCATTAACATATTGCTACGGTAGTAGTACTGTTGCATTATACTGCGATATGTGTGAATGTTTGGTTAGCGTTTATTTTAATTAATTTCAATTGATTACTTACAAAACTTTTGTCTTGTTTTCCGCACAACCTCCCTCATTATTATTATCGTGCTTTCTACTTTTTACAGCTTATTGGGTTGTCTGGAAGAAATCGCTGATTAGCGATAAGACCGCCCTTTGTGCAACTGTGATTGTTTTGCCTTGTATTTGTATTTTGTTCGTGTTATTTATGTTACTGTTGTGCAATAAAGTATTATTATCTTATAAACGTGGCAATGGTGAAAGACCAACATTATTATCGAGTGTGATTTTGTCCTACTATTATTATCTATATATAGGGCCTTTCCTGTACTACGGAAATTTGAAAATAAGGAGTTGGTATGCCGACAAAAACAAGAGGCGATTGCTTTAACAAACATTTATATAAATATTGTAACATCTGTTTAATTACTGGTTGTATTTTGAGATGGCGAATAAATATTCGACGACTTCCGGCCGAGTGGTTTGTACGCCGGGTGTCATGGTGTCGCCGATTCGAGAGGTCCCGAGTTCAAATCCCGGTGGGGGCATATATTTGTGTGATGAATACGAGCATTAGTAGTCATGGATGTTTAATATATATTTCTACAAAAATGTATTTATATATGTACAGTATATGTATTCTATCCGTTACCCTAGTATCCCATAACACAAGCTTTATAGTGCTTACTTTGGGGCTAGGCTAATTGGTGTGTGTTGGTAATATTGATTTATTAATATTATTATTATAGATATCGTTACAGTTATGGCAGATCTGGCAATATCTACGTTGGCAATCATTTTTAGAGTTGCGTACCTAAAAGGTAAAAATGGGACCCTATTACTAAGAATCCACTGTCTTTCTGTCTGCCACCAGGTTGTATATCATGAACAAAATAAATATTTAAGGAGTGACTACATAGAAAATCACGATTTTTTGGCGTTTTTGCACCATATTAATAACAGCAACAGCCGGCCTATTCTCTAACTTTTTTGCCATTTACAGTGTACATAACTAAAGAGAAACTTGTATACCTATCGATTCTTTTCAGAACAAGTATCTTAGTGGCGTTATAATAAAACAGTAGTGTATCACTTCTTAGCTCGGTGATTATCACTTCCATCTGTCAAAAGCAGTTTAGACCTACAGTTACACGCTTGAATTATTGTGCAGCGGTTTTACCTGCCACACCAGCCTGCCTCACTTTGTGAACCTGCAAGTTGCTTCTTCGCCCCTAGTTTTAAGGACCCCGTCTTGTAGGATGGAGGGTACACGTAAACGGGCAAAGCATTCCATTTGCGGATAGTGCGACAAAGAAATCAGTCACCAAATCTCTTTGTTCGCGTTGGAATTGTGGCTTCAGTAAGTCGCTGCCAACGTAGGCCAGCGCTGATCCTCTGTAGGAAATGGGAAGGTAGAATAACTCCTTTGAACACTCGCCACGGTATATTCACCAGAATGCGCTTCATGACGCCACATCACGGCGTAGTTGTAGAATATCAGGTTGTAAATCACCTCCACATTACCAATGATGCGGGTCGCTTATTTTCAGAAATACCGTCCAGTAGTCCAAATTAAGACAGTGTCCAAGTATGTTCCAAACCAGAATTACAAGAAGGTGGCAGAGCGGGAGACTTGCCCCCCGCCCCCGACGCCGCCACCGCCGCCCCCTAAAGACGACCGGCTGCTGTGGGGGGCGCTCACTGTCATTGTGCTAGCTGGGAGTTTCGCCTATTACGCTAAGTATGTATTTCCTATTTAGTCTTGGACAATTAAGCATCAATAATTTGGTTTTCTTGGTTTTACTATGCCCAGCAAATTCTTATGTCCGCATACTAGTGCAGGGCGGACCCATGTGGATTCCGTTTTACTCGTCGCAAAATAAAGTTAACACGTGTTTCCCCCGTGCAAAGCTGAGAGGAGATTTTTAGTGAAAAGCAAAGCTTTATTTCCTTTTACATAGTTTCGCTCTTTCCACTTTCGCAATATATAGCGGGTAGAAATAATAAAAGCAGCCTTTTTATAATAAGAGTTCTTATTAGCCTTGGCAAATGACGTCATCTCGTATTAAGTGTGTTTAAGTGGAATCTAAATACAAAGTTTTTTTTTATTCCACAGGCAACAGCCCGAGGTCAGGGATTGGTTGACCCTCCACGCGCCCTGGTTCGACGATTTCATAGCCGTAGTCTTCCAAGAGACATTCACGTACGGTGAATACGCGGAGCGGTGCTTGGACAACGTTAAGGCATACTTGGATAACTACAGCCGTGATAGCAGTGCTAAGAAGAACTTTGTGGACGGAAAAGTCACTGAAGTCAATCAAGGTACCCTACTTATTCGCAAACCTCAATGTCACTTTGATTGCTTTGAGCATACTTACTTTATTTTCAATATTTCAGTTCATGATGCTAGTCAACCTCTAGCAGAAGAAGTATCAAAGTGTGATGGTAAGAAATAAATACCAAATTGAGAGATTTAATGTGAATTTCTTAATAAATATGTTATTAATGTACAAACGAAGAAATCCCACACCGCAATAAGTAATGAGCAAGTGTGAGTAATTGCATTTCTTCATTATGTACGCAAAAGCGGTAGCAATTTTTCTAACAGATTTGATACCACCTTTAAACAGCAGGTAGATAGGATCGGTAACATAGCTAGCTAGCACCAAATTTAAAAGGCGTCCTCAACTCTAGTGGATGAGAAGAAACCGAAGTGTGAAGTGCAGCCACCGCCAGTTCTCACCAAGGATATCTGCGAGATAGACAAGTGCTTGAGAGAACTTGGTGACGAGATCATCAACAACTATCTCACTGCTAAGGAAGCCTGTGCTTATTATAATCGGGTAAGAATTGTGAGGTTCGAGGATATGTTATAAACATGCGATTCAACTAAGAATAGGACCGACTGAGCGCCATATTGTGGCGTCATAGCTGACAATTCAAACTAAATAGGTAGAGTGAGCAAAAAAATGTTTTTATTTATTAAAACTTATTTACTAACATTAAGTGCGAAACAACATCACATTTTTTAATAAAATTTATTTATTAAGATTGAGAGAAAATAACAACCTATTTTAATAATATTTATTTATTTAGACTGTGTGAAAAAAAACATTAATTAGAATCTAGCTTTTCAATTCCGCTCAACTCTGCATTACCGCCGGAGTAGTTATGAATAATCATGCACTATTACTAGGTCACGTACGAACATGCATCCTTTATGAAAACGAAAGTTTTAAATCCAGTTTCCGAACGCAACTTAAACTGACATTGGTTGACGATTTAGGTTATCAACCATACATAGCCAAAGGTCAATAAATGAAAAGAAAAATCAACCAATATTAATATCAATATTTGTTATTGTTTGTTTACAAATGTTTGGTTTTATTCTAGATTTAGCCGAGTGCTAAAAAAGGGTTCCAAGTTTTTTTTGCAAACCGTTCTTTTCAAGCGACATTTCACAGATGAAGGTCATTGGCTTTCCTATTCTTATTTGAATCACACTATATTTCCTAGTTGGGCGTTTAAAATTTCTAATTTGAGTACGGTAGGGGTACGGTTAGTTTGGGCAGATGAATCTTTGTGGCCTAACTAATTCCATCGTCTAAAGAAAAGACGACATCTGAAGAAAAGTAAAAAGAAATTGCAGGATCGCTGGACAGTTTTGTGTCATACTTTTCAATGTAAGTTATTTAATTCCTCCGCACATTTAGCGAAAATTCAACATTTGTCTGTACAACAGGACTAAATTATCTGGTGGGGTAAAAATAAGTCCAACTTTCTTATTTCAAAAATAAATAATAACATTTCTAGCTGGTAGAAGAAAAGATGCTGGACTTTGAGTTAAAGGATCTCAAAGAGTTACGGCATGCATTAGAAGAACGCCAGAACTTGATTCAAACATCCACATGCAATATTTCGGAAGCCAAGCCAAAAATGGGTAAAGATTTTAAACAATCGTTTATGCTATTTAACCAGTATTCGTTAAAATCCTAGGTAGGACGGTCCAAAACATCTTTATGGTTGTAGCAGACATATCATCACGGAAAAGGATCGCCACCATATCATCTAGTCGTCATCGTCGTTCAGTTTATAAGAAACTTCCTACTGCAACGTCTCAACAAACAAATCTTCAGAGCTGATGTCTGCTAAAACCTTAAAATTGCTTATGAAAATTAACAAATTGCGCAGAATTTCAAGAAATATTTTAGGATTAAGTTTACCTTAAGTTCACATAT
The DNA here is from genome assembly GCA_902850365.2 of Chilo suppressalis. NCBI lineage: Eukaryota > Metazoa > Arthropoda > Insecta > Lepidoptera > Crambidae > Chilo > Chilo suppressalis. The sequence goes on along the minus strand of OU963895.1, from coordinate 8,816,334 downwards.
ATTTGTTTCTAAGGTTTTCACCCACACCACTCATTAAATAAAACAAGTTTTAACGGTATCGACGCACTGATTTATTTGTTAATGACATTTCGCATTCTTTTCAGACTGCGTCGTCAGAACTATCAAACGTCATAAATAATTAAATCATTGTACCTATACCGTTGAAACTTGTTTTTATTAATAGATATAGTTAAATTTATTCAAGTGCTTTGCAGACGACTTAGCTAGATACATGGAGTGTGGTGTAGAAGCACCCAAGCAAGCCATAGCTGAAACCAAAGGCCTGGTTAACGACTATAGAGACAAAATTGAAGCAGCGCGGATACAGTACGTATGGGAGTACGATAAATCAGTTGAATTGGACGCTCAAGTCGCCAAGGTTCGTGTTTTAGAATATTTTTTAATTGAAAATGTATCTTTGATAAATAGTTTGATCTGATTTTTTTTCGTAGAACTAATATTGCAATCGTATGATTACTTTTCATTACCTACACTTTTCCAAGTTCATACGATTTGATTTACTTCGAATGATACTGTTTATATTTAAGTAGCTGTAGGTAAATATGAAGAAGTACACGGGTATACTATTAAAATTTCTTGTTTTGTAAGAATTAAATTTAGATGATGTCATTGGTCCTTACATCAACAGTCATAACTTTCAAAATGATTACCTTTGATTTACACGTACAAATATGTCAATGTTTGCAACCGTTTGAATTACTACTGGAAAATATTTCGATTAAAACATAGAGAACATACTAATTTTGGACATGTGTTAATAGGTGGAAGAATTCGTCAATAAATATGTAGATGAGAACGAAACACTGTTCACGGGATTACATTATGATAGCAAGAAACCAACGCTGAATGGCGATACAGATCTGCTGCTTTACCAAACTTTACGATATGTTAGTATGGTTTCTTGTCTAAATCCAACTCCAACTCTCTTAACATCGTCGCTTTTTTATTTTTTAATACTAAGATTTGGTAATTTTGTATTATATACAGGTAATATTTTACTAACGATAAAATTTATTGAACGAATTCTCACAATTATTAGTAAGTTCAAATTTTGTACAGGCAACCAAACTTCGAGAGGAATTAGCCGAAGCGGTTTCTAATTACAAGGACCGGGTAAATCGAGCAATGGAAAGTGAGTAAAGAAACCCATAACTTTATTATAGAAAGCTATGTAGGTAACAGGTATAACAAGAATTCTCTTGACTTGCAGGGCAACCGTTCCATTCCCTCAACGAATGGTGCAAATTATATTGTAGCATTAACTGTGGTGTAGGGCAAGTTATACTTGCACCACTTGCAGTATGGTGTAAGATAGAACTTGCATGCTTTCCTAATTAATTTGAAGACAGTATTGCAAGTTAGCTACTGTTTGCTGTAGGTCTTTGAATGCTGTATGGCTGAACACGACTAGCTTTATGTCCTTAAATTTATGTTATTATCAGTGGAAGAGAGACATTTATTACAAAATAAAGCATTTCGTTCTCACTTTTTCAGTCATTTTCTCAGTCTCAGTCAGTTTTGTGTCCCTGTTGATTAATCAGACTTGATAGTCTGATTCATCAGGGTCACAAAACTAACTTCAGTTAATGATCCTTTTTCACCATTCCAGCAGACTGATATAGTCTAAGATCCGAACCTACATCGACTTCACCGAACTGATAATAGAATGAAACACTTTATCATGAATTAAGTATATTAGAAAATAGATTAAAAATGGGTTACCTAAAAAGATCCAGGACAGACAATTTTTAATTAATTATATAAAAATATATTTTAAATTAAATGTTCCTACATCAAGATAATAAGAAAATTTTGTCCTGGCTTACAGTGTAAAACGTACAAAATGTGCAGCCGTTGTGTTGACTATTATTTACCTGGGCGAACTACTGGGTTGCCAGGTATAAACAGGTATGTCGATGCCAGTTACGTTACCCAACAGCTGCACATTTTATACTGTAAGTCAGGACATTTTCTTATTATCTTGATGTTGGAACATTGATGTTTTTTAAATAATGAATTTTGTCAGTCTAGGTTTTTTTAGAAAACTCACATTTCATATATTTCTAATATACTGAATTTATAACAAAATATGTTTCATTGTATTATCAGCTCGGTGATGGTCGATGTAGGTTCGGATCTTAGACTATATCAGTCTGCTGGAATGGTAAAAAAGGATCATTAATTGAAGTTGGTTTTGTGACCCTGATGATTCAGACTATCAAGTCTGATTAATCAATAGGATCACAAAACTGACTGAGACTGAAAAAAATACTGAAAGAATGACAGCTAAATGCACTTTATTTTGAAATAAATACCTCTCTTCCACTGATAATAACATTAAGGCCATAAAGCTAGTCGTGTTCAGCCATTCAGCATTCAAAAACCTGCAGTAAACAGTAGCTAACTTGCAATACTGTCTTGCTAAGAGTGGCTAACTATAAATTTATAATAAAATATGTTTCATTGTATTATCAGCTCGGTGAAGGTCGATGTAGGTTTGGATCTTCTACTATTTATAATACTGTTTACTTCACAGCATTGCCTCAATCTGAAAAAGAGCTTAAAGAGAGAAAATTGCTGCTAGGAACAGAAATCAAGCAACGACGATTGGAACTTGACAAAGAATACAAGAAAAGGGTAACACTATTCATTTCTAAGAGAGGTGGGGCATAGCGGGCTTTCCGCACGAATTAGAGCGCCAGTCTGGGGAAGTAACCTCCACCTTATAATGCGAACATCACCTTCAAATAACACATATTTTTTGGTGTGTTGTAAGATAGTAAGATTCCAGGGCTCCGCGGGGCAGGGCATTGGGTCATGGTAGGCAACGTTGCCAGCCATATCTTTGGTACCGCAAGCGTCTATAAGGCTATGGTGTCCGCTTACCATCAGGCGGGCCTTACGCTTGTATGCATACCCTTTTAACATGAAAAAAAATACCGGCCTAGTGCGTGTCGTGCCACGCGCAGTATAGGGTTCAAGGTTTCAAGGTTATGTCAGACCTTAACTGAATAAAACACACCCGTAGTTAATGCTCATGACCAGAAGGGCATTAAGGGCCGTTCATAAAATACGTCACGCTAAAATCAGCTTTTTCCGACCCCCTCCCCCCTATTGTCACGCTGTGTCACACTTTCTGTGACCCCTCTTGAAATATTCCGGCAACAAAACGGAGACCCCCCCCCCCAAGTATGATTAATTTCAATTGATAGTACACAATGTATAATAAAACTATATACGTTTGAATGTCTATATGTTTACTAAATACGAAATAAATACGAAGAAAAATAGTGGAAAGAAATACTAATTTAAAAATTTTTAATGAACGACGAACGTCACGTTGCCGTAGACCCCCCGTCCCCCCTTGTCACATCTTGTCACACTTAGCAAGACCCCCCCCCCCCCCCCCTGTATGCGAACGTATTTTATGAACGGTCCCTTACAAGCTTCATCTGAAGCGATCATTCTATATTCTATAACTGCCGATCTTCTCAAGTGCTTATATAATTTTTATAAAATCATAACGTTCTCGCGACTCAGAAGCCGTTGTCGTTGGTACTCGCGGTAGGGTTATGGAACTGATGTTTTATTGTGGTTTTTAAATAGTTTTTTTTTAGATTTTGTTGTAATGCAAGGTTTTCACGCTTTGAATTTTTTCTCTGGATAGAGCGTCACCAAGTAAACACTGCGATAAAAACAGACCAGGTTTTATGTTCTTGTGTGCGTGGCGTGACACGCAAAAGAAAACACACGAATCTTGCATCTTGCACTCGCAAAATGTTCAGCAAAATGTCATTATTTTTGTAGTAGTTACTAAGAGAGATGTCAATAATTTATGGACTTGGGTCCTAGAGTGCAATTAAATCGAATGACGAGATAATATAAGTCAATGAGGGTTTTTGACGTCAGTAGCTTAACCGTAGTAATCCTAGATCAAACGCAAACAAAAATTTATTACAGTTTGAAGACCAAAAAGCAAATAATGAAAAGACGTTGAAAGAAGCACTGAAGAAGCAACAACAGAGGCACGAGGAGATTCTGGAGCAAAAATTAGAGCAAAAGGAAAAAGAAGTTAGTTTTTATTAGAGAATTCATTCATAGGTTTTGTATTGTAGCTACAATTAGTATTGTGCTTGAGTACTGTCCTGGGCTTATGCATAAACTTAAATGGAGAAGACATTTTTGTGATAGAGATTATACGAGGAATGGAAGAAAATGATTTTTAGCAGGACATCTCTAAGTTTTATTAAGTTAAATTGACACAATCAATGCAGTTATAATTTTTATTTTTGTAAGCTGTAACCTCCACCCGCGTGTGTGCTCAATGATTAAATCTAAAGAAAATATTCTCTCGAAAAAAAGCAAAAAAGCATTCGCCCGGATAGCGAAGAATGCGGGTTCGAGTCCCGTCTGCTGCCTGGTTTGCATGGACAATTAATGTAGTTATAATTTTTTTTAAATTAAAATTTTCTAAAGAAAATATTACCAGAAAAAATTCCACCCTAATAGCCGTGACGAATTCTTTATAGTCTTTATTAAGCTGTGAGGTAGCGCCATATCTTCGCATTGAAGGTAACCCACAATGTCAAATTAATACCTTTACAAGTATTAAAAAGTTGAAAGAAGAAATAGCAATTACAGTTATAATTTTTATTTTTAAGCATGTAACTGCTCGATGTTTAAATCTAAAAAAAAATACCAGAACAAATTCTACGCGGACCAGCAGCAGCAGATAGGACTCGGTTGCTGTGCATTTAATATGTATTGACGTTTACGTTTAGATTTACGATTGGCTTTGATGTAAGGAATTTATGTTTGATGTAGGTTTACTATTATGTTCAAATATTACCCATAGTAGAACTTAACAACACGAATTTATTTCACTGTTTCATATTTCATCATCAGCCTATTGAATGTCCCCACTGCTGGGGCACAGGCCTTCCCTATGGATGGAATACCCTATTACATCCATAGTTAAGGCCTGGGCCCGCGTGGTGCTCATGGCCCAATCTCCCTAGATTAGGCCATGACCCGGGTGCTAACAACTGCAGATGCAGCCGGGACCAATGGCTTAACGTGCCTTCCGAAGCACGGAGGAATTCGAGATAGAAGATTTTTGGTCACCCATCCGACCGACCACTGCGAAAGTTGCTTAACTTCAACGATCGCAGCCGAACGCGCTAACCATCTGCGCCATCGAGCTCCTCTGGAAATAGTTTCATATTCAAAACAGTGAAATAAATTCGCGTTGTTAATTTCTACTAATAAGTGGAGCTACGCATAATAATTTTATGGTTAATTTTTTTACTGAACAGACGGAAGTGAAGCTAAACAAAATGGTGATAGAAAAAGTCGCGGCAGAAAAGAAGGCTTTCGCCGATCTACTAGCAGAAATGGCTGCCAAGGTGAAGGCTGTTGAAGACAAACTCAACGGTATGTTCAAATAAACATATGATTCTTTAAAAGTGTTTAGGGATCGAGTAAGTTTTTTTGCAATGAAAATTTTCCAGTAAATGTTGAGTAGATTCAGTTTTCCATTTTGTTCATTAATTGACATCTATGAGAGCGGCATTTAATATAAGGTATGTACTACTAACTTTAAAGCTCAATACGTGTCTTGTTAGCCCGTTTGAAAGCAGAACGTGAGACGCGTCGTTCCCAAGAGCTCTGGGCAGCGGGAGAGTCTCTGCTAGCTGCTACCAAGAAAGGAGACCCATTGGTCAAGGTGGACAAGGAACTGAAGGCTATTCAGAAAGCTTCGGGTAAGTAATACTGAAAGAAACAAACGATTAAATATACTTCATCTTTGAATACACGAGTAAATATTTCTTCTGTCCGTGCTTCTTAATTGAACTCCTCCTTAATAGCTGGAAACATTTGATGAAAATTTCTCAGAAAATTCGTGTGGGTGTCCCGATTGTTTAGTTTCACAACTGGGTCGGTAGGCACCTCTGTAGTTCTTTGATTTTTTATTGTTATGTCAATAATATCAAAAAGGTCATCACGTGACGGTCAATTCCACTATGATCACCTTTGTCATCATAGGTTACTGTTTATTGTCCTTTGATTACCCGCAAATATAATCGCTGGAGTGTTCTCAAAAAAAAATTGATATCCTCAAATCATCTTAAATTATATATCATTAACGCAACTCAAAAAATAAATAAATGAGTCACTATATATGTATGAGCGCAGAGTAGATTCCATACATAATACTGTGGTACACAGCGTTAAATATAATAAAAATACAATAAGTCTAAAATTGAAAACTAAATTAAAATAATGCAAACTCACATATCATTCATCCAGCTTCGGTCCTCGAGTAACCTGGTCTCCTCCGGGAGGCCTGGCCTGACTTGGCCGGCGCTGACTGTGGCTGTCTATGTCCTGGGAGGGGTGCGTTAGGGGGGGAAGGTTTGGATGACACGAACAAAAAACAGCAGCCTTCCGATGCCACTATCTTCTCGGCGATACCCAATCGTCCATCCAAATTTTAATAAGATTTTGAAAATTCCATAGGAATTCTCCAAACCAGTTCATCCGTTTTTGTGTGATTTAGTAGGTAACAAACATACAATTCCAATTCAATTCTAAGCATAATATAAACATTCATAGCGGGATGTGGGAGCAACAATCAAATTGTTACTTTCACCACGTTTAAATCAACTTACATCAAATGCAAATTACTTCTACTTTAAAGGCAAAAATCGCTATCACAATATATAGGTGTGCCGTGTGTTAGTGCATTAGGTAAAAACGTTGGCACTCCACCTGCTAGCGGAGTTAAAGTAGTTACCACTACGTTACTACGTGTCACGGGGGTCTATTCCACTATGATCACCTGAGTGATCATCATAGGCAACTCTTGAGTGTCCTTTTATCACCCGCGAATATAAAGACCTGGGTGCCCCAAAAAATGATTATATTGGCATTCTCAAATCAAAAAACTTATTAAAATTTAGATGGATTCGCTGGCGGAGGTTAGTACTCACTAATTAATAACGAATAGGTAATAAAGATATAGTTGTATGAAGAGTTATTGGTGATTCCTCAGGTGACGGAGATAAGTTGGTGGAGACAGTCCTCAAAGCTATACCGGAATCTGTCCGCACCGAAGGAGTTGTCCCGGAGAGTGTGCTCAGAGAGAGATATCATAGAGTTAGTAGTAAATTTTTATTCCCAAAACAAGGACTAAAGTTAGACTTAATTGAACTTATGCTGTCTTTGTTTTAGCAAACAAATGTGTCAAAATCATTATGACCGGGCATTTGATAGGTAACACAGGAAAAAGTTTTGATTGAATTAAAATTTACATTTTTACTCCATAACTGTCAAAACGCAGCATAATAAGGTTTTTGTTCATAAACCACAGACTATTTTAATTAATTTAATTTATTGGATACCATATTACATTGATGATTTCACACGTACAAATCTATTCAATGTTCAATCTAAGTTTTCAGAATCAGGATATTTTGAGACATTCAAGTCACTAAAAAAGAATACAAAAAAACAACATTGCATCCTTACTTTATCGCTTGATATCGTGAAATTGAACAACCAAAATATGAATATCCCGAGCTAAAAAGAAATAAAAAAGCCGCCACTGATTACTCTAATGATAGCATTGAAGTTTTACGTGGTGACAGATGGAGAAGGCCGCACTCGCTGTTGCAATGGTAGAAGCGGACGGAGCGCCGCTGCCGATATACTTCCTGTCCTGGCTGCAATCCATGATGCTGTTTGTAAAGGTACCAATAAGTTGTATGTGGTGACAGATGGAGAAGGCCGCGCTGCCGATATACTTCCTGTCCTGACTGCAATCCCTGATGCTGTTTATGAAGGTACCAATAAGTTGTACGTGGTAACAGATGGAGAAGGCTGCGCTCGCTGTTGCCATAGTGGAGGCGGACGTAGGTCTACTGCCGATATACTTCCTGTCCTGGTTGCAATCCCTGATGCTGAATTCGGCGGTTTCCCTTGTCCTCGAAACTGGACTTACCCACTATTTCGCCAAGGTTTATTTATTTGTCGTGCGGAATTCTCAACGATTACTCTGTACAATCTTTAATTTACTGTGCAGTCGGAACATGATCTTTTAGATGTCAAGGTTCGTCTTTCACTTCATATTTTCAAAGGCCCAGTTGTGGAGAACCTGCGTTGAGGTGGCTGACCATTGTGTTGAGGTTCTGCCAAAAGAAAGTTTTTGCCATAATGACTATATCATCGGTAAATCGAAGGTTTGTGATAAAAATCAGTACTTGAATGTAGCGGAAGCATATACGCCGTATCTGTTAAGCAAATACTGCCCAAGTTTCCACCGAATCAGATGATTTTCCATTGTTTAAAAAAGTTAACCATAGTAGCAGGTAATATTCTTCGGCTGAAAAAGCTGCCTTAGCTGATTTATTAAGATAAAATGATGACGTCTTGTATGAAAACCGAGCGAACCGTGGCGGATAAGCATGGACCCCGGCCACCAATTCTATAGTTTTAACAAATAAGACTTTTACTATTGGCGCCCAATGCCGAAAATGGCGAGGACGGTCCCTTTGTCACCCTTTTGACATTTTTTGGCATGCGAATAACATACACTTGCGGTATACATTTAGATCTATGTATATTTTTTTTTCTTCGAATACCGAAAAAATATCGAAATACATAATAAATAAATTTCCGATATAAAAATTACAATAGCAACAAAATATAGGTATTACGAAATCCTATCGGTATTCCATCTTCTCCTCGTGACCTGACGTGACTGACGTCACACTTTTTCGTGCGTGCAGTCGGTGTGCATCTATTGATAAGACGTTATCAACTCAAAAAGTCAAGCAACTCAATGCTTATAAAAATTATATTATAAATACTCTACATTTTTTGCAGCTATCGTGCATTCCTCAAAAAGAGATAGATAAACCTCTACAGGAGCCGTTTAAAGACTTGGACACTTTTGACTTGCTGCAACGGGCTAGGTATGTGGAGGGCTATTCAAACTTAATGGCGGCGGTGAGTGAAGTTTGTGCAAGTCGTGGCGCCGTAAACGAAATATAACGTGATGTAGGCATGCGCAGTGTGCACTGAATCCTGCGCATAGTTACGCTCGCTGCTAACTTCACTAACCTCCATAAAGTTTGGATCGGACTTTATAAACCAGAAGCCCAACCACGAATTTTGACAGCTCCGTAATCATATGTGATATGATCAAAGTTTCTATGAAAATTAAGCAGTGCCGGACGTAAAAACAAACCTCCTTCGATACAAAATTTGACGATAATGATAGGATCTATTACGGAGTTGCCAAAAATTCGTGCGTGCGCTTCAGTAACATTACATAAAACAGCAGGAGGGTAGTCTACAAGCTCATCACTTATCACCAGGAGGGTGGGACTTATTTTTTTTAATTAAATTCGATTCATGGTCCGCCTTTACTAGATAGATACGTAGGATATACGCTGTGATATTGAGATTGGAATACCTGTAAGATAAATGCACGCTTTGAAAATAAATAGGAACGATTGCCCGCCTTTCCAAAGAATCGAACTTAAATTAAAAAAAAAGGTAGTTATTCAAATTCCTTGCAGACAGGGGACTTTTAATAAGCTAAGAATAGTTTAGCTCCTGAACTAAAAATAACGGTTTTTTGTTCCCTTAGAACAAGCGCTACTAGGCCTACTATGGCCGCGTTTAGTGGCCGCACTAGTGGCGGCCACTAAACGCGGCCATTAGTGGCTCAGTCAAGACACTGATCGCCACCGATAGACACTTAGTGGCGGCCACTCGAACGTTTACTTTCCGCTGATACTATACAAATTGTATGAAAAAACTCGTCTGCAGCTCGTGTCCACAAAGGCCGTCACTAGTGGCTCAATGTGCACTTGCTCTTAGAAGTCAAGTTTACTTAAACGATTGTTGCAATAGTTACCTTATTTTTCATTGCTCCTTCTTCTCCTTATAGGTATTACATGGATAGGGGCAACATAGCGGCGGCGGTTCGCTACGTCGCCTCGCTGTCTGGCGCTTCTGGCGCTGCGGCGACCTCCTGGCACGAAGCTGCGCGCGCGCACCTTGAGATCAGGCAGGCGGCCGAGGCGGTGCTGGCGCACGCGGCTGCCTTGGGCTTGCAATACATATGAAGTGTAACTACATAGGTATTACATGGATAGGGGTAACAAAGCGGCGCGCGGCACGATTCGCTACTTTGCCTCGCTGTCTGGTGCTTCCGTCGCCGCAGCAACTGCCAGGCACAAAGCTGCGCACGCGCGCTCCTCTAGATCAGGCAGGCGGCCGAGGCGGTGTCATTACGCGTGTAAGTTTGTTTAAGATCCCCTTATCTGCATAGTCAAAAGGTGATGGACGAGTAATTTGCAGCGCCTTGTCTAAAAAAAAAGTCCATTAAAAGTGTTCGCTGTTGTGATATAAGGTGGTGGTGGTGTAATATGCAGAGAACAGGCAGGCGGCGGTGCGGGTACAAGACGGTGTACAAGTAACTTCGTTTTTTATCCTCTTTTCTGTCAAGAGTAATTTGCAGCGCCTTGTGTGAAAAGACGCCATGATCAAGTGTGTGGGTTATGAACAAGCACCGAGCCATAATATATTCCGAAAAGGGCTCACAGATTCTCTGACCTTCTGAGGAAACTTTACTATTAAAAGTTGTAGTCGCAGGTATCGTCTCTGCCTTTTCTTCCCTTGATATATCGCCAATACAGTTTCGCGCTGTCACCAAGTGAATCCTCCACCGTGGATATGAAAATTTTATAACTTTAGTTAAGAGATTTACATCGAGTGTGAAGTAACGCAAATGTGTCGTAATCTTTAATTTATGACTATACGAATATTTTTTGGATTTATTTTTAATTAGAGCCGTATTCCTATCTATTGTTTCATATATTTTATTGTCAAACAGGTCGCGGATCGTCCGCGGCTGTTTTGTTATACACACCACACTAACACATATCTTGAAACATCTATATATATATATCTTTATATATATAATTCTTCTGTGAGTGTGTAAGTCACTGAACTTCTCTTAAACGACTGGACCGATTTTGATGAAATTTTTTGTGTGTGTTCAAGGGGATCTGAGAATGGTTTAGATTCACAATTTTGTCCGCTGGACAACCCCTATTTTTTTAGGGCGGTACGAAGTTCGCTGGGTCAGCTAGTATATATATAAAACTCAAAGGTGACTGACTGACATAGTGATCTATCAACGCACAGCCCAAACCACTGGACGGATCGGGCTGAAATTTGGCATGCAGATAGGTGTTATGACGTAGACATCCGCTAAGAAAGGATTTTGATCAATTCTACCCCCAAGGGGATAAAATAGGGAATGAAAGTTTGTATGAAACTTTGTCACTTTTAAACCGATCGGGCTGAGACTTTGCATGCAGGTATAAGAAGAATCATAGATGAATGTCATTGTGAATAATACAAGCCTGACAACAAAAACTAGTTTACACTTCAGCTCTACACCGAAAGGAAGCGAGGGCGGGCCGCTAGTTAGGTATATGCGTGTCACAATCACAAGTAGGGTTACCATCCGTCCGGATTAGTCCGGAAATGTCCGCCTTTTAGTCTAAAGACCGGACTTTGTCCGGATCTTTAAATTTTCCGGATTATTTGAATTCTTTGAATATGAATAACAAAAGTACATATTGACTAAAACACCATACCATTGTAACTAAGTGAGTAATGGTACCATTTTGTGACTAAAAGTCCGTACTTTTTTCTAAATGTCAGGATTTTTGTCAGGACCTTTGAAATTCCTAAATGGTAACCCTAATCACAACACAATATCAATCAGATAGATTTCTATACTTTGATATAGACACCGAATGAATATATTTTAATCACCTACATTTCAGTTAGCTCCTTTAAAACAATGACAATATACAGACATGTTATACGTCAACATTATTGTATTTCAAAATGGCACAAGTAGTCCAAGCTCCTTATCACTAAAGTAGTTGTTAAGAGATGTGTCACGTGTCAACTGTCAGCGACTGTCAAAATAAGTAATGAGTAAATATTTTTACATTAATTTCTTAAAAACTGTACTTACGAATAAAATGATAGCTACGTTTTTCTTGTCTCTAATAGTTCCTGTGTAATTTGTATAATTTCAATAAACACTTAAAGGACTTTTTGTCTAGAAAAACATAAAATATTTACACGTTGTAGCGAAGTGTAGCCGCGGTGCGAGAGCGTACCCGACCAAATGCAAGTCGGGCAATTACCTGACTTTCATAGTGCCAAACTATGACTCGTAACATGTCAAATACAATAAAAGTTGCTCGCAACCTCAGCTCGCAGAGCTCCCTACTGGAGGCTACCGAATACAGTCGAGAGTTCGAACGCTCGGCTAGATTCGGTAATTTTCGTCCGCCATCGTCGCGCGCGGTTGTTTGGCGTCTGTAAAAAGTAGATATTCATCATTCTGTTGTGTATTTCAGTAAAAATAACTAAATCAAATACTCCATTTTCAAATTGCCGCGAAAACGTTTCTTTGGACAATATGGCGTCTTACTAGTGTGTGACCTCACACGACTGTTATTAAAACGTCAAACGATACAATGTAATGTCACTTTAACCGGAAGTTTACTTGCGTGTGACGTCATTTTAGGCTTCGCCAATCCCAAGCGTTTTGAGTCACGTGAGAATACATAAGAAAACTATTATCTTTTTCGTGGGTTTTTAGTAAAATAATGATTTTTTTTTCTAAAAATAGTAAAATCCCCTGCCAATATTCATTCTAAACACAGATGCTAACAATTGGCACTTTATTTTTAATACTGTCAAATACCCTATTGCAGCGTGCATTTTGTCAGTGTCTACTGCGCGGTTGTGTGTCTAATGCACCGTGCGCTTTTAACATTCTTGATCTGTTTGTATTCTCCGGGTTACGGCCTTCCTCGTACGCTCGATGTACTCGCATTGCTCGATGATCTGGATAAATTTCGGGCTGTCGTCTTCTCTGCGTTGTAAATATTCGCGAAACATCCTTGCGGCAAGTGAAGCTTTTTCACGCGTGTACCCGTAGAAATAATGTGCATTTGCGCATAATCTTGCGATGAAAATTCGTAATCTCGAGGCATGATAACATTCATAAACAACTTTAATATGAAGCTCAATCGAGAGTCCTCGACATATTATTATACTCTTTACTGCATCATATGGTTCAAAACAAAGTCAAATAAATAGTCAGCAAAGGTGGGCTTATCTCTTATAGAGATCTCTTCCAGCCAACCTAGGTGGTGTCGGAGATTCCAAACTTAGCGGGAAACAGAAGTGCAATAAAAATAAAACTAAAAATAATTTATTACTACTATACTTATATATATGTATATATATTACATAATACATATACCTACATCGATAAACTTGCATAAATATACATAGATAAATAAAACACCTATCCAAATATACATACATATAAGCGGGATAAATAAATACTAATATACGAAACAAGATGCTTCGTGAGGAAGATTCATTAAATTTGAGAATTCTGTTTGAGAAAATGACCTTTAACTTTAGACTTAAACGAGGAGATGGTCGGACATTCCTGAATATTGGATGGAAGCTTATTCCAGCTGTGCATCCCTAAAAGAAAAGGAATTCAAATAGGAGATGGTATTACTTTTAGGAAGTTCAAGCATCTTAGTAACGCAAGGTCGCCTAGAGAGCGAAGGAGGGGGAAGAATCTTAAAACGGGAACGCAGGTATACGGGGGAGTTAGGATCTTTGAGAATCTTGAATAGGAAGACAAGCATATGCAAATCCCGGTGAAGGCGAATAGGGAGCCATTGAAGTAGAGAGCGATAAGCAGACACATGGTCAAACTTCCGCAGACCAAATATAAATCGTATGGCTAAATTTTGAAGTCGTTCCAATTTATCGAGTAGCTCTTCATTTGCATCAAGATAACAGACATCGCCGTAGTCGAGAATTGGAAGAAGGAGTGATCCCGCTAACATAATTTTTGTTTTAAACGGTAAGAAATATTGCAATCACTTGAGAGAGTGAAAAGAGTAGTGGATACGCTTACTAACTTCACCAATATGCGCTTAATAACTTCAGCAATATGAAATAGTATACGAGTATTCACTACCTTATTTAAGCGTAGAATGAAAATACCTGAGGAGAAGGATAACAGGAGTTTTGAGTGATTAGTTGTCATAAAATGATTATTTTTAGTTTGTTAATGAGCTCCACTTAAACTAAAAAGAATAATAAAACTTAACATTGACAACATATGCAAAGATACTACGAAATTATTAAATATTAAAATTACACGATTTCCGATTCAACACCTTCAACGACAGATTTCAGCAAATAATGCTAATCTTTTTTGTATTTTTATGAAAGCTTATAAAGTCGGGCAGTTTTTAAAATAAGTCAGAAGTTATGGAACATCTTTTTTTATTTTAATTGAAAATCCATTCTGTTTTACTTAATCCATTTTTATTTAGTATCGATCAAATTTTTTATATCTTAGGTTAAAGCAAGGAAGGAGATTATTTTACTTATAAAACTACAAACAATAGGCATTCGGTTAAATGAAATAAAGAAGAAAAGTTCACCCAAAAAAAAGTTATACTGTTTCCAAGTTGTCTCATCGTTTAACCGTAAAAAATGTCAAAAAAAAGTCAAATGCGCAAACTACGAAAAATCGTAGGACATACAAGGGGGGTTAAATTGATAGGTATGGTACTCTGCTATCAGCTAGACACGCTAAAAAACACTGTAATATATATATACATATATAAATGTTTATTTCAATTATATGCATATTCCCTAATTATTAGCAGCTAACATGATGATGTTGATTGATATGAGTGAACAAATGCTCAACTCGTTCTAAAATTATTAAATTATTTCGTCATTTTAATTTTTCGATTTTCTTTTCAGGTTTGTGAAAGCAGTACATAATGTTTTGGCGATTGCCCACGTGGAAAAAATATAGGAGTTGCTTTGTAAAATTTGAGTGTATTTTTGTGTATAAAATTTATATGTTAAGCTTACCTACCTACATTTTTATTTTAAATTCTCTTTGTATTGTTATACATGTAATATTATATCAATAGTTTTCCAACTGAAATGTTTTATTTTTTGTCTGTTTCAACGGAGTGCGATTTATTATATACTCTTTTAATTATTCCTGACGTATGGGAATCCTTTATTATAGGTTCCGTAGTCACAAAGACGGAGTATGTTTTGTTCTTTTATTTTAAACTAGCGGCAGCCCGCGACTCCGTTCGCGTTAACTTAAGTCTTTTGAGAACCCCATAGGAACTAAACGAAAGTATCCTATGTATCAATCCAGGTTTCATCCATTATCCGCTTCATTCAAATCAGTTCTGCGGGGCTATTTCGTAAAATTTTCGCGCACGGATCCGCATCGGATCCGAGAGAATCCATATGGGAAGCGCGTGAAAATTTTACAGAATAGCCCCGCTGTAGTCTTTCCGTGATTGAGTAACAATCTTTGACATTAACATTATTATATACTCGTACATAGTAGGATCATTGCTGTGCGCCAGATTATCCATACTAAAATTGTAAATGCGAAAGTAGACACACTTTCACTATTAACATCAGGTGGGGTGGAGTCATTTGTCGGACCTATCTATAAAGAAAAAAATGCCCGAACATCTTCAGCTATATTCACGTCTGGACTTCACCGTCACTTAACATCAGGTGGGGTGGAGTCATTTGTCGGACCTATCTATAAAGAAAAAAATGCCCGAAGATCTTCAGCTATATTCACGTCTGGACTTCACCGTCACTTAACATCAGGTGGGGTGGAGTCATTTGTCGGACCTATCTATAAATAAAAAAAAGCCCGAAGATCTTCAGCTATCTTCACGTCTGGACTTCAACGTCACTTAACATCAGGTGGGGTGGAGTCATTTGTCGAAGCTATCTATAAAGAAAAAAAAGCTTCTAAAACAAAAATGAACGTTTCAATATTCCTCTGTTTACATTGGAATTGATTAAAGTATATCGTACTTCAATAATGAATTTTCTAAGGAGTTCTTGATAAGTCATTCTAGGTAGGTACACAATACATACAGGAGCAGTACTCCGACTTTATACTACCACCCGAATCGACGCACGCACACAGACAAACGTCATTTACACGGCCGCTAACCAATCTTGACAAGACAAATCTACGCAGTGCCACGTCGCGCGCCACATAGACTGGTCGTTGGCCGAGTTAAGTTAGCTGCGCCGCGCCACCCGCGCCGTCTGCGTCCGTTTCGATTTCGTAACGTGGCAATAGTAACTATACACATACAATAAAAATCTACACAAATATGTTTTACTTTTGTAGGTACCAACCCTAGCGCTGCGCTCAGTCGTAGGTATCTATTTCAAAAGAACGGCTGAGTTACGCTACAGCTCTTGTATGTATTGTGGTAGGTACATTAAGTAATATTTCAATTGCTCGTTTATTTGTAAAATAAGCAGCTCTCTAATTGTCACGCTCTAGTACTTTTATAATTTTACAATGAAAATTACTTGTAAGTGTGATAATGACGAAAGATACCTAAGTACCTATACAATGGTAGGGCAAGTGCCTTGGGCCGGTTAATGGCTCATTTATATTTGGTCGTTAGTCCATATTCGGGTGCACAAAAGACATTACTCGAATTCGGGCACCCGAAGCAATAATGTGTAATTATTGCTGTGGTAATAGGGGTGGAAGACAGTGTCAGGTAATAAAACGAAATCTACCGGAATACGGGCGTACTTGACTCCGTTCATTTACACTTAGGCCCGTATTACAGAATGACAAGTAAGTGTTGATCTTTACTTGAGTACAGTTAGAAAGGGATGTCGCTACGTGCTATATATAGCGACATCCCTTTCTAACTATGCTCAAGACTAGATCAATCACTGAAAATCTTTCTATAATACGGGCCTTAGTCGTTTACCCGAATTGATATAATCGCTATCAAAGCATAAAAGTTGCTAAGAAGAGGAATCTTAACAGACCAAGAATTATATTATTTTATGTAATCACCGGTACTGACTTTCGTCTTCTGAGTTCTGTAGCCTTATTTTGCTTTTCTGCTCCATAAGTTGGGGTGCCTTGTGGGAGAGTTTATTTATATTATATAGTTTTAAAATACATGCACATGTGATCAATCTTTAAGGACTTCGAAACAGTTTTTATATTTCAGTTGAAAGCTTTTTGGGGTTTTGCAGTGCAGTAGACGAAACGCAGATCCTATCTATCGAGAGATTTCAAGCCTAATGCTGATATTTGTGTCGATCCTGGCAGGGTTCTCTAAACTTAAAAGTAATTTAACATCAGTCTCTCCTATTCATTTTGTATAGAGAATGACAGGGATACACTGTTGTCAAATTTAAGTTTAGGTTTAGAGAATGATGCCAGAATCGACACCATTATTCAATATATCTGTCTCCAACCACCAACCAAGAAAACAACTGATGATCATGGCTTTGATAATATTTTGTGCTCTATTTTATATGCAATAACGTATATTTGTATTATAACGACTTGAACGACTTGAATTGACGTATGACATTAATTGGTACCGGATTTAAGCCCGTTAAATAATGGTATTTTTGACGACAATTAAGTTAAGGGGCGGTTTTTGAGTACCGCGTGGTGCCACGGGTTGCCCTCCCCTCCCTAGGAGGAGACTTTCCCCGTGGGGAGATGCCATCCGCATGGAATACCTCTAGAGGCACTCGCCAATTCTCGGCTTGAGGTCCCCTTAGGATCTCGCAGTCCGGAATTTGTAATTAAGTGTTACTATTTTAATGGCGTAGTATATAACCATGAATGAGTTGCCACTAAAAGTTTTTTCTTTAATATCAGCAAAGATTTTTAATTAATCATTATTTGAAAAGTGACGAGTACTGGGGACACTGTCGACATTATTAGCAGTGCCGTATTTGACTTATTAGAGACCCTGGGCATATTAGGATAATGACCCCCGTTTTGTGATTTATTTGTATTTGCTCTGAGGGAGGCCCCTATCGATAGGGGCCAGAGGGCACATTTTGAAGTTTGAAAAAAAATACCAGGTCGATATGCACGTGAGTGGAACATTCCCACACTTCGCAAGTAGACCGAAACGAAGAGAATAGTGTAAAACGTGATGTTTGGCGCAGATTACATTATCGCCATTCATAACAAGATAATTTATGCGCTCACCGTACCGTTAACTGGGCGAGTACAGGCAACAAAGTATGAAATATGTGTCAGGTTGTGAATATTTCTTTTTACACTAAACTTTGCCTTTATCTGTCCGCATTGGTGGCGGTGTCGGTGCATAATGTCCCGCATGGCTAATCAGTACCAAAAATCTAGCCAGAAAGGTTTCGTATCACCATCGCAAAGTTTCTATAAAAGGAGCTAGTTTATTCTTACGTTCGGTAGAGGCGCTGCTTAGTTTCCATATAAACTTTGACGACGGCGATAAGAACACGGCACCCCAAGCACGAACTTTGACAAATCCGTGCCTCAAGTAAATAGTTCCATATAACTTTGACGATAGCGATACGAATACGAATCTGTCAAAGTTCGTGCTTGCGGTACAATACTTATACAACAACAGCAATGAGGATAATAGACATTTTGTACTTACAAAATTTTATATGTTAATCATTTATCAGCCTATTAATGTCAGGCCATCCAAAGGGAAGGCTTGGACAAAGTCAATTAGACAAAATTTGGAGTATTTCAGTGAATATTTTCTGTGAACATGACAAAAACCAAACCCATTTAATACACACACACACACGCAAAAACATGGTAAAAACGGGATTATCCATTTAGTTAAATTAACACCCATAATTCTATAATCGCTTGCGGTAGCGGCGTAGCAAAAAATCATCGATTCACATGCAATTATTGTTTTCTTTACTTTTCGCATATTGCTGCCGCGATCAATTAATTTCGCGTTAAGAAGATGCGGAAAAAAAAAACAATTCAATGAATAACATGCACTCGCTCTTACTTTTGTGCAGCGGCCCGTGATTGGCGCATCCGAAGCGAAGGCGTACTAAAAGATACTGTAAAATACCGTTGAAAGTATTTTGTTTGTCAAGCGACAGAGCGCCAAATTCCGCGATAGTACCTTCTATTACTCATACAATATAACAGATTTGACAAAAAACAGTTTTGAAGCTTATCAGCGTAGATAAAATAAAATAACATGTGACTGCTAAAGCTTAAAACACAACTATTAACTAAAATATATTTTTAGTTTCTCTTAGCTTAATAAGCTGTTTTTAACTACTTAATTCACGTTCATACCCCAGTAAGGATAATGTTAGAATGTTCATCATAAGTGTATAGGTACTGCAAAAGTCAACACACATGAATGATTACAGGCCCAAAGGAAGTGTGACTAAAGAGTAATTTACCAGCGGATGCTGAAAAAAAAACGGTGAAGGCTCATTGAGTAAAGTGCGTGGCGTAATTCTGCAATATAGACTGGATGAGAGTCGTTAATTTTGAAAACAGGTTGTTATTTTCGTGTTAAAGGGAAAAATTATGCTGCATGAAGAATAACCAAAAAAAAAATATTAAAGCTATTATTGTATTTGATTTAATGTTAAATGTCTTCCATGCTGGTATATGTTATGGGAAAACTATCGATGCTCTAAAACTATAGTAATAACACATCTTACTTATTTAAACTGTTAAAATAGTTCTTCAATCACTAATTTAAATATTTTTATCAAAGTTTATGATGTTTTTATTTAAATCCTTTAACTGCTAGATTTATATATCGAAAGGAATTTTTACTAGAGGATTTTTATAGTTTGAACTTATATTAACATAGTCTAAATCTTGTTTCGAAATAATAGATATTTTTAGGGTTCAGTAGCCAAGGGGTGCCGACGGAACTTTATAAAACTATCCGTCTGTCTGTTTATCAGCAGCGAGCTGTATCTGACTCATACTTTATAGAAAACACGTCTAATAGCAAAATAATATGTGTAATATGACAGATATTAATTCAAAACATGTAGTGAAATTGGTAGAAAAATAATCTAATTGCGTTCGTTGTCTTTACATGACAGCTCTTGGACTACATATGTAACCAATCACCTACATAGCGTTAATATGAAACACGCTTTCCCAATGCCCTTCGATAAATTCTTTCCTGTGCAAATTATTACAGCGAATAAATTTTCATCAGACACGAAACATAATTTAGCAGACATTATCACGTAGTACCTAGTTAGTAATGAATAGTTACTATATTTTACCGATTGTTTGAACCTGACGTGTTAAAACAACTTAGTTTTTTTACATTTTCTCGCAAGGAAGCTGTTTTAGTGTTTCTAGTACTTTTATCCATTATTAATATAATCATAATCGAATGTAATTCAATTTCTTTTGCTTCTTGTAACCATCTTTTAGTTGATTAGAACTTGTTGTAAATTAAAATTTACTTAACTTTTTTTAATTCAAATTATTTTATGTCTAGTGTTTAACATGCAAATGTAAATATTATCTTTCGCAAGCTTCATATTTGACTTTGAAGACTTATTTTATCGTAAGTCAAGACCCAGAAACGAGCAAAACGACTACGAAGAATAAAGAAATAAGTGATAATGGCGTTTTTAGTGCCGGTGTTGATATTAGTTGTGAGTTTTCTGGCAGCTTACTATCTGTGGCGACGGAGTTACCCTGATACTGACAATGAGCCGCCCATGTTTCCTGGTGCATTGCCCCTTGTTGGGCACTCCCTTCAACTAATCGGGGACAGCTGCAGTAAGTCGAATTTTCTGACCAAGTTTGTTTTTTATAGAAAGCTTGGGATATAGGCATCTTATATGATACATATTCCTCGTTGTTTAGATCAATGCGTTGTTTAGATCAAATCTTACAGAATGCCACTTCTGATACACATACTGAAAAGCAAGATGCTTCCTGCAAGAAACGCTGCGTGTGACTCGACACGTAGTACTACAATTTGATAATAGTGTTAATAAACTTAATATTGTTATGAGTCAATCCTTTGTAATTAATGATAATTTTGAACATTTTAGTTCCTAGTAGTATTTCAATAGAACACTAATGTTCTGAACAGACTCTGATTTCACCGCGGAATTGCGTTTTTTCATTGGTGCTCCGCTTCTTCTAGTCGTAGCGTTATGTTATATATCTTATAGCCTTTCCCGTTAAATACACTATCCACCACAAAAGGATTGTTTCAAATCGGACTAGTTGTTCCTGAGATTAGCGCGTTCAACCGAACAACCAAACTTCAGATTTTTTAATATTCGGAAGTTAGATATCACATATTACAGAGATAGAACATATTGTTACAGAGTTATGGAATGCCATCAACGACTTGGCCCAAAAAAGCTATGACATTGGAGGTGTGGTTGCGGCTGCTATAGGGCCGCGAACGATTTACGGTAAATTACCTATTTCTAATTATTTATTTTTAAGGTTTCAAAGTCAACAAGGAACACTTAATGTGTTGCGATATCCGTTCTTCCGTCTGTCAGCAGTTTAACTAAGATACATAGTACCAGAAGCAGCTGTAATGCCAACAACCAACAATTTGACAAGATAGTTTGAGAAGTAACTTCTCAGTTACGAAAATTACTAGACACTACTAAGGGTTCATCCATTAATCACGTGATGTTTTTAGCAAGTTTCCCTAACCAGAGTTGGTTAGGGGAAGTTGATAACCCCCCCCTGATGATGTGTGGTGAGGTTTAGGCTACCCAAATACTCCCAATACCCAAAACCACATGTATTTTTTCGTGTCTATTGAAGTTTTCAGACCCACTCCCCCCACTCCCCATATCCAAAATTACGTGTAATTTTTAGTTTGTTGAAAATTTTCAAATATTATCTTTAAAGCTTTGCCTATCAACGGTGCCGATGAGACAAAAGACAGACCAGCTTGGTTTAGAAATCGCGCGATAAACTAAAAAACACGTGATATTCAAATATATACCCCCTTCTTGTGATATTCCTTAAAGTAAACGTATGCCTTAGAGCAAATTAGAAGACCTACGAGTAGATAAATGGGTACCTAGTTAATTTTTTTTTCTTTGTATTGCTTTTAGTGATAACGGACCCTGATGACTTCTTCACGGTTGCGAATGCATGCCTCCAGAAAGATGACTTTTACGACTTCGCTAAACCATGGTTGGGGGAGGGACTTGTAACCGGCACAGGTAAAACACATAATATTGATTTCGTCTCATTAATCTTATTTAGAATTGGAATAACTACAAAAAGTCGTCCAATAATATACCCATATTGTATTTTGTAGTTATTTACACAGGTGTCTTAAGTACAGCTTCTTTTTTAAATTTCCACCTAAGCCGAACAACACCAACAACACATCACCTGGTCCGAAGAAATCGCGTTTAGCTATAAGCCCATTATTGTATTATACTCAGTATTGTAAATTTAACTTTTTATTTATGTTTGCTCTCAAACCTCCATCTCGTATCGATTTTACTTTTATTGTTAGTACCTAATACTGATAGTTAACTCCATTATTCTGAATGGTAGAGGCTGCTTCCCATGACCAGAAATAATATAATATACTTCAGTGACTTTTACCTACCCACACTGAGATCCAGTCAAAACGGAAGATCGGCTTTGACCCTCATAAATATTTAATACATACAAAGTTTGCGAATATAGTATAACTATGATTCAGCTCTATGAATCTTGTAATTGCTAAATCTGGTTTGTTTTCCATGTCAGTTGAAATACTGATCATACTTAAAACGGTAGATTTCGAATATACAAAATACGAAGATGTGTAAAGTTTAGGTCTGGGATCACAAGAAACAAAATGCATTCCAGACAGTGAACAGTAAAATTCACAATACTTTTTATTATCAATCCAAAACGTTATTTGATTATCTGGAAACAACAAGATAATAACAATAAGTTCATTTATGTACTTGAAAATAGTAATGAATATAAATACCCAAATCATAGCAATCTGTTTAAAGTATGCTAATCAATCAACTATAATATTTCCCAACAAAATACAATCAAATTTGCGCTGTTACTATTGTAGCTACCTAAACTATAGTTTTCGAACCAACTTTCACCATCTACAGCTTGTTTGGTATCGATTACATTGCAGGTTTTTGATATCATCTTCAGCCCCATGGAAAATAGATGACACTTTAAAAATATTTTCAAAATATATAATGTTGTTGCAGTGTCAATATGGAAAAACCATCGGAAGCTATTGAACCCAGCTTTCAGTCAAACTGTTTTGGATAGTTTTATCGGGGTATTCAACAGTCAATCGCGGAAACTCGTCAAGGATCTGAAAAAGGAAGTGGGCAAAGGGATGTTCGATCATTGGACGTATACGAGACATAATTCTCTGGAGACTATATGCCGTGAGTGCCCGATCTGCTCATTCCATGTAAAGAACTGCATGTGCCCAAGCATTGGCGATATTAATAGATGATGATGATTGAAAGTATTATTATTTCAAGACATGCATAGCGCAGTATCTGGTTGGTCATTGCGAAGGTCTACCGCTTTTTCCAATGTTCGTTCGAAGATGGGGTGACCCAGTCATTTGTAATTTTTGTTATACAATTTTTAATTTTACAATTTAAGGAATTGTGTAATATACCGTTGTGAATGTAATCGATAAAAGCCTATCATCGCCAATAACTATTAATGTTCCAAATCACCAGGCGAGCTGAGAAGCTCGCCTGTTGATTTGGATTAATGGTTGGTCCGACAATGGGAATGTGGGACCCGTCCGAAATAGAATTCGTCTAAAGTAAAACACTACCTATGTGGAATCCGAATATTGATGAGATTTATTATAAAGTAGGGATTGAAAATACATTTGCCTATAGATATTTACTTCCTTTCACAGTAACAGCATTGGGAGTAGATTTTACTGATCACACAATTCTGAACAGTCGGTATGTGCAAGCGGCAGAGGAGATATTCTACACTATGGTGGATCGTTTCCAGAAGTTTTGGCTCCACAGTCCCATGACCTTCAAATGGAGCGGGGTAAAAAGGACACAGGATAGATGTCTCAAGATTTTGCACGATATGTCTAATTCGGTATATATTTTACTTTATATCCCTTATTTTTTATTGCTGAAAGTCTTTATTTTAAATATATTTTATATATATTACAGGTACTCCAGAAAAGAAAGTCTGATATGACTGGTAACGTACTTTCTGAAAGAAAAACCGGAATGTCATCAGGTAACTTTAATTAAGTTAGATAAACGTTTATATTCTTAAATAGAGGCCATTAATTAACACTTGTCTTGAATTCTATACATACATGATATCTTTTTCGAAATATTTCTGAGAGATAATTTTAGTAAAATTGCAGAACCTACTTAACAAAAATACAAACCGATCGATACAAAGGTGTGACTGAAAATTAATAATAGAATTACTATTACATAAACCTAATTCAGCGTTTACTTACACGATTATTATATCTTAAAAAATCCAAATGTGCTTTTGGGACAGTTTTCTTATTTTAAAATAAATTTATTTTAGATTAGGAGGTTTCAAAAATAATGAACTTGTAAAGGTATCTGATAATGCGATTTTCACTCTTTCAGGAACGAAATTTAAACCTTTCATGGATTTACTACTGGAGTTGGCGATAGAAAAGAATGTTTTCAACGACCGGGAGATCAGGGAGCATATAGATACTATGATAGTGGGCGGACATGATACTTCCGCGAGCGTGCTTATGTTTACATTACTACTGCTGGGATCACATCCAGAGGCGCAGGAGAAAGCATATCAAGAGTAAGATTGATTTATTATAATTGAATGGCAAACGATATTTTTTATGTTATTATTAACTAAAAACCGTGTGCTGCTAGGCTATAGATGGAAAATAACTTACCAGCAGATTAAAAGTCGCACAGTAGATCGTCTATTTGAGCAACAATAGGAATAAGCATGTAATTCAAATAAAGCTCAATTTATTTTTATATAATCTCTATTACTTTTGAATTTTTAAATTAAAAATTCTTTTTTAACAATAAGTTATACTATTTTTCGACGTTGAATAGTTTTATACTATATTAAGGGCATGTAAACTACAAAATAATAAAATGGGTGCGTGTACTTATGTAGGCGCGTGAGAAGTTATCCTTCTTTGGCATCGTTTAAAATTAGTTTTTAATTGCATGCAAATAATTAATTACAATAAATTAATAAAAAGTCTGGAAAAGGACACAGTCAATAAAGTTCAGTTTTAATTTGAAAAAATAAATAAATAATCAAAATATTCAATTAAAATCGCTACTGAATATAATTTATTAGAACATATGTGATTTGCACTTGTATGAAACTCAAACACGTATTCCGAATATACAAACTAGAAACATGTGGATAAATATTATAAATATGAATACCTATAACTGTTACTTTATTACAAAAAATAAAGATGTGGTTTTTGGTTCAACTACACCAATGGTCAAGAGATGGCGCTATAGTCTCCTGAATCGCGCTTTGGTTCCGTTGTTCCAGATTAATAAATACTTTTGATAGGCCTTCACAATGCAGTCGTTAGCACCCACTAAATAGAGATTCTATTTCTATTTTGTTGGTAGATTTTCTTAATGTGCGGTTCTTTCTCTCATATTTTTTTCATAACGCGCCTAAAGAAGTATAACTTCAAAAAAAAATCTTGCATATTCCCCAATTTACAATCCAGTCCCCTGAAATTAATTTCAAATAGTAGACATTGGTTTTTCAATGTTCAGGATTCAAGAAGTATTCGAAGGATCGGATCGAGACGTAGACAAGCACGACTTGTGTAAGCTGGTCTACTTGGAAGCGGTGCTGAAGGAGAGCATCCGCATGTACACCATCGTGCCCGTAGTGGCGAGGAAACTGGATCGAAATGTGCAGCTAAGTAAGATTTCATCATCATTATCATCAGTCTCTTACTTCTAGGGCACAAGATTCACTTTTGGTGGTAGAGGAAAAATGGGCCATGAGCCACCATGTGGACCACAGGGTACTTGTGCTACTGCTACTAATATACTACTTAAAATGAAGTTGTCTACTTAACAACTTAATACACGTAAACCAGCCTTAAGACTTGACCCCTTTATTGAACTCGCAACGTTTGTACGTATATATTCAGGTTTAATCATGAAAATATTATTTTAAAACAGTTATCCTCAACCGATTGAGGTGGAATTGGCATACACGTTCAGTTTGGTTATCAATTCGTGGATAGCTAAACCTAGCTATACGATATCATTCTAATTTCATTAAGATGATCAGCCTAAGATGGCGATTTACTTATTGGTTGTGCGTCGTGCACTCCCGTGATATGGGTATTAAACGGAAGATTTTATTATTGATGATATTAACAATGCAATGAATTTAAATTTCATGTTATTAAAGCATTTGGTTGAAATCTTGCTTTTAAAAACAGATTGCCTTATAGTACATTATTGCAGTGGCCAGCAAGAGACATTGATGGACAAACGTGTAAATGTGGGCCGAGGCACACATACGTAAGACCATCACCTACCTAGGCAGAACTCATCTTATATCATAATTATAATCAGGCCATTTTAATAGGTAACATTTGACAAATTCTCAAAATTCAACAACGCAACCTTGTAACGGCGCGGCGGGCATAAAATAAGAACTGCACAATTGCTTAACTTTATTCATTTACGATTACATATTTATTGTTATAATGACCGATACGAGTAATTTTACGATTTGCTTTCACTCATGAACCATTCTAAACATAATAAACAATTTCTGATCTAAAGAATTGAACGTCGTTACAATGTTACGTCAGTTAACTCTTTTTCTTCTTAAACACTAGGGATGTTACTCTAAAAATCGAAAGCTGATAAGTTGAATCAAATGCAATGATTACTTGTGAAGAAATATCACCATAAATTAATAACCACGTTGTGATTATAATAAAACATAATTATATTTTTTATTATTTTAACTAACTATAAAAATACAAATAATAACTAAATAGAAAAATCTCTGATGCTAGGTAGGATTATGGTAGGAAGTTGCTGGCAACACTAGTGCCTGTCGATGATGCCATGTCATGTCGCCATTATATGACGTAGTCTTTTGTCGTTGTGCGAAGTGACAGTGCGTTTTTGGTGTGCTCTCTGTTATTTTCTTCTGAGCCGTCTTTTTTATGGGACTGACTTTACTGACTACGTTTACCTGGCTACAAATGGGACTCCGATTGCTTAAAGATTAGTAAACAAGAACCACATTACAGTCTTACCATGTCAAAACTGGGGAAAACGCTAAACAGTCAATCTCGCGAACTAGTGGTGAAATTAGTGGTGAAGTTATGGGCCTCTTTTACCATTGATACAACCGAGAGAACGAGTTGCCGAAGCATTGGGAATAGAGAAGAGGAAAGTAACTCAAATTTTGAAAGTGAAATACGGTCCATCACGCTCAGAAGATACTTAATATTTTACGTACAAAAATTGTGAAATGGTGAAATTGTACAATAATTTTGAATTATGGGCCTCTTCTACCATTGATACAACCGAGAGAATGAGTTGCCGAAGCATTGGGAATAGAGAAGAGGAGAGTAATTCAAATTCTGAAAGAGAAATACGGTCCATCACGCTCAGAAGATACTTAATATTTTACATACACCGAAAAAAAGAAAGAGGGAAAAGAAAATTGTTGGCGTTGATAATTTTGATGCTGCTGCAATTCGAAATCACATTTATATATATATATATATTAATCGAGAAAAGAATATCCTACACGGAAAGAGCTATTGAGTTTGTTAAAAGACGCAGGCTTATATTTTGGCGGTAAATCGTCTCTTTAAAGGATTTGAAATCGATTGGCTTTAGATTTAAAAAAGCTTACATGCGGAAAATCCTACTAGGACACTATGATATTATTTTGTAGAGAGTAACATTCTAACGTCAAGTAAATAAAATTACAGATTAGGACAATGTCGTGTTTATTGACGAAATATAGTTGAATGCAAACCATACGGTTCTGCGGACATAGAAAAGGAGCCCGACTTATTATATGTTACGCGGGATCAGCTTTTCAAGGCTTTATTCCAGACTGCTTCCTGGAATTCGCCTCTAAAACTACAAGTGATTACCATAAGGGAATGAACTTTGAGGTTTTTAAAGAGTGGTTTAAGAATCTGCTTGTCAGCTTAGAAAACCCATCAAAAATTATAATGGACAATGGACCGTATCATTCTCTACAAGTTGATAAACCACCAACTCAAGCAAATAAAAATCAAGACATTGTCTCGTGGCTGGTAAGAAATGGTGTGGATGCAAGTTTTTTTTTTTAAAAGTTCAAGTTCAACTTTATTAAAAGGTGAGTTGTTAAATCTGGTAAAAGCAACTAAGCCATCCAAGCTCCGCTATGTAATCGATGAACTAGCCTTAGAGCATGGACACAAAGTTATTCGATTGCCTCCCTACTATTGCCAGTATAACGCCATAACAATACTGAACCACCCTTCAGTACTGCTAAAATGATAATGTCCGAAGACTGGAGAAAAGTTGTAGAGAAAACAAAGAAAATATTTTTACAAGATTTTGAACGAGATGTGAGAATAGACAATATTATTGGAAATGAATTAATTATATCTCTGAGTGCTGACAGCAGTGATGAAGATGACAATACTAATAATAATTCTGGTAGATCAACCGAATAAATGCATTTTTTTTCTCAAATTATGTACTTGTCATATTTTGCTCCTTAAATTCACGATAGCAAAAAATTATACCCAATAGGACAGGGATTTGCCTAATGATTTATAAAATTCACATATGTTTCAAGTCCGTATCGATCATTCACTTTAATCGATGTTTTTAAGCAGGTCACCTCACTATGAAGATAAAACTGAGAGACGTCAAATGTTAGGGTGCGGCCAGAGTGCACTCAGATTCAGAGTCAGATTCAGATTCTGAAAACAAGCGCGAGAAATAAACAGTGTAGTCTAAGCAGGTTGCCTGCTTTTTCTCGCGCTTTGTTTTCTGAGTCTGAATCTGAATCTGAATCAGGAGTGCAATCTGGCCGTACCCTTCGACTACACTGTTTATTTCTCGCGCTTGTTTTCGAAATCTGAATCTGAATCTGAATCTGAGTGCACTCTGGCCGCACCCTTACCTATGAAAATGGCCCGACTGTAGGTACCTACTTTTGAACATCGAACAACACCACACACTCATTTGCTTTTTTTTCAATAAACAGTTTTTTATTTGTGATTGAGTTCGAAATTTAAATAAAAAATTTGATAAGTTACTTTCTTGGTTGCCATATTTCGGAGTAAAAGATCGTTCCATCTTTAAATTACACGACCGATATGAGTTTACTATTAATTTTATTTAGCCCCTAAACGCGACGGAAGTGGTATAAATTTTGCCGGCCGCTGCTCGCATGTACATATGTGGCCAGTGCAGCAACTTTGATTTATTTCTAAGAAGGTTGTCAAAATAATGCTCAATTTTCCAAGCATGTTTGAGAAAAAACTATTAAATCGTCGTTGCGACTTCAAGACCTCCTATGTGTCATTTTTGTCGAAATACCTTTTTTATACGGGTTTATTTCAAATTTTGGCGCTACATCGAAAGCAAGAACTCTCGTGTGAATAAGTCTTTTCAATTTATATTTATTTACTTTATTCAATATATCCTAAGTGCTTGCTCAAGTAAAGTTGGCATTTAAAATATCTTATGTGTAAAAGCGCTAGATAGGTAAAAATTGTTATTGGTCAAATTTTCGAACTAACTAACCAATAGAAGCACTGGAATGAGAGGGATGCATAGATCGCGTGATTATTTTCCGATTGTAGGTGTTAGATGGGGGTAGTAATATAAAAATTACGTTAGCTTCGACGGGTTCTCGCTCTGTGGTTAAATTATGGTTATAACAGTCGATGTGCATTGCTTGCTTCAAAGTGTATTGCTTGCTCCAAAGCTATTGGCAAGTGCCCTGTACTATAAATTGAAGTTACAATGTCATAATTTCACTGTTTATGATGTTTTATCTAAAAATGTATCAATTTACTGCTGGCACGAAGCAGACGGTAATGTAACTGCTAATGAATTTACATCTTGCTTAATAGACCATTGTCAAAATTTACCAACTACAATAGAGTGTATTATTATTTTTATGTTTGTAGAACAGAAACCGTTGTCGAGTGCCTTAAATGCAATAAATAAGGCAACGAAGGCAATTGAATATCGAACCAATCTATTTAGAGAAAGGAAATCAATGATCTTCTCCTTACTCGCGGTATCATTGGGTATGCAGACGACAGCACAGTCTCGGAGAGATACCTGCCTGATGTGATGTCTGATGCAGACGTCCAATCTTTAAGGGAGGCGATGGTGGAGGGAGTGAATGCAACTCTGGAAGCTGTTTCCCTCTAGGCTGAAGCCAACTTGGTTGGGTTCAATCCCTCTTAAACAAAGGCCTGTCTCTTCTCGGCGAAACGGAGTCCATTCCATCTGACTCCGACTTTCCGAAATATCTCCGTGCCGATTACAGACCATCTCGAGCTCTTAGGTCTGGACATCTCATTCAGCCTCAATTTCGGTCGCTACATCGAGTCCATTGCTAAAACCGCTGCCAAAAAACTTGGAATACTTTCAAAGATCAAGCGATATTTTCCATCTGAGCAGCTCTTTAAGTACTGTTGTCACCTTTGGGATGGATCTGCTCGGTATCAGCTGGATGCACTGGACTCGGTGGAACACCGTGCGAAGAGACTCATAGGCAATGACGCTCTCGTTGAGGCTAATCTACAGAGCCTTGACCACCGAAAACGTGTAACTTGCCTCTCGGTGTTTTATCGGTTACATTTCGGGGAGTGTGCGGAGGTACTACACTATTTGATTCCCCCTTCCCCTTTCCACCACCGAACGACCAGGCGCGGCGAGGGCTTTCACCCTTATGTTGTCCAAGTTCCTCTCATTCGCACGAAGCGATTTACTTCCGCTTTCATTATGCGAATGGCTAGGGAGTGGAACTCCACTCGGACCAATATAATCTGGAAATCTTCAAGGCCAGAGTGAACAGGCATCTTCTAGGCATGCGTGTACCATCCTAGGCCTCATCATTGCTTTCCATCAGGCGAAATTTTGCTCAAACGCCTTGCCTATTAAACATAAAAAAGGGCACACCATGATGGAGATGGACAGTGTTCACTCCACTATTGAGCAATACATAAAACCACTATTATATACTATTGCCATTGCAATGATAAATATTAAAAAAAAAAAACTTGTTTAATTAAAAGTCTTGCGTTTTCAATCTCAATCCCTTTTACATACTTATATTCTCTAATGTGATACAAAACGCGCAACCAAAACCTCTTATGTGTCACATTGAATTGTTTTTTTATTTTTTTACTACAATTTCCTTTTTTATTTAAAATGACAAGAGCAAAATAAAAATCATAAAACCCTCTAGTTATCACTTGTATTTTTTGTTATATTTAGTTTCCTTATATTTTTTTCAGTAGACAGTTTTTATTGAATATCTCGCAATGAAGAATTTAACACATGGGAGGTCTTAAAGTCGCAACGACGAAATGTTCTTTTCAGAAAAATACAAGTTAGCTGCTGGTAGAACTTGCTTCGCGTTTTTGTGCGGCATCCACAAGCATCCCATGTGGGGACCGGACGCGGATCAGTTCAATCCGGACAGGTGGCTCAGCCCGGACACTTTGCCGGACAACCCAAACGCCTACGTAGGTTTCAGTTTGGGTAGGCGGATGTGCATAGGCAAGTATTAGTATCCATTAATTCTCTTTTAGAACGCGTAAAAAACCTGCAACATTTTGAGTACTGTCGAACATGGCTCCCTCAAAATAGAATTTGTCCAAAGGAGGATTTCCCTTTGTATTTGAAAATAAATTAGGAACCAGTTTATTATGATTACATCAATCCCCTGTCAGCCCCTGTTAGCCCCCAGTACTTACTTGTTCGTAAGTTGGTACAGGGTTTTAAAAGCAGAAAAGTACTTTTTGCAAGTAATATTAATACACAAATATAATTTAATCGCAAAATTATGTTGCAGATAACAAAATATTTCGGTTACGAATAACAGTATAGTGCAGATATACTTAAACAATCATTTTGTAACCAATTACTGAATACGTGTAAGTTAACAAAACAGTTTTGTAAATTTTACATAACTGTTTCGTTATACCAACAAAATTATTTTAATAACTAATGTTGTTGTTATACGGTTACACTCGGTAAAATGAAATAATAACTATTGTTATGTAGTCACTATTTTTATGTAATAGGTAATATTTTTTTTGTTATAAGTAACTGAAACCTATTTTTAAGTGTACCGCCCCGGCCTGACCCTATAGCATTACCACCGAAACGGGATATAATAAAGCGATATATCGGCATTAACTGTCAGACTACAGTGAAGTTTGACGTGTTGAGTGAGTGATGCTACGGGGGCTGAGGCCCTCTTGGCCCTAGGGTTGATACGCCACTGCTACTAGTTCTAATTGAATGAAATTTTCTTACAACAGGTAAAGCATACGCTTACATGTCAATGAAGACCAGTTTGACGCACATACTTCGCAACTACCGCATCCACGGAGACCACAAACAGCTGGTGTTGAAAATTGACGTGATGCTCAAACCAGTTTCTGGGTATAATATAAGCATAGAGAAGAGAACGAGATAACTATTGTCGGAGATTCTCAATTAAACGTCAATGCCTGTGTCCTAAGTGAAGTTTTGTTTAATATAGTATTAATGCATGCAGTAGGATGGCCAGCGGGATCTAAAGTAGGTACTTTGTAAAGGATCAGAAGAAAGAAAGGAAAGAGTTTTTACTAACCCTTAAAACCAATTAAAACTAGTTTAAAGGTAAGAACTTAAACAATATTAAATCTAAGGGCTTGAACACGAGTTCAAAGAAAAAATTACAAAAATAATTCAAAGTATGGTTTAAAACAGTATCTAACTTTTTAAAAGTAAGTCCAATAGCTTTTGGTTACATTTTATGCAGATTCTTCAAATACAATTGCAACACTTCGATTTTGATTAACTTTGTAAATAATTCCTGTAACTGATGGATTAAACAAAAGCAGAAAGTATTTCATTATGAAAAAAAAACTGAATAATTGCCTCCAAAATCTTTAATTAAGCACAAAAAAGTTTGAATTACGAAACCAATTAAATTTATTTGTATATTATCGTTATAAGTTATATTAATAACTTGGCCTATCATACTAACATTATTATAAGTGTATTTTTTTAAATAATTTATTTACGTTTACTATTCATCCCTATTAAATATAAGATTAAGTCATAATTGTAACGATGTCGTATAAATACTTGTATAACATTGTGTTTTAGTTTTCTTCCTTATTTTGGTGTGTTATTATTTTAATTTTATTTTATTATTATTTTAGTTTCTTGTTGTTCAAACGTATTAATGTGTGATAAGAATAAATATCTATGTTATGCATTAAGTAGTTTCCATAGGTAAAGCTGTTGATTTTTCCCGCAATCCATTAATTTCAGCTCTTTAATTAAGTTTTTAAGTTAAAGTAAGTACCTAACCTACTTACTCAATATCTGCCACAAAAGTTAATCATGAAACTCCAGTTCAGACAAATATGACTTGCTTGTTTATATCCAAAATTTAGCACACATATATTTTGCTAGCTAAACATTTTATCAAGTACATCATATTAATATAAAATCAAATGAAAGTCTATACGAAATTTTAATAATTTCATCCAAATTGAAGTTTAAAAAGGCTAAAGTTTGTTTACCTTTTATGTGTGCTCTGCTCAGTTTGGTAATGAATAAAAGTCGTGGGAATTTGAAAAAGTAATTTAAAACGTCGTCATGGCCGTTGCATGGTGTCGCCGACTCCAGAGGTCCTGGGTTCGAATCCCGGTGGGGGCAGATGTTTGTGTAATGAATACGAGCATTTGTACTCCAGTCACGGATGTTAAATATATATTTCTATATGAATATACTCATTTATGTACAATATATGTATTTTATCCGGTACCCTAGTATCCTATAACACAAGCCAGTGCTTACTTTGGGGCTAGGCTAATTGGTGTGTGTTTGAAATATTATTATTATTGACTAAACTTTGTCAATGGAATTCCCTTACCACTCGCACTGCTCATAATCATATGGATTAAAGAACTTGGGCACACAAAAAAGATCTGTACTTCAAGCACGAACTTTGACAGAGCCTTTTTCGTATCGCATAGTCAAAGTTTTGAGGAGCTCGATGGCGCAAGTGGTTAGCGCGTTCGGCTGCGATCGTTGAAGTTAAGCAACATTCGCAGTGGTCGGTCATTGGATAAGTGACCAAAAATGGACTATCTCGAGCTGCTCCGTGCTTCGGAAGGCACGTTAAGCCGTTGGTCCCGGCTGCATCTGCATTCGTAAACACCCATCAATCCGCACAGGGCCCGCGTGGTGGGTCATGTCCCAATCTCCCTATTCCAATCATAGGGAAGGCCTGTGCCCCAGAATTGGGGACATTAATAGGCTAAGCACCTGTCCCTACCGGACGCAAGAACAAACTAGTTTTTCCCATAGAAATTTCAACATTTCGAAACATTTTCTCGCTAGTTGTTCGTGCTCGGGGTACTGTACTTAAGTCCTCCTGCTAAGGAGGTTAGCCTATTGTAGTTAGGAGCTAATTTTTCGCATAACTGGAGCTCAAAATTGCCGTGGTGCACAATGGAGCACAATGGCCACGCGGAACTTTTATTATGCAAGCCTGAACCGGGTTTTGAAATGTGGACCAATGTGATAAGGCTGTAACCTTTCACAGCCTTATCTCTAAGGGGATCATATTTAGTTTTCTAACGTGAAAAACGATAGATACTTTTTGGTCCCAAGAAAAATGCGGTTATTTCTTTTTGAATAAATATAAATACTTTGTAAATTATTGTTAGAATTTCGTTGCCAAAAGAAAACTATTATTATCCCTTTATCTAAATGTATCCAATCCCGGAGAATGGTTTCGGAATATGGCCATAGTATCCGGCAGAAAGTATTTTATCCAACGCTAACGCATAAAGTTCGTTTTGACTCATAGTCCAGTCGGAATAGCCATAATTTGGACCGACTTCTACTCTAAGACACCAGCGCGTACCCAATTTTTTCCTAGGTAGTATAGACCCCCACGAATATGCCCTCCATTTGTCCCCGCTAGAACCCGTGTTTTGTAGCCAGGAAAATTGTTTAAACAAAGAAAAACCGGTTTTTTTGAGTTTTTTTGCTTGTAAACGGGGATTTTGAAAATTTTTTTGAATCAAAGTTGTTCATTAGCTTGCCCTCTACAAAATCAGTTCTATGAAAAAATAACGTGAGATTGTTAGTTTAGCAGTAAATTGCAATTATGTCGGTTTTACGTTTGCAACAATTCAACATGCTATAATAAACATTTTGATTTCTAAAGTAGTTTATCATGTGGGTAACGCCACTCCCAAGAGAGTCATGTAAAATTTATCGACCTGTGTCGCAAACTTTAGCAACAATTCTCAATCTCCGAAAAAAAAGTACTTGCCTGTCCCGTCTTTCCCAGAAGGCGCACAGCGGGGAAAAAAAAATCAGGTGATTCGATTCACCAAGAATTGTGAGGAATCGATCGAGTAGAAAAAAATGGTTCATAAAAATGTTCGTTTTTGGACGATTTAATTTTTTTTTAAAAATTGACGTAGAATATTTTTTTTTAAACTAATGTATTTTTCTCTCCTCAACTCGAATATACTATTCTGAATATATATATATAATATATATATATATATATATATATATATATATATATAGTCTTAGAAGATGTAAATATATATATATATATATATATATATATATATATATATATATAATATATATATAGAATACAACGCAGTCTTGTAATCGAATTTTAGTTAATAGTTTTGTAAATAATTTCTGTACATAAACTGAATTTTTTAAATTTTCAATCGTATATTCGAGTTGAGGAGAGAAAAATACATTAGTTTAAAAAAAAAAATATTCTACGTCAATTTTTAAAAAAAAATTAAATCGTCCAAAAACGAACATTTTTATTAACAGGTCGTTAAATTTTTGCGACACAGGTCGATAAATTTTACATGACTCTCTTGGGAGTGGCGTTACCCACATGATAAACTACTTTAGAAATCAAAATGTTTATTGTAACATGTTGAATTGTTGCAAACGTAAAACCGACATAATTGCAATTAACTGCTAAACTAACAATCTCACGTTATTTTTTCATAGAACTGATTTTGTAGAGGGCAAGCTAATGAACAACTTTGATTCAAAAAAATTTTCAAAATCCCCGTTTACAAGCAAAAAAACTCAAAAAAATCCGTTTTTTTGTTTAAACAATTTTCCTGGCTACAAAACACGGGTTCTAGCGGGGACAAATGGAGGGCATATTCGTGGGGGTCTATACTATCTAGGAAAAAATTGGCTAAGCGCTGGTGTCTTAGAATAGGTCTCATGTTTATTCCGACTGGACTATCAGAATTTCCCTTAAAATTTAAGCTTAGAAGCTAACGTAAAAAGAGATGCGACCGTTCATATTGCGTGCCTACAAAGTACGGAACCTTCGGTGTGTCAGTCCGATTCGCACTTGTCCGGTATTTTTTGTTATAACAACTGATTACCGGCTCCTGCCGTAGTGATATTTTACAGGAACTTAGGTTACCCTTATTAATTTCCAAATCAAAGATTTCATTCACCATTTATAAAATGATCTTATTTTTGCCCTTCCTCTCGGCATCAATATTTTTTCCTTTGATACTAACTACATAGTTTGGTAGCTTATAATATCTGTTGCCTTTACATAGGCATAAGTCGTCTGCTCTTTAAATATTACTCAGTATTAGACAGTATACGTACATAGTTTAGTAATTTCCCAACCCAGGTTCATGAGGGCCGTACTGCAGAGAATTTTCATAAACTGCATATTTAATCCCTTTCAAAGATCTGGTAAATATCGCGCTACAAAAGACTTGTGTAAATAGACGGGAAACTGACATGTTCACTTACGACACACTCAATAATTGAAGAGGCGGCGCACGTGGATACTCAGTAGGACAACTCAGTGTGCCCAATTTCTGTTATTTTTGACCAAATTTAAAAGAGGAGCAAAAACTATTGTATCAAAAAACGTGTTTTATGTTAGCGACAGTGATGTTCTTGCATTAAAGTTAGTGAATGTGTTTACAATTTGTGGCTTTAAAATAATGGGAAACAACAGCCACAAATTTTGATGAAAAGGTTGTCTGGTAGAAATCGCTTTCCGTGATTGAAGCACTATGCTTACACACGTACTTACTCCATTTCTGTACTGTACTGTTTTCAAACAAAGTATTGTGTCTGTATTGTGATACAGAGACAATGCCCAGATATCTTTGAACGTATAATTTACAGTTATGTCGGATATATTTTTTGGAACGCAAACGAAGCGAAATAATGTGTGGAACGCCAACTAGGACATGATCCTAGTTGGCGTTCCACACATTAAGAGCTGATGGTAAGCGGTCACCGTGGCCTGTAGACGCATGAACACCATAAATATTAATTAATACCAGGACAGAAATGACACAGGCGTGTGGTCCACCCTTAAACTTCTTTACGCCTCTTGAAGAAACTCTTTTGACCCACATTTTAAAGAGCAGCAATAATTATGCTTTTATTAAAAATAACCTGTTTTCTGTCAGCGGTGGTGTTGGTGGATTAAAGTAAGCGAATGTATTTACGATTTGTCAATTCATAATATTCGGCTCGGAAACAAAAGTATTTTTTTTTTGATACGGAGACAATGACTACTTATCTTCAAATACTTACGTTTTTTAACAATTCCAGGCCAATGTACAGCGATTTTGAATAAAATTAGATTATATTTTTATTATTTAAGCATTGAACTGCTAGAATTTCTTTAGATAAAGCTAGACGTTTCAGATGTTTATTAATCTTGTCCAGTTGCTGGCAACTTGAGGTATACGACGAGATCCTGAGGGAAAACAGTTCAGATTTAGGTTGACAGAACATCTGTTATTTCCTGATAACAAATTGGTATTAAGGAAAAGGATTAAGAAAGGGAAATTAAATATTAATTAGACACCTTCAATTGGAGCTTTTCCTTTATCTGAAACTATCGCCTCTCTTTGAGTAGGGTGTTAAAGAACTGTAAGAAAAGTTGAGTAAAATTTTAAAATATGTATGCGCATCACAGCCGAACGATTGAACCATATTGGATAATTATTTTTTATTGTGTTCGTTATTGTCAGGAAAGGTTTGTAGAAATAAAACAATAAAAAAAAAAAACAATTATTTATAAAATCACTTTTGATGAAAAATTACTGGCTATCTAAAAATCCATATGAAATTTCTTCTTAAAACTCATAATATTAAAAAAGGCTGTTGTCAAGACTGACGGTATACGCTGTCAAATACATCGCCGCTTCTTTTGCAATAGCAAAACGGTATGACTTTGAATTATAATTAGAGATTTTTCGTCACCTTTTTCATAATTATTGTTAAATAATGCCACCAGTGAGGTATCAAAATATCGATCGGCTGTCAACAGTGTGTTCCAAATTCATTTGTTGCAAATATAATTGAAGAATGAAAGGCATTTTAAATTCTATGACTCAAAGTATGCACACCTTGATTATTTATACCACTAGCTAGAGCAATCCAAATAAATCACGCAAAGAAAAAGGCTCATGTTTCGCACAATGTGTGCGTGACTGTAATATCAGTTTGTACTAAAGCAGTGTATGTGTGCGTGTGTAGTGACGAGATTATCTACCATATGTAGTAGATATTTTTTACCGCTTTCGTTCAGTTATTACGATGTCTAGGGTGTATACAATCAAAGTGTACACATATATTGCAACATTTGCAACTTAAGCCTTAGTATGTATAAGGCTCATACATAAATTCTTTATAATAGATTTTTTCATAAGGACGTAAAGTTAAACATTTCTGGTACTTTTTAAGGCGGTACTTTGTTCGCCTGGAGAGCTAGTAAAATATTTATATTTAAATTGAGTAAAATCCAATCATTATTTGATTTGTTATGTTAAAAATATAGCAGCTAAACCATTCGTATCATATTGATTAGAAATAGCAAAGACGGCACATACATCCTGGCAATTTTAATTAAGGCTCAGATTTTCAAATATAACCTCTATTATGATTTTCGTCAACTGTTAATGATGCTCAATTAAATCTTAAGAAGAGATCGACACTTTCCTTTAAACTCAAGAAGCATTACCCACAAGAAAAACAAACGAAGTCTTTGTTGTACTTTTATCATTTTCCTCCAGGGCAGTCATTTAGTACCGTCTATCTTTTTGATATCATCGTTCTTTCTATGTAGTTTGCCTTTCCCTGAGGCATTATTATGGCACTACTATTTTGATAACCAGTCCAGAGGTTTTAACTCCAATGTTTTTCGTACGAAATGACTAGCTTATGACCACATTAGCCTCGTTATTTTGAGAGATAGTTTTAATATACTGCTGTTACGTACTAAACTGAAAGGGGCTCATGCTAATACAGAGATGCTAAGTGAGGCAACCGAGATAAAAAAACAGGTCCTCTTACCAAGTTCCCTGAAAGCGAAACGATTTAAGCGGAGTCATGCGAAATTGTACCTTAAGCAATGGTTGTTAAATTTATATTCGTATGTGAAAGTTGGATGTTCCGACTACCTATCTGGAGCGTATTTAGGTCGGTTACTACACAGAAGAGCAGATGTGACAATTTGGTGTAAGTAATAAGCTATAAGTATTAGCAGTGCTGAAAAATACTGTACGTGATGTTTTCATAATTTTAGGTATATATAAGTATCTTTTTAGGGTTCCATAGTCTTGACAAACTGATAGTGGATGATCGCTTCAGATAAAGTTTGTAAGGCCGTTCTGGCCATAAGCATAAACTACTGGTGTTTACTATGAGGATTTCACAACCGCTCCCCCGCCTGGGAGTAAAGAAAAAAAAAAGGTATTTAAATGAATCGAATTGATTCCGAGTTTGAGACGCAGTTTGACTTTGATTTACGTATTTTAATTGAGATACAAAGATTGATATTAATTGGGTTTTTCTGATTTCCGATATAGAAAACAAAGACTCCTGCTCAAATATATTGTGGTAACTACAGGCAACTGCGGAACCCTACACTGCGCGCGGCATGACACGCACTTGGCCGGTATTTTATGCGAAAAGGGTA
This sequence comes from Chilo suppressalis, assembly GCA_902850365.2. Taxonomy (NCBI): domain Eukaryota; kingdom Metazoa; phylum Arthropoda; class Insecta; order Lepidoptera; family Crambidae; genus Chilo; species Chilo suppressalis. Next base: position 8,776,061 of record OU963895.1, on the reverse strand, counting down.
GCATACAAGCGTGTGGCCCGCTTGATGGTAAGTGGCCACTAGCCTATATGCATTTGCGATGCCTAAAAATATCACTCGCATATCGATGCGTCGATGATGCCTACCCTGACCCATGCCCCAACCCCTTGGAGCCCTGGAATCTTACTCACCGACAGAAACACAACACCACCACGAGGTAGTATTACTTTCAGTGCCGCCTTTGACCTATTGGAGGCCCTGGGCATATTACGGGGGGCCCCTGTGACTTCAGTTTGGTGATTTAACAGGAACTAGGGACTTTGTATTTGATCTGATAGGATAATGGGGCCCCTATGACTTTCGTTTGGTGATTTAACAGGAACTAGGGGCTTTGTATTTGATCTGAGGGGCCCCCTTATCGATCGAGGGGCCCTGGGCACTTGCTCTAAGTGCCCACTGGGAAAGACGGGTCTGGTTACTTTACTGTGATCTTTTGTAAGGTGAAAATAAGCGTAATAAACTTTATCCCAGTTGACTTATTAAAAGGTCTACTGAATGGTCATTTATGATTTGTTTATTTGTAAAGGTAGATCCAATTCTAGTGAAGAATCCGCTATGCGCAACCTCTCTTGCCACTTACTATGGATGTTAGTTAATTATGGTATTGTTGAAACGTACAAACCTGCTCAATCTCGTTTAAAGAACTGAATATATTAGAATGTGTATAATTTTGCAATTTTCAAGTAACTACAATGCGTATTGGTCGACGTGTAGGTTTTCTGGCTATTTTTATTCCCATTTCAAGGTAACACAGCAATTCATCTTAGTCTATAGAAGTAGGAGATCTATGTTTATAAAGCAAGTCTGTATAAATTGCTACACGAACAAAACCGATAATATTTTGTGTTATAATGAAATTCGCTGCATCTTCTGGACTACGCCATATATTCCAAATTAAAAACCAGAACGTATTTCGTTGGGCAACCAATAATTAATTAGGAACAACTCGAAGTTAGTTAATTTAAAAATAAAATAATTTCCAAGGTAAATTTTCGGGACACTGATAATAAGTGGAAAATTTATTGTTATATTTTTATTTTTAAGCATTTTACTGCTGGATGTTTAAGTGTCGCCGCAAACGGGCCACCGACCACAACCAACAAAAAGCCGCCACCGGCATATTTCTTGTAGTTTTCATACATTTTATATGGACTCGCCACATACAGTACGCCGGTGGCCGCCACACGCTACAAATCGTCGTTGCTCGCTTCTTGTGGCCCGCACCGGCCACTTAATGCGCCGATACAAAACGCCGCCACAAGTCACTCGCGCGATTCCCCACTCCTGTCTCCCTTACCTTAGTCGGCCGCTGTCGCGCGCTTCAGCCACTTTAGTAGCCGCTTCTAGCTTCTCGTGGCGTAAAAATATTAACTTTCTCTAGGTTTTAGACGGGATTCGAACTCGTGAGTGATATTGTTGATATCACTAAACACGGAGCAACTAGTCTAAGCTTCATCATCAGCCTATTAATGTTTCCATTTCAAGGTCAGACCTTCCCTATGGATGGAATAAGGAGACGGCTGTGACCCACCACGCGGTCCCAGTGCGAATTGGTGGGTGCTAACGACTGCAGGTGCATATGCTGGTCCCGACCAACGCCTTAACGTTCTCCGAAGCAGAGAGGAATCATATTTCGAATTTATTTATTTATCTTATTCGTCCGTGTTTGGGTCACAGACATGCATATAACCAAATTTCAACTTGATCGGTCCAGTAAATTCCGATGAATCAACTGTGACGAACAGATCCCTGATTGATCGGAAAAACAGACGAAAATAATGTGCCTTATAGATATTCTGGCTTATAATAATAAACATTAATTTGCTATTAATATCCACACTTATGAATTAACTTACTAATAATGATTGATGTTTAATATATATTCCGCTTGTAATCCCTCGTGAAACCAGATAATTTAATTATGTAACTAAACTAGGATATTATCGGATATCTATATGATCTAGTTTTCTCTAATTATAGCATTAATTAGCACAATATGTTTCTATAATGCAAATTCGATATTGTGCTGTGGTGAGTTATATAAATATTGTATGCTTTTTTTAAAAAAATAAACTGAAGGTTGATAAAAAATAAGCAACATTTTTATCCTTTTTAGGGTTCCTCAAAACCTCAAAGGAAGAAACGGATCCCTTGTAAGATCACTTTATTATCCGTCTCTCCGTCTGTTAAGACTCTTTATCTTGGGTAGAGGCAGCGGGTTGAAATTTTTACCATATACCTACTGTACGCAGTCTTTCTCCAATTTCGAATCTTGTGCGAGTTAATGGCTTTAAGCGCCGCTTGGCTATCAAAAAAGATATATATGTCCTGGTTTATGTAGTTTCGTGGAAGATTGGCTTCTGCACATTCTATGATGGCTTATACCTCTGCCTGGAATAGCGTGTTTTCCGAGATTCATGCTTTAGTTGAATCACGGCTTTTCGCCGTATATTCCAACATCCTACATTTCAGCCATTTGGACTTCCAGTCTTGCAGGATTCATAGTCGTTTGAACACACTACTCTAGTTGGCAGTTCCACCCTTAGATTAAAACAAAAAGGGTAGATACGGCACTAGCCTCACAAAAGTGATCCGCATAAATTGTGGTCCACGAACCTAATCGCTTTAGCAGTGCTTTAGTCACAACTTGACATGCAAACGACTTACATGTGAACGCCAAAAAGAAATATAGCTAATATTTTGTATTATTAAGTGAGCAAGGTAACTAATCGTTAGTAAATACTTTGAAATGATAACATTAGCTGTTGGAAGCACGGTAAAGTAACAGTAAATTTTCCTGAACAAATTTTTAACTTTTCCATGATTTTCTTTTTATTTAAAATGTTATTTAGGAAAAAATAATACTTATGATTACCCTTTCGATGTTTAAAAAAAAATACGTCATATGTTTTTTTTTCAAATTTCTTGAGTTTGATTTCCAGTTGTAGCAGGCGATTTAAAAAAAACTGCGAATGGAGTTCTATTTATTATTAAAAAGAAAATAATGTCTTCTTTCAGTAAAATATCCTATCTTCAATATTTAATATACTTTCCATTCGTTTTACAAACTCGTGGAACGCTCTGTATATGTGATAAAAATGAACATCAAGTGGCAGTTTTGTTGTGGAACTTAATCCCATGAGGAGTTCAAGCGTACGGGAAATCAAAGTTTGTGCGAGAAATGATTAATTTCAGTCTCCATCACTAATTATATTTTTAAACATACCAATTACTTGGATTACCCCCAACGTAAGCACAGCTTAACGGATAGAATGCATATATTGATACATATACGGTATATTTATCTAGAAATAATAGACATTAAACATCCCTGACTAAACAGTACAAATGATTGTATTCATCACATAAACATTTGCCCCACCGGGATTCGAATCCGGGACATCTGAGTAGGAGACATATTAAAACACAGCGTACATACTACTCACACCACGGAGCCTATTAATGTCCGCACTGCTGGGGCATAGGCCTTGCCACCGGATGAAAAAGAAAGTTTGTTCCTTGACCCATCATAAGGAGGAGTTCGAGGTAGTAAGTTTTGGATCACCCATCCAAAGACCGGCCATTGCGAAAGTTGCTTAACTACCACGATCGCAGGGACTCTCTTATCGGGAATATATTATGAGGTTAATAATGTTTAACATTTCGACAAAAGCACATACATTATTCAGAGACTGATATTGTTACATTATCTTCGCTCGTATATCTTTTGACGTGCTTATCCATTAAAAAACGAATTTGTGATTCATTTCATGTCGCCCACAGCGTAGCTTTAATGCCTCCTAAAATAGATGAAAAAAACAAAATTGTATTTCAGAGGGATTGTTATTATACTTTTTGTGCCCGTTTTTGAGTTTTCCGAATGACCAATGTGATGACGACCAAAATTTTTTAACCGCCTTCAAAAAGTAGCGGGTTCCCATTTTTTTTCTCCTATGTACGTACACCGATACCTATATCGATAGAATCCTATAGGGCCAAATGAAGGCGGCACCAGTTCGATCAGTCATATAGAAAGTAACCACTACATTTTAAGAGACGGCACTTTCTAAAACACTTAACACAGAGTGGTTACTTTCTCTATATGGCGCCAGTCCCCATGTCTATATGGACATGAGCCCAGTTCGGAATGGCCTTAGTGCGGAATGGTCCCAATGTGAAATGGACCCAGTCCGCGTTGCGCGCGCAACCCCATTTAAAGAGATGGAAGCAGTATTGGTTAATAACGTCTTCTCTTTTTCTTAAACTTCATATTAATTACTATACAACGTAATCTGTGAAGATTTACTTCCGTAGTATGCGTTTTTTTATAAAAATTAGGCAACGAAATGTCCGCATCCCGTGCGCGTTGAGTCTGTGACAAGTCCTCACTATTTGCGCCACTCAACTATAGAAATGTGCTAACCGAAAAGTGAAAATCGTCCTCCGAGTAAATACACTATTATCAATTGAGCATCAACTATTCTACTCAACAAAACAAAAAAAAAATTGAGTCTGCCATTGAATGACTATTGTCTGATTGTTTGCATCGAAAAATAACCAGCAACCTCGTTTTTATTTAAAAAAGTTTACTTTTGTACTTTACACAATCTATACTTATAATAAATCTGTAGAGATGTCAATTCTGTACATGAAATATATTTTTAAAATAACTATCAGGGGGTGATTAGTGATCGATACTGATGCCAAAAATGCAATCAGTAAAATTTCTGTCTGTCTGTCTGTCTGTGTGTATGTTCCTTATAGAAACAAAAACTACTCGACGGATTTTAACGAAACTTGGTACAATTATTCCTCATACTCCTGGGCAGGTTATAGTATACTTTTCATCACGCTGCAATCAATAGGAGCAGAGTAGTGAAGGGAAATGTTGGGAAAACGGGAGAAGTTACTCCATTTTTTAAGCTTCCGTCGCGTGTGCAGCCTTAATGGTTAAAGTTACATAGAAATCATGTATGACGAAAATATTCTACATAAAATTGTCTAAAAAATATATTGCAACAGCATATGTCTATCTTTTATGGTTGACTCACAATAACACGTGTAACTCCCGATAGCTTAGCAGTTCGGAGCATTCTGATCATATTTGTTTACTCTTACGTTTATAATACTCTGACTCATCCCTAATTTAAAAAAGTTAACATTATTACATATTCAATAAAAAAAAACTTAGAAATCGGTATAGAAACACCAAACTTATACATGAAATAAGCCATCGCGCCGTCGCACGTGAATACTGAATCATGTTATAAGGATTATTTTTGTGTAACGGTTGCCGCGCTCGACACGGGTCGCGGCGGCGCGGCGGTAGGGTATCATAAGGCGGGAGGTCCGAGAGCGAGCTGTCTAAATCTGTTTTCTGCGTCGCTCCCCCCCCCCCCCCCCCCCATGATCGCTTCCGATTAATTCTTAGAGGCCTTCCCGGCCAGAGGCAGCCCCTACGGGTGTTTTTTAGTCAGTACGAGTCTGACATAACCTTTCAGCCGGCTGTAGGGTATCCATGAGGATTTCACACCTGCCTGAAACAAAAAAAATAAAAAAAGAGAGCGAGCGAGCTTCAATATTTGGCTGTTGATGCGTTCGGACCGCTCGACATTATTGACAGACAATAATTGATATTGAGAAACCGTGCTTATCAGCGCGACTTTTAGTCTTTAAATAGTTTATATGAATTTGTTTTGTTGTTATTTTGTAAAATAGGTATAAGTTGTTTTGGTAGTGTTTAAATATTCGTTCAAATTAAAAATTATTAAGCGTAGGTACTTTTATTAATTAAAGTAGTTATAAATATTTATTTTTAAGTGAAGTAGGTATAGGTAGATCGTATTGCACAGGCGTTTCAGCTTTATTTTCATTTCTTTTTTGTTGTGAGTTGCATATATTTCTGGTTATAATTCTATAAGAATATTTTAGTTTAAATAGTCACTTAGATTTTAAGTGTAAGGTAGCTAAAGTTAGGACCACGTATTAGACGACTTTTCGTGTTGCTATAGTAGATCTCGGTGTCAGTTGTTTTTCACATGGTCAGTTATATGTCGCTCTTTCCCGGGTTAGCAGTTCTAGAAATCTTTATGTTTACGTGCCGCCGGGTCAACTTTCAACGTAGTTTACCCGGAAGTTTTGCGCTGAAGTATTTACATTCTATATGTACTTAAGCCTCATGTGAAAGTGACCTAAACAATATTACCAATAGATTAACATAATAACATACAAAGAGTTACACGCTGATGATCTCGGGGCACAGTGATAATAATAATATTCTGCGGTTCCTTATTGCGATATTTTTAACAGTATTGTGGATTGACATATTATATTTCCCTACTAAAATACGAAAGTTAATCTGTCTGTCACATCAAAACCACGGAACCCTGAGAAAGGACATATGCTACTTTTTTACGAAAAACGACGAAAACGCGGACGAAGTCGCAGGCTAAAGCTTAAAGTTATAAATAAAAACTACTTTTAATAAGCAAAAGAAAGGAGCGCAGTAGGATATCGGGTATTGAACAGGAATCAGTAGAGCAGTCACTTAGTGTGTGTTCACACATTTTAGAGAAACGACGTAATTTGTGAGTCTTGAACGGTGAAATGCCTTCCAAAATGAGTAAAAACTACGTGGACTCTGTTTGATTTATTTCCGGAGATTTTATTAAATTTAGGGTCAAACACTGTTGTTTATCCAGGCTTTTAAAAGGCTTAATTAAGCATTATGAAGCTTACTTTAACTTTTTATTCGAAGTCAGGATAAAAAATGGGCGTTACACGAGAATATACCAAATTTCCATGGTATTTTCTTTACTTCAGAAAAAAATATATAATATTAAGTATGATATATCCTTATTCGATATGGACCATGATTATTTTAATATCTATGTTGAATAAAAAATGTTTTATTGAAACAATTTACTAAGGCTCTACGTCAAAATTCTGAAGCCATTTTTCCCAGAATTTACAGACTTAAAATTATAAGATATACTAAAAATATCAATTTTTAAAACTAAATCAATATGTTTTTTTTGTATTCATAGACTTGGTTTATTTATCTAAAGTAAATAAAAAAGTTTTAAATAAATATACTAATGATTATTTTCTTGTTATATACAACTTAAACAAAACAGTTTGCAATTTTCCATGAAATTTAAAATTTCATTCTGATAATATATTGTTTTAAACTTTCATGGTCACTAACATTATAGTAATATATAACGTCAGGTAAGCGATTGAAATAAAAAATCATAAAAATTTCAATCATGAGGACGGGTTTAAATTGTCGGGTGTCTGGAATCCTGTGGTTCGTATGTGTAAAACCGGAAATAATCAAAAAAGTGTCGTGTCGCGATCCGATACTGTAAGTGTTGGGTGTCGAGAACAGTTTCGAGTGAATAGTGAGAATGTGAACAGTGGTACGGGTATCGAACGCAATAAAAGACTTCGTCGGAGGGTAGTCTGCCAATAACAGCCAACCCGCAATTACTTCAGTTACTCCGTGATCATGGCGCTTGCAACAGTGCCGAAATATCGGAAACTCGCTAAAAACAAGGAACATGGTAACAATCCCGTAAATAACTTATATTCATTCTGATAGCTACAAAAGCAAACTTTTTTAAATAAAAATATTGTTTCTTACATTAATTAGGTATCAGAAATCAAAATCTGGTACAATGAACTCAGACTCAAAATTCGTGTTGACTGGTGCTATGGTTAATATGTTCTCTTCACTCTTCCGAGATTTTGTATAAAAAATACACTCAAATAGAAAATAGTCAATTTGAGTAGCTTTTTTATACAAAAATAGGAAACTCTTTTAGGAGAAAATTGTGTAGGCACTATTTGATAAAAACTGCTACACTTGACTTTAAATTAATGGCTGAGGAAACAGGAATAGAAATTTAATCCGTTAATTTCAAAATATTTGATGTTTTCAAAGTGTAAAATAATTTCACACATTGAATGTATGAATATTTTTTTGTAGCTGTTCCTTATATTGTTCCTTCTTTATCTACATTTCTGTGAAGATAAAATCGCCCACCGCTCCTTCTTTCATCTCCTAGGTTTGAATCCCAGAAGAATAGGTTATTGGCAAGAGCGTAAGAATTATAAGAGAGCGATAGCTAATTTTCTGTTCGGGGTAAGTATCATCCATTTTACAGAAGACCACTGAGAAAAATGCGCTTTAAAATATCTAAGGCGCTTGCTATCAGGCAGAAGCTCAAAATGCTTGATGGACACCCATTTTAAATAAAAATACATAAGCAAATTTATAACATATACTACTACTCACTCTGTTAAATTCAGTGTGAAAAATTGTAAAAACTTATATGATGAATTGAGGCACACTATTTACACTTCAACAGTCATACATGAGTGAGTAATGTGCAGCGGATCGATCCAACCTTGGATGCTGACTCCACGGGGGAAATCAGGCTATTGGTACAAAAACGACGGAGTCTGCTGTGCTGATGGTTCAAGTTACAAGATTAGTGGCATAGTATTATTTTTTATATGAATCCAGCTCTGTACTGTTTTGCACGTGCGAAATATGTTTAAACCCGATAAAATAAAGCATCTACTCCTCAGGAAGCCGAAATAAGCATCCACATTCACGCATGTTCACGAAGCTTTACGGCATAAGTTTATGGCTGGCATAAAATAAAACAACAGGAAATACTCGGCAAACTTTTATTTGGACAGGATTATAAATAGTAAGACTTTGCTTATGAAGAAGCCATTATTCACTTTTATTCGCCTTTTTGTATACTTTTTTATTTTTATTAATCTAAGTAGTGTAGTAGTAGCTTACTGATGCCTTTTTTGAAAAAGTCTGCAGGACGGGAGGCTAACAATTCTTCAAATGCAATTTGAACTGTCTCTCGGCTATTGAATTTTTCCCCCCTGGAATTATTCAAATTCTGGAAAAAGGAAAAAGTAGATGTAACCATGCGATTCAATATGCTTTCGTTTGTGTGCCTGTTGAGCAGTGCAAGGCTCGAATCGACGCGTACTTCGCGCTGTCGACCATTCAATTCGTGGGCCATTCATTTGTCAAGCTTTTTTACCTTGCCAATTTCACGCAAATGGACCAATATTTTTTGATGCTAACATCGAAAGCTGATGCTCATTCAGCTGTAGATTGAGAATCATCAGCTTCCACAATCGCCTTTAATTCGTCATTATCGACTAAAGTTCGGTCGACCACGGGGTTCATTTCTTAGGTCGAAATTTCCAGAACGGTAAAGGGAAAACCAATAACGGGTGGTGCGATCGTTATTAGTGTTCGCTCCGTATATGTCGTTGAGGTTGCGTGCCGCTTCTGCCGCTTTGCTGTCACGACGGTACTCATAGTCCATAATTTCTCGAATTTTTAAAGTATCCATGATGACGAAATACGTATAAATGCGCTGAAAACAGAACGCTATCCGTTTAAAAAATGACTAATTTTCAAAAAAGAATTCCATATTCTCAAAAAAAAAATATATAGAATTCTTAGAGAAAAAAATAACAAATTGGAGTTGAAATAGCCAGTACGGCAGAACGTCAATTTCATAGGTAAAGACCTATTATTATTTAATTAGAGGGGCAAGAATTAGATCAAACAATTCCAAACTAAACTCAGAAATGTAAGCAAAAATAGCGACACTAAGGCCCGTATTATATAAAAAAAATCCTCAGAGTCTAACTGTACTCAAGTAAAGATCAGCACTTAGTTCTTATTCTGTAATACAGACCTAAGAAATTGTTTCAGTTGATAAGGTGAGGCTCGCTGAAGCAACACATTTTTATTTTCACCAACAGTACTACTCGCATGAAAATTAGGTGACCTTTTGTAAAATAAAAACAGCAAAATGATATTATGTTCGTCTTCTTTATGAATAAATCCTCGTAGCATAATCAAATTACCGATAAATCGTTTTCATCTTATCACGTTGCATTGATAATGCTGTAGGAAGTTATACGGGTATTAAACTCGTATCTATAGATAGCTAAGATTACAAAACGGTGCACTCACCGCTGTTGGAATAAGGAGGTTGCTAGATAGGGACGATAAAGGTAAAGTAAACGGAATTTTAAGTCCGTCAGTAGATTATCAAAAAAATAATAGGCACATATGTTTTCTATTGTCAATCAACCAAAAAATTACAAAAATAAAGTGGTTCAAAGCAAGGAAGTGGCTCGTGTCGTTGCTTCTAAGTAAAAAAATATCATGACGTGACGTCATGTGACATTTCAAATAAATATATGTCTCTAATTTTTACTAGAAAAAAATCCACGCGGACCAGGTAGCGGACGGGAATCGAACCCGCACCCTTCGCAATATCTAGAAATACTTTTCTTTAGATTTAATCATCTAGCCAATATAAACACCAATGTGTCCAACTGTGTGTTTACTTTACGGCAAAAAAAGTTGGTCATCATCCTTATTATTCAGTTAAGGCGAATCACCGGAATTTCGTACCTAGCAGAGAAACCTGGTTTGCTAATTCGAATTATTATGGTTTCAGCTTTTCTCTTATAAATTAGACGCATGAATTACGCAGACAACCAGGGAGCCCTATAGAAATATTACAGGATAGCGCGCTGTCGGTAACAAGATGACTAGCTTTGTTGGATAAGGTGTCTTATATTAAAAGTTATGTAGCTTTTATTATTAAGGCTTTTAAGAGAGATAGAGCACGGCAGCTTTTCTGCACCAATTGGAGCGCCTCTCTGGGCAACAAGCCTAAATTTTTATACTAAGTCCATGTACCAATAATATGGAAACTATAGTCTTGTGTTAGATGGGGGGTATTACATAAGATCGTAGAAGAGCAATTCTACTTTTTGGTGATGTGTAAGGTTCCCGGGCTGCACAGAGTGGGGATAGATTGCGTTCAAAGTGATAACATGAGAATTGCTGGGTGGCACATTTTCTATTACAAAGGCTGTCTTTATGACTTCCTGTAAATTTACCATTAGTACCTTTCGCACGAATTAATATCTCTCGATTTTGATACTCATCAATCATCATCGCCATCAAAAATCTTTTTAACATAATCTTTAAAAAACTTTGACATTTGACATGTATCGAGATCGAAATCAACTATTCAAATTCGTTATTAGTTCGTGTTAAAGGTACGAAAGTAATTTGGCTTTTACTCATAACTCTGCGCTTCTAAATTTTGATGTATGATTTTATTGGTTATAAAGTCTTCTTGACTCTGGTACTGACATCTTAAATAAATTTCGATATTTTTTTTGCAACTGGGCTTCATATACATACCGCAAATCAATAATCGACAATAATCGAAATATATACCTACTGCGCCCCATACCCCTAGCATGAACCATAATCGAATTGGAATAGTTTGCGAATTCGAAATATCATTGTCAATTTTTTTTAACAGCAGCGCCATAACGTACGCTACCAGAACTAAAAATGATGAGTACACATTTGACAATGACATTTCGTACTCGCACACGATACGAACTCGATATTGGTTCGTGCTAAGGGTACTGTAAAAAAGCAACACCCATAAACACATAATAGCAAAACTCTTCCCTTTTTCGACCTCCAAACTTTCATCTACTTTCGATGTTGCACTTCATGTAACTGCAGACCGTGTTATGTCAACGTTATCCGTACAGTATTCACGTGCCAATCTGAATATCCTTGGCGCCGGTTCGATACTCCCCCAGCAGCCAATTTAAAAGTATGATTGTGCCTTCAACTTCGACATTTCGCTATCGTCTCTTTGTTTATTGTTTGCGTGCCGCTACGACTTATAAATATTTATAACGGACACCACCATGCGATCTCAGATGGGACAAACTGCTTAGGATACCCGAGAATAATAATGCAGAGCAGATTTCATTTAGGATTAAGATTAGTTGATCTAATATTGTTCGTAAATCTGTTAATGATGTTACGTTTAAAGGGAGGTGAACTTTTTTTTTCTTCTTAATTACTTCACCGTTTTGTTTATTTATATCTTTAGTTATTGTAAGTTAAACAAATTGATATAAATAACATATAAGGCGAGGTAATGGTTCTGAACATAATAACTCTTATGAATGAAAGTAACCAACTTACTTAGGTGCAGCGCGGCAGCGCTTGCTAGCTGAGTTAATAATAGAGATGTTGACTAACTTTATTTTTCGTCTATTAGGTAGATTATCAAAAAGTATTGAACACGCATAGCTGGATTAATAAACAAGTCTGATTCACTTGTTGTAAGTTTAGAGGAGCTATCTGATAAAAATAAAAATATTGACGTGATATGTGTAACGGAGCACTTTATGATGGCTGGCTATGAGAGCTTCCTATCTGTCCCCAATTACCAGATAGCTTCGCACTTTAGTATTTCAAATCAAAAATGCCATCGATGGAAGGCATTACCGAAGGTAGCAGAGCTTTCATTGCCGGGCATATTCGAATGCCTAACTGCTACATTATAGGATTGTAATAGTATGCATTTATAGGGTTCCTAAAACGCCTATATGAACATATTTTTCTCTAAGATGGATCAATTATTATCCCTTCTGAGTAGAAAATAGTTCGATAATATTATAATAGCAGGTGATTTTAATATTGACGTACTAAAAAAATACTTAATTACTTAAATATTAAATACGACGTACTTAATTATAATCTAAAATTAGCATTGAAAGAGCCAACCAGATTGATAAGCCATACATGTATTGATAATTTTGACCAAAACTTTCTAAAGGCGTGCAGGACGGTGGTGATAGAATTAGCTTTATCTGATCATAGTGCTCAACTATTGACTTGTTCTGTGAAGAATGTACCAGCATTGAAATTATGGCTAAAAAAATGAAGAGAATATAGTGCCGAAAATATTACAAAATTTAGGGATCGCCTCATGAAGTTATCGTTCTCAGAAATATACGACACAGATGATCCAAACACTGCATTTTCCTCATTCATGAGTTATTTTAAGTTATTTTATGACCTTTGTTTTCCATGTAAGCTAATCACTATGTTATCAGGAAGCCCAAGTGGGTCTCCAAAAGTATTTAAATATGCAATAAGAAAAAAAGACGACTTCTTTGGAATTATCGACTTAAACCAACAACATAAATAAAGAGATTTTAGTAAAATACAAAAAACTGTACAAAAAAAATATTCGACATACATAGCGAGCACAGAACGATTTTCTAATAAAACATTTTGAAAATAAGTCGAAATCTACTTGGTCTATTATAAATAAAACCAGGCTTAATGTTCCTAAACATCATATTTTGGAAATTAATGTTAACCACGAAACTATTGTGAATCCAGAATAAATAGCCAATATTTTTTATAATTATTACATTGACAAAATAATTTCGACATCGGTTTCTAAATCATATAAATCCTCCAAATTAGAAAATAGAAGAGATTATTTTTTTATGGCACCCTGTATGCCTTAAGAAATTTTAAATATTATAAAAAAAATTAAAAATACAAATAGTGAGGGGCATGGTGGCATATCGACTAAGATAGTTAAGTCAGTGGGGGATTTGATAAGTGGTCATTTGAGTCATATTATTAATTTGAGCATTATAAGCTTGATAATTAAGTAGTTTCAACTTTACCACACTGAATAGGATAAACAGTTTGCAAGTACACATTATTGTAGTAAACATATACGACTTGCTATTAGCATAAGTAATGTTTGTATGTTCTTATTATGCACTGGCTGTATTTTACATAACCACTTCAAGCTATGGGAGAATGGCTTTCACTGGCACAAGTGTTCTTACACTTAAAAGGGGAATCCAACCATTGTAACATTCTTTATGTAAGTAATAAACATTATTTCATTTTCATTTATTTCATGAATGAACGTCAACGACTTCAAGCGATAGATAGGTAACAGGTAAGGAGATAGGGAAAGGATGTCTAAAATAAAATAAAAAATCATTTAACATAGTGCTTTATTCGTCTTCTATTATAATTAAAATGTCGTCTAGAAATTGTGCAGGTGCAGGGTTGTGATCTTGGTACCTAGCCAAGGGTGGTTGGGTGGATTGGTGGGTGCTGAAACGGATCCTCAAGATATTTGGTAACGTGCACATTCTCGGGTGCTAAGGATTCGTGGGTGATGTGGCTTCGCGGATGCTGAGGATTCGCGGGAGCTAGTGATTGAAGTTAACAGGTGCTAACTTGGGATTCGTGGGTGCTGATATTTAAAATTCGCGGGTGCAATTTATTAGGTTTGGTGGTGCTAATTTGAGATTCAGGGGGAAAGTGTGTGGTCGGAGCCGGTCGGAGTGGGGGGTGATAGGTTTATTTTCGTTACGACATTTCTTGATTCGGTCCGCGCTCAAAGCCCGCGATAAAAGCTATGCAATAGCTTAATATTCTTAGAAATTATCAAATAATTGAGGAGGGCTGAGTCTGGAAATAAAAACTATAAATTAAGTACTCTCTTTTTTTCTATTGTGGCTTAGCGTCATGTCTTTTGAGCCTACTACTTTAAGTGATTTAAGCGATTAAATCAACTTCAAGTAGGTATGTTGTTCGTTTGTTGTGCATCGCTTTACGCTTAAACTACATTATGAAATTTTCAGAAAGATCGTGAAACATTGTTTTATTCAATATTACAGTGAAAGCATAATAAAAAAACCTCAACAATACAAATATAAAATCATTATAGTAATTAATGTAATTTACGGGATAATTACCATGCACCTTGTTTTTAGCAAAGTTACTCCGTGATCATGGCGCTTGTAACAGTGCCGAATATATTAAATATTAGGGACCATGAAAGTTTAAAACAATAAATCAATCCGATATAAAGGGATGGATTCAGTGATCTATTTTAGAACGTCTTCTTTTTTTCTCAATCATTATGTTAATTTTATAATAAAACATAAACTCAGAAGCATTAATATCGTGCGGTTCACCTAATTTCCGAGCAACAAATGTCCGCACACTGTGTGCGTTGAGACGGTGACAAGTCCTAGGCGTGCAAAAATTTTCATAATACGCGGAGAAAAGTCCGTCGCCTGCGCAGGTCATTATGACATTACGTCATATTTTCACCGTAGCTAGTAAATTAAGAGTTTAGTTTTTTCTTATTAGAAAGTTTAAATATCGAACAAAAAGTATATAGAATGTCTGTCTCCTATTCTTCTATTCCAGGGTTCATTATTAATTCAATTATATCTAGAGGCAAACTCAATCAACATTCGATTCCTTAACTCTACTGGTACGCATTATTATTAGCCAGAAACCACCCCTGGTCCCCCATTAAAACTCCTTATCTGCCACCGAATACTTGAACTCGGAGCAGCTCGTTAAATTTGTCCCATAAAACAATGATAAGACGTCGCCGGCAATATAATTGTTCCTTTAATTTTAAATGGCAAGGATAACCCACAGCTTTTGATTGCGTCACTCACGCCGTACACCAAGTTTTCCGCTCGGGAGAATTTCATTGAGCCCGTTTAAATGTCTCCATTGTGTAGTCTATTAGATTCATTAGGTGCTAATTGTGATTTTCTTTGTTGGGATAGGAATTATATCTCAGTATGTATGCGGGATAGATATGGTGACCGCTAAAGTCGAGTGCAAACGACCGAAAGGACAAGGCTAACTAGATGGTCTGACTCGGAGAGACTGGTGTAAAATTTAGGCGACATTGGATGAAATAGGTATTTAAAATATGTTTGAATCCATATCTATGAGGTTGGCTTTAGTGATATTTACTACTACTAATACCTATAAGTGGGGCACAGGCCTACCCTATGGATGGAATAGGGTTACTTAGATTAAATTAAGAATATTAGTGTAATCACACTAATTTTCTTTATCAGGACTACAACTTAATGGCGACATATTTTATACCTATTTAACACGAAAACGCACTTAATTTAACAATATATTATAAAGTGAAATGAGAAAAGATGACACTATCTTCCACAATAAAGTGCCAACTTGGAAAATTTAAATATTATAATGTATTCTGGTACGTAGAATGTGATTTTTAATTGGAAATATTAAATTAATACGTGATGTAGAAATTTGTACACCTTTTTGAGCATATTGATTTTTTTGCACAATTACCGCATTATATTACAAAACCTTTGCCTCAAATTAAACCTGGTTTAAAACTGATGCTGTCAATACTGTTTGTTAAAAAGAAGACAGAGTTATTATTAGGTTTAAACCAAGACCAACTTTAGACCGCATCTTGGAATCACGTGGTTAAACTTTAAATGGAAGTTTTCAGGAGCGATAGCTCAGGTGGTTAGCGGGTTCGGCTTTCGATCGCGGAAGTTAAGCAACTTTCATAATGATCGGTCATTGGATGGGTAACCAAAAGTTTATTTTCTCAAGCTTCTCCATGTTTCGGAAGGCACGTTAAGCCGTTGGCCCCGGCTGCATTTGCAGTCGCTACGACCGACCAATCCGCATTGGGCCTCACTATTCCTTTCACAGGGAAGGCCTGTGTCCCAGCAGTGAGGACATTAATAGGCTGATGATTACAATGAATGTTTAAATGGAAGAGGGGTGCAGTAACCTTTAAGTCTCAGAACAATAACTGAGCTAAAGTACCTAAAGTATAAGCTTTCAATCATGTTAAGTGCTAAGCGGCAGGCGAGCCCGACTATTATTAGAGTCTCGTACATAATAATAACACATTGTGTGTACAAGTTACGTGGATTAGAGACAAAATCCGCGTAACTAGTGACACACTGTGTAAGTTGCACCACAGAACTAGTTAAAGTTAAATTGATTTGATACTATGATTTAAACTGACCTCGCTTGGACAGTTATCACTTTCAAATTATGATCTCATTTTGACTATTGTCAAATGGTGCAATCCATTTTTATTTAGCACCACTCACGCTAACTCAGCTAAAGTAAAGTATAATCTTTAAATCTTAACTGTTATGTGCTAAGCAGTAGATGAGCCCGACTAATGTACATTAATATTTTCCTTCCGTCACTCTGGGTAGAATAGGGGTGATGACGGGGTACAATAAACGAAATTCTTTTTAGTCCGTCAGTTCGATGATCAAAAAATAATGGACACGTATTTTTTCTTTGGGCAATCTACCAAAAAATGACAAAGTTATAGCGCGTCAAAGTTTGGGAGTAGGGGCTTGTGACGTCACTTTTAAGTGAAAATTGTACCAAAACGTGACGTCATGCAACTTATCAAATCAATATATCTCTGCAATGTTTATAAGAAAAAATACATGTCCAATACATTTTATAATCTACCTGATATACGAAGAAAAAAAATTTGTCATCATCTCTTTTTGAGTTACGCGTGTTTTGTCTTTTTAATTTATTTACAACTAGCTTTAGCCTGCGACTTCGTCCGCGTTTTCGTCGTTTTTCGTAAAAAAGTAGCATATGTCCTTCCTCAGGGTTCCGTGGTTTTGATGTGACAGACAGATTAACTTTCGTATTTTAGTAGGGAAATATAATATGTCAATCCACAATACTGTTAAAAATATCGCAATAAGGAACCGCAGAATATTATTATTATCACTGTGCCCCGAGATCATCAGCGAGTAACTCCTTGTATGTTATTATGTTAGTGTATTGGTAATATTGTTTAGATCACTTTCACATGAGGTTTAAGTACATATAGAATGAAAATACTTCAGCGCAAAGCTTCCGGGTAAACTACGTTGAAAGTTGACCCGTCCGGCACGTGAACATAAAGATTTCTAGAACTGCTAACCCGGGAAAGAGCGACATATAACTGACCATGTGAAAATAACTGACACCGAGATCTACTATAGCAACACGAAAAGTTTGCCCTTGAGCCTTATTTATTGTCATTGCATAACACACCGATACTGGGAATTGCGTTCTTTTAAATTGGAATGGAAAATTATTTGGTATCATGGGAATTCTGGGATAAAAGATGGTTTCTCCTGCACCGCAACTTATTGAAATTTGAGCCTCGATTACATTTTGTTGCAACTGGTTTACTTTAAGCCGAGTTCCATTGCAAAGTTGTGGTGGTCTATTTCGGAGTAGAATAATCGGAATGCCAATTTTTAAACAACTTTCATGAGAAGGAAGTCCGGGCATATTTAAAGAATTTAAAAATTCTATCGGGTAATTAGTAGCTTCTTGTTAATCGGCCATTCTATTTGTTGAACTATAAACTTTGCTTTCCTCCTGGATATTCGACAGTATTTTATTATTAATCTCAGATGCCTGGTCATTGCGAGGAGTTAAAATGGACCTTTCGCATAGCCAAGAATTGTCCTTATTTAATATATTTGTTACGTCACCGTAAACTGACGATATAAGATGTTGTTGGGATTGCACTATACAACATAACTCAGGAGTCAGAATAAGTTTTCCTTGGTGTAGCAGTGGATAGGTATAAAGATACCTAAGGTGAAGGTATTTTCTTTAATAATATATCAGAAAATTCACGATCATCAGGGTTATCTACAGTTCTCACTCGCATGTTTATAGTCAAATGCACCGATTGTATATCACGCCACAAATAAGAGCTTTTCAGGCAAGCCCTAACCTCATCAGCTCGGGTTCCCCGTGGTATTGACGACCTCCGTGGCCGAGTGGTTTGTACGCCGGGTTTCATGGTGTCGCCGACTCGAGAGGTCCCGGGTTCAAATCCCGGTGGGGGCAGATGTTTGTGTGATGAATACGAGCATTTGTACTCCAGTCATGGATGTTTAATATGTATTTTCTATATAAATATATTTATATATGTACAGTATATGTATTCTATCCGTTACCCTAGTATCTCATAACACAAGCCTTATAGTGTGCTTACTTTGGGGCTAGGCTAATTGGTGTGAGTGTTGGAAATATTTATTATTATTATTTATTATTACCGGTAAGGTTTGTCGGAAATCACCACAAAATAAATCTGTGATACCGCCCATTGGTCGATTATTTTGTCTTATATCCCTTAAAGTTCTGTCTACCGCTTCTACTCCTTTTCGATGGGCCATCGTACATTCATCCCATATGATTAAATTACACTTTGAACGAATATTTAAACACTACCAAAACAACTAATACGTGGTCCTAACTTTAGCTACCTTACACTTAAAATCTAAGTGACTATTTAAACTAAAATATTCTTATAGAATTATAAGCAGAAATATATACAACTCACAACAAAAAAGAAATGAATATAAAGCTGAAACGCTTGTGCAATACTATCTACCTATACCTACTTCACTTAAAAATAAATACTTATAACTACTTTAATTAATAAAAGTACCTACGCTTAATATTTTTTAATTTGAACGAATATTTAAACACTACCAAAACAAGTAATACCTATTTTACAAAATAACAACGAAACAAATTCAAATAAACTATTTAAAGACTAAAAGTCGCGCTGATAAGCACGTTTTCTAAATATCAATTATTGTCTGTCAATAAGGTCGAGCGCTCTGAACGCATCAGCGACCCGTGTCGAGCGCGGCAACCGTTACACAAAAATAATCCTTATAGCATGATTCAGTATTCACGTGCGACGGCGCGATGGCTTATTTCATGTATAAGTTTGGTGTTTCTATACCGAGTATTATAAACGTAAGAGTAAACAAATATGATCAGAATGCTCCGAACTGCTAAGCTATCGGGAGTTACACGTGTTATTGTGAGTCAACCATAAAAGATAGACATATGCTGTTGCGGGATATTTTTTAGACAATTTTATGTAGAATATTTCCGTCATACATGATTTCTATGTAACTTTAATCATTAAGGCTGCACACGCGACGGAAGCTTAAAAAATGGAGTAACTTCTCCCGTTTTCCCAACATTTCCCTTCACTACTCTGCTCCTACTGATTGTAGCGCGATGAAAAGTATACTATAACCTGCCCAGGAGTATGAGGAATAATTGTACCAAGTTTCGTTAAAATCGGTCGAGTAGTTTTTGTTTCTATAAGGAACATACACACAGTGTCTGTCTGTGTGTATGTCTGACACACAAAAATTTTACTGATTGCATTTTCGGCATTAGTATCGATCACTAATCACCCCCTGATAGTTATTTCAAATATATATTTCATGTACAGAATTGACATCTCTACAGATTTATTATAAGTAATAGATATCATTTGAGTGTCGTATACAAAATCATGTTTAACCCGCCAAGTTTGGACTAACAACGCAGTTGGTAGTTCAATCCTCTTGATTTTTCTAATATAACTTTCTTTCTTCTGTCTAATAATTCTGTCAAATAACTATTATTAAATTACCATAACTCAGTGGAGTTCTAATTAAATACAAGCTACGTAAAACGTGAATGAAATTTTGCAGTTAAATTGAACATTATTCCGACCTCAATTTTGTTGTAACCTTAGTTGCCTTGGTAATTATTAGAGTATGGCTTTTATTTGATATTCCATCAACTTACAAGTGAATGGAATAGGCAAGTGATCGGATTAGCATAAATAAATAATAATGAGATAGATGTTACGAAGTATCTTAGTTAAGGAATGAACAAAGGACGGAGAGCAAATTGTGAAATAATTTAATAGAGACACTTGAAAGTGGTAGTCGGGTAAAGTGGTTTCCGGCAGCGATAAAACATATACCAATTGAAATCTTGTTTTAAGAAATAACATGAACATATATGTGTATTTATATTTTTTTATTTATTTCCGATTAATTTTTAAATTGCGTTTGAAAATTCACCAATTTCGTAATGATGCCGGCCACCCTGTCATATGTAACGTAATATTTTTAGTCTGTACCAGTTTATTAACGTCAACTCAATCGTGAAATTGTAGAGAAATTATTTTACCAATTTTTGATTATTTTTTCTTTAAATTCAATACCCACAACAATAATGACATACATCCATGATTTCATAGTAGAGTCTGTGCGGAAAGAGAATCGGCGTGGCGAAAAACGGAACTAACATTAAGATTTTTATTTGGCAATCAAACCCAGCAATCTGTAAAACGTTAAAGTTTTGTATTGATACGAATTTGTTTGTGGTTGTAATTTCTTGCGGTTTTTTGTATTTTATCATATCTAAAAGGGGTAAAACCTTACAAATACGGTAGAAAAGCACTACAGCGCCCTCCAATCTAAATCCCATTCTCTTTCCGCACAGACTGTAACCCGGAAATATGTTATTAGTGTAAGCATTTGAATTTGTCTTAATATACGTTTCCCGCTGATCTAGCTTCAAGTCTTTTTACCAAAGTGAGGAGTTTTGCGGATCATGGACCCGTGGTCCTTCCGGTTTCTCATACTGGAGGGACCACAGTATACTACTATGTACACGTGGTCCTACTAGAGTTAACAAGTATTAATTGCCTTAATACAGTATTTATCGATACCATATTCATTGCCAAGTAATATGATATCGATAAATAATAAAAATAAAGTATTAACACAGTATCGTTAAATATTAAATGCTAATTTAATCTTTGAACTTCAGACTTAGTAATGAATTTAGGTGTTATGATGGCATTATTTTTAGCAACTAATCATGGAATTTATTTATTATCAATCACATAGTCATTTTTGGGTTCCATAGTTCTGACAAGGAACCCTTATAGTTTCTTCATGTCCGTCTGTCTGTCCGTCCCCGGTTTTGCTTGGAGACTGTTAGCATTAGAAACCTATAATTTTGTTGAGTTTGTATGTATATCAATCACGCCGTCAAAATGGTAGAATAAAATCACAAAAAAAATAGGGTAATAATATGTGACCTCGGGATGATTTTTTTTCATCATCTACCCCATCGTTAGGGATATCGTTGAATAGGTCTTTTAAAATAACAAAGGGGTTCCTAAGACTATTTCCTTCCCTCCTGTAAAAGCTAAACTATTGACTTGAAAAACCTGAAAAAATTCGTGTTAATAGTAAACACTATGAACTTTTAAGGAAAATTATAACGGTTAAAATAGATTAGTTCGTTCCAGAGGAACCGTCGTTCAACTTATGTATTAGAAAATTTGTGACCTAATAAAAATTCCTTAGAAGAAAACATTAAAATTGACTTGACCAAGTAATCGCTTAAAATATAGACTCCTTCCAAACTATTTTGTGGTGACCACGAGCAACTACGGAAGCCTACACTGCGCGTGGCACCACTCAAAACAACTTAAACAATGAGATCTGTACCCCTAGCACGAACCAAAATCGAATTCGTAACGTTCGCGAGTCCGAAATGTCATTGGCAAATGTGTACTGATTTTTAGTTCCGTTACGTCCAAAGTGCCGCTGCTGTTCAAGTTTCCATACAAAATTTGACAATGACATTTCGGACTCGCAAACGATTCGAATTCGATATTGGTTCGTGCTAGGGGTACAGCATTTATTTCTTATGTTTTCCACGCACACCACTTATTAAAGAAAACTACTTTGCAATGGAAACCCATTAAAACGCATTTTAAACAAACTGCGTTTTAATCTTTTAAACTTACACACATACGAGTATCTCTACGTTTCGCATCCTTTGCAGGCTGTGTTGTCAAGAGTAGACACTTTTAACAAAGCAGCCTTTAAACTAAAGCCGGCATCGCATTTGTGATACTCCTGGTGTTGCAAGTGTGTTCCATGGGCGACGGTGATCACTTACCATCAGGTGAACCGTCTGCTCGTATGCCCATTATAACATAAAAAAAAATCTATTTTGACACCAAAATATTTTCGGGTACATCTCAACTCGGTAACTGCCAAAACGTGTTAACTTCCACTGGCAGTATCGAATTCAGAATTGTTAATCGGATTGGTCCCATTACCAGTAGTTGTATGCTGCACTGTTAATGGCACGTGTGACGCTGATTTCATGCGGTGTTAATTACAGTCATTCCGGACAGAACGTTTATTTGGATACATGTTTGAATGCAAGCGCTGTTATTAAAGCCTCGCTTGCAGGAGCGTTTATTAAACCCGTGACAAAAAGTGCGTTTAATTTTTGCGTATATTAAAATATGCTGAAAGAGGTCTAGTTGAAATCGATCGCCGGCTTTTTAACATTGATGCTTTTTTTATCGGGCAACATTGTATTTTATGAGCATTGAATGAAAAATGGAACATGATTTCCATTTTGTTCCATTAACGCAATGTAAAAAGCTCGCGTTCTAACGAGTGAGCTAAAAACTTTGATACGAAAAAAAAACACTACTGTCATGGATGTGACAGGTACGTAGGTACTTGGATAGAAAAGAAACATCGATATTTTTCGATGAATCAAATTGATTTAAAATCAAACCTCTATCTATCCCATATTACTTTGATCACTTTAATGTTAACCGTAAATCAGTAGTCTACAGAAAATCCTGGTAACCTATATTCTAGATATCGTGTTAGGTAGGTGTAAGTAGAGGAGGTTCTATGACGAAGTACCAAATACCTATATCGAGTTATCGTTCTAGTTATACAATCACCGGCTAAAGTTGAAATTTGGGTCTAGACTACTCCCACTCAAATTTTATTGTGTAAGGGTTGATTTTTAATCAATATACCCATATAAAAACGAGTAACCGAATGTGTATGTACGCGCATAACTTCCGAACGACTGCACCAACTTGGGTAATTCAGGAAAAGGTTGTACAAAAGTTGTTTTTAAATTGAACAGAATTCGCTGAGTCAGCTAGTTAACTTGTTAACATCATCATCATCATCAGCCTATTAATGTCCCCACTGCTGGGGCACAGGCCTTCCCTATGAATGGAATAGGGAGATTGGGCCATGACCCACCACGCGGGCCCAGTGCGGATTGGTGGGTGCTAACGACTGCAGATGCAGCCGGGACCAACGGCTTGACGTGCCTTCCGAAGCACGGAGGAGCTCGAGATAATAAATTGTTGGTCACCCATCCAATGACCGACCACTGCGAAAGTTGCTTAACTTCAACGATGGCAGCCGAACGCGCTAACCACTTGCACCATCGAGCTCCTCCATTATTTAA
Organism: Chilo suppressalis; assembly: GCA_902850365.2. NCBI lineage: Eukaryota > Metazoa > Arthropoda > Insecta > Lepidoptera > Crambidae > Chilo > Chilo suppressalis. The sequence goes on along the minus strand of OU963895.1, from coordinate 8,752,150 downwards.
TAGATATGTTAATTAAATAGATATGTTCATTTGTAATCCAGTCGATGACTTTTCTTTATGATTGTGTGATATTCCTTCTAATGGCTCATATGCATTAGGTCGTTAGCCCGTATTCGGATGCAGGTAAGTTATTACTCGAATTCGGGCATCCGAAACAATGTTTACGATGTCCGGTAACCAAAGCGAAAAAGTTTTTTCGTTTCGGTTTCGTTTTGTACGTTTCATTGATTTACAATTTGTAGTTTACATTATATTTCATTGGCACTCGTGTTCGGGCTAATGACCAAGCATAATCGCGTTATAAAAGGTGAATTTTATCCGTCAATAGAATATCGACGCAAAACGTGTCAGGCGACTACAACTGAGGTATACTATATAAAAAGTTGTGCTCATCGTTTATCACACACACAGATTGATTAAAATATTTTAATCCAATAAAGCAGTGGGATTTTCATATATAATATTATGCTATAAAAATGTCTAACAACATCAATAAATTTTTATGTTACGACTACCTACCAGCTGTTTCGTCTTTTCATTGTACATATGAATATTTCATACTACGTTACACAGTAAAAATGTACACACATCTGACAGGCTGTCGGTGTTTACCCCGTGAGAATTGTTTTATTTTTGGATAAATAAACCGTGGGACGAGCACCACGCTTGGAATAGTTAAATGAATCACGAAAACACTGGGTGCCTCTGGTAATATCTATACTAATATTATAAATGTAAAATTGTGTCTGTCTTCTGGACGGACTGAATTCAGTCCGTTAAACCGCTGAACAGATTTAGATGAAAATAGAAATAGTTTGTGTCCCGGGAAAGGACATATAGCCAATCAAACGACGCGGCATCAAAAAATCGAACCAATCAGCGCTCACACCGTACACCAACGGTGCAATCAGAACAAAGTTTTGGTCAAGTTATGAACATTGGCTAACACATCATTGTGGCGCGCCTACCCTTAACAAAAGGCCCTTATAAGCTCTTCTGTGTTCTGTGGTTTATATCCTAGAAATCAGCCTTTAAGGGGGAGTGAAAATGCGGAAGTTTGTATGAGTAACCAATTTTTCCACGCAGACGAAGTCGTGGGCACCCACCAGTTACGTATAATTGTGTTAAGGCTACTTTCAAAATTAATAACAAGTCTTTCTAAGTATTGGTGTCGGTGGGAATATAAAAAAAATGGAAAAGTAGGAGATTTTTCAACTGTTTTAATAATAACTTTGTTATAAATTTTCCCGCTCAACACCTGCGTGCCGCGCCATAGATGGGAAGAGAAATTATTTTCAACGCTTTATCGTAGCGAGGCCTCGGGAGTAAAAACAATTATTTTGCTCTCATATACCCATAATTAAGTGAAATCACCGAGAGGTATGACGTCTGTCTGGACTTGGCATTTTTATAGCTATACTTAAAGTAAACCGGCCCTGTAATTATTATCTAACGCTACCTTTAGCCATATAGTGACCCACAGAATACAGAAACCTCTTCGTGTGTACTGTGGTGATATATTTCAATGTTTTTTAAAGTTAGGTTCTATCTGAAACCATACAATTTTAGTATGCTTATATTTTTCAAATACTGAGTATTAAAGATCATCACGATAAGAGCGGGCTATGACCCAACACTTGGTCCCAGGGCAGAAAAGCGTGTGCTAACAACTGCAGATGCATCCAGTATTAAGGTTGTCGTCTACCAGGCACGCAGGCCAATCCCCGCCTCTAATCGACGCAGTTTCTTGCCAAATGGCGGCAAGCGGATTTTTGCGTTGCGATGCGACCTAATGCGGCCCACCTGGTGGAGGCCAACCTTTAGGCTGTAAGTCCACCGTCTCGATCACCGGACCGTCACCGACAACGAGATTATCTTTATATATATAATTCTTCTGTGAGTGTGTATGTCACTGAACTTCTCTTAAACGACTGGACCGATTTTGATGAAATTTTTTGTGTGTGTTTAAGGGGATCTGAGAATGGTTTAGATTCACAATTTTGTCCGCTGGACAACCCCTATTTTTTTAGGGCGGTACGAAGTTCGCTGGGTCAGCTAGTTTCTGTATAAAATCAGGATGCGGTGACGGGCTTGCTGTGGACTATCGACTATAGTAAATGTTTGTGTCGCTACTTCGGCGCCGTCATCTCATTCTCGTTGACGGCCAGGTAATGGCTGCAGTGGAGAAACAGATTTAAGGTGGTTTCCCAAACACGGATAAGCTCGAGATTATACATTTAAAAAATAACTACAGATATATGTAAAGCACTATCTAATAATATGATTATAATCCAGCGGTATTTACAATTTTACGGTGAGAAATACAAAACGGCAAAAGCAATATCCATTGTCACCTTTTAGAAGTTCCCGTCCAGAAGCAAAATTCCCTTAATTGAGATCGAGTCTCGCCACTTAACGCACAGCGCTGACAGTCGCCCAATTATACACAGACATACAACGGTACTCGTATGACAATATAAAAGCAAAATTAAAGTTTGAATATCCTCAATATCGAATAGTGTTAATTTCGCGCGCAAAATAGAGTACCCGCTCAGAGAATCAACTTAAACCTTACAAAAAGTCCACAGTGGTCTAGGGGCTCCAGACCAAGAGGAGACTCCCCCCGTGGAGAGATGCCATCCGCCTGGAATATCTCTAGAGGCACTCGCCAATTCTCGACTTGAGGTCCTTCTAGAATCTCTGCGTCCCCAAATCCGGATTTGGGGTCATCTGCGTCTAACAGCATACACACAAAAAAAAGATAGTAGTGAAATAATTATTTATTGGTGGTGTTGCGTCTAAATGTTTGTAAGTAAGGGCGTGCGCTGCCTTAAGCGGGAGCACGGAGCGGACGTCCGCTCCACTTGAAGTTTCATATTATTTCATAGAGCAGCGTTGTTTCATAGAGCGTCGCAGCATTGTTCTATGAAATGATAATATGAATCTTTTTTGTTTTTTTACGCAGGCAAAGCCTCTTTTTAAAGACGTTGGCTCCCTTAACGGGCATACCAACGTACGGATCTCGCACCTAGCCTCTCGCAAGCCTCACGGGTGCGAAATGGAGAAGCTGTTAAGTAGTCCTCGCGGCTTACAGCATACTATCCGCTAAAAAACTTCGCAAATACCCTCTACACTGTTAAGTGCGGAACAGCGAGATCCCCGTTAAGGGACTTCACCGCGTCTGCGCACCGACATGATAATATGAACCTACATGCGGACGTATGTCTGCCTCTTGCTCCCGGTTAAGGCAGCGCACGCCCTAAGGGTTCCAGGAGGGCTATCCCCTCCGGAACCCTTACTCACGAACCCCCTGAATGGAAATAGTTTGTTTGTTCTTTTTTTTAATTTCTTTATTGTCAGTTTTATGTTTACAATAGTTTTATAAAATACTAGTGGCCCGCCCTCGCTTAGCTCCGGAAAAAAGCTATTGTTTAGACTATAGTTTTTGTTCTCAGGCTTCTATTATGCACAATGACTTTCTTTAAATACCTATTTACTATAGGCACGCGCCGCCGCTGGCCCCCCCGGCCAGTACCGCCCGAACCTCTATGTCCCTGCATTTTAAATCTGTAATATCTTCGAAAATATTCATTTAAATTACATGCTGTAAAGGGCCATATTGATCTATATTACATGCACAATGTATTTAAGGTACTTAATTGGATAAGGATTAATGCTGTATTGCTTTAAATCGCGTCTTCGTAAATAAGTCATTATTTTCTCGTAATAAGTAATAAAAAAAATGGTTATTTTGGGTTATCCCTAAGAGATAGACATATACCATCGCGGACTTTTTTGTAATCCTTTTTTAAAGTATACAATACTGTAGTACATTATTTTGATCTATCTCGTTGTGTTCAACCAGCGTTTGCAATGTAAGCGCAAAAAATGTGTTTATTTACGACTTTGTATTAAAAACCTCTAAAATTATCAGTGTTTCTCTACTATATTATGCATGTATTATACATATAAACCTTCCTCTTGAATCACTCTTTCTATTAAAAAAACCCGCATCAAAATCCGTTGCGTAGTTTTAAAGATCTAAGCATACATTGGGACATAGGGACAGACAGCGGGAAGCGACTTTGCTTTATACTATGTAGTGATTAAACATAAAATTTACTACTTACAGCTTTATCAGGCTAAGCGCACGTTTAAAAGTTTATTCCAGTGAAAAATGAAAAACTCATAAAAACACAACTTCACAAACACACACTAATATCTGTTTTAAGGATTTTTAAGTATAATTAATGCAAACCACATGATGGTGATTTCGCTTTTTTTATACGAAGGTAAACTACAAGTTGGAACTGGCTGGATAAGTATGAAGTGAAAAGATAAAATTAAGGGAACTGAGCTAAATATAGATACAGACAGATAAAATCAGTAAAATTTTTAATGAGGTTAACTGAACATTTGAGTTGAGCCAAAGCATTGAAAAGAAAATAAACTTGTAAACCTGGTAGTTTATTTTCTGTTGCTACAATCATGCTTTTTGGAAGTGAAATGCATTCATTTGCGCCCTCTACGTACGACGTAGTTTTTGATACTGTTTTATATTAAACTATTGTCAAATAAAAACTTGCGACTTGTTATTGTACTTCGTGTTTAATATAAGAAACTTTGTCAGTGTCAAAATTTAAGTTGTCAGTATTTATCTATATACAGAATCATTCTACATATTTAGAACTATAAATAAAATTAAATAAATTAAGTAGCTTAAAACAAAAAATGTATAGTACATTTTTTGTTTAGTAACAATGAACCTAAAACTAAAAATCTTAAAATATAAAATATAACAACTAAAATACATTATTAAAAGGAGTCCCTTCAGGCAAGGTTCCGAAGATACTGGCAGCGTTCCCCCTTTGGATAGCTAGACTAATTCTTTGTCCAAGGTAGCTGCCAGCTCTTCGGTCTCCTGTGATGTCGACTAATCTTATTGCTATTTATTTAAAAAGCCTTATAGCGCTAGGACCCCACGGACCAAGGGTCTCGACACCGAATGGGACAAAATCATAAAATTAGAAGCTTTGTATGTGTGTATGTTTATAGACGGCCACTTAGGAAGAGGCAACGTAGGAGGAGAGAGAGAAGGAAAAAAAGATTTTCCCTTTTATTTTAAGAAAGAATCGTTGAACAAAATTAAAATTGCCGCCTTTTACTGCGAATGGAACGTATCCAACAATGTTAACTGAACCACAGCATAAAATGAATGTTTTGTATGTATGTGTGTACAGTGCATTCTAAATAGAAAATAAAATATCTCTCCCATAAAGATACATTATATTATAATAAGCTGAGTGTTATTATTTTTTTATCCGAAACTAAGGCTACTGATAATTTAAAAAAATATCCCAGTCACTTAGGTGACACTGAGCGTTTTCCCCGGACACCACATACATTGGTACTTTTTATTCAAAAAAGTACATGGTAACAATAAACTCTCTCACTCTTCTCTTTTTCCTGACACAAAGAATTCTTATTACAGCAAAATTATTACGCTAAAATCCGGACGCATATCAACCCTATCCCAAACTAACAACAAAAGTTTGGAGTTTGACAGCGGAACTCAACACAAACTGAAATTAAAAAAAAGACAACCGAAATATTATACACACTAGGCCGCATTGTTTACTTAATTTGAATATAGATAAAATACCTATCTACTATAGAAAAAATAAGCATTGTCAAAATTATACTCATTCTATTGAAAAAATAACTATTTGTCAAAATTTGACATAGAATGTGTATTTGGCCTGACAGTGACTAATAGACCAATTTAAATATGTATCAAACAACGCGGCCTAAATTAAAGGTTTCCCTCAGAAGCCTTCGCAAATGCGCTTAACCGATGCTTAAAAGGCTTTCAGGCAGCAATGTTTCGTTAACGTCCTACACAAACAAAATTAAAGCCTCACTGGTTCAGGAAGTCACGGAAGCAATCAGAGCTCCACAAACTTAACCCTGATGCTTAGTGACCCCCTAAGGTCAGGAATTGTTTGGCGTGACCTTGATTGGCGTGCGTGACTCAAGGCGGTCACGAACGGGGGTTAAGTGCCTTATTATTTTTACCGCGGGTCAATGGGATTGTGGAGCGGCGAAACTGCTTAGGCGATTCGGGGTAGGAAATAGTATGAAACAAAATAACAAAACCAAAGATAAGAAAGACAAAAATAAACTATACAAAAAGATAGAGTCTATTAAACGTATTGTCTCATGTTTCTACCCAAGACATTTTAATTTAAATGTAAATGTTTACTACTGAGATTGAAGACCTTGTAAAACCTTTGTAATATAAATAACCAAATGTTTGGGCTTTTGTATTTTTGACACTCAGTTCTGAAGATTGTTCTGAACTTCGACTACACATTGAGTAATGTAATAACGAATTCTGAAAAAATAAAATGTACTTACATAACAATGATTTATACTTGATAATAAGTGAACAAATATTTGTGTTCATTATACAAACAGTGCTATCTACTAAATCTTAATCGTGTCTGATTCTGTATATTCTAGCTATAATATTCGGAAAAGTTGAATTTAATAAATTGTAGTACTTCAGGCTTATTAGCAAATAAAACAAATAGCGAGGAGAGGATAATTCATCTAGTTTATTTTACACATTTATTTTCTGAAGTGAGCGAAAAGTTCATAAAAAGTTCCCTTGGGTTAGATACCTATTATCGTCCTATTTACACTGCTTCTAGTATTCCGAGCTTACGACTTCGCAAATTACTCTGCTCTTGTATTACCTACTTCATGTTATTGGAAACAATAGCGACCACATAAAAAGATCTTCTTAGGGTTCCATACCTCGGCCCCCCAACTTGTAGTTTTATCCTAAAAAAGGGGGGGGGGCGGAGGGTTCTTGGACGGTACGCCCAAGAAGCCCTTCCGCAGAGGATGGGGGGCGGTATGGTGGGCACTAGGCCGCGTACCCGGGAGACCCCTGCCATGGAGCCCCGGCGAGGCCGGGAAGCTGCTGGGTGCGGAGTCGTGGTAGAATCCCTAACGGGGACCTCGCGGCTTCGCATTAAGCAGTGTAGCTATTCGCAGGACTTCTTTAGCGGATATTATGCTGTACAGCGCCCGTAAGAGTTGCGGGGTCCGTAAGACTTGCGGGAGCCAGGTGTGAGGTCTGTTCGGCGGTGTGCCTATTAAAGGCGCCGTCATTTGTAAAAAGATTTTTTACCTGCATTATAAAAAAAAGGGGTTCCATACCTCGAAAGGAAGAAACGGAACCATCATAGGATCACTTTGTTGTCAGTCCGTCCGTCTGTCAAGACCCTTTTTCTCAGGAACGCGTGGAGGTATCAACCTGAAATTTTTATCAAATGTTCAGGTCTACTGTTCCTTGGAGCTGTCAAACTTCTTAGCCAACGCAATCAAAAGATATAGCCGCTTGTGCCGCAAATTTCCGCATAATTTTCGAAACTCGCAAGGGAATCAAAACCTACAGGGTACTTTCCGCGAACTCAGAATCTTGAAGTTTGTTACGAAGCAACGTCTTATAGTACATTTAAAGGAAATTTTCAGTCTCATCACATATATTTTTTAATATTATTATATAACCTCTGTGCGTAGGTCCGACTCGCACTTGGCCAGGATTTTTATATATTTGTTTGCTCTGATATGAGCAATTACATATTATTACCCTCTATACTTTCGTCTTTAGTCTCACTTTATGGGTAGTATCACAGAAACCACTCAAACACAGTGTGGACTCGTGGGTGTTACTGGACTAGATCCGTACCCCAAACACGAACAACTAGCGAGAAAGTATGCGTATTGTTATGTCAAAACTTCTATGGAAAAAGCTGGCTTGTTGTTACGTCAAGGTAGGGGCGCTGCTCAGTTTCAATAGAAACCTTGACGTTGGCGATACGAACACGGATCTGTCAAATTTCGTGCTTGGGGTACCGTAGATTAGAGCGCTTTTCATAGTGCTTCTTCTTATGATAATATGTTAATAAGCGTTTGTAAAAGTTGTTTATTCTTTGAGTTTGAATACTATCGAGAGGGGCAATAACTTGATCGTCAAAGTTATTCGTCTAGTAGCATGCCTCGTAGCACTGAAGGACTCTCGACGTGCTACGATGTAGCCACTTTTCGTAGTTGACAATCGTCTTGAGTACTATACTTTGCATAAAAAATATATCAACTGAACAATTCAAATATATTATCTCAGTATTTTATAATCATTTTTCAATGGATAAAAAATTATTCTTGGTTTGAAAAGGTGAAATTCGTTTTTTTTATACTTCTACCTATATGATTTTATAATATGAAAAACCGGTATTGAACCATAAACGTACAGCGGCTTACCGGCTTGAATTGGAGCGCCTACCTGGGGGTGTAACCTCTACCTAAGCAATAACAAACACTACCTACGTGTGCTGTGCCTGTAGTAAAATTACAAAGGTTTCCATCATTAAAAAAAACCCTGAGCCATAGCGTCGCCATCTCTCTCTGTTGCTGACATAGCAACAACATAACCACAAAAGTTAAGAAGGCACAGAGGCAAAGCTTCAAACCAGTGTTTCCAGATAAGGAAATAAAATACACGGTAAAGTGGGTAAAAAGTGGTATTGCTTGTTTTATAGGGCAATTACGATTTGCACCTTCCTAAAATTTAATTTATTATTTCAGAAATCAAAACATAGGTTGTTATTATGGAATGCATGGTACAACCACCATAAGGAAAATAGTGTTTGTTCTAGTTAAATCGAAAAAAACTGAACGCGGATCCAATCTCAAAAAGGCGGAAAAAAGGTGAAAAATAGGTACGATCTGGCAACACTGCTTCAAGCACTGCGCGTGTTTGAGTGAGCACCGGCGGTTTTTCGCCGACAAGAGAAACGATTCTCTGCCCACGCGACGGCTGCTAGTGCTCATCACACACGCGTAATTGTATGATGCTTTGTCTCTCTGCGCCTGCTTTATTCATAGCTGCCGATCGCTTTGATTACACCGATAGTCCTGAATCTCGTCTGTGTCCCTCAATACATCTATTAATCATCTTCCAATTTGCCGGGCGGGCTGCCTCGTAATCTTTCCAGATATTAGGTTTCATATGCGTAGCGTAAGTACCGAGAAATCTGCGTGTATACACTAGGTATATTATATTATCAATATCCCTTTTGTGGCCTAGTAACGGTTACTTATATACTTAATCGGGAGGCCTCGCCTTCAACTCCGTAGATAGAGGTGCCTTGCTTTCAGTAATTAAGTAAAAAACTCCCACTATCTATAATTATCTTTGGCAATGCTATAGCAAACCTACCAAACTTATATTTAAAAATAACCTTTAGCATTACGCTTAATTCAAAATTTAATTTGTGGTACCTCGATGATGGAACTATAGCTGGCGATATTTCAACAGTTCTATCAGATTTTCACGTTATTATTGATAAATTTAAAAATATTGACCTTGATCTATATTATTATTCAAAATGCGAGCTATTTATTCCAGAATCAAAACTTTCCCCGGATCAATTAAAATGCATACCTTCGGCTTTAGCTCCTAATAATAAAATTCTTGATAGTAAATCACTCCTTCTCCTAGGTTCCCCCATATTTGACGATGCTGTTCCGATTTTTGTTAATGAACAAATTTCTAAATTTAAGCAGTCCTCCGAAAAAAATGTTAAAAATTAATCCTCACATGGCTCTGTATTTTATACATTTTTGCGCTTTTGCCCCAAAATTCATATATTTTTACGTAGTACTCTTTTTTGGCTTTTTCCAGTACTACTGTCATCTATTGACAGTTCGCTCAGGGAGACACTTTCCAAAATTCTTTCAATTGTTCATTTTCTGATAACGCTTGGAATCAGGCGTCTCTCCCTGTTCGTTTCGGAGGACTTGGTACTCGCCATATTTCACATATTGCCCTTCCCGCTTTCCTGTCTTCTGCACATGGTACAGCCGAGCTCTTTAATAAAATACTATGTCCTTCTTTAGGCGTAGTGGAGCTGTCTCACCTTGCAGAGGCCAGGAAAGCTTGGCGAAGGGCATGGCCGGGAGTAGTTCCACCATCCTCCTTATTTTCTCAGAGGCAATGGGACGAGCCACTCTGTTTGCGTATTCAGAGTGATCATTTAGCTTCCTCTGAAAACGCAAGAAAGCGTGCTCGCCTCCTAGCGGTCTTTCAGGTAGAGTCTGGTTATTGGCTGCAAGCTCTCCCTTCAGCCAATATAGGGACTTTTCTTGAGTGCTCCTGGCACTCTATCACTGGCAATTTCACTTAGACTTGGCGTCAAGACCAATCACCTCCATCGCTATCGTTGCGGAACTCGCATCGGTGAGTTGGGACACCATGGTATTTCATGCCAAATGAGCGCTGGTCGAGTCTCCCGCCACGCCTGCATCAATGACGTCGTCTGCAGAGCTCTTGTCGCAGTCAATGTGCCAGCGGTCCTAGAACCTAGCGGTATTTTTCGAGTCGATGGTAAGAGACCTGACGGAATGACGTTCATTTCTTGGAAGCACAGTCGTCCTCTTGTATGCGACGCAACTTGCGTGGATAAGCTCATACTAATACCTCCCTGACTTCAGGCGCGGCGGCGGCCTCTGCTGAGTGCTCCAAGCGGCGCAGATATTCAGCTCTCAATGAGAACTATATATTTGTGCTGTTTGGTGTTGAGACTATGGGATAATGGGGTCCAAACGCTTGTTCCTTCTTTAAGGATTGATTGAGACTCACCGAGGCGACCGGTGATCAAAAGGCTGGCAGCTACCTTGGTCAATGGATTAGCCTTGCTATCCAACGAGGAAATGCTGCCAGTCTATTGGGCACCATTCCTGACAGCGGCGCTGGGGGTGATATATTTTTTTTGTAAATTGTATGTGTATATTATTCAGGTACTTAGTTATTTCTTGTTTTTAAGTTTTTAGACATTAAGTAGTTTTAATATTTTACAATGTTAAATATTTGTATGTAAATATGTATAAATAAATTATTCAAATTATGTATTATAAAGAAAACAACGTGAAGTTTGCCAACACTCGCAAATTGGTCCTATTGGCATTTAACTTTACAAGATTCACGATCAATTGAGAAAACAGTGTTTTTAGGGTTCCGTAGGTGCCTCCAAACGGGAAAACGGAACCCTTATAGGATCACTTGTCCATTTGCCCGTCAAGACCCTTTATTTCGAGCACGCATGGAGGGATCAAGTTGAAATTTAAACCATATATTCAGGTAAACCATATAGTCAGGTTATTCAAGCTGTGAAAAAATCAAACTTTTAAGTAGGCATAAAACAAAGTTACGGCCGTTTATGTTGCGTACCTACAAATTTTTATTACGTAGTAATCAGTCATAATATAAGTATGTAAGTGTCAGTATGGTAACGTCGGGTCGGTAGTTTTATGGTATTGACCGTCCATTGTCGATTTAATTACGTATGAAGTAATTTCTAAAAAGGTATTGTTTTCTCACCTATTTAGCTAATGTGACTAATAAGCATTTAGGTATAGACACATATATTCATTAGATGTCGTGCTTAACGAATAAAAGTAAAATATATTAAGGATTGACTCATAAAATTATTTAATGATTTTGCAGGTGAGTTTCCAATACTAATAATAATATAGAAAATTAAGAAGATTATTAACGCCGGCTTATAGAAAATTAAGAAGATTAGTTCTATACAAACCTTCTTAATTTTCTAGAAGCCAGCGTTAACCGCAATTATATTTATTTAAGTGGTGGAGGTTCTCCGAAGTCTTTTCTATCGCTAAACCTAACTGTTGTTGAACGGTTTAGGTATAAAACCGTTAGCCTAACCGAAAATTAGGTTAGGTTAGATTAAAGATCGCTTATCCACCGGGTCTAGGCACGGTTTCTTCTTGGGCTGGTGTGGACTAAGCTTATTCACGAGCAAGGTTTTGTAGGTTTATACCGACCCCAAACCGCCGCTAGCCCCGGTGTTGTTAACAAACTTCCATAGTGTCCCATACTGACATTAACTGATGACTGGACGTAGACACGGTTTAAAACCGTGCCTATACCCGGCTAGAAATCGTCTCTATAACAAGCGCCCCTTCAGACATACAAACAGACAAAGTTTATTTAGTATGTATATTAGTAAGGAAATATGGATATTGAACGATAAAATTTTATATAAATTTTAGGGCCCTGTCCCATAGCTTGTTATTCAGAGGAATGAAAGGTTATCTAGAGGAAAACGTGCTGAGGCCAGTTATTGAGAAAAAAGCGATCATTATTTTTTATGGCTCACGGTTCCGTGACCAGAATGCTGATAATGTATCGATCGGCTACAAGGGAAATGATGAAAAGCAACTAAGTTAACATTGTAGGTATTCTGTGTTGTTTTATGACTATGTTTGGATTGCATAGGGCCTTTTTAATTTTTATAATAATATGTACCTACTACTTTTATACTTCGAGGGAAGTAAATACTAACTTTTTTATGCGAGGCTCAGCAAATTATCCTAATACTGGCGAGTGCTCAGACTTCGTCTGCGTGAAAAAATTGTTTCACATACAAACATTTTCAGCCCTTTGGGGAATGAGTTTTAGAAAACCTTTCTTAGCTATATATGTGCTTAGGGATGCAAAGTCTTTTGAAATATCGATATTTATATCGAAGTCAGGTAAATATCAATATCCGATATATCGACCATTTTAACTCGATATTATCGATATATCGATGTTATTTCCTTTTTATTTTTTATTGACATTAGAATACGGGGTGAGTGTGACACATTCATATGTTTGTTGGTGAGTTTCTCGCAAAATGCATTGAGCCAGCTTTTTCGTTAAACACGCTTGATGAAATCGCGCCAAGCAGGATTTTTTTTTATTGGCTCGCACGGTTTGTGTTTCAGCCACGACAGGAAACCAAAAAAATAAAATTATTATCCTGAAATTACTATACTTATCTTACTTTCTTGACTTGGCGAGCTTAAAAAAATTACGATTTGTATAAGATTCTTAATTTTATTTTGTGTTATATTACAATGATATTAAATTTCAATTAATCAGTAGTTGACAATTATTTGGAAAAAGAGACAAGGATTTTATTTAAGTGTATGAGTTACCATTAGGTATACGATTATACCTATATACGTTGGTGTCGGTTCTGGCATGATTATCTAAACTTAAAACTAAATTTAATATCAGTCTCTCCTTTTCATTCTGCATAAAGAATGACAAGGATACACTATTATCAAATTTAATTTTAGGTTTAAAGAATCATGCCAGAATCCACAAAAGTTTAGTATATTTCTTGGGGTTCAAAATTTTTTTTAATACATCTATAAGCTCTTGCGATTTCAAAACAATAGTTATTTCGATATTATTCAATTTAGATAGTCATAGCAGGTAAATTAATTGATATTATTGTGTTCAAATTTAGTCTACGAAATATCGATATTTTGGAATTTCCGATATCGATATTATCGATATCAGTGAATTTTAAATATCGATATAAATATCGATATTTTGGTCTCGATATTATCGATATTCCAATATATCGTTGCAACCCTATATGTGCTAAATGTCGGCGCAATCTGTTCAGTGGTTTTAGCTGTGCGTTGATACATCAGTCAGTTAGTAACGGTTGACTTTTATATATACAGATTAATATGTATTAAACAAACCAATATTTAACAAACCCTATACTGCAATAAAGAAATAAAAAAGCGGCCAACTGCGAGTCGGACTCGCCCATGAAGGGTTCCTTAGCAGCAAGTAACATAATTTAAAACCTGCCCCCCGCGCACTCTGCACCTTCTACCGATCAAGCCACGCCCCGCGTGAATTATAATTATTATTTACTTAGGCACCTATTACAGATTTATTATTAGGAAATAATGGTTCATGTTTATGTTTTTTTTTATTTTTCATTTTTATATTTGAGTTGATAGAATGAAAGGTTAATGTTTACGATTAATGACGTATTAAAAAACTACTTACTAGATCTCGTTCAAAGCAATTTTCGGTGGAAGTTTGCATGGTAATGTACATTATATATTTTTTTAATTTTATCGTTCTCTTATTTTATAAGTTTTTAGGGGGGTGAGGACACACATTTTACCACTTTGGAAGTGCCTCTCGCAT